>OZ025206.1:10148743-11422977 GCA_964019055.1 Anthopleura xanthogrammica
TAGACCCCTTGCAGCACGTTGGAATGCAGCTCAATTTGGAGGGCAAAACAATAGGTCCCCATTCTCAGGAGATTGATATTATTTTGTTTTGCCCTCCAAATTGAGCTGCATTCCAACGTCACCTACAACTCTAGGGGGTTACATACAGTATATTGTTCATTTTGCCAGATGACTATGAGACTTGAGATTTTATTGTGAAGTTGAGGCAATGTTTTCAATGGTTGAGTTCAACTTGCCAAGCCTTGTGTCTGGATCCTTGGACACCCATGTCAAGTCATATCATGAGTCCAGTAAGAGAAAAAGAAAAGTAGACCTTAGTAGCATATTTAGCTCACATAATATGAGCATCTATTTGGGCCTTTCTGCATAATTGTGCCTGTATAATATGGTGTCAAGAATACTTTTAGCATTTCTGTTTCCCTGGGAAGTTTGAACTGTTGATAACTGAATGGATTATTTGCTTCAAATCAGCATATTACTGCACTAGAGCTAGGGCAAGTCTAATAACTCTCATCTGCACATTCATTTCTAATTTTTCTTACAGGGTACTTTGATGATCTCCACAAGGAAACCAGCATCTTATATATTTTACACTGCCAAGAACTTCCAACACTTTCACTGCCTCCTCATGCACGTACGTTCAGCCAGGGCTTAATTAACCAATAGTTCTTCATGGCAAGGGTGTGGCCAGGGGGTAATAGCTTGTGTCTCCCTCCATTCCCCTAAAAACACATGCAAAAATTTACATACTCAATTTGACAATGGGATCATAGCCATGAATGACCATGCCACACCAGCCATGACCATGACCATATCAGGGGACAATACACTCTACCTCATGTCTCGATTGAGACTTAGAGCAAGTCTATACTCAAGTGTATACTACATTATATATATAAATAGTCTGTAAACTATTCTGTAAACTTTATGTAAAATGGAAATAAAAATGTCAAAACAAAAAAAAAGTCTATACTCAAGGTGACTTGGTAGGAGGTTGTCCCTAGTACTTTACTCCATGTAATGTCCACTAAAATTTATGCCTCATTGCCCGTCACGTCAATGTTGCTAACACACTGCATTTTTCACGTTATACAGACGCAACAACGATTTACGAAGAATGGTTAGAGGAGGCTAGGAAGACAGAAGCTAAAAATAAAGACCTTCTTCAATCTTTTAAACAGAAATGTGAATCAAGAAATGTAAGTAATTAATACATCGACCTCTTAGCCATGTGCCTACTGTTCTCACTCTCGAGTATCCAGTCATTTCCTTGTTTATTATTTTTTATTTACTTTTAGTGCTTAAAAATATGCCTTAAAAGTGGCGAGTACACGCAGCGTAACTGTTGCGCACAACGCACGTTTCACATAACAGTATCTTAGAGGGATAAATGTCAAACGTAGCAACTTTTTCCAACTTTTTCCTTTTTGATTGGTTGAGATGCTCACTCCTTTGCCAAAAAAGTTATAATCTTCATTATAGGGTGGCATTTGTTATGCAATAATTGCAGAAGTAGATGTTGATTCTATTTCTGTGCGCAGGATTGTGTCGTGTGTGTCCTGCTGTATCGGAGGACAACGTCAACTGTATCTAGTTTGAAATCCTTCTCTGTCAAGCGAAGGTGTTTGCCGACGCGCAACGTTGCAGACGTGAATATTGATTCTACTTCTGTGCGCAGGATATGTGTCGTGTGTTTCCTGCTGTATCGGTAACCAATTTAACTGGATCTAGTTTATTACTTGTTTGTGAAGCGCAGGTGTTGTGTGTGTTGTGTGCTGCCGTACGTCACAGACGTGTTCACATTTACCGACGCGCAACGTTACCGAAGCAGATCTTGGCAACATTGCATGCAACTGCTACAGATTAAGTGGATACACGATGCAATTGCTCTTTAAGGTTTTAAGAGTCCTAGTATTAATCATTGGCTGGTTACTTCTATATACATCTTGAATACACACATATCAGTGCATATATAGATGCTTATGGAGTATCTGAAATAAAGCGCGCGCACTGATTGGCTGGCTATCATGCTTAAATCAAAAGACAGGACAATTTTGCGAGAAAATATCTGGGTGAAAAGGATACCTGATGTTCACAGTTTATGGAAACCTTTTTAGGGCCGCAACTTATGTACAGCCAGAGTTATTCAAGATTTTAATCAACTACTTACTTCCTTACCCGCGAAAGCAATTATGAGAGGATGTATGGACATCACAACAGGAGTTTTGCAAAAACTAGATTTTTTTGACCGTTTTTAATAGCAAGTCATTTTGAGGTGCAAAATTAAAGGGGGAAGGGAACAAGCAAAACAAATTTCATAAGAGCAATATAAAACTCTGTACTCTGAAAATCTTGACCACACCTCTTGTTATCTTAAGCTTGTTTCTCTCATGTGCAACATACAACTTACATCGTGTTTGTACCGTACAGAGACGCGCATGAATTATATATTGCTTACATACATAATAGCAGAACGAAAATACATTTGATTTTGAGATTAGAAAACATTTTAAATATATAGGCTCCTATTTAACATTGATAACATCATTGATTACTGACCTGAATGATGTCAACCATTTAGATCTAAATACTTCAGTAATAGTAATCTCGATTAATGATGATCTATTTTTGGTAAAGCGTAATCCAAGGAGAAGTGCATACATACAACTGGGCATATTTGATGTTACTGATGAGGAGTTTGAGCTGTGTAGTTCCTATAGACCCCTTGTATGTGATGCCAAAGCGGCTCAATTTGGAGGACAAAACAAAAGAATTTCAGTCTCCTTAGAATTGAAACCTATTGTTTTGTCCTCTAATTTGTGCTGCATACAACGTGCTGTATGGGTCTATGAAAGATTACCTTGTTATACCTCTTCCTGGTTTAATTCTTGGAGAATTTTAGCTTAACCTTGCGCAAGAAAATCGTATCAATGTATCAGTATATTGTATATCAAGCGAGATAACATTCTTAAATGCGAAACCGCAAATGAGCGTTTCAATTCATGTTTATTATTCTTATTTTTTAAGATTCGCTCATCTTGGAGTTTACAAGTGATTGCTCATATTTTTATTTGATCAGGTAAAGTGTGAGCTGTTTTTGGAACACGCTTCCAGTGCGGGGGACGCTCTGTGCCAGTTTATAAAGGAACACAAGCCCAACTATGTTGTGATTGGCTCAAGAGGACAAGGCATGGTACGGCGCACTGTTTTAGGGAGTGTTAGTGATTATGTTATACATCATAGTGCGGTTCCTGTGTGTGTATGTCCACCGGGAAACTAACTATTAATGTTTTCTGCCTTGTTCTCTTCGTATACACAAGACTTCTTGTAATAAATTTAGGACAGTTTACTTTCTATTAAAGAGGGTTGCTACACTGACTCTAGGTGGCATGTGTCATGGACATGAAGGGGGGGGGGGGGGGTAGGTTCTCTCGTGTGCGCTGCTATTCTAAAGAGCGCTCCTAAAAGATGATGCGGTTTTTTGTTCAGTTTTTTTTTTCCATGAGAACTGAGGTCCACGTTTCATGATCCACCTGCACATTTCAGACCTGTTTGAATCCACGCAATATGTAGAGGGCATAAAACGTTACCCTTTATTAAGATTTATTCGTGAAAACGAAAACGTCGCGCAGGAGACGAGCTGTTTGTACCTAAACCATACCCCTGCTTCATGTTCCTGCTATGTAGACTTCTCAATTTGGAGAGCTAAAAACACTAACTACTAGGCGGCCTGACTTAGTAGGATGGAATTGAACTATGGTGTCAAACATAAGGACCTTGCCTGGTGTCCGCTTAATAAAGGGTGTCCATTGAATTGAAGCTTGTTTTACAGTAAAGATGTGGGGACGAGGGGGGGGGGGGGGGGAGGGAGGGAGGGGGGATTTGGGGCCGTCAAACTAGCTGTCCAATTAACAATACAACACTTCGGCTTCTGACTAAAATGTTTATTAGTGCGTCCTCTGGTAGCGAACGTTACATGGGGTGTGTTTTCCTAGCAGCTTTGTGAACCACAGTTCCACATGTTGGCTTCTTCTTGATGGTACCGCCAACCTCATGGAGGTGGCACTGGGCCACACGAAAAAGGCAATAGTTATCAAATGTAACGTGTACTGGTTCTCCCATTGGACCATCTATTCTTTGCACAGCGCACACGGGTATGAATGGTTTGTCCTTGCATTCGATTGGTGTAGGACAAGAAACCTTGGCTGCTTCTGAAAAAATCACATAAATACATTACATACCCTGGTCGATTGGATTTTTTTATTTTTTATTTTGTTGCAAGGACAGGATAATTAAATCAGTACACAATGATGTTGCATTGGAAATTTCACTCATTTTGTCCCCGCGGCTTGACGCGTGGATCAAACTAAAAGTATTTTTGTGTGAACTGTCGGAGGCACAAAATTCTGTTTGGAGACGAGAATTAATCACAAAAATCATAATATCCTAGAAAGAAATTAACTTTTCATATCGTGTCTTATGAAGAGAATTATCCCTGCGCCCTAATCTTGCGTCGTTTCACCGACTTGTCGCCTAGTGTGTCCCGAGCTCAAGAATAAATAACCGGCACTTAAGATAATCATGGCGTCATCCTATATTATTATATACACTTTGACAGTATAGGCAGTTTATAGAAGGTATTGGACGATATAACAAGAATAGTGGCTGTCATATAGTCATTCAGTCCCAGAAAATTTCAAAATCTCTATTAGTAATGAATCCCTACGCCTACTCAGCCCCTGATTTAGTAATCTAATATTATTTTATTTTGCGCTTTTTTACTCGAAAGGTTTAAAAAAAAAAAAGAGATTATGTCTATTATCAAGTAATCTTGGTTAATGAGAGTTCATACAAATAGACTGGTTTTAACCTTAAAATAAATATATTATATTAGACACAAGATTATACTATGCTACATAATAATTTTTTTTCATTATTTCTGATATTTGCTTTAACTTTAAAACTTTTCCCAAAAATTGAGGCCACAGGATGGATAGAAGTTTTCTGAAATGTTGTTCAGAAAATCTTGTTTTGGGGAGGAAAATAATAATGTTCGATCTTTCGCTGACGAAAAACTCCCCCAAAAAAATTCCCTGATTTTCATCAAAAGTCTTCTTGCGCGCGCCTAATCCTCAAATCGTTAAGAACGCCTGACATAATCTAAAATCGTGACAGGTAAAAATACTAAAACACTTAGATACCTACCGTAATATGAAAATCGGTTTAGAAAGATTAAAACTATCACTCCATAGAGCATTATATTTTTTACCATCTTATCTTCAAGTTTTGATCGGCGTGTTTGTGACGTCATGATTAGTATGACGTCATAATATCAACTTGATGCGTCACTGGGAAGATTGATTGTATAGGATAGTTCGATGGAAAAAGGGATTATTGAGATAGCCTGATGTATAATGATTGTTAATCCTATTGAACAACATAACTACTTAAATCATTGAATCTGATAAGCAGCGACAAATCTTTATTCTTGGGGGAGGGGTGGGGAAAACAGCTGATGAATTCCGTGTAATCAGCTCACATACCGTAATGGCCGTCATGATTTACTCAATTATAAATTCCAGAGTCTAGGGAATGAAGAAATTTGAAAGAAAATTTTCATTGATGTAAAACTAGTTCTAAGGTTATAAACTGAGCTTTTGGCCGTGCATAAAAACTAAGTTATTACCATATTAAATGTGAAAAAAATATCAGTGCATGCGCAGCCGAGAGCAAGCAATTAAGCCTTTATTTTCAGTCCTTGATATTTTCACCGCAATATATGCATAATGCTATATATATATAACCTTCCAAAAATGTTGTTATATAAATGGTTTTTCGAATGATAATATTGCTTCTAAATCTTCTAACTTTTTAAGAAAATGTTGCTTGAATCCCCCCCCCCCCCCCTACAGGAATAACCGTAGGATAGCCGGATCATTTGGTTGTTGATATTGTTTCCTAACAGGAATAGCTGGTTCAAAGATGTTAAAAAGTGTGCAGGTTAAAAAAAGATGTCTTCCCGTGGAAGCCACTAATGAATGATTATTGGCCTCTAATCAGGAAGTGTTTCATTTGCGCAATAGAGTAAAAGACTTTGGGTTGGACGTGGGAGGGAAGTGGGATCAAGACTCCTATTCATTCCACTTCACGTTACATTTATCTGCACTATCTGAGCCACTCTTTTTCCAAACTGACCCTATATGGATGTATGTCCTTTTACATATCAATTCTACGGGCATATGAAAGAACCTTACCCGAGTTGTGTTCTGCGCGTCAGCACCGCTCTGAATAAGTCTTTTTTTCTCCTTTACTAATAGGAAACACTTTTAGTATAGCGATTGGAATATGTAGAAAGATTACAAGTTCAATTTCAAAAATAACTTGAAGCCGAGTTTGTAGTCCTTTAAGCCACGGACACAGTGCAACATTGCGCGCAGTGTTCAGGTAATCGATGTTGCGAGCCATGTCACACGACGCAATTTGTTGCACGCAATGTTGCTGAAGTAGAAAACGATCCTATTCAGCAACACTGATTGCCTGCAATAGGGATGTTTTAGTATGACTGTGAAAAACGTACGTACAGCACGGACAGCGCCCTGCCGTGTCCGTCTCCGTGCCCGTGCCCTGCCGTGTATAAAAACATTCGACATTCGAAGCCGTGCTCGTACCGTGCGTACCCGTGCGGTGTGCCGTGACTTTTCAAATCTCCTCTATTGCGCGCAATGTTACAACGTGTGACCGCGGTCATACATTCGTACCTTCTACTCCTTGAGCCTGGGGCGAGAGATGAGAACCCTGCTTGGTGTAATCATAGTTTAACTATGGTGTAATTCAGTCCTGCCCACTTAATAAATGCCCCAAAATCGTAAGGTTTTTATTTCTAAAGGGTTTTTTTTTAAGTAAAAACAATCTCGACTTCAAACTTCGTTTATTCGAAGGTAAAACAAATTATAAGGCAAGCGGCCCTCAGTGAACCAGAACATCTGGCGCCAAGGTACTTAGCCAACATGAGAATTATCAAATGAATCCCTTCTGATCCATTAAACAGCATTTGGAATTATTTCCATTAACTTATCATTTCAGAATATTAGTCGGTATTTCTCAGGAAGGATTCGTATATTTTAACATGAGTATTAGTCGCGTGTGACATTTTGTCGAGTAGGTGACTCACTGATAAGACAATCCAAGGTTGAAGGCAGTCTGTGCGAGTTTAACATACTTTTAGATTTGTGTATTAGACACAATATTTCATCATTCCTTGTAGCTAGGGTGATAAATATTACATCGTGCAGGAGAAAATACTAATTCAATAAATCAAGGCACAAAATCCACCCAGCTATTTTATTTTACTTCTTAAAAGGAGTCAAGAAATTTAAATCTCAACCCTTGCAACTCCTTCTAGGTGTTTGTTCAAACCTCCCCTCCCCTCCCCTCCCCTCCCCTCCATCATGCATTGTAGTAAGGTAAGGGTATATATCCAGGCCTATATATCACTGCTATAGGACTAACTCCTTTTTAGTATTCCCTAAGAAACCAACTGGTATTTTCCCCCAGGCATGCGCACCACGATTACCCTATACCTTAAAGCAAACATCCCCTTAGCTTTAACTTGGAAATAATATGTGAAATCGTGCGAACGAGCGAACGTTATCCACTGCCCAAAGCGGTAACAATTAACTTCTACTAAAAGCAATGGTATTATCTTTCTGTGTGACCGGATTTTGTAATTAATGGATAAATGCCAGAAAGGCTTCTTCAAAGCTTGATCTTAGGATTTTAGAGATTTCTTCGTTGAATTCCAAAAAAAAATAAGCCTTTTATATGTCATTCATGTGAATAAGCGGATAACTAGACTTTGATATTTCACCCTTTTGTGCATCATAAATACAACCAGGGCTGGGGAATGGGGCGGGGAGGGTCTTCTCATGTCATCTCATCATAGTTTTAAAACCATCCATGAATCAAATATATAATATACTAGTGTCGAGTTCTGCTAATGCTCGTTCTATCACAAAACTCTCGAGTCAAGGGAAAGATCAAACGAACCGTCTCTACCCACGTTGATTCTCAAAAGAATCCACTGTATTCAGTTGCATTTAGAAGTTGATTTTTGCGGAGGGAGAAAAATTAAGGAAGACCCACCCGCACCACCAGCTTTACTCACACAGTCTACGTTCGATGAGGCGCGATCGCTCTCACCACCACATCACTCATATACTTCATATCCCTATTATGTATTTTCATATCAAATGCACGAAGTTTTTCGCCGTCCAAATGATATTCATATGCCACGAGAAACACTACACGTAAAAGCAGAGATGGATATTTCGATAGGATTTTCAGGCAATAAAACCAAAACTTATTCCATTCTTCTGCATTAAGTCCATCCTTTCTAAGCATATAGTCCTCTATACAATATTTTCCCCAATATGATTTTATTTAAGATCCTTCTGGAATCCAGATTAGTAAGCCCAGCCTGTGCTGAACATCTATATCTTCAGAAGCTAATAGCCATTCATTATTCGGTCTTGCGTCACTATTAGGTAAGTACTGCAATGATCGACTTTCTCGCTAAACGATATGGAAGACTGTGAATGAAGCTTAGAAGAATTTATCTTAAAGAAAAGCTGTGATTGAGGTATTCAGAATTAATAATATCTATATAAATACATGAATATACGTAAATAAGGAAGCAGGTTTTGCCTTGAAGTTCGAACTTAATTCAAATTTACTTCAATGTTTGTTTTTTTTGCGTGTGTGAAATACAGAATCGAGTTTTTGCCTTACAGTGGCTTTTTTTCAAATTTACTTTTTTCAAGTATTTTTTTGTGTGTTTCTCACTTGTCAAGGATGCGACTACTTCAGTTGTAAAGTGCATTATTTAGTTTACACAATCCACATATTTCTTGCAGTTTACGTGTTCACTGACTGAAAGAGCTCTCTTTACCTTCTTATATATGATTCATTGTCTTAAATAAATACCCCAATGTCTTATGTGACAGATCTGATAGAGACTTGACGCCTTCAGTAGAGGGAGCTCTCGATTCCACTCGGATGTAATTTTAATATACTACATCATTCTATCATTCTATCCTTTGTTTTTACATCTTCCACATTCTACAGCTATTCTAAACATTTAGCCAGCAATTCACTAGGCCCGAGGAGTGAATACATGATTCTTCCATTACGTGTTATGCCTTAATATCTTCATAACAGTGATTACAGAATTAAGGAAAAACGATACTCAGAATCCCTTAATGTAAAATCACAACCATGCACCTGCTTATCTACTTTTTGAAATCTTTTTTTCTGGGTCGTTATGTAACCGGAGTAGTGGGAAATCAAAACATGGCGGCAAAGCTCGAATCTTAAGAGAATGTTTGCCTAGCACCTTCAGTTTTCATCGTATCAGCTAGACTCAGAGGAACTATTTACGTGAGATGGACTACTGATCCCTTTTAAGATATTCCATCTGTCTTGTGTTGTCATAAAGTAGCTTTCTGAGCACGACACCAGACAAATTTTACTCCAAAAGTTGAAGCAAACAACCATGTTTGCCTTACATACGCTAATTTTAATCTCAGATATAAAGCTCCATCAACATATTTTCAAAATTTCGTCAGTGAGAACTGAAGAGCTGTTCACCATTATTATCATGAGCATTAACATGGCTAATAGAATAAAGTCAGCCCCTAAACTCGTAAATTCATTTGGAAGAATAATTAAGCTAAAAGGCTTTGGTAAATGTATTAAAAAACCAAAACTCCTTTCGTGCCGCGATATTGTGAAGAGTGTAAGTCGTTTTTAGCTGTAGTTAAGAATAATTATAATGAGAGGAAGATGAGTGATTTAACACTGGGGTTTAGTTACATAGTATGGATCGGTATATAAAGCATGTTTGAGTTAGTTTACAACGCCTTCAAACGGGGCTACGCGTGGTTCTGAATGTCCCGCCTCTGATCGCTATGTTCATGGTGGCGGTTGTAGAGCTGTATCTCTTCTCTCTCTTGGGATTCGTAGAATTTTCCCTGGGGTTTCCGGTTTTCCTTCCTTTATAAAAATACTAAACTGCAAACTCCTCGCCGGAACTAATGCCGGTTCGCCGCCATGGTGGCTAAATGAAATGTCTTCAGTAGTCTCTTACTATATCAACCAATAATGGCGTATGTATCTTTTGATAGAATTTTATTCGAGTTCTCATATCAAACTCCGAGTGAAATATTGCTCATATTTTATTTAGCAAACTTTCTTGAATCTGAAACAATTTAGATACCATTAGTCAATAAATAGCTTAATAAATGCCCTGGAGTCGTGCTGCAACGACCACGATATATATATACATATATATACTACTTCAAAATTCACTTAATTTGTATTTCAGGTCCACTTCGATTCCTTGTGGCTGTTCTCATAAAAAAAGCGTAATCCGGCATTTAAAAACATGCTGTGAATGAGTTTAGATTCTTAAACCGAAACTTAACGCCCACCTAATGCATTAGTGATTTTCACTTAAATAACTCAGCCAATGTGTATCTCCAGGCTTTACTATACATCTAAGTGCGGCATTATTGTCTTACCCTGTATCTCATATCAACCATCAAAACAATTTCAAAACATTTTTATTTTTTCAGGTTTCAACACTGACAACGCTGAAGGAGTCTTATTATAGGATTTGAAGAGGAAGGTATTTTTCTATCCCACTATTGTGAATACAGTAATCTCTCGGATAATATAACAGTTGGATGTGAGGTATTTTTAGTCGCAGAAAAGACGTTGCAGATAACGTATTGGAAGCAGTCGTTCATCATTATCCATTTTAGTTTTGCAGAGAAGGACAGAAAGAGTTTTTCATTTCTGATAGAATAACATGATATCAGATGTCGGTATTTCCTAATGACAGGTCCTCGATCTTCGCTTAATGTTCCATAAAGCGCAAAAACTGCATTGAAAAAATGATGTTTACGTTGCTACCCAGACGATTTTAACAACAAGTCCAGCCTTGATGGTCGTTCTCTTGGCTATTATCGAAATATATTAGATCTCAAGAAGAAGATTTATGACGCATTCTACCATCTGAATAGTACTTGCGTAAACAGCTGGTATAAATCATATAAGTTCCAGGGCTCTCAAGTCAGTCTTGGACTGACCGGCTTACGAGAAAGGTCTCTCTAGCTTTCCGGCTAAACGTCTGACCTAAGACAAAGAATTTTTCCTGACTCTCAAGCAATCACAGTCAAACTGCGTACTCTGTAGCGCTCAAGATGAATTCGCCATACAATGCGACAGCTCGAAATTGCACGAGTGTTGGAAATGGAACAGCATCGTGTGGTGTAAGTACTTCCCAACCCCCGTGGTTCTACAATTCATTTAACGTTACCTTGGTAGCACTCTATGTTCTGATCATCGTTACCGCTCTTATTGGCAACATTCTGGTTTGTCTAGCGGTTTTTATCAACGCAAATTTACGTCAAAACGTGTCTTCGTATTTCATTATTTCTCTTGCGATTTCTGACATTGGGACAACATGTTTTTCAATGACGTTTGATCTCGAGCTATTCATAACGCATGGGAAATGGTATCACGGTGAAATACTGTGCGTGATATGGACCACGGCTTATCTCATTACCGTTCCTTCTTCCATTTGGAATTTATTTATTCTGAGTATCGAACGTTATAAGACGCTTAAAAACCCTTGGAAGCGATACAAAGAATCCCATTCGATGACAACAAAAAGAGCGGTGATAACGATTGCTATGTTATGGGTCTACTGCCTTGCTTTTGCGCTACTTCCTGTAATGGGATGGAAAGCTTATTCAAGAAGCGTGAAAAACAACTATTGCCGGTTTAACATTTCAGTTGATTTCAGTATCATTGGGTCAGTTTTTAACTTTTATCTCCCAATGTTTGCTATGTGCTACATCTATTATAAAGTCTACCAGATCGCTCGTGCGCATATCAAGTTCCCCTTAGCATTAAAGACGCATTATGACACAGGGTCAGGGAATGGATCGGGAGTCACTACTCTCAATGCCGAAAGCCAAGGGAGAACGTCTATCAAACAGCATCAGAATATTGATCCAACGAACAAGGCAACAGCGAGCCGAGAGGTCGTGGGGTTGGAAAATATATCATTTTGCCTCGAGGAGAGTACGGAAAGGAAGTCGTTAAGGCCGGTAGAACAATCAACTGAAAAAGAAAACGAAAGCGCAAATGAGAACTTTGATGCGGTACGTGTTAATCGATTAGGAATATCGGATATCAGCGATACTGTTCTTAGCAACAAACCACGCATTACAAACCAATGCGTAAATACACGTACTGATGACTCAGTCTCTACAAAGAATAATAATCTTGTCCTCCGCAAGAATCGATATGGCTTGAAAAGTTGCGACAGTACTGATGACGATATACAACACCTGGAAACGGAAATCCGCGCAGAAAACAGGGACATCAAAGACGATAAAAAAAGCGCAAATCCTCAGAATAAGATAGAGGGATTCTCCTCAGACGAATTAAAGTTATCCTTATCCACTCAAAAAACTGAGACGTCAGAGCCTGTCCAGAGAGATGAATGCGCGACAAAGGAAAAGAGCTCTGAAAAAACCATTCCTAAGTCCGCAACATGGGAGATATTACATTCACGAAACGTGGATAATGAGATGGAAAAGGTTGAAGCAGGGCTTAGCAACAAGGAAGAAAGGAAGTGTAGCTGTCAACAAAGTTTCCCAGAAAAAGCTCAGTTAAGAACATCGATATCTCTGAACAGTTTTAAAATTAAAAGGCTTTATGATCCCAGCCGGCTAGAAAATAAGTGCGTCAAGAGTAAGCCTGTCTTAACAAGCTCTTCTTCCGATAACTCCTTGTGCAAACGAAAGACAACATTCCCTTTCAGTAAGCCTTCGAAGAAGAAAAGTGAAGCCATGGATGACGACGAGGCATGTAGCCTCAAGAAATTCCACAAAACGTCGATCGAAAACCAAGATGAGTTTATAGAAAGTCGGAGAGAATCAAGCTCAGATAGTAAGTGTTGGGCCCCGGGCGAATCTAAAGGAACTTTCAAGCGACAAAGAGATTCACTTACACACTCCAACCAAAGACGCCTTAGACATTTAACGAAAAATACAAAGGCTGCCCGCACTATCTCGATCATAGTCGGTGCTTTCCTGATCTGCTGGATGCCTTTCACTACCATGAGTATCGCGTTCAATATCTGTAGTGTACCTTGTTATACTCTTATTCCTTCACAGCTCTTTCCGATCCTTCTTTGGTTGGGATATCTGAATTCTGCTTTGAACCCGATACTATTTAGCTACCGTAACATGCAGTTTAGAAAATCTTACAGACAAATTGCTAGAACAGTGCTTCCGTGTCTGAAAAAATAGTGATGTATATGGATAACACTAGACTGAACAGTCCTTGATCATTCCCGCAGACTGCAATGTGTTATTCATTCATTATTCAATTTTATTGTATACCGTTAACTCTAGCTGCCTCCCCGGGTCAGAGAAAGGTATCCATGGGTTTAGTTTTATTGATGACATTGGTACTTGTACGTTGTTTTATTTACTGCGCCTTGCAATTGCTCTGGTTATTTACATAAGACATACTTCCTTATATGAATGATCATGACAAAACAGGGCTGAAAAAATCAAAATCAAAAAAGCAATGTCAACGTTAACTGAAGTGTCGTGATACAAAAATTTGGCATCAAGTCAAAAGTAAAGTAAACTATTGTCCGTTAATACAAATTCAAAGAAAAAAAACACCTGTTTTGACATCACTATAAATGCTTAACTCTACTAAGTTCCATGGCATTAGAGCAGGTCTTGCGTGACTGTGAAAACGTGTAGTACCGCGTGACCGTGACGTTGGCGTGACCGAGCATTCTCATTGGATGAATGTTAGCCCCTCGCAGTTCAAGCGTCAATCTTCTCATGAGCCGTACGCATTGAAAACAATAGATAATAAGGCGATCTTCTTTGATGTCATTAGGTTCGACTCATGAGAAGATCAATGTTTGAACTGGGCCGGCCTAAATTAAACGACACAACTCCATCAAAAGTCAATCACTTTAGCAGAGTACTGTACCTATATAACCTATCTAAAATTTTAAAATAACTTTATAAACTTGTGAACACTTGCCGTATATATCTTGATAATTACCAGATTTAATTAATATACTTATATAATCACAATATAGCTAATGAACAAGTTTTAACAAAAGAAAACTTTGTAAAAATCAAATATATACACTGTTTTTATGGCCAAGTGCCATTTTGGTTGAATTTATCAAAATGATTTGTCATTTATTTTCTCGTGCGATAGACATAACATAGCATTTACATATGCGTGAAAACCGTAAAAACCTAGCTTACTATATTAGTCTTTTTTGTTCAATCAGCCAACATGGTGGCCATGTCCGTTTCTTAGGAAATCCGCCAGCAATTCTGTAGAAGCGGAGTATATGCTTAGAGGCGGGATAACCTTTCACGTGACGTCAAAGTAGCTCAATTTGGAGGACAAAACAAAAGAATTTCAATCTCCTGAGAATTTGAAACCTTTTGTTTTGTGCTCCAAATTGAGCTGCATTCCGACGTGCTCTAAGGGTTCTACAGCAGTCACTTGCCTTAATTGTATCAACTGCAGCTAACGAGAAAGCTACGGCCACTACACATCGTACATTAAGGTGGAGCTTTGGTGCCCAAAACCCTGTATTAAATCTTGAGCACCTTGCATGCATGACAATGGAAGATTTTATCTGATTCCTTCATCGTGTACACAAGTCAAACATTTTTTTGTTTAGCCTAAAACACACACATTTAATTGTGAGATCGATCGCGAAGTAAAACTTTAGATCTGTGGCTGATTTCGATCTTTTGGGTTAATTGAAATCTTAGCTTTGTTCAGTTATTGTATAGCATGTAATAGAGTGAAAACACTTAACCAGCCATGAGATGAAAATTGCTTTTTTTAAGTGTAATAGTCAAATAGACACAAAGGAAAACAATGGAATTTGAGTCTACTAAATGAAAGTGTATTAGTCTAATATCTATTTTACGGGAGGTTTATCAGAATTAGTGGCTTCACACTACTAAAGAAAATGTATATACAATCTAACTAAGCGATAACCATTGGGGAATTTTTAACTTTCAAGTGGCCGCGAAGCAATGGTTGGTCGGTTATTAGGTGGCCGCATAATAAAGGTTTTACTGTATTTACTTACTTAATATTAAGACTCAGTGTGACTTAACAAGTGCCTTGTGTAACATAGCTCAATAAACCTGTGTTTTGAGGGAAATCCTTGTTGTAATTATCATTGTTTTGCGAACTAACAAAAGTGTTAATTTTTGCGGAGGGAGGAAAACCACAGAACCAGCTCGCAAAGTCCTCCATGCCACTGCAGAAATTAAAAAAAGAATATAAAGGGTCCAGTCTCTTTAGACCTGTATGAAAAGACCAACCTGCAATAAGTGGTCAGTAGGCCATTCCCCGCCGGTAGGTGACCGCTCAATACAGATTTAAGACCCTATTACTCTTTGCATTTTTTTCAACGAATTGATCTCGTAATCACTTGAAGATGTAGCGTTGTAGATTGACGAGGTGAGGTGTTCTGCAGAGTGATCTCAGCAACTTGCAATGAATTAAAATATGTCTTAAAATTGCGAGAACAGTTCGGTTGCTGGAGGGGTGATACATTGTGCAATGGCGTTGCCAGAAGCTGCAATCCGTTGCGAAAAGTAGAACTGAGTTCTACTTCGTGCAACGCTACGCGCAACAACAAAAATTGCGAGACAACACCTGTTACACTGTGGAATTCTCATGCAAGACAAGGTGTTTGGAAAAAAGTGCACAGTGTTACAGAGCCTTTAACTATCAAAGAAAAAATATCATAAGTTAACTGGCTAAACAAATATCTTCAATCTACTCAGTTGAGCTGCTCTCAATACCCGTGCGTCTAGTAGACGACGCTACGAGTGTATAATGGAATCAGCTGCTGTCTTAAGAGGTTTTTTAGGAATCGCTTTTTTTTTGCACTGAACCTCTACTAGAAGTTCCATTTTATAAAGCGAATCCTCGGAAGTCAGGAGAGTCCTTTTTATTAAATATTGGACATTCCTAAGAGGACACACTTGGTGTTCCAGGATATAACTATTGTAACTATATTTCCGAATGGAGTGGGATTCAATATAACACAAGATAGATCACTTGCATGAAATGATTATTGAATTAATCGGTAATATTCATAGTGAGAGTAAATGGTTCTATAAATAATATTAGTATACAATATGTGTTTTTACAATATTAAATGAGTTCTATGATATGGTTGAACTGGGGGTATATTTAGGAAAGCCAACGGATCAGTTCAAAATATTTTTATACTTCACAGTCTAAGTAGTTTAGAATTTTATTTTATCCTCACTCTCAATATAGACCTTACCCGAATTCACTTGAATGACCACAGACTTGAAACTATTGTTCTGTGGTCATTCAAACGAATTAGGTAAAGGTCTATAGGACTTTTTCTCTAGCAGATTCGTTTATTTACTTCAGCTTGTTTTGACGCCGGCCAAGCACAAGGCACTGTACTATCAGTAGCACTTTCTGGAAGTTCAAAACATTTGCGCATGCAGTAGAACACGTTTAGATCTTAGAGTCACAAATATATTTTATATCATTTACTGCTGATAATCAATCAAATTACTTTCCTTTTCTAGTCTCTATGTCTTTCCTTGTTTTTAACCTTTTGTCTGTTTTCGCGATATTAACTTTTTTATTTCCGCCCTCTTGCACGAAAACCGAGTCATGTCGTGATCCTGCAGTTCTTCTCTGTATGACAAATGGAGTTATGGCTTGTTCTCATGATTATATAATACCGTAAAATCTCGTTTGTCTTTTATAAAGCAGCTATATATATAATAACAGACGTCAATAAGAGAGGTTTAGCCCCTCGGGTCTCTATATATATGTCAATATGACGACCTTGTTTCCCCCAATGTCTCCTTAAAATGTATCAGTGTATCCTTGCTGCAGATATTTTGAATCTTGAATAAAAAGTATAAGCGGGGTATTTCCCTAGCTATTGGCAGTCTTTTTTTATATTTTTATTTATTATTATTTTTATTTAACGGCTTAACACAGGCTGGGAACAGACTCGAAGTCCAAACAAGCTCAGTCTGAGTCTTTTCGCAGCAGGGGGGGGGGGGGGGGGGGGGGGGTGGGGTACCAAAATGGCCCCAAATCAACTCACTACTAGACAACGTTAAAGAAGAGAGAAGTTTCAGTGTAGCAAGTCAGTGTTCAAGTGTCAGATCAGTTCATATTTCAGACAAGGGTAATACTGGGATTTGTATATTTTAATAGCCGGTATTTTCGATTCTATTTGAAACAGCAAATCTACAAAACTTGACTTCATATTGTAAAAAATGGCTGCATTCTCTGCGTCCACATCCTGGGTTTCCTCCGAGGGGAGGATTTCCATGATGGTATATTACGTTGGTCGTAAATAGCCTGAAAGAGCCAGAGCTGATGGTTTACATGGTAGCCATTAGCAAACCAGTCAAACTGGAATGACATCCGCAATAATCTGCTTTCTGCAAATTTATTTTCCATGGTTTACTTTAGAATTGTTGAGTACAATACAATAATAATCTATATTTGATTCAGGAAGGGGAAAAGATTATTATAGTGATATTGCACCACTCAAGATTCGATCCATCGAGGAAATAACCTTGCGGAAAGCGGCCCGTTTGTTCTCTTGTTTTCCCGTTTTGAACCTCTTCCTGCAACACGATTCTCTGTTTTAATTCCATCCATACTGAATACAGTTTTTTTTCTTGCCCAAAATGTCGCTAAAAAATACTCAAGGGAATAACTGCACGTGGTCTGAAATGGGAACGCTGTGAAATCCAAGAAAATGTGAAGAAAATTCTATTAGTTCCTATTTCATTTTCCATTAAGGACTCCCTTTCCTGTCACTTCTATGGTATGACACACCATCACCACCATCCTTATAATTATTTTATTGCTGATTAAATAATGAATTCGAATGGTAATGCAAAACTTAGTAGTCAGTGCAGTGAGCTAATTTTTTTCTCCTCTGGGTTGCCTGTGTAAAGAGCCTTAGTCCCGCCAGTCCAGCGGATTGAAGTAGAATAAAATGCGCAGTTAGTTACTGCGCACAAAGCAGACCAAGATGGCGGACGAGTTGAAAAACTTGTAAATTGTTCGAAAATATCGTTCAAAAAATATTTTAAAAATAGCTAAGAAGCTTTTCACAAGCTTAAGCGAAGACCTGAGACGTTCAGCAAGGCTTTTTGCTTTTGGGGAGTTTGCTCGTTGAGAGTTCAAGTTTTGTTTGTAGCGGACTGCAGACGTGACAACTCGCAAGTTGACCAGACAAGACTTCAAAACAAGTGCAAATTCTTTAAGGTTTTTCACTCGAACCAAACGACATGTTCAGCAGAGGTGGACCAGGAAAGCAAAGGGGATTCGGTTTCGGAGGATTTTCTGTGGCAAGTAAGAAAGAAACCCCATCACAGCCGAAAGTATTGCCAAGTCGGAGCCACAACATAAAAAGCAAGAATACTGCCAAGCAGACCCCAGCAGTGGTACTACCTGAAAAGAGAAGACCGTAAGTTTTAGACTGGAAATGGTGGCTTTTAGATCAGTAGTTCTTGTATAGATAGCTATCTTTTTCATTTGATTGTTGTATATTGTGCATAAATGCAAACAAAGTGAATTGTTAGTGTTGTTGGTGTTGATTATTGGTGGAAATGCTGGCACAACTACAGTATAGAATACCCCGCAGAATAAAAGTATTTCATAGGTTTCATAGGCTGTGTAGGTGTGTAGGCTTCGTAGGCTGTGTAGGCTTCGTAGGCTGTGTAGGCAAGTTGACTGTAGGCTTCGTAGATTTTGTAGGCTGTGTAGGCTCCGTAGGCTTCATACTGTAAGCGCATAGGACACGAGGGCTGCCTTTCATTGTTATGGCATACCATGCAATATATGTGCTGTAAGTGAGTACTATATATGTTTCCCTCTTATGTGACAAGAGTAGTCAGAGCTGTCTTTCATTGTTACAGCATACCATGCATTATATGTGCTGTATGTCAGTACCATGCATTTTCGAGTCATATAAGAAGAGTATAGCCATGTTTCCATGTCCTCCCATAACTTTGCCCAGTCAGACTTACAGGTATTTTCATGTTTATAGACCCTTCATGGATAGTGATGATGAGGACTATGATGAAAAGAAATTCCAGGATGATAACAGTGATGAAGACACACAAATGTATCAAGCAAAACCAGATGATGATGATGATGAAGAAGATGAACTTGATATGTTTATGAAAGGAATTGAGGTATAGACATGTGTCTACAGCAGATTTTGTAAACTGTATGTACATGTACATGTAGGAGTAAATCTGACATATAGCGGTAGCTATATATTTTTAGCCCTGGAAGATTGGGGGGAGACAGAAGAGCCTCATGGAAATGAGGCTAGCTGTCTTTTTTCTAAAAAGTGCATTTCATTATAATTCAAGTCGTCATATGGCATGCTGGTCTAACTGTATTTCACTTATATGAAAACCATAAAGTGTTGGACCACTTTTCTTGAATATAAATATAAAATATCTGAAACAGGTGATTTCAGTCTTTTTATGGTACATGTATATATTACAGTACATATTATGCATTACACATAGGTACAGTACATGTAATTGACATGTACTTTATGACTAGCCGACATGTGTTGGTTGACAGTTGGCTGATGTTTAGCCAATAATTATTGTTCATTATTGATTGACCCAAGCATGGCTATATACATCAGCCAACTAATGGTTGAATATTGACTGACTGTCATTGCTGTCTTTTTTGTTGTTGTTAAATTGACTCCTTTTAGAAAGAAGTCAGGGAAGAAGAAAATAAAACTGAGGCACAACGAGCTGAAGAAGAAAAGAAAAGGTGAGGTTTTATTTTATCTCAGGTTGCCTGTGACCCCTCTTTTCTAGCTTTGAATTAGTTGGTTAGTAAAGAGCTGCTAAGTTGTGACATATTTCCAGGTCCAACTGCTCATAAAAATGCTAGAATAGAGCCAAAAATGTTCTCAATGACTTAACCTCCAAGTGAAGCAATTAGAACTTTGGACAACAAATCCTGTCATGAAGAAAAAGTAAGAAAAATCTTTTATTATAAAACTACTTTTTGTTTTGGACCTGGAAGTGGTTTTTTTTTCATTCAATTGATGTCACACTTAAAAGCTCTATGGCAAAAGGTGCATCTTCTTGATTTTGTAACCCCCTCTAGATCTGCCCTATTGACAGTACAGTCCTTTTGATTTTACAGAGGAAGGAAAGCAATGCCTTTGTGCACTCTGGCATCTATCATAATCCAGAAATGTTAGATGCTAGAATGTAGCATGCAGCTGATCACTAAATAGGAATTTAGCTTATTAGATAATTTATTATTATAGAGCCCAGAGACAAGACATAGAAGAGGAAGATGATCAAGAGTCATATTTTAACTACATAAAAAATGCACCAGTGCAAGCATATCCTGATGAAGATGATGTAGAGATTGATTATGACAGTGATGGAAACCCTATTGTACCTGAGAAATCTAAGGTATGCTTTGGTTTGTACCTCCTGTGTTCAAAGTACTTGAACATCAGGTTACCAGTGATCTGTTTGATGCATGGTTGTCCTATTCTATTTGTATCTAATTTTTTAATATTCTTTATTCTTCATTCTTCATACTGTATAATCATGAGAGTTTATAACAATTAGGCTGTTACAGCACTTTTCTCACTTACAATGAGTCGATGTCTGTGTCATTACGATCAAGTGATAAGAATTTGTTATCACTTGATTAAATTTGATTGACAGAAGCCAAAATGCTGGGGTCAGTAGGTGGCAGAAATATGAAAAGCACTAAAAAATATTATTTTACTTTCAATTACTTTCGAGTCATCACATTTAAATTTGATAGTGATTTGTAAATATGTACTTGAATGTACAAATGACAGTGATTTTTTTGAGACATATGTTTGAAATGTTTTAAGATTAAAATGCAAAATACAGTATGTCAAAATCCTCACTATTTTATCATTTATGGTTTTCAGATTATTGAGCCTTTACCTCGTGTGGACCATTCAGAGGTGAGTCACTCCAAACAAAATTAATGTCTGATGAGAATAGGTTACTATCAATAAAATAATGATAGATTCAGGCTTGTGAATCAAATCTTTAACAGGTGAATGGCAGTAAAATGTGCATTGGATGATTGAGCATGGGGGGGGGGGGGGGTGCAGTGTGAGATTTGCATGATCAAAAAATATTACCTACATTTCTAGGTAAAGTCTAGTAGAATGTTTGGCACTCAGATGTTACTGTACTTTTTTATTCTGGTTGCCCTCCCCCCCCCCCCCCCCCCCCAATTTTAAGTTATTATTCTAAGTGTCCCCCAGATCCTGGGTTCTCGCTAAGCCTCTGCTTAAATACCATTCACACCGGACCTCTAAACATGTTTAAAACTAGTGCCCTTTCAGCCAAATGATGAAGGACATGTTTTAGATAACTTAATGAATAAGCAGGGTTAGTTAGTGTGAGTGGGGCTTTAGTATACAGTAGGAAATCACACAAAATCAAGTACAATTCATAATTAATAGGTACGAGTGATGTTTTAAAAGTTCTGGTAATTGCACAAGTTTTTTAGGTGAGTGCAATTGAAGAACTTTTATAACATTACAAGTACCTATTAATTATGAATTGTATGAAAAGGTTGTGCGGCTTTTCATTTATATTACCCTCAACAAAGCATGGCAATCAAAATTGAGTAATTATGGTGTACTATAAATCCTGAAAGATGGCAGTTCACTCAAGTCATTTTTCAAATCCATAAAGGATTCCTTCAAAACTTCCATGGGGTATATTTTTCTTAAGTATTTGGTTTTTGCTTTAAATGGTTTCCTTTAAATAGATTGATTATCCCTCCTTCGAGAAAAACTTCTACATTGAGCATGACGAAATGGCCAAGCTGTCTGCTCAGGAAGTGAATGAGCTCAGGAAAAAGCTTGGAATCAAGGTACTTTATTTTATATGATGATACTGAGACATTAGTAAGAATTTTATTACATCGTGGTGCTGGTAATGGCAAGTATTTCTGTGGCCTGCACTAAATTTTTGTAAGTTGATAAAGAGCGTGAGCATAATTCACCATTTTTTGGTCACTACAATTGATGGGAAACAAGTTGGAAAAGTACTTCATCCAGCACTTGGATCCTTGTTGGGCTGCCTGTGCTTTATTCAGTGCATTCACCACTTTCACATTCCCATAATGCTTTGCATTTTGGGGGCCTGTGCTTTATTCAGTGCATTCACCACTTTCACATTCCCATAATGCTTTGCATTTTGGGGGGTCAACAATAGCAAAAATTATTTGAAAATTCAAAAGTTTTCTAGCAGATGCTGAGTATGTTTGCTATTATCATTAAAAAATCCAGTATCAGTTTAATCAGAGTTTATTCCACACGCATGGGAGAATGAAACGTTTGGTGTTACAGGTGATAGGTGGTCAGGTGGTAGGTGAGTTGCTATGGTTGCATATTGATAATCATAGACTGGTTTCAAATATTCTTGCAGGTGTCTGGTGCGTTGCCATGCAAGCCATGTATCAGCTTTGCTCATTTTGGCTTTGATGAGCAGCTCATGTCTTGTATAAGAAAATCTGAATACACACAGCCAACCCCGATACAGTCTCAGGTACAGAATTGTTCTTTTGTAATTGCTGTTGATAATAGCGGAGCTCCCGCGCGGGCCAAAGGCCCACGCGAGCGGAGCACCATACTTAAGAAAAAATGGTAACCCATCGAGTTGATTTTTCATGGCTTGATTACGTCATCACCTTGTCCATACATACATACATACATACATACATACGTACATACATACATACGTCCGTCCGTGTACCACTTTGCACAGGGTTCCCGCGCGCTTTGCTTACTCACAAATGCACAGAAAAATTGCAATAATGTAGTCAAAGATGGATCAAGAAGTATTTTTTCTTATTTTTGCAATGCGAAAAATACGTTTAGTCGAAGTCATGTCTGTCTTAAAGTGAACAAAAACAATTTTTCGACTTTAGCGACTTGCTAAAGAAGATTTAGCGAGGGAAAGCGAGGGAAGATTCTTAATCTTACGATTAGATGAAGTTTCGTGACTGAAACTTCAGTGAGAGAAAAAGTGGCCTGTAGACCAGAAAAACCTGATTATACTGCAAGAATGATATTTCAGTTCCGTAGAAAACACTTCATAGAAGGTAAATTCATTAATTTTAACTAATATTTCGTAAAAAATCGACAAGAAATGTGTAAACTAGCTGGAGAAACTCTCAGACAAGCCAAGGACGTTGGTTCAGCAAACATTGTCAGAAAAACTTGGATAGTTTGTCGTTTTTACTGCATTCTAGATTTTTATCATCTTTTTCTTCAATACTTGTGAACCAAAAAAGCGATATTTGAAGCTTTGATCTTTTGTTTTTGATCCCATTTCAAGAAAAAAGGCTAAGACTTAGTAAAAAGACTTGGTTCTTTGAAAAAACATATTTGACGGCCAGCGAACCTCACGCGAAGTCAAAACAAGATTCCAGTTTCATAATCATATGAATATTTTGACATTTTTATAGATAATTTATTTTATTGTTGAATGAAATATGAAAAAGGAATACATATCACACCAAATATTTGCTATTTATCTGGCTTTTCCAGCTATTACTATTACACAATCGCAAAAATGATGAGCTTGTTTTTTTTTTTATGGATAAGCTTATGTTTTTGTAAGATATTTCGCTCGATAATAAAGTTAAGAATAAATCTGAAAAAAAAACTTTTCAAAGACCAACTTACTAACAAAGAAAATTATTATCTTGCATTAATGAATATGTCTCTTTTTACATGTGAAGTTCAAGTGAATGTAAGCTTAAGCTTATCAGTAATATTTTTCGACAATTTTCAGTGTAGTTCACTTTCCACCTAAAAAACTTACAACTTTGATTACTAAGATTTGCTGAATAAAATCCTTTGTTCTATACATGTATTCATATGCTCTACGATCTATGATTATTTTTCTTCGAATTGAAAAGTTTTCTAATGCTTTTGAAGGCTTAAAATAATGGTTTTTCTTTTAGTTTTTCCTCCTGGATTCTGGTAAAATCAAACGAAGTGGTAACGCTATAACCAGCGTTATGCCGCGTCACACAATTGTCACGTTTTTAGCACTAAATATACTATTTATGGGAGCTCCGCTTTTAGGCAGTGCCTAAATCTATGTATTATCTTAATGACATTGTCAGGTGGATAACCTCACAGGGGACTTTGTGTTTTATATTGAATCAATCTTTGCCTGCCTTTGGAATGAATGAATGCATAATTTTTGCACTTTTGAATAAACTTGGGACATTATACCCAGGGATTTACCGGACGCAGAATTCTGCGTCCTTTACGCAAATAAATTGATTTAGGACTCCCAAAAAAAATCCATGTGCGTCCTAAGGGATGCAGAAAAAAATTGCTCTATTTATTTAAATTTCCCATTTATTCATTGGTCTTTCAAAAGCGTTTCCAAGTCGTTCTTTCGATCGAGTCTGCCATCTTGGACAGAATAATTGGGGCCTAGTAACGATACCGCCGAAAGAGCCTGGGGAGAGAAGCATGCTTGCCTGCTTGCCCGCCCTTGCCCGCTTGTGTTGTTATTAAAGATGGCGGCAAAACGTTTTATAAACAGTCGTACCCTGGGACTCACTCTTTTTAACTGGGGACTCCTAAAATGTTGGGTTGTGAGTCCCCTGGACCCCAAAATGAACTAGCTCAGGTAAATCCCTGATACCCAAGTTTCAATGAATGAACGAATAAGTGAATGAAATGAATTAAACAAAAGCACAGAATGAATAAAAAAAATAATCTTAGTACTTTTGCATGAATTTGGGAAATTATCACTCCCATACTACCAGTTCAATATTTTAATCCGGGCATACAACTCTCAACTTATGTTGTGAGTCGTATAACACATGTTCATTTTCAGAGGGAGAAAAACCAAAGTTTCCAGAAAATATTGTCACTCTGAAAAAAATGAAATTTAAAAATGAACTCACTTTTCTGTTTTGGTTTCAGTCTATCCCCATAGCTCTGTTAGGGCGTGACATCATCGGCATTGCCAAGACCGGTTCTGGAAAAACAGCTGCATATCTCTGGCCAGCATTAGTACACATTATGGACCAACCAGAACTACAAGTAGGGGATGGTCCAATTGTATTGATATGTGCACCCACAAGGGAATTATGCCAACAGATTTACACAGAAGCAAGGAGGTTTGGCAAGGCATACAATATTCATTCTGTTGCTGTGTTTGGTGGTGGAAATAAGTATGAACAGTCAAAGGCCTTGCAAGAAGGTGCTGAAATTGTCGTGGCAACTCCAGTAAGTGGCGTATACTCATAGGTATTTGTTGCAGCCTGCTGTAGTTTCAATACATGCTTTTTTTACTCTAAAAATATCTGCAGATGGTTAGACCTCTGATTTTGCTTCAACTATATAATTATGTAAAATGGAAATCAAGAGCCATAATAAACACAGATAATTGATGAAAAGTTTGTAAGTGCTTAGTTCTAATATATATTTTACTTATTAGGGGAGATTGATAGACCATGTCAAATCCAAAGCAACAAATTTGAGAAGAGTGTCGTTTCTGGTTTTTGATGAAGCGGACAGGATGTTTGACATGGGATTTGGTTAGTATCATATATACAGCCTCTTCCATACACATATATACGCTCAGTTGCAAAATCATTGTCGGGTTCAAAACATAGAACATAGAAGCTGAGACTGAAAGGTATTCTGGGAAATGAAATAATTATCCTCTGATGCATTCATTTGAGAGTCATACACAGTTGATATGAAATGTGTTAAAAGCCTCCATGTTTTCTGTCAGTACAAGCAGAACGCAAGGCATTTCTATGCAGCTGGGAGCACATTTGCTTGACAAGATTGATTGTCAAGACAACCAAAGTCTTTTATACATGAAAGAAGCCTATGATAAAAGGTGTCACTATCCTAAAAACATTGCCCAATATTCTCATTTTTATTTATTCTGAATTTTTTCCCCCTTCAGAACCACAAGTGAGATCAATTGCCAATAATGTCAGACCAGACAGACAAAGTAAGCACAATTTGTAATGTTTTATTTATTTATATTTTGATATAATTTGAAAATTTTATGCGAAAAGAGGTATTGTTGCCACCATACTAAGCACTAAAAAATTTTTTCTAAGTGTTGGCCAGTGTTTGATGTTTATTAATTCCCTAATTTATTTTCCTCTTTTAGCTTTATTGTATAGTGCAACATTTAAAAAGAAGGTTGAATACTTGTGCCGAGACACCCTCACAGATCCAATCAGAGTTGTCATTGGAGAACTAGGAGAGGTAGGAATTATCTCCCAATATTTGTTCTTTTTCCATTCCATTTCAATAATGAATGTTCCTGTATATCTTGTATTTTCTACAAAAGGCAAATGAAGATGTTACTCAAGTTGTAAATATTTACAAGTCTCCACCAGAAAAATGGACATGGATTACACAAAATTTGGTATCCTTTACATCAGGTATGATGCTGTAGATTGTTAATAATGTGGTCGAATATAAGACCAGTAGTTTTAGTAAGTTTTAGGAATACTGGGGAGCATGGGTGGGGTGCGCTGCTAATGCTTCGCTCTCACCAATTTGCACAACCTGAGTTTGAGTTCCACAGGGCTCAGTGTCACACAGAGTAGAGTTGCTTTATGATTCTCTTCTGTGCTTCGAGGGTTTTTCTCCGGGTTCTCAGGTTTTCCTCTCTCCTCAAAAATCAACTACTAAATTCCAATTCAATCTTTGGGCTTTCAACTAGCATGGACCTTAAGGCTCCATTTGTGATTGTCTCATGCTTTGATATAACAGCCAAAGCTGGTTATCATAGATTTTTTATATAATGTTTTGGGTACAGCCTGTAGAAGGCATTAAAAAACTTGAATATTTTGAGAATTAAAATTGTCTATCTACACTGTAGTTGGTAAGGTTCCACTTCAATCCTTGGGTAAGCTGTTTTCAAGAGGTCTTTGTTTGGCAAAGGACGTCTTAGTAAATAAGTGTTGGTTTACATTTCAGATGGCAGTGTACTGATATTTGTTACCAAAAAGGCTAATTGTGAGGAGTTGGCTGTCAACTTGAAAAAGAATGATTTTGAAGGTATCTTTTAGTGATATTAATAGATTTATTATTGTACTGTCAAATCTCTTGATTTAGCAACTGATACATGCTATGTAAGATGAAGGTTTCAAAAGGTTTGCAAGAATGGCATATTCAGTTTTCCTTGCCATGGGTCCAAAGGGTTTGGTCACTGGTTTGACTCCTGCTGACAGTTCATGTGAATAGAGTTTTTTTGATGGATGGTCCTTTCCCTTGAAGGTTTTCCCTGGGTACGCCAGTTTTCCTCCCAACATAAAAATCAACATGTTAAGTCTTTTTCTCACTAAGGATGCAAGCTGACACATTCTCTTGTGCTTGCTTCTTGGAGCTTGCATTGGCTTGTGTGGTAGTGAGAACCAGGCTTAAGCTGAGAGCTGTACATAGAATTAGAATATAATTGAACATTGATAGTGTAGTGTGCATGTGAGTGATTGACTGTGACATAATTAGTGTGAAAGTGCTGCATCTACACAGCACCCAAATAAAGATGTCTCTACACAAGAATCCAGTGAGAGCATCCTATAGAAACCTTGTCTTTATTTCTTTGAATGAAAATAATGGTTAAGGTGTTTGTTGTGTTTTGTAGTGGCCCTTTTACATGGTGACATGGATCAGTTTGAGAGGAATAAAGTGCTTGGTCAATTTAGAAAAAAGGAAGTGCCAATACTAGTGGCTACTGATGTAGCAGGTAAAGTGTCAATCAGTGATATAAATAAATACATAGTACAAGGAAATAAGCATTCTCCCAAGAGGGCTCTGAAACACACCTCACCCCAAGCATAAAAAAAATCCATAAAGAGCTGAGTCCTTTCTCTCAAAGCCTTGGAAATTTCAACCGAATATTTGTACTTTTTTCCAGACACATTTTATATTTGTTATGCAATGATCAATGATATGGAACCAATTTATTCATTGCCCTCATTGCCCAAAATCACATGTCATTCCCTTGAATATTATTTCTTTGTTTCCCAGTCACGGGCGGATCCAGGATTTTGTTCAGGGAGGGGTGCAGGGCAAGAAGTCAGCCCGGGGAGGTGTGCAACCCTCAGAATCAAAGAAAGAAAACATTATTTCGTATTGGGTATCTTCAAAATAGGGGGAGGGGAGTTGCTCCTGCACCCATCCCCTGGATCTGTCTCTGCCAGTGACGCTATGCTTGACTGAATATGCATATTGATTTGAAATGTCAATTTGATCTGAAATGCGAAAATATTACACCCAACTAGAACTGAGTCTGTTACATCATGCAATATCACATGGTGGTAATAATTTTTTATTAATACCTTTCCAGCTCGTGGTTTGGATATCCCTTCCATTAAGACTGTAATCAATTATGACGTTGCGCGGGACATCACGACACATACTCATAGGATTGGACGAACAGGCCGAGCAGGTACAGTACTATATTATCATATGGCAAGCCCCAGCTTACGGGTGTAAATGGAGCGATCCTATTGGTTCCCTGATAGGCTGGGATAACCCAAAATAAGTGATCAAGGATTTCTTCGTCGTAGTTTTTATTTCAGTGTTACTGTAGCCTGTGTGCACCCCGAGTTTAACTCTGGTTAGGAGTTAAAGTCGGGATGCACGCAGGCTAACTGTACTGCTATGATTATATGTACAAGTGTATATGTACAAGTGTATATGTACAAGTGTATATGTACAAGTGTATATGTACAAGTGTATATGTACAAGTTTATTTAGATTTCTTTCCTATGTTGCTATAGGAATGAAGGGTGTGGCATATACACTCCTGACGGCTACAGATCAAAACTTTGCTGGGGACCTTGTGCGCAATTTGGTAAGTTGCTAACTTTCTTGGGGTAAACAGGACAAATATCGTAAATTAAGGGATAGTGGCCAATCTAGGAATTTCAGATCACGTGTCATTCTAATAATTTATTAATTTTGATCTTATCTACGTCAGGAAATTGCTAATCAAATTGTTCCCGAGCCTCTAATGGAACTGGCAATGAAGGTTAGTATCGTTCAATAGGAAGTAATTAAAGGCCCTATGTTCCACGAGGTGCGAGGAGGATAGGTAACAGGTAATATGAAGTAATTCCCATGGAGATACATCAGATAACAAAGACTGGGGTCAGTTGTTTTCGATGACGAAAAATAAGTGGCAAATATTTCATATAGCATGGCTGTCATGAACTCATATCTGATACGCGGCAAACCAAATACCGAGAGGAGATACTGACGAATGAAATTTCAAGAGGGGAGGGGAGAAGAGGAGAGACAAACATACTTTTTTAAAGATTGGGAGAAGGCCAAATACCGAGAGTGACAGTAAAAAGTTTTATTTCAAGAGGGGAGGGGTGGGGTGACGAACAAACGAAAGCCTTCCCTGCCTGCTTCCTTCCAGATACTTAAGTAGCTCTCATTGGGTATATGTCTAACTGCTATTCTCATTCATTTGATATCAGAACTCTTGGTTCAGGAAGTCCCGATTCAAGCACGGTTCTGGGAAAAGAATAGACCGAGGTGGAAAACCACGTGTTCGAGAAAGACCAGGCTTAGGAATGCCAGAGAAAACAGTATGTAAAGGAACTGTGAGATTCCGTTTATCAGGCTTGAACATGACACATCCCCCTTCTCTATAAAGCTGTTAAGTTGTGACGTATTTCCGGGTCCAACTGAACACAAAAGCTGCTAAAATAAAGCGAAAAATGTTCTCAATGATTTAATCCCCACCTAGCCTCCTTTGCAGACGTTCTTAGGGTCGTCACGTCGTCAGCGTGACGACCCTAAGAGCGTCTGCGTGGGAGGCTAATTCCCACCTGAAACAATTAGAACTTTGGACAACAAATCCTGTCATGAAGAAAAAGTATCAGTAGGTGTATCAGTAGGGGAATTTAAAAGACATTAGCTTGGAACTAGCTTGTCTTTGTTCATAGTCTTCATATCTTTCTCAACTTATTTTAAAGGAGCAAACTTCATCCAGTGGCATGGGTACATCGCACGCATCCTATAAGCCGGCTTCAGGGGGCGTATTCGGCCAGTCTTCCATTGGCAGTCGAACGTCAACTGTCAAAACTGCATTCAAGGTAAAAAGAATTTTTGAAGAGTATTGCCATCTTACTGCATCGATATCCCGCGTGTAAATGATAGGGATTAAATTTGAAGCATGATACATTGTGAGTCATAAGAACGTAGTGTGTTCAGTATTGTATATAACCACCAATGCCTGCCCCTCACGCCCATTTTCATAATTGCGCGACGGTACGCGACCCAGACGACTAGCTATATTTGGAGTCGTCTGAGATCTTGGCTTCTGTCAATCAAATTTTCTACGGTCTGAGCTAGTAAATGTTTGATCGATGGCAGCCAAAAACACAGACGTCTTGGGCTGTGTTGGTCGCGTTATTATGAAAATGGGTGTAATTTATTGAACCTTATTGATTCATGACTTTATCTTGTTTTTCAGTCGCAATACATGAATTCGTTTTGCCGTTCTTCCTCATCGAGCTTAACATCATGGGACTCAAGCAAATCAAGCGAACCGATGAGACCTCCCGAGCAAGCACAACCACAACAGAAAAAGAAAAAATCACGTTGGGACACAGGTCACTGACAAAAACAACACTGAAAAATGGCTTCCTAGAAGAATTTCTCCCGCCCGAAACTTGTAGCAAATGTATTTTGATACATTCAAAGTTGTCACAGTCAGATTTTAGAGTGGGATCGCATATATAGGCTTATTGAATACCTCTAAGCACTTTTAAAAACAACGAAGGAATGAACCATAGTTAGCAGGCATAGTCCTTATTGAATGCTTCAAAATACCGCTGTATTGTTAGAAAACCTCCATTCAGCGTCAAAATTTTCATAAATTCCTTTAGGCGAACGGAGTAAAGAATACAGAAACGCCTTCAGGGAATTTCACTGGACATTCTACCCAAAGACGAAGGTATAGCTCGATTCCGCAAGGGTTGTGCAACAGTTGTATCGTGTGTCTTGGCCTTTCCAGCAAACCGTAGCTGTGGAATGTATATATCCCCTTCTAAGATACAGCAAGAAACTAAGTGAGATGCCATTTCTTTTTTGATGCATGGTTATAATTTGTAATCATTATTCCCAAGGGTATATGAACTGAGAAAAGACCTGACCGTCACTGTAAAAAGGCGTGGTGCAAAAAGTCCTCTTTCTCAAATGCCCGTGATACATTCATCACTTACCATACATCGGTTCACTGGTCAAATACAGAGCATCGAGTCAAGGCTGCAAATTTGAATAGTCCTTTGAAACTTCCTTGCAGTCTCGATTGAATGCTTTGTGTGTGACCAGTGAACTGATGCCAAGAGATACCAACGATACACGCATCAAGAATTCCGCGCTGCTGCTCAATGCGCATGCTCGGGGGATTAAAAAGTGGGATAAAATTTGTAAAATATGCTATATTCTAGTTGTATCTTTCTTGCCAAGTACAATTTTCACTAAATATTCAAGATCGCGTACCGTTAAGCGAATTCTGAATCAAATATACCGAAAAATTGCATATTATACAAAATATTATCCCACTTTTTAATCCCCTGAGCATGCGCATTGAGCAACAGCGCGGAACTCTTGATGCGTCTATCGACGGAGAAGCACTGGAGCAAGGAAGCCTTTAGTACACAGGGTGAATGATGGCTGAACCTATGACGCCATATCAGAAAAACCAAGCAATAAAGCATTCTCTAGTAGTAACTATACCGGGGGGGGGGGGGGGGGGGGGTACTACCACCCCAACTTGGGTGGGGGTGTACCGCCAGGTCCTCAAAACCCTGACCCTATCCCAGACCTAGAATTTTGATTTCATATACCCTACCCCAGACTAAACCTACATTTTTTTGACATGCAAAAAACGATTATTCAATAGATTTCAATAACTATTTGGCAATTGTTTAATTGAATTTAAATCGTTATTTTTTTGTGCCGGCAGAAAACCTAGCCTACCAGGCTAAAACAACTAAAACATAACCCTATCCCGGAAAAAATGTCAAAAAGATACCCTATCCCAGACAAAAACCTTACCCTTCCCCAGACAAATTGTAAAAAAATGATACCCTACCCCAGACCTAAAAGCCAAAAAACCATACCCTATCGGGAGGCACATACCCGTATAGCAAATATAGGGGAGTACCCCCCCCCCCCGGGCTATAGGTAACTATACCTAGGGTATAAAATGTGATTCATCTGTTTTTATTTACATATATTGCTAGCATTAAAAAAATGTTACGAAGAAAGATATGAATACCGGAAAAAATACCATTTGTCTCCTATTTTTCTGTGTATCTCATTTTTCCTGTATACCACTAGCTCCACTAGCCCAAATGGGAACGGGAACGGGGTGGGGTAAGGAAAGGGGAACCTGAACATAAATAGTTTGAGTATTTTGAACTTGAACTTTTGTTTATTCACACACATATTGATACATATACAAAATTACAAAGATGTTTATCAAAATGACAAAAAACAGTTATTTACAAATAGAAAATAGACAAAAAAGATGAGAAGACGTGTGTGTGGTTGTCGAAGTAGTAAAAAACTTTCTGGTCGATAACCACCAGAAAGTATCAGGCTCTCGGAAGGGAGGGGGAGTTCATATACTCCAGCTAGGGTTATATAGGAAAAAGGAAATGAAAAGAAGGGTTCTTTACGTATTACCCTAAAGAAGGTGTAGGGATCTCCTTTGGGTCTTTCGGTAAGAGAATTTCATGAACGTAGCCTACTTTCAAATGTCATTCAAAGCTCTGGGCTTGTCGCTGAGGGACTGGATCTTATGAATGCACATGGCCACAGGCAGCCCAACGGTCTCCATATAAGACAAGATAGAAGTATTAGATGAAGAGCTTATCTAAACACATTAAAGTGAAATTTCCTTGACTCTTAGTTTGGTAAAGTTTCACGGGGTTCGGAGACCATTTCTTTTGAAATCATCCCCTCCCCCCTCCCCCCCCCCTCCCCCCTCCCCTCCCTAAAACAACGAGAAAGCTGGAGACTAAACCAAGCTGAGCAGGCTTGCTGGTGGCCACAACAAAGTTTACAAACATCTCATACGGGTCATAGTATATTTCTGTAATCTAAAGCTGAAAATAAATGTAATCTTCGAAAGAACTCTTTACTTTGCTTTGAGCAGAGAAAGCGGTTTACCGGAAGCGGAAAAATGGGTGAAACCAGACGCCGGATATCGATAATGCCGACGTCTACTGTCACGTGATTATTAAACTCATCTCCAACAGCTCGACTTGTGAACTTACTTCAGAAATCAACACTGGTTGGGAGACACTTGATATCATCTTAAGAATTGAGCTTTTAAAGGTTTGTTTTACATTTTTATGCAGCTAAGTAGGTAGTAGAAAGTATTTATATGATAATTGTTAAAATACAATAGGTTTTGTAACAGTTCCAAGTGGCTTTTAGTTTCGAAACTTCCGGAAGCACCCCTGCTTTGCTCATACATGAGCGTTGAGCAATCCCAAGCAATGTGTACTTACTCATTTTGCTTCAGATTAAAGCATATTAGCTACTGTTTATACTTTATAAGTTTGACCTAGATTCTTGCTATGTTAACCTTTAATCTTAGTAACCGCCAATGATGGCTAGCAAGACTGAAAACTCAAGCGAGCACGGTAAGTCTTACGAATACATACAGTCACGTATACATATTTGTTATGTAATGATCATCAGCAAGGGGGTGTTGCGTCTTGGTTCGAATGCAACCTCCAAATTTAGTTACAAGGAATAAATTACAGCATATTTGTTTGTTCCCTTGCGAACAACATTTATAACAAGTCGACACTTGCAAAAAAACATCTTACAATTACCTGCCCTAGGATACATCTGATAAAATTCATTTTGTAAGTATGCAACAGTATAAGTTGATATTATATGATTGTATATGCCTTCAGAATGAATTGTTTTAGCCACATGAAATGAAATTTTCGGGATGATATCAGTCCAGGATTTTTGTAGCGTACTCTCTGTAGATCATTCTTCAAATAATGGGTATTATAACTTGGTGAAGAGGATACTAGGATACAGTGTACGTAATTCAATAGAAACTAAACCTATTATATTCTTTATAGCTTCGTTCTTTTGCATATCTTTGAGTTTTTTGTTGTGGTTAGTGAATTACGTAGAATGTGTCCTCTACACAAAGAAGGAACCCGATCAAGACTTCGATTCTGACTTTGCAGAAGAATGAAGTTGTCTTTTATTTGGCTTTCAAGATGTCAACTACATGTAAGCTCATGCATCTGGTGTATTATAATGGCTTCTTCATTATCACGTATCGCAGCTGCACAAACAAGTTGAGCTTACTTTAAAAGGGAATGACAAAACTGCCTGGTCCTAAGTGCAGAATTAAAAAAAAATAGAAGTGTCAGAGTTATGATGTCATGTAGCAATGTCAAAATTTTAGATCGGTATGATCAGTGTACAACTTTATTTTACTTCTGTCGGGTGTTCTGTGTAGTGACCTCGCTTCTTCTTTCATTTACATATAATAACTAAAACCTGACTCAAAAACCAGTTAATTCGATGTGAGTAAAGCTTACGATAAGTAAGTGTAAAAAACGTTTTCATCTTTAAAAAATTAAGAAATATCGAGAACGGAAGTTTAGTTTTCATTCACCAATCAAGTAATAGCTAAGAAAAGGAAACGAAATGGTACGAGAGTCGTGATTGGATGCTTCGATATCAAGACATAACAAGATGGCGAACGTGATGGTCTTCTTTCTCAATCACCGGTAAGTTGTATTTTCATTTTCTTTCTTTTTTTTTATACCTGGTAAATTTTATATCGCTTTAGATTAACTTTAAGTTCCGTTGTGTATAAGATTAGCTTATTCAAATTCGAAAAAAACAGCCGTAGAATTTTTTCTAATTTTCTTTCTAATTTTGTTGAAGCTTAAAACAAAAAGAATAACTTAGCGAATAAGCTTATGACTTTTGAGCTTAATTATGAAAATTAATAAATTTAATTCTATTTAAGACTATTTGATGAACTATATTTATATGGTATCCACATGATTAAACACGATTAAGTTAGCTAGGTTACGTAAGCTTACTATACATAATCATGATCAGTAGGGTACATGATCAGTAGGGTACATGTAGGTAAACTATATATATCAAGCATTTATGTGAGTAATCGATTGAAAGTAATCTCAGCTTAGGTTACCTTCATTTACTTTTATCTTAAAATGGTATTTTATCAAGGCCAGTGAGGTGCGATATTGCAGAATAGACACACAAGTTTATAAGTATAATTTTTGTACTTATATCTATATGTATATATGTTTACACAATATACAGTAAAATGCATATGTAATATATACAATATGAGTGGCCGTGTTGTATCAGATATACAACCACGAGCCGAAGGCGAGTGATTGTATTTGTGATACAACACGGACACGAATATTGTATATTACTTATGAAACGTCTAGGTGTACACTCATGTTCTACTAAAATTTTAAAGATAAAATTGAATTTGGCTGAGAAAATTGGAGTTAAAGGTTATGCAAATCAGGACGATTTTGTATCAGATATACAACCTCCTCCATGAGTATACACTCATGTTCTACTAAAATTTTAAAGATAAAATTGAATTTGGCTGAGAAAATTGGAGTTAAAGGTTATGCAAATCAGGACGATTTTGTATCAGATATACAACCTCCTTCACGGACAATGATTTCTATTGTGTTTTCCTCATTAATTATTCATGAGTTTTATAAATATAAATATACACTTTTGATACATATTGTGTAATGTGACAATAGAACGAAGATACAAGCATGCCTGTTATGTCTATAATTGTGTGTCTATGTATATACACAATACATACATGTCTATTGACTGTCTCATGTCTATTGCCTGTCTCATGTCTATTGACTGTCTCATGTCTATTGACTGTCATGTCTATTGACTGTCTCATGTCTATTGACTGTCTCATGTCTATTGACTGTCTCATGTCTATTGACTGTCTCATGTCTATTTGTGTCTATTCTTGATGGAAGTGTCTATTTGCACCTATTTCTATACAAAATATACTATACATGTGTTTATTTGGTATATTCTGCATTAGAAAAAACCTACTAATGGTCTATCACCAATCGAGCCCTGTGATTGGCTGAGCTACTAGGGGTCTATTAGTTATAGACCTCTAGTAGCGAAAAGCGCCGGTTTTGAAAACCAAAAAAAATATATTTCAAGCAAAATCCAAAACTTTTTGCATCCTTTTATTGGACCGATTAGTAGGTTTTTACTAAAACAATTAGACCTCTCGCCCTCATGGCCTACGAGTCAATAGCCCATTCGGCCTTTGGCCTCATGGGCTATTGACTCGTAGACCATTCGGACTCGAGGACTAATTGTTAAATACCATTTGTGCCTTAGTAGCAATAGAAAATAGGGGTCCAAAAATGTTGTCCTTCATCGTTTGATGCACTTGACCTACAAAAATAGATTAGGGAGGGGGCTGGATAGGGGTTAAACATTTTCAGCTTTAACCATATATATATATAGGGGACTATATAAAGATCATATAAACAAGATCATGGAAACTTGGTGTAATTCCAGCTTTGATTTGTGTTCTGCAGAAGGGTTGGGCCATAGGAGCTCATCAATTGGTCCAATCATTAGTCCCTACCCCACCTTGATTCAGCCACTCAGCCAAAACCCTTTATTTCCCAGTAGCCCTCAGAATACGATGTTCAAGATAATGACTGTATAGACCCCTTGTAGCATGTCAAAATGCAGCTCAATTTGAAGGACAAAACAATAGGTTCCAATTTTCAGGAAATCAAGATTCTTTTATTTTTTCCTCCAAATTGAGTTGCTTTGACGTCGTGTGAAAGGGGTCTATATGTAGATGTTGAAACAAGTTATTTGATGTGGTATTTTTCTTCTTTACACAGGAACTGCAATGGAGAATGAAAACATGTTCTGGAACTCACGTACCGATGATATGCCAAATATTGAATACATTCCTATGAATAATTATGAATCCTTTGGTAGCTTTGAAAATAATGATCGACGTATGTTGTATTATTTGTTCAATTGAATTAATACTCTTCTGGTTGATAATGCTCACTAAACACAAGGAGATAGTCAGAGAAAGTTCCTCTTGTATCACTTTACCAATTTTATGGGAAACTCTCTTTCCTTGCCATCCCCTTCTCCAAAACTTTCTTATTCAAAAGTTTGTGTAAGATGTTAGTTGCCATGCCTAAATACTACCTAGTTTGATCAAAATACATAGTACAAAAAAAATATTTATCAAAATTAATTTATGAATTATAAACATAGTATACTAATTAGAGTGTAATATTTTTGATATACTTTTGATATACTTGTATATATACCTAAAAGGATCAGAATTTCTGCATATCGCTGTATCTTTTCATAATTAATTATTTGTCTATATTATTATTTTATTTTTATATTAACGCATCAAGACACAGTTTAGATGCTTTGAAATAAATTATTATTATTATTATTATTATTATTATTATTCCATTTAACCCATGAAACAAAAATAAATAGTCAATGTCTGATAGTCAAATAAAAGCAACAAAAAATACCTGTTAGTATATACAACTTAATGTCTTTTAGACTTCAAATTATTTCACAGATTAAATAGGATTGCTATGGTTTTTTTTAAACAAATATATAACAGGATATTTTATTTCCAGATGGTTCTTTTCAACTAAGTGGTGAAATGAATGACCTCAGTAGTGCTGAAGAGGAAACACCTCCAGTTCCAGAAACACCCACACCTAGTACTTATCTGGATGAAAAAATTGAAATTCCCAGAGAGGAGAATGATGTAAGCAATTAATTTTGGGATCTTATTTATTGGTTGGGATTTCTTTAGGGTACGTTCAGGGTTTAGGATATGACATTAGTGTCAATCCTAGATCCTCTTGGGCCTTCGATATCTAGCTATCTATACTTAGCTAGGGCTATAGATATTAAAAAACTGGTAGATGTATAAAATACTGCAAACGCCCTCACTGGGACTATGACAGCTGGCTGCTATTTAAAGGTTGGCCACTGATCAATAGGCTGCCACTTAATGAAGTTTTTACTGAGAGCTCGCTGCACTAGCTATTGACTGCTTGTAATTAAATGGGACAGTGGCTATCAGACATTTTTCAGCCATGTATCATTGGACAAACTGTAAAGTAACCATTGACTGACAAACAGAGGATTGGTAAATAGGGGTGTAATATATTGCTTATTCAAAGACATGCTAATTAATACAAAATTCCTTATCAGTATTCATTCGATTTTCGTCGTCTGTGGGCATTTACTGGTCCTGGCTTTCTGATGAGTATTGCCTACCTTGATCCTGGTAACATTGAGTCTGATCTCCAATCAGGGGCAACTGCTAAATTCAAGGTATTTACACCTAATTGCAAAAACGTTGTCATACAACATTTGAACATTTGTAGTTTCAAGATTAGGAATAAATTAAAAGTACAAAAGAAAGAGTTCTGCTTCAATGGTCTTCTTTTGTACTTTGAATTTATTCCTAATCCACTAAACTACAAATGCTCAAATGTTGTATGACAACGTTCTTGCAAGTAGGTGTACATTTGTTCATTAATTGACAATGCAATTAATGCAATGCAAATATTATTATTATTATTATTATTATTATTATTATTATTATTATTATTATTATTATTATTATTATTATTATTGACATTTTATTAGGTTCTTTGAAATTTTTTGATACAACTTTGCGGGCTACTGGCCTAAGCTAAGTTGTGATTAATTACATTTTTTTCCTGGTCTTATTCCTTATATTCCTTATTCCTTAATTTCATCTTATTATTATTATTATTATTGTTATTATTATTATTATTATTATTATTATTGTTGTTGTTATTATTGTTAACCTATCTATGTTTTCATTGTATACAGCTTCTGTGGATCTTAATGATGGCAACCATCATGGGTCTTTTGATGCAGGTACATATATTATACCCGGGGGGGGGGGGGAGGGGGTTACTAGGGGTGGTTTAGTGGTAGGGAGGTGCTGCTGAGCCCTTAATCTGTTCCAGAGTAAATGTCATAAAAATATACCCTGTCAGTGGCGGATCCAGAGGGGGTTCCATGGGTTCCACGGAACTCCCCTTTGAGCATCAGACCCTTTGAAAAGGGGTAAATGAAATAATGAGAATGCATCCTGCAATGAAGTTTTACGTATCAGTTGTTGAAAGAGTGAAGACGAAATGGAACCCCCCTTTGTAAAATTCTGGATCCGCCACTGCCTGTCCAGAGGAAGATTTTCATGTACTTTGTGAAAATATACCCTGTTCCAGAGAGAGGATGTTTTTATATACTCTGTTCCAGAATGAGTAAAAATGCTGAAAACTATACCCTGTTTGGCAGCATGTACCCTTATAGCAAATATAGGGGATTACCCCCTGGATATATACAGTAGCTTTTGTAATCAGCCATGTTCCAAATTCACAACAGACTACTAAAAATGACTATAAGTAAGCACATTCCCTTTGCATGATAAAAACTCTGCATGAACATTTGGGAGAAGTTTCCAAGCTTTGTTTTATATGCCAGCTCTCAATCAACGTTGACATCTCCCAAACAGCCCTACAGTATATACGTAGATGGTGTTTATATCAGGCTAAGCAAAGAAAAGGTTAACTATTTGTTAATCTATTAAAACCTGGACAGGCTGAAAATTTTGATTTGTGATTTTCTTTTCACAGAGACTTTCACTACGTCTTGGAACAGTAACTGGTAAATTTAGCATAACATTCAGCACTAGAGCTTCTGAAACATGCTGCAGAAACATGCTGCAATTGTTTTCATGCTGGCAATGCAATTTCAATGTTTTTGTTGCGTTGCCAGCGCAAGACAATTTCAGCATGTATTGATCATGCCCTGCGACATTGAAGGCAACGAGATCTTGCAATGCAAAAAAATGTAGAAAAATCAAAAATTGCAGAAAATCAAAAAGTTTGAACTTTTCTCTGCAACATTTCGAGAATTGCACACCTAAAAATAGCTAAAACTGAATGTTGCAGCGTCTATCACCCATGTTCACTCGCAATGCAATAATCCTATTCAGACTAGCCAAACAGGATTTAATATCTATTTTGACCTAGAAACATTCTTTGTATGATAGACGACGTTGCAATATTTTGCTGCAACAAGAACCTGAAAATTGCATTGCTAGCATGAAAAAAAATTGCACTGTGTATTAATTTGGCAGCTTAATTGTTAAATTAGTGATAACGTTTCCTGTAGGATGCTGGTAGATATTTATTGCAAACCATGAATTCCAGGAATCCAACCTTGATGACCGTTTGCTCAAACCTTAATTTGCTTTCTTTTCATGGTGATACTAGGTCGTCATTTGGCTGAAGTGTGTAATGAAAGGTATCCCCGCTTTCCACGTATTATACTCTGGGTCATGGTGGAGATTGCTATTATTGGTAGTGATATGCAGGTATGTATGCCTCTTAAAAGGATTGTCCGATTTATCTTGGAGCCTTGCACAGTTCATTATACTAAAGTTTCAATGAATGAAATGAATGATCAAAAGAACTGAATGAAGAAAGAAAAGAATGGAAGGAATGAAAGACACTCACTTCTATTCTTTGGCTCAGTTACAAACAATGGAAAGGCAAGCTTTGGCAACTTGACCTTGTCATGATGTTTGACAGGCTGAGGAGTAGTGTGACATGCATAACAGCACTTTTCATATTTCTGCGACCTACTGACTGGTATTTTGACCAGACGTCTGGTGTTTTGGCTTCCGTCAATCAAACGTGCCGAATCATTTCGATCAAGTGACAAGGAAATTCCCTTGACTAGACAGCCATTTTCACACAGGAATATCTTTATTGTTCGTGATCGGAATGAACTCGGCCCGTCGTAAATTTGATTGACAGAAGCTTAAACACCGGACATCTGGAGTCAGTAGGTCGCAGAAATATGAAAAGCACTGTCAATAAGCAAATTTCTTTGCAGAAAAATCACCAAACAAAACATTTTTTCTATGAAACACCCCATGATCATCATATAACATAACATATACAGGCAACCCAGTTTATGCTCTTGGAGCATCTTGTTATTAATAAAAGCTATATAATTCAGGGATTTCATTAAAATTTCAAGTAAGCAGATGGATTACTTAACATAGACGGCTGTATCAATGAAGGGGCCAAACAATTGGGACTTGGAACGGCAAAAGTAGGCGGCTCAGATATGGAAAGTAGATGCGGATTTCGCCGGTTGCCGGCTTCTAATGAAATGCCTGATAATCGAATGTGAAAGGTCAAATCAACAGCCAGTAAAATTAATGCTAAAATTCTGAAATAATTTTTGTTTTTTGTGTTTAGGAAGTAATTGGAACAGCCATTGCCTTCAACCTGCTGTCAGATGGAAAGTAATGCCAAAATATTAGTTATTTTATGATATTTCATTATATTTGAATGGAATTTTAATTAGTAAATATTCTGGTACTGCATCTAATGCAGGGTTTTAGCAAACCTTGAAAAACTGGGGGGGGGGGGGGGGGGCACAAAGTCACTTTGCAACATGTAATCACAAAAAATGAAAAGTTAATTCCATAGTTGCTTTACTTTTCTGGGGAAAACTGGGAGGGCACAGCCCCCTTCCCCCCCCCCCCCCCCCCCCGGCCTCTGTGAATGCTATGGCCCTGTAATGCATTCATTACATCTGAAGAACTTGTCTGTCAAAGTCATGAAAGATCTATCCTATATCCTAAAATATTCTTTTGTTTTTCATTTTAAAGAATCCCATTGTATGCTGGTGTCCTGATCACCATAACAGACACATTTGTCTTTCTGTTTCTTGATAAATATGGTAAGATAATATTAATTATGTATTAGCATTTGTATGTTCAAATTCAAATTTTGACCTCCCATCCATCCATTCCTCCTTCCCTCCCTCTGTCCATCTATCCCACCACCCACACATCCATCCATCCATCTATTCCCTTCTATCCCTCTGTCCATCTATCCCACCACCCACACATCCATCCATCCATTCCCTTCCCTCCCTCTGTCTATCTGTCCCACCACCCACACATCCATCCATCCATTCCCTTCCCTCCCTCTGTCCATCTGTCCCACCACCCACACATCCATCCATCCATTCCCTTCCCTCCCTCTGTCTATCTGTCCCACCACCCACACATCCATCCATCCATTCCCTTCCCTCCCTCTGTCCATCTATCCCACCACCCACACATCCATCCATCCATTCCCTTCCCTCCCTCTGTCCATCTATCCCACCACCCACACATCCATCCATCCATTCCCTTCCCTCCCTCTGTCCATCTATCCCACCACCCACACATCCATCCATCCATTCCTCCTTCCATTCTCCTATTCTGCCCTACACCCATCCATCTATTCATTCATCATCACCACTTGTTGTATTTAATTTTAAGGTCTGCGAAAGCTAGAATTATTTTTTGGGATTCTCATAACAGTCATGGCTGTCTCATTTGGCTATGAGGTATGACCTTAGTCAATTTACACTTATAAATTAGAATTACATTAAAATTAATATGCTTCTAAAAAAATTGTGATAATGAACCCTTGCAAAAAAAAAATCAGCATTTTGGTTGTGGGGGTGTAACATTATACTGGCCATGTTGCAATTGGTTGACTTTAACTTGGTTTCTTTTGGTATTTCAAAAAAATGCCTTTTTGTTTTTTGTCCTTTATTCTGTTGGGGATGCACACAACCTACATATAATAGGGACCTTAAGTTTCAGCACAGCAATGACCATGAAAATGGCAAGAAAACAATAGCACTATTAATTGCAACATTCAATAGACTCTCTTTGGGATGTTCAAAACACTGTGCATCATTGCGGTTGTATGCTGAAAGTACAATGTGAAATGTTCTTGTTTTACATGGCAAAGAGAGGAAGCTCTCTTTCCAAGGGTACTAGTCAACTCGCACATGGACAAAATCCACCAATCACGCCAACTTGCCCATGCATAAGATACTCTCAGGAGCGAACCCTCAGGAGCAGGCGTAGCTCAGTTGGTTAGTGCATGGCCTTTGGAGCTAGAGGTCCATGGTTCATTCCTCAGGATCTCCACGTCTGTTTGGATTTCTCACTAATCAATAGTTTCCGCTTTGAATACTCTTATAGTGTGCACCCTAGGCTTCCATTAATAGCAGTTGAATCCAACTGAAGGCACTTACCGATGCTAAATATATATGTACTTTACCTTAACCTTTGAATTTTATCTTTGTTGATTTTCCTTTCAAGCCAAGTGCTCCCAAAAGACATCATTTGACTCTAAAACTCATGCTAGAGACACTGCCCTGAAAATATTAGTACAGGTCTAGTTTTCCATTTTTTCCCACAGTATATTGTTGTAGCACCAAATCAGGCAGAAGTTGTCAAAGGACTCTTTGTACCTTACTGTAAAGACTGCAACCACAAAGCCATATTACAGGTGAATTTTTTACATGTAGATAGTGGATATGATGCATTCTGGTCTAGCTTGGGTACAAGCATCTTTTATCGACATGTGTTATATTATCCAGGTGATCTGAGGAAAAGCGATTAGCCAATCAGATTGCGAATCGTGATATCCGAAAAAGAATCAATCCCATGCGTCTTTTCGAGCTCAATCATGAATAAACAGAGGGAAATCAAAACAAAACCAAACAGCATACAAGTACAATAATGCTAGGAAAAGTGTCATTTAGCCGATTATTTAAGGCTAAAAATGTTTCTACTTCAAAGAATATGTTGTCTAGATGAGACTAAGAATATATTTTCATTGGTTAAATTAATATTCATGGTTTTTTATTAAAGAATTACCGTTGAAACGATCTCGAAGAAGCTGCCGAAAAGCTTTCTCGATTCTTTGGCAGGATTTAACTAAAATTTCCACACCTTACGCTGTTCTTTTGTCCTTGGCAATCTCCAGGATGCTTTGAACCTTAAGAAAATCCATTTATCTGTTATCTATAGTGTCTCGTTTTCAATAAGAAAAGACTTATTGGCGAGAAAGTCGCTCATAATTAGCCTATTTTCAAGATGGCCGCCAAGAAACTCAAGTGAATTGAGCGTGCGGTGGATGATGGGATTGATTCTTTTTCAGATCAGGAAATCATGCTTTGCGCGCCTAGTCAGATCACCTGGATGTTGTCACACAATGATTCACTCACTCCACCTTGTATGACAACTCTAAAGATGTCCATAGGGTTGTCACACAATGCTTCACTCACTTCACCTTGTATGACAACTCTTAAGATGTCCATAGGGTTGTCACACAATGCTTCACTCACTTCACCTTGTATGACAACCCTAAAGATTTCCATAGGGTTGTCACACAATGCTTCACTCACTTCGCCTTGTATGACAACCCTAAGGATGTCCATAGGGTTGTCACACAATGCTTCACTCACTTCACAAATTACTATACAAATTATTGTAATTTGATAGATTAATTGTAACAAATTATTATACAAATTATTGTAATTTGATAGATTAATTGTAACACTCTGATTAATACTAACTGTCTTTTATTGTAGGCTGTGGGAATAGTTGGTGCTGTAATTATGCCTCATAACATGTATCTACATTCAGCACTTGTTAAGGTATGTATGTATGTTGATCTAAGAAAACTTGTTAATACATTCAGCTGTATTTTGAATATACAGTAGATTGTATCTATTGTGATCCCGCCATCAACATACCAATATATGTTACTACCATTTGCAGCTTGAACAATCCTCTATATACACTTTAGGAACAACCTACGAACAACATGCTGCCACTGTATGAAAATCTGACCACCTGACCATCAACCTTATTTATATATAACTGTCTCCTCATGGACTACCACCTATACTTATTACTAACACCTTTGAAACAACTTATCATCTTATTAACAACATGCCGCATGAACATCTGACCTAACCAACAACCTACTGACACCTTGTGACCATCCTCAGGCACTACCCTGTTGACAACCTCAAAACTTACACCCCAGCTTATCTAGCAACAGGCAAAAAATAATTACATAATAGGCCATTTGTATGATAGACTCATTTTATTAGTACTACTACTAGAATCCCTTGTACACTTTCTTTTGTTTGGTAAAATTATCACCAATATCTTATTATTCTTATGAGTAAATATGAATTTGAATACCAGTAAGGTAGAAATTTTAGCAAATTATTTTAGTAAGTAAAATGACCCTATCATGCAAATGACCTATTATTATTCCAATTTCATAGTCAAGAGATATCGACAGAACAAGGGAGGTTGCTGTTAGAGAAGCAAATATGTATTACTTTATAGAATCAGGTAAGACATTACCTTGTTTTTTTTATTAGTAGTTATTTGCACTTTTAGTTCCAAGCAGTCGGCATCTGGTCCTCAATAGACCACTTGACCTTGGGCATAATGTTTTCTCATTTCAGACCACAGGTCATTCTCTTGAGAATAAGATTCTTTGTTTGAGAGTTGTATCCTTATGAATGTATGTGTCTTCTCATGTGCAAACATCAAACAAAGAAATAATACTCTAGGGAATGACATATGTGGTCTGAAATGGGAAAACATCAAATGCAAAAGCTAAAAAGGTCTATTTTTTTGAAGAAATAAAAAAAGAATGAGTAAATGAATGAATGAGAGAATAAAAGAATGAATTATTTTGTTGATCTTCTAAAACTTGTTGGTCTTGGTTGATCCACAGCTATTGCCTTATTTGTGTCATTCCTAATAAATGTATTTGTGGTAGCAGTATTTGCTCAGGTATGTTGGTTCAATACACACATATAAAGGTTTAATACAGAAAGTATTGCATATTTTTGGCAGAAACATTGACAATATGACAATATGATGATAATGGTTTGCGTATGATGATGGAATATGAAATGTATATGTGATCGTACCATCAGTATGGTACGATCACATAATATACATTTCATATTCCATCATCATACGCAAACCAATATTATCATCATGTATTTTCCTTAGACATTTCTGTGACTGTAGCTTATACAGTACGTTTGTCACAATTAAACCCACATTAATGACCTACTCGCCATTAGAGTCTCCAGCAGCTCAGTGGTAGAGCGTCCGACTAGCATACAGAGGGTCATGGGTTCAATCCCATCTGGGGCTCAGAATTTTTTCTGAGTCCATTCATACATTTCATAATATGACAATATATATGTTTGACTTGGAAGTTTAACAATGCAAGTGACTGTGTGAAATCTGTTGTGATTGCAATAAAGTGTAACATATTTACATATTTACATATTTTGACGATGTCTGAATCGACTCTTGAATTTGTGTGAAAGTATATGACTATATATAATGACCTTTTTTTTTTTTTGCACAGGCTTTTTATGGCAAGAGATACATTGATGTGGTAAGTTACTATAATTATATACCAGGTATCCTTTTTCTTATTACAGCCTTCATTCCATTTATTCTCCATTATGAAATAACTGTTATAAATCACTGATTGGTTGGGGTAGAAAGTACACATTTTCTATTGTATCATTATTATCAAATACCTAATTTTTATTGTAGCACCCCCTCCCCCTCCCCCTCCACTTACACTAAAATAACACTCCTTTGTCCTTGTTGTGATAAGGGAAAGAAAAATGCATGAAACACCAAAGTTGTAATTTATATATACTACAGAATATATAGTAGCTTCAATAATTTGAATGCCTATAAATGTTTCTTTTTTGTAGGCACACAAATGTCAGCACCATGGAATCTCACAAGCAAATATTTTCAATGCTACGTTATATGGTCATGGGGTAGGTTCTGATTCAATGTTATACGTCAAGCATCACTTGAGAATGATTTTTTGTTTAATCACATGCTTATCAGTATTGTTGTCATTATTGTTACTGGAAAATTTTCTTTGCACAGTCTGCAATTATATGCATCATCCCAGTAACATTCTCTGTTTTCAACATATGACATTCAACTCCTATGTTGATGTTTTTGGAGGAAGGAGAACTGGAGGAAAACCCTTGTGGCAAGGGAGAGAACAACACATCAAACAAACTCAACACACATACGCATTTAGTTGAGAATCAAACCCACGACCCCAAGCTTGAACTACACAGTGAGAGACATACTAGTTATACAATGGTTTCTCATGGCATATCATACTGTGGAATATCCCACGAGTCACTTGTAGTTTGTAGTATACACATGAGCGCTTAGGTTGTATAACCATTTTATCCCACATCATTACAAAATACAAATGCGTAGATTCAACGTGCAGTGCATGATGGGAAGGAAAAGTGAAATACCGATATACAACAGCTTTCTGCTTTCTGATTGGCTGTATTTTCTATGGTGTTGGATAAAGTACCATAGCAGTACGTGCCACCCAGTACCAAGGGCAATAGTCAACGGACATGTGTCGGCTTATCATAAAGTACATGCATGAATACCAATATTTAGTGAGACATGTCTTTTTTCATTTCAGTGGAATGATACAATAGAAGGAGATCTATACAAAGGGGTGAGTATAAACACACTCCATCACAGCTACACAACCCGTGCATTCATACTATTCACATGTATGGTATACTATATTATCTTAGTAACTTGTATGTGTTTATCTATTCAGGGAGTTTTTCTTGGTTGTATGTTTGGTGTAGGAGCTCTTTATGTTTGGAGTATAGGCATACTGGCTGCTGGTCAAAGTTCTACAATGACGGTAAGAGAAAACTTCACCCACACTAACGACCTTACTCGCCATTAGAGTCTCCTGTAGCTCAGTGGCGGAGCATCCGACTAGTATTACGGATCGTGGGTTTGATTCCCATCTGGGGCTCAGAATTTTTTTCTGAGCACATTTCACAGTATGGTACAATCATATACACATTTCAAGAGAAAACTTTATATTTAACAATTATTAGGCAAAGTGAATATCTGTGAATATTTACTGAGATGTAATACTCCAGTTTCACATTCGATGGAAACCGCTGTTTTTGAAGACCACAGACTCATTTGTACAGGCTTAGCCTCGCTTATAAGTCAGCTATTCAACGACATCATTAAAAGTCCGTGGGATTTCAAAACATTGGTATTGTTCAACTTACACATTCTTTACATTACGGTTGACTTATGCAAATCATTAGCAACAGCCAACTGTAATGTAAAGAATGTGCAAGTTGAATAATACCAATCCCACGGACTTTTAATGGTGCCTTTGAATAGATGACTTATAAACGAGGCTAAGCCTGTACAAATGAGTCTGTGGTCTTCAAAAACAGTGGTTTCCATCGAATGTGAAACTGGAGTATTTAGGTAAATATTCACCATATTCACTGAGCCTGAGGTGAATAATTGTTTTAGTATCATTTTAGACTTGAATATCAGAGAAAAATGAGATTCAGGATAAAAAAATACATTTAAGTATTACTTCCACTCTGGCAAACTTTGGCAAACTTTGTCACTCGACGAGTGAATATCATCTCATAATCACTGGTCCCTCAACCAATCACAGCATGCTAAACTCTTAATTCAAGTCTAAAATTAATTATACTGAATTCTTTTATTTCCCCGGAGCCTGGCCTTGAATTGCTTAGTGTGTGATCACTCAACAAGAATATCTAATGTGGGCTATTCCAATAAGTGTGAGAGTACTAAGAGTGTTTTAGCTATGCCCCTAATCATCAGATTTCAACTTTCCTCCATGGTCTTCCTGCTTAATCGTATGTTTTTTGTTTCTTTTCTTATAGGGCACATATTCTGGACAATTTGTTATGGAGGTAATAAGTCAATACTATATATTTCCTTGTTTCTGTGAGGGTAGGACTAAAGTCAAATGCCGAACTTTATATGAGCCCTACACATTGAAAACTGTGGATAATAAGGTCTTTTTCGATGTCATTAGGTTCGGCTCATGTGAAGTTTGACTAACAAACCTGTGGCCCCTGTTTTCCATGATCCAATTGGAATTCAGAAACTTGTCAGTAATTTTTATGGAGGGAGGAGAGCTGGAGAACCTGGAGAACAAAGCAGAAGAGAACTGACAAACAACTCACATTAGTGAGAGGCGAGCTCTCTCACCATATGCCCCCCCCCCCCCCCCTGCTTCCCAAGAATAGAAAGAACCAACCTTGAAAGGGAATCGCGGTGTTTTTTCTTCTAAGAGTTCTGGACTCCTAAATCACCCTGACCCTCTCTTTTAAACCAAGAAAATCAGGATGTTTTTTCTTTTTAATATTCTAGACTCCTAAATCACACCCCCAGTTGATATCAGCTATTGATTTTTTTCATTTTATGTTTCCATATTATCATTCAAATATCTTATCTTATGCCACATAATTTTTTTCAACTTTTGTGGCTCCCTTTGTCCTAACCAACACCTTATCTAACCACAGGGATTTCTGAAAATCTCATGGGCGCGATGGAAGAGAGTACTGTTTACCCGAAGTATAGCCATAGCACCAACCCTTCTTGTTGCCTTTTATGAAGGCGTTGACGATTTGACTGGGATGAATGACTTTCTTAATGTACTACAGAGTTTACAGGTACTGGTCGACTAACCACTATTGCTGACATTGGATTCCCATCATCTCGAACCCCAGATATCTTGAACTTCCTGTTACCTTGATTTTGATTGCGTCACTGCAATGTTACCCTGGATAATCTCAAACCATTGTTTTGAATCTTTTTCCAGAGGCGGATCTAGGGGAAGGGGGGGGGGGGGGTTGTTCGAACCCCCTAAACTAAAATCGAACCCCTAAATGAGGATGGTGAACCCCCCTAATTAGAATGTTTTCCTTGATTCCCTGGAGCTGAGGTTCGAGATAACACGACTCCTACTGTACTTATGAGAGTCATGGCAGTAATGGAGAGGTCTTATGGCAGCCATGTTTTAGGACTGGAACAATGCATGTTTTTGCATGAAAACAGATTTCATTTTCCAAGGAAGAAATATTCTTTCGTTTTTCCTTGCAACAGTTAAGATTTTACTGATGACTTCTCACCCGCTTTCTTACAAAGATAAAAGACCTTACTTTAATACTTATTTTTTTTAAGGGTGATTTTTCATCTGTAAACTAAACGTTTTTTTCTTGTTTCTTGGATCATTAGTTACCGTTTGCTCTTATCCCTGTCCTTCATTTTACAAGTGACCCTGAAATAATGAAGTCCTTTGCGAATGGAATGTAAGTATCTACCTGACACCCCACCTGGCAACGGGCCTAATTCTAATAGAGGATTGGTGAAGCACTTGAGCATTACCGTTATAAAACCTTGATTTTGTTATTTGTAGTTTTTAAATGTATTTCTAATTAATGCTTTCATGTATTTCTGTTTCAGAGTGATGAAATCTATTTCTTGGGGACTATCTTTTCTAGTCATAGGAATTAATACATATTTTGTAGCGTCTTATGTGGTAAGTGAAAGTAGTATCTCAAATACGCCTCTGCAAAACCCACTTGAGAACAACAGGAACAACATCGAAAACCTCGAAATCTTCTCGCGTCTGCAGAGTCAGTTTCTCAACCCCAAGCACCACCAGGTCGTTAACAGTCTTTCTTCTTAGATTCCCTAAGGCTTGGAAAAGAAAGGATAAGCGAGACTTAACATGACTTCAGCATGCCGTGAAACAATCTCCGTTAATTCATAGGAATGTCTTTTTTTGTAGGGGCAGCTACCTCATAATGCTGGTCTATATTTTTTCATTGCTTTGGTACTTCTATTCTATTTCTCCTTCGTACTATATTTGGTAAGCAGCCATTTTCATGTTATTTTACTACCTTGACTATTCATGTATGATTAATAATTGGGTCGTTTTGCACAGACCGTTCGATAAGCAGGACTTTTATGCTAGTACTTTGAATAATATTCAGTTCTCTTCATTCCATTAGGCATATCTCGCTCTTGGCTTTACATTCTTGGATTGTATACCAGTAAGTAATCCCCCTGCGTATAATAGGGAATAGACCCCTTGCAGCACGTCGGAATGCAGCTCAATTTGGAGGGCAAAATAATAGGTTCCAATTCTCAGGAGATTAAAATTCTTTTGTTTTGCCCTCCAAATTGAGCTGCATTCCGACGTGCTGCAAGGTGTCTATTGGAAGGTGTTCGAATTTATGTTTGATTGACTAGAGTTCATGTGCAATTCTTGCAATACCATTTGGCTTATTTGACTCCAGCCCAAGAGTGCGCGACGTTGTCGAATTCACACAGGCATTAACCATCCCAATGTTCTGCTCCATTGATATCCACTCTTTTTTGTCTAAAATAATGCAATGTAATTAGGCAATGCATCTTTGCTTTTGCTTCACGAATTCTGCGTTTTCACGTTACGTCATGTTGGTGCATTTAACAAAAAATTTCTTATTAATTTTTGTATCCTTTTTTCCAAAGAAATCGTCCCTAAAATTCTGCATGTCTAACCAAGTAACATGCATGGTTTGTAATAGTATGTTTCCTGATTTTTTTTAGTGCTTGCGTCGACCAGAAAAGAACTACGAATTGTATGAAGACCACGACGCATCTACCAGTCCTTTTCCTGATACGGAAAGCATAATTCAAGATGATGGCTGTATTAATTAATGATATTGAAAGTATATAAAAAATAATGGGCTGGGCTGGGCTGGGCTGGGCTGTGCTGTGCTGTGCCTTGCTGTGCTGTGCTGTGCTGTGCTGTGCTGTGCTGTGCTGTGCTGTGCTGTGCTGTGCTGTGCTGTGCTGTGCTGTGCTGTGCTGTGCTGTGCTGTGCTGTGCTGTGCTGTGCTGTGCTGTGCTGTGCTGTGCTGTGCTGTGCTGTGCTGTGCTGTGCTGTGCTGTGCTGTGCTGTGCTGTGCTGTGCTGTGCTGTGCTGTGCTGTGCTGTGCTGTGCTGTGCTGTGCTGTGCTGTGCTGTGCTGTGCGTCGCTGTGCTGTGCATGCTGTGTGATGTACTGTGTGGTGTGATGTGTGGTGTGATGTACTGTGCTGTGTGCTGTGCTGTGTGGTGTGATGTACTGTGCTGTGTGGTGGGATGTACTGTGATGTACTGTGTGGTGAGATGTGATGTGGTGTGATGTCATGTAATAGCGTGGTATGATGTGATGTGATGTGATGTGCTGTGATGTGCTTTGTTTTGCTGAGATTTGATTTGATGTGGCTTGGTTAGATCTGATGTGCTTTGATATAGAATTAAAGAAAGATTATTTTAATTTTTCTTTTTCAGGAGGAAAATAGAAAGAAAATACCAGCAGAACTTGACTCATCAGCCACAATTTCTGGATTCAAGGAACTTCACATGGCGCTCATTAATAAAGGAACAACTGACTTTTATAGGAGAGATAAATGCTTAAGGCGAATAATGTCTAATAATAGAATACTCACACTAATCAATGGAACAGAATTGAATGTACTAAATAGCACTGACGACACAAAAGAAAACAATTCACATTGTACTGTTTTGTACTATTTAGTGCAAGGTACATTTAGTGCTGTTTCACGTATTAAAGTGGGAGTACTCTAGAATTTACTATAAACACTTATAGTTTTAGGATTAAAAACAGACCTAATTTTGTACTAGCTAGAGTCCCTCATTCTCCCAAGAAGTACAGTGATTTTATTAGCTCGTGAAAATAAATAATAGTATTATTTTGTTTGTTTCATGGGTGAAGTGAAATCACTCTATTCATTTACTACGCCATATAAGGAGCAAGTTCTATAATATTGTAGGGTGTGGTTTTGTTTCTTTATTTAAATATAAATGAATAGTTATTTTTCGCGTCATCGATATTAATACATCATTACCATGAAAACCCGGATATCAATCAATTAGAAAGCAAAAGTTCGTCTATTAAAAAAATTGAATAGATTTATAGGACCATAATATATAAGCTCTTCCAAGGTTGAGGAAAAGACTGGGTCGAGTTATCATTGCAATGCATTGTGGAACTGTCTTGGGGACAGATTTCCAAAATGGCGTCTGTTTCGTCCCCTAAAACACCCGACCCGGTTTTTCCTCAACCTCCGAACGGAAATTATTTAGGTGTTTTTTTTTTTCCAAAAAAAGCGGTAATTTCAGCTTCGAGGGGCATCAAGTTACACTTCTACGTGAAACTACTACATGTTCGTCACTGCCTCTGAAACAATTATCTAACTTTTCGTGATAAAAGATAGATAGGCTGAATACTTAACAGATTAGCTATAAACAGTATATATGATTACATCGTGTATATGGATCGCTTGTAGACATCGGAATGCAGCTCAATTTTGAGGACAAAGCAATTATAGTTTCCAATATTCTCAGGATATATTGAAGTTCTTTTGTTTTGCCCTTGTTTTGAGCTGCTTTGACGTCATGTGAAAGGGGTCTATTGTGGACTTCTTCAAAAATTCCACTACAAAATAGCCCCGTTTATTCTTCACAAATACCTGTTTTATAGAATTGTAATAACGAAAAAATAGAATGAATGAAATAAACAAACGTTTTTGTTAGGATTTTGTTCATTTATTCCAACTTGTCTGGAGTTTGCCCAGTCTCTTTGCAAAGAAAGAACAAAAGAGACCGAAGGAAGAAAGGGAAAACGAATGAATGAATAAAAAAAAAAAACGATTACAGCTATTTCAAAAATATTTGAATACTGATTAGTGCATTCCAAGACCAAAGGCATTGTGGGTCTCATTAATTTGAAATATAAAAGGAAATACATCGATTTTCTCTATATGTAGCTAGTATATTGTTTCAGTTGGAATGCACTAGAAATAAAATGAATAATTTTTTATTTTACTTAAGACAATATTACATGACCCAAAATGCATTTCGGTCTTAGAATGCACTTTCAGTATGCAGTATTCAGTATTCAGTATTCAACGTTTTTTGAAATAGTTGTATACAAATGAATAACTGTAACAGCCTGTAACCCCCAAAAAGAGCGAATACATGAAGAAACAAATGAAATAACTAACTGGTTAAACAATTAACAAGAACAAATGATTTTACAGTAAAAGTTTAATAATAAGGTTTTAATCAAGATGGTAACATACTTGTTGTTGTTGTAACATGTTATTAAAAAACTCATAAATAATTCATGAGTAAAACACTGAAGGATTCTATATCACTGATAAAGGTTCGTCCTCAGTGATTTGCATAAACTTTAAACTTATATTTTCTTGGCCCGATTCACTTTTTTATTTTGAATCTATCCCACACTAACCCACTACCTTAGACGTTTTCGTCTATAAGACGAGCTGGTGTGTTTTATCGTGGCTACGCCTCGTGTTTATATCCACGATAAAACACTCCTGCTCGTTTTACAAACACCACAAAGAGAATAGAACAGAGTGTTGTTATTTTCATAGATAAATGAAAAAAGGCGCGAAAATGCGAAAAGAAAAACAAGTACAGCAATATCCCATTTATTCTTTTTAATGAAAAACCCAAAAAAGTTTTCCCCAGCTCCTATTGGCTAAAAGCAGATTCATTCCTATAATTGGATAAAAGTATCGTGTGACACCCATTTCCACGTGCAGTTGATGTAATCTTACCCTATTGGCTGATATCGCTTGATTGACAGCGGAATCACGTGTGAATGCAGCGCAAGTATTCTGGCGCGTAGAATTTTGACTTCAGAACCAAGTTGAACTACAGTTGATAAGGTACGTATTGCACTTTACCTCAGAAAATTCCTTTAAAAATGCCATTATTTCGTATAATTTTCATGATTTAACCAAGAAAATTAGTAGTTTTACTAAAAACATTCCTTTTTATAAGCAAAAAAGCTCTTGAAACCATTTTTAACTTGTCCAAAACTTTTGAGTTTGACTGTGTGCACGTGTGAGTCGACTTGAAGTTGGTAAAACCTTGTTGAGATACATTTTCTGCATTTTAAACGACAATTATACGATTTGTATACCACTATTTCGTGGTTTTTGTTGTTCTTCATAAGATGTAAGCCAGAATGTTCAATTTTTTCCCTTTTGAAAATAATTTTCATTCATGAGTTGTGAAGTCCAGTGCAAAGCAACCACGACTCAAAAGAGCTCCAACTTATCTTTTGTACAATTTGCTTCAATTTGTTTTATACTCTGTAGTGACTTTTAATCAGTATATAATTGTAACTTTTTGGAATTTATCTCTTTCTCTCTTTTATATATATATAATTTTTTGCTCGAAAATGTTTCAATCAGTTGGTTCTTCGCGCGCTTTTGAACTCGGAGGATTTGTCGACTGAACTTTGAATGCTAATGGAAAGTTCGCTTTATCATTATAATTTCAGCGCAATAAAGCAAAATTTTTAATTACTGAGTTTAAATTGGAAACTTTTTAAAAATTTTCGATTGATTTGTTAGCTACAGTCTTGGAATTTCGACATTTTTTTATTTTGGCGCGCTTTTCATCTTGACGGAAGGCGATGACCAAATTCATTCATTGAAAAAATATTTGAAGACTTCGGTATTTATTACTTTTTCTAAATGTAATATAATATATTTTGCCATTACATGCTCACATTTCTATCCATTTTTTAGATCATTATTGGAAGTGGTTATATAAAGTACCTAGAAGCAAGAAGAAGACTACCGTGTATTGTAAGACTGAGTGTTGGAAGATCGTGAACAAGTTCAAAATTATTTGTATATTTTGTTAGCATTTTGTTTTGGACTTTCGTACAAATGAACTTGTTCTTGGTCTTGTTATTTTTGTATTAGGATAAAACAGTTGTTTGATCAAAGGGCAGGCGGCAAGGGAAATCAGTTCCTCAATCAAAAAGGAACTTGTTCAAAATATGAACTCACTAGGTTAGATCCGTTTGACTTGCAAACATCTAAAAAAATATTTTTCTATTCATTGCCTTATATTTTGGAGACTCGTATGTTGCAAGTCAAACTACTTTGCAAGAATTTTTTTCTAAAAAGTCTTATGTTAGAACTAAGATGGTTCCACCTGTAAGGCTGGAACCAGAGCTGTTATTAGTGATCGACAAGAAGCTACCACTATCTTAAACATAAGTTGGGTATGGCGGATTATTAGTTTTTTGACTGGTCATCGGGACCAGGGTCAATTGGCCAATAGGTAGGTTAGTTTTTCAAATAAACTTCGCTTTGTCACCTAGTTGGCAACGCTGGACGTCGATGAAGACACAGGATCTACACATTAAGGTTTGAACTTTAGATAACTGGAGTTCAGGCTTACTTGAGTAACGCTGGCCGGTGAACATATCACTCACTCCCCTCACACAGCGCCTAAGGCTAGATGTCTTCTATTTTTAAGGTTATTAGACTGGCCAGTTGTGTGCTCTCGTAAGACTAGGTACAGTCAGGATGACCCAGATTAATATCCTCGCCCCCTCCCCTCGGTTGATGGTCGTGATAAAATCCTGACTTGCCGCTCCAGTGTAGGTTTGATCCTCAGTCGTGGCACAAGTCTACCAAGAACAGCCAAACTGGGCTGCCTCTGGAAGGGAAGACGAGTCTGCGATAGATTTCTGTTTTATCATGCACCGGGCATGCCAGTGGTAGCTTCTTTAGGAGAGATTTTTACAAAAATTGGAATTATATATTAATATGTTTGATTATGATTTGTTATGTTTTTCTTGTTTGTTGTTTTCTACACAGGCCATTATATGTTACTTATCTTAATGTATTTTTTGATATCTTTGTTGGCTTTTGATTGGTTGGATGTTTTGACTTTAGTCGACAATTAGTTTTTCTCGCTTTCGATTCGGCATTTCTATGGTTACTTCAACATTCGATAACGTATAGATTAGTTAGTTTTAAACCTATTTTACATTCGATCATTTCGATACTTTTCTTTCGATCTCGTATCGTTTTATTCTGTCATTTTCGACCATTCGTATATTGACTTTGCACTCATGACTGTAGCTTTTTTGACTGAACTGTTTAACGTAAACAGACTTTTGGATAATTTAACAGATAATATATATAAATAAATAATGAATAATCACATTTTCGGCGAGGGTTAAGGTCCCTGGATGTTACAGTTCTCTCTGAAGTTCTTCACTACTTCCTTGAGAATCCTGGAATTATCCCCCTATTCTAGTATACACATACACGACGATCACACATTTTTTCGACAATGGGTGGGGTCTCGGATATTCCTTCCCTCGCTGAAGTATTTCTACTTCTTAGAGGGCTTAGGAATATCCATCCCTTTTCTCGGTACGATATATTAACTTAGGATACAACGGTATAAAACTGTATTTATGCTTTTGTGTCTTAATTTAATCCCCTTCATAAATATGTTATTTTCAAACAGAATTCAGATTCAAAAGTATAAAAGTACATTTATTCTTTTTTATCCGGAGTTCTGTTTGAAAACAGCTCTATCAAATTTCGAAATACTAAAATCTTTTTCCTTTTTTTCTTTTTTCTTTTTTCTTTTTCAGATGTAACAATACAAGGTTAACTTGAAAACCTTGCAAATATATTATCTATTTGAAATGACAAACAATATTTTCTATAATTAATATTAGATGATAAACATTTTATTTATATTTATCTGATGCAATTGATTTTTGTTTTACTTGTATTCTTGCTTTAAGTTTGATCATACAATATACTAATGCATCTTTATCCTTTTTTCTTTCAGAATTATTCGCATTAACAGAATCCAGTTATTCATAAAGATATGAATACCTACAATGCGCACACACTTGTAGTTTCGGTTCAGTACACCTTTAACCCTCCAAGGTCGTGCGTCTGCGTAATGTGGAGGACTACGTTTCCAGGGAGATTTTTCGGCCATTCCCTAGTCTCTGGTTTTTCGTAGCTGGCAGCGCACAAAATTACACACGTTTAAGAAATTAAAGAGGATAAGATTGATTGGCATTTTTGGTTCAATTTGGCTTGTTTTCAGTTCTTTGGCACAAAATATCTTAAGAATAAAATACATTTTCAATTTTCGACTTGAGAGTTTCTTTGGTTTCCTCCGAGGTTTTTAACGAATGCGTCCATCATATTTTAGTTTTCAACAAACGCCGGCGTCCATCATATTTTGGTTTTCAACAAACGCGCCCAGTATATTTTGGTTTTCAACACTGAAACGCTCCCACAAGTTTTTTGGTTTTCAACAAACTGGTCCACTTTTTTGGTTTTCAACAAACGTGTTCACGTTTTTGGTTTTCAACAAACGCTACCACTCAGTTTTTGGCCTTTCAACAAACGCGTCCAGTATATTTTGGTTTTCAACGTATTCGAAGATGCCTTCCATGGTACCACATTCTACTTTTAAGAAGCTTTGGTTTCTGTCCTAAGATGCTCTGGTTTCCATCCATGCAGCTCTAAGATGTTTGATGACTCAGAGTTCAGTTCCAGCTGCATTGGCGATGTTTTGGTGGTTTGTCCAGTTCCAAGATACTTTTTGGTTTTCAACAAGTTTTAAAGACGCTATTTAGATTTCCTATCATGTGTGTGCCAGAGATTTCTAAATTTTGTTAATTTTTGAAAATTTTTGATTGGTAATTCTATTTCGGTTTCCTGCCTCTAAACCCCACCCCAAACTCAGTAGTGTAACAGGGCACGCTTGGCTTACGAGTCAAGAGGACTGGGTGCGATTCCCAGCTGAGTTGGTGGAGAGAATGAGATAGAAGTCAAAAGGTGTCGCGGTTTTGAGTTTAAAAAATTCGAATTACAGTTATTAATTAATGTTTCATTCCCAAATTTATGAATTGTTTTACAGTCTTGTAACGTCATTTATACGGGAAAAAAATGGTTTTGTTTTCTTAATTTCTCGGTCGAAGTGGTAAAAGACATATTTACTTCAATTTAAAATGCGCCGTTTCTTAGCTTTATTTCCATTATCTTTCTTCTTGATCATTGGAACTGAGGATTTTGTTTTAGAGCCAATAGGGTAGGTGGCGAGATACACGATACAATATTGCTTTATCCAGGGATTACAACAAATCATCAATGTTTTTTTGAATACCAGTAGCGATAAGGGATGAAGTGGAGTGTATCCGAGTTATATTTATCATGACAGCTAAATCCCGTTTGCAGCTGCGGGTTAGTGTTATTTGCAAAAATAGGCTATCATCGTTTACAGCAATCTTAGTTTGTAACGGTTCCAGCTTTTGCTTTATTTATTTAGTGACCTCAGTTTTACATCTTAAAATATTAGTGTTGGCATGAGCGAGTCTTTTACCCCGTTCACACTATAGCTTAAACATGTTTTAAAGTAGTTTAACTAAACATGTTTTGAAAATTATTTACAAACATTGTTCACTCTTTGATGAAATAATACATATAAACTATCCTTCATATTGTACTGAACAGATTAGAGATAAAATAATTACATTGAAGCTTTCTAGTCTCTAAACATTTTGTTTAATAAAAACTCAGTTTAACTAAACAGCTTTTGGTGTGAATGGGGTATTTGGTTTGTCACTCTTCTGACGGAAATATACGATGCAGAGGAAGCCCAGTTGCAAGATATCTAACAAACTATGAACATCCGTTTTTCTGCATTTCTGAAATGTTTCCACACTAGTGACATGTCCTGACTTTATTGCTGGTAAAAAAAATTTGACAGCAATTCATTAATCGCCAAATTGGTATGATTTTTTCTTTTAGCGTTCGGAAGATATCCATGCATACTCTGTTTCCACCCTATCCACAATATGTCGACTGAGGTAAAAAGCACATTCTATTGAACGTGAAAATTCTTCTTAATACGTTTCTCAGGACCTATATATATGCAGGGTCGCGGAAGGGGAGGGGCTGGTAGGACTATAGCCCCACCACTTTTTCCCATACTAGTCTCTTGTGTTTTCCAATGTTAGCCCCACCACTTTTTCCCATACTAGTCTCTTATATTTCCCAATCTTAGCCCCATCACTTTTTCCCATACTAGTCTCTTATATTTTCCAATCTTAGCCCCACCACGTTTTCCCATACTAGTCTCTTATAGTTTACAATCTCAGCCCCATCACTTTTTCCCATACTAGTCCTTATATTTTCCAATCTTAGCCCCACCACTTTTTCCCATACTAGTCTCTTATATTTTCCAATCTTAGCCCCACCACTTTTTCCCATACTAGTCTCTTATATTTTCCAATCTTACCCCAACCACTTTTTCCCATACTAGTCTAGTCTCTTATATTTTCCAATCTTAGCCCCACCACTTTTTCGCATACTAGTCTCTTATATTTTCCAATCTTAGCCCCATCACTTTTTCCCATACTAGTCTCTTATATTTCTCAATCTTAGCCCCACCACTTTTTCGCATACTAGTCTCTTATATTTTCCAATCTTAGCCCCATCACTTTTTCCCATACTAGTCTCTTATATTTCTCAATCTTAGCCCCACCACTTTTTCCCATACTAGTCTAGTCTCTTAAATTTTCCAATCTTAGCCCCACCACTTTTTCCCATACTAGTCTCTTATATTTTCCAATCTTAGCCCAACCACTTTTTCCCATACTAGTCTCTTATATTTTCCAATCTCAGCCCCATCACTTTTTCCCATACTAGTCTCTTATATTTCCCAATCTTAGCCCCATCACTTTTTCCCATACTAGTCTCTTATATTTTCCAATCTTAGCCCCACCACGTTTTCCCATACTAGTCTCTTATATTTTACAATCTCAGCCCCATCACTTTTTCCCATACTAGTCTCTTATATTTTCCAATCTTAGCCCCACCACTTTTTCCCATACTAGTCTCTTATATTTTCCAATCTTAGCCCCACCACTTTTTCCCATACTAGTCTCTTATATTTTCCAATCTTACCCCAACCACTTTTTCCCATACTAGTCTAGTCTCTTATATTTTCCAATCTTAGCCCCACCACTTTTTCCCATACTAGTCTCTTATATTTTCCAATCTTAGCCCCACCACTTTTTCCCATACTAGTCTCTTATATTTTCCCATCTTAGCCCCACCACTTTTTCCCATACTAGTCTCTTGTGTTTTCCAATCTTAGCCCCACCACTTTTTCCCATACTAGTCTCTTGTGTTTTCCAATCTTAGCCCCACCACTTTTTCCCATACTAGTCTCTTGTGTTTTCCAATGTTAGCCCCACCACTTTTTCCCATACTAGTCTCTTGTGTTTTCCAATGTTAGCCCCACCACTTTTTCCCATACTAGTCTCTTGTGTTTTCCAATCTTAGCCCCACCACTTTTTCCCATACTAGTCTCTTGTGTTTTCCAATCTTAGCCCCACCACTTTTTCCCATACTAGTCTAGTCTCTTATATATAGTCCCACCACTTTTTTAGGATGCTCCGCCGACCCTGATATTGAGCTTCAACTGGTTTAGTTTGGAGGGTGAGAGTAGTAATTTATTTTTACGTCACAACCGAGGGGGGGGGGGGGGGGGGGTGGCAATTATTAACACATTGATTGGGACCGAGGGAAACTGTGTTTTGTGGTCCCGAGACGACGATGTTTCCCTAGGTGTAGTCGAGGAAAACGTCGTCTGGGGACCACAAAACACACTGCTTCCCCGAGGTTTCAGTCAATAAGTGTTTTGGCGTGTAGCAACTGTCAAAGAACACAAGGAAATATTCGATTTTTTAATTATAATAGTTTAAAAAAATTAGACAAACATTACGTCTCCCGTTAAATCACTTCCGGTTTTGTTATTACTGGTCAACAAAATATTGTTGCCCGCTGAGAGCCCTTGCCGAGGAAACATCGAAACTTGTTTAAGCTAGTTCACGTGATACCCTCTCGCCCAATCAGAGTACGAGAAAAAATGGACTGTTTAACAATTAGACAAGCAGCCCGAATGGGCTATTGACTCGTAGACCATGAGGGCGAGAGGTCTTAATTGTTTTAGTATAAACCTACTAATCGGTCGAATAAATAATCGTTTTTAACATCGTTTTGGCTTTCAAAACCGGCCTTTCTCGCTACTAGTTTTCTATCACTACTACAACACGAGTAGCTCAGCCAATCAGAGCGCAGAATTTGTGATAGACCATTAGTAGGTTTATGCTAAAACAAGTTATTTTAACCTGCGTAGAGGGAAGGTCCAACTTAACTTAGTAAAGTATATTTCCGTTCAATTCAGAACCCCACCCCCACCCCCTCCCAGATATTTATTGCACAGTCCCTCGCGCATAACAAACTTATCGAGTAAACAAGTCTACACAGTGTTACAGGGAATAACTGATGCCTTCAGACAACGATCATTAAAGCCAGTGTTTTTATATATAAGCCAATTAAAAAATATATATTACCATGGTGGGACCTTGAAGGATGGAGTCACTAGAAACCTAATGATGCAGAAAAACGTTTTATTATTCCAGCCAGCATGGCAACACCCAAACTACCAGAAAAACTGATAATACCGTTTTCAGCAAATTTTTTCTAAAATTCCACTTCAAAATAGCTCCGTTTATCCTTCACAAATACCGTGTTTTTGATCCTGGTTGGGCTGCCTGTGCTTTATTCACCGCGTTTTAACTAATGCGGAGACGGGTACTTAGTCCATAGAATTGTAATAACGTAACGAAAAAATAGAATAAATGAATAAACACATGTTTTTGTTAGGATTTTTTTCATTGAGTCCAACTTGTCTGGAGTTTACCCAGTCTCTTTGCAAAGAAAGAACAAAAGAGAACGAAGGAAGAAAAGGAAAACGAATAGATTAATATAACAATAAAGAGTAAAAAAGATTAAAATTGATTAAATAATATAAATGAATAATTATGTAACCCCCAAAAGAGCGAATAAATGAGAGAACGAATGAATAGCTAACTGGGTAAAAGAAACTAAAATATACCAAATAAATAAATGATAACAAATACCATAAAAAGATTAATTCAAAGCAAAAAACAAACAAACAAACAAACAAACAAACAAACAAAAACGAACAATAACAAAACAAAAAAAACAAAAAAACGAACAATAACAAAAAAAAAAACAAAAAAAAAACAAACAAACAAACAAACAAACAAACAAACATACAAACAAACAAACCAAAAAACAAAAAAACAAGCAAAACCAAAAAACAAACAATAACAAACACACGAACAAACAAAACAAAACAAAACAAATAAACAAAACAAATAAACAAAAACAAAAAACGAAAAAAAATAAGATAAAAACAAAAACGAAAACCATCCAGCATCGAAATCCGAACCTTCCATTTAAGTCCGACCAGCTTTTAAACCAGTACGCCACCACTACGATCCTAAGATGATTGTAGTAAATACATATAAAACATTGGACGGCGGCATGTGCATATCGCATATCCACAGCATCCCACTCACAATCCCAATTTTATTCTCCTTTTTTATGAACAAATTATTAAATCATTGTTCTTTCGGTTCTACAGCAAATGTCTTTAATTTCTTATTTTATTTTTTTTCTTGGTGATCGTGCTGCCCTTTCCATGTCCACCTTACAGTGGTGCGTTAGAGCGTCCATGTGCGTAGGTACATTATGAAGTGTTTATTGCTCACAACATGGAAAAAATAGCTTCGATACTTATCTACGTTGTAAATATCGTAACAAATATAATTTATTAACATTTGTAAAATAAATAAAAAAATTCGTCCAGAAGAGGGTAGTGGCCTTTACACTAGCAACTTGCGTTGGTGCGTCAGTGCGTGTATGTGTGAATGTACACCGTAAAGTTTTTCTCTCGCAGTATGCTAAGAAAAGCTTATAAATTCTTCAGTGTTGTGTGTTTTGTAGAGAAACAAACTTATAGTATTGATTAACGAGACTATCTACTTTTTGCAGTATTTTTCGCCCAGAATGGTGTAGTAGCCTTTACACTGGCGACTTGCGTTGGTGCGTGAGTGTGTAAATGTGCGAAGGGAACGTCTTCTCTGAATGAGTAGGTTTGCAAGGAAATCATTTATGGGCAATTATATCGATCCTCGAGATCGTTTTATGATATTTTTTCTTTTGTCTCACGGCTACCTCACTTTCTATATGATGCAGTTGTGTGTTAATGAGATGGTGTGTGCTGGTCACCCCCCCACCCCCGAGAAAGAAAAAAAAACATTTTTCAGTGTTAAACTTTTGGTAATCCTGATAACATGTAAAATTGATAGCTATGCCTGATTAAAAGCCAACAGTAATGCATAAAAAATCGCATAGAAAGGAAGACTGCCAGTTTCCTTTAAAATCTTATGTCTGTCTATCACACTATTAGATGAACACTTTCATTGACAGCAACATCACATTTGTGCCTTTCAGCCAATAAAAACCAGAAAAAATTGTTTGTCTAGAAGCAGATTCATTCCTATTGGATAAAAGTATCGTGTGACACCCATTTTCACGTGCAGTTGATGTAGTTTTATCCTATTGGTTGATATCGCTTGATTAGCAGGATAATCACGTGCAAATGCAGCGCAAGTATTCTGGCGCGTAGAATTTTGACTTCAGAACGAAGTTGAACTACAGTTGATAAGGTATGTACTGCACTTTACCTCAGAAAATTCCTTTAAAAATGCCATTATTTCGTATAATTTTCATGATTTGACCAAGAAAATTAGTAGTTTTACTATAAACATTCCTTCTTATAAGCAAAAAAGCTTTTGAAACCATTTTTAACTTGTCCAAAACGTTTGAGTTGACTGTGCACGTGTGAGTCGACCTGAAAACTTGCTGAGATACATTTTCTGCATTTTAACGACAGTTATATCATTTGTATACCACTATTTCGTGGTTTTTGTTGTTCTTCATAAGATGTAAGCCAGAATGTTTAATTTTTTTCCCTTGAAAATAATTTTCGTTCACGAGTTGTTTAGTCCAGTGCAAAGCAACCATGACTCAAAAGAGCTACAACTTATCTTTTGTAGAAATTGCTTTAATTTCTTTTATATTCTGTTGAGTTTACTAATAATCAGAGTTGTAATTACAGTTTTTCGGCATTTATTTAGTTCTCCTTTTTATTTATATATCTTTTTGTTCGAAAATGTTTCAATCATTGGGCTTTCGCGCGCTTTTGAAGTTGGAGGATTTGTGGACTGAAATGTGAATTTTTGATGCCAAAATTCACTTTATCCTGATCAAACAAATCTTTTAAGATTTTCATTTTAAACTCAGTTACTTAAAAGTAACTGAGTTTAAATGAAAACGTTTCTAAATTTTTTATTGATTTGTTTACCAAAGTCTTGAGAAATTTCGACATTTTTTTTTATTTTGGCGCGCTTTTCATCTTGACGGAAGGCGATGACCAAATTCATTCATTGAAAAAATATTTCAAGACTTCAGCATTTATTACCTTTTCTAAATGTAATATAATATATTTTGCCATTACATGCTCACATTTCTATCCATTTTTCAGATCATTATTGGAAGTGGTTATATAAAGTACCTAGAAGCAAGAAGAAGACTACCGTGTATTGTAAGACTGAGTGTTGGAAGATCGTGAACAAGTTCAAAATTACTTGTATATTTTGTTAGCATTTTGTTTTGGACTTTAGTACAAATGAACTTGTTCTTGGTCTTGTTATTTTTGTATTAGGATAAAACAGTCGTTTGATCAAAGGGCAGGCGGCAAGGAAAATCAGTTCCTTAATCAAAAAGGAACTTGTTCAAAGTATGAACTCACTAGGTTAGGTCCGTTTGACTTGCAAACATCTATAAAACTTAAATATTTCTCTACTGTTGCCTTGTATTTTGGAGACTCGTATGTTGCAAGTCAAACTACTTTGCAAACATTTTTTTCTAAAAAGTCTTATGTTAGAACTAAGATGGTTCCACCTGTAAGGCTGGAACCAGAGCTGTTATTAGTGATCGACAAGAAGCTACCACTATCTTAAATCTAGGTTGGGTATGGCGGATTATTAGTTTTTTGACTGGTCATCGGGACCAGGGTCAATTGGTCAATACTAGGTAGGTTAGTTTTTCAAATAAACTTCGCTTTGTCACCAAGTTGGCAACGCTGGACGTCGATGAAGACACAGGATCTACACATTAAGGTTTGAACTTTAGATAACTGGAGTTCAGGCTTACTTGAGTAACGCTGGCCGGTGAACATATCACTCACTCTCCTCATACAGCGCCTAGGGCTAGATGTCTTCTATTTTTAAGGTTATTAGACTGGCCAGTTGCATGCTCTTGTAAGACTAGGTACAGTCAGGATGACCCAGATTAATATCCTCGCCCCCTCCCCTCGGTTGATGGTCATGATAAAATCCTGACTTGCCGCTCCAGTGTAGGTTTGATCCTCAGTCGTGGCACAAGTCTACCAAGAACAGCCAAACTGGGCTGCCTCTGGAAGGGAAGACGAGTCTGCGATAGATTTCTGTTTTATTATGCACCGGGCATGCCAGTGGTAGCTTCTTTACGAGAGATTTTTACAAAAATAGGAATTATATATTAATATGTTTGATTATGATTTGTTGTTTTATGTTTTTCTTGTTTGTTGTTTTCTATACAGGCCATTTATGTTACTTATCTTAATTTAATGTATTTTTTGATATCTTTGTTGGCTTTTGATTGGTTGGATGTTTTGACTTTAGTCGACAATTAGTTTTTCTCACTTTCGATTCGGCATTTCTATGGTTACTTCGATCGACATTCGATAACATGACATAGATGAGCTGTTTTACATTCGATCACTTTGATACTTTTTCTTTTGATCTCCTATCTTTTTATTCTATCATATTTTCGATCATTCGTGCATTGACTGTAGCTTGTGGTAGTCTCATTGTACTTTAGAACACTATATTCTTTCTCTTGTACTCAATCTGAAGAAGAATCCTGAAATGTCCCCCTTTTTTAGTATGCACATACACATGCAACAATCATACATTTTTTCGACAATGGGTGGGGTCTCGGATATTTCTTCCCTTGCTGAAGTATTTCTACTTCTTTGAGGGCTTAGGAATATCCATCCCTTTTCTAGGTACAATGTATTAACTTAGGATACAACGGTATAAAACTGTATTCATGCTTTTGTGTCTTAATTTAATCCCCTTCATAAATATGTTATTTTCAAACAGAATTCAGATTCAAAAGTATAAGAGTACATTTATTCTTTTTTATCCGGAGTTCTGTTCGAAAACAGCTCTATCAAATTTCGAAATACTAAAATCTTTTTCCTTTTTTTCTTTTTCAGATGTAAAAATACAAGGTTAACTTGAAAACCTTGCAAATATATTATCTATTTGAAATGACAAACAATACCTTTTCTATAATTAATATTAGATGATTAAGATTTCATTTATATTTATCTTATGTGATGCAATTGATTTTTGTTTTACTTGTATTCTTGCTTTAAGTTTGATCATACAATATACTAATGCATTCTAATTCTTTTTTTCTTTCAGAATTATTCGCATTAACAGAATCCAGTTATTCATAAAGATATGAATACCTACAATGCGCACACACTTGTAGTTTCGGTTAAGTACACCTTTATCCCTCCAAGGTCGTGCGCCTGCATAAGGTGGAGGACTACATTTCCAGGGAGATTTTTCGGCCATTCCCTTGTCTCTGGTTTTTCGTAGCTGGCAGTGCACAAAATTACACACGTTTAAGAAAGTAAAGAGAATACAATTGATTGGCATTTTAGGCTCAATTTGGCTTGTTTTCTTTGGCACACAATGATTAGGCATAACAGATTTATTTACATAGAGAATAAAATTCAGATTCTCAGGCTGAAACTAGAGGCTTGTTTTGGTTTCCTCCGAGGTTTTCAACAAATTAATGCTTCCACTATTTTTTGGTTTTCATCAAACACGTCTACTGTTTTTGGTTTTCAACGAACATGCCCACTTTTTTTGGTTTTCAACGAACAAGCCCACTTTTTTTTGGTTTTCAACGGACATGAGTCCACTTTTTTGGTTTTCAACAAACACAAGTCCACTTTCAGGGTTTTCAACAAATTCAAAGATGTTGTGGGTCCATGTTACCAGGACCTATTTTTAAGATGCTTTGGTTTCTGTCCTAAGATGCTCTGGTTTCCATCCATGCAGCTCAAAGATGTTTGATGACTCCGAGTTCAGTTCCAGCTGCATTGGCGATGTTTTGGTGGTTTGTCCAGTTCCAAGATACTTTTTGGTTTTCAACAAGTTATAAAGACTATTTAAATTTTCTATCGTGTGTGCCAGAGATTTCTAAATTTTGAAAACTTTTGATTGGCAATTCCATTTCGGTTCCCTGTCTCTAAACCCACCCCAAACTCAGTAGTGTAACAGGGCACGCTTGGCTTACGAGTCAAGAGGACTGGGTGCGATTCCCAGCTGAGTTGGTGGAGAGAATGATGGGAGTCAAAAGGTGTCACGCGGTTTTGAGTTTTGAATTATAGTTCAGTATTAATGGTACGTCCATCTGCCATTTTTGGCTTATTACTTTTTTAAATTGTATTTTGTGACGTCATTTTATACAAACATTTTTTTTCTGTCGAAGTAGTAAGAGCCTGAAATCAAACTTCCACCATATTTACTTTAAAGGCGTGGAATATGAGCAAAAAAGATCAACTTGTAACTTGTCGCGCAAAATTTAGTCCTAATTAATTATTGCGTTGAAAGTTGTAGTGTGAATTTTGTGCAAATTTTGTTGTAGAAGCTCTTGAAAATTTATTAAGTGCGGGGTGGCCATACGAGAAATTCGCTCTGCAACTTGCAACGTGATAAGTTGCACGATTTTGTTGCTCGTATTTCCACGCCTTTAAAGTAAATATGGTGGAAGTGAAAGAATCTTCACATTATTTCATTATTACTTTATTGAGCACTTTAGTTGAAGATTCACACTACAATGAAGTTTTTTTCTTTTAGTTTCTGTGGAGAAACGAAGGGCTCGGTCTAGGGAAATCCTTCAGTCGGAATTTCACTTTTATATTCCAATTCCAATGTTTTGGCAGCTTTTCCATGTTTTCTGTTTATGCCTTTTATGACAAAATTAGTGGCAGTAGCATTTGCCCAGAGCCCTTCGTTTCTTGGCGGCGACCACTAAAGAAATTCGTGTTCTGGGAACGAGAATGAATTCAATGTCTTATTAAGTTTCAAGTTTATTTCTCATTTTTACCAGTTAAATGTGTGATCCGGTAAACAATTGGACATCACTGAAGCTGTAACCGTTTTAGATCCTTTTTCTCTGTTTCTTTGAATGAGGTTGACTTTTCGCATTTCGTTGCTTGGACATCTGTTAAAAAAGAGCACAAATAGTGTTCATAATAGTGTTCATACCCTGATGTAGGCTTGTAGGTCTTAGCTGCAACAGCAAAGCAAGATTACTGACTGCAACAACCAGCCCTTACTATGGTCTTCGTTGCGCACAAGAAATTTCCCAGGCAATCGATGTTGCAAACCAGGCACGACGCAATTTGTTCCACACCATGTTGCCGAAGTACAAAACGATCTACTGCGCGCAATGTTGCACTGTGTGTCCGTAGCTTAACTGTGAGGCAACAACTATTGAGCCAATCACAGTGTCCAATGAAAATGCTCGGATAAGGTACCGTTACGATTATGTTGAGTCATGTCCGTCCCGTCAGTTTTTCAGTAATATAAAATTTACTCTAAATACTAATTTAACCAACTTGCATACCCTTTTCAGTTGTTCACGAATGGATAGAACAGTCTTATCAACAGATGCCTCCATGCTCTAAGAGAAAAATGTTAAACAGGTTTAGCAAAGTTAACGTAGCTTGGATATGGTATAACGCAAGCACGTTTTTAAATATTATTTGCACACACTGGTTTTAAAGGTAACATCATCATCATCCTCATTATGATCATCCACATAAATGTTGTAAAGGATGCCTTGATAAGGAAATCAGCTTTGAAACAACCAGCATTTATAAGACATAGTCTCCTACTCGGACGTTTCTCTCATTGCGTGACGATCCTAAGAACATCAGGTAGAAGGCTATAAAAGATATTTCTCTAGATCCCATCTTCGATAAAGCTATTGTTAGGATTAAAATACGTAGAAAATGTGAACAAACAAGGGTGAAGCTGTCGCTGCCATTCTACTTATATATCACTGCTTTGATTGAATTGTTGATTTTATACTATACACCAAAAACGTTTCCAGTAAAAGGCTATCATTTTTACTTACTTGTAAATTGTTGCCATGCTGGGAATATCCAACATCAGAGTGCTGTATATTAGTAGCCCGTAAGTTAGGAACTTGTGGTAGTTGATGTGATTTTGAGACTATATGGTCATGGTAAGGTTCATTTGAAGAATCATGACTTGCAGGTAATGGTCCATATACTGAAGTTCCAGTAGAAGGATGAGAAGTTAAAGCAGATAAGGCCCCAGTGTTCAGTTGGTCTGGTTGACCAGTGGAAAGAAACTGACTTGGATTCTGATGAAAAGGCTTTTCAGTTATGTTTGGCATATTCTGCGAGCCATGTGGTAATGTCGCATTTGCTGATGGCACTCTAGGTAATTCCCAGGGTAGAGGGGGTGGGGGGTATTGGGAAGGGTGCAATCGAATGGGAGGTGGTGGTATATTTGGAATGGTAGTTGCTGGTATATTCAGGAACTCAGAATAATTCGTATTTGACTGACTAGGAAGATCATCTGCTTGATTTGTAGTATATGATGCTACTTCAGTAGTTCTTGTTGATGTAAATGTACCAGATGAACATGTTCTTGTTAGAGGAGTATTTTGGCCAGCAGCATTTGAAGGAGAGTTCATGGATGATGGAGGTAGGGCCTTTGGCGGTTGGGTAGAAATAGTCTGTGGTTCCAAGTTCTTTCCATATAGCTCTAGAAGAAATCAGGAAATCAATGGAAATTGAGTAAGTCAGTACCATATTCTTTCCACTCATGCAAAACTGTTCTAATAAGTGAGAGTTGTAGGCTATAGAGTCATGCAAGATTAAGGTAAAGAGCAAGGAAGAAGAGGAATGAAATAGAATGGAAATTGAAGTGGACATCCTGAAAATAGGATAAAGTTCTATTCAATGTTTCTAGCTGATTTTACCTCTTATCTTTCTATTGACAACCCTCTGACGTTCCTGCAGTTTCTCTCTTGTTTCATTTACTGTTTCAAACTCTGGTGCATAACAGAGATGAAGAACCCCACCAAAAAATGATTTATTATCCATCTTTCTTTTTGCATACCTAAGAGTATTTGAAATACAGTTAATTGATCAAATATAGTTACATATAAAATCAACTACAAAGTTAGTCTCCTAGGCAGCCGCTGTTAGTGTCATCACACAGAGTTTTCTTCACTAAGTAGGGGAGAGAGGGTTGCGTGAGGACACTTATAATGACTGTGTAGGAGACTACTGCATAGTCTGCACAACTGAAAGACATTCAAATGGAAAATCAAAAAGTACAGGCCTTGCATTGTTTATTCTTTCATATTTTATTAGGTAAACTTCTGTAAATTCTTCTGTGGGATATTCATCTAGCTTTCTGAACCTAAGAAATATAAAACCCATAATAATCTATGTAAATATTGAAAATAATACATACTAAATGTAAGCTTGTATACCTGGTTGTATATTTGACAAATGTCAAAAAACATTTTTGAAGATTTTGATGCTAAACTTACGATCCTATGGTACCATATGAAGATAATATATCTATAAGATCCTTAGAGACTCCTAAAGAAGGCACTCCCTGGACTAAAATATATTTCGATTCCATGTTAATAGTGTACACCTAGAGAAAAAATAAACTGATGTAAACAAAATGATTCGTTCCTGTACAGACACTGTCAAAAACATCCTTATAAACGTTGAAATAACGAAAAACAAATACCTTAACAGCCTTTTCCCAACGTGGATCCCTATAACTTGGTCTAGAATAACAGGCTTTAACTTTTTCATGGTGTTTTTTAACAAAATGTGAAGATTTTGAAGATTTCCCTTCGTTTTCGTCCGCCATCTTGGATTTCTTATTGTTAGTACCCAGTTCCATGACCGAGTATTGTATACACAAACCGCTGAGATATATTGCAGGCTCTACCAGAGGTCAAAAAAAGACGGTCAAAAGACAAACGTACGGGAGGGCTTTATCCTATTTTTTGTTTTGTTTGTAAAGTTTTTTAGGATTCTCAACATGACTTTAAAGAAAAAGAAAGGACCGAACATGCATTCAAACCCTGGAAATTCCAAAAAGTCGAGCTCCAAAACTGGAATGAAGGCTCGAGGAGAAATGACGGGCTCATTCAATGGAGTTGGATATTTCATGATGGTGATATTTCTCGGTAAAATATGGAATTATTTTTATCTTATTTCACTTTATGATAAGAAAATGTTAACAATTAACAGTGATAGAGGAGACTAATTGTTGTTATTGTTGTTATGCTTCACAGCATTTTGCGCTGGAGTATTACACAGGTAAGGGACCTTTTTATTTGATGAGCTGAATGTTTAAGCTTACTTTTTTTAGGAAGTTAATTTTTATATATTTTTTTATTTTTTATAGCAAACACGTCTCGTACATGTTCGAGAATGAACGTTTCTTTTCGCATCTTTCTGCGTTAGAAAGAGAACTGTCCTTCAGAACTGAAATGGTAAGCTTACTGTATGTAGTTCAAATACCGCAGTTTGTAAAGTTAAGCTTACATACAGCTGTACATACAATACAAATAAAATCACTCTTCCAAAATTAAGCCTTAAATGTAACCTCTTTCTTAGCTTCGTCGACATAAGCTTATGAACTAAGTAAAAATCTCTGTTCATCAACAGCCACCTGTATTTTAGAATTGAGGAAAAGCTTAACTAACTTAGTTAACTCAGTTAATTTCTATAGCGTTATTCATATATTTAATTGTATTTTAAGTGCAAAATGTTAATTATCGTGCGTCGTCGACTTAGTAACCAGTTTAGTTTCCTAGGGGATATTCTTTTGTTGAGAACTTATATTTAGAAATAATTTACTCGAAATATTACTGTTATTTTACGTGTAATTTTTATTTATTCTTTTTAAATTTGTTTGGCTCTATTTTTGGCAATATTTTAACTTACAGGTTTTGGATCCCAGACTTTTAAAATAACAACGCCACGTGTACAACTTCCAAGATAATGATCTGTCTCAAATGTAATTTATTGTTTGGCTGTTATACGTTTTGGTAATAAATGAGTAGCTATTCTAGAAAACATTTTTTTATCTTTTAGAAATATTGATATATAGTATATACAAAATGGGTAATCAAAACAAAAGGAATGTTATTTTTGTTGATGATGATGATGATGATGATAATGATGATGATGATGAAAATTAAAAACAACAAAAAAAAAAAAAAAAGAAAAGAAAAAAGGAAAAAAGAAAAATAGCAAAATATCATATTTTATTCTCAATATTTCCAAAAACTAAAATTTGTTCATTTTAGTATCAGATACCCTTTTGTAAGTAAAAGGGTATGACTTGAGTGGCCAATCTGTAAAATTTTTGAGATTTAAGTGAGTTAATTTGACTAAGAAAATTCATCTTAAAGTTGAATGTAAATGATGAGAATTTTGTATTCAATTTACAGATCACTTCTCCAGGGCCACTGATTTGTGCTTTTCATTTGAAAGAAAAAATTGTTGAGCATTTATAATTAAAGCTGCACTTTGTTTACATGTGATGCTATTTTTCCTATCTATTCCAGGGCCTTTACTATTCATATTACAAGACAATAGTTGAAGCGCCTACCTTTGTTGATGGTGTTTATGATATCATGCACTGTAATGTTACTGAGTTCCCAGATACAGTCAACACTCTCAAAAGATTTAACTTATATCCAGAAGTAAGTTTAGTTCTGTTGTAACTCATTGAGGAGCTAAATCAGTTATCATGGAGGGGTTTCAAAGTAGCCATGTTATGGGTCAAAACAATAGACCCCTTTCACGTGACGTCATGACACTGCTCAATTTGGAGGACAAAACAATAGGTTTCTAATTATTCTCAGGAGATTGAAATTATTTTGTGTTGTCCTGCAAACTGAGCTATTTTGAGGTCAAGAGAAGGGGGTTTATAGAATTATTTTACTCTGGTAAGGGAGCATTCATAATTTATTGGGTTGGGAGCTATGGGGATTATACATTTTGAAATAATATTTTTGGGTGGTCTACAGACTTTTGGTAGACACTAAATTATTATCATGATTGATGATAATATATAATTGATATTATTTTGATATCAAAAATATTTTTGATAGCCTCCACCCAATTGTTACTGGAGAAAATGGCTGGCCACCCCTCCAAACCCTGATGCCCCCAATCCCATAAATCATGAATGCTCCACTCTCTAAATGGCTGCTGGAAAAACCAGAGAACCCAGAGAGAAAAACCCTCAAAGCACAGGAAAAAACAACACAAACAGCTCTACTCATACTCAACACTGAGCAGGCCCAATGGGACACAAATTAAACCTGGGTCACATTTGTCAGAGGCAAGCGCTCTCACTACTCTTGGCTTCCATTTAATTTCTAATGTTTAGACCAACTAACCATTTCCAAGCTAGAAAGGAGGGTGCAGAGGCACCCTGTGACGTCTCCCTAAATCCACCAATATGTTATTATTCATTTTCCCATAAACATACCTTTAACAGTTTTTGGTCTTTGATTTACAGGTAGTACTGGGCTTCATGTTTCGCTGTTATGAACAGTTAGCCAGTTATTTTGATTATCAAACTAAAGTTTGTTATACTGTTAATAGAGGACAAGGTCTTCCTCCTGTACAAAGCTGTGAAGGTATGTTATTACCACTCATAATTATATTGCATTAGAGCCATAATGTCAACTCTTAAAGTCGAAGGTCTAACCCTTTTAGCTTCCTTATTATAGGTGTATTACTGAATGACACTTTTCATATTTCTGCAACCTAACCAAATCCAAACTTCTGGCATTTCGGGTTCTGTCAATCATGATTACACCAGTCACCCAGTTTATTCTGATCAAACGATAAGGAAATTCTTGGACTAGACAGCCATTTTCACATTGGAATCTCTTTACCGCTTGCTATCAGAATGAACTTGGACTTTTACAAGTAAATTTGAATGATGGAAGCTTGCCAAAAAGCCAGACGTGTAAAGTTGGTAGGTGACATAGAAATATGAAAAGTGCTGTAAATGACCATTTCTTATCATTAAATCTAGATTTCTTCTTTTTCCATAGGACTTGGAGAATTGTCATTTTTCTATGTGTATTTTATCTTTTCCTTGAGTGGTCTTATGATGGCTTGCTTCTTCGTTCTATGTTATTATCTGAGGTAAAAACTTAACAATATCTAAATAATGAAAACCTTAATATCATATGATATTTATGTATTGGTGGCATATGGGTGGTGTAGTGGTTTACCGCTCACAGGTGTGGTCTGGGTTCGAGCCCTGGCTTGGGTTGGATCATATGTGAGTTGGGTTTGTTTGATGTCTTGTTCTCTCCCTAGCCATGAGGGTTTTTTCTCCAGGTTTTCTGGTTTTTCCTCCCTCTGGAAAAACCAACATGTGATTTGACAGTTTTATGCATAGGATATAATTATAATGTAGTGGTAGTGTGTGTCAGTGACAGTGGGCCAAATTGGAAACTATTTATTTAGTTACTGATTCAGAATTTGTATCCCCCTAAAAAAGTGATTTATTGTTTTTTTAATTGTTTATAGTGGTAACATTCTTGGAGGCATTCTTGGAACACTGTGCTACTTTTACAACCATGGTGAAGTAAGAAAAAGTCAGATTACAATCATTATGATAGCTAGGATTATCATGATAGTTAACTAAAATTTCAGAATCAAACAGGTGGTGGGTGGTCTTATAACCTTTATTTATTTATTTAAATTTCTGTTAGCAAACAAATGGGCTTATCATTGAGTGGGGTGGGGTTATAACTGGGTTTCTACAGTATTTATCCAAGCTGTTAATATGTGATCAGCTGGCCAACAGTCAGCTAAGGGTCAATTGCCATGTCATCGGCTGGTCATAAAGTACACACAATTACCCTGTTACATATGCAGTTGGATCCATACAAGAAAGAACATTGATTGCACTGTAAATGTATGTTATACATATTTCCTATGATTTATTTTCCAAAATATTTCCAATCCAACAGGCAACAAGAGTAATGTGGACACCACCATTAAGAGAGAGTTTTTCTTACCCATTCCTAGTAGCACAGCTTCTGGTTGTCACATACACAATCAAGTGAGTTCACTTGACAAAACACCATCTTCAGTTGATTAATCTTTGAGTACCCCATTAATGGTTTTCTTGTTTTTGTCATCACTCAGGTCCGTTACAGCAAATTGGCAGAATACATTACTTGTTGCCATAACTACCATTGCATTCATGATACCCTGGCAGGTAAACCCCTAAAGATTTAGCCTTTTGGCAGGTTTTCCATTTCAGACCATGTGACATTCCCTTGAGTATTATTCTGTGTTTATTGTGAGTTTATAGTACTTGTCTGAGTAGATGCTGTTACTTTCATCCTTATGTCAATAGCTTTTATTACACATGCATGCAAATGAGATGCAAAGGAGACAACAAGCACTGTATTGACCCGATAGACTCACTTCTATGATTCTTAAAACAAAAAGATATCTCATTTGCCTGCATAATTTTTATAACAGCTATTGGTACTTGGCTTTGAGATATAGATTAGTTATTACTTAGGATCCCCTAGATGCTCCCCTGCTTTTAGCACTTAAGGTTGTAATTATTTGACAATCAGGTCAACCCTTGATCAGTCAGCAGTTGGCTGAGTGTCAATCAACACATGTTGGCCGAGTGTCCTAAAGTACAATGTACACAATTAGCATATTGAATTATTTATATAATTATATTGTTTTACTTTGATCCCCAGTTTGCACAATTTGTTCTACTAACTCAGGTAAAAACATCAAGTTCTTATTGTTATTAGCAAGAAATTTAGTTGATTTCAGTTGGTTTAACTGGAGTGCATGATTGTGTAATAAATTTTAATTTTGCATTTAACAGACTTGTGCCCTGTTTGGACTGTATGCCTTGAAGTTCCTAACGTCACAGAAGCTTTGTATCATTCTTTATGGACTTGCAGTAAGTTAAGGGTAGATACAAATAAAAGATGAGTCATGACAATGGTACAACTAGCATTACTGTAGAGAAACACCCAGTTAATCTCTCTGAGACTCACATAGTCTGACACGAAGCAACTGCAAAAAAGATGCAGATGTCGAAGTCACCAGAGGTTGACTTGTTCTTCTTGCAGGATTTTCATTTGTTTTTTGTGTATTTCTGTAGTGTGCACATTGACAGAAAGCATGAGTGTAATTAGGTGACCCGTTTTGGGGTCGCTAAAATTTGCAGAAAACAAGTTGGAAAAGTCCTTCATCCAACTTGTGATCCTGATTGGGCTGCCTGTGCTTTGTTCAGCATGCATGAACTCATAAGAGATGAAGGACTTTGCAAAAGTCCAAGCATCAATCTGCTTCATGAGAGGTTTTGGCTGTAGGCCCCAGCAGCTGGATAGGTCCTCTGGGTTTTGAAAAACATGTGGAGAAGGTGCTGCCATTGTAAGAACATCATCTGCAAATGGTTAGACCTAAGGATGTCAAACTACAGCCCCTTTCTCCCACCCTTTCTTAATCTAAACTGTGAATGAGTGACCTTAAAGCGCCTCTTCAGCTATCAAATAAGAGAAGGTGGAATAATAATTGTCTTTTTTTTTTTGCAGGATAATTTAACAGTAATCTTAGTCAGTTTTACTTTTATTCTTAGATTGCACACGTTGTCAATTTTGTTTTCCAATTTGGTAATTCTATGCTGCTAAGGTAATTTATTAATTATTGCAAAGAAAATCTTTTTATTATGAGATATTATGTTTTATTATTTTTCATCTTATGTGAGTATTACTGTTTTTCCAGCTCATTCTTCTTGTCGGCCTTAATCTCAACACTGGTATGTTCAAACATGTATCTCTGACTGTTCTGTAATCTGTGGTCATTAGAGCAGTTTTCATATGACTAGATGAAAAACTTATGGCATGGACCATGCCTTGTCGTGGCTGTGTCAGTGCCATGTCATGCATGATTACATTTGACAGTCGGTGCCCTGTGCTGTGCCATAACTATGCAGTGTGCCATATCTTTTCACACTAATACAAAATCTGCTCTAAGGTTATTTTCTGTTATGAGCCTATTTGCGCAGGAAGCCCAAGTTCAGGGCTCGAAATAGAAAAGATAAATGGCCAGTCAGTTTCTTATTTTCTTCAGGATAAAAAATTTTGGAGCAAAATTCCTCTGCCATTTTATTTTCCATTTGGCAGTTCAAAATTGTTTTAGCCTGACAGTAGTAAAACTTAGCATTTTGGCCATTGGCAGGCCCCTATTTCGAGCCCTGCAAGTTTAGTCTCAATTTTGCTGCTATGCTTTATGTAGCTAGAAAATGAGCCATTCTGAGCATGGCAATTGCGGGACTGATTTAGGGGATATATTTCTAAGATGGCATGTATTTGGTCACCTAAGACAGTCCCACAATGCACTGCGATGCTAACTCAACTCCAGGTTTTCCTCATCATCAGAAAGGCAAATAACTACTTTAGTTCTGCATGATGATAGTTGCATACCATGAAAGAACTATGCAGTTATCCCTTTATTTTACTTTACCATACATTGTTCTTCTTGCCTTCATCTTCTTCATACAGTTCTCTTGAATAATAAAATGTCTGTTGTCTATATCAGGTTATTGCCAAACTTGAAACTCTCCTGAGCAAGCTGCCAAACCAGATTTGCATTTGGGTAAGTAGTGTTAAAACATTTTTCCATTCTTCCTTTCAGGTGCGTGCAGGAATACATTATTGTGTTGCAAGTTGCTTGTATGTTGAGTGAATGTTGCTTGTATTACCACCTCTCATACAACAAATTCTCATTGTTGAAAAGAGTAGAAATAGCTTCTACTTCTGCAACAAAGTCGCACAACAAAATTTGGTTATTGCACTGGGTGGTAATACAAGCAAAGTTCACTCTGCAACAACGCAACAATGTTATGGGACAGGTTGCACGATTTTGTTTCTCATATTTCCGCACCTTTCACAATTCTATGACTGTTCATGGTAATGCAGCTGAATTTTTGTGAAGAAATACATTTAAAAATTGGGGAGAAAGGTTAAAAATGGCTGGCAGTTGACAAGAATACTATATTTTTGATAAAAAAAATTATTCATTTGGTAAGTGCATCACAACAATATGTTCTTTCTAATGGCATATAAAATAATCATATTCTTTGGTTTGATCTTCAGCTTGTGCAAGCAGTAATATTTGTGGTCGGTACTCTGGCAATCAAGATCTCAATTGCAAAATCATTAGGCATTGCTGATGATGTAAGTCCATTCTTATTTTAACTAACGTTTTGATGTTTATCAATGTCTACTAATAGTAATATCTATGGATGTACTGGGGGGGGGGGGGGGGGTGGTTAGTCCTAATAATACCCTAACCAAATCATTCTTCCCTTCCCTCCCCAAAAACACACATGCCCACGTTACACAAAAGCTGCATGCTAATAGGAAGGGGTCGCAGGCGCTTTTATGCTATCTACATTATAGTTTATAGTTCTGGTATGATTTTAATTTTTAAATTACAATACCTTTCTTTTGTTTAGGCTCATATCGTTAGTATTCTCAAGTCAAAGTTCACCAGCTACCAAGATTTTCATACATCACTTTATACATGCGCTCCTGAGTTTGATTTCATTGAGAGAGAGGTACGGAAACAAATAATTATTGATTTTGCTGTTTTAGGCAAGTTAGCCTGGAATCCTCATCCAATGACGTCATTTTTTGTAGCTCTTTCATAAACTGAGGAAGTTATGTATTGATGATCTTTGAACCTTTGTGTGGTTTTTCAGACGTTCATAAAACTGTCCAAGACGCTGCTTCTGCCCGCCGCCATCCTTTCTGTTGCAGTAGTTCTAAGCAAGGTAAAAAAAATGTAGTTTTCTTCACTTGATTAGTTTCTTTACTGACAATAATGTGACACGCGAAAAATGGCATGAACACCCTGCAGGACCTGCGACACAACTGCGCAAAAGTAGAGCCCATTTAACCCGGGGGGGGGGGGGGTAATTCGGGTCGTTTCATACGGGGATGCTCCGCCCGGACTCTCGACCCCTTACCCTTTGATATACCAAATTTCAGCAAAAAGTTACCCCTTTCATACACTTTTTTGCCTGAAAAGGTACCCCTTTCATATACTTTTGAAGAAAAGCTACCCCTTTTTATGCCAAAATTCACAAATTCCCACCCCTTTTCTATACCTGCGGCCTGAAAAACGTACCCCTTTCGGGCGGAGCATCCCCGTATAGTCCATTATAGGGAGTACCCCCCCCCCGGGCCATTTAACTTTCCGCGTTGTACCTTGTGACATCGTACTAGTGTCGTACAGTTGAAGTTCTCCTTGCGACCAATCTCGTAAGCGACCAGAACTAGTTACAATCACGATTTTGAAATCGCGTTTGCATTGATGCTAATGAGAGCCCATTCTCGTTAGTGACCAGCTCTAGTTACGACCACTTTTTCGATTTCCCGAGGTGGTCGCGTACAAGAGCCTTTGACTTTAGTCTCCATAGCATGCGACCCCGCATCATGTGTCCACCGGTCAGATATGGCAAATGTCCTTTAGTGACTAGACTCATGCTTCTCAAATCATGAAGTCATTTTTGAAATTCGAAAGGGGATACAGTATGTTGCCTAGTTTCGTGACACTTCAGGTTGTGAATACTATATCTTCTCTACGGAAAAAGATAATTCTATAAAATTTTGTCACATAAAGGCAAATTTATCAGGTAACATTATGATGTAGATATTTTCTTCGAATCTTTTACTTTGATAAAATAAAAGGACTATTTCGACGGCCACTTAAGTGCCCAGTTTCGTGACAGCTGGGCCAGTAAAAAGTAAAATACATTGTTTTCAAAGTAATTCACAACAAAATTCGATAAAACAAATCAAAAACATATTTTCTTACCTTTAACTTTATTTTGAGAATAAGCAACTTTAATGCCTAGTTTTCGAGCGCAGGGCAATTCACTGCGCAGTGAAAATCAAAGATTTTCGTCGAGACAACTCCACTCACCTGACAAAAATGGCTTCCCCTTGACAAACACGTTCTTTAAAAAGATCGCCAAAACATGCATTCCGAAGTTGAATGTTCGGCTTTCTTTCGGTTCTCTTCGTTTTCCGAAATATTAAATAGCCGTCGCTAAAAACGAGTTTAATTTGTAAGTGTCACGAAACTGGTACTGTCACGAAACTGGGCAACATACTGTACGGCATGCGCAAGAAAGAAGTTTTTTTTAAAAATTTGTGGGCAGATTGTTGGAGACAAGTTGGTGTATTTGCGGACTCTGTTAGCCACGCCTACACTGTGATTTCAATGAAATCTCAGATTTGCTGTTCGTGTTCGTAACGCGACAACCACAAAGCAAGTTATCTATCGCGGTAATGCATGGGCGGTATATACTACCCCCATGTGAAAATCTTCTAGATCGGCACTGCAGATGTTATTTCATGCAGGTTTTATTGTATACTGTAGATTGCTATCAACGAGTGGGATTATTGGTTTGGTGCTGGTACAAAGTCTGAGATAGCAGAGGAGAAGGAAGACGAAGAGTCATTGAAAGAGTAAGATATTAAAATACCAAGTAGGTTTTGTATGAGTGGGAAAGGATATTAAGTTAAGTTCATTAATATCGGAAGCCATTTCAGTGTTACGGCACACCATTTCAATGTTACGGCATACCATTTCAATGTTACGGCTTACCATTCCAATGTTACGGCATACCATTTCATTGTTACGGCTTACCATTCCAATGTTACGGCATACCATTTCAATGTTACGGCTTACCATTCCAATGTTACGGCATACCATTTTAATGTTTTGGCATACCATTTCAGTGTCACATCTGTAGTTAGACGCAACATTTGCGCAGTGATTTCTCACGTTTTTTATCTACCTTGACCACAAGATCCACTGAATATCCAAAGTCTCTGTCTAATTATAATGCTCTCTTTTCCCTAGTGTACAAGCAAATCCAAAACCAGACGCAGAGGTGAGATGAGCGTGTCTTTTCTCTTTTGAGCATGCGCATCTGTTGCTTAGAAACAACTTAGTTTCCATGATGTTCTCTCAGCCATTCCCAAATGACGATTTTTTTCCGGTTTCGGTTAATCCGCTTGTGAATGAAAATGAGCATAAACTGTATATATAGTTATATTACTTTTGCGTTACCTATAGGTAATAGAAGAGATTTGCGCCAAGATGCACCTCATATTACAAGCTATACGCCCCTTGCAGCACTTCACAATACCGCTCAATTTGAAGGACAAAACAATAGGTCCCAATTGCTTTGACGTCACATGCAAGGGGTCTATTGCTTTCATCCTGATGGCTGTTATTAATCACTGTGTTGTTCATTTGTACCCTAGTATCTGTACCACATATTACAAGCTATTGCTTTCATCCTGATGGCTGTTATTAATCACTGTGTTGTTCATTTGTACTCTAGTATCTGTACCACATATTACAAGCTATTGCTTTCATCCTGATGGCTGTTATTAATCACTGTGTTGTTCATTTGTACTCTAGTATCTGTACCACATATTACAAGCTATTGCTTTCATCCTGATGGCTGTTATTAATCACTGTGTTGTTCATTTGTACTCTAGTATCTGTACCACATATTACAAGCTATTACTTTCATCCTGATGGCTGTTATTACTTTGTAATCACTGTGTTGTTCATTTGTACTCTAGTATCTGTACCACATATTACAAGCTATTGCTTTCATCCTGATGGCTGTTATTACTTTGTAATCACTGTGTTGTTCATTTGTACTCTAGTATCTGTACCACATATTACAAGCTATTGCTTTCATCCTGATGGCTGTTATTAATCACTGTGTTGTTCATTTGTACCCTAGTATCTGTACCACATATTACAAGCTATTGCTTTCATCCTGATGGCTGTTATTATCATGCGTCTCAAGCTGTTTGGAACACCAGCATTATGTGTCCTGGCATCTCTGCTAGCATCAAGAAAGGTGATTTTATATTACTAATTGTCTAATTTTAAAAACTGAAATGTTTTGTTGTTTTTACGTGCCAACGTCGTGAATTGTTCTTGATAGACCAGCAGTCCTGCAAGGCAATTGTATTATGCAGTCCAGACATTTCTCTCTAAAAATTGGGATGATGATTGATGATGATGGTTGTGGAAGTGATGGTGGTGGTGGTGATAGTGGTGGTGGTGATAGTGGTGGTAGTAGTAATGATAATGATGGTTGTGGAAGTGATGGTGGTGGTGGTGATAGTGGTGGTGGTAGTAATGATAATGATGGTTGTGGAAGTGATGGTGGTGGTGGTGGTGGTGGTTATAGTGGTGGTGGTAATAGTGGTGGTGGTGGTGGTGGTGGTGGTAATGATAATGATGGTTGTGGAAGTGATGGTAATGATGGTGGTGATGGTAATGATGATGGTGGTTGTGATGGTGGTGGTGGTAATAGTGGTGGTGGTGGTAATGATAATGATGGTTGTGGAAGTGATGGTAATGATGGTGGTGGTGGTAATGATGATGGTGGTTGTGATGGTGGTAATAATGATGGCGATGGTGGTGGTGATGGTGGGTGTGATAATGATGATGTTGATGGTGGTAATGATGGTGATGGTGATAATGATGATGGTGATGGTTGTGGAAGTGATAGCAATATTAGTGGTGGATGGTGTTGCATTGTCACCAGGTTTTTTTCTTTTGACATTCAAGTTCCACTGTCAACGTTAACCACAACAACTGAGTTTTTTTATCTGAATATTTTCCTTTCTAGTTCTTTGGTTTTATTGGCGATAAACGAAAACATCAGGCCATAGTCATCTGTCTCATCGCCATGATGTCAGTACAGGGATTCCAAAACCTTAAACAGCAGTTCGTAAGTACAATGATGATGAAATATCAAATTAGTATATACAATAAGGAGGTAATGTTGATTCAAAGACGCGAGGATTTGTGCTTTTTCAGTATTGTGGGCGGGGCTGATGGTGCGATCCCTTCCTTTCCCCCTTTTCTCCTTACCTGGCGGGGCGAAAAATCTCGAAGTTTTATTAAACTTAGTTATTGACAGCGTTTTTATGTTTTTCAGAATACATCAGGAGAGTACAATAATCCCGATCTGGAAGAATTAGTGGAGTTTATCACCACAAGAACACCAAGTGGTACGTATGGGTCTTCTAAATTAGTTTTACACAATATACACTTTAACCTAAATCTTTCCATTTTATTCTACCAAACGTTATATTTTCCTTGCAATGACTTCATGTCAGTTCTATTTTATTGAAAAATCGTCCCCTTTTTTATTTGTAGATGCTGTATTTGCTGGTGCAATGCCTACTATGGCAACAGTTAAACTGTGCACAAAACGAGCTGTAGTAAATCATCCTCATTACGAAGATGTGGGAATAAGGTGAGGCGTTAGGGTAAACCACCGATGGTCCAATCCTTGGTGCCTTCAGTTATGGTAGATTGGACACACGGTACAGCAACATTGTGCGCAATATTGCAGGCAATGTTGCTAAAGTTTTCTACTTCAGCAGCACTGTGTTCAACAAATTGTGTGTTTTTTGGATTACGTCACGTCACAGTGAAAAACCTCAATATTACCATACGAATTTGAAAAAAATCGCACAGTTTGCCATGGGTTCCAGAACCTTTCTTGCTCTAGTTTTTCTCGGTCGTAGGTTCCTATAACATGATTTTTGTTTCTGAATTTTCCATTTTAAGGTATTTTTTCATTTTGGAAATTTCTGGATTGTGGTCAACAACTGACTGGAGGTTGGAATAGCAAATATTTTTTTTGTCGAATTTTCAGCTTTTGAAAAAGTTTGAATAATCTTGATGTATAGAAAAAACATACCCAACCTCCAAAATTTGATTTAAGCCTCTAGATTCTTAATTTTGGGCGATTTTTTATTTTGGAAAATCCGGAACCGTGCATGGCTGGACTGGAATGGACTTCGACTAAGTGGATTATCCCGGATCGCAAATTCTTACTTACGCCGAATTTGCAGTTTATACCCTAAAATTCCTATTTCTACATTCTAGTAACTTTATGCAAAAAAGTAGTCATGACTACAGAATCGTTATAAAAATTGTATATCTCCACTCGCTGAAGCCATTCTCACATTAATATTTTCAGAGAAAGAACACAGAAGGTTTATCAGATCTTTAGTCGCAAGCCTCCCAAAGTGGTATGGAATACTCTAAACTCCATGGGTGTTACTCATGTGATTGTAGACTCACAATGGTGTTTAGGGAGACCAAAGTAAGTGAAAAACGTATTCCATAAAGTGATAAACACTCTATAGTAGACCGAGACTCCTCTCAAGAATCCAGCACCGATGTTACATCTTCCTGAGGACTTCACCCATTCTCGCCCTAACCTAACCTCCCACCCTGTCCCTCTAGTACAAACGGATTACAAACGAGTGGAAGCGTCATGTATTATATGACACGGCGTTGTATTTCAAGCGTTTATGTTTTGGAAATAACATGTTTTTGACCCTTACATGGAGTATAATGCTCTACTAACATACTAAATACCTTGGACTATTGCCGGTTTTTAATCATTCCCAAAAGAATAAAATCACAAACTTTGTTGGCCTTGTTGGTTGATATATCACGAAAGAGACTAATGACAAATCCATTCACCTCAACCAAGATGGTGGACATAACTAAAAATCAGCAATTTATTTTCATTGCTGCATTTACTCATTGGTGACAACGCTCAACAAACCTTTGGTCATGCGATCAGGGTACTAGCCTCCTTCGCAGACGTTTTTTAAACGTTGCGTGACGGCCCTAAAAGCGTCTGCGTAGGAGGCTACCCGGTTTCGAGTCCCGCGGGGCTTGGTGTCGTAAGTGAGTAGAGTTGCTTGTTGTTTATCTCCTGTGCTTCGAGAGTTTCTCTCCGGGTTCTCCGATTTTCTCCCTTTGCAAAAATCAACTTCTAAATTCCAATTTGAATTTCAGTGGATGAACAGCCACTCTGTGGAAGTGCTACTGTTAAATCCTATTTATATATATTTAATTATTTACCAAGTGTTTTCCTTCAGGGGGTGGCTGGGTAGCATGGGTGGCGTACGCTGCTAACGCGTCGTCTTTCACCTCTGTGGCTCCAAAGACTCGTGTCACTGGTTCGAGCCCTGCGGACACCACATATGTGAATTGAGTTTGTTTGATGTATTGTTCTCACCTATGCTACAAGGGTTTTTCCGGGTACTCTGGACGGGTTTCCTTACTCCGTAAAAATCAACATGTGAGTGAGCGTTGTGTGCTCAGAATATTGAATCTAGTGCTTAGTGTGTGTGAGTGAAAAGTGTTCCCAATTAGTGCGAAAGCGCTAGAACGACTAGACACTTAAATAAAGAGATATATTTTTATTTATTTATTACTTCATCAGGCCTGGCTGTGGTATGGTGGATATGTGGGACCGTGAAGACAAGAAAAACAGAGAGAGACCATCTTGTTGTATGATAATAGCAGGAAATCCTACACCTTTTAAGAAAGTCTTTAAAAACAACAAGTATTCGATATTTCAGTTACGTCGTAAATAATAACTATTTAAATTGTTAAAGTAAATAATTCCAGGCGTAAGAATTAGATATTATTAAACGCGAATAAAATTATCTCTAGGTTTAGTATAGACTTTCGCAAAGTCCTTCGTCTCCGTCCGCTCTAGTTAACGTGCGCGGAATAAAACACAGGCAGCCCAACCTGGACCAGGATCACAAGCGCTGGACGAAGTCGACCTCTCGCGACTTCGACGTTCGCTATGTTATCTTTTTTACATTTGCTTTGCTCGTGACTCTGTGAGTCTCAGAGAGGTCGACTTGGAGCAAGTATAGGTTTAGTACTATGGATGTCAATGTTAGTTGTAATCAGATGTAAGGCTGCTGTATTTGTGAAGCACTTGGCAGCTATTCTTACAGCTATGTCTCAATTCTTTTGACGAATGAATGAATAAAGTTATAAAAAAAAAAAGAGAGGTGGAATGTAAATGCATTTCGGAAAAAAATGGACTCTCTCGTGGTTAGCTACCTTCTAGTTGCATGGCCAGCTGGTCTAGGTTGTTTAGAACGGGGTCACAAAATGAAGAAGATTCACCTTTTTAGCAATTAACAATAACATGGTCTCTTGATATGACAAAGTTCAAATAAGATGGTCTCTTGATGCGACGAAATTCAAATAAGATAATAGTATCCGGAAATGTTCAGAAGGAAATTGACTCGACTGAGATGACGTAAAACTGCCAACTAGACTCCAGTGACGTAGAGAAAAATGTTACGAAATAATTGAAAATAACAGGGATGAGATGACGTAAAAACTGCCAACTGCACTCTAATGATGCTGAGGAAAGGTAATGGACATTAATAATATAAAACAAGCAATTCAAATAGAAGTTCGAATAGAAATCATCATGTCGAAACGTATTAGGTAGTAATGTAGCGTGACTTAGCAGGACCTAGCGTGACTCAGCAGGACCTAGCGTGACCATGCACAAACACGAATTCGAAATAAAAATTAAATTTTAGAAAAAAGTTTGAAACTTTTGGTTTTAATAAGATTTGTCCACATTTATTTTTTTTAAGACAGAGCTTGAAGAATTTTCGTAACTTTATCTAATGCTGCCGTACTTGTGCTATGGTCACGCTTTCCTGACTCGTGATGTAATTTCCTCAAAATACAATGCTCGAATGATTTATAAGTAAGCAAACTTTCTGTTTATTTGTTCATTTTCTAAGAAGCTCAGATTTGGCAGACAAGGTGTCCTAGCTAGATTTCAAGCCTTCGATAATACACGTTCAGTCTTTCGCCATGGCCCATTATACGTACGGGTTGATTGATAAAGTTCATCACTGTGCAGTTCTTCCTCAAAAGATTAAAGTTCGAGGAAACGTGAAAGGATTTACAGCTGAGATAACAGCTACGATAGAATACCATAACGATAGCACGAACCCTATAGAAGCCATGTACGTGATGCCTCTAGACGAAGAAGCAGCAGTGTGCAGCTTTCAAGCTACTATCGATGGAAGGACCATCGTTGCTGAAGTAAAAGAGAAGCAAGAAGCACTCGATACGTATGATGATGCCATCGCCAGCGGTCACGTCGCCTTTTTGCTGGACGAAAGCGAGAGCTCAGACATCTTTCTAATTAACGTGGGAAACTTGCCTCCAAAGACGTCAGCTATGGTTGAGGTGACGTTTGTGACACAGTTAAGTGTAGAGAAAGAGGGGCGAGTTGTGTTCGTACTGCCTACTGTACTCAACCCTAGGTATACCCCGCGTGACTTAAAGCCAAGCGTGACTACAACAACGCCCAACATCACATCAGTCATTAACAAATATTCCTTCGACTTTGAGATTCAAATCGAAAGTGCAACAGCCATTAAAGAGATCACGTCTCCCTCTCATCGACTTAAGGTTGATATTGATCCGGAGGATAACAAACAAGCTCTAGTTCGACTCGAGGAATATGGGTTCGATGCTGACGTACAGGTTCATGTGTTAAGCAGCGATCCTTTCACACCGTCTGCTTTGGTAGAGAATGGCGCGACCAAAACACAAGATGATGCTTTCATGTCAAATCCAATAGTCATGCTAAATTTCTTCCCCGAATTCGACAGCTTCGCTACTACGAAACGAGGAGAGTTCATTTTCATCGTAGATCGAAGTGGAAGCATGATGCTTGATTCGAGGATGGGAAGTGCGAAAGAAACACTTGTGTTGTTTCTGAAGAGCTTGCCTTATGGCTGTTACTTCAACGTGATTGGATATGGTAGTTCCTTCCAAAAGTTGTTTCCGAAAAGTGAACTGTACAATGATGCCACTGTTGATCACGCTTGTTCCCATGCACAGACCATGAAGGCAGATCTAGGCGGAACTAACATCCTCAGACCCTTAAAAGATGTCTATTCTCAGCCTCTGATCGAAGGGTATCCTCGTCAGATTTTTCTGTTAACAGATGGTGAAGTTTCCAATACTGAAGAAGTCGTGGACCTAGTGGCAAAAAATGCTGACAAAGCAAGGTAATTTTTGGGATGGGTTTGTCATTGGCCATTTCATTGGTCAAACAACATCGGTACCTTATTTTTATTCTTACTTCCATTTAATTTCACGTGGAGGTATGCACACCACTAAATTTTATGGTTGCGGCTTATGCCAATCCAAATGTGCGTGCTAACCCAAATTCTTCTAGCTTGACTCCAGGGGTGGATCCAGAAAAGGGGTGCAAGGGGTGGGCGCACCCCCTCCCTAAATTAACTTTGTTCCCCTATTTTGAAGATAACCAATACAAAATAATGTTTTCTTTTTTATTGATTCTGAGGGTTTCACCCCCCCCCCCCCCCCCTGCCTGGGCCGAATTCGTACCCCTACTTTTTTTTGGTTCGATCGGCGTTTTCGGGTGAACAAAATCCTGGATCCGCCCCTTAACTCAATTGTTTCTATTAATTTTATCATAAATGTCTGTAGGTGTTTCAGTTTTGGAATTGGTAGTGGTGCATCAACTGCACTGATAAAAGGAGTTGCAAGAGCAGGGCAAGGAAAGGCTGATTTTATAAGATCTAAAGATCGCATGCAATCCAAGGTTTGTATTAATCCTTCGTATTTTATCGATACTCTGAAACAACCCTGATCAATGTCTGGATACGTCTAACCCACGTCGCTTTTCTTCACTTCCAAGTTCTGTAATTCCAAAAGTTCATTCACGATCAAAAATTTCATTTAAACGTTGTTTAGTATCTTTGTCCTGATTGGAGGAATTGCACTATCATGTGACGACAGCCATGTTGCATGGCAGGAACGATACAATCGTTTTACATGAGAAAGAATTCAACTCTGAGAGCTGAGAGGAAAGGGATTCGATTGTTCTACCATCTAACCACAGGCAGCCCAAGCACGTGAAAACCTCTATTGCAAACGGAACTGAATACTCCAGTTTCACATTCGATGGAAACCGCTGTTTTTGAAGACCACAGACTCATTTGTACAGGCTTAGCCTCGCTTATAAGTCAACTATTCAACGACATCATTAAAAGTCCGTAGGATTTCAAAACATTGGTATTGTTCAACTTACACATTCTTTACATTACGGTTGACTTATGCAAATCATTAGCAACAGCCAACTGTAATGTAAAGAATGTGCAAGTTGAATAATACCAATCCCACGGACTTTTAATGGTGCCTTTGAATAGCTGACTTATAAACGAGGCTAAGCCTGTACAAATGAATCTGTGGTCTTCAAAAACAGTGGTTTCCATCGAATGTGAAACTGGAGTATTGCGAGCCGAGTTGCAAGTAACTTGTGGTGCCGTGTCTGAAGGTTCTGATTATTTCAGCAGTAATTTTTTTACTGTGATTGGTTCAGTGAATTTCAGTCGTCTGTGCCGTGACCGAGTCGTTACCGTGACCGAGTCGTTACCATGACCGAGTCGTTACCGTGACCGAGTCGTTACCGTGACCGAGTCGTTACCGTGACCGAGTCGTTACCGTGACCGAGTCGTTACCGTGACCGAGTCGTTACCGTGACCGAGTCGTTACCGTGACCGAGTCGTTACCGTGACCGAGTCGTTACCGTGACCGAGTCGTTACCGTGACCGAGTCGTTACCGTGACCGAGTCGTTACCGTGACCGAGTCGTTACCGTGACCGAGTCGTTACCGTGACCGAGTCGTTACCGTGACCGAGTCGTTACCGTGACCGAGTCGTTACCGTGACCGAGTCGTTACCGTGACCGAGTCGTTACCGTGACCGAGTCGTTACCGTGACCGAGTCGTTACCGTGACCGAGTCGTTACCGTGACCGAGTCGTTACCGTGACCGAGTCGTTACCGTGACCGAGTCGTTACCGTGACCGAGTCGTTACCGTGACCGAGTCGTTACCGTGACCGAGTCGTTACCGTGACCGAGTCGTTACCGTGACCGAGTCGTTACCGTGACCGAGTCGTTACCGTGACCGAGTCGTTACCGTGACCGAGTCGTTACCGTGACCGAGTCGTTACCGTGACCGAGTCGTTACCGTGACCGAGTCGTTACCGTGACCGAGTCGTTACCGTGACCGAGTCGTTACCGTGACCGAGTCGTTACCGTGACCGAGTCGTTACCGTGACCGAGTCGTTACCGTGACCGAGTCGTTACCGTGACCGAGTCGTTACCGTGACCGAGTCGTTACCGTGACCGAGTCGTTACCGTGACCGAGTCGTTACCGTGACCGAGTCGTTACCGTGACCGAGTCGTTACCGTGACCGAGTCGTTACCGTGACCGAGTCGTTACCGTGACCGAGTCGTTACCGTGACCGAGTCGTTACCGTGACCGAGTCGTTACCGTGACCGAGTCGTTACCGTGACCGAGTCGTTACCGTGACCGAGTCGTTACCGTGACCGAGTCGTTACCGTGACCGAGTCGTTACCGTGACCGAGTCGTTACCGTGACCGAGTCGTTACCGTGACCGAGTCGTTACCGTGACCGAGTCGTTACCGTGACCGAGTCGTTACCGTGACCGAGTCGTTACCGTGACCGAGTCGTTACCGTGACCGAGTCGTTACCGTGACCGAGTCGTTACCGTGACCGAGTCGTTACCGTGACCGAGTCGTTACCGTGACCGAGTCGTTACCGTGACCGAGTCGTTACCGTGACCGAGTCGTTACCGTGACCGAGTCGTTACCGTGACCAAGTCGTTACCGTGACCGAGTCGTTACCGTAACCAAGTCGTTACCGTGACATTTGTCTTGCATTTTCAACCATACGAAAACTAGTCTAAATACTAATCGATATCCTCACTTACAATGATATCAACAGTTTCCTTTTGTTTGTGCACGACAGGTTATCAAAATGCTCAAGATCGCCCCATGTCCACCTCTTGAATGCACCGTGGACTGGGACTTGCCTGAAGGATATAGTGTAGAGAGTGGTCCACATCCTCTTCCAACCTTAAAAGGTGACAGCCTGGTTTTGTACGGATTCCTCACACCACCAAACGATAACGAAACCCAGTCAAAAGAAGATATAAGTGGGAGTGTAACAATAAGCGTAACTGTACCTTCAAGCACTAAAGATGAAAGGATGCAGTACAAAGTAAGTTTTCAAGGTTTGGATCGCAAATTTGAAAAAAGCACATTGATGTTGCATCGTTTGGCAGCCAAAGCTTTGATCCAAAGTAAATATGCTGACATGGACTCCCTGAAGGAAGAAATCATACGACTGAGCATATCAGCCAACGTGGTATCGAAGCTGACTTCGTTCGTGGGTGTTGATAAAGAAAGCCACGAACCTATACCACGACCCATGGTTACACCATTACCACATCAGGAAAAATGCCCTACTCTTGCCAGTGTAGTTGCTACGTTGACACAGTTAAACGCTGACGCACTTGCTCGTGATAGCCTCTTGGATTCCTTAACAATCTGTAGTGCTAAAAAGAAATCCAAGGGTTTTTTTAACTTTAATCCATTTTCAATATTCACATCCAAAACCACAAGTAAAACAGAAAAAAACACCTGTCACGACCAGGAAAAAGTGAACAAATCATCAGCAGCAAGTAGTTTAAAGATGGATGAGACAAAGTATGGTGCATTGTGTTTCAAAGAGAATAACCCTCTTCAAATAGTTTCTCTACAAAAAGCATGTGGTTCATGGCTGCTTACATCACAGTTGGCCAGTATCTGTGAAGTAACACTGGACAAACTGGAGAAAGCTTGTCCAGTAGAATTGACAGCAGACAACAAAGAAAGTGTTTGGGCGACAGCTGTAGCACTGTCGGGTTTGGAGAAGAAATTTGGAAGCAAAAAAGATGAATGGGAAATAGTGGCGGATAAAGGAAGGAAGTGGCTGGAGGAAAACCTAAAGAACAGTACCTTGAGCTATGACCAAATCATGAAAATAGCTGCAAATGTTTTAGGGAACTTAACCCCGTGATAAACCAGAGAGATATAACTTCAGAAAGTAGTTCATTTTTTTCTTTTTTTTAAATTCATTTTAATATTCAATATACATATCTCGCTTGGTTTTACAACTCCAGAGAGCTTTCAAGTGTGACGTCAATCCGTCTCCAAAACAGAAAGCAGTTTTTTGAAAATCTCAATTTCTCTTAATCATAGCGTTTTTTGTCCAAAGTTCTAATTGTTTCAGGTGGAAGTTAAATCGTTAACAACATTTTACGCTTTAGAGCAGCTTTCGTATGGCTATGAAAAACTTACGGCACGGACCGCGCCTTGCCGTGACCGTGTTAGTGCCGTGCCGTGCCGTGCATGGAAAGATCCGAAATTCCGTGCCGTATCCACGCCGCGCCGTAAGCATGTTGTGTGTCGTGACTTTTTACAGTCATGCGAAATCTGCTTTATTTTAGCGGTTTTTGTGAACATTTGGACCCGGAAATACGTCACAACTTAAAAGCTCTGTAGAGTGTTTTACAAGAGGCAAAATACTAAAGATCACTGCCGGAGTCACTTCTGGAAATGTTCTTTTACTTGTACAAGTGTGAGTGCTTCCTGTGGTCAGTCGTCTGAAAACCTTTTGTGTTTGGGTTGACTTTCCACCGCTTCCTCTTTCTGCAAAACAATAATTTTAATACTTTTTAGCTTGGGCGTAATATTTCCCATTCCAGTCTACGTGTCATTACCTAGAATCTCATTTCAAATAATATTATCAGTTGTCAAAAGATTGACGCGTGGACTGAAATGGGAAAACATTACGCCCAAAGGGTAATACTCATGTCTTCTGGCTCGAAAATAGACATACTGCGGATAGGCAATACATGTATAGTTTACTTACAAATCCAGGGAAATCGTACGATATGCCAAGTTTTTCAAGCTTTTTTCTTTTTCGGCTTTCTTTCTTAAGGATATTTTTGACATTCGATGCATGCTCTTTCTGATTTCGATCCTGGAATTTACAAACAGATATTGACAGTTTTACTCATTACTGTAAGTTTGTTATATTAGGACAAATGATTAAGTTTGTTATATTATGACCTGGAACTATAGGGTCCCGTTTAGGATGACCCCCCCCCCCCCCTAATGCTAGAGTCAAGTGTGTTCTTTACCAACTAACAGGCCAGTCACCAAATTAAACCCGTTAGCCTCGTAGTAGGAGCACCCTATATTATGAGGACGGGGCCCTAGATAAATGAGTCCGTTTGTTCAAAGGAAGGCATGTGCTAATCATAATATTAGCAGTTCTTTGAAGATCTGAACACTCTGACGATTTGTTTAGATTATAGCATTCATTCGTTTTCTTTGATATCCGCGATTTAATCAAGTTCAGTTCAATATAAATTCATAAATAAGAAATTTAATTATAACCCAATAAAAGAACACCAGCTAAAATCAGACTAGATTCCTTTTATGTTGTAGAACGCACGACGTATTGGCAGCTATAATTCCCATTTTTCCATTGTCAAAACATAAAAAAATATTCCGCAAAGATTATTACTTTTCTCGGTTTTTGGATTTCGCGAATATTATATTTATACGCGCGCTAAAAAAAAAAAAAAGACGAGAACGAGACGCCAACACCGTTTCGGAGAAGCGCGCGCAAAAGAATGAAAGGTTGACGATACGAAACAATGGATGCCGATGACATCAAGACTAGTTGCCAAGCAAAACACAGTAAACAAAACAAAGCGATTCCCGCCTCTGAAAGAAGGTTGACAAAAGAATGAACGTCGCAGATAACAGTACCGGTAAGACTGAAATGTTCACTAATGATTAACAAAGACGGAGGCCAAACCTACACAAGTGTTTCTGTTCTACGAGACTTCAAAGGTTTACATGTTTTTCTCCAAAAAAGAAAGTGTTTAGTCAGAAGAAATGACATACAATCAAATAATGACAATATCTTTTTGAAGAGTGATGATAAAAGTAGAAAAAAACAAGCACTGAATAGCCCGAGTGGGAAACGTGAAAGCTCCAAATTAATCCAAGGAAGTGAAGGTCTAGAAAAAGATGGGCTGAGCATGACTTGTTCCCATAGTCCTACGATGCAAGGAAGTCCAGAGAATAGCGAACAAGACAATACAAAGAATATGCATCCTTTGGATGATGTTACTGCATTGATCGACCAGTATTTTGAAACGGGAACTCTTCATCTCAGAGAAAGCAACGTGTTTGGAATATTAAGATTGGCGTTTGAGCTCAAATTGATGGATGTTTACAATGCATGTGTCTTGTATCTGTCCCACTCGTTAACGGTTGGAAACTGCATCAAAATCTGGCGACTATCAAAGAAATTCCAATCCTTTACTTTAAATGAGCAAGTAATGAATTTCATGGAGAAACACCTCACGACATCTTTATTGAGAAAAGATGAAGTTAGTGTGGTAGCTTCTTTGCTCAACAGTGCCAACGACTTTCATAGCCTAGAGTTTTTGCTGCAGATCTTTTCGTCTCATTCATACCAAAACACTGCAAAGACTAGACGATCGACAATGAAGTTGTTTTCTGTGTTGATGAAACAAGAATCAATGATTTGGAGATATTACTTTAAAGAGTATTTACAACAGTTTGAAGACATAAAACAGATGCAAGATGATGCTTGTCACTTATCAAAGACAAGAGAAAAAGAAACCTCAGGTGAAAGGATAAAAGAAGACAACGCAGTCATTTGTATAATGAATGAACGAGTTAGTTCCAGTGAAGGATTAGGAAACAAAGAACTTAACAGCCCTGGAGATCCTATGACACGAAAAATTCAGAATGGAAAACTGATGAGAATGATACATGATACGAATATGAATGATGAGGAAAGGAAAGGAGTCCTAGTAGCTGGAGGTGTAAATGACAAAACCAATGAAGCACTAGACGTGGTGTTTCTGTATGAACCAAAGGCAGATATTTGGACAGCCCTGCCAAGGTTGACTCATGCTAGATTCAATCACAAAATGGTTACCTTGAACGGTAAAATATATGTTATTGGTGGGAAAAGAAAGTGCAAAGAGAGAATCCATCCTGGTCACAAGAAAGAAGGAAAAGAGTTTGATCAAAAAAGAAAGACTGAGCAAGAACCATGCTCACACACCACCATGAGCTGTGACATCCAGCACCTTAGGGCTAGAAGACAGGGCTTTATAAAAATGAAAAATGATAACTGCCATATTAGCATAAGCCCAAACAACTCACTAGCTTCATGTCAACTGAAAGGAAGCTGTGAGCATCGCTGGCTAGGCAACAACCAAATGAGTTCAGTGGAAGTTTTTTCTACTGAATCTAATAAATGGTGTGAGGTATCTTCAATGATTTTACAGCGCAAGGAACACTCTTCAGTAGTAGTACAGGACTTTATTTATGTCCTTGGTGGTCATGATGGTGTCACACAGCTATGCTCTATGGAAAAATATAATCCAGTAAAAGATGAATGGACACTTGAGAAACCTATGTCAAGACTTTGTACTGGAATGAATGTAGTGACAGATGGGCAGTTTCTTTATGTGATAGGTGGATATAGTGGGAACGAGTGGCTGAACACACTATCATGCTATGATACAATGAACAAAATCTGGATTGATTATAACCATCCAACAATGAAAACAGGTCGTGCTTTTGCAGGAGCAGAACTTGTGGCAGAAGACATCTTCATCTTTGGAGGAATTAATAGTCAAGGATGTCTAGATGAGTGTGAAGTCTTTAACTTAATAAGTAAAACCTGGAGGCAAGGCCCACGCATGAACCAGCCAAGGTGTAATGCAGGTCACTGTGTTTTTCAAACAAAGATTTTTGTATTTGGTGGAGAAGCATGTGGTAAATTTTTAGACACAGTGGAATATCTAGATATTGAAAACTGGGAATGGAAAGTGGTGAAGAAGATGCCGATGAAAACAGCTGGTTTGAGATGTGCGCAGACCAATGTTTATTCATGACTGTAGTAATTCTTAGAATAATTTATCAATTAATAATAAAATTAAAACTTCAACTTAGCAAATTACTGATTCTAAACTCATTCTCAGCTTACAGTCATTCTCAATAGAATCTGTGGAATTAATACCATTGCAATGAAGTATGCTTTGGGATGTGTCAAGCAAGGCATTTCTATCACATATCACAGCAACATGTCCTATAAAATAATGTTTGTGCTTTTCAACAATGTCATGAAACTCCCTCTTTTGTCATGATGGCAAATTGACACAATACAAGGTCGTAGTACAGTTTTTAAAAAAGTTGGCCAGTTTCCACAGGTAATAATTACTGTATTTTTCACAAGGGAAAAATGGTTCTGATGGTACAAAGTGGTCTGGCTATAACTGGGCCAACCATACTTGTGGCTACGGCCCTGCACTAATGTAGCCCCATTTAGTAACTTCTAGTCATTACATGTTTGGTGACCTACATGTGCAGGCTGTCTGTAAGTTATGACATATTAAATGACCATTTGTCAGTTTATTTATTTGTCTCTTGCCACCAGCAGACATTAATGATTGCTTACCACTGACAAATCTTTGCTCTGGCGATTTGCCCTATGATTCTTTACTATAACATTTGCAAATGTTCAGAAGAGAAACAACTGATAAGCCATACCTTATTCTGTTTCTTGATTTCCATTACGTTCCTTGAAACATGGCGAAACTTTCGATTTGATCCTTCCCACAGCCTTGGATGAATTTTCTCTGGTGATACTACTTTACCTGTGATATTCAGAAATAATTTAGTAAGAACTAATACTAAAGTGGTGTACTGTAATATGAATGACAAACACCATGGCTGTCATCTCCATCATCATCACTATCATCATCACCATCATAATCATCATCATACCATCACTATCAAAATCATCATATTAACATCATCATCACCATCATAATCATCATCCTACCATCACTATCATAATCACCATATTAACATCATCATCACCATCATAATCATCATAATCATACATGTGCTATAACCATCATAATCATCATATTAACATCATCATCACCATCATAATCATCATCATACCATCACTATCAAAATCATCATCACCATCATAATCATCATAATTATTAACATCATCATCAACATCATCATCATCATACCATAGCTATCATAACCATCATATTAACATCACAATCATTTTTGCCATCTATGTTTTCCTTTACCTTATGCCCATTTCCATAAATATGCAACACAGACAACTATAATTCGAGTCATCTGGGTTTTTTGCTTGCGTCAATCAAATTTCCAACCATCTGAATTAGTTTTTTTTTAATCAATAGAAGCAAACAACCCAGACAACTTGGGCTGAGTTGGTCGCGTAATTATGAAAATGGGTGTAAACATCATTGCTTTACCAACTTACATTTTAAAAGTCTTCCAAACATCATATAATTATCCATTGTTTCTGCTGCAATTTTGGCAACTTCATCACAGTCAAACTCTACAAATGCATAACCTTTTGATCTGGCAGACTGTAAAACAAAATGAAAAACGATTCACATACAGTACATCATCTATACTTACGGGAACCTGTTTGCTAAGTAATAAAGAATGCATGTAAGCTTATATGATTCATACAGGTTTTATATTTCGAGATATTCTTACGTATTTTACACATTACGATCTTCTTCGTACTAACCTTTTTACTTCTAGATAGCCTCACTCTGTTTACTGTTCCAAACTGTTCAAAGAAATTCTTGATTTCCTTTTCGTAAAACCCATGAGGAATATGACCAAGGTATATAACACCAGGTACGAGCTCTTCATCGACATCCTACAGAACACGTAAAAATCACTCATAAACTGCATCACAGGGGAATGTACGTAAAGAGGACTCAGCCATAAATACCTTTGGTTTGATCTTTTTAACTTTTTCCTCAAACTCTTTTTGTTTTTTACTACTAAGAGCTAAAGTTTCGTCTGAACTTTCCTTGTTTTTCTTTACTGTTTCGTCCGCCATGTTGAATACTGGAACCACGTGGACGATGCGCAACACAGGAAGCCCATGCTTGACTTTTGTGAATATTTAGAAAATCAAGAGTTTTATTACCGGCGGTTATTAACTAAATTACTTCGGGGGAGTAGTTTATCGGCTTTTCGAAATAATCCCTCTTAACGGTCTTTAGTTTATGTCAATGTCCATAAAATTTCAAAAATATTTAATTTTTTCTAAAATTTTTCTTTTCAAAAATTCGTAAGCTTGGGTTCCCTGTGTGCGCATGAGCAGATGTCTGCGCCTGCAATCACTAGCTTATCACCATAGCAACAGTTTCCACAAACCAGAAAGAAAAGACAAAATGGCGAAATTTGTGATCGCAGGTTCTGCTGACTGTCCTTTTTACGCTAAAGCAGAGATTCTAGCTGATGAACTGTCCTTAAAATTATCAGAATTCAAAGTCCACAAGATAGTTAAACGTCCTGAAGAATGGGAAGATTGGCTGAGAAGCACTTGCGAAGAAAAAGGCTGGAGTCATAAAGGTTCTCCACTGATATGGAGAGAGCTCGTCGACAGAGGTGGCTCTGGTTTACTCCTCGGAGGATGTAATGAATTCCTTGAAATGGCTCAAGGATACTACGGTATTACCTCGAATAAAATGAGCCTGAAGCTCATAAACATATCCAAGGAGAATTTGAAAACTAAAGAGGAAATAGATGCCGAAGAAGAAGAGAGGAAAAAGCAAATCAATCCAGTTAGAGTTTGTGTGTCAGGTGCTTCCAGTGATCTAGCATATGGGATGTTAGGGTATCTAGCACAAGGCGAAGTGTTTGGTATTGGACAAGAGGTCGCAATCACGCTACTTGATCATCCAGATAAGTTAGATAATTTGAAAGGTGTCGCATATGAAGTACAAGACTGTGCCTGGCCCCTGCTAAGAGGGGTAGAGTACACTTCTGAGGCAGAAGTGGCTTTTAAAGACGTCAGTGTTGCGGTATTACTGGATGGAGCGACGATTCCGAAAGCAACTGATCATCAGGAATACCTGTTATCAAACGCTAAGGCCTTCAAACAGCTAGGTGAAGTGTTAGAAAAGCAAGCAGCAAAGGATGTGAAGGTGCTGGTTGGTGGTGGTCCAGCCAACTTGAATACCTTTATTGCAAGTAAATTTGCACCCTCAATCCCCAAGAGCAATTTCTGTGCTCTTTCTCGTATTGAAGAGAACAAGGCAAAGGGACTACTGGCAAAGAAGCTGAATGTCAGAACAGCAGGAATAAAAGATGTGATAATCTGGGGAAACCCAGGTGTCAACTACTTTCCAGATGCTAGCATTGCAAGGGTTGATGGGTATGATGGAGCAATCTGGGGACCACATATCCCAGAATTCATGAGATCTGTTCCAGAAATGGTCCATGACAACAAGTGGCTGACTGGTGAATTGGTTGAAAATACAAAAATATCTAATGACAATGTAAAAGGAGCGATGTCGGGTGGTGCTGCAATAAATACACAACTTCAAGACTGGTTGAATGGCTCACCATCAGAAATATTTTCTCTCGGCGTGATATCAGAGGGTTGGTATGATGTCCCACAAGGTATCATCTTTTCTTTTCCAGTCAAATTTGAACAAGGAGGTTGGAAGGTTGTGGAAGGATTAGCTGTTAGTGAAACTTTGAAGACTAACATTTTGAAAATCGCAAAAGACATTCAGGAGGAAACAACAAAGATTGCTTCGCAACTTACATGATTGCACAAAAATGGTATCAGCATCATCTCAAGCCTAATATTCCATGAAATAGCTGATATATTTTTTAGGCTGCTTACTAGGTAGATTATTGTTGTGAAAGCTAATAAAATGGTTGGAGTCAAACATAAAGATAATTAAATGTTTATTTAACAAGACAAACAACTTTTAAATGCTCGAATAAAATGATTTTTATTGCATTTATCTGAAAACTATATGAATTTAAACATATTTTCTTATAAGACTTGATTAAACTGTGCTTTTTACTTCGAAGCAGTGCACTATTACATGTATATATTAATGTATTATTTGAGTGCTATACACCTCTGCTCACAGAGGAGGGTTTGGCATGCAGTGTTACATATACTCTATGCTATTCTATGCAATGCTTTATGACCAAACTTAACTTTTAAATGCATTTAATTTAAAATTGATGAGTCTAGACTTTGATATAAAATTTATCAGAAACACAAACGCAAAGAGATTACTACGTTTGACATCGTCTGATGTCATTATCAAGCGAATTAAATAAGTAAAGCGTGTATAAATATGCAGGATACAGTGGAATGGTACAATAGTCAATTGCTCGCACAGAGTCCATCTGAACCTTAATAATATTCAACTTATTCTTTTAAAACAAAAACATCTAAACACCAATACTTTGCTAAAATTTCAAAAACCCTGGCACATAAATTATACTTTTAAAAAGAAAATGGAATCATTCAAATGTTCTATTTTCCAACATTTTTTTAACAGTGCTTGAGTACTTATAAAGGAACGTTCGTAATTGAATGACTGAGAAAGAACAGTGTTTTTAAAAAGTTCTGATAAAGGTTCAAAAACATGAAAATATGAACTTAAAATACTGCTGTAGATATTATTTATTCATGAATTCTTGGTGTGGAATCATTTCAGAAAGAGAAAATCATTCAAAAATGTCTGTGCTGTACAAGAAACAACTGTTCTAAGTAAGTTTTCTATAAATTAAGCTGAGGTTGCATAAGAAAGGAATTCAGAAGATTGTTTATTAATTGTTCATTCATTATTCATTATGTTCATGTTATCACTTGGAAAGAATTGTGATGATTCAGTATTTTGGTGAGAAATGAACGTAGAGGGTGGTATGATCAATAGCGAGCTTCAGATCCGACTATCTAATGACTATGAGTACAGGGTTTGAAATTGGCCCTGTGCACATGCTTAACACTGATCATGAATCATATACGATTTCTGATTTTTAACAATCTAAAGTTTCAACTTACATAAATGACCACACTACGAAATGATACAAATCTTTCTCATTCTCATACTTGTAGTAGGATCTAAAGTTCGCTAATAAATTTTATTATGTATATTGGTGGTCATGCTATCTATGTATTCAAAGATGCACAAATACTTTGCATTAGACTGAGAAATAAATGTATAAAACAAGCCCAATGCAAAGAATTATGGCAACATTGACCTGAAGGAAAATCTTGGCCCGTGGGTCTTGCTCCAGAGATGTTACTATGCTCATTCTTTGTTGTTGCTCCATTGCTGCTTTCATTGCTTCTTCACTTTCTGCTTCATAGCCACAGAACCAGCTATAGAACCTCTGAATGGCAGAAGGTTTAGCATCTGAAGAAGGCAGAAATATGCATGAGTGAGTGAGTAAGTGAGAGGGATGTGAGTGAACAAGAGAATGGGAGAGAAAGAGTGAGGTGAATGACTGAATGTCAAAACAGATTTATAAAGACCTCGCCACTGCAGTAGTCCAGGGTTCAATTCCCAGTTGCCTCAAGTATTTTTTCAGTTTTTCTCCCCCCCCCCCATAGGTTCACCCCCCCCCCCCCCCATAGGTTCAACCCTGTTGAGCTGCAGCACTGAGGTACTTCCTCCCAGTGGTGATTAATATACATAAATAAAATAATCCTAAACCTATAATAACAATGTCGCTCTTGACTTCCTCACTAGCCAGAGCTTTATCTTGATCATCGAGGCACTTCTCATCCTTCTTCCCTTTTTCAGCATCATCATTTTCATCCCGAGAAGTCATCTTCTTCAGTCTTACTGACTCATTTACATCATCCAGTGGAATTTCCTTTTCCTTGTCGGTCTCTCCAAGATGTTCGCTTCCAGCTGGGCTGTCGTGACGAGTCCACCATGTTAGGCGTGTAGTCTGTGAGTGTTAATGATAACATGTAATAATTTTTTTAAAATCCTTTTTAAAACATGATCCACAACTTTGCTACACTATGCAATTTAAGGTCCAGTTCAGGCAGTAATCCTTTGCCTCAAAGGCAATTCAGGACCATAGCAAGGTCAAAAATATTGGTAATATTGGTGTGTATTAGTAATTAACAGAGTCACCTAGAATTTTCAGTGTTGAATATACAGTACTGTACACCCGAAATTATTTGGGGGATTGGCAGCAGCTCCCCAGGCCCTCCCCCTGCTATGGCCCTGCAATTGGATTCAACAAAACAAAAGTTTGATATCTGAACTGGACCTTAGCAGAAAAAATGCTTTTGTACACATGCAGTCTCTATGCTATGTAATACAGGTATATTGCAGGGAACTGTAGAGCAAAATAGGAGCAAGCCCAAAACAGGAGGGATGCTTAATACCGTAAATCCTCTATTAAGCCCCCTTGGGGGCTTAATTATTTCAGGCACGTTTTAGGGGGGGCTTATTGGAGAGGGGGGGCTTAATAGAGAGGGGGGGGCTTATTAATTTTTAGCCGAAACGCTCTAAGTTCTACGCTATTAAAATATAATAATATGATATGATAACTTTATTCCAAAACGGTAAACTCAGGATTAAATGGAAGTATTACTATGGACTTTCTCGCACAATCTAATAGGCGCATGGTATATGCATTTTTGGAATTACAAGCTATTTTCAACATTTGATTCACTTGTGTTAGTCCCAAGTGTGATTTACCTTGATTGTGAATTTAGTTGGGGAGGGGAGGGGGGCTTAATAAATTTCTTCCTTTAAAAAGGGGGGCCTTATTAGAGAGGGAGGGCTTATTTGAGAGTGGGGCTTAATAGAGGATTTATGGTATGTTGCTTTTATCATGAAAAATGTTTGGCGAGGTATGATTTTGTGCCAGCATGCATATACATGTACTATATGTCTCTCTCGTCTGATATAAACATACTTCACTGTATATGGTAGCTAGCCAGCATGTGCGTTACAGTACGTATATAATGTAGATCTTGAAAATTTTAATTACCATAATTTTTATCATCAATAGGAAAAGCATCCAAGCAAGCAAGAAAGAAAACCTGAGAAGGAGGGATTGAAGGATGGAGAGAGCTAGCACAAAAAAGGTAAGAGAAATTTAAAGGATAACACGCTCATTAACTTCAATGATGGAACATACATCTTAATTAGATATGCACAAACTGGAATCGTATAGCCCGTAAAAATATGACCACTAAATTTGAGTCCCTGTAGCTCAGTGGTTAGAGCATCCGACCGGCATCCAGAACTGTCATATATGGGTTTGAATCCTATCAGGGACAGAATTTTTTTTTCGAGAGTTCCTTTGCCTAATGTAATTAGTATAATTTATTATAATAGACCTCATTGGCTTGGGGTAATGTTGTCCCATTTCAGACCATGTGTCATTCTCTTGAGAATAAGATTCTTTGTTTGAGTTGTATCCATATTCATGTATCTTCTCATGCGCAACCGTTAAACAATGAAATGATACTCTGGGCAATGACACGTGGTCTGAAATGGGACAACATTACACCCAAGCCGATGAGGTCTATTATTACTATTTGCCTGAAGAAGTTAACTATTTATTCATACATATAGATTCCAGGCATGGCCAAATAGTACGTACACTATACATTCTTTCATACATTCCAGCTGTACAAAAAACTAAGCGCGAAAAGGATTGTTGTTGTAATTCAAGCGGCCCTCACCCGAGTCTTAAAAGTCATATATCTCACAGAATTTGAGGAGATGGATCGCAAAGATTTACTTTAATTTTTTAAACAACACGTATACTTCAATTTTTTTTCTCTAAGTTCTTTGAAACGCGTGTTTTTGTATTGGGAAGAGACTTGGAGCAAGGGCTGCTTGGCTAAGCATCGAAGCACGCTGTGATTGGACAGTTCGTGTGTGCTCCGGACACCTGGTTATCTTAGAAATGTTGGAATTTCTACTCACACTGGCTCCTACAGATGGTTTAGTAAAAAGACTGATGACCACTATTGCAATACCAGTTATCCAGAACAAAACAAGAGCAAAGTACATGTAGTGAAGGTCCCTAGTGATGGCTGGGCGTTGATCTGGCTCTCCACACCTTGGAGCTTGGTAAGCAAAGTCTAAAATCATTCTGATGGCACCAATTACAAATCCTATGATCATTCCCCAAAATGCACCCTGAAGCAAGAACAATAAATTGCAGTGTTTATTTATGGGCAGCTCAACCTTAGCCTTCAATAGACCCTTTTAGCTTGGGTGTAATGTTTATTCATTTCAAGATTATTTCTTTCTAAGAATAAATTGCATTCTCATAAATTAAGAGAATGTGGTCTGAAATGGGAAACCAATAGATAGCATGCTGAGGGTAAAATAGGGTCTTTCTTTCTTTCTTTCATTTTTTCTTTCGTTCTTTCTTTCTTTCTTTCATTTGTTCTTTCTTTCATTTGTTCTTTCTTTCATTTGTTCTTTCTTTCATTTGTTCTTTCTTTCATTTGTTCTTTCTTTCATTTGTTCTTTCTTTCTTTTGTTTGTTCTTTCTTTCATTTGTTCTTTCTTTCATTTGTTCTTTCTTTCTTTCATTTGTTCTTTCTTTTCATTTGTTCTTTCTTTCATTTGTTCTTTCTTTCATTTGTTCTTTCTTTCATTTAATTTGTTCTTTCTTTCTTTCATTTTTTCTTTCTTTTCATTTGTTCGTTCTTTCATTTGTTCTTTCTTTCATTTGTTCTTTCTTTCATTTGTTCTTTCTTTCATTTGTTCTTTCTTTCATTTGTTCTTTCTTTCTTTCATTTGTTCTTTCTTTCATTTGTTCTTTCTTTCATTTGTTCTTTCTTTCATTTGTTCTTTCTTTCATTTGTTCTTTCTTTCATTTGTTCTTTCTTTCTTTCATTTGTTCTTTCTTTCATTTGTTCTTTCTTTCTTTCATTTGTTCTTTCTTTCATTTGTTCTTTCTTTCTTTCATTTGTTCTTTCTTTCATTTGTTCTTTCTTTCATTTGTTCTTTCTTTCATTTGTTCTTTCTTTCATTTGTTCTTTCTTTCATTTGTTCTTTCTTTCTTTCTTTCATTTGTTCTTTCTTTCATTTGTTCTTTCTTTCATTTGTTCTTTCTTTCTTTCTTTCATTTGTTCTTTCTTTCATTTGTTCTTTCTTTCATTTGTTCTTTCTTTCATTTGTTCTTTCTTTCATTTGTTCTTTCTTTCATTTGTTCTTTCTTTCATTTGTTCTTTCTTTCATTTGTTCTTTCTTTCTTTCTTTCATTCTTTCAAGATAACCTACCTTCTCTGTTGCCTTTGTCCAAAATATTGATATTAGATAAAGGCATGCAATTGGTGGTGAAAAATATGCACTAACAGCTTGGATGTAGATGAATAACTGACCACCCTGTACATTCTGCACCACAGGAATCCACAAGATGCCAATGATTGTCATGACAGCAACCATGACCCTAAAGTCAAAAAGATGTTATGTTTTTAGTTGGGAGATCACCAAGGCTGGTTCAAAAGAGGTCAATGCAGTGCACACTACAGACCAATCCATAATACTCATGATCCCTTTGAAGCACAAATAAGGCACGGCTGTTTGTGGGGAGAGAAGTGGACCACAGGGAAATGAATTGAGACTAAAAACAACTGTGAAGATACTACAGCTGGCCAGCAAGTGTGCTTTGTAATATCTGAGCCAAGGAACTTTACCTTCCAACAATCATCAATTCTCGTACAGATGTCTTCTTTCTAAACAAGCCATACACATCAATAGTGAAGAGAGTGCTGGCACTGTTGAATATGGATGTCAAGTCACTCATCAGAGCAGCCATCATCACTGCCATCATAAGACCACGAAGTCCTGCAAAGAAAAAGATATGACCAATTCAATGAACTAACAATTTAGTTGAGATATATATTAACTGAGTTCAATAACGATGAATAATAATCCAAGCACATGCATACCTGTGGGCATTAGTTTAAGCACAAGCTCTGGGTATGCAATGTTTGTACAACCAACGGCACTACCACAGATCTCCATGCACTTCTCTGGTACACTGCAGGCAACACGGTCTGAAAAAACAAATGGAGTTTTATTTGTCATTTCAAGAAAATTTCAGACCTTTTTCAGGATAAATATGTCTGACTCTGTTCTTATCTGCTGTGCATGTAGTTGCTAGCTATAGCTGTTTTCTGGTACCTGGTGATAAAACACGGCTGATCATTCCAGGCATGACAAGAGTAAAGAGAGGTAAAATCTTGATGTATCCAGCTAGAAGACATGCCCCCTGTGCATGAGACAGACTCTTGGCAGCAAGAGCACGTTGAACTATCACCTGAGAAGAAAAGGGAAATAGTTTGATCATTGACACAATATATAAGCTATATATACATATATTCTAAGGTTTGTTGGAGGAACAACATGCTGGTGATATATTTCAGTCCGTTCTTTTCTTTCGAATTCTTTCTGACATTCCTTTTTCTTCCCATCAATCCATCCATCCATCCATCCATCCATCCATCCATCCATCCATCCATTCATTCATTCTTTCGTTTGTTCATTCATTCATTCATTCGTTTTTTTTCATTCATTCATTCATTCGTTTGTTCATTCATTCATTCATTTGTCTGTTCATTCATTCATCCATCCATCCATCCATCCATCCATCTTCATCCATCCATTCATTCCTTCATTCATTCATTCATTCATTCCTTCGATTCGTTTGTTCATTCATTAGTTTGTTCATTCATTCATTCGTCTGTTCATTCATTCATTCATTCCTTCGTCTGTTCATTCATTCATTCATCCATCCATCCATCCATCTTCATCCATCCATTCATTCATTCATTCATTCATTCCTTCGTTTGTTCATTCATTCATTTGTTCGTCTGTTCATTCATTCATTCATTCCTTCGTCTGTTCATTCATTCATTCATCCATCCATCCATCCATCTTCATCCATCCATTCATTCATTCATTCATTCATTCCTTCGTTTGTTCATTCATTCATTTGTTCGTCTGTTCATTCATTCATTCATCCATCCATCCATCCATCCATCTTCATCCATCCATTCATTCCTTCATTCATTCATTCATTCATTCATTCCTTTGTTTGTTCATTCATTCATTCGTTTGTTCATTCATTCGTTCGTCTGTTCATTCATTCATTCATTCCTTCGTCTGTTCATTCATTCATCCATCCATCCATCCATCCATCCATCCATCCATCTTCATCCATCCATTCATTCATTCATTCATTCCTTCGTTTGTTCATTCATTCATTCATTCATTCGTTTGTTCATTCATTCATTCATTCATTCGTTTGTTCATTCATTCATTCATTAATTCGTTTGTTCATTCATTCATTCATTCATTCGTTTGTTCATTCATACCTTCGTTCGTCTGTTCATTCATTCATTCATTCATTCATTCATTCATTCATTCATTCATTTATTCATTCGTTTGTTCATTCATTCATTCATTGAATGAATGTTTGGTCAGGAATTCCTACCTGATCAGCACACCAGTACCAAATAGATGCTATGGTCTGGCCAAAAATAAATCCAGCCCATGGCATATCAGAATGGATAGGATCTCTTAGCATAGTAAATGAGTCAGGACGAGGTCTTCCGCATGTACTGTTGGAGTACAGCGTGTCATTGGATACAGCTAGCATGTACTTTTCTTGAAGACCACTGTAACCACCAATCTCCGCAAATCCTTTTCAACAGACAGGAAAAAGTAGAAATTTTATTTCATTTTAACTTTTTAAACAAAAACTTTTTAAACAAGACTTAAATAACAGATATTGCACATGCAATGCCATTAGCTTACCCATTCCCATGACTGTCAGTGATCCAGCAGACATCAGAAATGTGCAAAGTGTGTCTGTATAAATTACAGCAGTAAGACCACCTGAAATTAATGTATCATTCATGAAATAACAATTAATTCAAAGATTAATTAATTCTATTATAACCTTGTAATGAATGTGTTCTGATGTGTTAGAAACACTTACTGTATCTCTAAAGCTGTGTTATCTCTGGAAATATTCAGGTCCATCCTGCATCCTCCACCCATCCACCTACTTATATACCAATAGTCCCCTTCACAGTTCCCTGCATCATCTTGAAAGGTAGCCATGCTTTTGCATCAATTAAAGCAAGACAAACGGTGAGCTTGCAATGGTACAGACGTGAATAATTGTACACAGTGTTAAAAAAAGGTCTCTATCATATATAGGCCTTTTCTGAGTTTGATTATCAAGATGCATTGTGGTCTATAGCATCGGCACAAACAAAACCATATAAAGCATAATTATAAACAAAAGATTTTTGTACCAAAGCTATATTACTCTAATAATAATAATGAACAGTTCTAGGGCACCACAACTGGGTCTCAGTGCCCTCACAATCACGAAACAATAAAACTAGTAAATAAAAAAATAAAATAAAATAAAATAAAATAAAAAATCCTCGATAATAAAAAACTCAACGAAACTAAAACTAATTGAAACTAGATATGAAGGCCAATTATAAATGGACTAAAGATAATACGATAATAAATAAAACTTTACGAAATTCAAACTCTACCACAATGCACCATGTTCGTTTTCTCAGAAAAGGTCTATTGCAAGATCACTGTTCATCTCAACTCACTTCGATGCAAAGGCATGGTTACCTTTCAAGATGGCACAGGGAACTGTGAAGGGGACCATTACTTCCATCAACCACTACAAACTCTACCCAAAAACCTACTTTCAAAATCTTGTTTTTCTCACCTGTAACTGTACAAATGAAAGTCATGAACAGCATGAGGAGAATAGCCAGATATAGATTCCATCCTAAAGCCAGTCGGATAAAAAGGGCTCCTGAAAAAAGGTTGACCTTAAAAGGAAATGAAAAACAAGATAATGTAAATAAGAGACTTGCATGTTGCAAATGAGTAAACCTCAGAAAAATGTTATTGCATGACAAAGGTGCATGCATTGTTCAGTCAGTGATAACCATCCAGTTATCATAAATTGTCCTGAAGCCAGGCCATATCCTTTCACCTCCTCATCAAGTTAAATGATAAGCACTTGGTTCCTTGAACCAGTCTCGAAAGAGGTATGGGTTCATACATGTCCTAGGACCACTACCACCATGCATGTTTGGTTTCATAAGATTTCTTTATTCTGTCTCGGCTTGTGCTTACATGTGTATAAGCAGCATGTAATCAAATGCACTCAAGAGCAGTTAGTCATTAACAAGTTAAAATCATGTACAGTCTTCTTCCAGCAGGACAATTATTTATCTATCTACTTGTAATTATGAATGCTTTTAGGATACTTTTCATTTCAATTTTGAGAAGTAACTTACGGAGATCTTAGTAAAGATGTACAGCAGTAGCGAAAGCACTGACAGCCAGATGCGAATCCTTTGTCCTCCATATCTCCTGTGAAGATACTCAGGTAGTGTACAAATCTGTTGCAAAACACATCAATAAGTCAATTACAATTAGCACCCATGGCCAATAATTGCATTGCAGCTAAATAGAAATTTAAAGTCTGAGAAGATTTTACAAATAACTCAAGCTTAAGCTTAAAGGGTAAATAAATAACTTCCAGGGCATTAATGGCTTTCCTGAAGGTATATATATATGTATATATATATATGAATGGCCTTTTCCACTGCTAAACTCAGAACTCTACAGTTAGTAATTCTTATCATTCAAATTATTTTTTCCATCATTTTTGATTGGTCGAGAGAACTGCAAATAACTGCCTACAAATAACGGTCTGCTCATGCGCATTACAGTACAAAGCCATTTTGCTGCAAATAACGGTCTGCTCATGCGCAGTAACTTTGCATTTGACAATGGCTGATCGCTTCCCTGAAAAAATGAACTGACTTCTTTGTTATTGTTTTACTCTGCCCACTGTAAGCTTGATTGCAGAAATATGAAAAGCACTGTAACTTCCAAATGTCACAACGATTGCAACAAACACCACTGCTTTAGAAATGCTCATCCTGAATCCTCTGTAATATGTGATCCTTTTCTTTATGACCTTCCTAATAATCTTTTTCTTGCTTAAACTCGTGTGCGCATCTAAAACTTGCTGGATGAATGCTGTGCCTTATAGGTGTGTGTGTGTGGCCAATCCAGACTTACCCCTCCAGCAATATATACTGGTATAAACACCCAACCAAGTAACTGGAGAAGAATCAAGGCCTGCAGAGGAAAGAAAAAGGGGTATAAATATGAATCAGATGCAGACATGAGAAGATTGACCTTGAGTTTTTAATTTTTCTCAATTTGGCTTTGTATGGACATTTCACTCGATCAGATGGTAACTAGCCCTTACCCAAATCAAAGAAACTTAATTAGCTTAAGCTTAAACAGGAGTTTTGGAATATATGATAATTTAAAGTGAGTTTTGGAAATTGTTCAATTAGAAATCATAAAAAAATGATGGCAGCAAAGACCTTTTTTTGGGAGAGGGGGTCAGGCGTGGCTAAAGACCCTGTTTCGAGGTGCCAAGAATTAACAACAACAAAATATTTTTTCTTTCCGATCCTAAAGATATGGTAATCAATAAATTAAAATTTTTACTCTTACAAAAAATCCTTACATTAAATTCAAATGCTCCAACTCCAATGCCTGCAGCTGCACCAGAACCTGCCAACCCAATGAAATGTTCACTGCCGATATTACTGGCAAACAAGGAAGCACCAACCTATGTAACAAAATTTAAAAGTATTTTCCATTTTTTCTGTCAACTGGGAGTAAAAGGATGAGAATAAGGAGAGAGCAGTTGTATTGGACATTCTTTTTCATTTTTGACCTTTACATCCTCCCTCTCAGAAAGTTGTGGTTCTCACAGCATGATGGGTAAAAAGTAATGAAAGAGCTTGGAGGTCTGGAAGACAATGCTGGAAATTCAGGGGCACATGAAAAACAATGAAAATGAGGACATTCTTAATCTTTCCAAAAACTGATCATTGACCATGGCAGTTTGGATGAAAAGAAAATTGGATAATCTAAAAATATAAAAATTGCCAATGTTTCATTGCTATGCGCTAATCAGTACTAGTCGTGACAGGGAAATCGGGCAACACACTGCCTTTAATCTGTTTGGTACCTTTATAATTATACCAAATAATTAAACAAATTATACTAAATGCAAAGGCACAGAACAGGAATGAAATTGAATTTCTGAAAAATAAGTCATTCAAAATGGGCATTTCCATTATTTAATGGTTCATTACCGGTAGCCATGTCATAAATCTCCCAGCAAGGAAATATCCACTAACTGTACTGCGGTTGGACTTGAACATTGCCTAATGAATAATAATTTGAATATTAATATAGTTATTTGTTTTTAAGATAAAATTATTAAAAAATAAATACAATAAAACTTAGAAAAATTAAAACACAATTAATACATGTTACAAATTTAAAGTTGGCTTGCAGTTGTATCTAGTAACAATATTTACCGATGATCAATGGGATTGAGAAGAAGAATTGTTTTTAAGGCTACATTCATTATGTATATATGCACTCCCCTCTGGGCTAAAAGAAATTATAGTCTATCGTATTGCATACAAAAAACACTATTGAACAAAAAAAAAAATATTACAAAAAAATTAGCATCCCCCTTTACAGTCATAAAAAAAATTGCAATCCCCCCTTTTTCATGCCAGTAAATTTTGTGATCCCCCTAAAAATCCTCTGCCCCCCTCCCCCCCCCCCCCCCCTACAGTATACATAATGAATCTAGCTTAAATTAGCATCATTTCGCAGGTGATTTTTTGATAACATCAATTTATTTCTAAAATGTAGATATTTTTCATATTTTGAAAAAGGCATGTATCAACAAACGAAGTGCACCCAATCCTATATTCACCTGTAGAGGTTCTATAGAGAAATATTCTGAAGTTCTTCACCAGTCACAAGCACAATTTTCTATAACCATGCACCTGATCATGAGTGAGAATGATACTAAATCTATTCATTTCATTTTACTTTATTTTATGAATAATTTGTATGTTGTATGTTGTATGCCACCCGGTTAGCTCAGTTGGTAAGAGCGTCGGTCTGTTGTGCGGGAGGTCGTGATTCGAGTCCCGGCCGGACCAACACTCAGGGTCTTAAAATAACTGAGGAGAAAGTGCTGCCTTTGTAATCACATCTACAAATGGTATAGACTTTCAAGTCTTCTCGGATAAGGACTTTAAACCGTAGGCCCTGTCTCCCAACCCTTCCTTAACCTGTAATTGGGGGACATAAAAGAACCTGTTGAATTATTCGAGTAAGAGTAGGGGATTGTCTCCCGGTTCAACAGCCTATCCCAATTTGGAGGCATAACACTAATTACTAACAATTTCACTCATGATTGTAAGCTGCACGGCTGCTAATTAATAGCGCCTTAATATGCAGCCCGTAAAGTCCTCCACTGGTTAAAAATTGTAAAGCGCATTGAGACGATGTGAAATGCGCTATATAAGAACTCCCATTATTATTATTATTATTATGTTATGACTGTTATCATTTAAGTGCCACGTATGGGTGTTTGATGTCTCGTTTGCAAAATAATAAATCTTATTATTATACCCTCCAACACAGACTTTGGTCATAAATATGAGGCATGTTTTTTCTAAACCAACAAACTTAATTGTTCCCAGTAGACAAGACTAGTAATTTGAGCTTCGAGGGTCGCACTTCAATTCAATGCTAACGGTTATAAAATGCTATATCTTAATTTGACAAAGGTCAACTGTCTAAAATCTAGTAACATATGACATTTATAACAAATTCTCACGACGGATTTCTCCTAGTACCCCTGGTTTATCGATTAGCAATCCGATGATCGATTACGTATACTCCGGGATTAATATTACGTACAAACAAAATATAAATAATATTTACCATATAGAGCAGCTGAATAATAATATTATTACTAATTCCATCCGTTTAAAAAATCTGTTTTATAAGCTACAACTAGTAAAGTCAATGTTTTAATTCAAACTCTTATTTCGAAAAAAAAGAAGCAAGCCCACAACACGTCATGTCGCGTACTGATCCCGCTAAGAGTCAAGCAAGCAAATGAGCAGCGTAAATAATCAATCTGCAATTATATATCAATTTCCAATCAGAATAATCTAATCCAGCTTAATATTTGTGCTTGCATTGTTAATATAGCTAAAAAATCAGTTTTTTGAATGTAGATTACTAGTATCTGGATGATATTAAGTCGTTTGGGTTTTTTTGCATGTGATCATGTAGCATAATAATAATAATGTCATGATTAACATCTTAAGTATACTTACGAAAATTCCAACGCCGAGAATAACAACGAAGTACAATACAACTATAACAATATCCCATGCTTCAAGTCCAGGGGGATGGTAAGCCACCATATCGAATTGATTTAACGCAGAATATTACAATCTAGAGCATCAACACCGTGGCCATGCAGCACGATACCACAGCCACTGGCAGAATTAAAATAAAGTCTATCATTAAATGCTCGTGCTCCTGCACGAGGTTTGTGGCGTTTCCGGATTGGTTGAAGTTCAAGTCTGTGAATATATTATTTTGTTTTTGCTTCTGCTAGGGTAGAATATAATACAAGGGATGAAACTTTCAAATTTTCTGGTTATATCTGCGCCTCGAGTTAAGGGGGTCCGGGGACGGAAGCGGAAGTGAGCGTGCTCCGTTCAAGCTGCTGTACTACATGGAAGTGTTAGAGTAAAAAAGGTAAAACATCAATACAGTATATTTTTTAGGTTATTTAATTCTTCAGGCTTATCAAGAATTACTCCCAAGTGCCTGGGGCATTTATGTGTGTGAAAGCCGTACAAAATAAGTACGAGCAAGAATGATTTTGGGATAGGAAGAATCGCTTGTCTGTTGAAGAAATAGGGAGAGTTATAGATCCATTCGAAAAATGGCCGCCTCATTTACATATTTTCTAAATTTAACCTCATCCAACTGTACGCGCGGGCACACACTCTATAAAACGGGGGGGGGGGGGATAGGGTAGGATAAAAAAACACACTTAACGGCCTCAAATCGTGCTGAAACTTCGCCATAATACCGAATGAGGTACAAACAGTGATTGAAACAAGTTAAAAATAAAATGTTGAGTGAAAGATTTTATTTTTTTATCTGTATTCTAGCTCCATACATTTCCCTATAAAACATGCACAGAAAGTTTGCTTGGGCTGCCTGTGGCGCGGGCTCAAGACTTCCTGTCAGTCTCCAGCAGGTAATGATCGATTTACTGAGATACTTATATAAATGTTGAATATTAGGTGAACTACCAGTACAAACTTATGTTTTAGTTCAAGCATTTATTTAGTTTTGATTTAATTTTTACCTGACCAGTATTCTTCAAAAGGAGGGGGTGTCTCTCTCATAAGAAATATTAATTCATGGGATAATTTATAGAACAAGGCTGATGTTGGATGAATTGACTGAGGTTTTTTGATTAGTTTTGAACTATTTCCTTTATATGCTAAGCGCACATCCCACATACTAAAACTACACTAACAAAACAGTACTGTTTGTATCCTAGGAGAGGATAAGACGGACCAAAAATATAGATAAGTGATTTCGGCTGTACGATGCGCTTTTTTTCTTCAAAACTAAAAACACCAGGATGTATTTCATACTAAGGGCTATCAATAAACAAAATATGAGCGACATCGATTTTTTCACTTGTGCCAATGTTTGGTCGATTTTTACAGAAAGTCGCTCTTAAATGCCAGTCTGCATTTTATCCCTGAGGCTACCTAAAGTATAAAATGCAGACTGGTCTTCAAACTGTGATCATGTGACTATTCAAATCTGTATGTAAGGACCTTGACAGCCGATGTTTATGGAAATTTATGGTGAAAATTAAAGAGAAATTGATTTAGTTTTGCCAAGCGTGTATATACCGCTCGCCGGCTTACAATAGCTCATATCGTCGAACCACCCTTAAACATGATTTTCTTAAAACTAGTAAAAAACTCTTATTTTAAGGTCCCCAGAAGGGTAGCCTGCGTAGCGGCGCATTTTGTTTTTTTGGGGGAAGGAGACTGGGGAGGAGGGAAAGTGAGGGAGCGCCTGCAATGACGCTATTGTTTAAGCGTTTTTACTCGTTCATTCTGGGTGCGGGAAATTCCTATTGGTTGAGAGGTGTCTGACATCAATCATCACATGTCAATCTCTGAAATGACATATAACAGCACAGTAATAATTATCGACAAAGATTTTGAGAGATTTTGAAGAGACTTTAAGAATTGTAGTATCTAGCTAGTCTAAAAGAATTTAAAGGCGAAAATTTAAATCTAAAGAAAGAAAAATATCAAACGATACGTCAGTTATTTATTGGTAAAGATTTAGTGGCCATTTTACCGACTGGATACGGGAAAAGTTTGATCTTTGACCCTTGTCGAACAAGATTGTCGAGGCTTTGGATTTGTACTGACTGTAACGGCCTCAATAGTATCGTCGAAGCTCAATCCATTAGGTTATATTTATGCTCTCTGGCGGAGTAGCTAGAAAATCTCGATGAAAATTAAATAACAACTGGCAAACATCAATTGTGTTTGCAATGTGCGACAGATCGCAGTTATTTCAAGCTATCAAGAAATCATTCGCTATTTGGAGTTCAGTTACTCAATAATATTATTGGAAGGAGGAATATCATAACGAATAACGATTACTCTACTGATGAAATATGTTTGGGCATAGTTAATAGAGGTCCCCCCTCTATTAACTATGGTTTGGGTAGCCGAGTTGGTTTTATAGTAGGACGAAGGATATCACTAATAATGATCGATTAGTTGAATTAGAAGAACGAGGAATATCATAATATAACGATGGATTACAATTATGAAGTATATGTTTGGGAAAACCTAAGCTGAGCCGTGATTGGTTAGCTTTCCGCGAAGACTATCATGACTATGATTGGATAGCAACGAGTAGGCGGTAAACACTAAAACAATAGCATCATTGCAGGCGCTCCCTCCCTCTCCTCTCCTACCCAGTCCCCCTCTCTCGCTCCCCACCCCCTCCCCCAAAAACCCCAAAAATGCGCCGCTACGCAGGCTACCAGAAGGGATACTATGGTTATTAATTTGAAGGTCTGGAATTTATCAAAATGAAATTTAAATAATTTAAATCAATCAAGTGTTCTGTTATTTACTGGGTTGCTATGGTAGCAAACCAGTCTTAAAATGAGATCCGTTTTTCGGGCGTCAGGTAGACCATAATTTCACACGTCATGATTGGTCGAGAACTTGTAAACAATGTCCAATGTCCAATGAAGTTGCCACACGACATCGATGTATTTATAGTTTTTAGTGTTGTGTCACCATTAATTCATTCGTTCAGGGTTCGTGAAGTACTAGTTTGTCTGTACAGTAGGCATGTTGCGTACTATTGTCTTTAGGTTTTTTAACGCTACGCTTAAACGGGACTTAATATTATGACATAATATGTTATTTATACAGTCTATATACTGTAACATTTTAAGCCGTTTTCTCAGTATGTAATATTATATTACTACTAAAATTCGGCCATAATGTACCATAATTTACTACCGACGGCCAAAATCGGCCGTTAACTAACGGCCTAAAATGTCACAGTATATAATCAGTAAGGGAAGGTCAAAATCGGCCGTTAACTAACGGCCTAAAATGTCACAGTATATAATCAGTAAGGGAAGGTCAAAATCGGCCGTTAACTAACGGCCTAAAATGTCACAGTATATAATCAGTAAGGGAAGGTCAAAATCGGCCGTTAACTAACGGCCTAAAATGTCACAGTATATAATCAGTGAGGGAAGGTCAAAATCGGCCGTTAACTAACGGCCTAAAATGTCACAGTATATAATCAGTAAGGGAAGGTCAAAATCGGCCGTTAACTAACGGCCTAAAATGTCACAGTATATAATCAGTGAGGGAAGGTCAAAATCGGCCGTTAACTAACGGCCTAAAATGTCACAGTATATAATACGTGGAAATGAAAATAAAAAACGCTTGCCGGCTTGCAGTCTTCCCTTTCTGTGTTGAATAGGGTTCATGTTTTTCCCTATTTGTCTTGAATAGGGTATGGATTTCCAAGATTTTGCTGTCTAAATAGGGTCAGGGTTTTGAAGCTTGGGCGAGACACCCCTATCGGACTCCATACCATACCTCCCCTCCCCCACCCCCGGGCTCGATCCCAGCAAACAGCAGCTTGGGTAGTCGGGTAGTCGGGTAGTTGCTAAGCAATTAGATAACGGCCGATTTTGACCTTCCCTCACTGATTATATACTGTGACATTTTAGGCCGTTAGTTAACGGCCGATTTTGACCTTCCCTTACTGATTATGTACTGTGACATTTTAGGCCGTTAGTTAACGTAGTTAACGGCTTAAAATGTTCCAGTATATGATATTGGTAATATGTTTTTAATTTTAATACTATAATATACTGTACACCGACAAGACATGTCGGCTTAAAATATCACAGTATATATACTGAGTAAATCACATAATAAGTGAAAATATAACAACCGCAAAACGAGTGACAAACAAAGCTTTGATGAAAGCTGACTCCAAGAACTTGTAGAAGTCAGACGAGCTGATAGTGATCTACAAGAAAGCGAACTGCCAAGACTCCTTGTTGAATATTTCCATTTATGAAAATACAGAAAACAAAAACTGAGGGAAAAACAAATGACCAGTTAAACACATTTTGGCTAAGAGTATTTACATTGATAAAACGTTTGTTTTGCAGCGAACAGTTTCGATACTGAAATAGATATGTTTATTTCATCAGCTAGTCTTGAAAGGTACTCTAGTAGGTCAAGTAGAAATATAATATGCGTTGACAAGTCAGTAACGCAACACTAATGTCTTACTAGAATTTAAAATGTTTTTAATAAAGGGGGACTTTGAACCCAAAAGGAACACTTTGGTAAGAAATAATAGAGTATATAGGATTGGTGAGTGGGCGAGCTCTCGCACAAGCAACCCAGTGAACGCTCCAAGAGCGTCTAGTTCTCATATATAATGAGAGCATATGTGTTCTCAAAATAAGAATAAATTTATTCTAAGACAATTATTTTCGATGATGAACATTCCAAGACTCGCCAAATCTCCAAGCTAATTCCGCTTACTTATTTCGCGCAGGAGTTTTCCTTTCCTGTGGACTGAACAACCTTTTATCCTACTTTACTGGTACGACAACAGGTTTGATTGCGTTGAGAGCAAATTAGAGGGAGTACCCCCCCCCCCCCCCCCCCCCGGGGGATGTCATCCAGTATTTGCTTAATGCAGAAGAAAAAACGAGGAAGTATAGCGTGAAACTCTAGTTAGAAATATACAGAATTGCAATAAAAGTCTACTGAACATTTCTAATCATGCTCGAGCAAAAATTGCTATAGCACAATCGCTCATCCCATCGTGTTCAAATTCCAATATGAAATGCTAAAATGTGCTTTTGTAATATTTTCGAAAGTGTTAGAACTTAAAGAACTCATTGGCGAATTTGGCAGTTTCTGGATGTTTTTTTTAAGCAACAAGTATAATATAATGCATTGTTGAGCGGTGTGCCCGAACCTTTTCCTTTTTGTCTAGATTCTGAATATTTGACCGCATTCAAGGTTGCTAGCTATAACGGTCATATGAGTACAAACGGTTTCAGTAGACAACTGGCAATAAATTCAGGATGTTATCAAGCTGGATCCAGTCGAATTTTTGCGCAACCAAATGTGATGATTCAGAAACAGCTGCCAGTCGGCACAGGAATGACAAAACTATCACCATCGTTATTAGATGCATGGCGCCACTGTATTGCTACCGGTATCCAGGCTTTCCAAACATACTTTTGCAAGGTAGCAAGCGCCCATGAGGAAACTAATTCAAAAAGGCAATAATACGATGAAACCGATTCACAGCAGAGCTGCAGCTGATTCATCGTCGTGAATGTGTTTGCAAGTGTCATGCTTTCTAGCGGCACGTAATTCTGCGTCCTTGCACTTATTACCGAAGTGGGTCATTGTAAATCCAATCGCTGTAGTGACGATCAAAATAATAACAATATAGCGAAAGGTACGGCTCTCCATGTCAATTCAAAGGCACCATCAAAGTACCGAGCAAACTTCCAATGTCTTATTTATAAATAAAGAGTCAGCGAGTATAAAACCAGTATATGGACTGCGTTGATGATGATAGTTAACTTTACGTTTTGGAACTTGAGCCCAGAGTTCTTTTTAACGTTCAATAGTTTGACATTGTTGACAGAGCCCCGGCACCCTTTGTGAATCCACAGTGGCAGATTCCTTTGCAAATCAATTCTATTAATATTCACCATGACAGACTCATTGACTTTAGTTAGGCCATACTGACGTATGATGGTCACCATAGTGAAAACCCAGCATGAAAGGTTAGCCAAACATCTAAAACTGTCCAATAGCATTCTTGACCGACATTAAAGAGCAAACTATCTGCTTTCCAAAGAGGAAGATCATTGCTTAACCTGAGAAAACAGACGGGCGAGCAAAAGGACGTCTGTTGTCTCAGGCTAATCCTTGCTATGACCATCAGGGAAGGGCTTAGATTCTCTCCGTTGCTTGTCAACTCACTCACAAGCGTGTGTCAAGAAAATTATTTATCTGGATTGCCAATTTGATGACACCTTACGTCATCTCTGTTGACACATAAACTAAACACAGAAGTGGTATTTACTCCGTGCCAAACTTATCATGCTCAAAAGGGATAGAGTTGTTAAGAAAGGGTTCCAACAATGCCATTGTAGTTTGTAGCAGGTTTTCTGTATGCCAAAATTACATTCGTTCTGATTATAACAATAAAGCTGTAAAGATCAAAGGTGCTTTAAGCACTTAATGCAAAATATGGTGAATTTCTGTGTTGGTCAAGGGAAGGCTGAAAAGCGTGCACTGTGACAATCACTAAGGTCTCTAAAGGCTAGCTCTCTGGGCCCCTCACCCAGAGAGCCGGTTACCGCAGGATGTAAAGGCTCTGGCTGTTTGTCAGATCTATATACAAAGAATTGCCTTAACTAATGATTTGGTCACGTTATTTTATTTTATTCACGTTTGTTTATTTTCCAACAAACACAAGTGAAAGAAGTTACACCTATGTGCTAGCTAAGAGCCATACCACCCTTGTGAAACTTTCTTGGTGAAAAAGTGTCTCGAAACTATAACTACTTCAGTTTTACTCATGCAATTAAAACTCTTGTTACGAAAAAAGGAGTTGCGCCTTGTGAACACTAGCTCTTCGTAAAGATCCGTAAAACCTTTCTTGCAAAGCTGTTGCAGACAAGATTCATCAAAAGTTGTAGTGATTTTATCAATTATCCTTTCCTACTCTATTAATTCCTACTAATTATCGTTGTTTCAAAGTGAAAGTTCTAGAAGGTCACATCTTATGTCTGAACTTAGAAACAGCGGTTGGATCCTTTCAGAAGATACGACAAGCGTCAAACTATTTCTACTGAGTCGCACACCAAATCATAATGTGCTTGTTATCACACAGTCAATATTTTTAATCAAATCTGAACAGCATCTATGCCAAATGTTGCTTGTTGGAGGATCTTTGAACAGCGTTGCACCAGGGATACACGACTGACAAGCAGAGTTCATCGTAATCCAATCAGCTCGAGAGTCCCACTAGTCCGGCTGCTACTACTACTACTGCTAAACCAGCATCGTCATCAGATGAACTTGGACTTGGTGCCACTGTATTGCCACTGCTTTCCGAATTGTCGCAGCACTTATACAGAATGAACAAAGCAGCAATTATCCAAGGAATGGAGAAGATATACCCGAAAGCTTGGAGAGTCTTGGCCGAGTCGTCGTTATGGATATTTTGGCATTTGTCAAATCTATGTTCGGCTCGTAGTTCTGCGTTCTTGCATGTGTATCCATAGTACAGACATGGAATGCCAGTTAGTAAAGAGGCCGCGACGACAAGAAATATGAAACACCCTATTTGACAATCACCGCCGTCGCACATGTTTGTAGAACCGAGAAGTAGATTGGTAGCGTTGTTATGGGGGAGAACTAACTTCGCATTCACTCGTTTATCACATTCCTTTAAGATTAATTGACCAATCAATGATCTGGTCGAAGATCACTGACGTCAATTAATGTATTCGTTGATGTCAATCATGACAAGCAGGAAGTACTTAATGTGCTTGTTTACTATCAAATACAGTCAAACCCTTAGTTAGCGGCTTTGCAGCAAGTCCCGAAAATTACTTCAGCACCAATACTATACCATCGATGGCTACTCACAGTATTTGTATCCTTGATGACAGATGAGCACAAATTTAGCTTGAGATTGAAAAATAAACAAATATGTTAATGTTATGATCAATTTGTTTATTTAGAGCATTTTAAGACCTGCATGCAGATATTTGATTAGCTGCTGGAATGAATCTGTTTACCCTTTTCTTAGGAAAAGCCAATTTGCTGTCACCTGATGTTGTCTATCCGACTAAACACGGAAGTGGCCATGGAATCTAATCTCTGCTTTGGTGACATTTCTATTATCTATATATCCGTGGGCGTTTGGACGTATTCATTTTATTACTTGGGAGTTTTGCTTCGCGACAGTTCAAAAGTAACAGATCTTTGACCACGATATTTTCTAATTAGTACTAGTGTAGTGATTGGTAGTGATTTGTCGCAGTGGCTGAAATGTACACGGTGACAATCACTAAAGTCTAAAGGCTTTAGCCTGCGTAACGGCTTCCTGGGCCCCTCACCCAGAGGCTACGAAGGCTCCTGCAGTCCTCCTGCAGTAAAAAACAGTTGCAACAAAGTCGCGCTACATTGTTGCGAGTGATGCAAGTTGCGAATATTGAGCAATCAGTGTTGAATTTTATGTTCATTTTTGCATACTGAAGAAGATGCTCTATGAAATCTTTACAACAAAGAAACTTGTTTGTTGTGCACGGAGAGGCAATTAGTGCTGGCCACATGTTGCGCCATTTGTGTTGCCGACATATTACGGCACTTTTACTGAGCTTTTACTAGGATCTATTATAGTGATTGAAATCAAACTGAGCTTTTATAAGCAAACTAATTGGAATATCTACACTGTAGTGATCTATATACGAAGAATTATTTGGTCACGTTAAGATGACTTTATTTTCCAACAAACACGAGTGAAAGAAGTTACAACTATGAAGCTAAGAGCCATACCACCCTTGTGAAACTTTCTTGGTGAGAAAGTGTCTCGAAAACTATAACTACTTCAGTTTTACTCATGCAATTAAAACTCTTGTTACGAAAAAAGGAGCTGCGGCTTGTGAATACTAGCTCTTCCGCGTAAAGATCCGTAAAACTTTTCTTGCAAAGCCGTTGCACAAGATTCAGCTAAAACTTTTAACATGTTTACAAGAGTGTTCATCGAAAGTTGTTAGTGATTCTATCGATTATCCTTTCCTAATCTAAATTTTCGTTGTTTCCATGTCAAAGTCTTTTTACGAAGTTCTAGAAGGTCACATCTTATGTCTGAACTTAGAAACAGCGGTTGGATCCTATCAGAAGAAGATACGACAAGCGTCAAACTATTTCTACTGAGTCGCACACCAAATCATAATGTGCTTATTATCACACAGTCAATATTTTTAATCAAATCTGAACAGCATCTATGCCAAATGTTGCTTGTTGGAGGATCTTTGAACAGCGTTGCACCAGGGATACACGACTGACAAGCAGAGTTCATCGTAATCCAATCAGCTCGAGAGTCCCACTAGTCCGGCTGCTACTACTACTACTGCTAAACCAGCATCGTCATCAGATGAACTTGGACTTGGTGCCACTGTATTGCCACTGCTTTCCGAATTGTCGCAGCACTTATACAGAATGAACAAAGCAGCCAGCATCCAAGGAATTGAGAAGATATATCCGAAAGCTTGGAGAGTCTTGGCCGAGTCGTCGTTATGGATATTTTGGCATTTGTCAAATCTATGTTCGGCTCGTAGTTCTGCGTTCTTGCATGTGTATCCATAGTACAGACATGGAATGCCGGTTAGTAAAGAGGCCGCAACGACAAGAAATATGAAACACCCTATTTGACAACCACTGCCGTCGCACATGTTTGTAGAACCGAGAAGTAGATAGAAGTCAAACGGCTGTTTGTATATTGATTGGTAGCGTTGTTATGGGGGAGAACTAACTTCGCATTCACTCGTTTATCACATTCCTTCAAGATTAATTGACCAATCAATGATCTGGTCGAAGATCACTGACGTCAATTAATGTATTCGTTGATGTCAATCATGACAAGCAGGAAGTACTTAATGTGCTTGTTTACTATCAAATACAGTCAAACCCTTACCTTTGCAGCAAGTCCCGAAAATTAAATTCAGCACCCATACCATGATGATGACAGATGAGCACAAATTTAGCTCGAGATGGAAAAATAAACAACCATGTTGATGTTATGATCTATTTGTTTATTTAGAGCATTTTAAGACCTGCCTGCAGATATTTGATTCGACGAGTTTTAATCAGGTTAGCTGCTGGAATGAATCTGTTTACCCTTTTCTTAGGAAAAGCCAATATGCTGTCACCTGATGCAGTCTGCTATCCGACTAAACACGGAAGTGGAATCTAATCTCTGCTTTGGTGATATCTCTATCATCCAGCTATCCATGGGCGTTTGGAGGTTAATAAACAAGGCATTTATTTTATTAACCTTGGGAGCTTTTCCTTGTGACAGAACTAATCTTTGTGAAACTTTCTTGGTGAGAAAGTGTCGGGGAAACTATACCTACTACTTTATACTCGTTCAATTAAAACTTTTGACGCGAGAAAAGGAGTGGTGCCGTGTTAACACTCTCGTAAATCTTCTCTCGCAAAGCCGTTGCACAATATCCAATAACCACCTAAAAGTTCATCAAACGTCATTACCTATTCTATCGATAAATCTTTCCTACTCTAAATTTTCGATGTCTTTTTACAAAGTTCTAAAAAATCACATCTTTAGACCTTAGAAACAGCTGCATTTGGCAAGATTCTTCTGGAAGCACTTGTCTTGATAAATGTCAATGTTTTTAGCAAGCGGCACCAGTCATCATGCATGTGCGCTTGTTATCACAGTCTATATCCAAATAAAGTATAATAATATAATATAATATATTTATATAGCGCCATTTCCAGCAGTTCAATGGTGCTATATGCCAAATGCTTCTTCTTGGTTGACAGTTCTTTGCCAGGTATAAGATGGTAAGTTCCAGCCGACTCTCCCATATCAAACCAAGTCGGCTTTTCAAGCTGAGATCCTCATACGTCTATCATACACAACAACAATCCACATCACCACCACCCCCACCACCATCATCACAGCCATCGCTTGGTGCCACTGGATTATTTTTGCCGCAGATCGTCTTATACTGAAATGTAAGTAGCAGCCAGGATCCAAGGAATGGAGAAGATAAAGCCAAAAGCCTGCAGAGTCCTAGCCGAGTCGTCGTTATGGATATTTTGACATTTGTCAAATCTATGTTCGGCTCGTAGTTCAGCGTTCTTGCATGCGAATCCATAGTACAGACATGGAATGCCAGTTAGTAAAGAGGTCGCAACGACAAGAAATATAAAACAGCCTGATTGGAAGTCGTCGCACATGATTGTAGAACCGCGAAAAGTCAAGCAGCTGTGTCCTGTTGTTTCGTAACGTCGTTATGTGAGCCTAACCTTGTTTTCAGACGTAAGGCACATTTCTTTGAGATCAATTGACCAATCAATGGGGGAATAAAACTGGTTTATCCTATTTGGAGATCACTGACGTAAATGGATTCATTCGCTGATGTTATGCAGATCACGTCAGAAACAACAAGGAAGTAGAAACCCGATGGTCGTGGGTTCAAATCTGTTTGATGATAAACAATATTCGTTTCTTTACAAGGAAGACTAGTCTAGTTAAAGTTGTTTTTTGGTAGATGTACTGTCTTACTTGTAACACCTCCCTGGTCTTACAAAAAGGCTTTATTCCAATTAAATGATCACGGAAGATTTAAGACCTTTAATCTTTGGCTTGAAGAGAAACAAAAGGCCTTTGTATTCAAGGGTCATGACAACTTATGATCGAGAAAGTACGGTAGCTCCATAGGCCCGCTTAGAAATGAAGAACATTGTACGCGCCAAGGAGGCCATCTATGCACGAAATAGCAAAACGTTAAAAAGGGACATGGTCAGTCATTCATTCAAGAGGTACTGTTATTGAGTTACAAGGAAGGAAGCTTTTTTACAACGAAAAGCAAGACCTAAGCCACGGACACACGGCCCCACATTTCGCGCAGTGTTCAGGTAACGATGTTGCGAGCCATGTCACACGACGCAATTTGTTGAACGCAATGTTGCTGAAGTAGAAAACGATCCTATTCAGCAATATTACTCGCAATGTTGCGCAATGTGTCCGCGCCGTTATTGTGCAAACATTAAGTTGCCAATCTTTGCTATCCTGTAATATTGCCATCGCACCTTTTTTTTTACTTTTGCTGTACTTTCCTCTCCTCTTATGTCATATCATGTATGTCAGTAGATATGTCATGGCTGCATGAAGTTACTGTGACTATTTAATTTAGTATGGTCAGTCAAATCTGTAGTTAGCGACCCTGCATTAAGTCCCAAAAGTTACTCTAGCACCAAAGCCATCAAATATATGGTTTGCGGGTGGCATGCTACCAATATTTGTATCCTACAATATAATGTCAGTTGAGTACATTTTAGCTCTAGATAGAAAAGTAAACAAACATAGAAACACATATACAAGATATAGCTACAAGGTTGATGTTTAGGAAGATTTTGGCGCGAGGGTCTTGTTTAAGAGATGTAATCTTGGCCATCCTTCGCTGGTGCTCCATCGCTGCTTTCTTTGTTTCCTCGTTATGTCCTTCGTAACCACAAAACCAATTGAGAAACCTTTTTAGTGGTGTTTGATGTGGCCATTCTAGAGAAAAAATTGGAAAATTAGTCAACTTGAAATTATCTGTCGAATATATATTTGGTCTCGAATGTCGACCTAGATTAAAGCTCAGGTTTGTGGCCAAGGTTTCCAATTAGCGTTGTTCGGATCGCTCCCCACTAGCCTTAGCATATCATCCTTCACTCCCCTCTTGGAACTTAGTTACCTAGATTAACCCCATGAGGCATTGCAGGGGTGTGGCCAAGATAGAATTCCCATGGGCGTGATTAGGATCACTACCCACTAGCCTCAGTAACGTATCCTTCTCTCTCTTCTGGGAACTGAGTTGACCTAGATTAACCCTAGGCCTGTGAGGCGTTGCAGGGGTGCGGCCAAGATTCCCCATGGGCGTGGCTAGGATCACTAGCCTCAGCATATCACCTTTTCACTCCCCTTTTGGAACTGAGTTGACCTAAATTAACCCCATGACATGTTGCAGGGGCGCGGCCAAGATTTCCCATGAGCGTGGTTGGAATCCTCCTTAGATGAGCGAGGGATATAACACAAGCTTACCCTTATAAACTGCATTATGTTTTTCCAGATTGTAACTGTGTTTCCCATCAGAATGATCCGACATTTCAGCTTCAAAGAAGTTTGCTCCAACATCAACCATTGTTGGGGTTTGAGGATCTTCGTGATGTTTTTCAGTTTTGTCATCAAAAGTCTGGTTTACGAAGTCCAGCTCGTCACGATTAGTTTCGAGATGATCGGTTGCTGAAAATTCATCTTTACAAGTCCACCATGTTAGTCTTGAAGTCTGCAAGTAGAAAAAGTATGTAAAAACCTTCAAATTTTATCAATACCCTGAAACAACCTCTGAGCTGATCAAAGTCAGGGGACGGCTAACTCACAGATCGAATTGGAATTTAGCTTGTAAGTTTTTGTGGAGAGAGGAAAACTAGAGGATCCGGATAAAAACTCGCGAATCGTAGGCATCATACATGTTTACTAATTTAGTCGACTGACAATTGATGGTTTGCCGTCATTCCAAGAGAGTCAAAAGAAAAAGACATGTCGGCAATTTGGGTGGTATTAAAAAAGGAGGCTAATGTGAAATATTCTGTAAAATACCACCAACATGGCGGCGATGACGTAATATTTTGCAAGTTACGTCTATGCCGCCATGTTGGTGGTATTTAACAAAATATTTCACATTAGCCTCCTTTTTTAATACCACCCAAATTGCCGAATTGGAATGCCGGGAAAGTTTACTGCAATACATAGTAGCGCAAATCCTCCCGGTTCCCGCAGCTTCCCCCCGTAGGCAATAACAATGATAGGTAGGAGTGGAGTATGAAAGTCGGGTTGGAATTTGACAATTGTTTTTTAGGGTGACCTTCTTCAAATGATGTCACGTCCCTTGGGTCCCGCAACTCCACCCACCGGGCTTGCCAATGATGGGTCCATCTGATTAAGCTTTTAGTTTGTCAATTACCGACTTACGTTAGCATCAGGTAAAGGTTTTGTAAAAGCACTGATAACCAAGATAACGATAGTGGTAATCCAAAACAGAATCATGGCGAAGTACATGTAGTGCAAATCAGCAATTATCGCTGGTCGTTGGTCTGGTTCTCCGCATTTTGGGGCCTGGTACGAAAAATCCACCACCATCTTGACAGCACCGATGATAAAACCCACCATCATCCCGATGAATGCTCCCTGATATACAAACAGATGATAAACAATGATTATTTAAAACAAATTTGTATGGTACATATAGCAATGTCTAGGCACGCAATGCGTTGTTTGTCAAAACCAAAAGGTTACTTTTAGTTCAATTTTTTCTCCGCGTGTCTTCTCTCCTCTTTCTTTCTTGTTTTTTCTTCTTTTTGTTTTTATTTTATGGTTGTGTTTGCTATTTTTAACCATAAAAGAAAAATATACTATTTGTGGTAGATATTTGGCAAATCTTTTTATGAATTGTTTATTCAGTGGTTGAGAATCTTGAATCTTGAGAACAGTTTTCGTATGACATGAAAAACTTTATTACGGCATGGACAGCGCCTTGCCGTGACCGTGTCATTGCCGTGCCGTGCCGTGTATGAAAACATTCGACATTCGGTGTCGTGTCCGCGCTGCGCTGTAACCGTGCCGTGTGCCGTGATTTTTCACACATATACGAAATCTGCTCTACCATCTTTTGAACGACGACTAACCTTTTCAGTAGCTTTTTTCCATAATATTGCAATCAGATATACACTGGCGATAGGTGGACAGAAATATAGCTGTACTTGTTGGATGTAAAGAAATAGCTGACCACCTTGTACGTTTTGAACAACAGGAATCCACAGGACACCGATACCAGTCATGACTGCTACCATGATCCTGCATGGAGATAAACACCAACAAAACATCACAATCAAAAGGAAGCAAAGTACGTAAGTACGTTTATGATGAAATACGATTTCTGACCCTTCTACTTTCAGTTGGGCGTAATGTTTTCCCATTTCAAGCCTATTGAAAGTATGAAGTTCCCCTGTTTGAGTTACATCCATGCATCTGGCCGTGCATGTTTGTTCTTAAGCGTTACCGCCAAACACAGGAGTTCTAGTTTATCATTGCGCCCAAATCAAACTATTGCTCGTGTTCTCAGTTAATCAGCAGACACTAGGTAGATTAAGCATCACGGTTTTTCTTCCTGCAAACGACAGCCATGACAACGTTTTCTTCGTTTCCCAGCTGCATTTCACTTTAGCTTTACCAAAAACAATTATCATTTTATTCATCTACCATGCATTTGGAGAATTTTTGGATTCTCATTCACTAATTCTGAAGCCCGTAAACGAGATGCTAAAATCTGTCTACTGTAATGTAGCTTTTGTTTCTTTTATCTGTAGAGAGCTCGTAATTCAGCCCTTGGCTGCGAGAAGGAATGAATAAACTATTATTATCATTAGCTTCCTGTGGTGTCGTAAATTTTCATTGTAACCTTCTCCACCAAGGAGCATTACCTTCCAACGATCATCAGTTCTCGTACAGACGCTTTCTTTCTTATCAAGCCATACACATCAATAGTGAAGAGAGTGCTGGCACTGTTAAAGATGGATGTCAAGTCACTCATCAGAGCAGCCATCATCACTGCCATCATAAGACCACGAAGTCCTGCAAAGAAAAAAATTGGATCAATAAACAGATCAGCTGAGATAACTGATTCCTATAATCATGGTATACATACCTGTGGGCATTAGTTTAAGCACAAGCTCTGGGTATGCAATGTTTGTACAACCAACTTCACTACCACAGATCTCCATACACTTCTCTGGTACACTGCAAGCTACGCGATCTGTGAAAATTTCAAAAATAAGTTGTTTCCAGCATGCCTGGGTGTTGATAAAAGTTAGTGTCGTAAGTGATATACCTGGTGATAAAATACGGCTAATCATTCCAGGCATGACAAGAGTGAAGAGAGGTAACATCTTGATGTATCCAGCAAAGATACATCCACCTTGAGCGTGAGACAGACTCTTAGCAGCAAGAGCACGTTGAACTATCACCTGAAAACAAGATCAAAAACAGTCTGTTTTGCCTGATGAATAGATTACTTGCTGTCGTCCTCACTTTATGGGTTAATTTTCAAGATCGAACTATGGCAGCTCATCCTTCGCCATCCAAGAAAGGAGACAAACATGGATTCAAGTATAAACCGCAAGGCATCCAGAAACTGAAACCATGCAAGACTTACCGGTAACCATGTCACAAATCTACCAGCTAGGAAATATCCGCTAACCGTTGATCGGCTGGTTTTAAACATTGCCTGTAGAGAAAAGGTTGCGGTGCAATCAATTGCCAGTGAACATTTTTGGCGTACCTTTAGTTTAGCTGGTAAGTGCATTGTGACTAAATAAACTCATACTCTCAAGAATGTGTACGCATCTATACTTGATGGGCCGCAAAATCAAAATAGGATAGATTCTTAAATATTAGGCAAAAAATCTAAAACTCAAAACTGAACAATTTCACATTTTTATTCGGAAAACAATCGAAGGCATTCCAAACACCTGTTTTGGCTTCTTCGCCCGTCCAGTTTATTGGGTTTGGATGTACGTATTAGCGAGTAACCAATTAAATTTTGTTACAGTTTCAGGAGTGGAAGTTCAGCCCAGAAACACATGTTCTTGGAGGTGATGTTTTCCCTGGTGCACTTTTGAGGCATTCCTCAACAGAGAGCTTCACAAACATGCGGGGTCCCACAGTGAACCGACCTTCCCTGGATCCACCCATCAACTTGAATAATATATTCACCTGGTCTGCACACCAGTACCATACACTAGCAATGGACTGACCCAAAATGAACCCTGGCCAAGGAATATCAGACTTGACAGGATCCCTGAGCATGACAAAAGCATTCTGTGGTGGTCTTCCACATGTACTGTTAGAAAAGAGCGTGTCGTTTGATACAGCTTGCATGAAGAGTCTTTCAAGGGATCCATACCCACCGATCTCTCTGAAGCCTAAAAAGTAAGTAAAGAAAGTTACAGAGGGTAACAGAGGTCCTGTTTCTCCAGTCACTAAGGAGAACCGCCTTCGCGTGGGATATAACAACGAAGAATCGAAGAAGCAATATAGAACGGCAGAACCTCTGGAACCCAGAGTAACGTGACGTTTTGTTTGTTTTAATCATTCCTACCCTGGTGCACGACCACTGACAACCATTCTCATGCGGCCATGTTATTTGCCATATCAGAAAACTGCTGAAAACCTGTCTAGCTATTTAAACGTATTGATCCTGAAGCACTTGAATAAGACTATCCCGGCAAAAGTTTACAGTTCCAACTATCATGGCCGCTGCGAGAGAAGGTCCATAAATGCAGCAATATTTTAGTTATCTCATAACAAAGCCATTAGGATCTATCTATACCTACCCATTGTCATAAGGATTAAGGAACCAGAAACCATAAGAAACGTTGACAACGTGTCTGTATAGATTACAGCAGCGAGTCCACCTGCATGTAGATAACATAAAACGAGCACTTGACACAGACTTAAATGGTTTCTAAAGTTTGACACATGATGCATGCACGTTGCGTGTAATAAAAAAGTGTACCGTGTTTTCACAGTTCTTCAAAATTTCCGATAACCTTGCGTTATTATATCTTTTTTAAAAGTTAAAACTATTGATAGCTCTTTGCAACAGCGAAATTGAAGTGTGCGCCTACCGTATATATAATGTCGCACGCACATTACAAAAGTACTGAGGCACCCCTTGCAAACAGCCATAGAAAGATGGACTGAGATCCACTTAAAAGCAAACCTGCACAACTGGTTCTGATGCCGGTACTTGTGCTGCAAGTAATAATCACAACTCACCAGTAATCGTACAAATGCAAGTGAGGAATAAAAGAAGAAGGATAGCGAGGTACAGGTTCCAACCAAGAGCAAGCCTTATAAATAATGCACCAGAAAACAGGTTAACCTGAAATTATACAGAGAAAGATTGATAACTGCATGGCATCCAGCACAAAATTCAGCCTGATAAAATACAGTCCAAGGTGAAGGCCCGATCTTGAACGTCAACTGTGGGAATTGTTTTCGAGGGGAGGGGAGGGTTCGGAATTTGGTAAGGGAGGAGGAGTTGACTTACCTATTGTCGAAGGTAGGAGGTTCTATTGGGTGCCTGGGGTATGTTCCTTCTTACAATTAGAACTGATGTGAATGAAAAGTTGGTTCGTTATTTCAGTTATACTTACGGATATCTTAGTAAAAACGTAAAGAATTAATGCAAGAACCGATAGCCAGACTCTCAGTCTTCGTCCCCCAAATCTTCTTTTGATGTACTCGGGCATAGTGCAGACCTGTCGATGTATGCAAGACTGAAGTCAACTATTTTATCTTCCTGAAATCAGCTTCTTAGAAGCACGTATGTGAAGCGAGGCCTCGGCTATTGTACGTGATACACTACACATATAGAATAAGAATAAATATAGAATATACATACGTACCCCGGCAGCAATGTAGACTGGAGCAAACACCCAACCAAGTAACTGTATCATGATCATCGCCTGAAATACATCACACATGCATGGAAAAGTAACTCAAGTGTATGTTTTAACCATAGACAAAAATAAATAAATAAAAATAATAAATAATAAATGTGATTAACAGTGGAATCCACCGAGTGGCTCTTCCTCCACTGCATTGCAATTGGAATTTAGAAGTTGATTTTTGAAAATCGTATTATACACTATTCTTCATATTTTAACCTATGCGAAAAACTCACGAATGGTCTTTATTTTGGGGGGTGACATACATTAAGTTCAAATGCTCCAACTCCAATTCCTGCAGCTGCACCAGAACCTGCCAGCCCAATAAAGTGCTCACTGCCAATATTACTGGCAAAAATGGACGCTCCAATCTGAAATGAAAATCAACAATACTAACCAATTGTTTTATTTGTCATATTATAGCATTGCCATCCAAGAAAGGAGACAAACATGGATTCAAGTATAAACCGCAAGGCATCCAGAAACTGAAACCATGCAAGACTTACCGGTAACCATGTCACAAATCTACCAGCTAGGAAATATCCGCTAACCGTTGATCGGCTGGTTTTAAACATTGCCTGTAGAGAAAAGTATAAGATGCATTTAAAATGTTCAGATTGGAAATGGAGTTGGATTTTAGACTTAAGATTTCCAGGTGTATCAACATTGCAGAGAAAAAATATATTTTATCTAATTGGTTCGATCAGTGATGCCATCATGCAAGATGCCGGAAGCATGGGAAGCATGTCTTAGAATCGTATCTTCTCCGTCCCTGATCTGAATATGGGACAACATTAAGTGCAGTGATATACGGCATTTGTCTTTAGGATTAAATATTATCTGTATTGTGTCGAATGAAAAATATTGCAGTGCAGCCTTAGCGATTAAACTCGGTTCAGCAGGTATTTGACAATTCCTCGAGGGAGGCCGCTGCATAATATAGAAGTTGATTCAGTTGATGATTTGGTTACTGTGCATGAGTGAGCATGTATACTGCTTATCGTGTCGTATTCAGTGTTTCTTCTACTGCGCTGTGATATACAGCTTGAACGACATGGGAATCTCTAACTTATATTGAATAGTGTGTTGTGATGTGTTGGTGCGTGGTAAATATCTGGATTCGAGCCGACTCGGGTCATTTAGCATCTCTGATCCAAACGAAATTCCAGTCTAGAAAATTCTGAACATGGCACTGACAAACTGATATATTTTAACTGATATAATTGATTTGTGTCCTTAACAAATTGAAATGAGTTTAATTTATTTATTAAAGTGAGCAGGAAATAAGCTGCACAATTTAGCAATGTATTTCTCACTTGTTGTGCTTGCAGATTTACGATCTGAATTCTTGTTGACAATCATGTTATTGCTATTCGTTTGAGGTTGTCATGAATGTTTAACTAAAAAATACTACATCAAACTACTTACATAAACACCTACACCAACCACCACTAGAAAATATAATATTAAGACCACAACATCCCATCCATCGAGACCAGGAGCACGATATTTCACTGCCATTTTAGACCAACAACTGATACGATCAAATAGTGAAAGCAAAGCTATTCATGCAATTCAACTGACATTCATATTTTATTTCGACTTTCTGATGTATATTGTTTCAGTCACGCAATCCTGCTCGGGATGAGTTACTGAAGGTGAACATCTTCAGGACGTGAACACCTCTCCTTACCTCTCTTGTCTGGTTCCTTTTCGACGTCCAATACGATGGCATCTTCTCCACCTGGGCTTCAAGGATGGGACATTGTTATTGTGGTGGTGTTTTTTGCTGTGGTTGTGGCTATTGGGATTTATGTAAGTATCTTGTGTAAGGTCAAGACTCACGTCTGGGGAGCATCAGTGAGGAGAGAGATGAAGGTGGCTCTTTGAATTCCATAAACAATAGGTGGCTAAATATCTTTATTAATTGTTAAACGGATTGTATTCTGCTAGAGAATGTGTCCTCCAGGAGTAGGCGTGGTAGGGTGTCGAGCACCTTGTGCAACTAGAACTGGTTGATTAAGGCCTCAACGTAGTTTCACCCTTGGTTTTGCACATATAATAACGCTATGCTGGCGACCAACGTTCATGATATGAACCCAGTCCAAGGACCCATTTGTGGACCTAGCTTTGGGTTTATGAATGATTGGTGTGGAAAGGGTCCCAAAACTTTAAGGAAGTTTTTACTACATAAGCTATCACTTCATGAGGGTAATAGCTTATACAGAGTGGCCGGGTTGACCGGCTATAGTCGTTATCTTAAGGAAATGTTTTGAAAATTGAATTCTTTGCATATTTCCTATTCGGTCTGCTTAGCAAATTCCTCGCTCTTTCGTATATGGGGTAAAATGCAATGCAAGCACACGTGGAGTTACTTTTTCTATCACTTTTTTTTCTTCCTGCACATTATTTATCGACCAAATGAACACCCCTAAATGTTGCAAACAATACATCAAAGTCATCAGTTTTCTTTGCCCCAAAATTAGCAAAGTACTTCCCAAAGTTATATATTCTTATGAATCAACTAGACAATTGCCGCAGTAACTTTTTCCCAAAGTACCACGAATAAGAACGATACTAAAATGCCATCTCTACAAATATCCCCTATTAATCACTGACCAAGTCTTACAAATATTACCATTCGACAAAGGTATTTGTAGCCCTTGAACTTTAGTTTCGAAATTTGGAACCCAGATGATTGATCTTGGAACAATAGTACGAGGAGAAGCTGCCATGGTGATTGTGATTTCAATACAGGGGTTATAAAAACCATGAAATTCTACTGAAACTATTTGTATTACACGTAGCCTCCGTTTTAGACATTTGTTGTGTCGCAGTAGAACTTTTGTTACGTTAATCATGTATTAGGTAGCAAGCCTCTAATTTAGCAGCCACAAGTACTTTGAGAAAAAGTCCGGAAAAGAGCTTTGGCACAATTTTTTAGACCTCTTTAGACCCCTTGCAGCACGTGGGAATGCAGCTCAATTTGGAGGGCAATGCAATAGATTCCAATTCTCAGGAGATTAAAATTCTTTTTTTTGCCCTCCAAATTGAGCTGTTCACTGAGCTGACGTCACGTGCGAGGGTCTATTAGGCAACCTACCTCTACTTAGCGGCCAGTTGTCAAAGTCCTTTCGCACTAACTCATATCTCCAGTAAACATCTATTTTACATGTATCTAGCTCTGTACAAAACATATGCATTACACAGACACAGTTCTGCATTGTTATTTTTACAAGTAATACAGAGGAAACTGAACTAGTTGCACTGAATGTAAACCACAATTATCAGTGAGCAATAAAAGTGAATGATTCTATTTTTCAGTCAATGTTCCGGACAAACCGTGGAACTATTAGCGGTTATTTCCTGGCTGGAAGATACATGACTTGGTTACCGGTAAGTTCATCAGTACACCTTAAGCCACTAGTCTTCCTAGACGATTATCTCTCGCCAACGCTCAGATACTTATGAACTTAGACTGAGTGACTTGATTGATGATGGGAGCCAAGCAACACCAATCGTCTTTGCCAGTGGTGTGTACAGGCATTTTCTCTCCCATCCCTCCCCTTTCCCCCCTCACTGGGAACGAGGAGTAAGATGGAAGGTGGAAGTCAACGTATTCGCAAAAAGCATTTTTCGAAAAGTAATTTTTCTATCGATTCCCAGGTTGGAGCGTCCATCTTTGCCAGTAATATCGGTAGTGAACATTTCATTGGGTTGGCAGGTTCTGGCGCTGCTGCAGGCATTGGAGTTGGAGCATTTGAAGTGAATGTAAGTAAAAGTCGCCCAAAAACAGCTACAGAGTTTAAGGATCGGTGCTCGCGCAGCCATGGTATGACACGATATCTAGTTTATGTTCTCGGGGCAGAATGTAGTTCCCGCGACAACATTGGTCTTATCAAGAAACCAAGAAGGAGACGAAAGACAATCCTTTATGATCTCTTGGTCTTAGTTAATAAATTGCTGGACAGAAACGATTTATTTAATTGTTACCGGGACACGACGCAGCATGTCTTTTTATACATGCCGATCTGAACTCTTGTCCAGTATATACATGTATATATTGATTAAAATGTGTTTTATTGTTCTTGCAGGCTATGATAATGATACAGATACTTGGTTGGGTATTTGCACCAGTTTACATCGCATCAGGGGTATGAGTCACTCCAAAGAAAATGAAATGAATGTCGCCATCACGCAAGTGATGTTCAATGCGTTTCCTGTACAAAATAAAGCTAATTATAATGTCTTGTTTTCATTATATGTTAAAACTGTTACGAACTGACGACAACATTGAATGGAAATGTGTCGTATTTAATTTCAGGTATGTACACTGCCTGAGTATATTCGCAGAAGGTTTGGAGGAGTAAGAATCCGTGTCTGGCTTTCCGTGCTTTCGCTGCTGCTCTACATCTTCACCAAGATATCTGTGAGTTTAATGTTGTCTTTCTTCTTATCATAATCATCATCATCACCACCACCACCACCACCATCGTCGTCGTCATGCAGCATCATCATCCCTATCATCATCATCCCCATCATCATCATCCCCATCATCATTATCACCATCATCATCATCCCCATCATCATCATCCCCATCATCATTATCACCATCATCATCCCCATCATCATCATCCCCATCATCATTATCACCATCATCATCATCCCCATCATCATCATCCCCATCATCATCATCCCCATCATCATTATCACCATCATCATCATCATCCCCATCATCATCATCAACTTCATCATCATCATCATCATTGATTTCGTATGCTTGTGTAAAACTAATGGGCGGACGGAACTTACCGTGGCTGGACGGCGCTACGTCTGAACATCCTGATTGGATGAGCCGTAAATTTGCGTGCTGCGATTGGTTCATCTCCATATACCGTGACTGTGGCACGTGCCATGGTTTTCCAGTCATGTTAACTACTGTATGATTAAAGGGAATTATTAAAATACTCGTTTTAATATTTGTTTCACAGGTCAACCTTTTTTCAGGAGCCCTTTTTATCCGACTGGCTTTAGGATGGAATCTTTATCTGGCCATTCTCCTCATGCTGTTCATATCTTGTCTTTGCACCATTACAGGTCAGTTCAAGGTTAACTCTTTTTCTCAAGGATAAAGGCATAATTTATTGCAAACTGATATGATCGTGATGAAATGAAGCATTTTTTATATAGATAATGTGTTGACCATATTCGGTCTCAATAGGAAATATTGGACTCACATCGACGCAAAGAGGAACTAAAAGAACAATAATAATAAATAGTCCTTGATTTACGAAGGCAGCACTTGAATTGATAGCCAGCGGCTAAGAAACCTGCCACCATGACCCTCGTATAATGAATTGGAATTTAGAAGTCAGTGATTTTTGTGAGTTAAGTGCCTTTGGCAGCCAGCCAATTAAAAGTGTCCGTTCATGTAATGTACGTTTAATAATGCATTCTTATTGTTTGTCAGGTGGTTTGGCAGCTGTCATCTATACTGATACCCTATGTACGACACTGATGACTGTCGGATCATTGATTGTTGCTATAATGGGTAAGACTACTTTGATAAGTATTACATGTTTTTGTAGCTTGGAAAACTATATTAAAGACGTGAATATTATTTCATCAAGCTGAGTTTTTCTTGGAAAAGAATTATTAAAATATCATACTCTGATAAGCTTAGGGCCCTTAGATAGACCCTGAGATTATCTGACGCAGTTTTCGTCAGTTAAGACGGAAGCTAAGACTGTCCGTGTTGGTGTATCATGATTGACGGGAGTCAATAACTCTGACGTATAATTGTGAAGGTCTCAGAAACACATGAAGATACAACTGAGACGTTTTTCATTGTGTAAACCACATTAGGATTCTCAGAAATTGGTGGCTACAACGCTCTTCAAGAAAAGTACATGGCAGCTGTATCCAATGAAACACTGTACTCCAACAGTACATGCGGAAGACCTCGTCCTGACTCATTTCTCATGCTAAGAGATCCTATCAACTCTGATATCCCATGGCCAGGATTCATAATTGGTGAAACTATCATTTCTATTTGGTACTGGTGTGCAGATCAGGTCAGTAAGGGGCAAGATAGCGAGAGTTTTTGCTCATCACATTATTTTTAGTTACCCTCATCTTGTTTAATTTGTTGCAGAAAAAAGTTATGTGTTATATGATATATGAACTACCCTAGTCCAGAATTATTGAACCCACTTTTCTCACTAACTTATTAATTTATGTCGCAAAAATGATAGGAAAACAGAAATGCAAAGAACATCTTTACGATTTTTACCAGTCTCCTTCCACTACTCGATAAAAGTGGGGTGCAGCTCTGGGACTAGAACCGCCCCCTGAAGTAGATTTGTAATGGAATTCATTTGCCGTCTGAGCACGCGTATAACAATAGGCAATGTTTTTTGCAAGTTGTGGGACAAGTGGGACAAAAGTTTCAAGAAATATTAGCGTAACACCAATGCTTGCACGACTGTGAACATGCAGCCCTTCCCGTTTAAACTACACGAAAATACACGAAACTGGCTCTCCTCCAAGCTACACCAGCCCTCCCCTTTTCTAATGGCATCCCTAACTATAATACCATTTCTTACCAGCCATTAAAGGCTATATCAAAATGATTCATGTAGTGCATTGCTATGGGCTGTCTATAAACTGGAATGTGAATTTTCCCCAGTGGTGAAGTAATATCTGCATGCACTTCATCGTTATGCACTAGACTTGTATCACTCTTGAAAACCAAGAGTGCCACCATAAAGAAAGTCCATGGGATTTTTTTAACATTTCGTTCTCCACTTTAGGTTATAGTCCAACGTGTTGTGGCTGCTAAGAGTTTATCTCACGCTCAAGGAGGATGTCTTTTAGCAGGTTACCTCAAAATCCTTCCACTTTTCACCCTTCTCATGCCTGGAATGATTAGTCGTGTCCTCTCACCAGGTAATGACGATTTTGAGACTCGTTCATCAAGGTATATATAATGCATTGTTTGGGAAGCACAGGTGCGGCACCGCGGTAAGAGCGTTCGCCTCTCATTAATGCGATCCGGGTTTGGTGTTGTATGTGAGTAGAGTTGTTTGTTGGTTCTCTCCTGGTTTAGTAATCGGTCCTGAACTGTCTTCATTGCGTAATTCAAAATATCTTCCTTTGTAGACCGTGTAGCTTGTAGTGTACCAGAGAAGTGTATGGAGATATGTGGTAGTGCCGTTGGTTGTACAAACATTGCATACCCAGAGCTTGTGCTTAAACTAATGCCAACAGGTATGTATACCTTGATTATTGGACTCAGTTATCTCAGCTGAGCTGTTTTTTGATCCAATTTTTTTCTTTGCAGGACTTCGTGGTCTTATGATGGCAGTGATGATGGCTGCTCTGATGAGTGACTTGACATCCATCTTTAACAGTGCCAGCACTCTCTTCACTATTGATGTGTATGGCTTGATAAGAAAGAAAGCGTCTGTACGAGAATTGATGATCGTTGGAAGGTAAAATAATAAACTAGGATTCAAATCTTTTGCATTTTATTCCTCTTACTAATCCAAGGTGTTTGTTAAAGAATAATGGTAGCAGTCATGACTGGTATCAGTATTCTGTGGATTCCTGTGATTCAAAACGTACAAGGTGGACAACTGTTCATGTACATCCAAGCTGTTACAGCATATCTCAGTCCACCCATCGCCGGTATCTACGTTATTGCACTCTTTTGGAGGAGAGCTACTGAAACCGTAAGTATTTATGTAGAGGAGAAACATTTGCAATGAAATCTTTTGCCGTCTGAGCACAATTTGCGCACTGCAGTCATAAGCACCACCAGCAACTGCTTCTCCAACACTAACACCACGTCACTATTACTATAACAGTACTCAATCCTTTCCGTCTTTCGCGCCTAAATATATTGGCAAAATAGGTAATGATGATTTCGGTGTGGAAGATAGGTCTAGTGGCTGACACGGCTGACTTAACAAATTCTCACAGATTCTATTTCACATTCCTAGTGTTCTTAATCCATTCTTAGTGCATCAAATCCTAGATGCAATTTTTTTGGTACCCTTATAAAATCTGACGCTGGTTGAGTGAAATATTTTTGAATAATAAATCAATTTTATTTCTTTAATCCAGGGAGTATTCTGGGGCATGATGATAGGCTTTGCAGTTGGTGCAATAAGAATGACCTTAGACTTCGTCTTCCAAGAACCTCGGTGTGGAGAACCCGACAATCGTCCAGCCATCACACGACATGTACACTTTATGTACTTTGCCATTATTGCTTTTTTGATAACAACGATTGCCATTGTTATTATAAGCTATCTGACCAAACCCTCAGATAGGAAAGTAAGTAATCTCTGTATAAACCTATACTTTCAATATACAATTAAAATCCTCAATTTTCGTTTTCCGTTACCCTGGGTTACAGAGGCACACGCTCCAGTGCTTTTCAATATACCTTTTCGGCTTGGGCGTAGTGTTTTCCCATTTCAGACCACGTGTCATTCTCTTGAGAATAATGAGCAATTATTGGACGAGGTTGAGCAAACTATGGTGGCGGGCAAGCAATTATACATGGTTCAGTAGTCAGGACAAGTTACTGCAACTTAAATACCACATTGCATCTTTTCCCATTAGAATGATAAAAGAGCAAAAGACATGGCTGCCATGCTGTTTGACGTAGCAAACGAAACCTGCAGCAAATGCTTTGTTTAACCTAACCAACATGGCGGCTGTGACGTCTGATGCATTACAAGAAGAATTTGAGAAAAAAAATCCCTTAGCAACTGATCATTTCGCTGTAATTAGATATTGTCTCCATGCTACGTTGACACATTTTCATTAAGTATCTCAATATATTGATTTTTAGTTCTCCAGACTTACCTGGTGGAACAGATATGATGAAATGTCAACCAATGATCATCTAGAAACAGATCGAGATAATGAAGTAGCGATGGAACACTTGCAGTTTCATGTTTCTCGTGACAACTCAGATGCAGAAAAGGATGACCAGTCGCATGATGAGAGCGAAGAGCTGGCAGACAAGAGTGTTGACACCCCATTGGATAACGACACAGATGGTTTGTATCCACTTATATACATTTGCAATATTTTCAGACAACAACATTTTAGCTTTAGTGTAAGGACTAGTCCTGTTTTCCCGCCATTTTAGACCACATGTCATTCGCTTGAATATTGTGTCTTTATTTGTACAGAAGGCACTTGAAAAGGTACATAAATATGGATGTGATCACGACTCTAACCAAAAAATCATATTCTAAAAGGAATAACGCATGGACTGAATAAAATGAGCAATTATATACTCATTCTGGAAATGTCTGTTTTAGCTATAGAAGACTGTCGTCTTGCTAAAACTTATTCTCATACTTGGAAGTCAGTTTGCTGCTGCGTTCCATTTTTCCGCCATCATGAACAAAGGCTAAACATGGCGTTTCCTTTTAAATGTTTTGTAAAAATAATTTTATATCACTATGAACTGCATGTAGCCATTTTTCTTGGAAGTCTACTGCACCCAGTCATAACGCTTGGCACAGAGTAGTATGGTAGTAGTTAACACTGCATTATTTCTTGTATTTGCAGAGCCTCGTCCATCGCGGTTAAAGAGGTTCTACAGCTGGTTCTGTGGCTATGAGTCAGGGAGTGAAGAAGCAAAGAAAGCAGCAATGGAGCAACAACAGAGACTAGCTATCATCACCTCCCTTAAACAGAACCCGAGAACAAAGATCTTTCTCAATGCTAACTTCCTTTTCATTTCAACCTTGTGCGTGTTTATGATGGTGTACTTTTCAGTTTAACTCACATGCATCAAGACTCTTTTTGATATACTCCTTCTTCATCATACGTGATTGACGGTAGTGTTACACTAGGCATGAAATGTTCTTGATTTCTTTTTAATTTTGTTCACGAAAGTGTGTTGCAGTTTCACCGACAGGTAGTAATGTTATTATTATACACCGCGAGCCAAGTTCAATATGTGTTGCCAATCTGATATAATAGAACTCCATTTTACTTCACTCAACGATTATTGAGTTAACACAACTTACCCTGAGGGTGTCATGTAGTAAGGACATGAAACGGGGTCTGGTACCTTTGACTAACGCATTTTTATGAATTGGATTTTTGCAACTGGAACGTTCGTAAGAACGACAGCGCACACTTTAGTGGTGATAACTCACGAGAATTTTAATTTTTCCCTGAAACGCGATTTGTTAATAACGAAAGGAGAAAGTCCTGTCTGGGAAAGATGTCACCTGTCCATGCATGTGCGGCTGCATCACTCAGGCCGGTCCCGTATGAAGCGGGCAGTTTGCAAGGATGCGGGATAAAACATCCAACCTGCTGCAACAGTGGATGGGAGATGATGATTGCAAGGAATACTTTGACACCACCCAAACCAACATTTCCAGGTCCAATGCAGTTGTACGTATCAACGTAGTTTTGGTGGACAAAAGCTTGTATCAGTGCTGCAAAACTGGACAATATGATCAACATGTTTTTGATTGACGTTCAAGATAGCTTGATTTTCTAATTTGTAGTGGATGTCTTAATTAACGATTGAGAGGGTTCTAGAAGTACTATCGTTGAGGTACATGTACATAGCAATGAAAAGCAGTTTTCCATACCCATGGTTCCATGCACTCGTTAATCAAGTGACTGAATCCTTTCGTGGAGAGTTAAACCTCAACCAAAGAATGCTAGGAGAGGTAAGACCACTAAGGTATCTAGTAGTGCATCAATGTATGGTATATCAGTACTACACATGCCCTTGTTTAATGACAGTACAGCAGAAGCAACAAGCTGATTGCCATGAAAATGCATCAAGTGGTCCCAAATAAACCTTTACTAGGTGATGCCTCTTCTGCACCACTTCCAAGGGCCATGACAAATAATCTGTCAAGCCCCCACCCCACACACATTGTATATATATAGGGCAATTCAAGTGGGAGAACTCATGTTGCACTCAATGCACGCAGTCGATGTAAAACACAGTATTACATGGGGTTCTCCGAAGTCAGCTTCTGGCATGGGGCAATGCTCACGTTTTCTTTCCATTCCTTTCTTGATAAAGTTCCCATTTTCGTTTATTGCCTAAGGAATTGAATTAAATTTTTTTCGTTCCCTTCCTCATCATTCCTATTAGAGGGCCCTGAAAGGGTAAAATGGGAGCTGGGATTCGCTTTTTTGGGCTGGGAAAATGGGATTTCATGCACTGGGACTGGGATTTAGCCATTACTGGGACTGGGATTTTGCAAAATCTCTAGCTCTGTAACTCGGACTGAGATTTTGCAAACTTTTGTGCTGGGAAATGGGATTAGGACCCCCCTTCCTATTAGTCTTGTCTGCTAAAGTTTGCCACCTATTCTAGTTTCCATCATACCAGTTACTCGTGTTGCTAATGGGTGAACAAGAGCAACAATAACAATAGCTACAAAGAACTACCTTTTATCTTCATGAAATGCCATCTGCACAGTACTATGAGACTTAATTTCAGACTTTATTCATTCTTGAGCTCAAGTTGTAAGAAAATGCCTAACTTGTATTTAATCAGAGTGCAGTGTTCTCCCAGACAACAACAGTGAAGAATAGTGTTTGGGAGATAATAACAAGATATTGACTTTATAGAGTTATCATAATTTTGAATGATTATTACAATTGTTATCCCCATATATTATATTAAAGCAATCATTAAAAAAAAATAATCAAAAATTGAACCAGGGTCTTGATTTGGTGGTAACTGTAATTCAAAAAAGTTTGCATACAAAATTTGTTCCTAGCAATGTGTATCAAAAGCTGCAGTCGCATATTATTCCATTGAGCTTGGTTTCCACTAGCAACCCAAGCAACAAAGAGGTAGAAGCAAGAAGCCTAACCACAATCTTTTGCTTTTGCTGTTAGTGAAAACCTTGAATTTGTAAGAAAAAATCATAATGTAGAAATGATTGATGGATCTATTTGATGTATATCAAAATGTTTTACAACATTCAAGTCATATTTTAATTCCTTGTTAAAGAGTTGCAAGCAAGGTTAAAAAGAAGGACAGCAGCTTGAAGTACACCATTTATTCTACGGGTTTATTTGGTGGTACAACAGCTACAGGGATTCCAGCATGATGAAGCACATAATCACTAACGCTGCCTAGAATGGTGCGGCGGACCTTATTTTGGCCACGTGTTCCCATGATGATTAGCTCAGCACCACAATCTTTGGCCTTCGCAACAATGCCTGTGCCTGCACTTTCATTAGCGACATGAAAGAAATCATTCTTCAACTGCAATATGAAATATAGTTATAGTTAACATATCATTAGTTATGGGAAGCACAAAGGGTGTGCACTGCAAATGTACTGCCTCATCAATGAGACCCAGGTTTGATTCTCCAGTTTTGTGTCGTGTGAGAGTAGAGTTGCTTGTTTGTTTTCTCATTTGTTTTGAGGATTTTTCTCCTTGTATTTTCGATACATATTGTAACATCCTCAAAATGTTAAAGCACTGTCTGATTCATAGCAGTAAAACAAATACTCTAGAATGCCAGATCATTCTGAATGTTTCTTGAACCCCTAGCCTAGTTCTAAACAAGTTGATTTGTCAGCAAGGACCCCAAATCCCTCCCTTCTCCCATGACTACCTTGAGCCACTGTTCCATTGACTATTATAAATTTATCCTTTTTTCATCAATACTTCATCTCTCTTACCTGAGTTTCACGAGCTTTAAGAATATAAGCATCCTCAAGTTTTGATACTTCTTCAACCTGTTTTTTCATGATTTCACCCCATTGTTCAGTAGGTGCACTAAGACCACCTGATAATGGAAAAAAATGGAGCTATCAAACAAAGAAATACCATGCTGTTTCTCTGGGAATTGAACGTAAAACCCCAGTGGTGAGAGGCGAGTGAGTGCATATACAGCTACCTACATCAACCTTCATTCCCCTTATGGGAAGCATGGGAGGCGTAGTGGTGAGAGTGCTCGCTTCTCACCAAGGAGGCGCGAGTTCTCTCCTGTGTTCGAGGGTTTTTCTGGGTTCTCCGACTTTTCCTCCCTCCTAAAAAATCAACTTCTAAATTCCAATTGGAATGCAGTGCAGGAAGAGCCACTCTGTGGAATCCACTGTTTATTTCTTCTTTTTTTTTAATTAATTAATTTATTCCCCACGAAAACATATAGTATTATATTTCATTGTACTGTAAGCCTAGATTGTATGGTCTCTTTAGGACGATGATTTAGGGTGATTCTTATGATATAAATTAATATTAGAGCTACATTTGATGTCCTGTAAATTTGTGTGGCTGCTATTGCACTAGCAATCCAGTCTTAAGTGGAGGGGGGCACCAAAACTTTATTTATTGGCTAAAAAAGGTAGTACTTACTCTTTAAACTGAAGACTGGCAAGCTAGGTGGTTCCGTTACATGGATGAACACAACCTTGTCTTTATCCTTTCTTATCTTTTCAAGATACCCTGAAAATATATCATATTATGTCAGCTGTGTGTAAAGCATTTCACCATGCATGATGGGATAGCCCTGAACCCTCCACTGGTCGTACACCATTGACATCTTCTAGGCAGTATAGATTTAAAGATATTCATCTGGATAAAAACAATTTATAAACTAAAAAGGTGTAAACTCCATAAAAGCCAACCAATGTATTGCAAATTTGGATGGTCCTACAAAGAACAAACTACAGTAGGGATGGGCAAGCTTAAGTAAAAATCACTTTTGTGATTAATATATAAGCTTATATAGGCAACACTGTTTATCATAGGGTCACCAACTACTACATCAGCTTGAATATGACTGTTCGATTTTAATTCGTAGTAAATTCATCCCAGTATTTGGCAAAGAATTGCTTGTTTTAAATAAATCAACAAAGATGTACCTCAAGCACAACTAACGTATGAATTTATAATGAGTCTACTGAACAAGAGAATCAAAATATCTTTTCGTAGCAAAAACGGGGTCGGAATATCCTTAGGACTGTTTTAATAGGGAAACTGATAGGTATAGAGGTTAATAGTGACATTGGAAAACCAGACAAGTGTAATCGGAAAAGCGTGAAGTTTAAAATTGTACATTTTGGACATGACGACACAGTTCTTACTCAAATCCTATTAATTCAAGGTATTTTGGTTCAATCTGAGAGTTGAGATTACGACAAGAACAGGATCAAATCATAGTATTGAAGATATCCGGCATGACAGCTTCAGATAGCAAAGGAAGTAATCTCTTAAATGACTGAAAATTCACGATTGAATCTGTTTTTTAAAAGCTTACTAACGAACGAACGTTTATCTCACGCTCTGTAACTCATCCAATATGCATACTAAAATCACCGAACTAAAAATACTGAATCAAAACCCTTGAAATCAAGAACTTGCATACTTACAGTCAAATGCTTGTTCACTGTATTCGCTACCGTCTACGGCCAAAGCCACAATTCTAGACTCAGCCATGTTGGAAACAGAATTCTAAAATTCCGAGGGAGGAAGCTGTAGAGTGCCTTCGAATATTCAAAAGCATGCACCAGTAAGGGGTAAACCTCCTTATAACAATCCTCCTGATTGGCCAATAGAGGCGACTTTTAATCCAATTATAATTGTTCTTTAATTTTTACTCGCTCCCAGCCTCTAGCTCTGCCCTTATTATATTAATGAGTCTGGCTTCCTCGATCACTAACATTACGCGTCGTTGACTTTGAACGTTATAAAAATATCCGCAGAGAAAAACAATCTTAGAAGATTTTTAAAATCCTGAGATACTAAATGGCTACTGGAACGACCCGAAAAAACACAGTGCTCATTCCTGTCGATGGAAGCAAGAACAGCATACGAGCATTTGAATGTAAGCTTGTTGTAATCTAATTTTGTACTAAGCTTAGTGTAGCTAATGGTCGTTGAATTTTAATCTAATTTAGGGGATTAGATGTTAATATCGTAATAAGTAATGTATAATGTAATGCTTTAGTGCATATAAGTTGTTCATTTTACGTATGATATTCTGTTTATGTCTGTGGTGAATGAAAACATCAACACCTATCCCTGGCCTCCTCCCTCCCCCGGCCTGTAGGTTGAAATTTGAGGATAATTTATATTTTTATGGCAGTATGGCATGATGACAGAATGTGGCGCCAGTTACCAATCAATATGTTTACCATACATCTGGCTATGCTTTTCGTCAGGAATTATACCTTTTCTATTTTATAAACAAGTAATCATGTATATGCACCTTCCTAAAATTAAAATAGTTATATTTCACTTGTACGTGTGTTTCCAAACTTTTTCTTGCAAAATATTCTGAATTTTTAAATTAGAAAATAGCATTCATGACATTTTATTAAAGTTGACTCACGTTGCATGCTCTGAATGATTCAAAGCTATGATCTGTCAAGAACAGAGCAATATAAATATAGTGCAATTGTGACATCTGTTTGCACTAATACTGGTTCAGAAAGTGTGAAAAAATAATACTTTGTTTGAGCTACAATCTATTTTTTTCTTTTTATATAATAAAGGAAATGAGATTTTTTTTTAAAACAGAGGTGAATAAAGTCTCTTATCAGCCACATTTTTACTCCATGGCTCAGTACTGCATGATAATAGCAGGATCACAATAAAAACACCAACCATTAAGATGGAATATCAACTTACACATTACTAACATGATAGTAATTTCTGGTACTAAATAAAAAACATGTATATATTTATGAATATATGTAATAAGAGGAACTGACATCTTTAAGTTGTGCTTCTCCTTACACTTCTATTGTCTTTTTGTCATTTCTTATGTGCTATATACTACTCAAATTATAGGGCATGGGAAAAGCTCTTCTGTTTCTTATAGACTGGGAGCAGTCCTAGTATTTCCCTTGGTCACTGCAACTCGATGTGTTAGGCTGCAGGCCCTGTGTTTTCCTTTCGTCCTTCACTCCCCACACTCCTCCCAAGGGGATATTAACCTAGTTATTAATTCTTGCTCGGCCAAATTGACCAAAGCAAACACCAAACAGTTACCAAGGGGAATAGAGGACTGCTCGCAGTCTATGTTTCTTAAGTGGAACCACAAAACCCTGCTAAACACCGAAACATAAGAGCTAGGTACAGTGTAGATTATATAAAGTAGTGTGTTTAAAAAATTATAGCTTCATGAGGAGTATTTTTAGCAGCTAAGTTAAAGTACATCCACATCAACCATTTTTTGTAACAAAGCCCTAACCTCCAGTCTAACAGAAATCATTTGTTTTGATAATTTGTAAAGGTAAATGTCTACTACATGTCAATACATCACATGCTAAGTAATTTTCAGTCCAATTCAAGCTTAGCCTGAGAAAACAGACATCCTTTCGCTCCTCGTCCCACCTCGAAACTGGGGGAGAAGGAGCGAAATTAGGACGTCTGTTTTCTAAAGCTAATTCAAGATAGGAATACATTAATTACTGGCATGCATAATACAACAATAACAGCAGATGCATGTATATTATAGCTGTTTATAATTTTTACCATATTAATTTTCAGGGTATTGCAGTCATATAAAAGCAGATGGAGATAAATTAGTAATTGTTCATGCTTATTCTATTCCTCCTATGCAAGCTGCTAAGCACTGTGAGTAATTGCATATAGTTAACAAACCCTTTGAACAATTTTGTTGTTTTAAGATTAATTATTGCAACCAATCCTAATAGAGAAGGAGTGGAGGGTGCACATACTGTGGGAGGACAATGGGGTTATACTGGGGAACAAGAGTGCCCAGGGAAATGGTAGACTGGAGAGAGAGATAGTGGTGGGGGTGAACTGGGATACATTGGTAAGGGTAAAAGTGTGAGGGGGTACACTTGGGATGGACAGTGGGGGTATACTGGGGAACAAGAGTGCCCAGGGAAATGGTACACTGGAGAGAGAGGTAGTGGTGGGGGTGAACTGGGATACCTTGGTAAGGGAAAGTGTGAGGGGGTACACTTGGGATGGACAGTGGGGGTATACTGGGGAACAACAGTAGGGGATGGTACACTGGATAGAGTAAGTATCTGTTGAATGCTGGGGAGGAGAACAATAGGAAACGAGAGGGAAGGTATATATACTAGGAAGAGAGAGAGGGAGTGGTGCACACTGAGAAAGAAATGGGTAGGGGGATGAAGAGTGTGGTAAGCAGAGTTGTGGGAGGGGGGGGATGAGTGGTATTAGTGAGGGAAAGACTTGAGACTTAAACAATGAACCTTATGGTTAGATGTCTGACCATCTTGAAGCCAACTTCTCCCCAGGAGTAATATTATGTAATATGTCATAGGAGGTGGGACTAACGGCAGTATAGCTGAGTTTTTGTTTGTGGTAATTCTCCAATAAGTAATTAACATTTTCATATCTTTGATGGTTTTAGCAAGTGTTGATTTTAAGAACCAGTTGTTAGAGTGGCATGTATTAATACAAAAGGCAGAAGAAAAAGCTAGAGGCATACTCAAAATTTTTGAAGAAGGCTGTAAAAAACTCAAGGTAATCCCATGAACATTTTTGATACTTATGGTTGATGAATTGTTGTGCATATTCATATTATTTGTCAGCAAGGGTATAATGAGTACTTAATATATTCACAATTTGATTGGCTCATTTGGTTTGGCACTGATCTCTTGTGTGGGAGATTAAGGGTTCATTAGTTAAGGTGGGTTTGACAACAATCAGGATCTATCATGTTAACTTATCTGAGTTAGAACACAGAGGGCCACAAGTTTATCATTTATGAAGTGTCAAGTGTCACCCTCTCTTTCTCTCTCTCACCCCTTACCCAAACATGCTTCTTAGGACTGGGCGGGGTCACATTTTTTAGAGGGGAGGGGGTCCTCATTTATTGGATCAGGTGTCATGGAAAAGAAAACCTTGGAACTGTAAATTCTCTTTTTTTTTGAGAAATTTGGTCTCTTTAATTACATTTTAATAATTATCAAGGAAATAATTTTAAGTTGATTTAAAACATTTAGACCTGCAGTCTGAATGGACTATGGGCTTGTAGGGCATGATGAGGCACAGTGTGAACAAATTACTGCTTTCTTCCTAAACATTGTGAACTCTTTAGTTGTGAGTTGCCCATTGGAATTTGGTTTTTTCGCTGCCACCAGTTAAGAATATAAATGATACCAACTGATTAGTTTGACAGCAAAAAAAAAAAAATTCAGTATGCAACTCCCCGCTACTTACCGGTAGTTCTGTGCACATGTTTATCAAAATAGCAGTAATTTGTCAAGACCCATATGTTTCATAGGTCTATCATCACTGATAGATATATAACAGCCAATCAGAATGCAGTACTCCAAGTAGTCCACGATCCACTATTTTGTCTTATAGTAGTTACCAGTGATAACTGACTAACCCTAGTACAAAAACATTTCAGGGTTCTGTGTCATGCCGTCTTATGCATGCTGGTGGAAATCCTGGTGAAGTTATCATGAAATTTGTAAAAGATGAGAATGCAAACTTAATGATAATTGGTTCCAGGGGTATGGGAATCATTCGACGCACATTTTTAGGTAGTGTAAGTGACTATGTTGTTCATCATGCAAGTATTCCAGTGATAGTAGTACCACCAAAATAGCTGTTAATATAATGATATGACACAAATTATATAGTATTTGCATGTATAGAGCTCAAGACAAAATACATAGATAGTATAATTTCCATTATAAAATTTATAACCACTAGATTGGGCCTCGACATCTCAATATCTTCAGGCATCATACCTCAAGAGGGTTTAAATTTACATAAGGGATGGATTCAAAATTGCAAGAACCAATCTAGTTATTATGAATTTTATAATTAATGCTTTAGAATCAAATGTTTAGTTCATATTTCCATCTAAAGGCAGACATTTTGTAGCATACATTGATACCAAGTATCTCATATCTAATGAGATATAGAATGAAAAGAGAACTAGAAATGAAATATTACGTTTTTCATGACCCAGACTAATTCAAACAAGTACATTTTCGGCTTTTATCCAAGTATACTGTCACCTTGATTAAGTTTAATTTTCATTGGCCGAACAGGGCTGAAATAATGGCCAGTCATTGGACAAATCATGTCTGCCCAAAATTGGAAATTGTCCAGTCAAATCTTTGTCTTGCCTGTCATTTTGACCAGTAATATTGAGCCAGAAAGGAGGTATGGCAGAGGTAAAACTAATTGTGGCTTCTCATCATGACTGGTGGCTTAGACCAGCCATTATGGAAAGCAGTCATACTCCAGTGAAAGTATGAAGCCCCACCCTCCCCCCCCCCCCCCCCCCAGGCCTCCTGCCACACCTATTAAAGTAGTGGAAAGGAATTAATTCTTATTACATTTGATGGAGCACTCCAGATTTTAAGAAAAATGAACCTTATATATAATACTAATGTGTGTTTCATTTTAACTTGAAATATTCTTAAAGCAATGTTCAAATCGCGAAAATACATTTTCTATTTTTGAAAAATCAAAATTTAAATCTACAGCATAGTTAGGTCTTTTTGTAATCAACTCAAATGCCTTTCATGGGTCATACAACTGGTCAGAGTACTCAAAAAAATACTCATTATTTTTGTAAGGGAATGTTTTATGTCAGCACAAATCGCCAAAATATGTAATACTGGGGGAAGACTTTGCAGGAGCGGATCCAGGGGAGGGTGCAAAGAACACCAATACAAAATAATTTTCCTCTGCAGCTTTGGATACATCCAACACGTAATGATTTTCTCTTTCTTGGGTGATAGTTTTATTTGGTTCAGTGTTTTTCTCTTGCGGGTGCCCTTTCAATGCAGCACCCCTACTTGAAGAAAACCCTGGATCTGCCCCTGCTTTTGGTCTCGTTTACATGAAGGTAGGGTATCCCTACTATCGGGCTAAAACTACTTTTTTGGTGTTCTCTGGGGAGAGAAAATAAACACCTAGAATCGAACTTAAGATTTATAGCATCAGGGTGAGTCTACCTTGGTGTAAACAATCCCTAGGTTCTGTCCTTTTAACTTAGTATTTTTTATATGAATAAGCCAGGGTTTTGCAAAAATGCTTCTTTAATTGTTCAAAATGCAAGCTGTTATGGCTTATTGCCATGTTATTTAACAAATTCATCATATTATCCCCTCGGGTAGAAAAACTGACATGTTGCATGTTGGTTTAGACATGACAATAGACGAGTAAATTATACCTTTCATAGCTACTTTATTCAATACAGCAACAAAAGACTGATATCTGTCCTTGAAGTAAACAGGAAACTATTTCAAATATTAACTATACAACGAAAAATATTTACATTCGATTTTGATCTAAAGGGCTGAAGACCCTTTGCAATAGCAGATAATATGGATGCATGCAAATGAGACAGCAATAATTATATCGACCCTATAGCCTCCCTTGTATGATTCTTAAACAAAAGAATATCTCATTGCGGGCTCAACTTTTCCCTTCCGTGAAACTTGTCTGCAAATGAGTTATTGGAAGACACGTTTCATTGGAGGTAAGATATATGGCGCATGTATGTTCCAAGATAAACAGACTGTTACTATCGTTTCCTTATACTTTAAGTGTCTTGTTAAAGCATGCAAATGTCTTGACAAAAGATCAGGTTACAGGTTATGGAAATTCCTGCGAATTAAAACTTGTGTATGAAAGCCAAATCGTGATATTATGATATTATGTCTTGTATGGTATTCCTTCCAATTTTCCTTGGCTCTTGTCTCGCAATTTTGTTGCGCATTAGAAATTCAACGCTGTAGTTGCACCACAAGGTCAAATGTCTCGAAATAGATTGCCCCTGAGGTGGATCTAGGGGAAGGGGTGCGCACACCACCTCCCCCAGGTGAGCTGATATCTATACTGCATTATTGGTGCTTGCGTTTGTGAATGTCCTGATCAAAAATGGTGCAACCACTCCTAAAAAATTCTGAATCCGTCCCAATTGCTTGTCGCAATTGTGAAACGAAAGTAGAACTGGAGGTGTACCTCCCTGGTACTACTTTTATATAAGCAACGATTACAGCAATCAGTATGCAAATACCAAAATCGCAAGACAGTTTCAAGCTGCAAGAAAGGGTCAGATAAAGGGTGAAGAATCTACAAGTAAAAATTGTGAGCAACGAAATGAAAACATAATTTTTGTGAAAGGAAAATTCCATTTATTGTAAAGCCACTGCGTAGTGACGGCATTGCTTTAGTACACGCATTTCATGTAAATGATGCACCATTTAACAAGGAGAAATCAATGTCGCAGGTGCATAAAGTAGGGACACGTTTCAGTGACATGGAACGAACCCTCCCGTGCCAGGTGCCAAGATTCTGTCCACACTGCAAGATGCTTGAATTGAAAATATAGTATGTGCGTCATGACTACGGGGTCAAAATGAACCAAATTGTTATTGTAGCATGTATATGTACACATGAAACAAAAGAACTAAAAAACCCTTTTATTACTTTATGATCTTTCAGGGCCTCGGGTCTTTCTGTACTTCGTGTTCCATGCTACAGCTCTTGCGTAAGCTAAATTCGCAAGCTGCGCATTAAAGAGGTAGTCAGTTAAAACCTTATATAACAACATTGCAGTGCGTGGTGCGTCAAACGTAAGAAAGTTCGTAGTGGTGCTAGCTGATGGTGCATGTTGCATTTTGGTGGTGGGTTATGTGAGTAGGTACGTTGTGGTGGTCGATTGTACTGTGTAAGTTGAAGGTTGCGGTGTTTTTAAATCAATTTGTATTTTGTTTGATCTTTCACGATGGTAATTAATGGTGATGGGTGGTGGTGGTAGCCGGGTAGTGTGGTGGGGTCAGCAAAAAAATATTAACCGATGTTAAAGATGTTGAAGAATTAACGTGGTTATATATTTTATTCAATTTCAATTTAACTATGAAAAGATTTCCTAACTGACTATCTCAGGTTTGTCATTTATAAAATAATCTAGTCTTTATCTCCACCATCGGGCCACCATCACGATGCCCTTTTAAAAAGCCTTAAAAAATCCCACGTTTATTTCATAAAAGTACCCCACGGAAACGTCTTGGGGGCTCAGCCCCCCTCACTATTTTAGGGTAGTTACGAATTCCTGCAGTGCATTTTGCTTCTTCAAGCTTGTTTGATTACATTACAGGGCCCGGAGATACTGGCGGGGCGTGCGTTCGTGATTTTGATTCGGCAATTGTAGCTTCCCCCATTTTTTCTTTTGGTCTTTGGCGAGTTTCACCCACTTTTTACTTCGTTCCGCCGCCCCTAACTAGTTTCAATTTTTATGCATTTTGTTCAATCTTAGATAAATCAGGACATAGTTTTTCCAGAGTTTGGATAGTTTCCGTAGAAAGCCGAGTGAGCTGTTGTCGCACAGCAAGATATCGAAGCCTGGGATTCATTTTTGCTATTTCACAAATACTGTCATCAATATTCCTACATTTGTAGTTTTGAACATCCAACAACACAAGATTCTTACAATATCTAGGAATCACTTCCAAAATGTCAATGGAAGCCATGCTTCTTTTACCAAATCCTAACTTCAGTCCCTCAAGTGATGGACTCTTAGCCAAGAAGACTTCAAGACCACCATTTGAAATCCTGATTGTATTTCTTAAATCTATTTTCTTGATAGTTTTAGACCTTGTTAGAATCTGTAGACCTACGTTTGTTACCTTCTTGCAGCCTTCGAAACTCAACTCGACCAAACGTCTTGCATGACGAGAAAAGTAAAAAAATGGAAGGTTAGAAATCCAAGAATTCCCGCTGACATTTAGAGTCTTCAGTACTCGCAATTTTCGGGCTGCAAGGATAACGCCTTCATCCGTAAGAGCACTGCAGTTACTTAAATCTAGGCTCTCGATAAAGGGGCAATTTTTCACAACAATTTCAAGCCCAGTGTCAGTAACCAATTTGCAGTTCGAAAGATTTAACGTATTAAGTAGGTGACATCGTCTAGCGATATGAAAGAGTGTAAAGTTCGTCACAGAACGACAGCAATGGCCCGAAAAATCGATAGAGCTGATAACAGCTACTGGAAGACGAATGACGAGACAAATAATGTCTTTGTCGCGAAGTTTGACTTTACTACTGATTGCGGATTTTGATGAGAAATCCATTTTATTCCATAGAGAACGGTCGTGACAAACGTTGTACCATCTTTTGCATAACATGGAAGCTTTTACGCAGTTTTGAGAATTGAGGTAGGAGACGATCTGGAGGATAATAGAGTCTGGAAGCTGATCAAATCCGAATGAAAAGCTTTCTGTTTCCATGTCCAGTAATGCTTGATCAAGGTGTTTATCATGTCGGTGTCTGGAGAATAAAAACCAAATGTTGTATCATTAAAAGTGAACGACTGGAATCTCTGGATATATAGATGACACTTGTGGAACGTTACTTTTAGTTGGGGTAGTTTTGTTAACTTCGATCCTCCCTCCCTCCCTTTCTCCATTCCTTCCTTCCAGCTGAAATGACCTTCAGAACATATTCGAGGTCAACCAATCAGAATTGAGGATTCGACATCATATTTTGATTAGCATTTCCCATTATTCTGGATTCTGGTAAAATCAAACGAAGTGGTAACGCTATAACCAGCGTTATGCCGCGTCACACAATTGTCACGTTTTTAGCACTAAATATACTATTTATGGGGGCTCCGCTTTTAGGCAGTGCCTAAATCTATATATTATTTTGATTAGCATTTCCCATTATTCTGCCAAGAGAATGTATCAAATACTAGTTCTTCCTTCTTTAAATTATTCGTAAACTCATGGCGGAATTTTATTTCAATCAACAAGAAAAGTCTACATTGTATGCTCGGAAAATGCTCGAAAAGTGCTAACCAAAAATAGTGACCCATAATTCCTTTCGGGGAAGGCGATCAACTCTCGCTCGTCCTTCCTTCCTTCCTTCCTTCCTTCCTTCCTTCCTTCAACAACAACCACAACAACGACAGTGATAAGAATTTAACTTAAAACAATTTAAAAATAAAAATGATATTTTAGATAAAGAAAAAAGAAAAGCAGGAAAAGCAGGAGAATGGAAAAAAGAAAGGAAAAGAACAGAAAAGAAAAGAAAGGAAAAAAAGGAGCTGCCAGTGCCCGGCTAAATACTCCAAGTTTGCTCCCAGAGCATCCTAGAGTATATTTGCATTTCATTAGGATATTTTCTGTCTGACATTCTGTTTAGAACATTAATTATTTCTGCTCTGCTAGTTTACTCACACTTGAAGATCATTTGTGTTTTTGTACGTATAGCAAGCTGATGTATTCGCAGGTAATAACCGTTAAATAATTCAACATTCTAATAGTCCGAACACCTGTTACACATAACTAAACAATTGAACCTAACATCGATTAAAAAGTCTAGCTTATACATTCAATATTCTTCCTCTCTCTCTTTCTCTTTCTCTTTCTTTCTTTTCCCAGTAAATTACATTTTAAGTGTATTATACAGATTTTTAATTTAGCACTAGTAATCTGCATCTATCTGACAAAACCCATCGAGTGAGCAAATGTCTTTGTTGAAAACCTAAATTACATCTCTAAAAATAAATGAGAAAGCATTTCTAATTGTTATTTGAGGAAACTAAAATTCGCTATCATGATCAAGAAATCTGATATCTATTTGTTGTGCTCAAACTCAAGGTCAACCAATCAGAATTGAGGATTCGACATCATATTTTGATATTTTGATTAGCATTTCCCATTATTCTGCCAAGAGAATGTATGAAATACTAGTTCTTCCTTCTTTAAATTATTCGTAAACGCTAGTCGAACTCATGGCGGAATTTTATTTCAATCAACAAGAAAAGTCTACATTGTATGCTCGGAAAATGCTCGAAAAGTGATAACCAAAAGTAGTGACCCATATTCCTTTCGGGGAAGATGATCAACTCAGCTCGTCCTTCCTTCCTTCCTTCCTTCCTTCCTTCCTTCTTCAAAAACAACAGTGATAACTGTGAGAATCTAACCGGCTAAAACAATCCTTCCTTCCTTCCTTCCTTCCTTCCTTCCTTCCTTCAACAAAAACAACAACAACAACAACAACAACAACAACAACAACAGTGATAAGAATCTAACCTAAAACAATTTAAAAATAAAAATGATATTTTAGAGAAAGAGAAAGAAAAGCAGGAGAAAGGAAAAAAGAAAGGAAAAAAAGAAAGGAAAAGAACAGAAAAGAAAAGAAAGGAAAAAAAGGAGCTGCCAGTGCACGGCTAGATACTCAAAGTTTGCTCCCAGTGCATCCTAGAGTATACTTGCATTTCATTAGGATATTTTCTGTCTGAGATTCTTTTTAGAACATTAATTATTTCTGCTCTGCTAGTCTACTCACACTTGAAGATCATTTGTGTTTTTGTACGTATAGCAAGCTGATGTATTCGCAGGTAATAACTGTTAAATAATTCAACATTCTAATAGTCCGAACACCTGTTACACATAACTAAACAATTGAACCTAACATCGATTAAAAAGTCTAGCTTATATATTCAATATTCTTCCTCTCTCTCTTTCTCTTTCTCTTTCTTTCTTTTCCCAGTAAATTACATTTTAAGTGTATTATACAGATTTTTAATTTAGCACTAGTAATCTGCATCTATCTGACAAAACCCATCGAGTGAGCAAATGTCTTTGTTGAAAACCTAAATTACATCTCTAAAAATAAATGAGAAAGCATTTCAAATTGTTATTTGAGGAAACTAAAATTCGCTATCATGATCAAGAAATCTGATATCTATTTGTTGTGCTCAAACTCAAGGTCAACCAATCAGAATTGAGGATTCGACATCATATTTTGATATTTTGATTAGCATTTCCCATTATTCTGCCAAGAGAATGTATGAAATACTAGTTCTTCCTTCTTTAAATTATTCGTAAACGCTAGTCGAACTCATGGCGGAATTTTATTTCAATCAACAAGAAAAGTCTACATTGTATGCTCGGAAAATGCTCGAAAAGTGATAACCAAAAGTAGTGACCCATATTCCTTTCGGGGAAGATGATCAACTCAGCTCGTCCTTCCTTCCTTCCTTCCTTCCTTCCTTCCTTCTTCAAAAACAACAGTGATAACTGTGAGAATCTAACCGGCTAAAACAATCCTTCCTTCCTTCCTTCCTTCCTTCCTTCCTTCCTTCAACAAAAACAACAACAACAACAACAACAACAACAACAACAACAGTGATAAGAATCTAACCTAAAACAATTTAAAAATAAAAATGATATTTTAGAGAAAGAGAAAGAAAAGCAGGAGAAAGGAAAAAAGAAAGGAAAAAAAGAAAGGAAAAGAACAGAAAAGAAAAGAAAGGAAAAAAAGGAGCTGCCAGTGCACGGCTAGATACTCAAAGTTTGCTCCCAGTGCATCCTAGAGTATACTTGCATTTCATTAGGATATTTTCTGTCTGAGATTCTTTTTAGAACATTAATTATTTCTGCTCTGCTAGTCTACTCACACTTGAAGATCATTTGTGTTTTTGTACGTATAGCAAGCTGATGTATTCGCAGGTAATAACTGTTAAATAATTCAACATTCTAATAGTCCGAACACCTGTTACACATAACTAAACAATTGAACCTAACATCGATTAAAAAGTCTAGCTTATACATTCAATATTCTTCCTCTCTCTCTTTCTCTTTCTCTTTCTTTCTTTTCCCAGTAAATTACATTTTAAGTGTATTATACAGATTTTTAATTTAGCACTAGTAATCTGCATCTATCTGACAAAACCCATCGAGTGAGCAAATGTCTTTGTTGAAAACCTAAATTACATCTCTAAAAATAAATGAGAAAGCATTTCTAATTGTTATTTGAGGAAACTAAAATTCGCTATCATGATCAAGAAATCTGATATCTATTTGTTGTTCTCGCAGTTTTTTAAATATTTGTGTCTATAAGTATTTATTTTATTTTTACTTCAGGTTGTGAGTAGGATAATATGTTTTATGTGAAATGCTATAGCAGACGAAATGCTTGACAGTGTAGGTTTTGCGGGCTTGCAATGTTTCCGTTGACGGTTGAGGAATTCTAGGTGAAACATCTTGCCGACTTCAGGCACGACCATTTCGTAGAGGCCAAGATGAAGAAAAGAAAACTAATTCAAAGCAAACATTTCAACAAAAATAAATAAATAAGAACGCTTACCTTTCGTTGAACTTTGATAGTAAGATAGATAACGGCGGAATAAGTGTGGCAAGGGAAATATTTGAACCCATAACAAACTGAAGTTGTAGCCGGATATGATTTCAAAAATTCATAAATTTTACGTCAGCATTAGAAACACAGATAGGATTGATGTAGAATCATTATTGAGTGGAGACGAGTCGGTCTATTTGATTGTCATATATTTAAAACTCAGTAAACAACGCGAAATGTAATTGGCTAAACTCTACTCTGATTATACTTTATAATGTAATAAATAGTGTGAACAGCAATTGGCTTTGTCGGCTGATAAAAACAGGTCGAGTCTTATATTATATCCTAAGTGTACAAATAGAAATCAATCTAACCCGGTTTCGAATAAGAAACTCATTGTTTTAGGGAAAATGCACTGGAATAAAAAGGGGCTAAAATATTCAAAATTATTTCTAATACCATGCGTCGCTATAGCCTTAAGTTCCGACTCGTGGGCGGTGGGGGGAGGGGTAGTAGGATTGATGCAGTATTCGTGGTGAACGAAAAATAACACGAAATTCAGAACATCAAATAACGTAAAGGTCAAATAGTGTCGACTTCGTGGTAAACTCGATTCCATTTGGATTGGAGCACGCCTAGGCAGAATGGTTGTTAGCAGTTAAATGGGCGAACTGTTGGTAATGGAATGATATAGAAAGCACAGTGGGCCAAATGCCAGCATAGTGAATATAGTGACAGCGAGGCACCACCTGTTACTGTGATTAACATAATATCACATACAAAATACAAGGCAGATTGCCTAGTATGCATATTACCTAGCACACTGTGGTATTAAACAGAGTCTATCTGAGCTGCTTGGATTTTTTGCTTGGCTTGATGGAGCCATAATTTGATGTCAAGAACCGATCGAAGATAAGGTTTTGGTGTCGACATGGGGACACTGTTATCAAAAGACAGAGAACATTCCCTGCTTTATTGTGATGAAGGAGAAGATATTCGGAGGTGAGAAATGTAATTTTAGTATCCAACTCCAAAAACCATAACTACAATGTAAATACAAACTAAGCCTGTTGTATCTAGTTCATGAAATACTTCCCACTTTTTTTTTTGAGATAATCACAATGTGATTTTCTGAATCAGATGGGATGTACTCGCATTTATAACTAGAAAAAATTAGATTTTCCGCACACCTGCTGCCGGCAGAGTAAATCAGTCAACTCCTTCAGGAGTAAAACCACTAATTCATGGTTAGTCTGACCAATATCAAACAAGTGGTTTGTAGCCAGCCACGGCAAGCTGGGATTTTATTTCATCTAGAATCTACGCGCATGGCTGTAGAGTTCCCAATATTTCAGCGTCTGTTTCCTTCTGTTTTGACTGTGGGTTAGTACAACAAAAAATATGCGATGTAGTGTAAATGATAGTAGCACTGGGAAGCGGGTTCAAAGATCTTTTCATGTAATAATCAATTAAAAACATATCACTAAACATTTTGAAGGTCATGTCTGTTTGCTCGTGCGGCAGACATTTCCAAAAAACTGAAAAGTGAGTATTGCATGAGAAAAATGAAAATAACCGTTATTTCAGTTCTGAAATCGCTCATTTTTGGCTAAGAATAACCCGGTGGATTAAAAAGATCACGATTTTGAATATGAATGCTTGATTATCATAAGTAATTGTTAGAAGAGTAAGTATACCAGGGGCTGCATCGTATACTGTTTAACTCCACGAGCCAATTGACATTTTTCAGTTTCAACATATTTCATCCGGTTCAAAAGGGTCGCGTGATTATCACAAATTATCAAGTGCGAAAGCTGATGTCCAAGTCGCGTGCCAAGAACAAATGATTGGTGTAATTGACCAATTTACAGTTTTACTGTGAAAAAAAATCTAAGTTAAGTTTTCAATAATTGATAACATAGAATTTAGTGAAGCGAAGTGCGTCGAAAAGAGTGCTATTAATTTTGCGATAGAGTAGGAAATCTATGGGAAATCCTTTTAAGAACGTTATATATATTTTTGTAATGAATATATGTGGGTATTTTTCTTAGAATAGGCATCTACGCATTGCATTTTGTCTTAGAGAGCGTTTTGCGCATTTCTGCTCTGAGGGCTGTAAAGCAGTCAAGGCGCAAAAGCTTCAAATCATGTTCCGGACGTCCAAAAATGCCATGGTAAGATTTGTTTGAACACGAAGTAACTGATCAGTTTAAACTGCTATATCCGTGAGATAAAGCACTGATTCCTCGGATTATAGTTTGTCCATATGACACGTTTTAAACATATCATACGAGATTTATGCTTCGACAGGCTACTACTCGGGTCTTTAGTGTTAGTGTGTTAAGTAGATGGTCATAGATGGTGCGTCCATAAAGGTTTTACAAGAAAAAGAAGGTCGAACTTCTCTTACGTAGTCCGTGGTTTAAGTTTCCAAAGCCAAACTCTCTCAAAGTCTAAAATAAATTGTTGATGTATGGGTTTGAAGAGAACAGGTTTTTGTTGGAAAAGAATGTTCTCATTCTTAACGGAATGTGCGCAGTCAGTCATTTTTTCAAGAGGTCAAGGGGTGATGGGATGATCCGTTCTCAATTTTTGTAACCTATACATGGGGTCTAGCACGAATACATCTGCTTAGCATCGCACGTACTGTATGTGTCTTTAAAGGTGTAACATGTGGATGTGTGTGGGATATCTGCAGCTGATGCAGGCGATATTGGTACGTGCGCAAATTGATAGGCAAGTGCTGGATGATTGATGGATCGATGGACGGACGAATAGGATGGGATAGATGGATGGATAGGTGGGTGGATGCAAATGCATGCTTGCACGAGTCGGTAGGTGGAAGGATATGGATACATCGATGCATGGATGCATGAATGGATGAATGGATGAGTGGAAGGGTGGTTGGATGGATGGATGGATGAGTTGGTGGATGGATGAATGGGTAGAAAGTGGATGAGTGGATGGATGGATAGATAGGTGGGATATGGATGGACGAGTATGGGATGCTCGAACGCACGAATAGAGAGAACCCCCGCGGCCTGCTCGGCAATTTGAAATATTTGAAAACCGTCCGCGAGCTAATTCAAACCGTACATGCACCGTTAGCAAGTATATAGGTAACCTCGACAGTTCTTGAGCAGTTTATAGTGTAGTGCTCATGTCCATATGAAGTACCCACACTCGACCATCCGTGCAAGTGCAGTCGTTGTTGATCGTGAACATTTTTTCATCTGTATTAAGTCGGACGTGCTCGAATCTTATCTTAGATGGCGATGAAAAGCCACCGGTGTATCAATAGATGAAGCAATTAATTTTAAATCTTCAGAAATCTTCCGATAACCCACGAGCCACCGAGCAAAACATAACAGAAGTGATATCTCACTCCTGCGTGATGACACACTTCCAAGGGTTATTTTAAAAAAGGTATTTTACCCGGACATATCACTGTCACCGTCACGACACGACACGTCTTCACGGCGTCGAGTTTTTCACTAAACAGTTTCAATTGAGGGCCGTAAGTTAGAAAACTGTAAAAGGTTATTATGTATCCCTCCTTAAATAAAGTTATTGTATTGTATTGTATTGTCAAGTAAGGCATGAAGGTGACATGGTTCCATCCAATATAGTAACTGAAATCCGACTGGGAACTTGCAAGCCAAAGCTTGGCATTAACTTTCATTAAGACCCCCCGTTTAACTGTTGAGACTGTTGAGCCTATGTATAGAAATTTGTAACAGGTTCTCATTGGGAAAAATCAGCATGAAAACATAACAAACACTGCAGTGCATTTAGGATGCCTTTGATAATGATGATATTTCGGTATCGGTGCAAAGGGCAGGAGCTCTAATGGAGCAAGGTGCATGTATAGGGTATGTGTAAATCACCGACCCTTCCCACTGCCCGAAGTAATGTTACGAAAACTGGCGGAAATGGCGTCTTTGAAATCGTACGAATTAGCATCCCTAAGCACTTGCACGGCATGAACTAACAAAGCTAGAATATCATTGCAGTGGCGTTCCATACTAACAAATCTCATCGATCCTTTCTTGTTCACAGACCAAGTAACACATTAGCATTATTCAGTAGCAGCTACAACCCAGCTATCCTTCACATTAATGGCAACTATTATCTACCAGACGACTTGTGGCTGCGCATATTCTCATTCCTTTCTTTAAAAGAGCGGGTCATAGTCTCCCGCGTCTGCCGCAAGTGGAACCAGCTTTGTCGAGACGCAACATTTTGGAGAAGCGTGGACTTCAAGATGTGCGCAACATCTGGGAGTATAACTGATAGCACTATACAGGCTGTTACATCATATACGACAGCAATACAAATAGTGGACTTCTCTGGTGAACACTGTGCAACAATCACAGACACAACTTTGGGATATTTAGCAAAGTACTGCCCTCGTCTTAGGAAACTTGACTTGACTGGTCGGACCTTAGTTACTAATCGTGGGGTTCAGACTATTGCTCGTTCGTGTAAGATTCTGGAGCATCTAGTTCTCGACAAATGCTACAAAATAAGTGATAAAGGGATAACGTCCTTAAGGAGATGTGCTATGCTGACAATATTATCTATAGCTTATTGTATAAGAGTTACAGATAAGGGGATATCTACAGTTGCAAAAAAATGCAAGATACTTAAGACTCTGAATATTTCTGGATGCACAAAAGTGACAGATAAAGGAATCAAAGCATTGGGACTTCACTCGAAATTTCTCCAGAAAATCAATCTTAAACATACAACAGAGGTGTCAATTGATGCGATAGAGAGTCTTGTGCGAGGTGCGCGTAGGTTGAGCCATGTTCAACTGGGCATCCTGCAGGATGAATACAGCACTGTAGCTGCCATTAACATCGTAGTAGGGCACTGCAGTCATTTAGAATTCCTGAGTTTTCAGCATCATCACAATCCACACACAGCTGCTGGGAGGAAAATTGTTTCTAAGAAGAAACTTACTGCTTTTGTTAGCAGTTTGAATGCTTGTGTACTCGTACACTAGTACAGATTAAATCAATGCAGGAATTCCTTTAACTAGTTAGGTGAAGGTGTCGGAGCAAATGTTACTTGAATGATACCCAAAAGTCCTTAGTGTTGTACTCCTTACATCCAGGGAGGCTTTATTTACTGGTGAGCCATTTTTTTAAAAAACAAATCTTTGTTTCAATATTCATATCTTTTAATACTGAGACCTCTAGCTTTGGCGTTTGTTTTGCCCATTTCAGACCACGTCATTTCTTCTAGAATAGGAAGCTTTGTTTCATTGGCATCCAAACAAAGAAAAGATACTCAAGGGAATGACCCCTGGTCTGAAATGGGCAAAACATAACGCCCAAGGTAAATAGATCTATTGGGCTCTTATTAAGAAAGTGCAAAGATCAGACCTGGCAACAAATAGTGTGTAACTGTCGTGCACATCTTTGGTATTTTAGAAAGATGTTATAAGTCGTTTAGTGCGCGCACACTTGGTAGTTTAGAAGGACACAAGCATCTGCGTTGTGACCATGTTATAGGATGGAAGAAAACGTAAGATCTTTAATGTTTTGTCTTAGAACATCACTACTCTCCTAACGAGAGCAGTCGCGTTAATACTGGACAAAATCTAATCATTATTGCGGTTCAGATGATAGTGAACCAATCATCATTGGAGTAGTTTTCCCAACGGAAATTAAAGTCTTGTCGCACAATCAACTACTCAGTTTCGGTTTTAAGGAGTACTACAAGGCCTTACCAGGCAATAGTCTCCTTCACAGTTCTCTGTGCCATCTTGAAAGGTAGTCATGCCTTTGTATCGAAGCAAGACATGATAGAGACATGTGAATAATTGTCCAAGATGTTTAAAAAGGTCTCTATCATTGCAAGCTCACCTCGTGTCTCGCTTCGATGCAAAGGCATGGCTCCCTTTCAAGATGGTGCAGCAAACAGCAAAGGGGACTATTCTTTTTATTTTCACAGGAAAGTAAATAATTGTAACAATTTATAACTTATTTTCTGTGATCAGAGTTTTGAATTCTGAGATAGTTTGTTGAGCTTGTGGGACATAGCAATGGTAACAGCATTTCGCACAGTCTTACTTCTACTAATGCAAAACATCATTCAGTTTTTAAAGTGAATAGTCCCCTTTCACATATGCCCTGCGCCATCTTGAAAGGTAGCCATGCCTTTGCATCAAGGCGAGACAAACAGTGAGCTTGCAATGATAGAGACCTTTTTAAACACCTTGGACAATAATTATTATTCACAGGTCACCGTTTGTCTCACTTCAACGCAAAGGCACAGCTACCTTTCAAGATGGCACAGGGAACTGTGAAAGGGACTATTATAGTTGGAGAGCTCATGAACATGCATATGCAGAAATAACTTTGAATTGCTACAATTTTTCAATTTGTTAATCGAGACACCTGGTTTTTGTTTCAGATTTGAAATCAATAATTTAATAATATTGCAAAGATATAGGTTTTTATGGATTCTCGAATGGTCAATTAAACTTGCTTTTGTAATGCAAAGTACAGAAATGAAGTATTAAATTATTCAGATATAAAAATACTGGTTCCAAACAAGAATAATATGTAACCACATTTGAAAATACATACATTTGGCACCTTTGTAGCCTCCTCCACAGGCATCTCATTGCTCTTTCTCGTCCGTTCCTTTGATGACGATGCATGCAGAGGAAACTAGCACATCTGGTTTTGCATCGACACTCCAGTGATTTTATTTAAACCCATGAAAAAATTGGCAAACTAATAGTTAGTAGTGATCCAATGTTTTCTTTTGTTCTCTACAGTACTAACTAAATAATCATTTTCTTTCATGGGATAGATAGAATAACTCTAGTTCTCCAAATACTATTTATAGTGTAATTGGTTAAAACAGTCTAAAGTTCACTATCTGTGATTCAGTTTTTAAAGATTTTTCTTCCCCTTTTGTGAAGCTTCAATTTCTTTCTGGATGTTTTCCATAAATGTCCTGGAGAATGAAGCCAATCTTCCTGAAACTTTTTGATTCCCTTGGCTTTGTTCTTTTGCTGCATTTTCGGCCATTTTATTGAGCATCTTATTACCTATAATCATAACAGCAAAATGAAAAAATAGCTACAATTTATTATTGAAATTCTATTTTCATATAAAGACTAGAAATACAATATACATGCGTATGGTACATGTGTCTACCGGAAGAATGGAAAAGAGTGGGAAAAGTGGATTACCTCAATCGGAAGACCAATTTTTCCGGAACTTTCCAATTGGAATGACACATACATGTACCATTTGTTTTCCAACCAGAATTTCCAGTTTTTATGGGTAAATAGTAGGCACCCCAAGTCCTAAATATGTAATATGAGTAAAACTTACCCCAAGCAGATGCTCTTAAATAAGAGTAATGTGTCAGCTGTGCAAAACGACGAATTATTGTTGTATTGGCCAACTGAAAAATGCAAACATTGACAAGGACTAGGTATTAACATGCTGTTAAATAGCATCGACTTAATAGGAATTTCTTAATATCAATGCATAAAGTTCTTAGCCTCATATTCATGCAGCTCGTTAAATATAATAGGGTGACGCACAAAGGTACAGCATGACTATGTTTAATGTATTCAGACAGGTACTTCCATGCACTGGCTTGTCGATGTAGAACTGGCTGGTTTTAACAAATAAGGCATGTAAAAGTTCGCTTGGCAGCAAAAAGCCTGTGCATAAACCCCATCGTCACAATGTAGAAACCCAAACATAAGGTAGTCAAATAACAAGTTCATGCGACTTATATGTACATGTACCAATGTTCTGAAAATGGATTTTGTCCCCCCCCCCCCCCTTAAGGCTAAGCCCCTGGAATGGCATTTATTGTCAAATTTAACTCTGTATTAGACAGTTACTGAGGCCAGCAGCAATACTGTATTAGATATATTGCAGTCAGCTATCTAATATTGCTTCTGGCCGAAGTGACTATCTTACATAATTACCAGTACTATTCAGTGCTCCCAGGACATTGTTTTCCTTCATACACAATAATTTACGATTTCTTGTTGCAATTGAGCATGCTTAAAACGTTTGGAGGCATCAACTTTGTTTGGATTGCACATCCCACATGCATTGCTGATCTTGTTTGAAATAAGAAAGCAAGTGGAAAATATATTTCTTTGGGTATGGCTATCTGGATTTCGAATAGGCTCTGGGAAGCTAGTGCTGCTTGGAACTACTAACTTGGTGGATCCATTTGCTTACCATCTTCCTCGATCCAGCAAGGATGCTGCATTATGGTTAATCTCGCTGTCTACTGATAGTAATATTATTAATATTACCGTCTACTGACAGCAAAATTATAACTAATGCTGTCTGCTCTCAGCAATTATTGATTTAGTGCACAGAGAAAACAATAGGCTGGGGCATTGAATAGTAATTATATTGCAATAAAAGTCAATGTAGATTAATCCCTAAAAATATTAACAACCAACTCATGATCTTACTTACCTGCTCCACAACTTGTTGATTATTCAAAAACCTATCACAACAAAGGAGAAAAGTAAAACTTTATATAGAGCTGCAGATTGTTATAAGCTTACATGTAAATATGATGGCAAAAACAACAACTTCTGGGTTAATTTTAATCCCAATCAATATTTATTGTTTGATATCAATCAGCTGAATGAAAGTCATGATCTCATTTAGACCATCATTAGTCATTCATGCAAAGCTTTGCTTCAGCTGTACCCAGGAAATCATCCATCTATAATACACCAAATTTACTAAAATGTTTGAGCTTAGGTGCAAGCTTATTAAATATTTTGTTGTCGTCATGAATATATATCATCAATATCATCACACATTCTACGAAAAAACGATCCGAGAAGGCTAAAAAGGGATTTCACCTTCATTTCATACCTTAAAAGTAATCGTAGAGGCATTATTCTGGGAAATCAAAGTAGAAATGACGAGAAAAATCACATTATATTTGCTTGTTGTAGCGATTTGCTCTAGAGTCGTGCCGATCGCTGTGTTTAGTTCCCAGTACTTTTGCCACAGGGTGACCATGCTGAATATTGGAAATATCGGGTTGGAGAAAGAATTAAAGTTCACGAGAAAATAAGTAAATGAATACTTCACATTTCACATCAATTTATTGATTGACTGAATACCTGTTTTCTTATATTTAAAAAAAACGAAGGTTTTCATCGGCGCACTTGAAGGCGGTCCATGGGCTTCCTGTGGTAGTAGCGCACGCGTATACCCATCATGCATTAGGGTCTTGGTGTGAAGAAGAACCACGGTTCGGTCGTCAATTTATCGATCCCTGGCGATGTATGATACTCTCCCGCGATCCAATTTTATCGTGTCAGCGGTTGTGTAATCTAATTAGTATAGGAAATCGCACGACCTCGAGTACAATTTGGAAATTAATAGGTACGAGTAATGTTTTGAAAGTTCTTGTAATTGCACGAGCCTTTAGGCGAGTGCAATTAAAGAACTTTCAAAACATTACGAGTGCCTATTAATTCCAAATTGTACGAGAAGGTCGTGCGATTTTTTATTTATAGTTCACTCGACAAAATTTTATAAAACATGCGAAGCGAAGGCATTGATCCATCTTCATTGCCTTTGACTCTATATGACCGACCCTTCTCCAAGAACGCTAAGTCAAGAACAGCATAGAAAGTGTTAACGTTGCTGTAAAACCTTTTTAGATTAGTATTTTATGTATGATTTGAACTACAAAATACTAGAAAATAATTTTATATCTCAAGTAAAAAGCCATTTTAATGCATGTTTACAACTATTGAATGACAGTATTGACAGCTAAACAGCGAATCAAGAAGCGACTTTTCTTTGAAAACGTACTGTGTGAAAACTAAGCCAAAGTTGAGAGTTTACAGTTCGCTAATTTAAGTTTTTTTCCTCTTAGCATTAACGCTCTAATTGTACTCCTCTAGACCAATCAGAATCGAGTAATTTTGTCGTGCTTACTATAAAAATAATTAATCAAAGTAATATACGTTATAACTCTTCTATAGAAAAAAAGAATGTGGACAATATTTTCACGCAAGCTGCATTGGGCTTGAATTTTCTGAAGCCCTGTCCAGACCGTTTTTTCACTGTCCATAATGTATACTTTTTTACCTAGAGGTTTTTTTTTTTGTACAGACTGATTTAATCAAAACATTCTACATAATGATTTTCATACAAGGTAATGAAAAAAATACTCATAACCAGTCATAGTTAATTTTTCAAAACAATTAAAAATATTTGGTTTTACTGATTTGGTCTCAATAGTATTTCAATAATATTTCTAGATCTTTTCTTTAGAGAATATGCAACGAATTTGAGTTAATTCAGTAATTCAATAATGTTTATTCTCAAAAAAGCATAAGTGAAAAGTTAACAATTTCAGCTGAGCAGGTAATACCACGGGATGCAATTTAGATTTTATAAAGGGTTCAACTGGACTCAATAATAATAATCTATCCCTCTATAGAAAAAAAAAAGATTCCGAGTACTCAAGTGTAATAAATTCTAGCGTGACCCAGGCATTGCATTACGTATGTATTATGCATATAATTAGATTACACAACCGCTGACACGATAAAATTGGATCGCGGGAGGGTGTCATACATCGCCAGGGATAAATTGACGACCAAGATGGCGAGGCGAGTGAAGCTGAGAGGCGTGGACAGAAATATCTACATTTATACGGTAAGAAGTGCTCCAAAGCTAGAATAAACTAGACAAACTTTAAGATAAGGTTTAGTTCTTCCCCCGTAGGGATTTATTTAATTTCTTGTAGGATTTTTCTTTCCTCAAAGAGACATTTTTTTCCGAGCTCCTATTCTGCATGTTGCATTGCTGCACGTGGAAGAAAGTTTTGAAGGGAAAACTTGGGAAACTCTCTTGTTTTGCACTAAGTAGTACTCTAAAATCGACCAAAAATATATTTATTTTACCTTTGTGTAGTTTTTTATTTCCTTTACTGGTAAATATTTATTTTAAAAAGTGAACCAAAACTGCAACACTAAAAAAATAAAGTACCCAAAGCAGTAATGCACCTATCAATGTCATGCACCAACGGGGGGAGTGCGGGCATACCCAGGGGCTATTGACATTTTTCATATTTTCTCGTCAATAATCCCCATTCTGGGGGTGTATTTGCATGTCAATATTTGTCAAATGCCCCCATTGTAATTTCTCTTGAAAACGTATCGTACTATTATAATTGTAATCGCAGACATTCATTATATACTTGCACCATTTCCGCCATTTTGGAATTTTTCTGGGCCTAGTCCACCTTGGTCAAAATGTCAATGAACCCTACCCAAGGGGAACCCTTTGTCAAAAAATGCCGAGCCGCCCCAATCACAGGTAACGTTTCATTTTCAATAGCCCATCTATGCCCGCACTCCCCCCGTTGGGGCAAGACATTGATATGTGCATAACCATCCCCTCCCACTACAACGTACTGTAATACAAGATTACAGGTCGAAATTCCAATATCAGGGTTGGTGGGAGCGGGGTTGCCAGAAGGGCACTAGCTTTTGGGGGAGCCTGCCCCACCCCCCCCCCCCCCAATCCTTTGGTTACCAGACAGACAGAGTGCGTAAGTAGCCTACTGTGAGGCCTAGCCTGAGTTCGCAAGAGGGTTATTCCCCCACTTTTTAGGCAAATTTCTAACTAGAGCCCCTCCCATTGCGAAGAATTACCTTTTTTTTATTTCTACCATTCACCACTTTCACATTCCCATAATAATTTGCGTTTTTGGGGGGCAACAACAAGACAAACTCATTAATATTACAATAAAGATTAATAAAAATTGAAGAAAAAAACATATAATATGTACTTATTGACTGAGTGGGAGGTCTGAACGGGAAAATATTTGGCTCAAGGTCCTGAAGTACGGAACGAGCGCAGCGAGTTCCGTGCCAAGGACCGAGAGCCAAATATTTTCCCGTTCGGACCGACCTTAACTCAGTCAATAAGCATTTTATCATATGACCACATATAAAAAATCGATTTCAAAGCGTTTTTAATAAATGCGAATCAAAATGCGTAGTTTTTACATGATTGACGGCAGCGAGTGCGAACGGCGAGTCCGAACGGGAAATTATTACACTTTTCGGAAAAGCGTACTTTTTTTGCTGACGACATTTTCCCCAAAGGTTTTTTTTAGAATCACGTGTACAGTGAAATACGGTCATATGATAAAAACACTTATGCATTTATGATAGAATCTATCAGAATTCACAAAAACCAGAAAAAAAGAAATTTCAACAAGTTTACGAGTAAAAGTCATGACATTTCTTGGGAAGTCTATAAATTGTCTCCCATGCATGTGGAATTAACTCTGATTAAACTGAAAATATCCACGAAAATATTTGAATTTTCAAACAATTTTTGCTATTGTTGTCCCCAAAAACGCAAAGTATTATGGGAATGTGAAAGTGGTGAATTTTTTGGATTTTTGCCCAACCCCCCCCCCCCCCCACTATTTAGTTCATTATGCCACCCCTGAATGCCTTAACTAATATTGGAAGAACATCTCACTGACACTGTTATTATTTTTTCTAGTTGGATAAAAGTCACCAAGGCTACTGTAGGAAGACTATTAGTGTTTGTGTAAAGAATTTATTTAGTAGAGTTACACAAGTGAATGTAGTTAGCTTTGAATGCTGTATTTCTTACATTGTTCATAGCTTCAACACTCACCTGCACAATTCTACTAAATACTTATTCCCCACAGACTGAGCGGATTCTGGTTGGTATTTACCCTAGTTTGTTTTGGGTAAATATTGGCTGATTTTCACTTTGTCTTTGGTGGATAAGCAGAAGTTATATAATTTATCTGCATACAATTCTTTGTTGTATGTACAATTTTTCACCACTTTAAGAATTAGATGGTAAAGGTTGTGTGACCTTTTCATTACAAGTGAAAAGTGACCATAACCTTTGTATTTTAATATTTACGATTTACTAAATGCTGGTAAATTATGCACATATTTTCTTCGCTGGACGTGATGACTTGCTGACTTGGACTCTCTTATCATTCATTTATTAACATTGATTTCTTCCACATTGTTTTGATTCCCATTGATTTTGATATTTATTGCCATTGATTATGAATGATTTGATTGACATTGATTGATTGACTTTATTATTGATGAATATGAAAAAGTTTCTTTCTAAATTTTGTGCAACATGTCAATCAATTTTCAAAATTATTGTTTCAGTCACTTTTGGCCATATTTTCCTTTCAAAAACAGAAACAGTAGACCTTTTTTAATTATTACTAGTTTTTCCAAATTTCAGTCCTGAGAGCAAAAAAATTAATTCTGTTACAAAAGGAAGGAAAAAAGCTTTTTCATTAACCAATGTTTTGATGTTTATGTTCAGTATGCTCTCACTGCAGTAACACTCCCTAAAATTCTAAATTTCTCGTCAAAACTAAGGTGAATTCAACCATTTGATGGCGGACATTTCTGCCGAATTATGTCTGTAAAATTGAAGTCTGTGGTGTTTTTTCTTTAATTTATTTCCTCACTGCTTTTCTTAAAACCATTTGATTCATATTATTTTCTAATGATATTTGGACTTTTTGGTTTTATTTGGTTGTTGATTTTCTGTTTTGCTACCATAGTCAGTGAGAGGCTACTGTACATTCTGATGATTGTTATTTTCATTGATGCATTTGATGATTAACAGTAGGATCCCACTATCTTGTCTTTTGTTCTCAATTCTTTGACTAAAATCATGATTGGCTGTATTTAGTACTAATTTATGGTACTATTGGCTGTTTGTTCTCCTTTTTTATTTTACCATTTTGTGATAGATAGTGTGGTTTTACTGTTTATCAATTACCATGTTTATTGAAAAGAGACTTTAATGATAAAGTTTTTCCTGCTATATCCTTGTTCATGTTCATTCATCGACACGGTAAGTCAAGTGCATAATCTACCAGCATTCAGTCTTGCTATTACATATTAATCAATATTTATTTTGATCAATGTCCACCTATTTGGCACTTTTGGATATTAGTTTTCTTTCAATTGCATAGAGGATGTAAGATGGAAGGTGCAATTTCCAAATCATTATTGTCAAACAGGAGAAGCTTGTCATATTTTGATGAGCAATTTGAGCTATTTGTATAGAGTTACCATCTGTGTGAACACCTGATACACCAGTTATATTTGGTTTGGCTGTGTTGTGATTTGAAATGGAAAAAAATTGAAAACTTTATGCAGACTTGTCAAATATGGTAACTCTTGCACGTGCTTGCAGTATTTGTACTTTTCAAAGGAATAGTTTCTCTGGAAACCATTCCATGTATTCTTAAAGTGGTGAAACTTTAATTTAGGACTATGAGTGAACACACCATTGATGAGATTGAAGTACTGTGTACAAAATTCTATTTCAATATTGAAGGATATTTTATGTCTGTGCTATATCAATCCTGTGATGAGTACTGTCTGATCTGAATTGTTCTCAACAATATTTGTTTCAATTTTGACCATGTTTTACGGTATAAACAACAATATAAATTTTACCAATCTTGAATATTGTTTCAGTCTGTGGTGCCTTTTTTGTCTTTTTTTTACTCAAGGACAGGATTGATATGGTACTTTAATTCACAATGTCTTTAATCTGATATTCCCTGGAAAAATTTGAATTCAATTGGCCAGTGGATTCTCTTACTTTGCAAAGAGGCTTTTTGGCATCTGTAGTGCATAGGGCTTGGTGTGTTCATCTCGTAGTCTGACATGGGTGTTTCTTGGGTAAAAGTATGCAAGAGATAATAAATGGTATTCTAAACGTTAAGAAACATTGACATGAGTTTGGCTCTGAAAAAAATTATATTTCCCTCTAAAACAATTTCAAATTCAAAATGATATATGAAAACGTAATTTCCCTGTACTTTGGAATGTTGTACAGGTGTATGATTTGTTTCACTTTTCTAAATTATTCACAAATCTAATGTGATATGAAATTTTTATACTAAAATTATTATCTCAGATTCATTTTATGTTAGAAAATATCATATTTGAAAATTGGATACTCCCAAACAAACCATTTGTCACTCTTGCTGTATCATAGAATAGATTTTGCAGGATTGTGAGAAATCATGGTACATACATACTCTTTCAAGACACATCAAAATTGATCAATTGTCAGTTTAAGCCTTTACTTTATCTTGTCATGTGCCATGGTTTGTCACAATCCACCAAAATATATTCTTCTACTAGTACTGGTAAGGATCAGAGGAGACATGGAACTTTTTGTATCATTTTCAGTTTTTGTCTTTTTCCAAATGGGTTGAGGCTCTATCTCAGCAAAGTTGGTTAATTGAGAAATTTTGGCTACACTTGCATTAAAATTTGAAACTTCAAAAAGATTCTGATCCCCTGGCACCCTCCCCTGGAAACATTCCGATACAGTCTGATTATTGAAAGTTCCATGGCTTAACTGGTCCCAACTAATGCTGTAAATCAAGGCGTAAAACTAGTGTTGTCCATCACTAAACAGATATGAATAAATTTCTCCAAATTCATCCTAATTCACATTAATTACTGTCAAATTGATCTTTCGATACAAAGTTTTTCATCGTCTTGTATTAAAGACTACATTTTGTTAGTAAAAAAGTATTTTGATTCTTTTTGGCCAAGGACAACACCAGTTTATGTCTTTTTTCAGTATCCAGTACTAATCTTTTACTCAAGAAACACCTATGTCTATATACCAAACCAACTAACTGTCCCTAAGGTCTTGAGTTCATCCTACTGATCACCCTTAAGGGATACCCCTGGACTCTTTGTTCAGGGGTACTTCTTTTTAAGGGAAGGTAGGTTTGAACTTTTAATCTTGGGGACCTTCGTCTAATTACCCTAGGGGCAAAAAAAAGTGAAAAAAGACTTAGTATAGGTTTTTCAAAAATTTTATGGCTTTTTTTCTTTTTTTTCACAATTTTTTTATTTTTTTATTGCCAATTTGAATTTTTTTATTTGCCAATTTGAATTTTTTTTATTTCTTTCTTACCTTGTCCGTGAGTGCTTGACTGACCTTGATCCTGGCTTGTGGGTGGCTGTATTCTTGCTTGTCGAATTTTTTTTCATTGAAGAACTTGACTGACCTGGAGGCTTGAACCTGTACCTTTAACTTACCTTCAACAGCTCTGTAGTCCCGTAAATCTATGCTGTAGACTGTCGATGTGATTGTTGAGAGTAAAGGTTGTCCAGTTCCTTAAAACATAACGCTTGTAGTAGTTGGCATAGTAATGAACTTATTAAAATTCTTAAGAATAATTAATGTGTTGTTTATTGTCTGTACGAAACAATGGGATAATGAGCAGAACAAAGAAAGGGGATTAGATGGGTGGGGTAGAGGTGCTAAAGTGCTCATGAAGCATGTGGGAAAAACTGAAAAGTGCTAAAGTGACCACGAAGTGCAAGTGGGTGGGGTACGGGTGGATTTGTGAGGAAAGGGTATACACACCACCTGAACGGCCTGGAAAATTTCTAAGTTTTTTGGCGGGAAAAAAGTGCGATTTCGAAAAGGGGAGGTACACAAGAATCATTCGGAATAGCAAAACAAAATCGTTTATTTTCTATTGTTAAAATACACTTAAATCCTAAATGGAAAAATCGACGAATAATAGCTTACAATAAAACGAATAATATACTTGAATTGTAAGTGAAAAAATCGACGAAATTTGGGGGAAAATCTAAAATGTTTTGATGTCAATCTTATACAATAATTAAACATCTTAAAAATCCCCCAAAAAATATTATAAACCTTGTCTTGAAAGACAGATGATCGCACATACTCCATCTTTTCTTCACTCCAACATCTGCAACACAATAAAGACAAAAAAGATAACTTAGTTCACAATCTTCGTTAATAATGATCTCGAAGAAGATCAATAAGCTGTAAAGTAGAGTAAAATAGCGCAAAAGTTGTGTGAAAATCAAACGTTTTCCATGAGTTTCTCGCGCTTGATAAAGCACAAATTATCTCGATCTAATGCAAGACGGGTAAGAATTAGGATCGAGGATCAAAATTAAAATACTTATAGTTCAAAATCCATTTTAGAATAAGGGAAACTGAAGAATATATGTGTCTAAATAAAAAAAATAAAATAAAAAATAAATAAATAAGGGAAAGTGACAACTGCGCAAAATGACGCCTTTGCTGCGCTTTATTTCGTCTGAGTTTTACGCACTAGTATTAGTCTTTTTCAAAACGAGCAACGAACTGTATTTTAGAAATATTAAAAATATCATAATCTAGTTACAATTTGTCAGATCAAATGTACAACATTCTTACTACTTTTTTATGCGATCTTTCTTTTGGTGGGATTTGATTTTGAATTAAATTAAATTTGAAAAACTTGGTTCCAGTCTCCTGATCGTTTTGATAACTCGTTCTAAGGGAGCATTCATTTTTTAGGAGGGGGGGGGGGGGGGCGGAGGAATTAGGGGGGGTCATTAAAAAATTACTAGATAAAAAGGGGGGGTCAACTTTTTTTTAACGTTGAACCAGGGGGGTCATGAATAAGAATACAGTCTTTTTTTTTTTTTTTTTAAGTCTTTTTCTGGAGGGGGGGGGGGGGGGGGGGCTAGAAAATTTTTACATTTGGAAGTGGGGGGGGGGGGGGGGTTATCAAAATATCCAATTCCTTACCATGGGGGCTAGCATTTTTTTTCTGTTTGATTCCTCTAATTCCTCCGCCCCCCCCCCCCCCCCCTCCTAAAAAATGAATGCTCCCTAACTGAAATATATTTTTATAAACCATTGATCGTTAAAACCAAATGTTCGTCACTGAGAATGAAGCATTATAGCACTCATAGTAGTTAGAACTTTATAAGCTGCTAATACTGAACTTAAAACAGCGAGATAGCTAGTTGCACCATTGCTACAGTAGCTCTGAAGCGTCTTCGAAGTATACGAGCATTTGAATCATCAATAACGACGAGAATTCGCGCATTTTCTAGGTCTCTGGCGTTTATACATGTAACCTGAAGTCTATGATCTACGTTACCTTGTATTTCAAGCATCTAGGAGTTCAAATATACAGAGTTTCTTGAGTTATTAGGCACTTTCTTGTTGAACTCTTCAACATGGCAGACCAAGGTTGCATTCTACCAATCCCTAAGGATCTAAAAAGTCAGTGTGAAGTAATATGAATAACCATAGCGCAAATACAATGTTGAAGTGAGAAAATGCTATTGTTATTTATAAAAAGGTGGAAGTCGTTTAAATAACGGGCTTCCTGTGGAAAAACAAAGGTAACCCGAAATTTAACATTAATTTCATCATTAATAAGAATTCTCACTCAAATGAAATCGAAAATACTATCATTAAAAAACGAATTATATTTCATCATAAAAAAGACTTCTAATAAGCTTTCTGTTCCAAAAATCATCATCTCAAATCTACATTCATTTCCCTTAGCTTTTTTTTGCGTTACAGTCCTCAAACTTTGTTCTAAATGTAATCATCACATTCCAACATTCATTTCGTCATTCATCAGAGTGATAATGCGCGTGGTGATCTAAATGAAATGATCATTCATTTCGTCGTTCATTACAGTCTGAATGTTCTCAATGAAATCATCAACAGGAATGTACATTCATTTCGTCATTCATAAGAGTCGGAATTCGCATGGTGTTCTAGATAGAATCCCATATCACAAAATAAACTCGCGCACTGATTGGTCCGAGATGACGAATATGTGACGTAGATAGCGAAGGATTCAGCGCGGAATCCAACGCTTTCAAAGATGAATTCAATGAAAGATAAAGAATCCCGCACAAAAAACATTTTGCTTTTGTCTTATAATCACTTGATTTTCTTAACGTATGGCATTTAAAAAAAATCAAAAAAGAAGATTAGTTTACAAAGAATATAAATAGAAATAGTTAACTTTGTTAAAAAGCGAATTTTCCTATAAACTAACAAAGAATGTTTGATAGCAGTCTGAAAAGTTGAATTCAATGAAAAATCGGGAACCCCGCGTTTTGTTTTTCTTTCTCTTGCTTTTTATCCTCATCCGAGATGCTGTTTTTGACAACTTTTCTACATCAAAAAGCTATTTTCGCGACTCGTGCGATATCGTTTTTTTCGGAATTCGCACTGTTTTTCTAAATGAAATGAACGACAAAATCTTGCAGTTGACAATCGTGTTGCTCTTTGACCGCTCGCATCCCGAGATGTGTCATGTTATTCCACCATACAAGGCGTACGAGGCTTCTTGCGTTTTCAAGACCGATAGCACCACTGGCCCACATTTTCTCTATATCTTCTGATTCTACTGGTTCTGCTGCATTAGGTTTGCTGCCCAGCCCTTTCTGCTTGAGGTCTTTTTTCTTCAAAGATAACATGGTTGAAACTTCTTCAAAAGCGCCGCTACTCTTGTAAAGGTCGAAGTTGTCGACGGCTGGAGGACAAGGACGCTCTAAGAAATATCTTCTGAGCCCGTTCCGGTAAGTCTGTAAAGTTCCTGGCTCATATTCCTTGCCTTTGTTGTTGCTTGTTGTTTGTCTTATCTCAATAAAGAAATGCTTTAGTAGTTCAGGGGCATTTTCTTTTGATACTTGATCAAGGCCGATCTCTTTGCCATACTTTTGAACGTACCAGGTTTTTAACCTTCGTACTGCGACATTCGTGCTTTTTTTAGTATTTTTAGCCACCATACTTTCTTTAAATTCTTCTAGTTCTTCTTCAGTGAACGTGACAATTTCTTAACTTCTTGTGAAATCGCTTTCTTTGCCCTCACTAGTGGCCATGGTGTTTTCTGGCTTTTGTTGTTGTTGTTGTTGTTGTCGTTGTTTTTCGAGACGGCGGCGCCTCGTAAATGCTAGTGAAAGTTGTTTTTCTTGCCTTTCAATATCGAAAAAATTCACTTCAAAGTTCGGTAATTCATAACACTCTTCTGGTTGTTTTGGGAAATTGAAAGTCATGTAGGAAAAAAGCTTTTTGATGTAGAAAAGTTGTCAACAACAGCGACTCGGATGAGGATAAAAAGCAAGAGAAAGAAAAATAAAACGCGGGCTTCCTGATTTTTCATTTTCATTTTCATCATGGTTTTCTAAATGAAATGAGCATCAAAAATATACATTCATTTCGCCATTCATTACAGTATGAATTCGCATGGTTTTCTAAATAAAATGATTAATATAAATCTTCATTCATTTCGTCATTCATTAGAGTGGTAATGCGCGTGGTGTTCTAAATCAAATTATTAATATAAATCGTCATTCATTTCGTCATTCATTAGAGTGGTAATGCGCGTGGTGTTCTAAATGAATTTATTATCATAAATCTACATTCATTTCGTCATTCATTAGAGTGGTAATGCACAAAGTGTTCTAAGTGAAATTATTATCATAAATCTTCATTCATTTCGTTATTCATTAGAGTGGTAATGCGCAAAGTGTTCTAAGTGAAATTATTGTCATAAATCTACATTCATTTCGTTATTCATTAGAGTGGTAATGCGCAAAGTGTTCTAAATGAAATTATTATCATAAATCTACATTCATTTCGTCATTCATTAGAGTGGTAATGCGCAAAGTGTTCTAAATGAAATTATTATCAGAAATCTTCATTCATTTCGTCATTCATTAGAGTGGTAATGCGCGTGGTGTTCCAAATGAAATTATTATCATAAATCTACATTCATTTCGTCATTCATTAGAGTGGTAATGCGCAAAGTTTACTAAATGAAATTATTATCATAAATCTTCATTCATTTCGTCATTCATTAGAGTGGTAATGCCCGTGGTGTTCTAAATGAAATTATTATCATTAATCTACATTCATTTCGTCATTCATTAGAGTGGTAATGCGTGTGGTGTTCTAAATGAAATTATTATCATAAATCTACATTCATTTCGTCGTTCATTAGAGTGGTAATGTGCAAAGTGTTCTAAATGAAATTATTATCATAAATCTTCATTCATTTCGTCATTCATTAGAGTGGTAATGCGCGTGGTGTTCTAAATGAAATAAATATCATAAATCAACATTCATTTCGTTATTCATTAGAGTGGTAATGCGCAAAGTGTTCTAAATGAAATTATTATCATAAATCTACATTCATTTCGTTATTCATTAGAGTGGTAATGCGCAAAGTGTTCTAAGTGAAATTATTATCATAAATCTACATTCATTTCGTTATTCATTAGAGTGGTAATGCGCAAAGTGTTCTAAGTGAAATTATTATCATAAATCTTCATTCATTTCGTCATTCATTAGAGTGGTAATGCGCGTGGTGTTCTAAATGAATTTATTATCATAAATCTACATTCATTTCGTCATTCATTAGAGTGGAAATGCGCGTGGTGTTCTAAATGAAATTATTATCATAAATCTACATTCATTTCGTCATTCATTAAAGTGGTAATGTGCTTGGTGCTCTAAAAAAAATTATTATCAAAAATCTTCATTCATTTCGTCATTCCTTAGAGTGGTAATTCGCAAAGTGTTCTAAATGAAATTATTATCATAAATCTTCATTCATTTCGTCATTCATTAGAGTGGTAATGCGCAAAGTTTACTAAATGAAATTATTATCATAAATCTTCATTCATTTCGTCATTCATTAGAGTGGTAATGCGCGTGCTTTTCTCAACGAAATGATTATCAAAAATATACATTCATTTCGTCATTCATCAGAGTCTGAATTCACGTGGTTTTCTCAACGAAATGATTATCAAAAATCTACATTCATTTCGTCACTCATAGCAGTCTGAATGCGCGTGCTTTTCTAAGCGAAATGATCAACAGAAATCTACATTCATTTCCTCATTGATCAGAGTCTGAATTCGCATGGTTTTCTAAATGAAATGAGCATCAAAAATATACATTTATTTCGTCATTAATCAGAGTCTGAATTCGCGTGGTTTTCTAAATAAAATGATGGTCAAAAATCTACATTTATTTCGTCATTCATTAGAGTCTGAATTCGCGTGGTTTTCTAAATAAAATGATGGTCAAAAATCTACATTTATTTCGTCATTCATTAGAGTCTGAATTCGCATGGTTTTCTAAATAAGAATAAAATCAGAAAACTACATTTATTTCCTTCATAAGAGTATGAATGCTCATGGTGTTCTTAAAGAAATCTTTAGCAGAAATCTACATTCATTTCGTTATTCATAAGAGTGGTAATGCGCGTGGTGTCCTAAATGAAATTATTATCATAAATATTCATTCATTTCCCCATTCATTAGAGTGGTAATGCGCAAAGTGTTCTAAATGAAATTATTATCATAAATCTTCATTCATTTCGTCATTCATTAGAGTGGTAATGCGCAAAGTGTTCTAAATGAAATTATTATCAGAAATCTACATTCATTTCGTCATTCATTAGAGTGGTAATGCGCGTGGTGTTCCAAATGAAATTATTATCATAAATCTTCATTCATTTCGTCATTCATTAGAGTGGTAATGCGCGTGCTTTTCTCAACGAAATGATTATCAAAAATATACATTCATTTCGTCATTCATCAGAGTCTGAATTCACGTGGTTTTCTCAACGAAATGATTATCAAAAATCTACATTCATTTCGTCACTCATAGCAGTCTGAATGCGCGTGCTTTTCTAAGCGAAATGATCAACAGAAATCTACATTCATTTCCTCATTGATCAGAGTCTGAATTCGCATGGTTTTCTAAATGAAATGAGCATCAAAAATATACATTTATTTCGTCATTAATCAGAGTCTGAATTCGCGTGGTTTTCTAAATAAAATGATGGTCAAAAATCTACATTTATTTCGTCATTCATTAGAGTCTGAATTCGCATGGTTTTCTAAATAAGAATAAAATCAGAAAACTACATTTATTTCCTTCATAAGAGTATGAATGCTCATGGTGTTCTTAAAGAAATCTTTAGCAGAAATCTACATTCATTTCGTTATTCATAAGAGTGGTAATGCGCGTGGTGTCCTAAATGAAATTATTATCATAAATATTCATTCATTTCCCCATTCATTAGAGTGGTAATGCGCAAAGTGTTCTAAATGAAATTATTATCATAAATCTTCATTCATTTCGTCATTCATTAGAGTGGTAATGCGCGTGGTGTCCTAAATGAAATTATTATCATAAATATTCATTCATTTCCCCATTCATTAGAGTGGTAATGCGCAAAGTGTTCTAAATGAAATTATTATCATAAATCTTCATTCATTTCGTCATTCATTAGAGTGGTAATGCGCAAAGTGTTCTAAATGAAATTATTATCAGAAATCTACATTCATTTCGTCATTCATTAGAGTGGTAATGCGCGTGGTGTTCCAAATGAAATTATTATCATAAATCTTCATTCATTTCGTCATTCATTAGAGTGGTAATGCGCGTGCTTTTCTCAACGAAATGATTATCAAAAATATACATTCATTTCGTCATTCATCAGAGTCTGAATTCACGTGGTTTTCTCAACGAAATGATTATCAAAAATCTACATTCATTTCGTCACTCATAGCAGTCTGAATGCGCGTGCTTTTCTAAGCGAAATGATCAACAGAAATCTACATTCATTTCCTCATTGATCAGAGTCTGAATTCGCATGGTTTTCTAAATGAAATGAGCATCAAAAATATACATTTATTTCGTCATTAATCAGAGTCTGAATTCGCGTGGTTTTCTAAATAAAATGATGGTCAAAAATCTACATTTATTTCGTCATTCATTAGAGTCTGAATTCGCGTGGTTTTCTAAATAAAATGATGGTCAAAAATCTACATTTATTTCGTCATTCATTAGAGTCTGAATTCGCATGGTTTTCTAAATAAGAATAAAATCAGAAAACTACATTTATTTCCTTCATAAGAGTATGAATGCTCATGGTGTTCTTAAAGAAATCTTTAGCAGAAATCTACATTCATTTCGTTATTCATAAGAGTGGTAATGCGCGTGGTGTCCTAAATGAAATTATTATCATAAATATTCATTCATTTCCCCATTCATTAGAGTGGTAATGCGCAAAGTGTTCTAAATGAAATTATTATCATAAATCTTCATTCATTTCGTCATTCATTAGAGTGGTAATGCGCGTGGTGTTCCAAATGAAATTATTATCATAAATCTACATTCATTTCGTCATTCATTAGAGTGGTAATGCGCAAAGTTTACTAAATGAAATTATTATCATAAATCTTCATTCATTTCGTCATTCATTAGAGTGGTAATGCGCGTGCTTTTCTCAACGAAATGATTATCAAAAATATACATTCATTTCGTCATTCATCAGAGTCTGAATTCACGTGGTTTTCTCAACGAAATGATTATCAAAAATCTACATTCATTTCGTCACTCATAGCAGTCTGAATGCGCGTGCTTTTCTAAGCGAAATGATCAACAGAAATCTACATTCATTTCCTCATTGATCAGAGTCTGAATTCGCATGGTTTTCTAAATGAAATGAGCATCAAAAATATACATTTATTTCGTCATTAATCAGAGTCTGAATTCGCGTGGTTTTCTAAATAAAATGATGGTCAAAAATCTACATTTATTTCGTCATTCATTAGAGTCTGAATTCGCGTGGTTTTCTAAATAAAATGATGGTCAAAAATCTACATTTATTTCGTCATTCATTAGAGTCTGAATTCGCATGGTTTTCTAAATAAGAATAAAATCAGAAAACTACATTTATTTCCTTCATAAGAGTATGAATGCTCATGGTGTTCTTAAAGAAATCTTTAGCAGAAATCTACATTCATTTCGTTATTCATAAGAGTGGTAATGCGCGTGGTGTCCTAAATGAAATTATTATCATAAATATTCATTCATTTCCCCATTCATTAGCGTGGTAATGCGCAAAGTTTTCTAAATGAAATTATTATCATAAATCTTCATTCATTTCGTCATTCATTAGAGTTGTAACGCACATGGTGTTCTAAATGAAGTTAAAACAGAAATCTACATTTATTTTGTCATTCATCACAGTCTGAATTCGCATGGTGTTCTTAAAGAAATCTTTAGCAGAAATCTACATTCATTTCGTTATTCATAAGGGTATGAATGCTCATGGTGTTCTTAAAGAAATCTTTAGCAGAAATCTACATTCATTTCGTCATTCATTAGAGTGGTAATGCGCGTGGTGTTCCAAATGAAATTATTATCATAAATCTACATTCATTGCGTCATTCATTAGAGTGGTAATGCGCAAAGTGTTCTAAATGAAATTATTATCATAAATCTACATTCATTTCATTATTCATTAGAGTGGTAATGCGCGTGGTGTTCCAAATGAAATTATTATCATAAATCTACATTCATTGCGTCATTCATTAGAGTGGTAATGCGCGTGGTGTTCCAAATGAAATTATTATCATAAATCTTCATTCATTGCGTCATTCATTAGAGTGGTAATGCGCAAAGTGTTCTAAATGAAATTATTATCATAAATCTACATTCATTTCATTATTCATTAGAGTGGTAATGCGCGTGGTGTTCCAAATGAAATTATTATCATAAATCTTCATTCATTTCGTCATTCATTAGAGTGGTAATGCGCAAAGTGTTCTAAATGAAATTATTATCAGAAATCTACATTCATTTCGTCATTCATTAGAGTGGTAATGCGCGTGGTGTTCCAAATGAAATTATTATCATAAATCTACATTCATTTCGTTATTCATTAGAATGGTAATGCGCAAAGTGTTCTAAATGAAATTATTATCAGAAATCTACATTCATTTCGTCATTCATTAGAGTGGTAATGCGCGTGGTGTTCCAAATGAAATTATTATCATAAATCTTCATTCATTTCGTCATTCATTAGAGTGGTAATGCGCGTGGTGTTCCAAATGAAACTTTTATCATAAATCTTCATTCATTTCGTCATTCATAGCAGTCTGAATGCGCGTGGTTTTCTAAACGAAATTATCAACAAAAATCTACATTTATTTCGTCATTCATTAGAGTGGTAATGCGCGTGGTGTTCCAAATGAAATTATTATCATAAATCTACATTCATTTCGTTATTCATTAGAGTGGTAATGCGCAAAGTGTTCTAAATGAAATTATTATCATAAATCTTCATTCATTTCGTCATTCATTAGAGTGGTAATGCGCGTGCTTTTCTCAACGAAATGATTATCAAAAATATACATTCATTTCGTCATTCATCAGAGTCTGAATTCACGTGGTTTTCTCAACGAAATGATTATCAAAAATCTACATTCATTTCGTCACTCATAGCAGTCTGAATGCGCGTGCTTTTCTAAGCGAAATGATCAACAGAAATCTACATTCATTTCCTCATTGATCAGAGTCTGAATTCGCATGGTTTTCTAAATGAAATGAGCATCAAAAATAAACATTTATTTCGTCATTAATCAGAGTCTGAATTCGCGTGGTTTTCTAAATAAAATGATGGTCAAAAATCTACATTTATTTCGTCATTCATTAGAGTCTGAATTCGCGTGGTTTTCTAAATAAGAATAAAATCAGAAAACTACATTTATTTCCTTCATAAGAGTATGAATGCTCATGGTGTTCTTAAAGAAATCTTTAGCAGAAATCTACATTCATTTCGTTATTCATAAGAGTGGTAATGCGCGTGGTGTCCTAAATGAAATTATTATCATAAATATTCATTCATTTCCCCATTCATTAGAGTGGTAATGCGCAAAGTGTTCTAAATGAAATTATTATCATAAATCTTCATTCATTTCGTCATTCATTAGAGTGGTAATGCGCGTGGTGTTCCAAATGAAATTATTATCATAAATCTACATTCATTTCGTCATTCATTAGAGTGGTAATGCGCAAAGTTTACTAAATGAAATTATTATCATAAATCTTCATTCATTTCGTCATTCATTAGAGTGGTAATGCGCGTGCTTTTCTCAACGAAATGATTATCAAAAATATACATTCATTTCGTCATTCATCAGAGTCTGAATTCACGTGGTTTTCTCAACGAAATGATTATCAAAAATCTACATTCATTTCGTCACTCATAGCAGTCTGAATGCGCGTGCTTTTCTAAGCGAAATGATCAACAGAAATCTACATTCATTTCCTCATTGATCAGAGTCTGAATTCGCATGGTTTTCTAAATGAAATGAGCATCAAAAATATACATTTATTTCGTCATTAATCAGAGTCTGAATTCGCGTGGTTTTCTAAATAAAATGATGGTCAAAAATCTACATTTATTTCGTCATTCATTAGAGTCTGAATTCGCGTGGTTTTCTAAATAAAATGATGGTCAAAAATCTACATTTATTTCGTCATTCATTAGAGTCTGAATTCGCATGGTTTTCTAAATAAGAATAAAATCAGAAAACTACATTTATTTCCTTCATAAGAGTATGAATGCTCATGGTGTTCTTAAAGAAATCTTTAGCAGAAATCTACATTCATTTCGTTATTCATAAGAGTGGTAATGCGCGTGGTGTCCTAAATGAAATTATTATCATAAATATTCATTCATTTCCCCATTCATTAGCGTGGTAATGCGCAAAGTTTTCTAAATGAAATTATTATCATAAATCTTCATTCATTTCGTCATTCATTAGAGTTGTAACGCACATGGTGTTCTAAATGAAGTTAAAACAGAAATCTACATTTATTTCGTCATTCATCACAGTCTGAATTCGCATGGTGTTCTTAAAGAAATCTTTAGCAGAAATCTACATTCATTTCGTTATTCATAAGGGTATGAATGCTCATGGTGTTCTTAAAGAAATCTTTAGCAGAAATCTACATTCATTTCGTCATTCATTAGAGTGGTAATGCGCAAAGTGTTCTAAATGAAATTATTATCATAAATCTACATTCATTTCATTATTCATTAGAGTGGTAATGCGCGTGGTGTTCCAAATGAAATTATTATCATAAATCTTCATTCATTTCGTCATTCATTAGAGTGGTAATGCGCAAAGTGTTCTAAATGAAATTATTATCAGAAATCTACATTCATTTCGTCATTCATTAGAGTGGTAATGCGCGTGGTGTTCCAAATGAAATTATTATCATAAATCTACATTCATTTCGTTATTCATTAGAATGGTAATGCGCAAAGTGTTCTAAATGAAATTATTATCAGAAATCTACATTCATTTCGTCATTCATTAGAGTGGTAATGCGCGTGGTGTTCCAAATGAAATTATTATCATAAATCTTCATTCATTTCGTCATTCATTAGAGTGGTAATGCGCGTGGTGTTCCAAATGAAACTTTTATCATAAATCTTCATTCATTTCGTCATTCATAGCAGTCTGAATGCGCGTGGTTTTCTAAACGAAATTATCAACAAAAATCTACATTTATTTCGTCATTCATTAGAGTGGTAATGCGCGTGGTGTTCCAAATGAAATTATTATCATAAATCTACATTCATTTCGTTATTCATTAGAGTGGTAATGCGCAAAGTGTTCTAAATGAAATTATTATCAGAAATCTACATTCATTTCGTCATTCATTAGAGTGGTAATGCGCGTGGTGTTCCAAATGAAATTATTATTATAAATCTTCATTCATTTCGTCATTCATTAGAGTGGTAATGCGCAAAGTGTTCTAAATGAAATTATTATCATAAATCTACATTCATTTCATTATTCATTAGAGTGGTAATGCGCGTGGTGTTCCAAATGAAATTATTATCATAAATCTACATTCATTGCGTCATTCATTAGAGTGGTAATGCGCGTGGTGTTCCAAATGAAATTATTATCATAAATCTTCATTCATTGCGTCATTCATTAGAGTGGTAATGCGCAAAGTGTTCTAAATGAAATTATTATCATAAATCTACATTCATTTCATTAATCATTAGAGTGGTAATGCGCGTGGTGTTCCAAATGAAATTATTATCATAAATCTTCATTCATTTCGTCATTCATTAGAGTGGTAATGCGCAAAGTGTTCTAAATGAAATTATTATCAGAAATCTACATTCATTTCGTCATTCATTAGAGTGGTAATGCGCGTGGTGTTCCAAATGAAATTATTATCATAAATCTTCATTCATTTCGTCATTCATTAGAGTGGTAATGCGCGTGGTGTTCCAAATGAAACTTTTATCATAAATCTTCATTCATTTCGTCATTCATAGCAGTCTGAATGCGCGTGGTTTTCTAAACGAAATTATCAACAAAAATCTACATTTATTTCGTCATTCATTAGAGTGGTAATGCGCGTGGTGTTCCAAATGAAATTATTATCATAAATCTACATTCATTTCGTTATTCATTAGAGTGGTAATGCGCAAAGTGTTCTAAATGAAATTATTATCAGAAATCTACATTCATTTCGTCATTCATTAGAGTGGTAATGCGCGTGGTGTTCCAAATGAAATTATTATCATAAATCTTCATTCATTTCGTCATTCATTAGAGTGGTAATGCGCAAAGTGTTCTAAATGAAATTATTATCATAAATCTACATTCATTGCGTCATTCATTAGAGTGGTAATGCGCGTGGTGTTCCAAATGAAATTATTATCATAAATCTTCATTCATTGCGTCATTCATTAGAGTGGTAATGCGCAAAGTGTTCTAAATGAAATTATTATCATAAATCTACATTCATTTCATTATTCATTAGAGTGGTAATGCGCGTGGTGTTCCAAATGAAATTATTATCATAAATCTTCATTCATTTCGTCATTCATTAGAGTGGTAATGCGCAAAGTGTTCTAAATGAAATTATTATCAGAAATCTACATTCATTTCGTCATTCATTAGAGTGGTAATGCGCGTGGTGTTCCAAATGAAATTATTATCATAAATCTACATTCATTTCGTTATTCATTAGAATGGTAATGCGCAAAGTGTTCTAAATGAAATTATTATCAGAAATCTACATTCATTTCGTCATTCATTAGAGTGGTAATGCGCGTGGTGTTCCAAATGAAATTATTATCATAAATCTTCATTCATTTCGTCATTCATTAGAGTGGTAATGCGCGTGGTGTTCCAAATGAAATTATTATCATAAATCTTCATTCATTTCGTCATTCATTAGAGTGGTAATGCGCGTGGTGTCCAAATGAAATTATTATCATAAATCTTCATTCATTTCGTCATTCATTAGAGTGGTAATGCGCGTGGTGTTCCAAATGAAATTATTATCATAAATCTTCATTCATTTCGTCATTCATTAGAGTTGTAACGCACATGGTGTTCTAAATGAAGTTAAAACAGAAATCTACATTTATTTCGTCATTCATCACAGTCTGAATTCGCATGGTGTTCTTAAAGAAATCTTTAGCAGAAATCTACATTCATTTCGTTATTCATAAGGGTATGAATGCTCATGGTGTTCTTAAAGAAATCTTTAGCAGAAATCTACATTCATTTCGTCATTCATTAGAGTGGTAATGCGCGTGGTGTTCCAAATGAAATTATTATCATAAATCTACATTCATTGCGTCATTCATTAGAGTGGTAATGCGCGTGGTGTTCCAAATGAAATTATTATCATAAACCTTCATTCATTGCGTCATTCATTAGAGTGGTAATGCGCAAAGTGTTCTAAATGAAATTATTATCATAAATCTACATTCATTTCATTATTCATTAGAGTGGTAATGCGCGTGGTGTTCCAAATGAAATTATTATCATAAATCTACATTCATTGCGTCATTCATTAGAGTGGTAATGCGCGTGGTGTTCCAAATGAAATTATTATCATAAATCTTCATTCATTGCGTCATTCATTAGAGTTGTAATGCGCAAAGTGTTCTAAATGAAATTATTATCATAAATCTACATTCATTTCGTTATTCATAAGAGTGGTAATGCGCGTGGTGTTCCAAATGAAATTATTATCATAAATCTTCATTCATTTCGTCATTCATTAGAGTGGTAATGCGCGTGGTGTTCCAAATGAAACTTTTATCATAAATCTTCATTCATTTCATTATTCATTAGAGTGGTAATGCGCGTGGTGTTCCAAATGAAATTATTATCATAAATCTACATTCATTGTGTCATTCATTAGAGTGGTAATGCGCGTGGTGTTCCAAATGAAATTATTATCATAAATCTTCATTCATTGCGTCATTCATTAGAGTGGTAATGCGCAAAGTGTTCTAAATGAAATTATTATCATAAATCTACATTCATTTCATTATTCATTAGAGTGGTAATGCGCGTGGTGTTCCAAATGAAATTATTATCATAAATCTTCATTCATTTCGTCATTCATTAGAGTGGTAATGCGCAAAGTGTTCTAAATGAAATTATTATCAGAAATCTACATTCATTTCGTCATTCATTAGAGTGGTAATGCGCGTGGTGTTCCAAATGAAATTATTATCATAAATCTACATTCATTTCGTTATTCATTAGAATGGTAATGCGCAAAGTGTTCTAAATGAAATTATTATCAGAAATCTACATTCATTTTGTCATTCATTAGAGTGGTAATGCGCGTGGTGTTCCAAATGAAATTATTATCATAAATCTTCATTCATTTCGTCATTCATTAGAGTGGTAATGCGCGTGGTGTCCAAATGAAACTTTTATCATAAATCTTCATTCATTTCGTCATTCATAGCAGTCTGAATGCGCGTGGTTTTCTAAACGAAATTATCAACAAAAATCTACATTTATTTCGTCATTCATTAGAGTGGTAATGCGCGTGGTGTTCCAAATGAAATTATTATCATAAATCTACATTCATTTCGTTATTCATTAGAGTGGTAATGCGCAAAGTGTTCTAAATGAAATTATTATCAGAAATCTACATTCATTTCGTCATTCATTAGAGTGGTAATGCGCGTGGTGTTCCAAATGAAATTATTATCATAAATCTTCATTCATTTCGTCATTCATTAGAGTGGTAATGCGCGTGCTTTTCTCAACGAAATGATTATCAAAAATATACATTCATTTCGTCATTCATCAGAGTCTGAATTCACGTGGTTTTCTAAATAAAATGATGGTCAAAAATCTACATTTATTTCGTCATTCATTAGAGTCTGAATTCGCATGGTTTTCTAAATAAGAATAAAATCAGAAAACTACATTTATTTCCTTCATAAGAGTATGAATGCTCATGGTGTTCTTAAAGAAATCTTTAGCAGAAATCTACATTCATTTCGTTATTCATAAGAGTGGTAATGCGCGTGGTGTTCTAAATGAAATTATTATCATAAATCTACATTCATTTCGTTATTCATAAGAGTGGTAATGCGCGTGGTGTCCAAATGAAACTTTTATCATAAATCTTCATTCATTTCATCATTCATTAGAGTCTGAATTCGCGTGGTTTTCTAAATAAAATGATGGTCAAAAATCTACATTTATTTCGTCATTCATTAGAGTCTGAATTCGCATGGTTTTCTAAATAAGAATAAAATCAGAATACTACATTTATTTCCTTCATAAGAGTATGAATGCTCATGGTGTTCTTAAAGAAATCTTTAGCAGAAATCTACATTCATTTCGTTATTCATAAGAGTGGTAATGCGCGTGGTGTCCTAAATGAAATTATTATCATAAATATTCATTCATTTCCCCATTCATTAGAGTGGTAATGCGCAAAGTGTTCTAAATGAAATTATTATCATAAATCTTCATTCATTTCGTCATTCATTAGAGTGGTAATGCGCGTGGTGTTCCAAATGAAATTATTATCATAAATCTACATTCATTTCGTCATTCATTAGAGTGGTAATGCGCAAAGTGTTCTAAATGAAATTATTATCATAAATCTTCATTCATTTCGTCATTCATTAGAGTTGTAACGCACATGGTGTTCTAAATGAAGTTAAAACAGAAATCTACATTTATTTCGTCATTCATCACAGTCTGAATTCGCATGGTGTTCTTAAAGAAATCTTTAGCAGAAATCTACATTCATTTCGTTATTCATAAGGGTATGAATGCTCATGGTGTTCTTAAAGAAATCTTTAGCAGAAATCTACATTCATTTCGTCATTCATTAGAGTGGTAATGCGCGTGGTGTTCCAAATGAAATTATTATCATAAATCTACATTCATTGCGTCATTCATTAGAGTGGTAATGCGCGTGGTGTTCCAAATGAAATTATTATCATAAACCTTCATTCATTGCGTCATTCATTAGAGTGGTAATGCGCAAAGTGTTCTAAATGAAATTATTATCAGAAATCTACATTCATTTCATTATTCATTAGAGTGGTAATGCGCGTGGTGTTCCAAATGAAATTATTATCATAAATCTACATTCATTGCGTCATTCATTAGAGTGGTAATGCGCGTGGTGTTCCAAATGAAATTATTATCATAAATCTTCATTCATTGCGTCATTCATTAGAGTTGTAATGCGCAAAGTGTTCTAAATGAAATTATTATCATAAATCTACATTCATTTCGTTATTCATAAGAGTGGTAATGCGCGTGGTGTTCCAAATGAAATTATTATCATAAATCTTCATTCATTTCGTCATTCATTAGAGTGGTAATGCGCGTGGTGTTCCAAATGAAACTTTTATCATAAATCTTCATTCATTTCATTATTCATTAGAGTGGTAATGCGCGTGGTGTTCCAAATGAAATTATTATCATAAATCTACATTCATTGTGTCATTCATTAGAGTGGTAATGCGCGTGGTGTTCCAAATGAAATTATTATCATAAATCTTCATTCATTGCGTCATTCATTAGAGTGGTAATGCGCAAAGTGTTCTAAATGAAATTATTATCATAAATCTACATTCATTTCATTATTCATTAGAGTGGTAATGCGCGTGGTGTTCCAAATGAAATTATTATCATAAATCTTCATTCATTTCGTCATTCATTAGAGTGGTAATGCGCAAAGTGTTCTAAATGAAATTATTATCAGAAATCTACATTCATTTCGTCATTCATTAGAGTGGTAATGCGCGTGGTGTTCCAAATGAAATTATTATCATAAATCTACATTCATTTCGTTATTCATTAGAATGGTAATGCGCAAAGTGTTCTAAATGAAATTATTATCAGAAATCTACATTCATTTTGTCATTCATTAGAGTGGTAATGCGCGTGGTGTTCCAAATGAAATTATTATCATAAATCTTCATTCATTTCGTCATTCATTAGAGTGGTAATGCGCGTGGTGTCCAAATGAAACTTTTATCATAAATCTTCATTCATTTCGTCATTCATAGCAGTCTGAATGCGCGTGGTTTTCTAAACGAAATTATCAACAAAAATCTACATTTATTTCGTCATTCATTAGAGTGGTAATGCGCGTGGTGTTCCAAATGAAATTATTATCATAAATCTACATTCATTTCGTTATTCATTAGAGTGGTAATGCGCAAAGTGTTCTAAATGAAATTATTATCAGAAATCTACATTCATTTCGTCATTCATTAGAGTGGTAATGCGCGTGGTGTTCCAAATGAAATTATTATCATAAATCTTCATTCATTTCGTCATTCATTAGAGTGGTAATGCGCGTGCTTTTCTCAACGAAATGATTATCAAAAATATACATTCATTTCGTCATTCATCAGAGTCTGAATTCACGTGGTTTTCTAAATAAAATGATGGTCAAAAATCTACATTTATTTCGTCATTCATTAGAGTCTGAATTCGCATGGTTTTCTAAATAAGAATAAAATCAGAAAACTACATTTATTTCCTTCATAAGAGTATGAATGCTCATGGTGTTCTTAAAGAAATCTTTAGCAGAAATCTACATTCATTTCGTTATTCATAAGAGTGGTAATGCGCGTGGTGTTCTAAATGAAATTATTATCATAAATCTACATTCATTTCGTTATTCATAAGAGTGGTAATGCGCGTGGTGTCCTAAATGAAATTATTATCATAAATATTCATTCATTTCCCCATTCATTAGAGTGGTAATGCGCAAAGTGTTCTAAATGAAATTATTATCATAAATCTTCATTCATTTCGTCATTCATTAGAGTGGTAATGCGCGTGGTGTTCCAAATGAAATTATTATCATAAATCTACATTCATTTCGTCATTCATTAGAGTGGTAATGCGCAAAGTTTACTAAATGAAATTATTATCATAAATCTTCATTCATTTCGTCATTCATTAGAGTGGTAATGCGCGTGGTGTTCCAAATGAAATTATTATCATAAATCTTCATTCATTTCGTCATTCATTAGAGTGGTAATGCGCGTGGTGTCCAAATGAAACTTTTATCATAAATCTTCATTCATTTCGTCATTCATAGCAGTCTGAATGCGCGTGGTTTTCTAAACGAAATTATCAACAAAAATCTACATTTATTTCGTCATTCATTAGAGTGGTAATGCGCGTGGTGTTCCAAATGAAATTATTATCATAAATCTACATTCATTTCGTTATTCATTAGAGTGGTAATGCGCGTGGTGTCCAAATGAAACTTTTATCATAAATCTTCATTCATTTCGTCATTCATAGCAGTCTGAATGCGCGTGGTTTTCTAAACGAAATTATCAACAAAAATCTACATTTATTTCGTCATTCATTAGAGTGGTAATGCGCGTGGTGTTCCAAATGAAATTATTATCATAAATCTACATTCATTTCGTTATTCATTAGAGTGGTAATGCGCAAAGTGTTCTAAATGAAATTATTATCAGAAATCTACATTCATTTCGTCATTCATTAGAGTGGTAATGCGCGTGGTGTTCCAAATGAAATTATTATCATAAATCTTCATTCATTTCGTCATTCATTAGAGTGGTAATGCGCGTGCTTTTCTCAACGAAATGATTATCAAAAATATACATTCATTTCGTCATTCATCAGAGTCTGAATTCACGTGGTTTTCTAAATAAAATGATGGTCAAAAATCTACATTTATTTCGTCATTCATTAGAGTCTGAATTCGCATGGTTTTCTAAATAAGAATAAAATCAGAAAACTACATTTATTTCCTTCATAAGAGTATGAATGCTCATGGTGTTCTTAAAGAAATCTTTAGCAGAAATCTACATTCATTTCGTTATTCATAAGAGTGGTAATGCGCGTGGTGTTCTAAATGAAATTATTATCATAAATCTACATTCATTTCGTTATTCATAAGAGTGGTAATGCGCGTGGTGTCCTAAATGAAATTATTATCATAAATATTCATTCATTTCCCCATTCATTAGAGTGGTAATGCGCAAAGTGTTCTAAATGAAATTATTATCATAAATCTTCATTCATTTCGTCATTCATTAGAGTGGTAATGCGCGTGGTGTTCCAAATGAAATTATTATCATAAATCTACATTCATTTCGTCATTCATTAGAGTGGTAATGCGCAAAGTTTACTAAATGAAATTATTATCATAAATCTTCATTCATTTCGTCATTCATTAGAGTGGTAATGCGCGTGCTTTTCTCAACGAAATGATTATCAAAAATATACATTCATTTCGTCATTCATCAGAGTCTGAATTCACGTGGTTTTCTCAACGAAATGATTATCAAAAATCTACATTCATTTCGTCACTCATAGCAGTCTGAATGCGCGTGCTTTTCTAAGCGAAATGATCAACAGAAATCTACATTCATTTCCTCATTGATCAGAGTCTGAATTCGCATGGTTTTCTAAATGAAATGAGCATCAAAAATATACATTTATTTCGTCATTAATCAGAGTCTGAATTCGCGTGGTTTTCTAAATAAAATGATGGTCAAAAATCTACATTTATTTCGTCATTCATTAGAGTCTGAATTCGCGTGGTTTTCTAAATAAAATGATGGTCAAAAATCTACATTTATTTCGTCATTCATTAGAGTCTGAATTCGCATGGTTTTCTAAATAAGAATAAAATCAGAAAACTACATTTATTTCCTTCATAAGAGTATGAATGCTCATGGTGTTCTTAAAGAAATCTTTAGCAGAAATCTACATTCATTTCGTTATTCATAAGAGTGGTAATGCGCGTGGTGTCCTAAATGAAATTATTATCATAAATATTCATTCATTTCCCCATTCATTAGCGTGGTAATGCGCAAAGTTTTCTAAATGAAATTATTATCATAAATCTTCATTCATTTCGTCATTCATTAGAGTTGTAACGCACATGGTGTTCTAAATGAAGTTAAAACAGAAATCTACATTTATTTCGTCATTCATCACAGTCTGAATTCGCATGGTGTTCTTAAAGAAATCTTTAGCAGAAATCTACATTCATTTCGTTATTCATAAGGGTATGAATGCTCATGGTGTTCTTAAAGAAATCTTTAGCAGAAATCTACATTCATTTCGTCATTCATTAGAGTGGTAATGCGCGTGGTGTTCCAAATGAAATTATTATCATAAATCTTCATTCATTTCGTCATTCATTAGAGTGGTAATGCGCGTGGTGTCCAAATGAAACTTTTATCATAAATCTTCATTCATTTCGTCATTCATTAGAGTGGTAATGCGCAAAGTGTTCTAAATGAAATTATTATCATAAATCTACATTCATTTCATTATTCATTAGAGTGGTAATGCGCGTGGTGTTCCAAATGAAATTATTATCATAAATCTACATTCATTGTGTCATTCATTAGAGTGGTAATGCGCGTGGTGTTCCAAATGAAATTATTATCATAAATCTTCATTCATTGCGTCATTCATTAGAGTGGTAATGCGCAAAGTGTTCTAAATGAAATTATTATCATAAATCTACATTCATTTCATTATTCATTAGAGTGGTAATGCGCGTGGTGTTCCAAATGAAATGATTATCAAAAATCTTCATTCATTTCGTCATTCATTAGAGTGGTAATGCGCAAAGTGTTCTAAATGAAATTATTATCAGAAATCTACATTCATTTCGTCATTCATTAGAGTGGTAATGCGCGTGGTGTTCCAAATGAAATTATTATCATAAATCTACATTCATTTCGTTATTCATTAGAATGGTAATGCGCAAAGTGTTCTAAATGAAATTATTATCAGAAATCTACATTCATTTCGTCATTCATTAGAGTGGTAATGCGCGTGGTGTTCCAAATGAAATTATTATCATAAATCTTCATTCATTTCGTCATTCATTAGAGTGGTAATGCGCGTGGTGTCCAAATGAAACTTTTATCATAAATCTTCATTCATTTCGTCATTCATAGCAGTCTGAATGCGCGTGGTTTTCTAAACGAAATTATCAACAAAAATCTACATTTATTTCGTCATTCATTAGAGTGGTAATGCGCGTGGTGTTCCAAATGAAATTATTATCATAAATCTACATTCATTTCGTTATTCATTAGAGTGGTAATGCGCAAAGTGTTCTAAATGAAATTATTATCAGAAATCTACATTCATTTCGTCATTCATTAGAGTGGTAATGCGCGTGGTGTTCCAAATGAAATTATTATCATAAATCTTCATTCATTTCGTCATTCATTAGAGTGGTAATGCGCAAAGTTTACTAAATGAAATTATTATCATAAATCTTCATTCATTTCGTCATTCATTAGAGTGGTAATGCGCGTGCTTTTCTCAACGAAATGATTATCAAAAATATACATTCATTTCGTCATTCATCAGAGTCTGAATTCACGTGGTTTTCTCAACGAAATGATTATCAAAAATCTACATTCATTTCGTCACTCATAGCAGTCTGAATGCGCGTGCTTTTCTAAGCGAAATGATCAACAGAAATCTACATTCATTTCCTCATTGATCAGAGTCTGAATTCGCATGGTTTTCTAAATGAAATGAGCATCAAAAATATACATTTATTTCGTCATTAATCAGAGTCTGAATTCGCGTGGTTTTCTAAATAAAATGATGGTCAAAAATCTACATTTATTTCGTCATTCATTAGAGTCTGAATTCGCGTGGTTTTCTAAATAAAATGATGGTCAAAAATCTACATTTATTTCGTCATTCATTAGAGTCTGAATTCGCATGGTTTTCTAAATAAGAATAAAATCAGAAAACTACATTTATTTCCTTCATAAGAGTATGAATGCTCATGGTGTTCTTAAAGAAATCTTTAGCAGAAATCTACATTCATTTCGTTATTCATAAGAGTGGTAATGCGCGTGGTGTCCTAAATGAAATTATTATCATAAATATTCATTCATTTCCCCATTCATTAGAGTGGTAATGCGCAAAGTGTTCTAAATGAAATTATTATCATAAATCTTCATTCATTTCGTCATTCATTAGAGTGGTAATGCGCGTGGTGTTCCAAATGAAATTATTATCATAAATCTACATTCATTTCGTCATTCATTAGAGTGGTAATGCGCAAAGTTTACTAAATGAAATTATTATCATAAATCTTCATTCATTTCGTCATTCATTAGAGTGGTAATGCGCGTGCTTTTCTCAACGAAATGATTATCAAAAATATACATTCATTTCGTCATTCATCAGAGTCTGAATTCACGTGGTTTTCTCAACGAAATGATTATCAAAAATCTACATTCATTTCGTCACTCATAGCAGTCTGAATGCGCGTGCTTTTCTAAGCGAAATGATCAACAGAAATCTACATTCATTTCCTCATTGATCAGAGTCTGAATTCGCATGGTTTTCTAAATGAAATGAGCATCAAAAATATACATTTATTTCGTCATTAATCAGAGTCTGAATTCGCGTGGTTTTCTAAATAAAATGATGGTCAAAAATCTACATTTATTTCGTCATTCATTAGAGTCTGAATTCGCGTGGTTTTCTAAATAAAATGATGGTCAAAAATCTACATTTATTTCGTCATTCATTAGAGTCTGAATTCGCATGGTTTTCTAAATAAGAATAAAATCAGAAAACTACATTTATTTCCTTCATAAGAGTATGAATGCTCATGGTGTTCTTAAAGAAATCTTTAGCAGAAATCTACATTCATTTCGTTATTCATAAGAGTGGTAATGCGCGTGGTGTCCTAAATGAAATTATTATCATAAATATTCATTCATTTCCCCATTCATTAGCGTGGTAATGCGCAAAGTTTTCTAAATGAAATTATTATCATAAATCTTCATTCATTTCGTCATTCATTAGAGTTGTAACGCACATGGTGTTCTAAATGAAGTTAAAACAGAAATCTACATTTATTTCGTCATTCATCACAGTCTGAATTCGCATGGTGTTCTTAAAGAAATCTTTAGCAGAAATCTACATTCATTTCGTTATTCATAAGGGTATGAATGCTCATGGTGTTCTTAAAGAAATCTTTAGCAGAAATCTACATTCATTTCGTCATTCATTAGAGTGGTAATGCGCGTGGTGTTCCAAATGAAATTATTATCATAAATCTTCATTCATTTCGTCATTCATTAGAGTGGTAATGCGCAAAGTGTTCTAAATGAAATTATTATCATAAATCTACATTCATTTCATTATTCATTAGAGTGGTAATGCGCGTGGTGTTCCAAATGAAATTATTATCATAAATCTACATTCATTGCGTCATTCATTAGAGTGGTAATGCGCGTGGTGTTCCAAATGAAATTATTATCATAAATCTTCATTCATTGCGTCATTCATTAGAGTGGTAATGCGCAAAGTGTTCTAAATGAAATTATTATCATAAATCTACATTCATTTCATTATTCATTAGAGTGGTAATGCGCGTGGTGTTCCAAATGAAATTATTATCATAAATCTTCATTCATTTCGTCATTCATTAGAGTGGTAATGCGCAAAGTGTTCTAAATGAAATTATTATCAGAAATCTACATTCATTTCGTCATTCATTAGAGTGGTAATGCGCGTGGTGTTCCAAATGAAATTATTATCATAAATCTACATTCATTTCGTTATTCATTAGAATGGTAATGCGCAAAGTGTTCTAAATGAAATTATTATCAGAAATCTACATTCATTTCGTCATTCATTAGAGTGGTAATGCGCGTGCTTTTCTCAACGAAATGATTATCAAAAATATACATTCATTTCGTCATTCATCAGAGTCTGAATTCACGTGGTTTTCTAAATAAAATGATGGTCAAAAATCTACATTTATTTCGTCATTCATTAGAGTCTGAATTCGCATGGTTTTCTAAATAAGAATAAAATCAGAAAACTACATTTATTTCCTTCATAAGAGTATGAATGCTCATGGTGTTCTTAAAGAAATCTTTAGCAGAAATCTACATTCATTTCGTTATTCATAAGAGTGGTAATGCGCGTGGTGTTCTAAATGAAATTATTATCATAAATCTACATTCATTTCGTTATTCATAAGAGTGGTAATGCGCGTGGTGTCCTAAATGAAATTATTATCATAAATATTCATTCATTTCCCCATTCATTAGAGTGGTAATGCGCAAAGTGTTCTAAATGAAATTATTATCATAAATCTTCATTCATTTCGTCATTCATTAGAGTGGTAATGCGCGTGGTGTTCCAAATGAAATTATTATCATAAATCTACATTCATTTCGTCATTCATTAGAGTGGTAATGCGCAAAGTTTACTAAATGAAATTATTATCATAAATCTTCATTCATTTCGTCATTCATTAGAGTGGTAATGCGCGTGCTTTTCTCAACGAAATGATTATCAAAAATATACATTCATTTCGTCATTCATCAGAGTCTGAATTCACGTGGTTTTCTAAATAAAATGATGGTCAAAAATCTACATTTATTTCGTCATTCATTAGAGTCTGAATTCGCATGGTTTTCTAAATAAGAATAAAATCAGAAAACTACATTTATTTCCTTCATAAGAGTATGAATGCTCATGGTGTTCTTAAAGAAATCTTTAGCAGAAATCTACATTCATTTCGTTATTCATAAGAGTGGTAATGCGCGTGGTGTTCTAAATGAAATTATTATCATAAATCTACATTCATTTCGTTATTCATAAGAGTGGTAATGCGCGTGGTGTCCTAAATGAAATTATTATCATAAATATTCATTCATTTCCCCATTCATTAGAGTGGTAATGCGCAAAGTGTTCTAAATGAAATTATTATCATAAATCTTCATTCATTTCGTCATTCATTAGAGTGGTAATGCGCGTGGTGTTCCAAATGAAATTATTATCATAAATCTACATTCATTTCGTCATTCATTAGAGTGGTAATGCGCAAAGTTTACTAAATGAAATTATTATCATAAATCTTCATTCATTTCGTCATTCATTAGAGTGGTAATGCGCGTGCTTTTCTCAACGAAATGATTATCAAAAATATACATTCATTTCGTCATTCATCAGAGTCTGAATTCACGTGGTTTTCTCAACGAAATGATTATCAAAAATCTACATTCATTTCGTCACTCATAGCAGTCTGAATGCGCGTGCTTTTCTAAGCGAAATGATCAACAGAAATCTACATTCATTTCCTCATTGATCAGAGTCTGAATTCGCATGGTTTTCTAAATGAAATGAGCATCAAAAATATACATTTATTTCGTCATTAATCAGAGTCTGAATTCGCGTGGTTTTCTAAATAAAATGATGGTCAAAAATCTACATTTATTTCGTCATTCATTAGAGTCTGAATTCGCGTGGTTTTCTAAATAAAATGATGGTCAAAAATCTACATTTATTTCGTCATTCATTAGAGTCTGAATTCGCATGGTTTTCTAAATAAGAATAAAATCAGAAAACTACATTTATTTCCTTCATAAGAGTATGAATGCTCATGGTGTTCTTAAAGAAATCTTTAGCAGAAATCTACATTCATTTCGTTATTCATAAGAGTGGTAATGCGCGTGGTGTCCTAAATGAAATTATTATCATAAATATTCATTCATTTCCCCATTCATTAGCGTGGTAATGCGCAAAGTTTTCTAAATGAAATTATTATCATAAATCTTCATTCATTTCGTCATTCATTAGAGTTGTAACGCACATGGTGTTCTAAATGAAGTTAAAACAGAAATCTACATTTATTTCGTCATTCATCACAGTCTGAATTCGCATGGTGTTCTTAAAGAAATCTTTAGCAGAAATCTACATTCATTTCGTTATTGATAAGGGTATGAATGCTCATGGTGTTCTTAAAGAAATCTTTAGCAGAAATCTACATTCATTTCGTCATTCATTAGAGTGGTAATGCGCGTGGTGTTCCAAATGAAATTATTATCATAAATCTTCATTCATTTCGTCATTCATTAGAGTGGTAATGCGCAAAGTGTTCTAAATGAAATTATTATCATAAATCTACATTCATTTCATTATTCATTAGAGTGGTAATGCGCGTGGTGTTCCAAATGAAATTATTATCATAAATCTACATTCATTGTGTCATTCATTAGAGTGGTAATGCGCGTGGTGTTCCAAATGAAATTATTATCATAAATCTTCATTCATTGCGTCATTCATTAGAGTGGTAATGCGCAAAGTGTTCTAAATGAAATTATTATCATAAATCTACATTCATTTCATTATTCATTAGAGTGGTAATGCGCGTGGTGTTCCAAATGAAATGATTATCAAAAATCTTCATTCATTTCGTCATTCATTAGAGTGGTAATGCGCAAAGTGTTCTAAATGAAATTATTATCAGAAATCTACATTCATTTCGTCATTCATTAGAGTGGTAATGCGCGTGGTGTTCCAAATGAAATTATTATCATAAATCTACATTCATTTCGTTATTCATTAGAATGGTAATGCGCAAAGTGTTCTAAATGAAATTATTATCAGAAATCTACATTCATTTCGTCATTCATTAGAGTGGTAATGCGCGTGGTGTTCCAAATGAAATTATTATCATAAATCTTCATTCATTTCGTCATTCATAGCAGTCTGAATGCGCGTGGTGTCCAAATGAAACTTTTATCATAAATCTTCATTCATTTCGTCATTCATAGCAGTCTGAATGCGCGTGGTTTTCTAAACGAAATGATCAACAAAAATCTACATTTATTTCGTCATTCATTAGAGTGGTAATGCGCGTGGTGTTCCAAATGAAATTATTATCATAAATCTACATTCATTTCGTTATTCATTAGAGTGGTAATGCGCAAAGTGTTCTAAATGAAATTATTATCAGAAATCTACATTCATTTCGTCATTCATTAGAGTGGTAATGCGCGTGGTGTTCCAAATGAAATTATTATCATAAATCTTCATTCATTTCGTTATCATTAGAGTGGTAATGCGCGTGCTTTTCTCAACGAAATGATTATCAAAAATATACATTCATTTCGTCATTCATCAGAGTCTGAATTCACGTGGTTTTCTCAACGAAATGATTATCAAAAATCTACATTCATTTCGTCACTCATAGCAGTCTGAATGCGCGTGCTTTTCTAAGCGAAATGATCAACAGAAATCTACATTCATTTCCTCATTGATCAGAGTCTGAATTCGCATGGTTTTCTAAATGAAATGAGCATCAAAAATATACATTTATTTCGTCATTAATCAGAGTCTGAATTCGCGTGGTTTTCTAAATAAAATGATGGTCAAAAATCTACATTTATTTCGTCATTCATTAGAGTCTGAATTCGCGTGGTTTTCTAAATAAAATGATGGTCAAAAATCTACATTTATTTCGTCATTCATTAGAGTCTGAATTCGCATGGTTTTCTAAATAAGAATAAAATCAGAAAACTACATTTATTTCCTTCATAAGAGTATGAATGCTCATGGTGTTCTTAAAGAAATCTTTAGCAGAAATCTACATTCATTTCGTTATTCATAAGAGTGGTAATGCGCGTGGTGTCCTAAATGAAATTATTATCATAAATATTCATTCATTTCCCCATTCATTAGAGTGGTAATGCGCAAAGTGTTCTAAATGAAATTATTATCATAAATCTTCATTCATTTCGTCATTCATTAGAGTGGTAATGCGCGTGGTGTTCCAAATGAAATTATTATCATAAATCTACATTCATTTCGTCATTCATTAGAGTGGTAATGCGCAAAGTTTACTAAATGAAATTATTATCATAAATCTTCATTCATTTCGTCATTCATTAGAGTGGTAATGCGCGTGCTTTTCTCAACGAAATGATTATCAAAAATATACATTCATTTCGTCATTCATCAGAGTCTGAATTCACGTGGTTTTCTCAACGAAATGATTATCAAAAATCTACATTCATTTCGTCACTCATAGCAGTCTGAATGCGCGTGCTTTTCTAAGCGAAATGATCAACAGAAATCTACATTCATTTCCTCATTGATCAGAGTCTGAATTCGCATGGTTTTCTAAATGAAATGAGCATCAAAAATATACATTTATTTCGTCATTAATCAGAGTCTGAATTCGCGTGGTTTTCTAAATAAAATGATGGTCAAAAATCTACATTTATTTCGTCATTCATTAGAGTCTGAATTCGCGTGGTTTTCTAAATAAAATGATGGTCAAAAATCTACATTTATTTCGTCATTCATTAGAGTCTGAATTCGCATGGTTTTCTAAATAAGAATAAAATCAGAAAACTACATTTATTTCCTTCATAAGAGTATGAATGCTCATGGTGTTCTTAAAGAAATCTTTAGCAGAAATCTACATTCATTTCGTTATTCATAAGAGTGGTAATGCGCGTGGTGTCCTAAATGAAATTATTATCATAAATATTCATTCATTTCCCCATTCATTAGCGTGGTAATGCGCAAAGTTTTCTAAATGAAATTATTATCATAAATCTTCATTCATTTCGTCATTCATTAGAGTTGTAACGCACATGGTGTTCTAAATGAAGTTAAAACAGAAATCTACATTTATTTCGTCATTCATCACAGTCTGAATTCGCATGGTGTTCTTAAAGAAATCTTTAGCAGAAATCTACATTCATTTCGTTATTGATAAGGGTATGAATGCTCATGGTGTTCTTAAAGAAATCTTTAGCAGAAATCTACATTCATTTCGTCATTCATTAGAGTGGTAATGCGCGTGGTGTTCCAAATGAAATTATTATCATAAATCTTCATTCATTTCGTCATTCATTAGAGTGGTAATGCGCAAAGTGTTCTAAATGAAATTATTATCATAAATCTACATTCATTTCATTATTCATTAGAGTGGTAATGCGCGTGGTGTTCCAAATGAAATTATTATCATAAATCTACATTCATTGCGTCATTCATTAGAGTGGTAATGCGCGTGGTGTTCCAAATGAAATTATTATCATAAATCTTCATTCATTGCGTCATTCATTAGAGTGGTAATGCGCAAAGTGTTCTAAATGAAATTATTATCATAAATCTACATTCATTTCATTATTCATTAGAGTGGTAATGCGCGTGGTGTTCCAAATGAAATTATTATCATAAATCTTCATTCATTTCGTCATTCATTAGAGTGGTAATGCGCAAAGTGTTCTAAATGAAATTATTATCAGAAATCTACATTCATTTCGTCATTCATTAGAGTGGTAATGCGCGTGGTGTTCCAAATGAAATTATTATCATAAATCTACATTCATTTCGTTATTCATTAGAATGGTAATGCGCAAAGTGTTCTAAATGAAATTATTATCAGAAATCTACATTCATTTCGTCATTCATTAGAGTGGTAATGCGCGTGCTTTTCTCAACGAAATGATTATCAAAAATATACATTCATTTCGTCATTCATCAGAGTCTGAATTCACGTGGTTTTCTAAATAAAATGATGGTCAAAAATCTACATTTATTTCGTCATTCATTAGAGTCTGAATTCGCATGGTTTTCTAAATAAGAATAAAATCAGAAAACTACATTTATTTCCTTCATAAGAGTATGAATGCTCATGGTGTTCTTAAAGAAATCTTTAGCAGAAATCTACATTCATTTCGTTATTCATAAGAGTGGTAATGCGCGTGGTGTTCTAAATGAAATTATTATCATAAATCTACATTCATTTCGTTATTCATAAGAGTGGTAATGCGCGTGGTGTCCTAAATGAAATTATTATCATAAATATTCATTCATTTCCCCATTCATTAGAGTGGTAATGCGCAAAGTGTTCTAAATGAAATTATTATCATAAATCTTCATTCATTTCGTCATTCATTAGAGTGGTAATGCGCGTGGTGTTCCAAATGAAATTATTATCATAAATCTACATTCATTTCGTCATTCATTAGAGTGGTAATGCGCAAAGTTTACTAAATGAAATTATTATCATAAATCTTCATTCATTTCGTCATTCCTTAGAGTGGTAATGCGCGTGCTTTTCTCAACGAAATGATTATCAAAAATATACATTCATTTCGTCATTCATCAGAGTCTGAATTCACGTGGTTTTCTCAACGAAATGATTATCAAAAATCTACATTCATTTCGTCACTCATAGCAGTCTGAATGCGCGTGCTTTTCTAAGCGAAATGATCAACAGAAATCTACATTCATTTCCTCATTGATCAGAGTCTGAATTCGCATGGTTTTCTAAATGAAATGAGCATCAAAAATATACATTTATTTCGTCATTAATCAGAGTCTGAATTCGCGTGGTTTTCTAAATAAAATGATGGTCAAAAATCTACATTTATTTCGTCATTCATTAGAGTCTGAATTCGCGTGGTTTTCTAAATAAAATGATGGTCAAAAATCTACATTTATTTCGTCATTCATTAGAGTCTGAATTCGCATGGTTTTCTAAATAAGAATAAAATCAGAAAACTACATTTATTTCCTTCATAAGAGTATGAATGCTCATGGTGTTCTTAAAGAAATCTTTAGCAGAAATCTACATTCATTTCGTTATTCATAAGAGTGGTAATGCGCGTGGTGTCCTAAATGAAATTATTATCATAAATATTCATTCATTTCCCCATTCATTAGCGTGGTAATGCGCAAAGTTTTCTAAATGAAATTATTATCATAAATCTTCATTCATTTCGTCATTCATTAGAGTTGTAACGCACATGGTGTTCTAAATGAAGTTAAAACAGAAATCTACATTTATTTCGTCATTCATCACAGTCTGAATTCGCATGGTGTTCTTAAAGAAATCTTTAGCAGAAATCTACATTCATTTCGTTATTCATAAGGGTATGAATGCTCATGGTGTTCTTAAAGAAATCTTTAGCAGAAATCTACATTCATTTCGTCATTCATTAGAGTGGTAATGCGCGTGGTGTTCCAAATGAAATTATTATCATAAATCTTCATTCATTTCGTCATTCATTAGAGTGGTAATGCGCAAAGTGTTCTAAATGAAATTATTATCATAAATCTACATTCATTTCATTATTCATTAGAGTGGTAATGCGCGTGCTTTTCTCAACGAAATGATTATCAAAAATATACATTCATTTCGTCATTCATCAGAGTCTGAATTCACGTGGTTTTCTAAATAAAATGATGGTCAAAAATCTACATTTATTTCGTCATTCATTAGAGTCTGAATTCGCATGGTTTTCTAAATAAGAATAAAATCAGAAAACTACATTTATTTCCTTCATAAGAGTATGAATGCTCATGGTGTTCTTAAAGAAATCTTTAGCAGAAATCTACATTCATTTCGTTATTCATAAGAGTGGTAATGCGCGTGGTGTTCTAAATGAAATTATTATCATAAATCTACATTCATTTCGTTATTCATAAGAGTGGTAATGCGCGTGGTGTCCTAAATGAAATTATTATCATAAATATTCATTCATTTCCCCATTCATTAGAGTGGTAATGCGCAAAGTGTTCTAAATGAAATTATTATCATAAATCTTCATTCATTTCGTCATTCATTAGAGTGGTAATGCGCGTGGTGTTCCAAATGAAATTATTATCATAAATCTACATTCATTTCGTCATTCATTAGAGTGGTAATGCGCAAAGTTTACTAAATGAAATTATTATCATAAATCTTCATTCATTTCGTCATTCCTTAGAGTGGTAATGCGCGTGCTTTTCTCAACGAAATGATTATCAAAAATATACATTCATTTCGTCATTCATCAGAGTCTGAATTCACGTGGTTTTCTCAACGAAATGATTATCAAAAATCTACATTCATTTCGTCACTCATAGCAGTCTGAATGCGCGTGCTTTTCTAAGCGAAATGATCAACAGAAATCTACATTCATTTCCTCATTGATCAGAGTCTGAATTCGCATGGTTTTCTAAATGAAATGAGCATCAAAAATATACATTTATTTCGTCATTAATCAGAGTCTGAATTCGCGTGGTTTTCTAAATAAAATGATGGTCAAAAATCTACATTTATTTCGTCATTCATTAGAGTCTGAATTCGCGTGGTTTTCTAAATAAAATGATGGTCAAAAATCTACATTTATTTCGTCATTCATTAGAGTCTGAATTCGCATGGTTTTCTAAATAAGAATAAAATCAGAAAACTACATTTATTTCCTTCATAAGAGTATGAATGCTCATGGTGTTCTTAAAGAAATCTTTAGCAGAAATCTACATTCATTTCGTTATTCATAAGAGTGGTAATGCGCGTGGTGTCCTAAATGAAATTATTATCATAAATATTCATTCATTTCCCCATTCATTAGCGTGGTAATGCGCAAAGTTTTCTAAATGAAATTATTATCATAAATCTTCATTCATTTCGTCATTCATTAGAGTTGTAACGCACATGGTGTTCTAAATGAAGTTAAAACAGAAATCTACATTTATTTCGTCATTCATCACAGTCTGAATTCGCATGGTGTTCTTAAAGAAATCTTTAGCAGAAATCTACATTCATTTCGTTATTCATAAGGGTATGAATGCTCATGGTGTTCTTAAAGAAATCTTTAGCAGAAATCTACATTCATTTCGTCATTCATTAGAGTGGTAATGCGCGTGGTGTTCCAAATGAAATTATTATCATAAATCTTCATTCATTTCGTCATTCATTAGAGTGGTAATGCGCAAAGTGTTCTAAATGAAATTATTATCATAAATCTACATTCATTTCATTATTCATTAGAGTGGTAATGCGCGTGGTGTTCCAAATGAAATTATTATCATAAATCTACATTCATTGTGTCATTCATTAGAGTGGTAATGCGCGTGGTGTTCCAAATGAAATTATTATCATAAATCTTCATTCATTGCGTCATTCATTAGAGTGGTAATGCGCAAAGTGTTCTAAATGAAATTATTATCATAAATCTACATTCATTTCATTATTCATTAGAGTGGTAATGCGCGTGGTGTTCCAAATGAAATGATTATCAAAAATCTTCATTCATTTCGTCATTCATTAGAGTGGTAATGCGCAAAGTGTTCTAAATGAAATTATTATCAGAAATCTACATTCATTTCGTCATTCATTAGAGTGGTAATGCGCGTGGTGTTCCAAATGAAATTATTATCATAAATCTACATTCATTTCGTTATTCATTAGAATGGTAATGCGCAAAGTGTTCTAAATGAAATTATTATCAGAAATCTACATTCATTTCGTCATTCATTAGAGTGGTAATGCGCAAAGTGTTCTAAATGAAATTATTATCAGAAATCTACATTCATTTCGTCATTCATTAGAGTGGTAATGCGCGTGGTGTTCCAAATGAAATTATTATCATAAATCTTCATTCATTTCGTCATTCATTAGAGTGGTAATGCGCGTGCTTTTCTCAACGAAATGATTATCAAAAATATACATTCATTTCGTCATTCATCAGAGTCTGAATTCACGTGGTTTTCTCAACGAAATGATTATCAAAAATCTACATTCATTTCGTCACTCATAGCAGTCTGAATGCGCGTGCTTTTCTAAGCGAAATGATCAACAGAAATCTACATTCATTTCCTCATTGATCAGAGTCTGAATTCGCATGGTTTTCTAAATGAAATGAGCATCAAAAATATACATTTATTTCGTCATTAATCAGAGTCTGAATTCGCGTGGTTTTCTAAATAAAATGATGGTCAAAAATCTACATTTATTTCGTCATTCATTAGAGTCTGAATTCGCGTGGTTTTCTAAATAAAATGATGGTCAAAAATCTACATTTATTTCGTCATTCATTAGAGTCTGAATTCGCATGGTTTTCTAAATAAGAATAAAATCAGAAAACTACATTTATTTCCTTCATAAGAGTATGAATGCTCATGGTGTTCTTAAAGAAATCTTTAGCAGAAATCTACATTCATTTCGTTATTCATAAGAGTGGTAATGCGCGTGGTGTCCTAAATGAAATTATTATCATAAATATTCATTCATTTCCCCATTCATTAGAGTGGTAATGCGCAAAGTGTTCTAAATGAAATTATTATCATAAATCTTCATTCATTTCGTCATTCATTAGAGTGGTAATGCGCGTGGTGTTCCAAATGAAATTATTATCATAAATCTACATTCATTTCGTCATTCATTAGAGTGGTAATGCGCAAAGTTTACTAAATGAAATTATTATCATAAATCTTCATTCATTTCGTCATTCATTAGAGTGGTAATGCGCGTGCTTTTCTCAACGAAATGATTATCAAAAATATACATTCATTTCGTCATTCATCAGAGTCTGAATTCACGTGGTTTTCTCAACGAAATGATTATCAAAAATCTACATTCATTTCGTCACTCATAGCAGTCTGAATGCGCGTGCTTTTCTAAGCGAAATGATCAACAGAAATCTACATTCATTTCCTCATTGATCAGAGTCTGAATTCGCATGGTTTTCTAAATGAAATGAGCATCAAAAATATACATTTATTTCGTCATTAATCAGAGTCTGAATTCGCGTGGTTTTCTAAATAAAATGATGGTCAAAAATCTACATTCATTTCGTCATTCATTAGAGTGGTAATGCGCGTGGTGTTCCAAATGAAATTATTATCATAAATCTACATTCATTTCGTTATTCATTAGAATGGTAATGCGCAAAGTGTTCTAAATGAAATTATTATCAGAAATCTACATTCATTTCGTCATTCATTAGAGTGGTAATGCGCGTGGTGTTCCAAATGAAATTATTATCATAAATCTTCATTCATTTCGTCATTCATTAGAGTGGTAATGCGCGTGGTGTCCAAATGAAACTTTTATCATAAATCTTCATTCATTTCGTCATTCATAGCAGTCTGAATGCGCGTGGTTTTCTAAACGAAATTATCAACAAAAATCTACATTTATTTCGTCATTCATTAGAGTGGTAATGCGCGTGGTGTTCCAAATGAAATTATTATCATAAATCTACATTCATTTCGTTATTCATTAGAGTGGTAATGCGCAAAGTGTTCTAAATGAAATTATTATCAGAAATCTACATTCATTTCGTCATTCATTAGAGTGGTAATGCGCGTGGTGTTCCAAATGAAATTATTATCATAAATCTTCATTCATTTCGTCATTCATTAGAGTGGTAATGCGCGTGCTTTTCTCAACGAAATGATTATCAAAAATATACATTCATTTCGTCATTCATCAGAGTCTGAATTCACGTGGTTTTCTCAACGAAATGATTATCAAAAATCTACATTCATTTCGTCACTCATAGCAGTCTGAATGCGCGTGCTTTTCTAAGCGAAATGATCAACAGAAATCTACATTCATTTCCTCATTGATCAGAGTCTGAATTCGCATGGTTTTCTAAATGAAATGAGCATCAAAAATATACATTTATTTCGTCATTAATCAGAGTCTGAATTCGCGTGGTTTTCTAAATAAAATGATGGTCAAAAATCTACATTTATTTCGTCATTCATTAGAGTCTGAATTCGCGTGGTTTTCTAAATAAAATGATGGTCAAAAATCTACATTTATTTCGTCATTCATTAGAGTCTGAATTCGCATGGTTTTCTAAATAAGAATAAAATCAGAAAACTACATTTATTTCCTTCATAAGAGTATGAATGCTCATGGTGTTCTTAAAGAAATCTTTAGCAGAAATCTACATTCATTTCGTTATTCATAAGAGTGGTAATGCGCGTGGTGTCCTAAATGAAATTATTATCATAAATATTCATTCATTTCCCCATTCATTAGAGTGGTAATGCGCAAAGTGTTCTAAATGAAATTATTATCATAAATCTTCATTCATTTCGTCATTCATTAGAGTGGTAATGCGCGTGGTGTTCCAAATGAAATTATTATCATAAATCTACATTCATTTCGTCATTCATTAGAGTGGTAATGCGCAAAGTTTACTAAATGAAATTATTATCATAAATCTTCATTCATTTCGTCATTCATTAGAGTGGTAATGCGCGTGCTTTTCTCAACGAAATGATTATCAAAAATATACATTCATTTCGTCATTCATCAGAGTCTGAATTCACGTGGTTTTCTCAACGAAATGATTATCAAAAATCTACATTCATTTCGTCACTCATAGCAGTCTGAATGCGCGTGCTTTTCTAAGCGAAATGATCAACAGAAATCTACATTCATTTCCTCATTGATCAGAGTCTGAATTCGCATGGTTTTCTAAATGAAATGAGCATCAAAAATATACATTTATTTCGTCATTAATCAGAGTCTGAATTCGCGTGGTTTTCTAAATAAAATGATGGTCAAAAATCTACATTTATTTCGTCATTCATTAGAGTCTGAATTCGCGTGGTTTTCTAAATAAAATGATGGTCAAAAATCTACATTTATTTCGTCATTCATTAGAGTCTGAATTCGCATGGTTTTCTAAATAAGAATAAAATCAGAAAACTACATTTATTTCCTTCATAAGAGTATGAATGCTCATGGTGTTCTTAAAGAAATCTTTAGCAGAAATCTACATTCATTTCGTTATTCATAAGAGTGGTAATGCGCGTGGTGTCCTAAATGAAATTATTATCATAAATATTCATTCATTTCCCCATTCATTAGCGTGGTAATGCGCAAAGTTTTCTAAATGAAATTATTATCATAAATCTTCATTCATTTCGTCATTCATTAGAGTTGTAACGCACATGGTGTTCTAAATGAAGTTAAAACAGAAATCTACATTTATTTCGTCATTCATCACAGTCTGAATTCGCATGGTGTTCTTAAAGAAATCTTTAGCAGAAATCTACATTCATTTCGTTATTCATAAGGGTATGAATGCTCATGGTGTTCTTAAAGAAATCTTTAGCAGAAATCTACATTCATTTCGTCATTCATTAGAGTGGTAATGCGCGTGGTGTTCCAAATGAAATTATTATCATAAATCTTCATTCATTTCGTCATTCATTAGAGTGGTAATGCGCAAAGTGTTCTAAATGAAATTATTATCATAAATCTACATTCATTTCATTATTCATTAGAGTGGTAATGCGCGTGGTGTTCCAAATGAAATTATTATCATAAATCTACATTCATTGCGTCATTCATTAGAGTGGTAATGCGCGTGGTGTTCCAAATGAAATTATTATCATAAATCTTCATTCATTGCGTCATTCATTAGAGTGGTAATGCGCAAAGTGTTCTAAATGAAATTATTATCATAAATCTACATTCATTTCATTATTCATTAGAGTGGTAATGCGCGTGGTGTTCCAAATGAAATTATTATCATAAATCTTCATTCATTTCGTCATTCATTAGAGTGGTAATGCGCAAAGTGTTCTAAATGAAATTATTATCAGAAATCTACATTCATTTCGTCATTCATTAGAGTGGTAATGCGCGTGGTGTTCCAAATGAAATTATTATCATAAATCTACATTCATTTCGTTATTCATTAGAATGGTAATGCGCAAAGTGTTCTAAATGAAATTATTATCAGAAATCTACATTCATTTCGTTATTCATTAGAGTGGTAATGCGCGTGGTGTTCCAAATGAAATTATTATCATAAATCTTCATTCATTTCGTCATTCATTAGAGTGGTAATGCGCGTGGTGTTCCAAATGAAACTTTTATCATAAATCTTCATTCATTTCGTCATTCATAGCAGTCTGAATGCGCGTGGTTTTCTAAACGAAATTATCAACAAAAATCTACATTTATTTCGTCATTCATTAGAGTGGTAATGCGCGTGGTGTTCCAAATGAAATTATTATCATAAATCTACATTCATTTCGTCATTCATTAGAGTGGTAATGCGCGTGGTGTTCCAAATGAAATTATTATCATAAATCTTCATTCATTTCGTCATTCATTAGAGTGGTAATGCGCGTGGTGTTCTAAATGAAACTTTTATCATAAATCTTCATTCATTTCGTCATTCATAGCAGTCTGAATGCGCGTGGTTTTCTAAACGAAATTATCAACAAAAATCTACATTTATTTCGTTATTCATTAGAGTGGTAATGCGCAAAGTGTTCTAAATGAAATTATTATCAGAAATCTACATTCATTTCGTCATTCATTAGAGTGGTAATGCGCGTGGTGTTCCAAATGAAATTATTATCATAAATCTTCATTCATTTCGTCATTCATTAGAGTGGTAATGCGCGTGGTGTTCTAAATGAAACTTTTATCATAAATCTTCATTCATTTCGTCATTCATAGCAGTCTGAATGCGCGTGGTTTTCTAAACGAAATTATCAACAAAAATCTACATTCATTTCGTCATTCATTAGAGTGGTAATGCGCGTGGTGTTCCAAATGAAATTATTATCATAAATCTACATTCATTTCGTTATTCATTAGAGTGGTAATGCGCAAAGTGTTCTAAATGAAATTATTATCAGAAATCTACATTCATTTCGTTATTCATTAGAGTGGTAATGCGCAAAGTGTTCTAAATGAAATTATTATCAGAAATCTACATTCATTTCGTCATTCATTAGAGTGGTAATGCGCGTGGTGTTCCAAATGAAATTATTATCATAAATCTACATTCATTTCGTTATTCATTAGAGTGGTAATGCGCAAAGTGTTCTAAATGAAATTATTATCAGAAATCTACATTCATTTCGTTATTCATTAGAGTGGTAATGCGCAAAGTGTTCTAAATGAAATTATTATCAGAAATCTACATTCATTTCGTCATTCATTAGAGTGGTAATGCGCGTGGTGTTCCAAATGAAATTATTATCATAAATCTACATTCATTTCGTTATTCATTAGAGTGGTAATGCGCAAAGTGTTCTAAATGAAATTATTATCAGAAATCTACATTCATTTCGTTATTCATTAGAGTGGTAATGCGCAAAGTGTTCTAAATGAAATTATTATCATAAATCTACATTCATTTCGTTATTCATTAGAGTGGTAATGCGCAAAGTGTTCTAAATGAAATTATTATCAGAAATCTACATTTATTTCGTCATTCATTAGAGTGGTAATGCGCGTGGTGTTCCAAATGAAATTATTATCATAAATCTACATTCATTTCGTTATTCATTAGAGTGGTAATGCGCAAAGTGTTCTAAATGAAATTATTATCAGAAATCTACATTCATTTCGTCATTCATTAGAGTGGTAATGCGCGTGGTGTTCCAAATGAAATTATTATCATAAATCTTCATTCATTTCGTCATTCATTAGAGTGGTAATGCGCGTGGTGTTCTAAATGAAACTTTTATCATAAATCTTCATTCATTTCGTCATTCATAGCAGTCTGAATGCGCGTGGTTTTCTAAACGAAATTATCAACAAAAATCTACATTCATTTCGTCATTCATTAGAGTGGTAATGCGCGTGGTGTTCTAAAAGAAATTAATATCCTAAATCTACATTCATTTCGTCATTCATCAAAGTCTGAATTTGTGTGGTTTTCTAAACGAAATGATCGTCAAAAATATACATTCATTTTTCTCATTCATAAGAGTCTGAATGCGCGAGGATCTCTAAAGAAAATGATCGTCAAAAATCTACATATATTTCGTTATTTGTCAGAGTTTGAATTCGCATGGTTTTCTAAATGAAGTGAGCATCAAAAATATACATTCATTTCATCATTCATCAGAGTCTGAATGCGCGTGCTTTTCTAAGCGAAATGATTAACAATAATTTTACATTCTTTTCGTCATTCATTACAGTCTGAATTCGGATTGTTTCCTAAACAAAATGATTATCAAAAATATACATTCATTTTTCTCATTCATAAAAGTCTGAATGCGCGTGGTTTTCTAAATAAAATGATTAACAAAAACTTACATTCATTTCGTCATTCATCAGAGTCTGAATTCGCATGGTTTTCTAAATATAATGATTGTCAAAAATATACAGTCATTTTTCTCATTTCTACTATATTTCCATTAGAGCTGGACACAAGGAGACCTACAAGCGGGTCAGTGAAAAATCCTATTTTCTTCTTTTCCACCTCAAAATTTCTAATTGAAAATCAATACACAATCGAAAACGGTCATGAAAATCCAGTTTTGAAGTAAATCTCGAGTCGCGAAAAAAATACTCAAAAATCCACTTTGATGGCCATACATTGCCTTGTTAATGGTTTCGTGGCTTAGAGATGGATGAGCTGAAGAAAATCTGGAATATCTCTGGTTGTAGGTAAGCTAGAACCCTAAGGTAAAACGTTTCATCCACTTTGAACCTCTGCCATCCTATACAGATAGAATGTTGGTAGATATCTGTCGAGAGCATGTAGAATTAAAGCCTATTTGTGCGCCGAGTGCGATCCTGGTTCCTTGAACCTCTGGCATCCTATCGTGATATCTAGTTTGGTGAATTAACGCACGAAAAACTAGGAATAAAGTCTGTTTTGGTGGCTACAATTCTTGTAGTGCTGGACACAGGGAGACCCAACAGTGGGTCAGTAAAAAATCCAACTTCCTTCATTCGCACCTCAAACTGAAATCACTTGTTGAAAATCAATATGCTATCGAAAAGGATGAAGAAAAACGAATTTTGAAGTGAATATCCAAAGATCGAAAAATTACTTAAAAAGCCTATTTGATGTCCATACTTTGCCTTATAATTGACTTCGCGTACGTGGGAAGCTTAAGTTGAAGAAAATATCGAATATCTCTGGCTGTACAAAAGCTACAGATCTAAGACAAAAATTATCGTCCTCCTTGAACGTATATATAGTTTTGTGAATTAAAGCAAGAAAAACCAGGAATAAAGGCTGTTTTGGTGGCCTCAGAGAGCCTTGTCTGACACAATTCTTGTAGTGCTGGACACAGTGAGACCGACCAGTGGGTCAATGAAATATTATCAAATCGAAATTCCCTTTTTCGCACCTCAAAATCACGTGCTGAAAATTAATGTGGGATCGAAAAGGGTGAAGAAAAACGAATTTTGGATCGGGGAGGGGTCAGCGTCTTGACTATGTCAGGACTCCCTTCAGTTTTGTTCCGTATTTGATGTATATAATATATTCTAAATCTGGACGAAAACCAAATTTTATCGAACCCTGAAAGAACCTCTTACTCGCATATCGAATCTGAATTTAGCTTATTGTTTGGTTTTGCGTTTGCCGATGAAATTAACCGGAGTATTTGAACAAAATATACCATATAGATGTTAAACACGAACGAACATGAGCTTAAAAGATCTTAAATGTACATTTACATTTATAAATTATGGCATAAAATTGAAAGGTTGCTGTTACTCACTTTTCTCCATCTTCGAATTTCACATTGACATTTGATGGACATCTTTCTTGATAAAAAAGTACGTTCATTTTTGCCTTACACTTGTTAGGGTTGAGAATTGCAAGGTCCGCCTGGTATGAACATTCGCTTTCTTCAACTTTAATCACCTAAATAATTGGGAAATAAGCTTTTAAATTTTACAGAATTCAACCTGTTTAACCGGAACGAATGCAAAGCACGCAAATTGGTGTATCATTACATTGGCTTCCCATTTGTTCGTGAGATTTTATGTTATTCTATAACGTTAGTCAGGAATTGAAGAACCGTGGAAATGATCACACTGAGCAAAGCTACTGAACCATGCGTACGTTCGTACGCAAAGTCCTACGATTTTTCTCTTAGTCAGAACTGTTATTGAAAGGGCACCGTTACGACTAAATTACTACCATGAAACGCTGCAGCCTCCCTCAATTAAGCTAGAGGGATTGGGTGTGCAAAAAAATGCAGATTTGAATAGACATTAGCTATAAACAAGAGACCATTCATTGGGGACAGAGTGCCTTATGGTCTCTTGCTATAAAAACGTATAACCCACCTCAAGTGCACTTTGACCTTCTTTCTTTGCTTTTAAAACATCAAATGTCTGAACGCAATCCAATCCAAATGTTTTACTGGATCCACTCATCTTACACTCGCTCAACACCAAGCCTTCATCTCCAAGTCCCACAGATTCACTGTATATAAATGGTACTAGGATGTTCGACACAATGCTCGAGCATGATGTGTCTTTGATCGCGGACCAGTCTTTCTCGAGGATGTGAAACGTAACAACACGTTTCGAATCGTCATATCGTAAACTGTTATAGATAACTCGGCGTGCGTGAGCAGGACGACAACAGTCTCGGTCTCGGCGCCCTTGGAGTAAAAGAAAACAAATGGGAATAAATTTGATTCATACATTATGAGTGCGACGCGCCTAACTGTGGCCACCCAATTCATTTTTTTACAAGTGTTTTTACAAGTACAACGAGAACTTGTACATTTTGACGTGAGGTCAAACTCGTGTCAGCAAAGATTTTATTTATATTTGGGACAGAAAGGACCAAAAACATGCCAATTTAAAATATATGAGCGAGTTTAAAAATTACTTGGGCGGCCAAGGTTAGGCGCGTCGCACTAGCTGTAAGTGTTCTATCTACATCTGATCGACACGGTTGAAAAACGCACTGCGCATGCTCGGAAATTTGGCAAAAAAATTCATAGAGGAGTCGTGTGTATGAAGAAAACCATTGGAGATTTACATGTCTTATATTATGCGAATTTCTCTCGTATTATTTGACCAGGGAAAAAAAAGTAATGTGTCAGGAAAAAAATAAGCACTAACTTTCCACGAACGGCCTTAACCTTTACCAAACGCCGGTAAACACGACGAACTTCAGAGCATGCGCAGTGCGTTTTTCACCCGTGTCCATCTGATCTAATACCAGCAGAAAGGATAACCCGTCCCGAGGGGGGGGTGGGGGGGGGAGTTATTCCTAAATATTTTGTACGGGGATGCTCCGCCCAGACTATCGACCTCTTACCCTTTTATATACCACATTTCGGCAAAAAGGTAGCCCTTTTATATACGTTTTTGCGTGAGGTACCCCTTCCATATATACCTTAATTTTGAAACAGACCAGATATGAATATCCATCGTCGCGTAATACGGTGTACAATTTCGGCTTCATTTGCTTGAATAGTATAAATTTAGCTTCCTCTTTCCTTTTCTTAACCAAACACCACAAATTCCCAACCCTTTCTATACCTACGGTCTGAAAAAGATACCCCTTTCGGGCGGAGCACCCCCGTATAGTCTACTATAAAGTGTACCCCCTCCCGGCAACCCGTGGTGGTTTTTGATGATGGCGACAGAAGTACGTCCATGATTCGATCCTATAAGTATACTAACATACTACTACCCATGGCTATATGGTAATGATAAATGTACATGTTCGTGTGCCGAGTGCGACCCATGTCTGCCATATTTCTTGTAGAGCTAGACGCAGGGAGACCTACCAGTAGGTCAGTGAAAAATCCAACTTCTCTGCACACCTCAAAATCACTTGTTCAAAATCAATATAGTATCGAAAACGGTCATGAAAATCGAGTTTTGGAGTGAATATTGATGCGCGCAGAAAATGAACAAACTGCCTCTGAAAATCCCATACTCATTAATATGAAATGATCCTCGCAAATCTACATTTATAGCCGTTTTTCGAATTCGTAAAATACCGCTGTGTTAAGTGACCACAGATTCATATTAGCCTCAGTTCAATATCCAAACATTCACAAATACCAACGGTAAAGTAAAGAATGCAATACTTCAACAATACAAACACTTCAGTTGAAATTCCATGGACCTTCACACTTGACACATGAGTATTCTACACAAAATCGAGGCTAATCCTGCGTAAATGAATCTGTCACAGGTTCTACCCTACCAGCGGGAACAGGGCGTAGATCAGATGCAAAGATTAAAGAGACTTATTCGCAAAGTTAAAGGATAAACTTGATTTCAAATGGTATTATACAGCTAAAAAAACTCGCCTCTTACTTCCCAACAAAGGACAGAACTAACGCAGAATTAACATCAACACAATATCATCTACAAATTTACATGTCCACAGCAAGAATGCAACGCAATCTATGTCGGAGAAACAGGCAGACTAGAAAAAAAGAGAGTAAAAGAACACACCTCTAGGGATAAAAGCTCAGCAATCCTCAGGCATACAGTATCAAGCGGCCATGAGATACCCAGTATCTCCGACCACCCCTACCACATGAAAAGAAAAATAGCACAAGCGCTGATCATAAAAGAATGCAGACCATGCAACTTTAAATGAACAAGGGCAGTCCGTTCCCTTGAGACTGTTTAATTAGATTCATGCAATATATGCAAATATATAAGTTTACAGTTCATGTCATTCATAATGCTGATGATGAGCACTGGACAGTGCTCGAAATATTCAGTAAAGATTCCAAACCAAAAGATCATTATATGTTGTCACTTTCGTATTCACATTTATAATCAAGTTATATGCCCATTACGTGTTTATTAAGCATTGTATTTAAGCCTATTTATTACTATCTTCTCAGTCATCACTCTTTGATTTACTTTAAAGCTACAATCCATGCCAAAAGACATGGTACAACGCAATGTTTTTAGGTCAAGAAATACCTCACCCCTGTTCAATGTGGTTCAATAGCTAGAGGATTCCGCATTGAATCGTTTTGGAGAGGCAGGGGACGGACCAATTAAAACCTCACCCCAACATTGAGTCCAGAGGGGGAAGGGGGAGGGGGAGTTAGCAGGGATTGTAGTATGAATTCAAGGGATCATATGCATATCGGTTTAGTGTGACTATAAATAAGAATATGAAAGAAAAGCTTGGGACGCCTCTTTGAACGTGTTCTGGATAATCAGCTTATAATTAAGAACTCGCGATTCGTTCGATCGTTTTCAGGTAACACTCTTCAAGTTCCTCATAAAGCTGTTCAAGATGTTTTCGCTGTTCACTTGGTGATGGAAGGAGAAGGGTTGCAGTCATCTCCTCGGCTGATAAAACCTTCTTCAACTTATCTGCATCAGCTTTTTCTTTCTAAAAGTAAAGATGAATTTCAAGTTTAAAAGTGCGCTTCTAATATTCTTGAAATCCAGACAAAAAAGTACATTTATTTTAATATGTTGATTGTAGTGAGTGATCACTGAGTCTTTCGAGCCAAAGGCTCAAGTTTAAAGCTTTCAACCCTAGATTGAATTGGAATCGAGTTTAATTTTATGGAGGGAGGAACAACGGTGAAAAACCCTCGAAGTACAGGAAAGAACCAACAAGCAACTCTACTCACATACGACAATGAGACAGGGAAATCGCTTGGTGAGATGGTGAGAAGCACAGCATTAGCAATACACACCACCTGTGCTTCTCAAACTCCCAGTGCATTTCTCTTGAGAATAGGATTCTTTGTTTGAGTAGTATCCATATTCATGTGTCTTGTCATGCGCAATCGTTAAACAAAGAAATAAACTCAAGGGATTATGATATGTGTTTTGAAATGGGTAAACATTATGCGCAAGCTGGTGGAATATTCAATGATTTCAGCATACTTGATAAGGGGCATTGAGTCTTTTTTTGACATCTAGCCTGTAGTGTCTGTATTCTTCAGTGTTGCTACGATCTGTTGCTTTTAGACGCAGGATTTCATAAACTCTACGGCACTGTATCTGTTAAGATAGGTGAATACCATCAAAAACATTACCAAGGGGCCGGGGTGCCCCCTCCAGTTTTTTTGATGTAACCAACACAAACATAATCAAAGACACAATCACAATATGACATGCAACATTTGGCCCCTCCACATATCCAGGCCTTGCTATTGGCCTGCAACAGTACAGGTATTATGACTGAAAAACAAGATGACACATGACAGGGTCACGGCATTAAGATTTCAAACATTACCAACCAATAAGAACATAGCGACATCATTGTCTAGACAATAAGGATTCATTAACATAGTACAATATTATAATCATAGCAAAGACATTTCTGGCAATGAAAGCAAATCAAGGGCAGTCGGGTGGTGATGCTCTCACCTCTGGGGTCTCAGGGTTTGATTCCTGGACTCAGCATCACAAGAGAGTTCAGCTTGTTGAGTCTCTCCCTTGATTCAAGAACATTCTATGTGTTAATGCTTCATTTTACTTCCCTAAGAAAAACCCAACATGCTAACTTCCAATAGTCCCCTTCACAGTTCCCTATGCCATCTTGAAAGGTAGCTAGGCATTTGCATCGAAGCAAGATAGAGAAATGTGAATAATTGTTCAAGGTGTTTAAAAAAGGTTTCTATCACTATTTGTCTTGCTTCTATGCAAAGGCCTGGGTACCTTTCAAGATGGTGCAGTGAACTGTGAAGGGGACTATCAGCCATGTCCTGACTGAGGTTGAGGTTCAGAGGTTGTTTCAGTATTATTTTGATGAATCCAATGTTTAGTTGATGTTTGCTTGATACCTTATTCATTTTTCTTGTTTTCTGGGCTTTAGATGCTAAGTCAGCAGTAAACCCTTTTTTCAGTACATCAGGGGAGAAACACTCAAGTTTACTGCAAGCCAAGGCATCTACATTGTCTCGAAGACGTATAAAATAATCAGATGGATCTTCAACTGCAAAAAGGAAAAAGTGCAACTTAAAAAAAAATATCAAAGGGTATGATGGAAGGAAGGAATGATGAAAGGAAGGAAAGAAGGAACGAAGGAATGAAGGAAGGAAGGAACGAAGGAAGGAAGGAAGAAAGGAAGGAAGCACGGATAGAAGGAAGGAAAGATGGAAGGAAGGAAAGAAGGAACGAAGGAAGGAAGGAAGGAAAGAAGGAAAGAATGATGGAAGGAAGGAAGGAATGATGGACAGAAGGGAAGGAAGGAAAGGAGGAGGGTTGAACAATTGAACAAATGAATGAACTGAACAAATAAAGGATCAAAGGAAATGAATGAAGGAAGAAATGAGGGAAGGAAAAAACGAAGCAAGGAAAGAGGAAAAGAAGGAAGATTTGATTAATAGTATTTGAATGGTGTTTCTAACTGACATCAAAACAACATCTCTTCAAAAAATACTTTGAAACAGAGGATATCACACTATTTTCTAAACCCTTCAACATGCTTAATTTCATCATCCAGCATCGCATGATTAATATCTTTCAGCATTTCTTGTTGGATAATATTGGTCAAACTAACTCTCTTGGCAGATGAAAGAGTTATAGTAATGTTCTCTATGAACAAATTTAAAGAGTAAAACTGAAGGTCTCAACAACAACTTCACTTACCAGTGATATCAAGCACTCTTAGATCCTTTATATAATGCTCTTCAACTGTATTTAATAGTTTGGCTAGAAATAGCAGAGAAAAAAGGTGGGGTGAATATTTCAAATGATATGCACAAATTTGCAAAGTAATCCATTCTTAGTGGCTGAGTGCTTGGGCAATTGTGTACTTTATGGATCAGCTGGCATGTGTTGGTTGACACTTGGCTGGCCAATTGTTGGCTGATCTTTAGTCCACACTTCACCAACACTTCACTGACACTTTGCTTCAGCAAAACTTGAAAAGGATTAAGCCTCTCATTGGCCATCTGTTGGCATCAGTGATCACATCTTTGTCAACTAATTTTACTTCTTATTTATTGATCCTTAAAATAGCCGGCAGTATGAAGTACCCAGTGATTGACCGCCGGTAGCGACCTTCTATTGAAACCCCCGATGTTAAGTACAGAATAAAGGGTGCTATATATTTCATTTACCTCCATGGCCTTGTTTTTGAAAAGGAGGCAAAACAAGCATTTGACTGAACAAAGAAAAAAAAAATGGATAATAAATAACATGATGACAATAATAACAATTCAATAATTGTTTTATTATACATTTTGTAAACTAAAAATACATGTAACTTGACATGATAAATGTATTATTTGTAGGTCAAAACCACAGATAATAAATTTATCATGTCGAGTTCACATGATATCAGGGATTGGTTAAGGGCTCTAAACCAATCAGAATTGAGATACTGAGTAAAATGTATAATAAAGGTGTAATTCGTTTTAATTGGTTGCAATTTTTTACAGCACGATGCACAAAAGTAGGACCACATTTAATGTATTCGCATACTTCTATGCATGGGATTTTGTACTTTAAACTGACAAATTTGATGCCAAGCTGTCTGGTTTTACCAAATAAGGCTTGTAAAAACTTGTTTTGGCAGCAAAAATCAGCAAATATATTAAAAGTGGTCATACTTTTATTGCACGTCGCCCTGTAAACATTTGAAAATTGGTGAGTAATCAGTGAGAATTCAGCTACTGCTAGGGTGTATGTACCTTATTCTGGGCCTCAATTTATCTGGGTATGCATAGTAATGATACACTGTCATGTACCCAACAATGCTATACTCAATCTCACCAGATACTTTCTTTTTCTCAAACCTACAGATTCAAAAAAAATAAAAATTAAATGCATGAAAGATATTGTATTAAACTGCTAAATATCCTAGTTCTATTCATGTGCTGAAGACCAAGTGTGGATAAGGAAAGGAAAACTGTCCAGGCTAGATGGCTAGATACATTTATTCTTTCTGACTTGTGATTTGACAATTTTTCTCTAGATTCTCTAGTTTTTCTTGTTTCCACAAAAAACAATAATTACAAATTCAAACATAACAAGTATTATGATTCTGTTTGATTCAGAGCTTGTTTTACCCTATAGATCCATTCTTCCTATCTTACACCCACCCACCAATCCATCCCATCCATCCTGCAATCCTTCCCATCCTATACTAATTAGTTCTATCCCTCCTACCCATCAATACTTCAATCCTATCTTATCAATCTATTTCACCCAGCAATCCATCCCATCCATCCAGCAATCCTTCCCATACTAATCCATTCTACCCATCCACCCAATCCAATCCATCTATCCCGCCCAGCAATAAATCCTATCCTAATCTATTCTATCCCTCCAACCCATCAATACTTCCACTCATCAACTGACTAATTCATCCATCCTATCCCATCCTATCCAATCCACCTATCCACTCATCAACTGACCAATCAATCCATCCCATCCCATCCTATCCAATCCACCTATCCACTCATCAACTGACCAATCCATCCATCCTATGGCATCCTATCCAACCCACCTATCCACCCATCAACTGACCCATCCATCCATCCTATTCCATCCTATCCAATCCACCTATCCACCCGTCAACTGACCAATCTATCCATCCTATCGCATCCTATCCAATCCACCTATCCACCCATCAACTGACCCATCCATCCATCCTATCCTGTCCAATCCACCTATCCACTCATCAACTGACCCATCCATCCATCCTATCCTGTCCAATCCACCTATCCATTCATCAACTGACCAATCCATCCATCCTATCCTGTCCAATCCACCTATCCACTCATCAACTGACCCATCCATCCATCCTATCCTGTCCAATCCACCTATCCACTCATCAACTGACCCATCCATCCATCCTATCCTGTCCAATCCACCTATCCACTCATCAACTGACCAATCCATCCATCCTATCCTGTCCAATCCACCTATCAACTCATCAACTGACCCATCCATCCATCCCATCCTGTCCAATCCACCTATCAACTCATCAACTGACCCATCCATCCATCCCATCCTGTCCAATCCACCTATCCAATCATCAACTGACCCATCCATCCATCCTATCCTGTCCAATCCACCTATCCAATCATCAACTGACCCATCCATCCATCCTATCCTGTCCAATCCACCTATCAACTCATCAACTGACCCATCCATCCATCCCATCCTGTCCAATCCACCTATCCAATCATCAACTGACTCATCCATCCATCCCATCCTATCTAATCCACCTATCCACCCATTAACTTTGAAATACAACCAGACTATTAATGGTATCACCGATTACAAAAAACTATCATTAGCTAGGGAAAAACACCTGATTGTACTGAATGTATTAATTTTAAAGTCAACTTACAAGAAATAAAAGTTCCATCTTTCATCATCAGTTTCTGTAAAGTATAATAAAATTCAAAATTAAAGTTGACTATTGTGAATAATTTGCTCCCAAACAACTTAATTAGGCTAAACCAATACCCTGAAACTAAAACAACCCCTGGGCTGATCAAAGTCAGGGCAGTTAATTCATGGATCGCATTTGAATTTATTTTTTTAGGTTTTGCAGAAGGAGGAAAACCACTCACTGTGTAACTGGAGAAGATATCCTTAAATCAAGGGAGACCCAATAAACTCTACTGACATGTGATAGAAAGTCCAGGGATTGAACCTTAGACCCAAGAGGTGAGAGAACTATCACTACCCACCCTAGATTCCCCACCAAAGCAATGAACAACACTTATTACACATTACAGCACTTTTCATAATTCTGCTACCAAACCGACTCCAGACGTCTAGCGTTTTGGCTCCCGTCAATCAAACTATGATGGGCCGAGTTAATTCCGACCAAGAGATAAGGAAATTCCTGTCACTAGACAGCCATTTTCACATGGAAATTTCTTAATCCCTCACGATCGGAATGAACTCAGTCCAACATAGTTTGATTAACGGAAGCCAAAATGCTAGACGTCTGGAGTCTGTAGGTCACAGAATTATGAAAAGCGTTGTAATTTAAAATACTATGCAGTAGTTTCAAATAAGAAAGCTATACAAACCAATAAAAGATGCAGCATCTATATACCAGAGAAGAAATGTCTGCAGTCTACTGTGATATTCTTTGAATTTTGGAACGTTTATATCAGCCTGGAAAAAAAGAATAAGAACACATTTCTGATCTATAATATACTAGATTTTGAAAACATACTTATGCACACAAGCATAGTTCACAATACTACACAAAAAGGATGCAGAGCTTTGGAGTTCTGCAGAGAATTATTTCAAAACTGGGTCAGGAGAGTAAACACTTTAGGGACTGGACTCAGTACTTAAATTTGGAGTGTCTAATCATCCTTTCTCGTAGCTGAATTGCTGAATAAATACACCTCAACATGGCTGAGTCGAAGGTATACAAAGGTGCCCCAGGCAGTCATCATACGACTCATGTCAGACCACGGAGCACAGCTAAGATTGAATTAGGATTGATTTTTGTGGAGGAAGAAAAACTAGAGAATTTGGAGAAAATTCACTGAAGCAACTGAAAGGGAGAGAATCAACAACCTCAGCTCACTTAGGGTGCCAAGTCTGGGGATCAAGCCCAGGACATTAGCAGTGAGAAGTGAGAACCTATGCACTACAATATACCAGCCTTGCTTCCCTTGAGCCAGTATTAAGGGAAGCACAGGTGGCCCAGCTGTGTGTCTCTCTCTAATGCGACCCAGGTTCGAGTCTTGCCAGACTTAATCAAGTGCAGCACTTGCCTCTCACTTATGGGTCTTAAATTTGACTCCTAGTCTCAACATGGAACAAAGCGCGTAGCATCTCTCCCTCCCAAATCCATCTAAATTCAGTCTGTGAGTGAGCAATACTCTGATTTTGGTCAGCTCAGAAACTGTTTTAAAGTTCTATAAATATATATATATAATATATATTTACATATATATTAATATTAATAATACAATGTACACCTACAAAATAAATTTCATAATCCTTTTCATCATGCTGGTATGAATACAGAAGTTCTCCCATTGGCCGAAACTTCCCCTCTGAAGGTAGCTTGGCAATGAAGTCATCCAGGTTGGTATAAAAACCTGTTGTAAACCAAAATGTGGTTCTAATTCAGCAAAATTATTACATTTCTCAGGCTGTTTCACAGGGATACTGATATGAAAATGCCACTAGCATGCATGAATTCATTATCATGAAATAACTGTTATAAATTTCTACATTCCGATTGGTTGGGAGTGTGTGCTTTATGAAAGCACATAGTGTGCATGAGTGCACTTTGTTTTGGCAAAATTGCAGAAATAATTAAGCAATTGCAAGGGCCTGGGGGAGTTATGGATTCTAATCAAATTAGCAACATGTGTGATAAAGCATCTCAATATTAGTAAGTCTGGAAAATTTAAATTTAAATTATTTATTCCTTCAAAAAAATCCAGGGATTTTACAGGAAAAATGAAAAAATTTGTTTTGATCATGAACTGACCATGGATGGGCAGGGATTCAATTAGAAGCCTGGAAACAGTGAACTCCAGCATCTACCTTCCCTATCTGAGCTGCCTACTTTTGCCATTCCACTTCCCTATTGTACCTGTCAATAAAGGTTTTTCCTTGATACAGCCGCCTAATTAAGTAAACCACCTGCCCACTTAAAATGTTAATGAAATCCCCGAATGAATGGAATGGCCTAAGTTAGTAATATAAATTACACATCACAAAATACCTGGTGGAAGTTGTTCAGCAATTGTACTTAATACAGGTTCAGCCTGAAACAAAATATTAATGGTTACTGTGTTTGAATAGTTTTGTAATTTTGGTCTTTTCAAAAAAAAAAACACACTAACCAATGACCAATTTTAATGCATTTGTGCAGCTTTAATTTATGTACAAGGTTTTTTCACTCCAAATAAACAGCTGTAAAGGCCAGGAGACATTAGGAGATTTTAATGCCAAGATCCTATATTATATAAGGATCTCATTGGTTCATTATTTATGCTGTTGTTTACATCAGTGCACACACAAAGTCATGGCTTATCATATTAACGGCCAATCATCGGACAATGTTCAGCCAAAGTTGGAACTTGTCCAGTCAAATCTTTGCCTTGCCAGTCATTTTGACCAGTAACATTGAACCAGAAAAGAGTTATGCCTGAGCTAAAGCTAATTTTGCTGGTCATCTTGACCAGTGACTGATAGGCCATTATTTCAAGCCCTAAAATGTTCCAATGAAAATTTCACTAATTTTGTCCCTGCAACCTGATGAACAAATTCAAACTAGTTTGATTTCTTCTAATATTTATAGGTGTGTGTATATTTATCAATAAAGAAAAAAGTGCTTTCAAATATTCATATATATATACCTCTATTCCTTCAAGCTTGCCATTCACGTCTGAATCGTATGTCATTCCAAGATATGTCAAGAGACTTCCAGAATGATAGTAAAGCTGAAAAAATGAACCAATAATTTTCTTGCATGACTTCTTTTCATATGAGACAATTATGGTAGATAATTCAAGAATATATATGATATGGAATTCCAGGGGGGAGAGGGGTTAAACAAGTATGGAATTCCTCGGGCCAGGGGTCTTGAATCATTTCAGATTTTCTTAAGGCAAGGGGGGGGATAAGAAATTTGATGCCACCCGTGGTATGGGTATGGATATTTTCTGGAACTACCTGTTAGTATAAGCTCAGGGAACATAGCTGGGCTTTTACCATTCACTATAAAAATACTTCAGTTCTTAAGAAAATGTAATACCTGAACTTGCAGCCCACTGTATCCAAAGATAGTTTCACTGGTAAATTAATCAAAATTAAATTTAGTAACAATGCAAAAAAGGAGAGGAGAGAAAGCTTTTGTTTTAAGGTAAACTTACTTATCTCCAAATAACTGGTGTGTGAACTCTGGGTGGAATTCTTTGCCTTTATCAAAAATGTCATTTTCTGTTGTCACTAAAAACCAAAACCAAGTCACATCAATAAAAAGGTTGTATAGACCCTTTTAATAAATCCTACGATACTTTATTTTCCGCATTTGACGTCAAATTTATTCTTCTCAATTTCAATCAAGAGAACAAATTTCAAAAGAATAAATTTGATGTCAAACACAGAAAAAAAAGCATTGTAGGATTTATTAAAAGGGTCAATACAACACAGCAACACATACTGCAATTACCAAAATCCCTTTTAGCATTTCTTTGTTTGTTACACTCAATGATGCCACCAATACAGCCCAAGATGTCTGGGGTTTAGGCTGCCATCAATCAAAAAAATTATTACCCCAGACTGTTGAAAATTGGATTGAAGGAAGCTAAAAACCCAGATGACTCAAATCATAACCTAGTTATCTGAGTAGCCTAATTATGAAAATGCTGTAATCAGCACCAGTTGTCTTTGCTTGAGAAGATACAAGTTTAAAGAAAGTTTGCAAAGCATTCTGGTAGCTGTAGTCAATGATGCCATCATAAAAATTGTCTTCTTCAGACCTTCAGAATTGATACTTTAGTGAACATACTTTAGTGTCAAAGCCGCCATGTTGGAAGAATTTGACAATAGATTTTTCAATAAATTCTTTTGTTATATCTTCCAACATGGCAGCCATGGCTTTTGACTTCACTCCCTTGGGAATGATTGCAAATCAAGAATTCAATTATACAATATTTCCAGGATAATTAATAAAACAAAACACCACAGACATCTAGACTTCAATAAGCTTAATCAACCAAAAAGAAGGCCCAGAAAGACCAGATTCTTTAAATAAACCGTAATATGTTCTAAGATCATAATAGGACTTTATAAGACACGACATTTGCAAAGGGTGCTGGGTGTCATTATCTTCAAAACAGAATTCTGATCGTTATATTAAGTACAAATTGTTGTACAGTTGGAAGCCAATTATAAGTGTGGATAAGCAATTTAACCTTTGTAAAAAGAGGTATTGTACAAACGATCCTTTATACCCTCCATAATAAATCGAACACACATCGTGATGTCAACTTGCTTACCGAGTTTCAGGTTAATGGCAGAATTAGCATCGGCCTTAAAACTTAACAGGAAGTCTTCAGCTGCTCTAATTTCGACTAAAGAAGCAAATAAAAGACAGTGATTAAGAATACAACAAATATGAAGTAGTTTACACAGTACATAACCTCTTCTTTACCTTCCATCTTCTTCCCGCGCTTTGGCCAACTGAGCCGGCGATCTATCATCATGGTCAGCGGGGTGTAACATAGTTACACAGGCAGCCCAAACTCCTAAAATAACTTATCTAATTTTAGGTGACGTCAACTTTCAACAGTTTGACTAGATGTACTCCAACACTAAAAAGCTAAGGTTGTGATTGGTTGAATAAGGTTGAAATCTAGGGTTCAGATTGGCCGAAGATCGCATGCAGCTCTTCCAGATGAAGGGGTCTTAAACGATGTGCGAACTACGACCACAATGCATTACTGGTGTATGATGAAATAGGTTTCACTTGCATGTAACACTTTGTGCACTGCTGCAGAGCGCCCCCCCCCCCCCCCCCCCTTCCGAGCAGAGGGCGTCAATCTCCTCATTTCAATCTCTGTGTTTTAGTCAGGTCTGTTGGTGAAAAGATCGTGCAAAAAAAGTATTTTACATATATGTAATGCTAAAAATTGAAATATATGGCACATCATATGAGCTGTATCAACTCACATGTTGATTTTTATGGAGCGAGGGAGGAATACCGGAGCACCGGATGAAAAATCAGAAAACTTCGTTTGTCTATGGTTAATTTCAGATATGCTCTAATGCTTTTATTGTTAGCTCAGAGTTCTATTATTGGTAGTCTTATATGGTCGTAAGGATTGTTTTTAGCTCTCAAAAAATATCCTCATGCACCAGCCTATACCTGACGTGCAAACTAAAACTTGTGCCAATAGCATCTTGTGCCTTTCCTTTGTCGTAGTTAGAAATTAAAATTAAAAGAATATTATATTGTTCAGAAAACTCCAAGAAGACGTAACGTTCTTTGCGTCAAAATGTTTTATTGCTGGTTCTAAAATGTCACGACGTCATAACCAGCATATTTGTTCGTATTACCCGCTGCAGTACATCAACCAATATTATGTTCTCTTAGAATTTATTGCCAAGCGGAACTTATTTGGTTCAACATGCAGAACTTAGTTGGTGTTTTTGTCAGTAATTCAGTTTGGAGGGCAAAAAAAGAATGAAACATTTAGGTTGCGTCGTTATACTTCTAGCCTATTGTCTATATTGTCGATAACGCTAGTATATATATATTACAGCTTTTTGTCGTGTCATCACAGCACATTTTGCGCTGCTTCCTTGAAGTTCAAAGATATCAGTTCTGACCGTCAGGCATGCAGTCATACAGGGGCGTAGCGAGGACCTAGGTTCTGGGGGGCACCTCTACCAAAAATCGCCGAAGCTGAAAAACAAAACGCGATATTTGCTTCTCTACAAAAAGTGGGGGGGGGGGGGGGGGGGGGCACCACAAACAAAAGAGGCCAAAATAATAAAAAAAGGGAAAAAAACAAACAACAATTACCTAATTACCAAACATTGGGGGGGGGGGGGGGGGGGGGCACGTGCCCCCCGTTTCCCCCTCCCTACGCTACTGCAGTCATACGCGGCCAGGAAATCGTTCTTAGGACAAATTCCCCTTGTATCTGTTTCCCGATGAATAAGTTAGTTACTAAAACTAACTGTTTTTCAGAATAACCCAAGATGAACCACGTCCAGTTTTTTCCGTGACTCTCTTAGCCTTTGCCTTATTTTTCGTCGTCTTTCACTGTCTAGGCTCTTTAGTTTTAACCCATATTCATTCGATCCTGGACTAGCAGCTCCCATCATATCCCCCGTGGGGGTTGTGGGCTCACTGTTCGGGCTGTCTGCATTTGATCGTGTTGAATTTCTCAGTTTCCCCTTTAGACTGTTCTCACTCAACTCATTGACATTCAGACTTGATGGTCTGGTGTTTTCTCTTTTTCTAATGCTTTCGGATTTTAGGAAATGTTCGTCTTTTAATTCCATGTCCCCCCCTGAATACCTTCGCCTCACCCTCCCGTCCCTCCACTCATCCCATCGACTTTTCCTTTCCATTCTTTGCAAGGTATCTTTGTATTTTGTAGACATGTCATGAGCGTCATTTGGTACAACATCCTCGGGTTTGTGTGCTTCTTCAGGTGTCTGTAAAAAGTCCTCGTTCAGTATATCAGGGTACAGTTCAGCCACTGAAATCATCAACTCTTGGAACTGTTCATTTAGTGACAGGATTTGCTTCTTTAACAAAGTTTCCTCAGCCTTTATCAACGTCTGAAAAATAAGAGCATGAATCTTTTTTAAAAATCGGCCTCGAATCAGGGCGAAGGTTCAAAAAATAATATTCAAGCCGGGGTCAGCTTGGCTAGCGATCTCAAGAAAAAAAGCCTAACAGAACATTTCCAGATGCATGTCATTTAACGTGTGCGCGCGCTGATTAGCTAGCTCGTCATTTTGTGTACTGATCAGAGTTCAGAGGCACACTCGCGCATTCATAAAATAATATAAAGCGGCTTGTGATGTAGTTTGATATATATATCATCTGGTATAGCTGTAAAACCTCAGAGAAGCAAGAGAAACATGTCCTCGGTTACGCATCTCTTGTGCTTTACAGCTCCTATAGCTCCTAAGTATAATGTTAATGGGATCACTGCAAATCGTGTCAGTATCTTTTCCCTTGCTCCTTACACTTGCCCCACTAGTACTCTTGGCACCATCAGATCAACGCCCTCTTTAGATTCCGGGCACTAAACGCCAAGCTCGAGATTTAGAATAACCAGAAACGTTTTTCTATACAGTAAAAGTTTACTATGCAAAGCTATTCGTGTACTCATTTACATCAACAGCACCCACTATCAGACCTCTTAACTGCACTACATTTTATCTTTAAGGTCAGAATATTACTAAAATAAAAACACGTCCAAACCTAAGTCGTTTTAGATGTAGACATGCATGCGTTCTCAATCCAATAGATTGGAAGAGCTATTATGGAAACTGTTCATCATTGATGACCGAATTAAGCGCCCGAAGGTTCTCATCTTGCGCTTCGTAGTTCCAATGGTGGAAAGAGTGAAATACCTCATTCCGGTGAATGACAAGCGATATAAACCACTGCTGTATTTGTGTTATACAAGATTATCCTATCGATAGTGTTCTTCTGTCAAATAAGATTAAACTCTCTTGATACTGATAAGCCACACTCTATGTAAACATAATTATGGCGTCAATTGGCCTTTGATAGTTGTTACAGTAGATAGTAAGATACCCGCTAAGAAAGTATGTGGGGTTTGAAATGACAAACACGACACGAGGTCCCACTTTACAACGCCCACAATCTCCCATCCCACCCCTTTGGACCGCTACACAGGGTAAGCGAAAAGCCTAAGCTTACTACTTGAATTTACTTGCAAGTCGAGACCAATTGCAAAGGCATCGATTTTGTTCGCGCGTCTAAGGGCCGCCTTTGCACACCACTTATCTCGGATAATTTTCAACAAAAGCTACCGATATCTTGAATCTAAAATTCAAATGTCTGTGCAGAATTCTTTATGCAATAATTGGCGGGGGTGTAACAGAGAATAACCAACCTTTTTGTAAGGACGGGTGGATGAAGGGGGAGGGCGAGGTCACAACGTCCCTCAGTTAGTCAGAAATTCTTATGCAGCCCTGCGTTCAAAACTAACGTTTATAAGAATTGCTACTTATGACCATATTGTCTCTATAATGCGCAACGAGTATCCTTAGAGATAGAACCACTAAGCCGGAACAAAGAGATTCACTAAACCGCATTACCATCGGCTAAAACCAAAAGATTTTTTTTTCTTCAGATTAGCTTTAATATTTACAAACTGCGACAAGAAAAAATAAACCCTGACGCAATGGCGCAGAACGATATCATGCAGTGTTTGTCCCTCAAATTAACAGCAATCGTTTGCGGTTGCGCAGCAAGATATTGAACCAGCAGATGTCCGTGTTTTCAGAAGGCGTGAGAACAAACAAAGTTTATGTTATTGATGAATTTTATCGTAAAGTATCAGACTGTCTTTTAGTTTAAATTACGTTGATCTGGCGATCAGTACTGCGATATTATGACCTCTGGTCAAATTCTCGTAACCACTAATGAGTCTTCTTGAAGCTGTTCGCATGAATGAATACAGATAAAATAGAAATATGCTTAGAATAAAATGAAAAATATGAATGATTTTAATTCGTTGTTGATGCTGTTAATTTTTCATATCTGTTAGGTAGACCCTTAGAAACATGTGCAGAGCAGTCTCTTGACTATTACTATTACAAAATGTTTTGCACTTCTGCTAAACCATATCATACACCCCCGCTGTCATCTTAATATGAGCCAGGTATAAAACTAATTCTAATACCTGATACATGTACAGAATATCGTTTTTGATTTGAGATGTGTCTAGAAGCTAGCTAGGATAATATCTGACCTTTTTTGGAAATCAAATTTTTCCAAGCAATTAGTTAAAGTGCAATTAACTAGTGGTTTCAAAACACCCATCATGGTTGATTATTATTCAAATTAATAGTCATTATTTAAATTGTTATTTTTACAATTATTTGTAGTAATTTTTTTTTTCTTATTTACCCCCTGGTGAGAGAATTGGTAAGACAAAAATATTATTTTTGATACTTTATATTTGAATAACTTACCATTTCTTTACTTAAGGAACAAAGCATTTCTTCGGGGTTTTCTTCGAGTGTACACATGATGAAGTGACACTTTCAAGCAAACAATCTTGATGTAGATCGATTTTCCTCGCTGGATTCCAAATTCAATGAAATAATTTTAGAACAATCTCTGATAACAACTGGCACTCCGTCATGAGGTATAAAATGTAAACATTCAGTTCTTCCAGGAAAAAATGAATTTCAATCTTGAATGTTTTAAAAAACTGGCTAAAGATTTATGGCATCCGTCAACTGCGCCAATTCACGACAGCTCTTTCTGCCAGTTCAATGATTCTTGAATCAATTTCTCAGCAAGTCCACTGTCCGCTTGAATCTCGCGATCTTCTATATTATCTTTGTGTCCCTCAGTTTAAATCTTGCAACAAGAACATGCTTCACAATTAAGCGTGCTCTGAATGGACTCAATCCGTCCGATAACTAAGTCTGAGATTACCAAAAAGTACTTAGACAAACTTCTCTCAACTCCTTACTAAGTACCCTAAGATAATCAAAGATAAGTGACCACTGGAGTGATGCTGACTTCATCGAGAACAAAATGTAAACTTCTGGTCTCGTATCTCACGCTCTTGATCATGTTTATTCAAGCATTTTATCCTTAAACTGCAGAGTCAACAAAGAGAGGCGGAAGAATGCGGTATTAGCATAAGTAAGCCTATTGAGGTCTCGGTGCTAATTGGTGGCGTGGTCTCCAGGGAGCTGCCTACGGACTTCAAGAAAAACACTAATTGACCTCAACAATGACTGAGTTACTTTACTATCGCAAAAATACATGTTCATATTGTCATTTTTAATTCTTGGATAATTATCTTATGCATTGATTTATATCACAAGTGTTTTGTTTTTGATTGACATTTGATGATTCTGCATTATTTCTAATAGAAAATCTAGTCTATCATTGATCTAAATCAAAGATAATTTCCTACAAAGTCATTTCGCCTTTTTTCCACTTAATACTTTTTTTTCCCATTTTCTCTCTCTTTTCCATATAAGTTCTGAAATGTGCAAGAACTTTAAGAATAATTTTTTTTACAAATTGTGGGCTACCTGTGGAAGTTTCAGTTCAATTCGCTGACCAGTAGTTTCTTATCAATGCGGGCGCACACTTTCTAAAACCCACAACAATCAAGCCACGTAAAGCCCTCCAGTAAAACGATTGAAAAAAGTGACAGATCTCTCATAATACCACGAGCGAGTGATGAATGAGGCGTAAAATATAGATATGGTGGTCTATATTGTACGGGACACTGACTTTAAAGGATATCAGATGCAATCGTAAACAAGACAAATATTATATAGACGAGACGAAAAATTATGGCTTCCCAGTTCGGTAATGGGAACGTTATCGTTGTCCAGAATGATAGTTTGTTTGCTGTTGAGATGGATAGAGCGGGAAAGAGACTTGTGGTGGTAGATTTTACAGCCTCTTGGTAAGTAAGGATACTGAAGTTTTGCGTTTTCCCGATCAATCTTTATTTTTTTTACTTCCTGAAAGAGATACTGTGTACTTTGTCACGTACAATGAGTCTGCAAAATTTGAAAGCCAATATCCAGGCGATATTTATTTAAAAGATGCCTTCTTTGTTCCTCCAGCCAAGAAAATATTATTATGATCAATCCTTATCATACACCTTTTCTTCCTATTCATCTAGCAAATATCACTCTATAAAAATCATTAATTTGTTTTGAACTATTTTTTCCCCTTTTCTCTCGATTCAATATTGGGTTCCCTGTGGATAAAGCGCGCGGCAGCTTTTTTTGGAAGGAGTTTCGAGAGCATGCGATGGCCTCTGAACTGAGCATGGAAAATTGAGGCTGTTTTGTTCAGAGTATACTTATAGGGAGGTGTTTGTAATGATTATCAAAATGATACATGGTCTGATTGGTTGAGAACTGTCATGTATTAACACCATCGATCCATGTGTGCTGCTAGTGTAATTGCAAAGAAATGTAAGGAAACAGCATTGAAAACTACAGTACAACTTCATTTCTCTTTCTAAATAATAAAACAAATAAAACAGCTTTCCATGCTCTGTCAAGTAATACAGCAAGTAGGAAGCATTGAGAGCACTCAGAAGCATTTTGTCACCTACTAGCTGTGTTCACATCTATGCAAAAGGGACCATCTATTTTGGTGTACGTTGCTTTTGTCTGTCAACCTCATCTATGCAACCCCAATGCTCTTAATTTAAGATACTATAAATATTTTAAAAAATGATTATGAATTATATTCATTTGTAACATACCTTATGGATGTAAAACCATATGTGGATTGAGTAGGTTGGTTCCCTTTCTCCATGAAAAACAACATTGTCGTCACACATACATGGTAATATGGTGCAGCTTGTTGAGTGTTGCAAGCTTTTGACTCAACCAGAACTGTACTCTTAGCTTTGCAATCCAATTCTTTGTATCTATATGGCTGTATCTTTATTAGGTGTGGTCCCTGTCAAAGGATTGCTCCAGTCTTTATGCAGCTCAGTTTGAAGTACATGTCTGTTGTCTTCCTCAAGGTTGATGTTGATCAGTGCCCAGTAAGTTCACTGAAAATAATATTACAATGACTATTAAGTTTTTGTTAATGTGGTGAGAGAAATAAAAATTTCCAGGGTCCAATTTTTGCAGAATCTCATTCAGTCCCATGAGATACAGAAATCCATTCTATAAGAGAAGAGAGAGGTGCAGATCTTGGACTTTGAAAAGGGGAAGGCATGGCCCTCTACACCCCCAGTTATGCCACTGTTTGGGTTTATAATGTTCTTAGATTCAAAAAAGGGGGGCATGCCCCCTCCCTACACCCCTAGATCTTCCATTAGGATATTGGTGACAAATTAATAGGAAATGAATTTTGTTTTAATTCCTAATTTTGAAAATACACAAAAATACACATATTTTGTACACATGATTGGGAATGAATGTCAATGTCCATGTGCCTGTTTGTTGATCCACACACAGTTATCAAAACATACTGTACTGAATACTTTTTATGATATTCTTATAGTCTACTGCTGAATCATGTGGTATTCGTGCAATGCCTACATTCCATTTCTACAAAAACAAAAACAAAATCACAGAGCTGAAAGGAAGTGATCCATTGACCTTGGAGAAAAAGATACAGGAGTTGTCAACCAGTGTTCAAGAAGATAACCACTTTGTAAGTATGACTAGAGATAAACTACACTACGTCAAAGCTCTCCTTGTGACCACTCTTGTAAGCAACCAGCTCTAGTTTCGACCATGATTTTGAAACCCCGTTTGCATTGCCGTTTATGAGAGCCCATTCTGTTATTGGCCAGCTCTAGTTATTGCCACTTTTTTTATTTCCTGTGATGGTCGCTTACAAGAGCTTTGACTGCATATGCATTTACATACTATACCAATAATTGAATTTTCAAGGTTAAGGTATATAAAAGCAGATATTCATAAAGTTAATGAAGCTTCATTTGGCAAGGTTGACAGTGTGCACCCTTTATTAACTCCCATGTGATTTCGCTTCTCTCAGGCCGAACCAATTAGCCAATCAGCGAATTTTATTTGTAGCTCAAAATTTTCTAGTACCAGGTTTTCAGCTTGATAAACAAAAGCTTTGTATAGGAAATCGCATGGTTTCGAGTGCACTTTGGAATTAATTTGCACGAGCGGGTTTTCAAAGAGCTCAAAATTGCACGAGCCCGATAGGGCGAGTGCTATTTGAGCTTTTTGAAAACCCGCGAGTGCAAATTTATTCCAAAGTGCACGAGAAAACCATGCGATTTCTTGTTAATAATATAGATGCAAAAATTTCGAACCAAAATTTCTTGTTTATTAATATTCATCCTCATAAATATTCATAGAGTGTTGATCAAATGTGTGTTTTTCAAGAGCTCATTGAGTGCGCGCTCAATGACGTGAGATAGCGTCAGCAGCGCGCGCTCTTCAACTGAAACCGACAAAATATTTATTCAAAATCAAACAAAATCACCAACTTTTTAGCCGTTTTCACCGCTTAAACTTGTTCCTTCGCGATCAGAAAATGCATAGTCTTGATGCTTGATAATGTTATCAACAGCAGAATCAAAACAAATTTGGTTTCAAGACCGTTTTCGGAAAATGTAATTTGCACCAGTGTTTCAGGTTTTTGCACTGGTGTTTCAGTTTTTTGCACTGGTGTTTCAGGGAAACTGCACTGCTTTAAACCAATCAGAAGTGAGAAATTTTTGCATCTATATTATTACACTCAAAATTAAAGAAAATAAAACTAATCTATGGAAAGATTCCCCAAATATCTTTTAGAAAATAAGCTTATTTCGTCATTGTTGGTAGAAAATAAGCTTATTTCGTTTTGACAAGAGATAATAGAAAATACTTGGAAATTTTGGCTATGACAAACAATGCATTGTGTGCCTAGATGTTGCATATATCATATATCATATATCATGTGTCTGCACCTTTCCTGCTTTTCTCCTGTACGTCATACGTTATTATTTCTATCCTATCTTTCAAAGAAAATCAGTGCTTCCAAATGTCAGTTCAGACATGAGGGCTAGTTACACACATGTTAGTTAACTGTATACATACCTGTTTTCAGATTCCTGATCCTAAAAGAGTGAATACTGGTCGTAGCTGGAGTTGCTTCAAAGAACTACAAACCAATGAAAGTAACATCTTCATGGATACTTCTCAAATAATCCTCAAGTTTGCAAATAACATAATAAGCCACCCAGAAAACGAGAAATACAGGTCGATCCGGATTGGCAACAAGATATTCCAGTCAAAACTACTGCCTGTCACAGGAGGGGTGGAGTGCTTATTTGCCATGGGCTTTGAAGAGGTAAGTAAATACCAGATGAATGGAATGACCACAGGTATATATACTTTATGACAGTACATCCAACCCTCTTCAAGGTTTACGTTGGTGGATCTAGAAAAATTGAAAGGGGTGGCATGGACCCCTACACCCCTCCCCCTAGATCTGACACTGCTTTAGATGGAAGTCAAAGCCCCCAGAGTACATGCATCAAGATTTCCACACTACTGCTCTAAGTGTATGCTCAAGGGGTGAAAAAGTGGGATGGTATTTTGTAAAATATGCTATATTTTAATTTGGTATATTTGATTTGGAATTAACTTAACATTACATGATCTTGGACATTTAATGAAAATTGGGCTTGACAAGAAAAATACAATTAAAATAATTTCTATTTTACGAAATACCATCACGTGAACATGCATAGTGTTGAACTCGTGCTGCATGTAATATAGTTTCAGTTAGAGTTTTCAAAAATGGATCTGATATATATATCTTTCTGTTCTTTGCCACTGTGCATATAGCAAGATGATCATTTGGTTTTTCCCAATACAATTTCCCTGGATGCTCTCATAACACTAAGGGATGCTATCCAGGATGAAAGGATAAGAAAAACATCCCAGAATTTCCAAGTCTCAGCTTGCAGTGGACTTCCACTTTCTTCAACATCACAACAGACAGCACAAAATGGCCAGAATAATACAGGAGAGATCCCACTTTCTCCCACTTCAAATGGAATGGTATGTTTAAGTAATTATATTGAAGAAATAAAAAATGCGCGTGCATGTGCTGTCTGCAGTTACAAGGCATGTGTGGATTGGCAGAACACAAGAAAAGTGTTTAGAGAATAGCAGCATGTGCGTGCATTTTTTATTTCTTCATTGAAGGAATTAAGACTAAAATTATTAAATGTAAAGACATGGTGGAGTGATGGTTAGTTCATCTGATTTGAGGCCTAAAAATCAAACATTGAATTGACTCCTTTGAACGAGGTATTACAATTGATAAATGGATACCAGCTTTTTCTTGGGGGAAAAACTAAATAAAATGCTTGAGGTGACCTGACTAGCATCCTTATGCCATGGAATTCTGTTATAAGCAGCATTTCTGATCTGATGCCTCTGACTTCTCACCTTAATGCAGTTGATACATAATTTACTTCTAAATTTCTAGACGGTGTCTCAGATGCAGTTCTATGCCAAGCTGAAAAGTTCATTGGACCATGTGATGATCTATGAAGACCTGGACCTGCAGCGGCATGCTCGTTCTCTGATACCAGTTGAAGACCTTGAACGCAAGGCACATACAATGAGCCAAAAATCAAAAGATGGAGAGAATAAAGGAATTGATGCAAGGGATTGTTTAATACTTGCTTTACTCCACTGGTTTAAAAATGGTGAGTTGGGTTGAATTGTACCCCAGCTGAAATCCTATTTCTGGAAAAATGCGCATATTCTTTTCCACTTTGAACGATGATCTTTCTCTCTCCAGGGAAGGAAGATGGAGTCGAACTACCGAATTCCCTTTCTTATCAGAGCTGGTTTTTCCCCATCTTTTTTTAGCGTAGCGCATTCATTCTAATCCAATAAACTTGACAGCCCATAACGTCATAACCTTAACGTGTACAACCTCTTTTAAGCCGCGGAAATAATCGTGCATTTGGTCGCGCAAACATTGTTGCATTTCAAGTTGCAGAGAGAATGTTGATGTTACCACCCCGCGCGCAACACATTTTCTTTGTTGCAGAGAGTAGAAAGAGCTTCTACTTCGTGCGACAAAGCTGCGCAACAAAATTTTGTTAATACGAGCAACATTCGCTGTGCAACTTGCAACACAACAATGTTGCGCGACAAGTTGCACGATTTTGTTGTTCGTATTACCGTGCCATTAGAGATTTCGTATGACTGGCAAAAGGCATGTCATGAACCAATCAGCGTGCGAGATAAGTACTCGTTCCTTGCGCATGCTGAAACAAGGCACCGTTACGGTCACGGCACGTTCAAGCTTTAAGTTTTACAGTCATACGAAACTGATTTGCCCTATGTGATGCACTGTGAATACAATGATTTCAAACTAAGCCAAACAGGATCTGAGTAATCAAGTCTTACTTACCTTCTTCTATTCTCAGAATTTTTCCAGTGGGTCGACAAGCCTTACTGTGACAGCTGTAAAGTCGTCGGCCAGTTTCAAGGCAACGTCGCGCCAACATCAGATGAGGAGTACTGGGGAACAGGGACTGTTGAAAACTACCGCTGTCCAAATTGTCAGCAGTACATCCGCTTTCCAAGATACAACCATCCGACCAAACTACTTGGTAAATACGTATACGACTACGTATACACTTATCCTATTTATTAAGCTAAGTATTTGCTAACTGATGATCTTTGCGCATAGCTCTAAACTACAAAATATTTTGGCGAGAAAGTGTGAAAAGTAGAATTCTTATTGTGCAAATGCAACTTGTGTCGCGAGTTAGATTTTACGAAGGTAACATGCGCAGTATGTCCTACTTGAACAACTAAAACCTGTGACAAGAAAATAGTTTTAAGAAGGAGTGCGCAATGTAGTGAAACTTAGTGCCTCACAACTCAAGTTGTAGGGAAAGTTTCACTTGTCTACATGTAGTTGTGGGATTGAAATCAGAAATGCAAGAAACATATGTGCATTTTAAGCTACACACACACCTGTGCGGGATTATAACACTTTTCCATTTTCTTTGGCCTGGCATTCTCATTGATTGTTAACGATTATAGACAAATTTGTTAACCGAACACCTTTTCAGAAGGCGAGTTTAAATATCTCTCTCAGCTAAGCAGTCCTTATTTAAAAAATAATAATTCGCGAGCATTGCTTGTCTTCATATCCGCCATGTTGTTATATCAACTAACATGGCTACCACGTCTATCGTAGTCTAAACAGTTGTGCGCACTTTATTTTAATAACCTTTGCTACTGTTTTGTCATCCTTTTTCAGAGACTCGCCGCGGCCGTTGTGGAGAATGGGCCAACTGCTTCACCTTATTATGCCGTACCTTAGGATACGAGTCGCGTCACGTGGTAGACTGGACAGATCACGTGTGGACTGAAGTTTTCTCTGAGTCTCAGCAAAGATGGTTACACTGCGATGCATGTGAGGGGATATGTGATAAACCATTGCTCTATGAGGCAGGCTGGGGGAAGAAACTGTCTTATATTATAGCATTCTCACGTGACCAGGTTAGTCTTACCTCTTGCTCAATTCTCTTTTCTTCGTTCTACTATCTTCTTTTTCCTCTCCCTTCTCATTTTTAACTTCTCTTTTATTTTCCATCGTATTTTTTTCTTTTCCTTCCCTTCTTTTCCAGTTCCGTCCTTTTCTCTTCTCTTCTTTCCTCTCCTCTCTTTTCTTCCCTTCTCATGTTTCGCCGTCTTGTCTTCTTTCCTCTTCTTTTCTTTTCTTTTGTCTGTCACACATTTCTCTACAACACTATATGTATTCCTATAGACCCCTTGTTACACGTGACGTCAAAGCAGCTCAATTTGGATGACAAAACAAAAGAATTTCAATTTCCTGAGAACTGGAACCTATTGTTTTGTCCTCCAAATTGAGCTGCATTCCGAAGTGCAACAAGGGATCTATCTTTAACATTGTATCAATACTTAAAAAATTCTCTCAGGTGTTTGATGTAACGTGGAGGTACTCTGCCAATCACGAACTCGTACGTCATCGACGTAAAGAAGTACCCGAGGAATGGCTTCTGACTACGACTATGAAAATGACAGACCAGGTGAGGATATTCTAGAACATAATGAGTGCATTTTCTATATTCCTTGTGCAAAAGAAAACAAACTGTGTAACTGTTGGTGATCAAGCTCTTTGCACGAAGTAAGAGAGTAAGAAGGGCAAAAATAGTTACTTCTATTCTACCTTTCCCATTCCGTTTCCACTCCCCATAAAAGCTTTTAAAGATTTAGGCCACAGGAAGTGACTGAGGTCAGTCGCGAGTCAAACTAAATCGCAAACCGTGTGATTAATAACTGATCCGTGTCCTGCAGATTCAAAAGGATTACCCTCAGGGACGACGTCAGATGCTCCAAGCACGTACCATGACAGAATTATTCGAGGTTATGACGTCAAAGAAGGCGACTGAAGAAGAACTACAAGGTCGAACTTCAGGTAGCGTGGCCTGGAGGAGGATTAGAGGAGAATTGGGCGTAGACTCTGATAACAAGGTGAATTCACTTACAAGAACCAATCAACATACTGATTCCACACTGACATAGTTGTAAGGGGATTGATCGCTGGGCTCAGATTTTCGCGCCCGAGATACTCTCCGGCCCCCGTCAGGGGAAGTGAATATTTATCGAGACGTAGTCGATCGCCTGCTGATCGCTCCGTATTTCTCCTCCTTCCCTTAGAGCCGGCAACGAAGGCTAAACTCGTTCATACAGAGGAATTTAGAATTTGAATGATTAAAATTCTGACCACAAGGAACAGGGAAACCATCCCTAGAATCCTGAGTCCAAAAGAAGCTTGTGTCGATTCTTATTAATTCTTGACTTGTTTCTAGTTTTCGCCGTACGTTTTCAAACCTACACCAAAGGAGATCGCAGATAAAAGGTAAGAATGTGAAGTGGTACCAGTTAGTGTGCGCGCAATTTAAGGTATCAGACCCCTATACGCGCTACCTCGAATTTTGCACGAGCTTTACAATATTTTGCCATAAAAGTATACATTTTCTAAAAGCTAAATGAATGTAGTTTTCGAATGTCTATTTAAAATTGTCTGCTTTGGAACACACACAAAAGTTATTGGGTTCAAAATGACATCCCGCCACCCGATTGGCTCAGTCGGTTGAGCATCAGACTATCGTGCGGGAGGTCGTGGGTTCAAGCCTCAGCGGCTGGTCCAACACTCAGGGTCTTAAAATAACTGAGGAGAAGGTGCTGCCTTTGTAATCTGCAAATGGTTAGACCTTCACGTGGCTCGGATGACCACTGTAAAAATTGCGGTCACGTCTCCGACAACCACTGAGGACAACGAACTCTGGCAGTGACCACCCTCAGTGCCAACAATGAGGCCGGCTTGCAGTTTTAGTTCCGAAGCTACTGGTGAATCAGGCCTCTACAATGTCTTACAACCAGTAGTCCAATGGGACTAGAATATGCGAGCGTTGGACCAGATCTAAGATCTAAGATTCTAAGATTCTAAGATCTACCGCACTTCATTTGACAACTTCCCGCAGGATTAGAATTTCCGCTGTGTCGATAAAAAGTGCATTAGCAAACTCTGTGGATAATGAGCTTCAAAACGATGTCTCAGATTTTTTAGATCTTTTTTAGATCGCGCGAAATGACGCGTTAAATCCGGAAGTTTGAATTTTCGGAGGTCATAATTGCAAAATAGACAATATCTTTTGAATGAAAAAACATTTCAAAAATCTGAGACACCGTTTTTTTTTAGATCGCGTGGTGATTCATCATAATCCAAAGTTTCAGATCGATCCGATGTAATCCGAGCGAGCTAGAACGTTTTAAAGAAGCTATTTTGGTAACTCAAAAAATTCGGAGAAACCCAATAACTTTTTTGGTGTCGCAAAACACAAAATTCTAAATTTTCGAAAACTACGGTTATTTAACTTCCAGAAAATGTATACTTTTATATAATAATATTGAAAAAGCAGCGCGAAATTTGTTTCGCGAGTAAAGTGATCTCGAAAGTCTCGAACGTATCCTGAAATACCTTAAGACAGAGAAGAGTAAGCTAAAGTTTTAGTAAAAGATTTATGAAAATTAACGGTTATATTGATCATCGACAGAATACGGATTCGCTACTGCCCAGCCTTAGATGGCTATTACCGCTGTCCAGACAATAAGATTCCCGAGGACGCCGGTTCTGACATAGCTGGATGGAAGAATGGTGTGAGTGCTGTCGAGGCGGTGTTTCGTAAAGTGGAAAACGACTGGAAAATGGTAGGTTGGGTTGACCACAGGGAACCCAATTTAGATAAAGTCAATACTTCTTATTTATATTCTTTCTGTTATCTTTTTGGTTGCTTACTAAGGTTTTCTACATTTTATCTTGTTCTTTGTTTTGGTATTCTAGGTGTACCTTGCAAGAAATGAAGGCAGCAAATCGGGTTCAATATCTTGGAAAGTTGACTTATCAAGTTCGCAGCATATCATTGAAAGCGTCACTCTTGTTGCTAGAAGCAATAAATTTGAAAACGGTCAAGTGGAATGGATGGTCTACGGAGACGATAGAGAGCGCCAGTGTTCCATGTTAAATGGAGGTAAATGTCAGGACACTGAACTAAGTCAGAATACCACACCTACATCTTTTAGACCTTCATCAGTCATCTCATTCCTCTTGGGGTAAAGTTTACCTATTTCAGACCTTGAGAATAAGAGGAATAAGATTCTTTGTTGTTGAGTTGTATCCATACTCATGTGTTTTATCATGTGCAACCGTTAAACAAAGAAATGAAACTCAAGGGAATGACACGTGGTCTGAAATGTGAAAACATTACGCCCAAGCTAAAGGTTTATTTTCATGTTAGATGCAACATTTTCCAGCAGCCATGTTTGTTATTTTAAACAATACTCCCGTTTCGAGATCTCTTTTACGCTGTGTTAGCCTCAAAACCGTGTAATGTATTCTTTTATTCAGTAACAGCCCGTGGAAATTCAAGAGATCTGTGTGTAAAGAAGACAATAAAAATACTTTGAAATTTCACGAGTTTTATCTAAATTTCTGCATAATTTACGCACAATTGAGGCTAACACAGCGTAAAAGAGAACTCGAAACTGGAGTATTTGATGCATACGAATATATGTTCAGTCCAGTCTGCAACAGGGTCCGTCAGTACAGGATCCCCTGTAACAATTTTCAAAACTTTTCCATAACTATCCAAAGCCCTTTGACTCAAATTTCCAAAACCACACAAAGCGCAAAATTAAAGCCAAATTCATGGATCTGAAACATTCAACACACATTTACAACGAAAAAATTCTTTGCAAGGTATAATAAGCCAGACAAGCTACAAAAAAATCCATAACTTTTCCATAGCCTAGTGGACCATATTTCAATTTTCCAAAACTTTCCAGGTCCTGGAAAAACCATTATCAATTTCCAAATTTTTCCAAGACTTTCCAAAACCCGTACGAACCCTGCTGCAAAATGTATAACTTGATTATTATATCATGAATGAGAACTTAGATATCGCGCATAACTTTATATTTGTTATTTCCTGTAGGTTCGGAGCCACAAACATTTCACAGCCTTCGTGGATCCAAAACACTCACGTTAACAGCAAGGCTGAGTGGCGGGGTAGGGGACGTTGCCTGGCAACACTCTCAACTGTTTCGTCAGTCAGTGCTCATCCATGATGAATATCCGCTACAAATCGATATCAAGTTAAAACCTATCCAATGATATTCCAAATCCAGTTATTTTAATTGAAATTTTTTTTTGTAACAACTCACTGTTGTACGCTCTCGTCCCCAGAGCCCTGTCATTCTTGTGCATGCTCGACGAAATGTCAGAGACTCTGGGAAACCCTAGCGTGCGGTAGCCAGAAATATGGATACCTGGTGTGTAATGCGCTTGTATGAATAGAAAACCACAGGCAGCCCACTTTTGTTATTCGAAATCGAATAAATCTGTTACACATTTCACATTTCATCAAATAGTCAGTGAATAGTTCTTGAGTCAAATAGTTTCATGCATATTAGCCGCTCTGAGGTCGAGGGGGAAAACTGGCTCAAGTTCGCATTACAGTGCATTGTGGAACTTTTAGAGAACATATTTTCAAAATGGCGAGTTGTAATTCCAACTCGACCCAGTTTTTTCCTCGAAGCTCTTAGTTGCGAAGTAGTCTCTATTGGTCCTCGAGTAAAGTAGAATCTTAAGTAGAATACTTGGTGTGATGTGATGTTGTGCTTTGGTTTATTGTGTTGTGATGTGGTGTGGTATGGTATGGTATGGTTCCGTGGTGTGCTGTAGTATTACGCATGCCGGTTGCAGCTGCAGTGTCACGGTGTGCTATGGTGTGGTGCAGAATGATATAATATAGCACGGTTTGGTGTGTAGCGGTAGTGGTCACGTGGTGGTACTGTTTTCTTATGGTTTGATGTGAGCGTGGTGTGTTATAGTGTGGTGCAGCATGATATAATATAGCACGGTGTGGTGTGTTTAGTGTGTGGTGTGTAGCGGTAGTGGTCACGTGGTGGTACTGTTTTCTTATGGTTTGATATGAGTGCGTAATGGTGGATGTAGTGTTGTAGCCTTGTGGTATTATGATATGGTATTGTAGAATAGGGATTCGGCGTGTATTCTGTTATGATGGGTTTTGGTGTAGTGTGGTATGGTGGATGTAGTGTTGTAGCCTTGTGGTATTATGATATGGTATTGTAGAATAGGGATTCAGCGTGTATTCTGTTATGATGGGTTTTGGTGTAGTGTGGTATGGTGGATGTAGTGTTGTAGCCTTGTGGTATTATGATATGGTATTGTAGAATAGGGATTCAGCGTGTATTCTGTTATGATGGGTTTTGGTGTAGTGTGGTATGGTGGATGTAGTGTTGTAGCCTTGTGGTATTATGATATGGTATTGTAGAATAGGGATTCAGCGTGTATTCCCTTATGATGGGTTTTGGTGTAGTGTGGTATGGTGGATGTAGTGTTGTAGCCTTGTGGTATTATGATATGGTATTGTAGAATAGGGATTCAGCGTGTATTCTGTTATGATGGGTTTTGGTGTAGTGTGTAATGGTGGATGTAGTGTTGTAGCCTTGTGGTATTATGATATGGTATTGTAGAATAGGGATTCAGCGTGTATTCTGTTATGATAGGTTTTGGTGTAGTGTGGTATGGTGTTAGCCAGGATATTTTGTGGTATGAATCACAGCTGTTACGTGTGTAATGCCCCGTGAAGAAGTGTCATATCTTCCTGTCTTGTTTGTGTGATGGCATACAAAATATAAAACAACGTCAATGGAAATTAACAATGGTAGTTTCTGTAACATTGTATCCTGTAAAGGTATAGACTTGCGTATTATACAAGGGTATAATACCCAATCCGTTCTGTCGCAAATTACTACAGCATTAAATCCAACCCGTCCTTGTTTTACGAGGGTAGCACTTAACAGCCAGTGGCTAACAAACCTGTGGCCCTCGTTCAATGATCGAATTGGAATTTAGAAGTTGATTTTTGTGGAGGGAGGAAAACCAGATAACCCAGAGAAAAACATTTGAAGCACAGGTCTGGAGAGAACCAACTAGAAACTCTACTCACATACAACACTGAGCCCGGCGGGAATTGAACCTGGGTCGCCTTGCGAGAGGCGAGCGCTTTCACCGCTACGCCACCCGTGCTTCCACTCACTAGTGTGATAACGAGGGGGAAGGAGCGTAGAAACTTTGCTAAAGTAATCTTCAGTTCTTTGTCAAACCAGTAACGAAAGTATGTACATAATTGCTAGAAACTGTACAAGAGTTTTGAAAATCAAACACGAAAGAATTGTTACGATTCGCTTGATATCGGGTGTTGGTATATATCACCGTTATAAATAACTCTGTTTAAGAAGGCCGAGAAGAATGTAGATGGTCGGAAATGAACAGGCAGACAGACCGACTGGCACCGGCTTAGAGAATATTGGATTTGTGCGCCCGGGCTGCGGAGATCAACTACTTAAGCATTAATATACTGTTGCGTCAACGGATTAACTGGGCTTTTTATTGTAAACAGAGTTACCTTCGGGTTAACGACGGAAAACGGAACTTAAATCACGAGGCAAAGGGAGTATAGGCGCGCGTTATTGATTGTATCTGAAATCAGTATTGAGACAAGAGGGAAGATGAATATTTAGAACAGATTATATAAATAGCAAATGATCAATCATTTTCAAGGACAGCAAATTAGATATGTCTAAACTCTTGCGTGCGTACCGAGCGACGTGCTTAGAAATACAGGTGGTTAATCATCGGCTATGAAAACCCGGCAAGATCCGTTGCCTACTCTAAACCTAAGATAAGGTGATAGGAAACGAGGATCTTTCGACACGCAACCAAGTAGAAGTTTCCAAATGAAGAAAGGAAGAAAAAAATCCCAAGTTCAGCGACTCGAAATGTTATTCCTTGACTATATTTGAGTTGGAACTACTTTTGATAAAGTCCTTGAGTTTATTTTAATAGAACTTCGTGCAAACCCGAGATAAGAACTAAATTGAAGAGCTGAGCCCTCGGCTGTTGGTTTAATTTAGCAATGTGTTATTTAGCGATTAACAAGCAAAATCTCTGATAAATTACTAACTGCACTTCAATTATGGATTTATATTACGGTGTTTATAATACATTTTATTGTTCAGTTCTTTTTTGAGTAAAACAAGATAATATTTAGCACTGTGGCGCGAAGCTATTTTTAGTTACCCCAATCTTTAATACGACTATGGAAAGTACGATTTCTAGACTATAAAAGAGTTTTCCAAAAGGATTAAGACGTTAGTTCCATATACAAAGGACGCTTCTTAACGTACAAAATGTACAGAATTTGTCTACAGTATGTACGATTTGAGAGCTGAGACAAAAAGATTAGTTAGCAAAGTCTTAGTACTGTCTTTTTAGCTTAGTTCGTGGCCAGACTAGACGTTTCTTACTATTAGTGGATTTTTCGATCAACAGATAACTGGATGAATATCACAGTCTTGGTACATGACTTTTATTTGAACTTCTCATGTCTAATCGAAAAGTGATTTTAATAAGATATCCAAATCTGTTCTAATAAGGTTAAAAGTGCATGGTTTTTTAGCACCTCATTAACAAACAATAAAGATCTACACTTACATATTAATAATGATATCACAGCCGATCAGGAGAGTATTTATGGGGGCTCCAACGAGTAAGACACACTGGCGACTGCCCTCGAGTAAGTGCGATTGTTCTCTTGTAGTCTATGCGGCTAGCAACCCTGTATAAAAGAATTACCGACAAGATAAGCTGAACTCGTTTGCATATTACTCAAGAGCCGTGTGACGATAAACTGCATTCTCGTGTGGTAAGTACATCAATAAACTGGTCATCTCGTCCTCTTGCCTTAGGCTAATACCATATCTAAGCCATCTATCTTCGTAAGCACTTGTTTTTCATTTGTATTATCATGGCACAAATCAGTGCCTAATCTCTATTGACAAACAGAACACATTAGAAAGTTTTTATCTCTTCATAAGTCATTCTAATTTGCTTTTATTGGACCTAGTCAATGCGGCGCCTCTATGACCAACTTATTGAAAAACCTAATGCTTATTAATGAAGTGAATAAGCGCCATACAAACGAAACACCAGAGATGTCTCCATATTTTTTCACGATTTATAGTTGTGAGCAAGACATCTTAAGACATGAAGCAGGAAGCAAGGATTGAGTGGGAGGGAGTTCGAGTCAAGAAGTTCAAAATAAGCGCCATTTTTTGAAGCACGTTGCCGTTTTCCTCCCTGACAATGCGATCAATTACAAATGACACTTTGTTTTAAGTGAACGAAATCGAGGACAATACATTAAAAAGTGGATCCGGAATCGCAGTTGGTCGACATTAAACAGCATTCTGGTACAACCGGTTGCCACGTTCTTCACTGGTTTTGTCTTCTGGAGAGGAAGCTCTTGGAACTTTGTGTTTATTATTGAAACGATTTTTGTGAAGAAATGTCATCCGTGAAGGTTGGCTGATTTCCTTTGATCTCCAAGCTTGATTACTGGCCCAGAAAGAGGAAAACAAAGCAGAAATTCTTTAATAGTGTTTATCCTTTGGATGTCGCGTGGAACCTGTGCATCGAGCTCGTATATCAAGCGTATTCTCCTCCCTCTTGGCCATGACGCAACTACACTTGTCTCTATTTGGTCGATAGATACCATGCTTCTTATTAGAAAAAATCATACTTAGATAAACGTCTCGTCAGGTTGAATCAAACGCTCTCTTGATTACATATCAACTATCGCTCCTATCAGTAGAAAATGAACACCTTACCAGCAAGTACAAAATTAGTTGTTTCTATTGTATGGTTATTCTCTCTGCTGGAAACTTCTGTTGTTCCATTGGGGGCTAATGCAGACCCTTTGCAAGGTAAGAAGTCTAGTATGTGTGTGTGTGTGATGTGCATCTTTGGCTTGCTAGCTAGTTACAAAGGTTTAGTTAAAGTACACAACACGTGGACCATTCTGTGAAAGTATTGTCTAATGGTGATGTGTTGACTTAAGGGAGTCTTGCTAGCTGTACGGATCAACACGATGTGGATCGTAGCCTGACCATACTGGCGGGGAATCCTTGTATTTCATGTATATGTCAGGTACGTTTGATATTATTATTCATCCTGTATTACAACATTAACACTTAGTTTGGAATTCAAAGCAATATCAAGGTATTTTTGAATAGTTTTTCGGTATTAACTGAAGTACAAGATTCCTTTAACGCTATTTTTATTGGTTAAGTAACTGATATACAGTCCTCAAAAAGACCCCAGGAGGGCCGTGGATTTTTAATCTTGTCGCCCCTTTACAATGCCAAATAATAACTATGGAATGTCCACTCGAGGGAGTCGCAGGTTTTTCCTGACTTTCGAAGATAAAACCAGTGAAGTCATACTTGAAAAACAATAAAATAACTTCAGTTTTAGACAACTATCTGTGTCATCAAAATATTTACAAGATGTTTATGTTGAAATGTGCGAGGAAGTTGCCTTTATTTTTTTACCGGTATTCAAGGGAAAAAAGTCTGAATCTCAGTTTCTGGGAAGAGACAACTAAGAATGCACATAATCATACAAGTAAGAGATTATGATAATGATTAAGACGGATTTGTTCTAATTCCTATGGTGGCTGTTATTGAATTCCATACAGTACGAAGATAAGCTAGTACAGTAAAGGCTTCAGAAGCGCTTCAAATGTTGATTCAAAAAAGTTCCGTCTATAACATATAATCTGATTTGTTTTTCTCTTCCTTCATTGCTCAGGCATCCTTCATTTTGACTAGATTTTCAATTGTTTTGCTTTCATCAATGTTTTTCTACTTTTAATTTTTGTTTCTTATGCACCGAGGGAAAGTAGCTGCTCTTTTACTTGTTGCTAGCTGTATTGGCTCAGGGGATCTGTTAATATCATCATAGTCGTTTTCATTGTTAGGTTTAATAATAGTAGAACAAGCTGGTCTTGATATTGAACCTTCGTATGCTTGGCTAGTTCAACAAGCATTGCTAAGCCAATTATAACAGATATGATCTAAACGCCAACGCGAAATCAGTCTATTTATTTCACTATGATCGTTCACCTCATCTGATCTCGATCCCCTACACTTTGCTCATACTTACTTCATGCACTAACTCGTAATTAAAAACGTGTTTGCACATACGTCACTTTGAAAGAAATCGCTGCTCCCTTCCTTTAAAAGAAAAGGCAACACAGCAAAAAACAAAGGCCGGAAGAATCAAAATTCTACTTAAACGGAAAAAAATATGGAAAAGATTGACAGTATTTTAAGTTTGTAAAAGAGGAGTACGCGTACGATCCGGAAAGGTGCAGCATGCTTACGAAACTGACCTCACCCATCCTTGACTTCCTATGCAGGCAACCTAACATCTTGCCTTAATAAGTACATTATATATACAAATGCCCTTGAGTTAGGGATACGTTATGCTAATACTCGAGACTAATTGATGAGAACCAGAAACTGTAAAAACGAACCGCACAACATCCAAAAAAGTGTACACTGTACGAAACTAAATCAACACGAGTTAAAGTCAACTATTTCTTGTCCGGTTTGATACGGGTCATTCGTAGCTATTGGTGTGGCCTATTTTTAAACTAAATACACTGTAATTAAGCTATTTTGGCTTCGATATTGAGCCCAGAGATTTTGCCTTCGAGACATAGGCGACAAAATGTCATGGGATTCAGTCCATCGTTAGGTAAACTAATAGAATTTGAATTTGACTTTTCTCAATTTGTATCTCTTTCTCAAACAGGACCACATTTGCGCAGATGAAAAAATTACTTTAATACCTAGTTGGCCGAATTGCATTCATAATAGAGTGATTGCAATAAACCCGTTCAACAATTACTAGACTAATACACACTATTAATCACAAGTAATAGCTAATAGACTCTAAGTTGACTACAAATAGTCTAACTAAAACAAAAATTATTAAACAGACAACAAATGAATGTAGTCTATACATGTTTATTGACATTTATATGTATTTCAATTTTTAAGTCGGATAACTGGAGAGATTGTAGCTTTAATTCAATATTTTATCATCTTTTACACGGAATGAATTAATTACTTATTTACAGTTTAAAATTTGTAAAGCAAATTACTCGTAGTAAAAATATTGTTTTTCAGTAGAATGAGACCGTTATTTCGTCTTGATAAATTTAACCAATAAAGTTGTAGTCTTCACACATGAGCTAGTTACACTAGGCTAATACACCCTAATAAACGCTAGCAGATAGTCGTACACTTTGACTAACAGATTTTGTTGAACGGGTTTATTGTAATCACTCTATCATAAAAGTATTACATGTCTGGGTTGTAACTAGGACATTTTGGCAAGTACGCACGGGTGGTCAGTATATATGTAGTGTGAATCCGCCAAAATAGGATTTTCGATTCAAATACTTATGAATTATTACTGGGGAAAAAACAAATCTCAAGTATGCACGTACTTATTTGCGTAAAGGAAGGTACGCCCCTGCTTGTTTTCAATACAGTTATTCTATTTATGGGCAAATACGTGATATTTGTACTTAATAAAGTTTTGCCTTTTTAGACATTTCCGAGAATGAACAAATGGTTTTATGATCAGCAAGTTCCTCCAGATTAGACTAACGTATTAAAATTTAAACGCAAATTTCATTTCTAATCTATCCCTGAGTAAGGGAGTAAAAGAGGTTTGGAAAATGTGTTGTGGAATCAAAAACATGTGCTGCATTCTTTATCGGGAAAACAAATGCGCATCAATGACTGCGCATGCTGTTTTCCTAAGTCTAGTACTAGATTCTCGATATCTTGATGTGGTTATGTCGACATAGACCCCTTGCAATACATCGGAAGAAGAAAAAAAACACATAGGAATGCAGCTCAATTTGGAGGACAAAACAATAGGTTTCAAATTCTCAGGAGATTGAAATTCTTTTGTTTTGTCCTCCAAATTGAGCTGTTCGGCGTCACATGCAAAACAGTCACGTTCTACTAAGAGAAGTAGCAGTCATTCAGTAACAAACATGTTAACGATATCATGGCCAATCACTGTCACGTCTTTCTCGAGGAGAAGGAGACATCAGTAACAAGCATGTCACGTCTTTTTCGAGGAGGAGTCTTTACTTACATGCTAACTATCATTCCTACAACGAGAACCAGCATGTTGGTATAATCTTTATATCCTCAAAATGTACTGAAACCTACGGCGCTAAATCCAAGGAATAGATTTGTTGAGTAGATGCTTTGTCTAAACCCTCTATTCCCGTCCCACTTTGAGACAACTGGTCGCTAAACAGAGGTTGTTTGCTTGATAAGTTTTGGTCGCCTAATAGAGGTTGGTCGCCTAATAGAGGTTGGTCGCCTAATAGAGGTTGGTCGCCTAATAGAGGTTGGTCGCCTAATAGAGGTTGGTCGCCTAATAGAGGTTGGTCGCCTAATAGAGGTTGGTAACCTAATAGAGGTTGGTCGCCTAATAGAGGTTGGTCGCCTAATAGAGGTTGGTCGCCTGATAGAAGTTGGTCGCCTAATAGAGGTTCTAATGTAAAACGTTGCGCATTTTACATATATTATGAGTAACTTTCTTCTCTCTCTTCTTACTGTTGTTTAGAATGGGCGAGTGGAGTGCACTCGGATTACATGTCCTGCTAAACCAAAATGCCGTGGAATATTGAAGCGAATCCCAGGGAAATGCTGTCGAGTATGTGTAGGTATGAGTACTGGCTTACTGTTCATTTTCTGTAATTAATTAGATGGTGCCGCTTTAATGCGCGGATTTTGAAGATCATATTATCAAATATATTCTCAGCATGGCGCGCAATATTTTTCATATAAAAAAGTGAGAATATCCTAACATTTGCGGGCATATATACCACGAGTATTGTAAGAAATAACATCGAATTTCAACGAGCTACTTGCGCGCACATGTTAACCTTTGGACCCGAGGAAGCGAGCCCTGTGTCGTGTTTGCACAGAATACAACTGCAACACAGATTTAATGGAAAACACTTCACTTTTCAAGAACGATAATAAGTATTTTGTCTGGATACATCTTTGGACTCCGTGATAGTGAGAATAACATTGTACAGGTATTCTGTTGTACAACTGTAGGTATAACTATCGCGCGTGCAACAAACAGTCAGAAGACATGTTTTCTGGGCGTGTATAAAAAGGCGAATAAAAGCGCCCTACCTGCGAACGGATCAAGTTTTTTTCTCTACCTGCCAGGAGAGAGCTCTCCTAACGGGTAGGGGGGAAAACATATCCTTGCAGGTAGAACAGCCCTGCACGGAATAAAAGAGGAAATGTTGACTACACGAGGTCGTAAGCCATTTTAATGTATCGAGTCAACCAAGGTATCGCGCAGAAACAATAGTAAACGACTAAACCGCGCGTCAAAACTAAAAAAGAATTTTGCTATTTCTAAAGAAAAATTATATGAAATACTTCATAATACATATATCTTTTTCAATTACTGGCCGAATCAGACAGACAGGAAGAAAGACAGAATATTTCATTGACATTTCCCGTTTCTTTCATTTAGTATCTAGAGGAGTAATGTTTTTTTACATAGGTAATTTGCTTTACCTGGTAAAGTTTTAAGACTAGAATTTTGGGATTGACAGAATGTGACGAGTGTTTTACTGGGGTTCGCGTTTTGAACAAGTCATTATAAGTCATTACCAGTCAATTGCCTAGAGCGTCGGCTAGAAATCCGAAGCTCATGAGTTCAAATCTCGCTACGAGCACGGAATGTTTGTTTTTTTCGACAAAAATTTGCTTGAAGAAACACATAACATCTTCGAATTCTAAGTCATTACTTATTGACGAAGACTGCTGTTAATCATTTGAATCTATATTTTATTTGCGCATTAAAAATCTGATTCCCATTCTAGATTATTGATATTTGAAGTTAAATCATAACACGATGCAATCACACCCTTTAATAGATTTAATTCAATTACTTGTTGAACAGAAAAAGCTTTCCAAATCATTATTGTATTCAGCCGTAAACATTCTACTAGCTTGCGTTTATTTTTGCAATTCTGCGCTAAATCGTAAATATATTTAGGAGATCAACTTCTAATATAACTCACATAAATATGCCGTTTTTAGAACTCTCATTATCGATTGAGGAAAATCGCGTTTTATAATTTGGAACCTCAATCTTATCGAGGCATTAAGAAATCGAAATCAGTCCGGTTAAGAGTAAACCAAATTTGAATTTGTTTTGACTTCATTTGAGTTCACTACATTAAATAATCTCTTAAGCTTACCTTGACATTTCCCTTATTTTGGGTAGAGAATCAAGTCGAATCAGCTGGGTACTTTTTGTTTCTCGGATATATTGAAACATGAGAAATGCCGCTAGTTTGAACGGCGCCAAATAAGTAACAAACAACTGCTAAAGACTAAACACGGGGGAAGTATTGATTCAAGATAATTGATATATTAAGAAGATTTATTGTATTAAATATTAAAAACATTTCGGCCGTGGGAAAATGATTTTGTAGTCGATGTAAGAGATTTGAAATGTTTCTCGAAAATGCGGGGAGGATGTTCGGAAATGATGTAGACGATGAAAAAGAAAAAGGGTGTGCCTTGAAATTTTTAGTTGTTTTGAGCTATTTTGATATTCATGGAATAAAAAAAAGGAAGGAAAAGGAAATATATAAAAAAAGGGAATATGAAAAAATGAAAGAAAAAAATGACAGAAAAATACTAAAAAAGAATGAAAGGATAAAACAAAAACAGTAGATCAGATCAGATTGCGTCGTGTAAATCAACCCTACAACTTGCTACAACTTTTTGCTTGTCGTACACAACTGTAACAATCTGTAAACAGATTGCATGCGACAGTTGAAAGCAAAAGTTGTAAATCGGCCTTAATAGAAAAAGAAGGAAAAGAGACAAAGAAAAAAAATTCAGCTTTACATGGGCACAAGCTTCGCCAAAATTTCCTCAACCAAACTTATCAGACTGAGGACAGACGTTTATATATTTCTATTCTTTCTTTTAGATTCTACCATGTGCTTTGTTGGCGATAATTCATACAAGGTGAGTAGCCATAGTAACCACATAGTAACCATAGCAACTAATTAAGCTGAGGTAATGTGTATTTTATCTGGCAGGATGGTGAATGGTGGTATGTTCCGGGTTGTCGCTTATGTCAGTGTAACAACGGCTCGATGAAATGTGAAAAACAACAGTGTTCAATCGACTTGAAGTGTTCTCAAGTAAGTTGACTTCATAGGAATATATCAAGCTAAAACCCACTTATAAGACTCTACGTATTTATATCTAATTTGTGAAATAACTTAAAAACTTTCAGGGTCGCAAGCCAGGTCTTCTACCAGGCTCATGTTGTCTGCAATGCATTGAAGGTAAGGTCCATTCAGGTTACATAGATTACACTTGTTGATAGAACGAATTTCGTGTTTCGGAAGTACGGAGGTGCTGTGCCGTGCCGTGCCGTGCCGTGCCGTGCCGTGCCGTGCAGGACACTGCCGTTACCTTGAATGTTCAGTGGATAATCAGTGATTTCGCACGCTGTGTATTGTTCAAAGGATGTCTACAATTGTGAACCGTTACCGTGCCGTGTAATCTACTCTAACAATATTCGCTTTATATTCAGGCAAATCTTCTTTAACACGACTGAACTTTTTCCACAGAAACTGGTGTCTGTACATCGTATGGTTATCCTCACTACCAAACATTCGATGGGAAAATGTTTAATTTCCGAGGAAACTGTCGCTACCGTCTAGCTTCAGATTGCAAACAAGAAAACTTTACAGTGCGCGTGCGCAATGAGCGTCGTCAGACCAGATCACGTGCCAAGTCCCTGACGATTACGATTGGTCCAACTCACATCTCACTTCTCCGAAGTCTAGTAGTGAGGGTTAATCGCAGTGATGTGAAACTACCTTTTTATAGTTTGCCCGATTTACAAATCACGAAAAAGAATTTCGTTATCACCGTGCTTACTAAAATCGGACTGGAGGTGTTGTGGGATGGTGACAGCTATATTGAAGTTCACGTCCCAAAGAGATTCAAAGCGCAAACCTGTGGATTGTGCGGAAACTTCAATGGAAACTCAGCAGACGATTTTACCCTCAAAAATGGCAAGGTCGCAGCCTCAGCTGAGGAGTTTGGACAAAATTGGGCAGTGGGACGAAGGAGGAACAACTGCGAGAGAGCGCCTGCTCCTCCAATAGATACCGCAGTCACAAAGTGCCGTCGAAGTCCACTACATCACTGGCGTGCGAGGAAGCGTTGCTGGCCAATCAAAAGTCATTTTTCAAACTGTCACAAGAGTGTACACCCTCATAAGTACTACAAATCTTGCATCAGTGATGTATGTTCGTGTCAGAGTAAAAGATGCGAGTGTGAAGCCTTACTTGCATATGCACGTGCGTGTAGACGAATGGGTGTTGGTGTAAGATGGGGAAGGCGAAGAGCATGTGGTGAGTAGTAGAAGTTGATTTTTTCTTAGTATCTACAATTTTTTTTAGAGTGTATGTCTTTTCATTCCCGATACCGCCGCGTCTATCCCTTGAACATTATTTCTTTTCTTCATATTTTTGGGCGGAAGAACACAAATTAATTTTTTGCGATATCATGTTATTGTTAGGTGTTGTCTGCAAAGGAGGCTCTGTGTTTGACGATTGTGTTCCAGCCTGTAAGCAGACATGTAAAAACAAGGATGACCCAACCGCAGCTTGTGCAAACCAGCATTGTCTTCCTGGGTGCAGATGTCCCGCAGGACAGGTGTGGGACGATAAAGGAAGTCAGTGCATCTTTAAATGGATGTGTCCACCCCCGGTAAGTACAGTGATCGACTTGGCATGTGCAGGGTATATATAGTTGTCCCGCGGGACAGGTGTGGGACGGTGAAGGAAATCAGTGCATCTTTAAATGGATGTGTCCACCCCCGGTAAGTACAGTGACTTGGCATGTGCAGGGTATAGATGTCCCGCGGGACAGGCGTGGGACAATATTGAGGGAAATTTCATAATAGGCGAATTTGGAACATCTGGAAATAAGGTGTAGAATTCCTCCAAATCACCTGGAAAATCTTTCCAGATTCCCCTTCAAGGCGGGAAATGTTATGGTACTGACTAAATGTTCTTTCCTTTTTCGCTGCTCATCAGATAAGCAGTTTAGAGGAAAGAAGCAAGAAGAACAAGAAATTGTAGGACCCAGTATGCCATAAACCACATAACCAAAGCTGGAAGAACAGCAGACTGACCGCTCTGGCCAAGTATTCGGGTTGATATCCTCAGAGAAAAGAAAAGTGCTGGCATATCATTTTCCATATCATTGAGAAATATAAGTACAAGAATGGTTGGAACAGTGAACAGAATCTTATAAAATGATCATGAGTGTTTTAAATAATGTTGCAAGTATATGTGTATGCGTGTGCAAAGTTTGTATAGAGTGTTAAGATTTAACGGTGTTGTAAAACTAAGAGTGCGCAAAAGAGCCAGTGCGAGTTCCCTCGCCTGAGACGTAGCGCTTTCATTTGTGGTATCAACTAACGACTCCTCAGTTCGGTCTAAGTATAAGACAGATGGCTGTTTGATTGGTTAATGGCTGGATCTGAGTGAGACCATTAATCGAAGTTCCCTTGCCTATTGTATAAAGCATTCATCAGTGCGGGGTTACATCTTGTCCAGACTTTTGCAATAAGCCCAAATAAAAAAAGAGCGGAAAGGAGGGCCCAGTGTGTGGAGTAGGTTACATCATGATCGCACTAAAATGAAGAAAAAATGCCGACATCCAGACCTGCTGACATACCCTACCACCCGACTCCACGAACTCAGTAAATGGAATATAACAGCGATTTATAGAACTATGTAAATATGAAATAGTATTACATACTTATTCTGATCAGTAATTGTAATCAGCAGAGGCATTTTCGGAACGGAGGAACAAATATAAGATGAATGTACGTTGGTTATTTGTTGGTACATAACAGTACAAAAAGGAATGAATTTATAGGGACAAATATAAACACAAACACGTCTCTCCTTGGAAATTAAAGAGGCCTCTAATCCTGATCCACTTCAAATTATCGTATATGTCAAAAAGTATTGCAATTCGCTAGGATTCTGTAGGCCTGTTATACCAAATGGTATTTCTGTAATAAACGGAAAAATAAAAACAAGTTTCATCCTCTCTTTAGCTATCAAAGATTATCAGAGGAAAAAAATGATCAGCGTGAATTTGAGAAGAACAGAATAAGCTAAAATATCTCTTCCCAAAATTCGTCTTTCCAAAAAACAAATGGAGATTTGAGCAGTTTTGAACACATAAAAAACTGTCCAAAACATTGTAGCTAATATAATTCTCTTACAACGAGCAATAATTTTAAACCGAAGCGCTATTCAATTCCAGGACGGATTTCTCTGATTGCTTCGATTTAACTTTTGCGCGCAAATAAAAATGAGATAAAATAGTTATGTTAGCAGTTCGAAATGTCCACTAGTTGTGTCCCGTGTAAAGTACGACAATAAAAAAGAAACATTTTGTAGTACCACTGATTTATGCGTAAACCATTTTAAAACCTTTCAGTAACAGCTATTCAATAAATTAGTCGGGATGTGCAACTACATGCGTATATTATATACATATATACAATATAGAATGGTCATTTTTACAGCCCATATCGAAAACTGGTTATCACAATGAAGAATTAATTGAGGCGTGGGTGCAGAAGGAACTCAAGCGGAATCGTATGACAGTGAAAAACAAGACACGGATGTACCGTGCCGTGCCGTGACCGTGCCATGCATGTCATAACTTGAATACGCACTTCACGGGCCGAGTTTTCTTGATGTTGTAATTGTTACTAGGAATCACCTCGGGATTCTAAAGCCATGAGATGTAGGTTAATACATTGTAACAGTGAAGCCTACAGAGGGGCTCAAAGAATATTAGAATGTACTGTAAGTATTACAATTGCGTCAAGCAATGACAGTACAGACAAGGACGTGCAGACAAGTACAAAGCTTGATAAAGGAATTCGTAGATTATATACTTATTTGCCACTGAATTTTTCAGCTCTTGGTTGATTTTTCTCAGTTTTCTTTCTTCAATTCCTCCCATCCGACTGCCAATCAGTTGAGAGGGGGGACTCGCGCGTTCACCTTGACTCAGTCACCGGCTTCCCGCAGAGAAGATGTATCGTGCTTGGACTCCCGGTGTGCCATACTCACGCTTATAAATATTCTATCTCTGTGTCTCACACGGTTTACGTGCCGTTGGGTATCCTGGCAGCTGCTACACCCCTCGATACCAAGCTCTCTTCATCGCTACCTTTCGCCACGTGTACCCTCTTGCTGAGATTTGCTGGTGCTTTGCTGAGGTCTATTTGAGGTAGCTTACCGCTTCTGCTATCATTGAGAGGAGGAAGTTCACCATTTGGTGCTACGTCTAGACAATTATAAAATTTCCGTTCAATCTATGTAAAGGAGATAAGGTGTGTGGGTGTTTTTAGGGGAAGCTATCCAAAGTAAAGGGGTTTATAGGCAGCTCCTTTTAGACAGTCACTGGGTAGTAATTTAATTAGGGAAATTAGAGAATTTATATCCTCACGGTTAACATTTTATAGCAAGGTGATAAGATGTAGGCATGCAAGGCTACGGTTTGTTACTAAGGTGTGTGTACGACTAACATCAAAATCGCAATAGATCCTACTTCCTATTAGGCTGCAAGAGGATAATAGGAGAAAAGGTATGAAAAGCAAGTTGCGTCACAACTTTCAAGGGTAAGCTTAATCGAACAAGAACAGGTGAATCTATACAAACAGTACAGGAAATGTCATGCAGTAGATAGTTTACGATATTTGTGAATGAAAAATTGGACCCGTTACATTAGTAAGATCTAGCGTTGTGCTTCAATGATCTTTTTTTAGCAAAACAAAACAAAACAAAACAAAACAAAACAAAAACAAACAAAAAAAAAACAAAAAAACAAAAAAACAAAAAAAACAACCACTGTATTTATCTCCTAATTTAACAAGGAGATAAAATCAATAGTTTTATTGATATTTGTATTATATTAGCTTATCATTTACCTGTCTCATCTTCCTCGTCTTCTTGCATTTCATCCAAGGGTTCCAAGGCTTTAATTTGTCTTTGCTGTTGCACTATGGGTAATTCACTGGCTTGCTGGCCTGACGTCATACTCAGGTCCAGCTTCCCTCCTTTGTTCAAGCGGTCGCATAGTAGAGCCACGTGTTTCTTTAGCTTACTGGTGTCTTTAGGCATCGCTAAGGGCGTGATACCCACTATCGATAACGATCAAAAGTATAAGATTAGGTTTATTAACAGTGGATGTAGCAAGGACCACCATCATTCATCACTATCATTATCACCACCATCATCCATCACTTATTCACAACAGAAGTCCCGCACAGCATGCTAAAGTCTTTAAACATCGCTAGGAGCGTGATACCCACTTTCAACAAGAATCAAAATAACCTTAGGATTATGAGTAGTGCGCGCAGCAAGAAGATAGTTGTACTATGTAATGCTTCCGTTATCATTATCATTCTTATCAACAGCAGAAGTGCTGCAAAGCATGCCAAAATCTTTAAACATCGCTAAGGGCGTGATAACCACTATCAACAAGAATCAAAATAACCTTAGGATCACGAGTAGTGCGCGCAGCAAGAAGATAGTTGTAGTATATAATACTTCCATTATCATTATCAGTAAAGTCATCCATCACTATCATCATCATCATTCTTATCAACAGCAGAAGTCCTGCCACACAGCATGCTAAAGTCTTTAAACATCACTAAGGGCGTGATAACCACTATCAACAAGAATCAAAAGCCTTAAGCTTAGGTTTAGCATTTGCGAGTATAACCTGCACTTACCGGCCTGATCTTTAGCACTTTTAGATAAACAAGTTCTTAGAAGATGAGAGATAGCAGCATCAGTCATTTCTTCCCAACCCTAACAATTCAAATAGAGGATTAAGTATCCAAAATGCAAATGAGATTACATGCAGGATGTTATGCTTCTGATTATAAAGTAAAAAGTGCAGATTGAAATGGAAAGAAGAAAAGAGTTCAAGAAACCATAGAACTTTTAGTACCTGATCTTCGGTTTGTGAGACAATAGGTGACATCACTGTCTCTAGAACTTCAAACTCTTTATCCGACATGTTGGTCCATAATCTAAAACAACAATAACAAGTGTGCCATTTTTTGCCACTGTTTTCACTGCTACGCGCTGATCAAGACAACAGTCGCGACATGGACTTGAAATCGGGTAATACACTGCTGTCAGTGCTGTTAGTCAGAGTATGTAAAGGTACCGAACAATTTGTTTGATTGACGATATTCTATTGCCCCATTTCCCTGTCACGACTGTCGCAATTGTCTCAATCAGAGCGTAGCAATGGAACTTTGTTATCCGAAAATGACCTATGTAATCTGGGCTTCGTTTGGAATAAGAGAGCGATAGGTCGTAAGGGGATTTTCCTGATTTGTGAATAACCGCCTTTTCCCGTAAAATGTGCAATGGCAAATGTTTCGTGAAAAGCAATTTCACTAACAGTCATGAATCATAATTTTCTAAAATAATTTTTCCGTGAAACGAGATTTATCGTATCCCCTTTCCAACTATTCCCCATGCGTATCCCCGTTAACAATTACCAACGATAACCTGTATTTACGTACTTGATTAGGAAGTTAATTAACCGCGTCGCACAAGATAAGGCAACAGAACACTGCTCTATAGCCCTCTCGCATTCTTCTTCTGCCTCACTGAGAGCCAGTAACTAAAAGAGAACAAGAAACAGGTAAATATAGTAACAAGGCCTGTAGCGCGATATCCTTCTAAGGTTATTATTTTGTTTTCAGTAACTGTGTTTTATCGAATGGGAAACTTGGCCAGAATTGCGCTCACTATGGTACCACAACTGCCAAGGTTTCTAATAATATTCTAATACAAAATAGATGAAACAACCTTGTCTTCATGTGCGCCCGACAAGTGGCGTAGCGGGGACCCAGAATCTGTGGGGGCAGCTAGAATAAAAACTGATTACGGCAACAATTTTCTGGGCACGTGCCCGCCCCCCTCCCTACGCAGTGGCATTGACATCATACATCACAGAAAAAAAGGCTCGATCCAAAATTTTTAGGGGGACCCCCCTCGCTACGCCACTGCGCCCGACTGGATAAACCTCAATGCATAAGCTTGTCGTATCTAAATATTCCAGTATGTTTATTTGTGTCCCTCTAAATATAAAGCGCACTTTGCAAATGTGAATGCGAACGTTATGGGGTGCTAATATGAGAGCGTATTGATCGCGCGCGCAACAATCAATCATTCAAATAAACTTTTTTTTAAAAAAAAGATAACATAGCATTGTCATTTGTCGTCTAAGAAAATGTTCTGTTAGCTCGATCAAAGTTGTACAATACTGCGCGTCACATACCTGTCTGTATGTCCCATCCAATAGAGTGTCGAGGTTTGATAGAGGTGCTGGTGTCTTATCCTTGAATCTCGTTAATAATCGTCTCTGTATTGAACGAAACTGTTGTGCTCGCTGTGCTAGTATCTCTCGGTATCGCACTTGGTGATGTCTTTGCTAGAAACAACAGAAAGATAACCCGGCCAAAAGGCTTTGTTAAAACCTTTTTAATAGGACAAGGGGATAAAGGATAAGATAAAGTAAAGACGTGGGTCACTCGAGAATGGAAGGACTCATCGGTACTACAATTTTTTTTGTTACCCATTTATGCACCGTGGAAGTTACGTGCGCAAGAATATCAACATCTCATGTTACCCCTAATAATTTTCTGTTACCCATTTATACACCTGGGTGGAAGTAGGCATCCTGTGAGTTACGTGTGCCAGAATATTAATATCTCAAGTCACCCCAATAATGTTCTGTTACCCATTCATACACCTGGGTGGAGAGATGCACCGTGTGAGTTACTGTGCAAGAACATCAATATCTCAAGTCACCCCAATAATTTTCTGTTACCCATTCATAAAGCTGGGTGGAGAGATGAACCGTGAGATATCCGTGCGCAAGAACATTAGACTAAAAATGAAGCCTTATTATTACATAAAGCATCGTGTCCCAAGTCCCATGACCAATTTCTTGAATCTTTGCTCCGAAGGTTATGAAAAGCATGACTTAGCCCGCCTGGTATAACACGAGAAAGTTTTGACTAAAAGAAATCTCACCTCGAAATGAGCATCAACCAGCTCGTAGTATTCCTGTAATGGTAATGGGCCCATGAACGACGCACGGAATGCTACGTTATCCTGATAGAAAATTCAGACAAAACAAAATTTAGTATGGATTCTTGCGTTAGAATTACGTACACTGGCTACCTTTAGCATGCTGCATTATAGTTTAGCTTCGGTACATACATCATTTGTTCGTCGTGCCTTATACAGTGCTGTTGTATCGAAGCTAGTCCAGAGTGCGCTTTGTTTGTGAAACTTAGAAAACACCTATACTAAAGTCGATAAAAAGAAAACGCGTTTCTTTGCAGATTTGTAACCAACTGTAAGACTCACCCTAATCTTTTTGTAATGTGCTTCGAGTCGTTTCACGAGCTCGTACAACACCAGCCACATCCCTTCAAAGGCATCACACTGTATGCGATATCTCTCTACATAAAAGACGAACATCAGAGAAAAAAGCATACATCAGTACAGAGTGCTAAATATAAAAGTAAGAAAAATAGGGCGAAGGCTTTTAGAGAACTGAGGTATACAGCATAATAGAGTACTCACACTTAATATGTGAAACAGTACTAGCAATAACTATTGGTTTCTGTTGTTTCATCAGTGCTATTTGGTACCAATTACTGCTATTTGTAGTGTACTGTCTCACAGATATAGGTAGTGCTTGCACTCATCGTGCATTATTTATAATAATGATATTGTATGCGCTTCCCTCTCACCAAGGCGACCCGAGTTCGAGCCCCGCTGGGCTCGGTGTCGTATGTGAGTAGAGTTGTTTGTTGGTTCTCTCCTGTGCTTCGAGGGTTTTTCCGGGTTCTCCGGTTTTTCCTCCCTCCTCAAAAATCAACTTCTAAATTCCAATTGGAATTCAGGGCCACCTGAAAATTATCAGCCTGGTAACGGTGTACCCTGTCCAATAAAGTCGTATGGTTAGAGCAGATTTCGTATGAGTGTGAAAAGGCACGGCACACCGCACGGTTATGGCACGGCACCTAATGCCGAATGTTTTCATACACGTCACGGCACTGACACGGTCACTGCAAGGCACGGTAAGTGCCGTAAGGTTTTCATAGTCATACGAAAACTGTTCTAATACAGCTAGTATACTTTTACAATACTCACGTGATGTCTTGGATGCTAGTATGGTAACTGTAGGGCCACCGTTATACTGCACAGCTAGAGCAGACAAGGGAATGACTGCATCGTCCACCATTTCTAAAGGAAAGAAAGCTCCAGTTACTTCTACATACTAAGTACTTCTACAAGAATGGCTTCCAACTATTTTCTTGTGATATGATGTGTAGTTACAATTATAATATAGCCTGCGCCACATTCGGACAAATACCCCGGTAAACTTTACCGGGGTATTTATTTGTCCGGTTGTGACGCAGACTATTATAATACAGCTACGAGTTTTGATTCAGTGTCTTTTATACCCACCAGGAAATAGCTCTGCCAAGTTAACTGGAGACTTGTTTGTTTCAATAGTAAGCTGAAAAATAACAACAAAGCAAGCAATCAATAATCTTGATAACCCAAATATTAGTTATTATAGATCGTCAGTCGCCTTTCTCGCCATCCATTCCTCCCCTCCTCTCTCTTCCTTTCCTTTCCTTCCCTTCTCACTCACTCATTCAATCATTTTTGGTTTGTTTATCCATCTTCTATTCATTTACTCCCTCACTCAATCAATCTTTCGCTTTCATATGTTCGTTCTTTTTCCATTTTTATTCTTTCTTGTCTTACCTTGTAAGTCGCATTCTTCATGGGCTGGGCACCCTTACAGACCAGATTTAAAGGCAGCTCCACTTTTTGCTGTGCCACACGAGGAGCATCTATAATGAGAAGCAATTTAACCAAAAGTTATAAGCGTCGCACTGCCCATCTAAATAAAAATCCGAGGTACCACAGAGGTCATGGTCATGGCCATCCTGCGTAATCTGAAAATGTCTAGAAAGTACTCATCGGGAGTCACCAAGAGAGCCGAGATATCGTCGATTTTACACCCACCACGCAGTAATAAAAATATATACTTAATATATACAACTAGATTTACATTTCAAAAATGGCTGGTGAAGGTTTTGTTGCATGTTGCTTGTTGCATGCTGCTGAAATGTATTATATTCATATGAAAATAATGTCAGCACAGAAGAGAGTATGCTGTAAGAACCTGCAGACAAACTTTGAGAAAATCCCATATTGTTGTGACCTTTAGTTGCTCCATACTCCATAATCACCCATACTGCATTTCGGGCTTGGTATACAACATGCAACAAAACCTTCACCGATTTTTTTCTGAAATAACTGTGTATTTTATACAATTTATACTATATGTGATACCTGAACTAGTTAAATAAGTAGCAGTGATGTGAGCATCAAGATTCGATGGAATCATTCCTCCACGAGAATAGAATGACACCTCTGCCACAACAGGCTCATTTCGATCACCTAAAATGTACAATAATATTAGAAATATATGATTTTATTCCCATTTGCTTGGTTGTAGATCCCGAACATATTGCCCTAAGAGGAAACAAGCATACACGGAAGGGATCAGTGGCGTAGTGAAGGGGGAGAAGGGAGGTACCCCCACCCCCCCCCCCCCCCCCCCCAAAGCTTGTTCTCGGCACCAAAACTTCATTAATTCATGCGGGATTCCTGTGTTGTGGATATGGCAGGAAAATAGTACATCCCCCTCTATGATCGAGACTTCGTTACGCCACTGCAAGGGATTATTGTTAAAACCTGTACGTTCAGGGATTACTTACCAATAACAGGGAACACAATCGATGACCTGCTACACATGATTGGCGCACTGGCGTTGATGCTCAAAACAACGTTTTCTATTGGTCTGAGGGCTTGAGACTCCAGCATGATCTAAACATTACGAACATGATATCGTAAATTATCAAGAATAAGGCCGTCACTATCAGGGATTGGTTAAATCAGGTTCTTGGCCAATCAAGGGCGAACGTATAATGATAGTTATTAATCAGTGAAGGATGCCGGTGTGCTTTTGTTAATTATTCTAAAATAAAACAAGTGACATATAACGTGCCCTTTTATTGGACAATGTGCATGATCTGCAACTCAAAAAGACCCCCCAGAATGTTTGAGCGTATTTTATGTTTGCTTGTTTGTTTTCAATAATTATTATCATACGCTTTTCTCAGGTTCTTCCAACTTTCCGCGCATGCACCATATATCTAAATAGAATTCTCTTCCCACTCGACGGAATAACACAGCAGTTTCCTGCATCAGCCAATCCTGATAGATCAGCAAAAATGTAAACGCGCAACCCCTATTTTTAAGACAAAGCATTCACTACTTTCCATACATCGGTTCACTTCACTGGTCAAACACAACACATGAAAATTGTGATCTCCTGAGTTACTACCCTGGGTTTCAGAGGCTCTCTCGCTCCATTGCTTCTCGTTCGTGGGATTCGTTCCCGCGAGGGTACAGTTTCACACTCAGTGGCGCCTGTGGAGGACCTCTGGCACCCAGGGTACTGAGTTACCTACCGTCATAGTAATTGAAGGACAGCTATCTTCCTCTCCCTCATCACCTATAGATTGCTGAAAGACAAACAAAAGGGCTTACATGAAACTAGCACAACTATGGTTACAGTAAAGCAAGGTAACATTAGGGTATGACTACAAATATCCAACACTTTTCCTTCCTCATACGAAATCGGTTTTAACAGCTCTACCAAGTACAAACACTGAACTTAGGCTCAGTTCAAACGTCAAACTTCACATGAGCCGTATGCATTAAAAACAATGGATAATAAGGCGGTCTTCTTTGATGTCATTAAGTTCGGCTACTGTGAAGCTCGATGTTTGACCTTAGTCTTACTGCCGTTTAAGGCAATAACAACTTTGTTAAATTCAATGTGTTTCTTGTTCATCTTCCAGATGTAAATAAGGAGTGGGTCAAACAAAGGAAAGAATTTCGTATGAGTGGGAAAATGGGGGAAATTCCTCCCTCCCTCCCTTCCTTCAATGATTTACTCAAAGGCGGATGAAGGAGATACTGTAACCCTCTCTAGTTAGTCTTTTCGATTATGAGTATTGGATGCCGTACCGAGTATGTTCTGTGAGTCAGTACCATATATGTTTCCCACTCATTTCCCAAGTACCACTTAATTATTTCAGAGCCAGAGAAAAGTCAAAAGTTTGATGTTTGGTATTAAATACAACTGAGGTGTGTAGTACTTACTGATATTTTATCTAATGTTGATGATATTTGAACTCGAATCAAAAGGTCTTCTTTTTGCTGGGTGCGAGGAAGAATCTCTGGGGAAAATAAGAAGAACAAGATGAGCTTGCAATCTAATACCAAGCCAAATATTTTTTAGAATGTGATAGAATAATATGGATTAGGTACCTGAACTAATTGTAGATTCCCTGATGATCTTCTGTAAATCTTTCATTTCACTGTCTGCTTCCTAAACGGGAATGCAAAGAAACAATTAGTGAATGAAAGAAAAAAGGTGAGCAGCAATACACAAGTAGCTGTAATGTAGCAGAGGCAAAGGCAATGACAGTATTTGTAGTACATTGAAATATCTACTATCAGTAGTAGCACCAACAGCATAATAGGCATACCAAGGCTTGAAATTTCCACAAGATAATTGGCTAAATGCGAGTTGAAAATTACAAATATTGAGTGAAAAGAAATCGAACTCACATTTTCTCACTAGTTCTCCTTTTAGAAAATAATGACATGCAAAGAAAAATAAATTCAATCCATTTATCTTGTAGCTGCTCAATGCACAAGATAAGTTTATCTTGTCATTAAAAAACTGAAACCTTTCATGCACAGTGGTAGTAGATGTAAGATGTAAGTAGCATCAGCAAAAGTACAGTAGTACACGTAGTATTAGCAGCAGCAGCAGCAGCAGCAGCAGGATTAATAGTGTATGGAAGTACGTTCCTCACCTCATAGTTGATATCTCTAGCTTCAGGTGCAGGTGTTACCATCATGGATGGATCTGTACCTAAGTAGGAGCACTGCAGAAAACCCACCTCATCTAGGGTTACTATAACACCTTCAATGTTTCTAATAGAAAAGAAAATTCTTTAAATACTGTGTGACCACTAGAAATGAAAACAATGTATTCCAACTCTGGTCAGTCAAGACAATCAGAGACCAGCAGAAAACAATAGCAATATTGAGTTCTTTTTATTCCCATGAGAAAAAGACAGTGCCTATAGATAAGCAATAGCTGTTCTCAAACAGTCAATGTTTCCTGATTGGTTCGACTATCCAAAGTTGGAATGCATTGTTTTCATTCCACATTTTGATTGATTCTCAGGTTCTCGCTGTCTCAGCAGCTATGGTTATAGTAGTTGCAAAGTAACTACTTTCAATAAGAAGAACATTAGGAACAATGACCAGGTTTCTTAAAACTAATTTAGCAATATCTAGAAAATACTCACGAAAATGTTGCTACTTTCGTTGCCACTGGGACATGAGGTAACTGTGCTGCCCATGTGAGTGTTACATCTTGGTATACTAACAAAGATTTTGTGTGGGTCCCTACCAACATGCTAACACTTCCTTCTTTCGCTGTCAAACAAAACCAAGAAACATTAGCAAGAACTGATCATGTTGTATTACTTAATACCCTAAGTTGTGATCAGAATTTAAGATGCAAAGTTCAAGAAAATGCCCATACATTGCCACTGGGAAGTGAATAGAAATCCCACAGTATGTGAGAATGTGCCACATTGAAAAGGATAGAATGTTCCCTCCTCAGAGACACAACAATCCATCCCTTGAAAATCCCCCACGCACACACACACCCACACAAAAGGTATGAATATTTTCTGAAGCTAAGACCTACTGTAAGACTTCATCACATGGTAATTATTTTTTGTGGTAATGGGCTAAAGACTATAGATATGAGGATTTTCACAGCACAGTTTAGTGTCAAAATTTTCATTGTTTGAAACTTAAAGTAACATCAAAGAAACCCAACTATAAATTATTCAGAATGTGAAAAGTACAGCATCTGTAGCAAGCCTTGCAGAGTTCCCTCCTTCGACCCCCTAAACTTCATGCATACACAAGGGAGGATTGAAATTTCTTAGACACCAAGAGTACCTAGGAGTATTATTGTTTATGGAATACTGTAACTTAGCATATCTACTGCCTCAAATACCTGATTCATAAGCCACAAATGAGCTTGGGTTGAACTCAAGTTTCTTCATAAATCTGATTGTACCATCATCTTTAAGGCAAAATATAGACCTTTCCCCTGTAGTAAAGAAATCAATGTAATTCATCAAAAGAATTCATTGTAAAAGATGCAGCCTTAAATGCAAAAGGGTAAATTAAAGTGATGGGGCTTAGATTGCAAAATGAAGTGGATATAAAAGGAAGTAGGGGAGGGACTACAGCCTCTAAAGCTCTTCCAATGCCTCAGTCCCCGGACCCAACACCATTGCTATAAAAGAGCTAAATATCTGCTTCAAGATGGTACAATATGCAGATAAATAAATTGTGGTTATAAAATGAGGTATAATTATTAGGCCTGAATGTAATTTAGGCCAAGTTAAAACTGAGCCTAACTGGTCAGCATTTTTGCCCCTGGGCACATGGTGGGACCCATCCTGGTTCAGAGCTACTGGCTAGTCCTTGGCTACTGGCAGTCCTAGCATTGTGGCAGCTTGTTGTTGTGACAAGCATATTATTTTTCGGCAAAAAAATGTTCCCTCCTGCCCACCTCTCAGAACTTGATAAGGGTAAGTATAGGACATGGTAAGTATTTCCACCTTTCTTAGGTGTGATGGGTGCCAGTTGGGTAGTGTACTGTGGCCTGATTGCCATGGTCACCTTGACGGACAGGCTGGTTAGGCACAAACAGCCCTCACACCCTGGCACTCAACCCAAACTTATCACTATGATGAGTTTTAATGGTACATTACCTAAAACGACAATAGATAACGGTGTAGTTTGACTACCAAAGATCTGCATGTCTATAGTATTTTCACCAATATTAGTGCTCCAGTCAACCTAAAAGGGATTTAAAATAGCTAATCAACAGCTGAGTTAGAGCAGGGAGGTGGGAGGGAGATGGAGATGAAACTGAATAAATTAGCGCGTTTTCACACCTTGATGTTCCGTACGTTTCATCGATAATCGTATTTCATAAACTTGAGTAGTTATCTGATTAACATATATGGTAACCATAGAAACAGTCGGTGTCAGAAAATGATTTAAAACCAGATAAGAAGAAACAAAGATGGCTGACGAACTCCCACCTCCCTGGTTAGAGTCACATACAAATGTTTACACATCATATATGTGAATATAACTTCTGAATGTTACTTTTGAAGTTAGTGAAATCTTTCTAATGTTCCTTTCTATATCAACATGTATATTATTTATTACTTTGTACATACTGTTAATTTTTTCCCTGACAATTTTTTGTTTCCAATATCTTCTTTATTATTTGCATCTGTTGCAACAGCAAGGGTCTGATATCTGAAAAAAAGAAAAGGAAACGAAAACACTTTTATTATAACTTTGCCAAACCCATGGCCCTCTTTCCATGATCTACTGTAGTTGGATCTAACCCTAAAAAAAACAACTGAAATTCAGAAAAAAAGTGATTAAAACAAGTGCAAATAAACTGTAATGACGATTAAAATATTTATGTCTTTTAACTAAAACATGTCATATTTCTTACTTGTAAGACTCTACTGTTCTAGATGCAGTACATAATGCAAATGAGTCTGTCTTGGCAACATATGCAAGTGGACCAGGAAGTAAAAAATTAGGGATAAAACGACTAAAACCAAAGCTTTCTTGTTCAAAAAATGACAACACTCCATCCAAGGACTGTACACAGATGAAGTCTTTGCCTGAAATAAACATTCCATAATAAATAATTAATATTAGTTTCACTGCACAGCTTGTAATAGACCTTTTTAGCTTGGGGGTAATGTTTTTCCATTTCAGACCATGTGTCATTCTTTGTTTGAGTTGTATCCATATTCATGTGCCTTTTCATGCACAACTGTTAAACAAAGAAATGATACTCTACAGAATGACATGTGATCTTAGAAAACCTTACACCCAAGATAAAATGGTCTAATAGTATTCCATTTTCTAAACAAAACATACAAATAACAGTACATACACACAATGGGCCACTCTTACGAAGTGGACCAATCAGGATATAGAGGGAAAACTGGAACCAATCAGGAGAGAGTGGAATCCCAGCCAATCACAATTTTTCATTCCCATGGTTGTTGTTAACATTGAGACTTGAATTGCGCTTGCTCCTGATTGGCTCACATTTGATTGCTTTGTTTTTAATCTACATTGTGATTGGTGAAACATGTAATAGACCATTTTCAAATTTGTAAAATACTGCTGTGTTCCTGGATTACAGACTTATTAACACAGGGTTAGCCTCATTTCAGCATCAAAATATTCACAAATACCAACAGTAAAGTAAAGAATGCACAACTTCTACAATACAAACACTTTGAAATCCCACATCCTGTCACTGGAAGAGGTGAATATTCTAGACAATATCCAGGCTAACCTTGAGCAACAGAGAACTCAAAACTGGAGTATTAAACTGGTCTCAGTAAGTGTCTGCATTATAATTACAGCATGACTAGATTTACCTTTCACACCACCGAATGATCCATATGTCATATTAAAAGCACTTCTTTCTAAAATGTGTTCGTAGACCAAGTTAAGGGAATAATGGGTACCATGTTCTACTGCTCCAGAAACAGCTGAAATACAAATTGAAGTAAAACAAGTGAGATGAAATTTTGGGCTTAACTAATCAGGAATGAATAAATACACCAGTCCTAATTTATATCTCCATCAGGTTGAAAATAAGGGGAAAAAACAAAAACAAATCCTTTGGTGTGTGTTGAGTGTGATCATCAGGGTGAGTTATGTAGTCTTCAGAAAGACTGTTGTTAGTACAGGGCTCAAAAGGTCAAGATGTCTGGTGTATAATATATTATATTATTTTTTTCGAATATGACTGGTCAACATGTCAGTACAAAACCATATTTGACCGGTCAAGTGCCAAATTTGGCCGAACATTGACCATTGACCAGCCGTTATTTTGAGCCCTGTAGTAGTGACTGGCATTTCAAAAACCTGAATGGAAGTAGCATGGGTGGTGTACGCTGGGTAGAATGGGTGGTATACGTAAAATAAAACAAAGTTAATAAATTATAAATTAAAGTTTCAACCACGTGAGGATTTAATAAATTGCCAAGCTTTCGGACAAAGCACCCATCATCAGGGGAAGTGAAAAAATGTACAGCATGCCCGAGATAAGTTGGTAACAAGCGGTAACTATGGCAATAAATGGCATAAGCTCACGCTCAGGACAGCTATAGGAAAATTAATATATTTTGAAGCCTCTTACATGAAATAGTGTAGACTGCTAATTTTCTAGGATGAAGTACTGCTAGTTGGATATTATCTGAGCCCCTGAAAACAAGACCCACAAATATACAAATAAGCTCAAAGATACAAGAATCAAACAATCAAAAAGATTAATGTTGCTGTTCAGCTGAATGCGTTCATGAATCTCATTATTGGTCCACAATAATTGGTAAACATTGCCCATTCATCATGCTCCATAATCCATTTACTTTTCTAATGAACATTTCCCATTTCATGACATTTCATGACATTCTTGAACATATTGAACAACAAAACCATCCATCCAAGTCAATCATTTCACTGTATTTCACTGGTTTAGCTGACACTTGACCCACCAGAAATAAAAATTAATTGAAAGCAAGGAAATAAAAGGAAGTCTGATGTTAACTGTTTCCAGTTTTCTGATAATTTCCAAAAGGGGATTTGATGAACAGGGAATGGGATATAGGACAGTATAAATGGGAAATAGAATAGGCCATTTACATTAGAAGGCAAAATTTCAGCTTATAACATGTGACACAGGAGAAATGGCATAAAATATAAATTTGAATATTTTATAAGGATTTGTATGGGAAACTGCTAGCTATCCAACAAATTTTGCTACACAAATCCTTACAAAATATTTGTTCAATGCCCATAGTTGACATTATGAGTCAAAACTCTGCCTTACTAATACCCAGGTACCAATATCTGGTGTCCATTATGACACAACTTTTTGATTTAAGAGAGTAGGGTCATGTGACTTGACAGTTGTCCATTGTCAACATGGGAATGGGATTCTTTCAAGTCATCTTTAAACAAATGCATGTGTTACAAGCTCCAAAAAAATTTTGGTACAAAGTGATTCAAAAAAGTGATCTGAATTAATTATTTTGCCTGTTATATGACTTCTGTCAAAACTCTTGGCTGAAAATGGGACTCCCCCTCCCCCCTCCCATTCTAAATCAATATACAATCTCCTTTGGGAGCAAAAAGATCATTTACAATAAAGGAAGATTTTCCTAATTCTCTCTAGGTAAATAGGTAAAATAGCCACCTTCACACCTGTTTACCTGGCCATTAAGAGGTTTAAAGCATATATATCATCAGCAGCTATTACTTACGAGATAAACTTTCCAGATTCAACTTGTAATATCGGTTGCTGTAGTTGTACTTCTAACATAAGATCCTCTGCCTTGAACTGCCCCTCTTTCGGACTATAAATCCGTAAAATGCCATGATAGCTTCCAACGATTATTTTGTCTATAAGAGATATAACGGAGGTTCATAATAAGCTTATCACGACATGGAAAATCGAGAGCTTCGATATTACAAGCACCATAACAAATGCAAGTGGCTTCGTTTCATTTCGCAAGCAAGCTTTAGTCAAGTACGTGGTAAATTTTGTACAAGAAAATATATCTTTGATTATGCCTTTTCGAGTGTTACAGCTACATCAAAAGACTTAAAACCAAATATTCTCAATATAATTTTTTATCACTTGTCGAGCTACCGTAAAAGATTGGTGACCTTGACGACCAGAGTCAAGGAAAAATACACCACAGGACAAAGTAAATACAGGACTACAGAGTTAAAAATAATGCTAATAATATTCGACCAAAACATTTAAATGCATAATGAGAGCCCCAAGATATCAGAGAACATAAAGAGAAAAGAAAAAAGGAGAAAGATATGTAATTTATGACACTAAAAGCTATAAAAACTACACGTACAAGCTCAGTGTCAGGCTGTCGAAACACCGAAGTTTCGGAGTTAGCGAACTGTTTTCACGGCACAATTTCAACTGGAAACTCATATAATACCTGAATATGTGGCGTTGTTATCTATATTTGAGACGGACATACATCCTGTATCGAATTCTTCGTCGCTACCACAGAAAGTAGACCACCAATCTCGGGCTTTGAACAGCGACATATTGGATTCAGTCGAGTTTTCCTTCAAATTTGTCGCGCTTTCTTCGCGCTCTTCCTTCGCCTTGAAAACAGTCACGTGATATTCCCGAGTAATTATCGATTGATCAGAACCTTTTTCTATTTATTTGTTTATTTATTTTTTCGCAATAAAATTCTAGGATTTCATAATCTCTGAGGTCTTTTCCTTAAATTTATTTAACCTTAAATAAATTTAGATTTTATTGAAAATTTCTGATTTCGAATTTTAATGTTTTAGAATGGTAGTCAAAAAGGCCTGGTAACTAGTCGGAGTATTCTTCCAAGATGGCGGACCAACGTGGCTGAAGTAGCTGAAGTTGTTGTCAAGTTTGATCAGCCATTTTCTTTAACAATGAAAAGCGAAGAGGCAAAAAGGCTCTGTCAGATATGTAAAGAAAGCCCATTTAAGTACAGATGTCCATCGTGTTACTTATCATAGTGAGTGAAAAATCAGAAAATGACAACTACGTGAAAGTAGTCTGAAAACTTGGCTATTTTTCAGAACTTTTGGTTACACTTTAGACTCAAAATCTTGTTTGTCTTTCACTTCCAGCTGCTCCTTAACTTGCTTCAAGTCTCATAAAGGTAAACTATTAAATATCCTGTTACACTGTAAGCAAACTTTAAAATCTTGCTCAGTTGCATTCATCTCGAACAGTATAGGTTTAAACCTAAACTTATTCAGTGCATTTCTCCTTTAACTTATTACATAATTTGTCATTCTATTTTCGACAGAAAATATTTGTGAATTAGAAACAGACAAAAGGAAAAATCAATTTGGAAATGTTGATACAGGTGAGTAAGAATACTTATGTTCTGAGGGAAGGGCATATAACATTTGAAAACCAAAGCAGAACCCCTCCCCCCAACATTTTAGTGTGTGAGTAGTTATGAGTAAGTAATGTTATTCATCATGATTTTCTTATGTTTTGTCTTTTCAACTTACCTCTTGTTCTAAGGTCAACAACAACAAGAAATTAGTGAGGATGATTCTGAGAATGAAGACAGATGTTCTCCAAGTGATCTGGAGAAGCTTGGTAAGAACAGTAAAATTAGTCTTAGTTTGGTCATACTCCATTTCTGGCTCAGTAATAATGGTCAAAATGACCGGCAAAGCAAAGATTTGACCAGACAAGTTCCAATTATGGCAGGACATTTCCTGTTGACCAGATATTAATTCAACAATATTGCCATGTATATATATGTTCACTCAGTAACAAAATATAGCTGCCAGGATACCTCCATATTTTTCTGCTTTATTCTTACTTAAATTACTCCCTAACATTACACTTTGCAATGTGTTTCTTTCAGAAAGCTGTGGAATAATCAAAAGCATGCTAAAAAATAAAGACATTAGAAAAATGATAACTAATATTGATGGTGCACAGGACCCAGAGACTGCACTCAGAACCTCTATGAAAGAACCAATATTCTCAGAGTTTGCAGATCAGTGTCTATCTATAGTTGAACCAAAGGAAGAGAATGGTGGATGATGTAAATATTGCACAACTTGTAATTAATATTTTGTTAGTGTATTTTATAATGTAAGAATGTTTATGTATGCCAGAAGATTACTTCTTACAATGAATAGTAAGGAGAATAGAATTGAGACAGACTGTGTAGACTTTTGTGAAGAGGTTAGGGATAGATGCTGACTAAGATTATACAAAAATTATTATTTTTATTGAAAAATAATGCTACCAGTATTTACAAGTTCTGTATTTAAAGTTAGGAAGGAATGCATTTTTTTCCACTATCTCCCTTTAAGATGGATGATATCAGTCTAAATCCTAAAAGAAATTCAGTCACATCTCTGATAATAAAACAGACCAGAATGATAAGATTGTTCTCTGCTTGTTCCTTTGCAATGTTTGGTACACAAGTGCATAAATATGCTATCTTACAATCCAGATGCATTATTGTGTGCTTATGCTATGAAACATGAAACTGAAACATCAGTGAGTTCACAACACAGCCAGTCATAATACAGAAATAATGACATTGGCTGAATGAGTGAGATAGACGTCTTTAGCTTGGGTGTAACGTTTCCCCATTTCATTCCACATGTCATTCTCTTGAGAATAAGATTCTTTGTTTGAGTTGTATCCATATTTATGTGTCTTCTCATGTGCAACCGTGAAATAAAGAAATGATACCCAAGGGAATGACATGTTTGAAATGGGAAAACATTACGTCCAAGCTAAAGAGGTCTATAGCTTATCCAAACAGAATCCTGGGATTTGTCACCTGACCATCATGGTCACAGCACATCTCTTTAGTAAATGTTCTGAAGTCCATTTTATTTCAGCTTTCTACAGGGTGTGTAGCATTAGATATCAAGGCTTTAAACTCTTTCTTTCCTCTCTTAGACTTGTATTCCATGTATCCACGAGCTGCAACAATACCAATGACAAGACCTGCTCCCATTGAAATGGCTATCCAAGCTGCAAAACTTATGTACATGTCTGTAAAAAATTTTAATGTTTATTATTCAGGCCCATCTAAACTATAAATGCATGTTATCAAGGGTGGAATAGCAGAAATGCGCTCCCCTCTCTTCTCTGGCCGGGGTCTCGGGGTTTTATTTCTATACTCAGCATACATGTGAGTATAGAGTTTTTTCTTAGGTCTATCCCTTGATCCAAGGGTTTTCCTCGCTCTGCAAAATTCCAATTGGATTTGTGAGTTAGCCTTGCCCTGAATTTGATCAGCCCTGGGGTTGTTCGACGTATCCAAAATTTGACGGTTTATTGAATACTTCTTGTTATCCAGACTGAGTTGCTCCCTTTGCCTTTGACAAGAAATGAGCTGTAATAGGGTTCAATAAATTGAATTCAATACCTTTCCGTTTCTCGCAGACGTAAGGTAAGGCGGTCCTACACCCAAGGTCAGACCACGTGACAGATCCATTCCATTTCTTGATCTGTACACAGTCTTCTCCCGTGCATCGGGGCAGAAGTCTGTCATACAGCTTATCGTTTGGCTCTCCTGTATCCCAATTAAAGAATGTCGCCTTGTTTCTAAACTGATCGACTCCAATGTCATTCCACACGTATGTACCTGTAGAACATGTCAAAGAGTAATTAACTAAACGTCCAGTTTTCCCAGTTCCATGAACGTCGTATCTTACAAAAGGAATAAAACTTTCCGTGCTGTGTGCAGTTATGAAGTACTTAGGGATAACAGAACACTTGAGAAGTGTCGAGAAGCACTCCGCCACGCTTCTCTCGTGTAAGTTTAATCTCCGCATAATTTATAACTGCACGCAGAACCCTAGCCTACTGTGCAGCCACTGTGAGGAGCTTCCGGTTCCCGTCGTTCCCGTTCAAGGAAGGCGTCAAGTCCGAGAAAGGACTAGGTCGAGAACGCCGTCGGTCCTCTCGTGACGTAACATTAGAGACCTTTTAAGGATCTTAAAAGATCCACGACGGGAGCGGACGGTGATGGCGGACGATGATGCCAGCACGTTTTCAAAGCGGTTTTTCGAGTGCGCGCCGTCGTCCTTGCCGTTGCCGTCCTCTCCAGAACGTCACTTGGTGCTTTTTCACGTTCTAGCGAGGACTGCGGCAGCAAGGACGACGGCGCGCGCACGAAAAACCGTCTTCAAAACGTGCTCTGGCTTCACGTTAGTATTTTGATTTGGTGAACTTTTGCTTGTTTTCCCGTCCTGGTGCTTAAGTGTTACGTTGTGTGAAAACCGACGGCGATCTCGACCTAGTCCTTTCTCGAACTTTACGTCGCCGTCTTCGTCCTCCCGTCCTGGTGCTTAAGGTCCCTATTTGTAGGGGAATGATGGAAATTGGAAACGTCTCACAGTGGCTGCGCATGAGGCTAGCAGAACCCGCGCGCGTTCGCCTGCGCAGTCTAAAGATTGCTACGAGTTTTGCGTTAAAAACTACATTCGATCGAGCATGAAAGTCGTCTTGGTGCAACAACTGAACTCCTTATTACCTGCTTCGGCCCTGTCATTAAGTCCTGTCCATATGCTTCTTTTTATATCCTTAAAACTAGCCACATAGTTGTTTTCCCACAAGCTTGAGATGGTTAAAAGGGTAGCATTCATGTTCATGCAGTGAACGCGAGCCTCGTCCCAACCTACTTGTAACGGGTCATATTTGTAGCACTTGCCTCCGGTGCAGTTCCAGCCTGGAATTACTGTCAAAGGATAGAGCAGATTTTATATTAGTGTGAAAAGTCACGGCAGAGGGCACGGTTACGGCGCGGCGCGGACACGGCACCGTATGTCGAATGTTTTCATACACGGCACGGCACTGACATGGTAAAGGCAAGGCGCGGTCTGTGCCGTACGAAAACGTCTCAAACGAAGTGGTTGAATTACGTATTCTAAGCTTCGTTGCCGAGAAAGGAAGAGAAATGCGTTCTAAACATTTGAAATCAGTTACTAGAGAAAGTACAGTACCACAGTCGTTTAAATTTGTGGCCTTCTTTTTAACGTCTCTCAATGAGACGGGCCCACCATCTTACGCAGTCATATCACATCTGGCATCGCGCAAAAGGCCACCTTACGGGAAGGTCTAACTATTTGCAGATATTTTAGAGCAAAGGCAAGATTTATAAATTTAGTCGAGTTGTCTCTGATTTTTGAATTTGAAAAATCCAAACGTTTCAACCGAGGTACTACGGTCTTCATCAGTGGTCTAATGGTTGGCTGTATGCAAAACGTCAGTTGAATAGATTATTGTTATTTATTTAAGACCCTAAATGCGAGTCCGGCCCAGGCTTGAATCAACGACCTATACCAACCAACCAAGGCTACTGGGTGAGTACTAATTTTGTGGAAGGAGAGAATAATGGGTTTTCCGCACAAGTGAAACCTCACCTATTTTGGAATAAACTTGACATACAAATCCAAACTGTGCATTACAAACAGCATCGTTCCATTTCTTTGTCGCATACTTCAGTTCAACACAGTTTTCCACGTTACATCTACGATTATTGTTGTTCGGTTCTTCGTCTTTGGGGTTACTCTTGTCCCATGCTGAGAATGAAGGTAAAGGATCCCTTTGGTAGTTCCATATGTAGCTTGATTCTTGAGATTTATCGTTAAGGCCCATCCATCCTCCGTCTCCAGTCTCGAGGAGATCTCCAACAAATCTTTTAGAAATGAAAGAAAAAAGGTTTAAGTCTACTATAAATAAATATGTAGCTTTAGTAACAAAGTGAAACCCGACCAATACTTTTTTCTAGCTAGTACTTAGGTAACTCTAATAGAACTACATATAGGCAACACAGTAAAGACTTCAGTGTCCCTAGCAACAGGGTCTCCCTACATCAGTACATTCATGTAACTAGGCAACAAAAGACTTGTCCCTAGCAACAGGGTCACCCTACCTTCAAGTAACTAGGCAACAAAAAGACTTAGTAACCCTATAGCAACAGGGTCGTCCTACCTCGGCTCCGCGAGCTCCGCGAACTCCGTGTAGTTTTCGTACGGCTCCGAAAAGTTCTACACTTACTTGTTTTCGTCATCGTTGTTTATGGTTGCTAGGTGCGCTTCGTTGGACTGACAAAAACTGTTTGCATCTTCCCAGGTTTTGGGCACGGAAAAGTACTTGAAACATGTGTCGCCTTTTTTCCCTGACGAGTAGAAATAGTGCCATCCTTTCTCGCACTTAGCTAGAGAATACAGGCATGTATATTAATAAAACTCATAAATTTGGAATAGCTGTATTGGACTAATTCTGATTTCAAGGATTAAAATAACTCAGTTGAACTTTTAATTTGGTACGGGTTATTTTACCTTCGCAAGCAGCAGTACATTTATCTGTCAACGCTGTTCTTTTCTCATGGATCTCACAATCTACCAGCAAATTCAGAAACAAGTTAAGTTACTGAACATAAAACGGAAGGTGATAAAGAATAAGGAACATGTTTCCAGAAAGATTGTTTTGTTAATTGTTTCCGTCCAAAGGTGGTTAAGAGGAAACAGTGGGAAATAAGTGTAACATTGTTCCCATGCGGCGCGGGAACACGAAATGCCGCCGTACAAGTGCAAAAACATATTTTGTTTCTCGGAAGCAAAATTTGTCGCACGTAGAAATTTTTTAGCTTAACTGGGAAACACTGAGAAAGCATGGCAGCGTGGCTAGGGCTTTAGGTTGAAGCTGTCTGTAGCAGTTACACCTCACCTTTGATTGTCAGCCAATTCCGCGTGATTTCCTTTCCTCCTTCTGTTTCAATACTTCCCTGGTAAAGTGCCGAATCAGAAGGCATTAACCTTTTAATAATAATCTGGTCATTCTTGACTTCAATGTTGCTAAAATCTCCTGGAAGTTCTTGAGCATACTTTTGCCATTTGAAAGTTTTGTTCTTTTTGATAGGGAAGTAATGGTGTGCTTTTAGCGTCACGCATTCTCCTCGTTTCTTCTGGATTGGTGTTCTGTTTATCTCGTACACTTTCTCGCCTGGTTTAGTGGCGAAGAAAGAAATAAAGAGTTAGAAAAGCACAAAGAACGTGTTTACATGCTGACTGTTATAAAGATTTACAACAGAACTAATTGACAAAATTATCTGACAACTCAACTCAATTATCTGACAACAAGGGGCAGCAATCCGGATTCAAGAGTAACTACATGGTCTATTGATCTGAAATTGCCATTCCCTTGCTCACTGCCTGTACAAACCCATATTGTAAAACTAGGGATTAGTAGAGCACAAATTTGGAAATACTTTATGCGTACATATATATTAGATGTAGTCGTTAGTCTTCTTCTAAAGAAGGTTCATAGTGATATGACAGATTCATTTGATGAATCAAGTTGCAAGGAAACTTGAAAACTGCCTTTTAAACTAAACTTTCTATCAACCTGAAAACTTATGTCGTAAGGTCTCAACTCAAACACTTGGGCGACTTTAAACCCGGACTTTCAACCTTATTTTTATGGCCTTCAAGAAGTAAAGTAACTCTATAGTTGTCAGAACGTTCAGTTATGCTGACATCGAAATGGTATCCGAGATACTCAGTACATCGGTTTCAAAAAGAGATACTAAAAGTTTTTCTTTTGGCAATTTTGAAAGCGATGTAAAGCTGCCCGTTTCGACAGACTTCACAGAAGACTACCTTTCTTCAAGCATACATACTTCTCTAATTAATACACTCACCAGCTAAGGCAACTGACGAAGCCAAAGCAAAGACGAAAAATTTGACTCCAAAAAGCATCTTCTATTGGCTCCAAGCCAGAATGAAGTTTAACTCACCTCACTTCGGTAAAATCATGTTTTGTAACATGTAAACTAAGTTCTTATTGAGATTTTCAAAGTATAGTTCATATTTGACAAGGGTAATACGTAGTTGTTGTCTTTGACTACGAGACTATGCCATCTGTGTTGAGTCAATGTCACCAATCAAACAAAAGAAAAAAGATTAGCGTGATGTCAAAAGTGACAACTTCAAGTTAATAATAAAACCGTAATTGGTGATACCGCAGTCATCGTTGTCACGCAATCATTTGAAGCCTATGTTAGTTTTACAATCCTTTCCACATTTAGAATTCTCTACAAACGACTAGTGATAAAAATCAGTTATTTAGAACAAATGTCCTAAATTTGTTACCCTTTTAGAAGATACCTCTGTTCTGATATACTAATCTTCACCGAAGTGCTACCGAGTAAGTATCGATTGATAGCCGAATGCTTGAAACTCTAAACACGGCGTGGTTCCTAAGCGATCGAGTCGAATCGAGTCCATATCGTGTTGTGTTTCGTTTTGTACATAAAAACTGGTTTTTATATCGTCTGGATCTTATTCTCTGATCTTTTTACTCTAGATCAGCTGTGTAATTAGTATAGAATATTCTCTACATAACCTTCAAACGACATGGATTTGGTTTATTAATTACTTTAGAGGCAAGAATGGCTGTCTGAGGTAAGAATGTTTATAGAAACCAAGCACAAATGTCTAAGAATTCTTGTCATTTTCTCTTTATATTTTCGCTTTCTAATTTGAATTCTTTTAGTGTGGTACGATACTCCCTGATGGAATTTTCGATACGTATGTTGTTTCGAAATTATGTATTTTGATCGATGAAGTTTGTACTTATATTACGCGTACTGTACGCGTCTCTCTTAGCTTGTATTTAAGAAAGTAGATTAAATATCGCGTGTTCGAAGACTACGTACTGTAGTATAGAACTAAATATCTTTAATAACAGTCAGATCGTTGCTAGCTATAAAGCAATAAAGTAAAACTGCATGATTTTTTAAATTTACTTTAATATAGAAAAACGTTTAAGATATTTCGCCATTCATTCATATATGTTGAAGAGTTCGACATGTTCAACCTAATTATTAAAGCTTAAGCTTATACCTAATTTTCAAAATTGAGCTCTTTTTATATCCTCTTTCATATTCTAGGATTTAGAATAACTCATCCTATATTTTTGAAAACCAACCTAGTTTTTATGAATTATTTCACTAACCAAGATAGTATTTTTCTTGACTTATTTTGTTAGTTTTGAATAAGAATAATAATTCATGACAAAACAAGTTTGTTTGAGGTTTAAACATAATAAATCATTCATCAGCCTTGTATCATTTGCCTTCAGCAGTGACAGGAACTGACCAAGTGTTATTTGAATTCTTATGAACAAAATATAATATGGTTGAGAAAACCATTTGTGAATATCTTAATTATTTCCCTTGACTTGACAGCTTTTTCTGTTGGATAATTTTAATTATACTTTCAATCAAACACCAGATTGAGTATGTTTTGGCTTTCTTCTTCATTTCTTATGAATAAAAATAATACCATTGAGAGCATCTTTTGTGGGTATTTTAATCATTTCCTCTGACTTGATAGCTTTCCTGTTGAATAATCTAATAAATATACTTTCAATCAAACACCAGATTGAGTATATTTTGGCTTTCTTCTTGTACTGGGGCATAAGTGTTTGAATTTATCTTACCAGCTAAATATACTTTTTACAAACACTTCAGGCTTTTCAGAATACATCATTGGCTGTGTTTATTTTGGATGATGAAAATTTCATCAAGATTTTAAAACATTGAAAAAAATAGACAAAATTTGCATCAGATTCTCGATTAAAATTATTCCCTTGACTTAATTTCCTGGGGTTGTTTAAACAATTTTCCTTCCACCCCTACAAAACTCAACAAGTTCATTTCCAATTTGTTAGCTGTGCCTCACTAAGTCTTGATATTTTTGTTTAGAATATTTTACCATTTGACTTTCAAAGAATATTCTTTAATTTTACTCCAACATTCCTATGCTAATCAATTAATTCAATTATCATATCTTTTTTCAGACACTATGGAAACAGCTATAAAATGAATCTACTTGCTGTCAACTATGTTCACCAGAGCTTTGGTAGAATGTGTCATGTACCTTAGCTAAGCAGATAATAATGTATATTTGGATTTACCAGTTCCTGACAAATTAAACCAACACAATCTATATATTGTGTAAATTAATATTATACCACAAGTGGTTCCCAGTTACAATGGGAACCACATCTTCAGAACCAGTGACTCCACAACAACTCCAGTTAAATAGTTCTAAGAATGTTAATGATGAAAGAAGAAAGAAGTTCCCTAAATGGAATAACCTTCGGAAGAAACTATCAAGAGGTAAAAGTATGTTTAGGACGTTTGACCATGGGAAAATGCTACGAGAACTGACTCAAACCTGGAGTTATCAAGAAATAGTCGCATTGGTTGATCATTATAGATCGTTAATGGAAATCAAAGAATCTGTTTCACAAATGAATCTAACCCGTCCTCATGTACAACCATTAAAGAAAGACATGTTGGATTTGCTCCACAAAGGGATGTGTTCGGATGTTACTCTTCTTTTTAATGGCGTGAAGTTTCCTGTCCATAGATCCATTCTTTCTTCAAGATGCACCTATTTTCAAGAATTGTTTTTACAATGGGATAATGAAAGCACCACAGAAATTTCTGTCAATATTCCTGTTGATGGAATTACTGTAGAAATGTTTTCTACTTTACTGCAATATTTATACACAGGAGATTTTCCTGCACAGACCTCAGGACTTGATAGTTTAGATATGCTGATGGAACTAGGAGAAGAGTTTGGCACTCCAAATGTACTAGAACAGGACTTGAAAGGTCTTTTATACAATGCCGAGCATGCAGATGTGCTTCTTGTTTTTCAAGGACTTCAGCCTCCTGATATCAAAGAAAATGCAGCCCTGACTGAAACAAGCTTTGAAGTGCCATGCCATAAAGCAATCCTCTGTGCACGCTCACCTTTTTTCAAATCTCTTTTACTCAAGCAAGACCTAAGTTTCCCAATCTCAAGTGATTCTGGTTGTATACGTCTTGTGCTGGATGAACGTGTCTTTCCTCGACAGTATGCTAGAGTGGTTCTCCAATGCATGTATACAGACTCCTTTGATCTATCCTCAGTTGTAAAGTGGAGCTCCGAGGAGAAGAAGGGATGTGGTTTGGGAACACATAATCTTCTAACGATGGCAGAAATTGCAATGGAAGTCTATGAAGTAGCCAGGTTTATTGAATTTGATGTCTTAGCACAGGGTTAGTATATTGAATTTCTTGCGAACAAGATTATCAAAAGATTTCTAAACCAGAAACTCAGAAAAAATATCTAAAAATATGTTAATGAAAATCTAAGGAAAATTGCTGAGATCTGGCTTGTTGACTACAAATCCCCCCACTCCACCACCCCAAATACATAAACACATTTTAACCAATGCAACCTTTAAAAGTAAAATGTAATTTCTGTGGTCATAGGAGTGAATTTTGGAATAATCTATTTGGTTGGTATCTGTAAAAAAATATTTTAATTCCTGCTTCATCTTGTTGTTGAACTTCAGGTTGTGAAGATGTCCTACAGGAAGAACTATCGCCATCATCTGTCTTGGGTATCATGGAATGGAGTGAGCAGCCATATGGATCTATCTGGGTGTCCAGACAGGCTCAGCAGTATTTACAGGATGAATTCTTGACAGTAGCTCAAAGTGATGCCTTTCACAAGCTACCCAAGAAGTACCTTGTTAAAATACTCCAGTCTGATTATGTTCAAGTAAGTGCTGCCAAATCAGCAGTCCTTCTAGTCCATTCATACTTAGATTAGTTTAGTAAGTGATCTTTGTTGGCACCTTATTGTGATAAAGATAATAGTGATCAGCAGTTAAGCTTGGGTTTAAAGCTTTTGTCAAAAGAATATCGCCATGGCAATCATTAATATTATTGGCAAGGAATTGTTTCTTTGTGCTAAGCTTGGATTCATCAAAAGCTGAGCAGGTTTTGATATGTTTTTTTTTGTTTCCACAGGCTTGTGAACATGATGTTTTATTGTCTGTGATAAGATGGGGTGAAAGTCAAGTTGCAAAGAAGATGCAGTCGATGCCAGGTTTGTATCATGGGAGATTAGAATTTCATTTTTTCAATCTGGGTCATAAAGGTCTGTTCAAATGGATCCAAAGCATGACTATGATTGCAACGTAGCGGCAAGCATATTTTAATGTATTGATTGATATTTTGGTTTGGGGCTGGAATATGGGTCCAATGTGAGACAATTTGCACAAGGGGTGTCATGCGGCATAGTTCTTTGTAAAACTTATCTCATGACACAGCTTTCACTTGCATTAGCAGTTTTAACTGTTAAAACAGTTCTATTTTCTCACCTAGAAGTCCAGAAAAAGAGCATGCATGTTACATCATTCCGTTTACTTGTGAGACTTTTTTCTCAAACGCTGTTGCACACAGCTTTCAACTAAAAGTTTCTACGTATAACGAGGACAAAAATCAACTCTCTATAATTTTATTGAAATCTAGATACGATTCAAGATGGGAAGAGAACTGTTAAACGACGGGACATCATCAACAAAGGATTGAAGAAAGAACTTGCCGGCATCATCAACAACGTAAGGATTCAACATGTCCTACCACTGCATAGTGATTTGTTGGAGAGTGCAATAGAGAGGAGGCTGATCGACAGAGGTATGCCACTAGATATTGGAGAAGGAAGCTTTTATCCCAGCTGTCCCTGGATGAGAAGAAGACATGATAAAGATTTCGTGAAACCAAGACTTTTGTTGCCATACTACGAGGAAGCCAAGGTCAGTAAGGTTTCAAAACCCTAGTTTATGTCGGATCTTAATTTCAGAGGGAGGCGATGCAGGCGATTCGGCCAGTTCATCCAAAAAAAACATATTTCATGTCTCCAATTTGTTCATGAAGTCTCCGGAAAATTCTCAAATTCAATGATTTTACGGTCTTGGAGATGCTATTTCTTGCATATTCGAGGCATTTCTGGACAGAAATAATGTACACTGGCATTCAGTGAACCCTTCCCTCTTACTGAGATCTAAACAAGATGAAAACAGCTAGAAAGAAGTTCTAACCTAAAAAGATTGCTTGTGGATAGTGACGTATGCAGACGCGTTCCAGCTTCTTGCTAGTACGTTAAGCTACGGACACACGCTGCAAGGTGTAACATTACATTGCCTGCAATATTACACACAATGTTGACCGTGTGTCCGCGCCTTTAGAAGCAACATACACAGCCTCAAGGCAGCTCTTCTCTAACAGGTGTGAGGAAAGACAACTGTTGTTAATGAGCAATGCGCTACTGAGTCAGAGTCCAGATATAATAACTTTTTCCTGTCATCCATTTTCTCATTTTCTCATTGCGCTTTTTTCTCTTCAGAGAATCTTACAAGAATACAAAGACACAGAAATCCACCTCCTCCGACAGCGCATGCTTCGATTGGGTCAAAGTATCCCAGACACCCTGTACATGGTCAGCGAGACCAAAAACAAAACCCGTGGCTCAGGTTCCCCTAAAGTTTCCAGTAGGTCCATCACAAACCTGGGCTATTGCACTGGCCGACGGTCTTACTCCAATGATATTGGTCTCTATTGTCGATCAAGAAGATCCAATTCATTATCTCAAGGTGCGTTTGAAGGTGTTTAACCGGGTTTGTTTGTGGAGAAGAAGGAAGCAATAGAATCAAAGATGGCGTGGGTAGTGCACTCGGGCCTCCCATCTCTTGGGTTTTCCCATTTGATCTCTAGACTCGCAATCACATGTCAGTAGAGTTTGTTGGGTCTCTCCCTTGATTCCAGGGTTTTTCTCCCGGGCACAGTTGACCACTCCCACACCCTGTCATCAAATTGACTGACCAATATTCTCATGATTCACAGCTGAAAGATTATTTTCTCGATCGCGGGCTCAACGAGATTTTGGTCTCCCGGATGTTGCATCCGAGGTGCTCTTTCAAGACGATGAAGAATCAGCATCATCACCAGACATATCACGCTTCAATAAATCTACGCCCAGACCAATAACGAGAATTCCGGTAAGAGACTGGTTAATACTAATACCTTAACATACCCCATAGCGATGTTCGCGCTGACGTCACTTATTAATCTATTGGCTTCTGAAACAGATGAAAGAGATATTTTGTTTTATGGTTGGCAAATTTGAATGAGAAAAGATTCCTGACGTCATCTGTTTGCATGTAAACAATGATCATCACAATGCCAGTGGTTTTGATGTTTTGCATTCAGTTTTTACATATTGGAAGTATAAACCATCATAACTTAAGGACGCATCACGCAAATCAAAAAATATTTTGCCATTCAACTATTTACTTCATGTAGATTCAATACTGAAGGTATCGAAAAAACGTCGTGCACTTTAAATACCACCTGTATGGCTGCACTGATGGTGTAACGTGTACAACACATCTATTCTTTTTCTTAATCTCATACGTTTGTCAGCCCAGGATATAACTAAATATAACTCCAACTTGACTTCCCAAGAGTTGTTTTTAATCATTTTTGTTTGATTTTATAGGTTTGTTCGTCTGCATCTTTGCCTCTCGCAGCCGCACTTGTCCCGGATGTTGCCGCCTCATTGTCTCCTTCTCCGACACTCTCTGAATAACTAACAAGAATCGCAATGCAAATTCCTTAAACATCGTTTTGGAAGTTTTTCAATACGTCCTGACAGGTGAAAAGAAGTTTCACTGAATGCCAGAGGATAGCCTGAGAAAACAGACTTCCTTTCGCTCCTCCTTCACCCGCGAAACTAAGGGAGGGGGGGGGGGAGTAGCGAAAGGACGTCTGTTTTATCAGGCTAGCAAGAGGACTGCTAAGGTCGAGGAGCACTCTAGAGTCTCTAGAACCCTGTGTAAGAGAATTTTTGAGACAAGTTCACTTCTGAAACATTTCATTTTTACTCCAGCTAACACAAATTCTGAATTTGTTGTATAATTCTTTTGGTGGAAAACCGATAAAAAAAGTTGCACTTAATGTTGAAATTCGACACTACGGATTTGCACGACTTCAAAACTTCTTAGCGGTGCGTTGAATAGACCTCTTTACCTTCGTATGCAAATTGCCCATTTCAGACCACATGTCATTCCCTTGAGAAATCTTCTTTTGTTAAAATATTTACACATGAAAGAATCAACTCCCAAGAGTGGCATCATGTGGTCTGAAATGGGCACAACAAACAACGGAGGTAAAGAGGTGTATTGACATTATTAGAGACAGCACACAAGACAAAAGTCTGGCTTTATGATTAGAACCTAAAGCGTAGGTGAAAATGATTTATAAATTGTGCGGAAACGGCAATAGATGTATGGAAATGAGGTATAATTACGACAGAAACACGGCCCATTACAACAGAATCACCCAGATTATTTCAGATAGAGCATCTAATAATGCTTTATTTTTGAAAGGAAAAAAGAAATGAAAAGAAATCTTGGGTAAGAATAGAAAATCTTTCGCAGCTGTTTTGTTATAGCTTCCGCTTCTGGTTCGCTCCATCTTCTTTATGACGTTTTTAGATCTAAGAATGGTCAAATATCTTACGTCTAGAAAATATTATGATATTTGTCTGTGCCTGAAGGTATTTTTTGTTTGAATAATGTAAGAATAATATATTCTCGAATTTTCATTCACGTTTATTCCAGTTATTTTTCCTTTTTTACGTTCTAGTTCAGATATCACTGCTTTAAATACCAAGTCACGGTTTTTAGGGTTACATTGTTTACATTACAAATGATTGATTGGTTATTTTTGTTGATTTAAATACCCACGATGTAAATGAAAGAAATATATTTATTATGCTGATTAAAAATTAATCATTCTTATATTGATTAGTTCTTCCTGTTTTTGTTTTTAAATTGATTTTTAAATTTTCTTTTTAATTTGAAAAAAGGTGGACTCTCGTATGTGATATTTGAAGCTTTCATTCTTTGACTCAAATGTCGTAATTCTGAGTTGTAAAATGGAAGTGAATGTATCATCCATTCACAATGCGCGAATGCAGCACAGGAAAAACCACAGGCAGCCCAAACTGAATGTTCCTCTAGGCTCGACTTGAGATTCTTCAAAAAGCAATACGCCGGTGTCTAGAAAGCCTGATATTAAAAACCCCGTAATAATAATCGTAATATTTGGACTCAAACATAGATAAACAACAGGATTGAAATTAATTTTTGAGAATGAATACTCTATGCCGAAAGAGTTTGATTGCTTTTTCAATTTAAATATCAATATATTTTTTACTCATTGCTTCTTTCGATAGTAAGAAATAAATTGTCAAAATATATACGAGTTCTTGTCACTCATGATATCAGATAAAATCAACAATTGCTAAAGCCTTAGCGCCAGTGTGTTAATGAGTATTCTTAACAAAATGTACTAAATTTTCAGCAAATACACTGCAAAACTGTTGTCAACAAACAGCTGCGAGAAGCTAGATTGTTCGTCTTGTTCTAAGATTCGTATTACAGTCATGGAAATCTAACAAGGATTTAGCTAATGTTAATGGTCAACCTGCAATTATTTAAACATGGCAAGCCGGAGTTTGAAAAAAGGATTCTTTTGGGCAGGTAGTTAGCTATCTTAGCAACCAGCGTAAAGTTAGCGATAAATGCTTGGAACAGGAGTGGAATATCTTATGGAAGCAAAAAAACGAAGGTTATAATTCAAACCAACATGTTTTTAAAAATAATTTAGCTGATTAATCTAATCATCCGTTAATACAGGGCAAATTTATTAAATTAATTATTGAATTTATATTTTTTGAATAAATTTCGACCTCTTAATATCCTCAGTAATCACCATTAACACCCAGTTGTAAAAGCTGTATATAAAACGTTATACACACATCATTAAAACAGACTATCAAAATCCTCTTCCAATTCATTTGCCGTGGCAGTAGGAAACGCACTTTCCACTTTGCGTAATTTAGGTTTTTGATTCTTGCCTTCAGAACTCTTTCGAAATGCTAAAGGTCTTTCGCTAAATGTCTTAAAAAGTTTCTTTTTATCTTTTCGTCTTGTGCGTCCTCCTGCACGGGATTGCAGAGGCGTTGGTGGTATTTCTGATGTTATATTTATAATACTTGAATCTGTATTTCTGTTTTGTTTTTCATCAGTATTCTGAACTGCAATATCCGTTGAACGAGTCAGTCCAATGTTCTGTTGATCCAAATCCCTTGCGTTTTGATCACTTCCGATATGTTCATCACTAGACTTCTGCTTGAAGTCAAGCAACTTAATATCATGTTGACTGTCTATGATGACTGTTTCTTCGTTGTAGTCGCGAATTGCTTCAGCGCTGAATTTATCCTGCCATTCTTGGTCTTTAGAAAACTTCTGATTCAATCTTGGTACATTGCTGGCATTAGAAACACCATCTCTTACAGTTTTAGGTGAACCCTTCACTACCTCTCGTTTCATCCCGGGATTTCTGATAAAAAAAATAGATCTACGAAATATCCCTTTACAGCCTTCCCTGAATCGTTGATTAAAGAACGAATATATAAACGGATTGTAGATAGAGTTCGAGAGTCCTATAGAATAGACTATTAACCTCACACGACTGATCCTGGGGGTGGTATTGTACAAATATAGCTCTAACCCTCCCACGTAGATAATCAAAGGTAGCCATGTTATCACGAAGACTACAATCACTGTCAAAAACATTTTGATTACTTTCTTTCGACTTTTCAGCATTGCTTGAGCCGGGCGAGAGGTCCTCATTTCAGTATCATTCTTGTTGTCTCTGCTAAATACAGCGTACGATATTTTAGCATACAACACTACAAGGGTCGTTAGAGGGATGAGGTAGCCTAGAACAGCTAGTGCCAGCACGTATAACAACCCAAGCTTTGTCGAGACAGGAATAGTTGCGCAGTAAGGCTCGGTTGTATTAGTTGAGGGGTCTGTATGGTACTGTACCTTGGTGAGGTATAAACTTGGTGATACCATAATCAACGAATACAGCCACGCCCCAATGATGAGTCTGTTCGCTCTACCGTAAGTCATAGATCGCAGAGGGTGAACGATAGCTTGGTGGCGGTTTATACCTATTGTAATGAGCAACATCATAGACCCTTGTGGAGCAAGGTATTGAAGAAACCTCGCCAATTTACAGATCCATTCTTGATTATTGTTTTTCTGGAAATAAAAGTTTATAGCCAGAAAGAGCGGTATGCATATGACACACACGATCAAGTCTCCTATAGCGAGGTGAAGAATAAAACGATTCATGACTGACCGAAGCTTTCGTGCATTAGTTATCATGATCACAAGAAGTCCATTACCGATTAATCCTACAAAAGCTGCTATAGAAAGACAAACAACCGTACCGATCACAAACTCTTTGCTGTAGTTATCGTCATCTGTAGTAGTTCTGTTCGACGTTGAATCCATTGCCGATGCTTCTCGTTTTCCTCCTTAAAGCACAAGTTTCCTGTCAGTGAAGCCTTTACGTAACCTTCAAGAATAGTTGCCTCCGATCACCTTGCGTGGCTTGTATTCCTGTTTCGTTATTCCCTCAGGCAGTAAAGTTTCACTCCCACGACTTGGTAAAAAAAATGTCCAGTTTGGCTTTCTTGCGTGGACGTTTTTTCCGTGTGACTGCCTTCTAGAAGACAAACAGTTTATGAATAAACATGCATGCGCTTGTTAACGACATTTCTGAACAAATTCATGTTAAATTTTCATATTAAGCCCTCTCAAAATGGCATCTCATTAGTTGCTAAGAAACACTAATCTAAAAGGTTAAAGGACTAGATTTTTTGCTATGTCTGTTCAAGTCAAGGCGGTAGTTTTAAAATAATTCAATGGTATGTTAATCTAGCTCTCTTCAGCTCATCAGCTGAAGCAAGGGATGATTTGTCATGTACGCTACCAAATAAACCTTCATTTCTAACAGTACCTGTTATTTTAATATTGAGCTTCAAGGTGTGAGCTTAGCTTTAATTATGAATATGAATATTGAGTAATGGTGGTTGTTTTGGTTAACTCAAAGTTAAGGGGATTAAGATCTTGTTCATTATCTTGTTATCTAACAAGTACTGCACTCAAAAACGTTCTTACCTTAATTTTCTATCTAATATCTTTAAGTTTCACTCTTGTCCGGCTTTTACTCGAGTAAGTCCACCCAAAAGTGAACCTTTAGCAGTACGTGATAGATTTAGAGCTCTGAATCGACATCTCCAAACACTCAGCAATCAGGCTTTTCCATGTGATTAATCAGTGTTGAATTCGTGTGATTCAAACCACACTTGTTCACTATTACTAAGAATTTCTAGCCAATCCTTAAATGACCCATTGTTTTAGAATACAAAGAGTTCCTAAAGATGCTGAAATCCCTTGGGATTCTCTTTTCATAGGGAGGAAATGTTTCTTTGAGATATTGATCTACAGCTAACGCTCTGCCACTGTTAGTGTCGTCTTCTCCAAAAGAACCGTGGAAAATAAGTTATGGATAAATGTTTTTGATCTTTAGTATTTGATTGGGCAACCAAGATGATTAACAACGATAATTCTATTTTTACGTTAGCAAAACCGGAAAAAAAGAAAACAAATAAAAACAGACAAAGTATTTACAAAGGTCAGTCCTTGTGAAACAGTTTTAGGACACTGAGCTTGAATTGAAAACGAGAAAAGAGTTAAAAAGTCGATGTGTTTAAATTGTTTTAATATTCAAAGCACGTCGGAAATGATGATGAGTTTTTCATGAGAACTAAGAATAAAGATAAAGACTTGTTCAAGACAGGTGAATAAATATAATAAGAAAACCAAAATGAAGTATTGTTTAACCAAAGTGCAAATTAAAATCAAATGACATTATTTTGAACCAATTTTGCTAATAAAGTCAAAATAAATAAGTTGGCTTTTTTTACCTTTACTAGAATTTTTCACATTAGTTACCCTTTTCTTGTCTTTTTTTTTTTTCCTACCACATGACTTTTCGCTTTTTTTGTTGATCGATTTCGTCCGTTCTTACTAACGCCTTTTGTTTATTTTTTCCCTATTGTACGAACTCATGTTTTTCCATTTCTAACCAAATATTTGAAGGCTTATTTAGTTGCTGGGATTTCCTGTTCATAATCAAAAAATAGTTTCAGCTCCTTCTAGATATCCATTTTCGCTATGCCTGGCAGCCAGGTGCCCGGGATTCCGAAATTTTGCACCAAAAAACCATCAATAAAACCTGCTTGTACTCCTGTAGTATCAAACTATTCTATTTACAAGTGCCAAGCGCTTTTCTTAAAGTCACGTCTTGGTTTTTACCTTGAACGATTATAGAATATGGAAGGCTCATTTATGAGCTTTAATTCATTGTACTGAGTAGCTTTAGATCCGGCAAGATTGATAGCCACTTCGGATATAAATATAGTTTGAGGGATTAATACATCGGGAGAATTTCCTCCTTTTTGAGTGGTTCAGCGTGAACCACTTCATGGGTAATGGGAAATGTTCATTCACTGTTTCAACTAAGCATATTAATACGACAAATTTAGTTCGAGCCTTACTAGTAAGCGGATTGCCGATCTGTTTGCAGACACAACAAGCATTATTTAATTTAGAGTACGAAAGGCATGATATTTTCTAATTTTCCCGACTCCTTCTCTTATTTGATGGACATGTTTCCTCATCTCCCTCCTCCCCCCCTCCCCCCTCGTGCCTCTTATAATGGCATTTATTTCGCTCTACTCTCCCCCCCCCCCCCCCTGTTATAGAAATCAGTGGCCCTTCTAAAAACAACCGGGTTCCCTTCAATAAATCCTTTCAGGTTTACTTTAGGCTGTCATTCAGTCTTGGAGGTCCACCGAGTTCTTGGAAAAACACGTTATTTCATGTTTTTACTTGAAATTCGCCATCTCTAATATGCTCATAACCAAAGGACAGTGTCATCAGTAGCACATTGGTTATGTTTAATCCTGTATTAGGAAACATCAAATAATCTAGTCTATTGACACAGCTGATGCGGGTTATTCACATCACTGCCTTGAAAAAACCCGCACAAAAAGGCACCCGTAATATAACTGAAAACTATATCAGGGGAGGGGAGGGGAGGAGGAAAGGGGGGGGGGGGGGGGGGTGAGGACCGACTTTTTCTAGCTTAAGGAGGGAGGAAAGAAAACGTTTGATCACCGAAGCATTAATTTTGATCTGAGATATCGCCCGCCATAGACGCACTATAGTAAAAGAAGAATTCAAATTCCCCTAGCAACTCTTGAGAAGTATCGGCGAATCGCTGCACGGGTATAGAATTAGAACCTTTATGTGAAATAATTCGATTCATTTTAATGTCAGTAGTAAAATAGAACACGTTTTGTCAAATAACCCTAAAAACATTTGAAGACCGGCCAATAAAACTGTGTTAATAGATGAACAATTAGAAAGTGCATGTGAATCAAGTCGATCCATTTTAGCGACAAATTAATTACAGAATACGTAAGCCATATCGGTGGGTCGGTTGTATAAAATTATTTAAAATTTTTCTGGAGTACAACTTATCGTTGATCAAGCGGCCAGACAAACTTATATCGTCAGTTTGAAATATTATGGGATCGCATATGTTGGACAAATTAGTTTACATTTTAAAGATGGAAAAGCCCTGCGGGCAAAACTTTTACTTTGCAAATAATGCTAATATGATGCTAGTGTTATATAATACAACTGCATATATACCGGCATTCTCTTGCGCAGTTTCTATTATTATATAGTTCAGCAGTGAAAACTATGATTTATGAGGTGATATATAAAGAAATATAATATGAAGGAAAATTCGCACTGCCTTCTGGTAGTTGTAGTAAAATGACGCCATCTTGCTAACTGCTTCAAACATGGCGGCTGTGTTGACATTGAAGCGTTGAATTCTCCGGATCAAACTTAATATAAACGTGCTGCGTAAATGAAATACTTTCATCATATTGTATTTTGCCTGTGGCTTTCAATATGATGTCACAGGAGCGTTGAAGAACGGCCTTTCAGCGGAACTTCTGAAACGATCTGGAACGTGATCTGACACGTGATCTGAGACTCTAGCTTAAAACTGATAAAACTTTGAATGAAACTTGTTCCTTGCAAGAATATTTGCTCACGTTTCCTTTTTAGCATGTTTTTTTTAGCTGCTTAACTTCAGCTGTTCTATAGGTGGGCGTACGATGACGAAATTTGTTTTGTTGCATGATTGCTCCCTTCTGTAACTTTGTCATATATCTCTCGTAACAGTAAATCCATTCGAGAGTGCAAATAAATTAATAAAATGTAGATAAATTGTCTACAGCTAGGCCTCGAGAAACGCTTCCTTTTTTTCAATGAAAATTTAGATTTTTTTATTTCAAAAATATTTATGGTAAAATTACAATTATTTGGACGTTGATTTACCTTATTATAGGAAATTAACGCGAATTTCAAAAAATCGCGTTAATTTAAGTCGTGTTAATTTCTTTTAATGTTAATTTCCATATCATTAATAAAGTGGAACGTTCATTTTCACGATTCTAGTAATTTTATCTTTAATCTACTTTTGAAAAATTATTTATTTTAAAACTGAACATTACAGCTAGTCACTTAATAACAACAACATTTCCATTTTTGTCGGAAATTATATTTTCGTTTTTCATTCTACAAGCTCTTCATTTTCACTTTCAGATGAGTTATCTTTGTGTCCATCGCGTTAATTTCATTTAAATGGGAATTTTGGCTTCTCTTTCGCGTTAATTTTCTTCATTTGAAAGTATTTTTGCCCTCAATTCGCGTTAATTTAAGTCGCGCTAATTTCTGTTACTTTAATTTCGTGGAGCGTTAATTTCCTATAAGGTACATAAAAACGATGAATATTTTCCATCCAATATATTAGATACAAATTAGATGCAATGTTTTTTCTCATTTCCTTCAATACAAAACATGATCAAAATGAAACAAAGTTTTAATATTTATTTCGATTCTAGTTTGAAAAGCATTGTGATTGAATGAGCTGCTCTGATTGGTTCAAATGATGTGTCGCAGCCTCTTGATTGGCTGATCGAACTGCTGTCATATCACGTGTTGTGTTTGATTTAAACTCCGTAACGTAACCCTGCTCGTGTTTTACACGCCCACACTGGAAAAAATCGATCGATTTTAGGTGTTGGAAATATGATGGAAAAAGGTTGACTCGATTGGTTGGGCATCGCTCGGTCGGGTGTGCATAAGTTCACAGGTTCAAGCCACGGTCCGACCAACACTCGGGATCTCTAAAAATACCTGCAAATGGTCAGACCTTCGCCACGGCTCAAATGACCACGTAAAATGGCGGTCCTCTCTCATTTAGAGACGTTAACCATGCACAGAGGGCCAAAAGTTTATCAGTTGCGACTGCCATGACCCTGTTAACGTTTACTTTTTTACCATCAGTCAAATTTGATGGAGTATCTGCAACGTTCTTCACATCATACAACAGGCGCACTTGGTTGTATTACGTCTTCTTTTTCTTAATATCTTTTCGTTTAACTTCAGGCTCTTTGATGCTTTGTATCGTTTTAAAATTTGGATATAATTTTGTGTGGGCCATCGGTTGTTTTCCATATATTCTGCGTTTTGGCTCCAGATAGATTTGAAGTCTTCCTCTTTTTCAAAAAGATCGTAGTTTGTCGCGACGAAGTGTAGGCACCATTTGTGGAGCAGCCGTGCATTGAAGGTCTAGACGAAAGAAAAGGAGCAATTTTATTGCACTGGCATCAAGAATTTCGGGTTGTCCCGATATCTTAGTCCACATCTCTTCGTGCACAGTGTACACTATGCTTGGATTGTGAAATTGCAGGTTAAAGAAAAAGTCCTGCATGTACGTGCCCAACTGATATACACAGGGCATACGAACTGAACGCATGTGGATCAGTCCTATAGTTAATATACAGCAAATGATTTCAGTAGTGAGTAAAATCATACAATACAGACGTGCGTGCCGTTGCTTTGCGAGTTCCTGATACTGAAGAGCTTTGATTGCGGGATGATGTGATTTATGTGAATTTGAACCGTGACCGTGTCGTGTGCCGTGAGGTTTTTGCAGTCCTACGAAATCAGTTCTACTAACTGACTTGACATGGTGCTACTCGAAATAGTAATAATAATACAGGAACCGCGGAGGGGGAGGTGCTGAGGGGGCTATAATAGTCCCCCTACATCTTGCCAACATCCACTTATTTTCCAATATCAGCCCTTCCCCCTGACTTTTATCCAATCTTAATTCCTCCCCCTCCCACACTTTTTAAGTTGCTGCGCGGTCCTTGTAATAACAATATAATAATGAAATTAAGAACCTGCCATGCCAAATTAGAATAACTCGTGATTCAACATTAATATTACCTCGGACAAGTAAATTGTGTCCATCACCAAATCACGTGCCCTTTCTAAGGAATCCTCGGTAATAGTCTTCTCAAATAGACTATGTATAATGTATTCCTGGCAGCGGTTCACTAGGCTTGGTACATCAAACCAGTCAGCCAGTTTCATGATATCCTTGATGTTAGTTTCATCTATAGTGCATCTATCTGAGTACATGAACTCGAGGACTGTACGAAAATGATCCAAGGGAACACCAGGTAGTCTTATCTGTTGACAAACAAGAAAAGGATCTAAAATTGTGGAAATAGGTGGGCGTATGAAGACGAAATTTGTTATGGTTGATTCGTTATTTGAATTGCCAACCAGAAATCTATTGGACAATCCAACAAAGCAAAGTGACCAAAACCTATTGTTCAAATGGTTGGCACATTAACATCACAATGGCAATGTTTATAAACATAACGACCACCTATAGACTTCTTGAAGCACTTTCCAGGTTTTCAATTCTGAGATGCAAAGGCGTGAATCATCCACAAACTGTCTGTTTTTTGACTTACCGTGTTGAGATCCCTTTCTCTGAAGCTTCCATCCAACATTGCTGCCATCACGGGTGATCTTGATATCAGTACAACTCGATGAACTTGTATATGTGTGTCGTCTACTATCAACACTAAGTCAGGCTGCAAATCACCATCAATCAGAAGGCTGTGGGCATATTCCCACATGTCTTTATAAACACTGACTAGATCACTTTTGGAAACATGCGGGCGTGGTAGTGGTGGTGGCATAGGTATGTTGTCATGCTGTTCTTGGTTGTGACCTCTTGCAGGTGGTAGAGGTGGTAGTGGTGGTGGCATAGGTATGTTGCCATGCTGTTCTTGGTTGTGACCTCTTGCAGGTGGTAGAGGTGGTAGTGGTGGTGGCATAGGTATGTTGCCATGCTGTTCTTGGTTGTGACCTCTTGCAGAAGGTGGTAGAGGTGGTAGTGGTGGTGGCATAGGTATGTTGCTATGCTGTTCTTGGTTGTGACCTCTTGCAGAAGGTAGTAGAGGTGGTAGTGGTGGTGGCATAGGTATGTTGCCATGCTGTTCTTGGTTGTGACCTCTTGCAGAAGGTAGTAGAGGTGGTAGTGGTGGTGGCATAGGTATGTTGCCATGCTGTTCTTGGTTGTGACCTCTTGCAGAAGGTAGTAGAGGTGGTAGTGGTGGTGGCATAGGTATGTTCCCATGCTGTTCTTGGTTGTGACCTCTTGCAGAAGGTAGTAGAGGTGGTGGCATAGGTATGTTGCCATGCTGTTCTTGGTTGTGACCTCTTGCAGAAGGTAGTAGAGGTGGTAGTGGTGGTGGCATAGGTATGTTGCCATGCTGTTCTTGGTTGTGACCTCTTGCAGAAGGTAGTAGAGGTGGTAGTGGTGGTGGCATAGGTATGTTCCCATGCTGTTCTTGGTTGTGACCTCTTGCAGAAGGTAGTAGAGGTGGTGGCATAGGTATGTTGCCATGCTGTTCTTGGTTGTGACCTCTTGCAGAAGGTAGAACAGGTGGTAGTGGTGGTGGCATAGGTATGCTGCTATGCTGTTCTTGGTTGTGACCTCTTGCAGAAGGTGGTAGAGGTGGTAGTGGTGGTGGTATAGGTATGCTGCTATGCTGTTCTTGGTTGTGACCTCTTGCAGAAGGTGGTAGTGGTGGTGGTATAGGTATGTTGCCATGCTGTACTAGGTTGTGACCTTTGGCAGAAGGAGGTGTATTTAATCTCCTTATTTGCCGAAGAATTCTAAGCAATCTAAATTTTAATGCTTGAATGTCTAATTCTAACAAAATCTTTTGTAAATCTTCAATAAAACTCTGCTCAGGTTCATCTGATATGTCTAAATGTCCAGTGTACATCCACTCAAGAACACATAGAAATACAGGACGTTTGATGCAAGCCTTGAATGTAATCCGAATTGGCAGAGCTTCAGTTCTAAAAGGTTCCTTGTTTTTGCCTTCTTTTGTGTCTACAACTTTCTGGCCACTACAGTGAGCACAATGAATTTGGAAAAATGGAGTTTTCTTCAAGAAACTGCAATCAAATTCTTGAGCAGTACTGTTTTCTGATTTTGCACAACATTTACAACACTCTGCTTCATCAGTTGGCAAACATGTTTGACCTTCATTTCTACCATTGATTACTGCACCACACATATTATCAATAGTTGTGAACAATTTTCTGAAGGTTGTGGATGCTAAGGCAAGGACAAACTTGTGTGCATGAATCTCAGGAGATTGATCTGAAAACTTGAGGATGACATCAGCAGCTCTCTTGCCATCAAGTGTCACTTGCCAGTTACTGGAAAGTGTTGATGAACCTCTGGGACATTCAGGAGGGTCACCTGTATTACAAAGAAATTAAAAAATTACATGTAAGTGATGGTCATCTAGTAGATCAGTTACATCTGCCCAGGAAAAACCTTAGGGCATTTCCATAGTAAAACATCATTTCAAACCCCACATGGGATATTTTAGTATGCATAATAAATGAATAAATAATGCGTGCATGAAACAAGGATTGTTTTTGCCCTATTGATTTTCCACCAATCACAGTCAAGGATAAGGTCATTTGCATATTAGTTGCATCTCCTTCAGCCTTTGCACCTCTCTGTTATGCCCCTCAATCTTTTTCAAATCAAATCAAATCAAATCAAATCAAATCAAATCAAATCAAATCAAATCAAATCAAATCAAATCAAATCAAATCAAATCAAATCAAATCAAATCAAATCAAATCAAATCAAATCAAATCAAATCAAATCAAATCAAATCAAATCAAATCAAATCAAACCAAACCAAACCAAACCAAACCAAACCAAACCAAACCAAACCAAACCAAACACGCACAAGCCATTTGAAATTTTGCTCAAATACTGATGTTACACCCAAGCTAAATTGGGCTATTAACTCAGCCCCTGACATAGTAAGGAAGGCATTTCAGACCATGTGTCAATCATTCCTAGAGTATCATTTCTTTGTTTTTATGTTGTGGCCCAAATTGGAAACTAGTCATTTGTAACTGTATTTTGTTACCCACCTTAAATAGAGTTTGTATGTATGATCATAGATAATACTTAGGCAGAGATGGTGGAGCCAGGGGGGGGGGGGGCTTTAAACTTTAAGCCCCACACTCTTTACTTTTGTTTTCTTAGTCTTAGTAAAAAAGATTCTAAGCCCTCCCCCCCCCCCAACTTTAAGATGTGCTTCCAAAGAAGACAAGGGAAAATCTGGACCATCCCTGATAAGACCAGTGTATAAAAGTCTTACTCGCTATTTCCATGGTGGTGACATCAAAGCTTTGTTCACTATTTTTATCTTTGGTCTTCTTGATCCTTGACTTGGAATGATCTTTACGATATGTAAAAGCCAACTCCACAGCTTGATCAAATAAAGCATAAACCAGTCCATTTTTATCGTAGCTTGTTGTTTCAATATATTTGTTTTGACACAAGCTTTTTGAAGTTTCATTAATTTCAGCTTCTGTAACTTGTCTCCTGAATTAAGAAAGAATATGAGTCAAAAAATAAGAAAGTTTGCTAGAGATACTTATCATTGGGAACTCCATAAAGGTGTTGCTTGGTTATGAGACTGAAAGCAGAGCCAAACAGTGTCATATTGAGTCTAAATCTTGTGTTTTTGTTATTGAGTATGTTATGGGGGGGGGGGGGAGGGGTTGTAACCCTCGGCCCTCCCATCCCCCAGTTTGATCTTTGCAAGTACATTTAAAAAAAACAATGAGTGTGTAAGATTTTTACTTGCGTGTAAGAAAGAATGGATTTACGTTTATAGACCACTCTAAAATGCTATTTGCAGATAACAGATAAACTGATGTAAGGTAAGAAAATATATCTGCAAAATACATGTATAAATCTCCCTGGATAAACTCTAAAACGTGTTATGCAACTCCAACCTAATACAGGTGGTCGAACTCGATATTTTGTTCTTGTCAACATATTCAGCTCCAACACTGTGTCCATAGGGAATAAAATGCGGAAAAAATTTCAATCATTCTTAAAATATTCACCTGGATTTGAGATCAGCTTTGGTACCAACCAGCAAGACTGGAACCTGAGGTTCGTACTTCTTTATTTCAGGCAGCCATCTTGATGATACATTCAAGAACGACTGACGATTACAAATATCAAAGCACACCAGAAAAACATCAGCATCCATGTAGGCTAGAGGGCGAACATGATCATATCGTCTCCCTCCTCCAGTATCTGTGATATTAGCTCGAAACACGCTGTACATCATGCTACGATCTCCCTTATTCTGGTAGATACTGGTGAGGTGAGAGGACAAGGATGTTGGCTTGTAGCTGTCCGGTATTTTGAAGTCTCGGGTAAAAAAACCTCCATTCTCAGATGTTGGATTAAATTGATGGCATTTTGATATTAAGGTTGATTTTCCTACTTCTGGATCACCGACTAACACGATATTTAGAGGTTTGTTATAATCCATCTTCGTGCTGCATAGGAAAATAAAGAACTAAGTCTACTCACAAGTTCGCCACTCTAATATATATAGGGGGTAATCCCTAAAAATAGCTAGCCAATCAGACGCCTTGATGTCATTATTTTAGGGGTTTCCTTAGAAAGTTGTCAGCCAATCACAGATCACGATCTCTGAAGTTCTTTCTTGATTCTCTCGCTTGAGTGCTTTCCGGTATTATGTATGTTGCTATAAAAAAATATGTATGTTATTATAAAACTAGACACTCTAAGAGTGCGAACTCGGGCTACATTATAGAGAGTATCTAGTATATATATTTGCGACCATGGAATAGATAGGAATTGATTTGGCAGTCAAAAATGATATATATTGAATGCAGGTGTATTTTGAGCGCATCCACACTGTTTAATACATAAATAAATGTAAAAGTAGATTATGTATTATAACCAAGGGCAAGTCGTCGTGATGTATAACAGCTGGGTGGGGTGGGAGATTGTAAGAGAAAAATATGTGACCATAAACATTAAAAAACATTTTAAATTCTAGTAAGGCATTAGTGTTACTGACTTGTCAACGCATATTATATTTCTACTTGACCTACTAGAGTACCTTTCAAGACTAGCTGATGAAATAAACATATCTATTTCAGTATCGAAACTGTTCGCTGCAAAACAAACGTTTTATCAATGTAAATACTCTTAGCCAAAATGTGTTTAACTGGTCATTTTTCTGGTTTTTGTTTTCTGTATTTTCATAAATGAAAATATTCAACAAGGAGTCTTGGCAGTTCGCTTTCTTGTAGATCACTATCAGCTCGTCTGACTTCTACAAGTTCTTGGAGTCAGCTTTCATCAAAGCTTTGTTTGTCACTCGTTTTGTAGTTTGTCTCTCGTTCTGTAGTTTGTCTCAGTATTTTTTTTTTTTTTTTTTTGTATCTGAGATCTGGTAATAGCTAGGTAGTTTAGAGATTCTCTTAATCTATTTTGACTAGTTTGTCTAGTTCTACGATTCTCATACCGTAGTTTGCCCATAGATTCTCATAGATCCAAAATCGCTCAATAACAACTTTTAATGTGTGTCTACCACGTACGGCGTGTGCGCTGAGTGCCTCTGAGTTCATTTAAGCTCATTTGAGTACGTTTGTTTGAGTTCATTTGACTGTCTTTGGCATTGCTTTGAGTATTTTTTGCATTGTTTTTGCATTTCTTTGGTTCGTTTCGAAACTGACGCTCGACATCATTTAGTGTGGGTCTACCGCGAACGGCGTGTGCATTTGCATGTGTATTGAGCGTCCCAGAAGGACTCCATGATTTTCAGTAAATATTTACACCACGAGACAGCGAGACCTTCGAAGAGCAAAGCAAGTCACTTAATCAGTTACGTGACTACTGCTCATGCAGAGGAACACCGCTGACCGCCGAGCAGCGCAGGCTTACTTACTTCTAACATCGTCGATAGACTGATAGATAGAAAACCCAAACCTAGACTCGGCCTATTTTGCAGGTAGCCCGAGTAATTATTTCTTATTTTCATTATGGATGATTGCAAGAGCAAATATATTGTAGGAATGGTCGGTGCAACAGGAACAAACTGATAATCTTGATTGTTAACAGGACATTTTTTATTTTACTTGTAGGAATATTACGAGATACTTTTTTAGGTATTTACCTGTTGTAACCGGAATTGTAACCGTAATCATACGTTGTTCTTACTTTTTTGAAGCGGAAATTGTATTCAAATTTCATTTTAACTTTACACTAAGCCTTCTCATCGTATTGCCCAATCATCGTAAGTCAGTGTGGACAGAAATCGGAGGGGTGACGTCATTCGGCTTAGGAAAAACAAATTCCGGGTGCATGCAAAGTGAAAGAATTTAGTAGAAGAATTAGAGACTATGAATATGGAAAGAGATAACAGCCTTTTGTGTAAACTCTCCTTGGTCCCCCCTCGTTAACAGCATTTTGAGGACAACATTTTTACCTTAGCGAGCTGTAGCGCGAAAAAGGAACACGTTGACCTATATCTATCTTCGTTATTTCAGTAAATCAATATGGAAGAGGTTTGCTACCATATATCGCAATTTAAACAAAATTCTATGTTCGTTTTCAAGATGTTCTTAAAAACGTACTGCAGAAAACTGTTTCCAGATCGATATTATGAAATAGGGTCCCGGCGTATTTTTTTTTTAAAAGGAAAGAATAACGTTAAAATTTTAATGTTAGCAATGACTTCCTGAAAGTGTTGGGGCTTTGTTCGAAGCTCATGATTCCAATAATAATAATAATAATAATAATAATAATAATAATAATAATAATAATAATAATAATAATAATAATAATAATAATAATAATAATAATAATAATAATAATAATAATAATAATAATAAATAATGCTTTCGCACAACCCCAAAAATGCCATAATTTACCGTGATCTAGTGCCAAAACGAACAGTTACCCTCTTTTTAATTTCATTTCCGGAATGAGTAGCATGTAGTTAATAACTGTGCGAAGTTTTATTAAAATTCTGTTCGGATCTATTACAAAACTCCAAATAAAATGTGTCTGTCTGTCTGTTGGTGACCACGAAGGTACGTTCGTTGCTACTGGTAACGAATGAGGGAGGTAAAAAAGGTAAGCTTCAATTGATATTTTATATGGCTTTGGATTATTATCAAAACGCAGAAACCGATCAATAAATGATGTATAGGAACCAAAGAAAGAACGGAAAGAAAGTGAACGAACGAAAGGATGAATGAATGAATTCTGCAGTTTCATTCTAAATAGCAGTGTATTTTAGTTCTCCCATGGATATTCTCTCCTTTTCCCAACTCAAAAAAGTAACGTTATTGTTGCAGCAAGTTTAGATTAGAATTACGACTTGACTAGTGAAGCCTTACGAATTTCAAGCTGGTAGTTAGCGAGTCGAGCTTATAGAGAACAAATATCGAGTGATGAACCGTTTAATGCATGGATTCATTCTGTTATATATTCGATTCATCTATTTTTATATATGTCAAATTTATCTCATTTTATTCGCTAATGCTAATCGTTTAACGAGTCCCAACACGGCTTTGAAATACTTGATTAAAAATCCGTAAATCTGAGCTGTGAAATTACGCCATTTCAATATTACAGGAATGTGTTTCAGCTCTTGAAATGAGTAGGATTTGTGACGTTAAGAAATCATTACTGCAATAATAATAACAGTCAAAGTGTTTGTATCAAAAAAAGAGATTTTAATACCTCGAACGTAAGTAAAACCATACATGCATGAGAACAGACCGTGTGTTGGTATGGGGGTGTGGTATAACTGGCAAATCAACACACATGTAGTACCACAATCTGTAATGGATAGATTAGGCAGCTCACAGCCACTGGGCTGGAAATTGGCGGGAAAATGATCCCAATAAACCAGATGTTTGTAATAATTACTCTTTTTAGAAAAATTAAATTCTTCCCAAAAACTATAAATACGGGATTGTGAATGCTAACATAAAGAGGAAGCCTACTGAGTGGAAAAACAAAAACTCTGAGAAAAGGAATAACATTTTGGATTATTTTTTTCCGAGTCGAAAAGAAAATATGAAAGAAATTCTCGTCCGGCTTGCACGAGAAGATGACTTCAAGGCAATCGAAAATATGTCAAAAGGAATTTACGACGGACATGATTATTTTTTGTGTGTGTTCCACGAGTGGATTCGTAGCCCACAGCGACTGATCTTCGTGGCTGAGCTTGGAGGAAAAGTAGTAGGTTTGCGGGCAGTCAACATCGTTGATAATGGCAAGACCTTCATCAGTCAAGGCTTGCGTATTCACCCTGATTTCAGAGGTCAAGGATTGAGCTCTCGGTTGATATCTTCAGTCCATGAGCATATACGCTTGCATCATCCTAGCGTTGTGCGCGAACGCTTTACTACCAAGTCGGATAATATCGAGCGGTTAGCTATCCAGAAAAAGCATGGTGATAGAGCTGTCTTGGATCAGGATATCCTTGCTTTCTATGTTAACCAAGGAGAGATATCCCCAGAGGTAATGGATGGAGTATCCAGTGAAGCAACCATTAAGCTTCACCCGTACGACAAGAACCAAGTGTCCGAGGTACTTTTCTCCGAGACGGTGTCAAACGTTCTGTTCCAAGAATCTTGCCTGATAATAGATTGGGAACCCTTCGAGGTTCTACGATCAAATATCGATTACATCTTCCAGGACAGAGATTGTCTGTTTGCTGACCGAAGCCCAGCCGATGTCAGTTGTGGGGAGCTGCCGAAGTCATTTAGCCATGGTCGAATATCACCGCGCACAGACTGCATCCATTGGGTGACTACTATCTACACTGATGACCCGGTACTGTACAGGGCACATGTACTACAGCAGTTGAAGTGCGCCATGGAACAAGTTCGTGGTAGCTTTATTTTCTCACCATTTCACGTGCCAAGCCAGTCGAGCGAGGGACGGCAGATTCTGAAGGAGGATTTGCAGCTTAGACCTGTGGAATTCTTCACGTTTGGTTTGAGACTTTTTGAAAAAGAATTTAAATGAAGAAATGAATGCAAGCGACAGAAGTGACTCTTTAACCACAGCTTGCAGAATGACAGCATGCTCCCTACCTAAAATAAGATAACATTTTAGTAATAATTACATAGGTTAAGACTAATTTTACTCTTGTGCTCCATCTACCTCTCCATACAAACCTATAGTCACTGTTCACATCCTTCACAGTTCCCTGCGCCATCTTGAAAGGTAGCCGTGCCTTTGCATCGAAGTAAGACATGAGGTGGCCTTGCAATTCCCCCAAAGAAGAAAATTGCTATTCTTTCCTTCTCAATTCAGCATTGACAGCGTAAAAAAATTCTAAAAGCACTGAACCATGATTACATTAAAATCTGAATAATCAAAAATTCTTTTTATTTCATCTAATTACAAAAAGTGAAGAAATATATCACTCGCATCAACCTGACTGTTGGTCCTGTCTCCGATAAAAATAAACTAATACTGATAAGGGTTACCAATTCAGACATACCACTGGACCACTGGGCTATATTACAATAAATTTCAAACCAAATCTTTCTAAAACGTATCCACAGGGATCCCACAAGGTCAGTTTGTAGTTACGCCACGATTGGATTCCCAAACCCAACTCGTTCCTGGACGTCGTGGATTTCATGCAGTAGATTGTCGTCCTTAAGGTTGAGCTGCGGCAGAAAATTTGTAAAGTTATAGGCTGTTAAGGCGCGGACACACGGTGCAGCCTTGCACGCAATATTGCAGGCAATGTTGATGAAGAAGGATCGTTTTCTGCTTCAGCAACATTGTGTGCAACAAATTGCGTCGTATGACATGGCTTGCAGCATCGATTGCTTACATTGCACGCAAACGTTGCACCCTGTTTCAACTGGCGTGCATAAAAAGGGCCATACAAATGCTGCATACAAATAGTCAAAACATTATGAAGCATTGGGGTGCATTTATTAGGAATTTTACAAGAGAAGTTCCTGGAGACACCAACTGTTGTTGGTATGGTAGTTTTCCCACATTTTTCGCATTACAGACCACGTGTCATTTCCTAGAATATCTTGATTTCTTCGTTTAACGATTGAACATGAGAAGACACATGAATATGCATACTACTAGTACGAAGAATCTTATTCTCATTACACGTGGTCTGAAATGGGAAAACATTACTACTAGCTAACTGAAAAGTGGTTACGCAAGGGTTTGAGCTCCAGCTTGTTGGATAAAATATGGCATACTATATCAATTACCTTGAGTGCATATTTGTAAGCTTGTTCTGCCTCAAGCTGCCTTGTCGTCTGAAATCAGAACACATTCTAACTTGGTTATCAGTTCACAAAATGACTCAAAAGATACCGGGTTTGTTACTAGGATTAGAGCAACACCTGACACTCATCAGCCGGTGCTACATAGCAGATAATCAAGGATGGCACAGCGGTAATGCATTCCTCTCTCATGCACACCTGGGGTCTCACATGTGAGTAGAGTTTGTTTATTTTGCTAGGGTTCTCCATTCATTCGAAGGTTTTCTCCGGGTTCTCCGCTGTTTTCCTCCCCCCGCAAACCCTAACAAGCTAAATTCCAATTCAATTTGTAAATTAGCCGTGCTCTGACTTTGACCAGCCCTGAGGATATTTAGTTTATCGATAAAATTTGAAGGATTCTTAAGGTGTGATACATACATTCAAACAGACGAGTGATAGATAGCCCCAAACTTCAGGATCTTTGTTGTTAAGGATATTTGCCTCAGATAGAGCGTCCTCTGCTTCCATCAAGTCGCCAAGCTGCGACATTAAAAGACAAAGGAAGGTCAGTAAAATGTCAACATACAGCTTACAAGTAAACAATAATAGCTTACCCTGTAAGAAGCAATGCCAACGCCAAGCCATGATACACATGATGGTGATCTGACGCAGGCTTTAAGGAATGTATCTTTTGCTTGTTGAAACTGCAAGAGAAGTATTGTATCAGTTAACATAACCAGCACACTAGCCAGCCATCAAGACTATAGGTGCAAGGCATAGAGCAACCAGCTTTATAGCCTGAAGGAAGGGATTTTCTCATATTTCAAACAGATTTAAACCAGTCTTTTGGGAACTATTTTTCACCATTTTCTCCAAGAAGTAACTAGTCTCATTTCACTATTTCACAACTGCAGCACGATCATAAACATAAGCAGAATAGCAGACTCGATTGTGCATTGCTTATAAACAGCTCATATAACAATGTCTTTTTCCCCACCTCAGAAAAGAAAAACAACGAGTCTGACATGCCACTTTCAAAAGCGCAAACCAATAAAAGTCAGAGCGCGCAACATCAATGCTCATAATGTCATGGACTGTTCACGTACGGCACGGTAGGACTTTATAGTTACCTGTCCTTTCTCGAGGTAAATAGACGCCAGTCTGAGGTAAATAGCATGCATATCTGAGGCTTCAGTAATGTAAGACAGTGTTCTTTCATAGTTTTCTCTGGCTTCTTCTGTCTTGCCCATCAAGTAGTTAAGATGTCCAATCAAGGCCCAGCAGTCTGGATTCTAAAGAGATAAACAGTCGAACACAGTTAGAGAGAGTCAACGACACCAATGGTGCTGTCCTGACCAAGACGAACTTCTTCTGACAAAGGCTAGTCTCTGTAGATTCGATTGGTCGCGAGGATGCGCACATTAGAAAGAACGTTGCATCGTAATCTTAAGATCGCGCATCACCTGGTGGTTTAGAACAATGGCTTGTCTTAGTTTATCTTCTGCTTCTTCATACTCCATCTGTTGGATCTTTAAACGGCCGAGGGTAATGTAGTACTCAGAACTAGGTTCACCTGAACAAGCTACAAGCTCGTGCGCCAAGGCTGATTCGGCCAACTGAAAGGAACATCATAAGATTGAATACAGGGGCGGATCCAGGGGGGCTGTGGGGGTTGCAACCCTCCTATGAGATTTTCGATTAGCTGGCTGACAGTGAGAGAATGATGGCTAACATAAATTAGGCGATACTTTCGCTTTCATCGCCATCATACAACCCCCTGAATCCACCCCTGAAATATATGGAATCAAGGGATATGGAAGCATGTATCAATATGACACTTTTAGATTTCTGTGGCATTAATGCCTAATCTGAGTTACGAGACATAGTAGAAAATCAAAGGTATGGTTATATTCCGTTGTGCCACTAACCTGTAAAGCGTTAACTTCCAAGAGAAAAGTTGCAGTTTGCAAAAAGATTCCAACACTCGACTTGGTTTCTTGAGGTTTTACTTCTTCTACAACAACATCAGCGGTAACCTCGTCCTCTTGAACTACCGTCGCACTCTCCACAGCGCTTGCAGGAGCAGACCCTGGTTTAGAGGGTCCATTGAACGAGGAGGACTGAGTCTGTGGCTTGGATATACTCGGTTGTTTTGCTAGTTGCGTTTCCGTGGTGATGACGGTGGATGACCGCTGACCAGCTGTGCTTGGAGGCACTTCATCTTGTTTTTCTTGCTCGGTTTCTTGTGTTTGAGGTGGATCACCGTCGGCCGACGCATTATCGACTGGGGAGAAAGAATAACACCCTCTAACAATTGTCGACGGACATTTCTCTCTCTTCCTTCATCTTAAAAAACATTTCTGAGGTTAACAAGTCAATAAAATGAATACTGATCATGAGTTCTTTACTAATACCATAATTTGTGCGTCCACATTTCGTTTTTACAGTGAGGACACTCGAACCATGAACACTTGATATATTTATATTTTTTATTTCATGAACTTTCTACTGCTTCAAACCTTCTGAAAATGAAGCACTGAACTCAAATAATCTTATTGTTCAAAATAAATCATATTTCCAATCGATTCACACAAGGGATAAAGGAGAAAAAAAGTATGAAAAAACCTCAAAGTGTTCACGGTTCGAGTGTCCTCACTGTAAGCGCATACTTTTCGCAGCGTTTTGGCCTTGCGTTCACACTAAAACGATCGAAAAACGCATACATTTGAAAACGCTCTCTAGAATGGAGATATGGACATGAGGCAAAAATGGAGCGTTTCGAAAACGTATTAGTGTGGACGTGGGGTAAGTCGGGAATAGTGCGGAACCTTTAGCATGAGAACACATGATGGGGAGTGTCTGCCATTCATTTATGGTCATTTCTCCAAAAATCGATTGTTCACCATTCCTTATACGGCGTACATTTTTCTAACCCAGAAAAGACCTATGAAGGGTGTATCTTACCCTGGACCTCTGGTATCTCACTAGGAACAGTATGTACTTCATCTTCAGCAGCAGCTGTGTCCTCTATGAAGTGACCGGTAGATTCCATCTCACCAACAGTAGGTTGCTGCTCCGTAGACGGGGGTCGAGGAGGTTCAATTGGGTGGACCACATTGAAACGGTTGGCTTCGAGGAAAGCTCTCTCTGCTCCGATATCGTTTTGTATGCTGTCGTAATATAGCCCTAGAACCAGCAAATTAAAGAGAAATGTCTTGGTGAATTCCAGAATCAAAAAAGCTGGCAATGGAAAAGTGTAGAAGTGGCAAATAGAACAGTTTCGTGACCGTGTCAGTGCCGTGCCGTGTATGAAAACATTTGACATTCGGTGCCGTGTCCGCGCCGCGCCGTAACCGTGCCGTGTGCCGTGACTTTTCACATTCATAGGAAATCTGTTCTACATATCAGTAAGTTAGTGGATTGAGTGAGTATTGGTGTTTCAATGAAATGAATGGAGGAAAAATAAGGTGGAAGGCCTGAATAGATGAAGAAAAGAGACAAATGTAAAAGAAAAAGGAAAGAAGGAAAGGAGGGATAAAGCTGACGATGGTAAGTTCTGAGACACCATAATGTAAAAAGAGTAAGTATCCATACCTAGCAAGGTCCAAGCTACGACATTCTTAGGTTCAACACAAGTAGCTGCTTCAAAGAATGTCTCTACTTCTTCATATCTCTCCAGCATTAGACATACACATCCATACAGCAGAAGCCTGCAATACACAAGACAATTGAGAATACTAGCACTAGTCTAACAATGAGCTGCTTAACTTAGGACTTGTACTAAGAGAACACATGACCGTGACCCCTTAAACCGGGGAGTTGTGTGAAAATGAACCGGCCACAGAAATGGAAAGAGCACTTCTATATAAGTTAAAAAAACGAACATTTCTGTGGTTTGTTTCAACACAACGCTTCGGTCGAAAGGGGTTGGATCACCCGACCTCTTAATTCAAGTAACCAGTAAGCTAGTTCCATAACTTACCCAGACACATGTTTTTGATTTAGAGCAATGGTCTCTTTGAAGCATTCCTCTGCCTGAAGCGGAGACAAGACAAAAATATGCGATGAGCAGAGGATAATGAACTAAATTATCCTTGTATTCTTAGACATCTTGACTGGAGGTTCAAACCAAAAACAAACGAAGGGAAGGCGATGATAGTTCACTAGGGGTAGGGCAGGGGCGGATCCAGTATTTCTAAAGGGAGGAGACTGTTACAGGGTAACTCGTGCCAGCACCACAGGGAACCCATAGAAGGCGGGAAAATTGTGAAAAAATGGCTACAGAAATTTTAAAAATTTGAGAGCTTCAAGTAAATCGAGTGGAAGTTTATCCACATAAATTGAGAACCAACAAGCAACTCTCCTCACATATGACGTCAAGTCCAGGAATCGACCCGGGTCGCATTGGTGAGAGGTGAGCGCTTTCACCGCTACGCCACCCATGCTTCAGAAAAACAAGAAGGGGTAGGACATCCAGTTAAGGTTCCCCGTAGAACCGCCATCGTAAGTTAGAATACAAATTCGTGGGTTACCTTTGCAATGTCGCCAATCAAGAGACAGAAAGCACCGTAATCAAACCAGTGATTAGCATCGTTCTTACTTCGAGCAAGACGCTACAAAAATGAGTAGAGATTAATTTCAAGTAAATAATTGACATAGATGCTACATATTATATTATATACAGCTAGGAACTGTTTTCTAACCTCTTGGTAGTATTTTGCTGCTAGTTCGTAGTTTTGATTCACCTGCAAAAGCGAGACAACAAGAATGTTTAAGGCCGTGTTTACACTTGGTTAAATTACTGGTTCAGAAGGGTAACCATACCTTGGTTAACATTTATTGCGTGTAAACGCCAACAAAACCATTAGTACAATACCATTCAAGACAATAGAAAGCTAAGTTGACCTCAATTTACTCTTTCATCAGGCACGGTTAAGAACAGCTATTATATCCCAAATCATTGATGGGAACAAACAGTTGAATACCGCCGAATATACAATATTTTTCCTGCATGTTTTCGATGTTGTGGGATTAAACGGGATAGGGCAGAGTATATCTATACAGAGATCATCAGTGTTGCGTATTAGTGAATAGTTTTCATTTTTAAGGAGTTTTTGTACCTCTGCTTCTCTGGCAAAGTGTTTCAACATGGCTGAGTCAGTCACAGGTGGCGGTTCTTCCGGTGAATCGTCCGCTGACAAGAACTACAATACAAAAAAAGAAACTTTTCAAAATCCATTTATCATTATTATTTTACATAGGCCTTTCGCCTGGACATTCTTAAAGTCCTCTGCCGTGTCCTTCAATGCCCCACCGCTTCGTATTATTTGCTGGCGGACTTTTGATCGATGCTTTGCGCTAATTCTACCAACGTGTTTTCCAGTCTGATGAATAAATTATAACTAGCCAATGAATCAATTAAAACTATAATGGCATTTTGGCACGAAACAAAAGTCGAATTCCTTTAGGGGAAACAAGTCGACCACTCGTGACTCTGCCACTTGCAAACATAATCTGTATACTGGTTTTTTGTCTTCTTTTTTTTCTTCAGAAAAATAGAGCAGTTTTCGTATGACTATGAAAAACTTACGAGGACGGATCGCGCCTTGCCGTGACCATGTCAGTGCCGTGCCGTGTATGAAAACATTCGAAATTCCGTGCCGTGTCCGTGCCGCGTCGTAACCGTGTGCCGTGACTTTTCGCGCTCATACGAAATCTGCTCTAAGAATGATCGTGTTGTTGCATGTCTACCTACACGGAGGAAGGCGGGGCGGGGGGAGGTGTGGAGGATATACAGGGGTTTATACGAAAAGACTGACATACCTTGCTCAGTGCTTGATGCATCTGGTCGACAAGAAAAATATAGAGCTCGCTGAGGAACGCCTGCAGCTCTTCCTTATCAGTGAATGCGGAAGTCTTTAAGTATTTCTCACGAACCAGTTTGATCACACTGAGCTGCAATAACAAGGAGTGTATGAGGATCTCTAAGTATAATGTTAATTTGCTTACTAAATATTAAGAACACTAAATCTAGTCAAAAATCAAGGTAATAGACCTCTTTAGCTTGGGGGTTTGTGTTGCCCATTTCAGTCCACGTGTGCTTTGAGAACAGGATTCCTTGTTTCATTAGCGTCCAAACAAAGAAATGGGCAAAACATAACGTCCAAGCTCAAGAGGTCTATTAGGAAGTGTTTACCACATCTATGCTTCTGTATGGTACACTAGTGACCATTATTTATGCTCTTTTCCAGGAGAGTCAAAACACGAAGATTTGGCGGCCATGTTGGAGATTAACAAAGGAGATAATATAAGAAAGCTTTTGTTAAATACCGCCAGCATGGCCGCGATGATGTAACGTGCTAACGAGGAATATAAGAAGGGGTAATGACTCCCTCTTTTAACGGTAGCCACACCCTAATAACTACTACAAGCCTGTCATATACCTTGAGCTGTTCCTTGAAAGCGAAGTACTTCCCAGAAGTGTTGAGTTCATAGATAAATTTCCGTCTCCTGAGATATAATTATAAAACAAATAAGAAATCTGTGTATGAATCTGAAACATTTCTCGATAAGTGAATTAGAGATCTGTGGAAAAAGTTGTCCAAGGGTGTCTCACCTATGATCAGTTGCTTCGTTGGTTTCTTGAAAATCTCCTCCCATCAGATCGTTCCCAAACACTTGTCTAGATGGAAACAAATAGTCACATTAGAAAAGATTTTGCGGTTGAAGTGGGAAGCGCGGCAACGTTACCTCAGCCAATCAAAAGCAAGAAAACACACACCATCCAATGACAGTGCTGTGTTTGAATCCACAATCACGGTAACGCGAGTTTTTTTTAATTAAAAACGCGGTTTTTAAAAAATGGCAGGTTTCGAAATTCTCACAAGACAAATATCGAGCGAAAACAAATTGAACTCGCATTTTCTTGCAAGTTCTTTTTTAAGAAAATAATGATGATGCAAAGAAAAATAAGGTCTTTGCGTTTGCATACAATCCATTTATCTTGTAGCTGCTCGATGCACAAGATATGTTTATCTTGTCATTATTCAAATTCTTAAGGAATATTTATGTAACCGTAATTAAGCATTGTGATTGGATGAAGTGTGCGAAATAATGGGAAGCCATTTCAGTGTTATGGTATGTCGTACTGCGTATACGTTTTATAAGTCAGTTCTTCGCTCTAGCTATCAAATTTTCTACTAATCATCACCTGAATTCTTCGAGCAACGAGTTGGCTGCAGCCGTTACTTGGCTGTGGTAGTCTTCAATAGCCTAATACAATAAACGTTAGTTAAAAAATGAATGAACGAAGGAAAGAAAGAATAAAAAATTGATAGGATGGGATGGATGGATAAAACGAAGGGATGAATGGGATGGGATGGATGGGATGGGATGGATGGTTAGGTGAGTCGGTAGTTGGGTTAAGATGCAGACCCACGGTGCAACATTGCGTGCAATATTGCAGGCAGTGTTGCTAAATGATTAAAAATCGTATTAAATGATCACGATGACAACTAACCTTCTTGGAACCTCCAGTTTTACGGGCAAATACTGGGCGAGGAGGAATATACTCGGCAACCCTAAAAAAGAAGGCACGCACTTGATATCAACAAGATAATTGTAATATAGAAAAACTCAAATGTAAAATGTTGACAACATTACAGTGCTTCTAAATGCCACACTCTTAGTTGAAATGAAGTCTTGGTGGGCGTTAATCATAACATTTCCATGACATCCCATAGGCATGTGCCCTGTATTCCAGCAATGTCATGGAAACACTTTGATTGACATCTACCAAAACCCGACGTGTTGCAGTAACAATTTCACGTGTGCTAATGAGAAGCACTGCAAACAATACTGTACATTATTTCAGATAATACTCACTTTCGAGCCAAGGATGAAGGTGGGCGCTTGGGAACAAGTGGATTGGACAATTCGATCTCCAAAGTGATGAATGTTTTGGCTTCAAGGTATTGCTACAAAATACCAGAAAACATGGTTTAGTAATAAATCTAATAACTAATGAGATGATGAAATGATGATAGCTAATAACACACCTGTCCTTCAATGTTTTTTATTTCAGTTGTATCGATATCAGAGCCCATTTCTGGCTTGAGTGCAGCTGCTGAAGGCTGTAAGAAAAATATTGGAAATATTTGATATGTAAAGAGGGCACAGTCAGTGCATGCCCCAGCTCCTGAAACAGCTGAATTAAAGGATTCAGGTTCTGAGGTATACACCTCTGCAGGGACAGAGCACCTACAACTTGGAAACTAAATTGCCGACATGGAGGAGTCACTGCAAAAAAACTTGGGGGAGGAGGAATGGGGGGTTTAAGTCCCTGTAGCCCTCTTCCTCTGCTAGTCCTGCCTTAGAATCCTATGTGGGAGGGAGCTACTCCCATATAATGAAGGGCAAGGATGATCATTGTATCTTTAGGGGTCGAAATCGTAAGTCACTGCAGTATCTTGGTGTGGTATCTTTTTACCTGATAAGTCAATATTACCTACCTTGGGCTTGGGGTCAGTTTTTCCCTGCTTGGAAGGTGCAGGAGGCTTCTGTGCCATGGCAGATACGAGGGTTCTGCTCATCCCACTTGCTATACGTGCTGCTTCCTCTGCTAGATTACCCTTTCTTTTAGTCTTTTCCAGTACTTCATTCTCCAGGTATGGCTTCACTAGATATGCACCACGAATCCTGTAAGAATGTTCCAAAAGTTAGACAAGGAACTGCTGCCAGACCAATCTCATTGCACAAGAAATTACTCTCCATCCAATCAAATGTCCAAAACAGCATGAAAACAGCACAGATATTGTCATGCCAAAGTAATGCGATGGCAGGTCAATCAAATTTTGCGAGGAAAAAATCAGTGTATCAAATTTTTTTAAAAAGCTTCACGGTGAAGGCAAGGCATGCATACAGCACTAAGCTCTTCACAATCATATGAAATCTGCTCTAAACCTGATATCTTGAACAACAAAATGCACTCACGTCTGTAAGTTTACCTTTTAACACCAGGGTAGAGTAGTGGTGCCATGTTGACATATGCTACTCCATGGTATGATATCGCAACTTCTTCTTCTGATGCTGTCTGTTTACCTTTAGACTTGGTGGTTTGAGGGAATGGAGTGCGCATGATTTCTATTGGCCAATATCTGTTCTGAGCTATTTTGGCTTGAAGGCTGTGAACAAGGATACAGGTAATAAGTATCAATACTCAAAATAATTATTTGGATAATGCTTAGGTTTTATTCTCTGTTTGCAGGTTAAACCATCGCCACCATACTGTTGGTATTTTGGCAAAAAGGTTCCTTGTTAGCTTCCTTTTTTAATACCACCAACATGGCAGCCATGTCTTTGTTGTTTGACTCTCTTGGAAACCATCAATTAATGATCACTTGAAATGATACTGTTAATGAAATGTGTGGGCTTTTTTTGTAAGTCTTCTATTGTACAGCTATTTCATAGATATAGTCAGATTTACAATAGCTCTACTTACCTTTCAGCAGCTTCTGAACTAAGAAAGCATCTTCGCTCAGCATTCCATGTGATATGGTTTTTCTCATGCATGGCTTCCAGCCTAAACTGCACATCCTATGATACAGCAAAGCATTTTTTTATTAGCAACAATATCAACTTATAACCATTCTTCGGTCTTTACAACGGTCTTTAGTACTGTAAGCTCTTTCACTAAAAGAAAGTCAACAGTCCAGACATGTTGGTCTGTGTTTGGCATGGAAAACTGATTATGAAAAATATGGATTGGATGTAAGGAAAAAACTGTCCTTGTTTTTTATGAGGGTAGCACTTAATAGCCAGTGGCTAGCAAACCTGAGGCCCTCGTTCCATGATTGAATTGGAATTTAGAAGTTGGTTTTTGTGGAGGAAGGAAAAAAGGAGAACCCAGAGAAAAAACCTCAAAGATAAAGCACCGGAGAGAACCAACTAGAAACTCTACTCACATATGACATTGAGCCTGGCAGGACTCAAACCAGGGTTTCATTACTGGCAAGAGGCGAGCGCTCTCACTGCTACGCCACCTGTGCTTTCCTTTAAATGTAAGGCCTTGGTCTGCCAAGTAGATTCCTTACTTATCATTATAACTCCAAGACAAGAGGTATTTTTGATGAATGCACTCAAACATTGAGGCAATAATTCACACTTGGAATCATTGTTTTTGTAATTTGTTTGTTGTGTTTGTTACAATTTTTTATGTGATTTTCATTCATTTACCTCTTTTTCTCTGAGGTCTCCATCTTCTTCATCAACAGCAATTTCTTCATGTACAGTACTATAAACAATAATAATTGAAATAAAACTTATAATTTTTTCAAACCTTGAAACAACCTCTTGGCTGATCTACGTATACTGTAAGTTATGATACCTCCCACACTGAATTGGAAATTATCAAGTTGGATTTCTTAAAGGGAGGGAAATTTGGGAAAACTTTGGAGAAACCCTTAAAATCACAGGAGGCTAGAGATCCAATAAACTCTGCTTGTACGTGATGCCGAGATGAGGAATCAAACCCTACTCTTAACGTGTTCTTGTCATTGATTCTTCATGGCTATGCTTCCTCCGATCCTCCAAGCACACATACATGTATGTACACACAAACTAGCTTAGTAGTCTTTATTATTTACCTTTCAGGAATATAAATAGAGGTCCCAGAGGCACTAGGAGCAGAGCACCATTTGCGCTGGTTGGCTGGTTCCTTCTCACCAGGTGTCCTCAAGATGCCATTTGCTAAAACTACTGTATTTTCTTTCTACAAGATATTTAAAAAATGATAAATTTAGAAAGGATTAGATTCACAAATTCAAAAATGAACAGTGGAGGAGGTTTCAAATATTTTTAAATACATTTTAAAAATCATGCTGGAAAAAATGTGAGCATGTTTCTTTCTTTCTTACTCCCCATCAACCACTCCCTTTGGTGTCCCATTTTGCAACCCTAATCCCTTTGTACAATTATGCAAGCTACTTTCTATACTTAAATCCCAAAAAGCTTGTATCAATCACAGACAATCATGATACTAACCTCAGTAGAGAGAGGGATAGGTAAGCTTACAGTATACAGAAATGGCTGGGCTGGCTGCATAGCCTCTGGTATTGAGTATGCACTGTCTACATGAACACTGACAAGGTTGCTAAATAATAAAAGAATAAAGAAAGGAGAAAACATTTATGAGTAAACACATATTATAGTTATTTAGTTATATAAAATAGTCATAACAGTGCATGTAAGTTATTTTCATTCTTTCATTCATTTTTTTACTGTATATATTTTAATAGAGCTCTAAAGCTTCAGCATGTTTTAATCCAATTTCAGACCACATGTCATTCCCTAGAGTATCATTTCTTTGTTTAACAGTTATGCTTGGAAAGGCACATGAATATGGATAGCACTTTTTCTCAAGGGAATGACACATGGTCTGAGAAAGCCCAGGGTAAACAAGTCTAATAAGTACATTATATACAAGTGTATAGAAACAAATTAGACGCATCTTAGTGCTTACCATGATTCAAGTTGGGGTTCTTGTAAAAGTGGCTGAGCAACAGAAACTGTAATTTCAATTTCAGGCTGTAAAAGAAAAAATATATAAAAATCCATAATTTTCATACAAAGTGATAAGAGCATGCAGTAACAAGTAAAACTAATCCTCAATCACAAATGCCCAATTTTTGATACTTTTGCATATGATGTCCATTAATTTTATTAATTTTATGCAACAGCATTAAAATGTAATACTCTACATAACTCAAAGTTATAAACCTTTAGTGCATTTCCATTTCTGGTCTTTCAAGAAATAAAGACATTTCACAGCAGCCAGGTTGTCAGGTAAAACAGAAATTTTATTCATTGGGAAAATTGAAATTTTTTTTCATGCCAAAACCTTCATAATTTTATATTTTTATGTAAATATGCAGTGCCTTTTGTTTCTTTGTCTTTTTTTGAATTAATTTATTATTGATTAATACTCCAGTTTCACATTCGATGGAAACCGCTGTTTTTGAAGACCACAGACTCATTTGTACAGGCTTAGCCTCGTTTATAAGTCATCTATTCAAAGGCACCATTAAAAGTCTGTGGGAATGGTATTATTCAACTTGCACATTCTTTACATTACAGTTGGTTGTTGCAAATGATTTGCATAAGTCAACCGTAATGTAAAGAATGTGTAAGTTGAACAATACCAATGTTTTGAAATCCCACGGACTTTTAATGATGTCGTTGAATAGCTGACTTATAAGCGAGGCTAAGCCTGTACAAATGAGTCTGTGGTCTTCAAAAACAGCGGTTTCCATCGAATGTGAAACTGGAGTATTCTTTACCAAAGTTTGCTCTAGACTTGCATCAGCAGGTGAGGGATTCAGAGTGCTGACAGGCTGAACTGACTGAACAACCGTAAAACTTGACTCGCCTGAAGAAATAATAAGTAAGATATAAATATGTTGCGTACGAATAATCATTTTGGCTGTAATTTCTCCACATCTTAGGCAAAGTCTCATTCCTTGTCATTCCACTGAGAATAAGATTTTCAAGGTTGTATCAAAATTACATGCATTTATCTTTTCCAATCATTATTATTGATGATTAGGTACAAGGACTTGCACAGTCTTACCCTGTAATAAAGGAAGTAAGTCAACACACGTCTGACCAAGTACATTGGTCTTTTCTTCTTTTCCTTTCTTGTCCTTTGGCAACACTTCAGTTACAGTTACTGTTGAAAAATAAGTCCCAGTAAATATCCACACCCTTTCAATGAAAGGATGTTACTCATACCCCCAACACAAGGCTGCAAGTAAGCACCAGTCATTGGACAAATGTCTGGTAAAATGACCACTTTTTTTTATCTTTTATTTATTATTATATTTAACGAGGAAGCCACACTCATCGGTGATGATTTTCAGGAGGGTCCTCTAGAACTTGACTGGTAAATGATTCCCATTCTCTGAACATTTGACCAGCCACACTTGGGTTTGACAGGTCAAATATGTTTCTGGCCCTACAAATGAAATGCCAATCAAAAATTTTGTTTTGCAGTCTTGTTATCATCAAAACCGGACATAAAAATCATTATCAAAAATATTTGTCTACCCAAATGCAGAGTCTAGGCATAAATGGAGCCAGGATTCTTTAGACAAGGGATTGTATGGTCATATATAAATTTCTATCTATCTATTATTATCTATCTATATCTATTTATTTCATATCTAAATTTTGGGGATTAAAAAATTCCCATGGGTTGGGTGGGTGGGTGAGAGTTGCAATCTGTCTATCCAACCCCTGGATTTGCCACTAAACAGACTGAAGTGCTAGTTTCAATCTCGCCATTTAGAGAGAGAGGTTGGAAGTTGGGTATTATTGATCTAGAAAACTTACTAATGACAGGTTTGTGTGCTATGGAGTCGAGGGAGGAAGGATCTTCAAAAGAGCATTCAAATGTAGCATTGAAGTTGTACTCTGTTAATAACGTTTCAGTATTTGCTTCTACTTTTGTTGATTCTCCAAGTAAGACATTTCCAAACTCAACGCGAACCAAAGAGCTGAGAGATTCTCCCTTTGATCCTTTCTATGGAACAACAGAAAAATACTTTGTTCACTTTTATATAACTAAATTATCGTTTACCTAGATATAATTTAACGCAGATGAAATTCTGTACAGCTCTATCTGTAAATTTGTGCACATCCTAAAAATCTTAATCTTACAAAATGTTTCTTTGACGAAATCACTAAAATAGGAAGAAAAATTGCAAGGATTTAGAAATTAAAGAAGGGTTTCAAACTTACCAGGTTTTTGCAGCGAGCTACATTTATTGTCACCACTTCTGGCACTCTAACGTTTTCTACATTCTCTTCACTCGACATTTTTGTGTAGTTTGAAGTCAATATTTTCTTGTTTCTCTTTAACGGTCACTTAGATGTATGTACAAGAAACGAAAGAGAGACAAAGTATCATGACTTCTGTGTTCAGGATAATCGTTTGGCCGCCATGTTGTTTTGAGCCCATGGCTTGGTCGTCATGACGACGAGCCTAAAGTAATTCCGCTGACAATTGAGCCTGTTTTCGTTAAAGTGGGGACAAAAGATCATATTATGAGAAATATTTTTTAAAAGGGACAAAAAGAATGAAAAAAGACCCTAGATATAAATCTATTGGTCATCTTATTAAAGTACTTATTGATAGATTTCTTGACTATAGGAAATATTTATAATAAGTGAGCTTTTATCAATCGCAAATCTGACACCTGCTTGAAAATTTCAAATTCATATTTTTTTTCGTATAAAACTGATGTGTTTTGCATGGTTTAATTTCTAATTTATTTACCATTTCTAAAAACTGATTTTGAATTACATGTGCGTGTTTGAGCGTAACTTAAAGCTCTTTTATAAATACAAATAAGCATATTTTCAATCAGCTGTCAAACCTTATGGTGCGGACGTGCTGTCCCGTACCGTGATCGTGACAGGGCAATTTATAAATTAGATGTGCGACTGTGATTGACTCATCAATGACGATGCGTGATCACATCTTGTGCTGCCAGAACAGTCATACGGAATCTACTGTATCTCATATCAGTGTGCACTGCACACATGTTATCTATTTATCTATATATATATATACATGTGTTGATTCAAGCCTGAAATAATATTGATTCATGCCTGAAAAAATTAAGTCACAGAACAAGACGTTATCACGGAACGGTATTACGGAATCACTAGCACGATTCAACGGCACAGCACAATTCAAATTACATTTATTTTCTAGAAAATGAAATAAAGTAAAATATATTTACGATACTATGCAACACAGCCGACTGAAAAAGGGACGAAAAACGAAGTCACCCAACATGGCGCCTATGAACATTTGGTGTAATATCTTCAGTATCATCATTGGCGATTACTGTTTGATGCCAGCGCTTAGTAAAGGAATAAATAATAACCATTCGCTTAAACAGTGGTGGGTTTACTTACTTTTCTCCATTGCTACACCACAGCATAGACGAAACATCGATATCCCATTACCTGATTACCCACTTGCACCCCCACCCACCCTCGCATCTAATTTGCTCCCACACGTTTCCGCCGGTTGTTTCACATGGAGCTTTCATAGTCTTTTGGATAATTGCAAAATGATGCGTGTCCAGAATACTTTGCCTGTTTTCTCTATTCAAATGACTGAATCCAAATTTTATATACTTGATCCTGTGGCGGATCCAAGGGGTGGCCACAGGGTGCCCATGACCCCTCCCCCTCCCCCCATAGCAAAAGGCGAATCTCCAAATTTTGTGGGCCCCCTGCTCAAAATCCTGGATCCGCGGCCAGTTATAAGTAGTACGGTTAGTCTGTAGGTCCACATCAGTAGTAATTTATACTGTAATTAACTTGATTCAACAGATAAATTATATATGTATGTAAATTTGGATTCCGGGATCGGATGCATGAAATCAGAGGATCCTTTGTTTGCGGAAAAAGGAATTCATAACGTAAATAAGAGTCCGCGACAATGGGACAGAATAACTAAACCTTAAGGTTAATACCTTTTTGTTGCTTTAAAAAGCAATAGGCTGCCATAGGAGGGTCCGGTGGAAAATGAACGTTTGAACGAAAGGCCTGCTTAATCAGATCAAGCGCTGGTTCAGTTTCTCATGTTCGAATTCCACAGTATCAGCTAGCACCCTGATTCCTTCGAATTATAGGCAAAAAAAAACCGTGTTCCTTGTTGCCGACCGGCTTCATATAACTCATACAGGCAAGGTTGAAAATCCTGGGTGGACTCAACATCACATGAATAGAATGTGTTATACTACTCTCCCTTGATTCAATAGTTTTTCTCCGATTTTCATCCCCGGAGGAAGGGTCTTCACAAAACCTAATAGGTGAAAATTCTAATTCGAACAGTGACCGAGTAGTTAGCCGTGCTCCGACTTCGACCAGCCCAAGAAGAAGTTGAAGAGGTGCCCCTCGCCCCGCCGGCAACCCACGTATATACCGCTCAGAACGCAAAACAAAGTGGTCCCGCTCGCTTTACTACCTATGACAGTCACTACCTATAGATCATGCCCCGAGCTATTCACTGATTATCATTCCATTCGCCTAAACTGTCTTTGTAGTGTCTTTATATCTCTTGATTCGCCTTAATTTACTGGTTATTTTGACATTTATTTATCAAGAAGTTCACCAATAACAATTAATTTCACAGCGGGTATATCTAGCTCGAGGTTATTTCGACTATAGATGAAACCATAGTTAATATTAACTATGATGAAACTCGATCTATTCGGCAGCCTATAGTCACATGAGGCAAAAAGAAAACATTAATAAGTGGGGAAGATATATTGAAATTAAGCAAAGATCGTGATGGACAATTACAAGCGAGCTCAATAACGAAATAAGATGCACAAGAGATCTTTATAGAACCGACTGATCGCAGCACAATCCCATGGGGGAATTCGAACACTCCCATGCTTATATATAGCCATTACGGGGATGTTCCGCTGGTCTTAAACAGTGAATAGTATACGATTTCCATGATATTATCTTATAACTGATAACGAATCATCGCTAAAAATACCACCTTCAGTATTCTTACTTCCTGGATTCGTTATTGGTCTCAAAATGATATATGAAAACAAAATTAAAAGTGACAGAGAAGTGACAGGCTACCTTGCGCTTTCTTATCAAAACACAATGACAGAACAGAACAACGGTAAAGGGATAGAAAATAAAACTTCTCTTTCTTCTTATTCACAATTTGAATCAGCTAGGAAAATATATAGTATGGATAAAAAGTTAAATTTTACACCGTAAAAAATAAGAGAGATCACTTACTGACGTTTCGGACGCTAGTCCTTCGTCGGAGTAAAAAAAAGGGGGGAAATATATAGATTGAAGACGGGCAAAAAATAATTAGTTCGCCAATGCCGCCTTAGTATTAAATGCTCATAAACAAAGTTACGTACGTGACTTTAAGTTGTTATTAAGAAAAGTTATTAAGAAAGCATATATACTTATATGCTTTGTTAACTAAAGGCAAAGCAGAACATGCTGTAAAAGCGGAGGAAATTAAATTTGGTACCTTTTTAAAATTAGTTCTAGGTCTTATAGAAAATGATAAAACCCTGATTGTTTCATAAGTAGGAAAAGCAATACCACAAATCGCCTCCTTCAGCGTTAGACTCCACTATGTTCTAGAACGTAAGGAGAAAAAAGACCGCGATGGTCAACTTTAACGCCCTTGCGTTAGAGTGACTTCTGGTGCATGGTCGCGCGTGGAATAGGGAACGCAAAATGACATAAAAAAATGGGAGGGAAAGTGGATCACTAGATAACTCATTCAGCTTTAACCTAAAAACGTAAAAAGCCTGATAAGAATCAAACATTTTATCGTTTTTAATCACGCATTATTATGCTTAAAAATAGAACAAAAACTTCCTGAAATACGTTACTTAATGTTTTCCACCACGAGACAGAAACGAGGTAATCAAATACTAATTTGTCTTTCAGTTTTTAGTGTGGTGTAGTTGCTACTATTATTATAATATCACATTATTTGCTCGAAATTGCTATCTCTTTTAATCACTGTAGGCTCGCTAGTCTATAGACGATTTGACGATAACGTTAGGACTCAGTTGTATGGGAACAATGGAAAAAAGGAGCCGAGATAAAGAAAAAGAAACTGAAGAAAACGAAAACCAGTATAAACAAGAAATACCATCATAATATCTTCTATACCTTAACATTTTTGGCTGGAAGCGAAAATATAATGTGAATTTAATCTACTAGAATGTGAGACGCGGGCTTTCAATTTGTCAAAGTTTTTTCGCTTTCAGTGACTCATACTCATTAAATTACTCAGTCGCATAACCAATATTTTTTTCTGAGAATTACCGTATCTTTATCGCTCAAAATTATTCCTAGTCCAACCACAGAATAACCTCAACCATTTGATCCCGGCATATCTGTGTAAACCTTTTTGTCGTTGGTTAATAATTTTAAACAATTTTATTTTAATTATATTTGGTTAAATTAAAGTATGGTATTAGATAGACGTGTATGAATTTTGACTTAATTACTTATAGTTTTACCATCTTTCCATCAAATCTTATTAAATTACACACCAAAACTCCATTCAAATGCCTTTCTAAAAAAATCAATAAAGGCTTGCTATAACGGCCTGAGGGCTTATTGTTAAAGGTCTTTGTATGAGAATACCATGTTACGCTGAGTATGATATTAAAACTTAGCTTAGTTTTGAATAGGTGTGGGACGTCGCTATGTTAAATTTCTATTCGTGGTGAAAATTATAAAATTGACTTGGACGCCACGTAAAAGTGAGATGAGAATTCGGGAACGAATGCTACGAACTAACCTTGTCATTTCCGAATGAAATATATGCATACGTACTATCGTTTGTTTGCCAAGTATATACCTCGTTATCGCATTACAAATTACGCCAAAGCACCGATCGGTAATGGTTCTTGGTTGATATATGACATAACCGTCTAGAATCTCTCTACTCAAAATCCTTTACTTGAGCGATATACACACACAAAATTGTATATGTAAAATGATAACAGCAGTAATGGAAGTGTTAAGTGGTAGAAGTCTGTAGATTACTTTCGTTTAAAATGGCATCGAGAAGAAATGGCACGGAATGAGTGAGACTGAAAAGAGAAGGTGAAATGACATACTTGAAAAGATCGAATTTTGGCTTTTGATAAGAGATGGCTACATGTACAGCTATCGACGTTGAAAACTTTCTTTTCTGACATAATCTACGGTCCAACAGCGATAACAGTCATGAGCCATCTATTTGTCGTGAACAAAACTGAAGTTTTTCATTCACTTTGTTGGTAACATGGCTTAAACACCTGTTTCGAAGACTTCGTAAGTCGGCTAGTGATCTTTTGTTAACTAGATTTTCACTAAGAATTATCTCAAATTGATTCAGCCACAAAGTATAAGCCCAGTTATTTCAACGGGTTTATTTCAAATGTTCGCAGAAACTTTCTCGTAGTGATAATTTCCCATCCGTGCCGTTGCTCGAAAAACCCTTTGTTTACTTTTGGCCACCTTTTGTAAGGTCCCAGCGTGTTCATTGTTGAATCTAGCATCGTCTTCGAACATATTCTTGTTAAAAATCTTCTCATTTTTGAGAAAAAGAAGCGTCCTTTTCAACTCACTCTCGCTATATGTCCAAAGTATATCCAATGTTGCAGTAAGTTCCTTCCCTGGGTACATCTACACCTGCCAGTCGGTACGGTGGTTCTTCCCAAAGCGCGTTGATTTTGGGGCATACGCGTAACCCACCAGGCCTGTATTTTTTATTCCAGACGGCCAAAATCCTCAAAAAGTGTGTCCTATCGCCCTCACAACTGAGATACGAAGTAACTGAGAAGAAAACAAAAGGCAGATACGTGATACCAGAGAGCGATCGCACCAACAAACAACCCAAACGCCATGTTGATCGGTCTGTGAATGCAATAAAAGTATTCTGATTACATTCCAGTTTCTCCCAACATTGACTTGAATGACGTCATTTACAACTTTTCTACGCATAATCTCTATAATTTGCCGCTGACAGTTATCATCGTGGACGTGCTGCTTTCAAAAACAGGAAGTGCAAGAACCAACATTTTCATATTTTCTGCTTTCTTTTTAACAAAATTTCGGGTTATGAGAGCTGTCATCCAACGAGTCACCCAAGCCAGTGTTAGTGGTACGTATATATGTTACAACTGTATAATTTCTGCTGATGCTACGTGGCAAATTCAATCGTTATTGAGCTTAATATGTTGTTAGAAAGATAAAAAAACATTTGGGTTAGTTTGTCCTAAGGCATTTTAAAATTATGGCCCACTGTGATTGTTTTTTAAAATAAATCACTTTTACTTGCACGCCTTCCACGCTTGCTATGCACGGAATAATTGAAAACGTTAACATATGAGCTTACTATATTGTCTGTCTGTCTGCCAATCTGTTTATTTTTCTGTTTGTCTATCTGTTTATTTGTTTATCTTTATCAATATTACAAAAAGTTATTGTTTATGCCAAATATTTCTAAAATGTCATAATTTTATTTATATGCATGTATGGTATTTTTTTATATCCCCATATGTCGCATGTGTCAGATATATTTAACTATGATGAGGTCGAGTACGTATGATATAAAAAATTATGCATAATGAGGACCTGGAGGGGGTTATCTGCCGAAGCCATAGGCTGAATTGGATAACACTCTTCGAGGTATGCATGATTTTTCATATCATACGATAGCCAAACCAATAATTGTTTTATTGTTTATTCAAAATATTTTCAAAGTAAACTCAATTCAGTCATTTAAGAAAGCATTTTATCAAATAATTGACCCTTTGTTTGGCAGCTATGATGACATCAATCGTCCAATATTTTTGTAGTTATTGGAGGAATGACGTCAATCGTCCAATGTTAAATTTAGAAATATTATTGGACCAAATTTCTTGCCAAATTTGGTCTGTTAATTATGCTTGTTATGAAAAATTAACCAGGGCCGGTGGGCCAATCAGAAATAGCGAAATATTTTGAATAAATAATAAATAATTAAGCTTATTGATGATATTTCATTATAGAAGTATATATATCTGTCCCTTTCTTTTGAAAGAAATGTGCAACAAGAGTGATAGAACTTGAGGGTAGAGGTGTTTTTAGCACCTCATGTATGGTTAGGTGACCACTACATAACTATTTGCCATTTATATGTCCCAGTATAAGTATGGGGCATGAACTATATAGAGTACCTAACAAAACTGGTGGTTTTTGAAGCAAGTTAGGATTATATAGAGTAAGTCTCATTACCTCAAACTCTGTATATTTTGAATTTGAGGCCTCATCCTGTGTACTTTCATTATTGTACAAACTACTTACTATACAACTAAGTCCAAAATGGCACACGGCCGGGAGAGTCACATAAAAACAAGGCAACCAGGACCAAATTTATAGAGTTTTCTTATAATTTGATGCCGTAAAATTGTTGTGTACCTGTATGTAAGAAGGTAAGAAAGACCAAACAAGTGTATACTTTGCATAGACACCATATTCTTTCTTTGCATTTGGCCCTGGATGCCTTGTTTTCAACTCCCTCGGCCGTGCACCATTTTGGACTTTGGTGTATTTTACAAAGAACATATCTCAAACCCCCAATATTTCCAATCTTTTCCATAGTCTCCAGGAGGTTCACGGTAAGAGGGTTCCACTATATTCATAAATCACTAATAATGTTCAATAATTATTTACCATGTAAGAAAAAAACTAGTAGTGGTATAGCCCTACTTTCTTATCCTCAAGTTCTGCATATTCCTGTACATAAGGCAGAATAGAGATAGCAACTGATACTATAATTATTGCAATTTAACATTTTAAACTTACCAAGTGAACTCACTTTTTTCTTAGTTGATGGAGAGATCATAAGCTCAATTGGCCGAGGTCTGTGTATCCTTCTTGGAATATCCAGAGATGACACTCCAAAAGAAATGGAATATATGTAAGAAATAATTGATTTTCAATTAGTTCTTATTCTATGACATATTAATTGTTTCATACCATTATATTGTGGTCACTCCTATATGATTATGATTTTTTATTTTATATATATAGCACCCTTGCACTTTACAATCATGAGACTAAGGTGGTTAGTATTAGGTGTAGACACTGTATATGGTCACTGTCAGGGTCCCTTTTGATAGTACATCCTTATTGGCTCTTTTACATCGCTCTGATATTGGTTAGAGATGATAAAGAGATGGAGCTGCATGTGATTAGACTGCCTTTTAAGTAGTTATGATAGCACTTGAAATCATTTGTAGTTGTTATTACCAAGACAGCACTTTCTCCTCGGCTGTTATATTTTCATTAAGTTCTACAATGCTTTGAGTGGTCATACAAGGGCATATCCCATGTATGACAGATATATTCTTAATGTAACAATTATTAGTGCAGTTATACATGGGAATATACCTGAGTTATCCATTCATTCATTCATTCATTCATTCATTCATTCATTCATTCATTCATTCATTCATTCATTCATTCATTCATTCATTCATTCATTCATTCATTCATTCATTCATTCATTCATTCATTCATTCATTCATTCATTCATTCATTCATTCATTCATTCATTCATTCATTCATTCATTCATTCATTCATTCATTCATTCATTCATTCATTCATTCATTCATTCATTCATTCATTCATCCATTTATTCATTCATTCATTCATTCATTCATTCCTTTTTTATTTGCTCATTGTATTTTATTCCATCAATATTTTATTGTGTTATCTTAATAAATGTTCTATTTTATATTTCATTTTATTTTATTAAATAAACTTCCACCTTTGTAATATATAGAATAAAAACAAAATTTTAGGAAGTTAATCGTATAAACCATTTTTAATCGTAGCTGGACTGAACACGAACTCAAAGAACCCTAACCACATCTGTATATTATAAGCTAATGATGCATGCAGGTGACCTTATCCAGACCAATATTTTATATTAAGTACATAATATACATAGTAATCACATTAATTTTTTGTTTTGATCATGTTTTAGGGTTAGAAAAATTCTAAACCTTAGAGTCTTTGATGACAATGGTCAAAGATGGAAAAAAAATGTCATGGATAAACAATACGAGGTTCTTTGTGTGAGCCAGGTACGAAAAATCTTCATTAATGGTTTCAATTAAAATAAAATTTTCAGTAGAGTGAAGTAAGTGTACATATATTTGCTGCATAGCTTGAATGTACCTATTAGCTTAGATTAAAGACTTTATTATAGCAGGATGTCACAAGGACAAGAGGTACTAAAATCCTCAATTAGACCTAATGGAGACAGGAATTCTTCCGTAGAATAGACTTAATTGAGACAAAACTACTTTTTAGAGTATTCTGTTTCGTCATTCATTTTCAAAAGAATATACCAGTATAACATCATTGCGCAGTTGATTGCACATCCAAACTTAATGATCTCATAAAATAAAGAAACCCAAGGTCCGTTGTTGAATAGCAATTGTTTTAAAAGGTAACAGGATATATTTAGGATCCCCTATACGCACTACGCCAAATTTCGCACAGACTTTACAATATTTTGCCATAAAAGTATACATTTTCTGAATGCTAAATAAACACAGTTTTCGAATATCTAAAATTGTCTGTTTTGGAACACAAAAAAAGTTATTGGGCTCAAAGTGACATTCTACTGCACTTTATTTGACAACTTCCTTTAGGATCAGAATTTCTGCTATATTGATCAAAAGTACATTAGCAAACTCTGTGGATAATGAGTTTCAAAAGAGTATCTCAGATTGTTGATATTTTTTTTAGATTGCACTCAATGATCCGTTAAATCCGGATGTTTGAACTTTTGGTGGTTATGATTGCAAAATAGACAATATCTTTTAAATGAAAGAACATTTCATAAATCTGGGACACCATTTCTTAGATCGCATTGCGATTTACCATAATCAAAAGTTTCAGTTTGATCCGATGTACTCCAAATGAGTTACAATGTTTAAAAAAAGTTATTTTGGTCACTCAAAAACTGCAGAGAAACCCAGTAACTTTTTTTGTGTTGCAAAACAAAATTCAAAATTCAAAAAATGTATACAGAAAATTCAGAAAATGTATACTTTTATATAATATTATTGAAAAGGCAGCGCAAAATTTGGCTTGCGCGTAAAGTAATCTTGAAGACCTCAAAGGTATCCTGATACCTTAAAAGGAGAACATAACAATTTTTTTTATCACTCATGAAAGCCTTTAGTTTTATTGATATCCTGACGCAACTGTGTTGATCAAAGGCAGGGCATGGCTCACATTTGGAATTTAGCATGTTAGGTTTTGCAGAGGAAGGAGAACCAGAGAACCAGTACCCTGTGTAGCCAGTCGTTCCTTGTGGGTTCACTCCCCACTCCTGACACAGGGAACCCACAAGGAATGCCTGCCTTCCCCTTTCTCTGCCCCAACCCTCCCTGCCCCCAACACAGGGAACCCACTAGGAATACCTGGCTGGCTATGCAGGCTGGAGAACCTGAAGAAAAAACCGTCAATTAAGGGAGAGACTTAACAAACTCTATTCACATGTGATGCCAAGTCCAAGTTTCAAACCTGAGACCTCAGAGGTCAGAGGCAAGTTGGGTTCCAATGTGCCACCCTTGATCCCAAACAATTATTAGAAATTATTAATTTTTGATGGCTCCTGTTCTAGCTCTTTTTTAATGGTGGCCCTTATTTTCTTTGGATATTAATAAGTGTGTGTAGCCTCCCATTATTAATACCATTCAATGTTTTATTAACTAGTGTGTTTATTTAAATGATTTTTTATAGAAATTTATTGTTGCCCTCAAAAAAAAAACATTTTTAGGCTGATCAAAGTCCAGGGCACAACTAACTTAGATTGATTTGAATTTAGTTTGTATTAGTATGTTATACTAATGCTTATTCTTAATCCTAGTTTACATTGTACAGTGTACTTAAAGGTAATAAACCCGATTTCCATTCTGCGATGGGAGGAGAAGAAAGTGAGAAATTTTACCAGACATTTTTAGAAAAAATGAAAACAGCTTACAAGCCAGAAGCCATCAAAGGTAATGTGTTGGTTGTTACTTTGCCAGGTGCCATAGTCTTTCAGGAGGGAGGGGAGGGCAGGGGAGTGTAGAGCAGGGCAGGGAGGGGAGGGGGGCAAGGAGGGGAGGGGTCAAGGAGGGGATGGGGCAAGGCATGGAGGAGAGGGGGGCAAGGTATGGAGGGGAGGGGAGGGGGCTGGGCAGGGCATAGGTGCATGTGGCCAGTAAGTAAACAGTCAGGTTCATGATTTATTCCCTGAAGGCACCAAGACTTGGTGATAATGAGTTTTAAAACAAGCCTCAAAAGCCTAACAATAGCCTAAAACAGCTTCTGGGCTGATCAAGATTAAGGCATGGCTAATGATTATTTAAGCCTGGTTTTCACTAGCGAGGCAAGCACAGTCGCAAGCACAAAACATGAGCAGGAATACCGTTTTCACTACAACGCAAGCACAAATGCAAGCACAAATATCAAAAATGTTTGATCCTTGCGCTTGCACTTGTGCTTGCGCTTGCGCTTGCGCTTGTGCTTGTGCTTGCGCTTGTGCTTGCGTCGTAGTGAAAACCAGGCTTCAATTAGCCATGCCTTAATCTTGACAGATAGAATTGGAATTTAGCTTGTTAGGTTGTGGTTGGTTTTCTGGAGAGAGAAAAACTGGAGAAATCTGAGAAAAAATGGAGATCCCTGAGAAAAAATTGCTGTATCAAGGGAGAGACCCTCTATGCTACTCTATTGCTTTTTCTTTACTGCGATTCCTAATATTCTGCAAACTCAGACATTTCAACAGCTTGTTGTCAAATTGGTTTTTTGCTACTGTTAATCACAACAAATCAATCGGTAGTCCCTTATATTTTTGACTGGCAGCAATGAAAAACCAAATTTCAATGGGCAACTCACAACTACCAACTATACTCCCTGAATAAATGAGTCTGTAAAGGCTTGTCCTCAATAGTGCATAAGCACAAGCATAAGCATAAGGATCAAAATATTCTGTTCTTCTTATGCTTACAACTGCTTATGCTTATGTTGCTGAATCATCCAGTGAGGACGTACACTCTCATGCTTATGCTTGTGCTTATGCTTATGTCGCTGAATCATCCCGTGAGGACATACACTCTCATGCTTATATTAAGTCTTGTGCTTATGCTTATGTCACTAGTGTCAGCAGTTTTTGAGGCATTTGAAATAGGTCTATTAAATCAAGAGGTTTAAACAGGCTAGAAAATATAACAAAGAATTTATTTTAATTTCAGATGGAAAATTTGCTGCTTATATGCAAGTACACATTCAAAATGATGGACCAGTCACGATAAATCTTGAATCACCACCTTCCAATAATCAACAACAGAAACAAGTAAGAAATGTATATGTGATCGTACCATACTGAATGGACTCAGAAAAAATTCTGAGCCCCAGATGGGAATCGAACCCACAACCCTCCATATGCTAGTCGGATGCTCTACCACTGAGCTCTACCACTGAGAAACAAGTAAGAAGCACTTACCGCTTTTCGTTTTTACAGTGTTGTGATAAAAATATTCTGTAAGAAAAAGGAAAAAGTGATTCCATAGAAATGAACCAATAGTAAGAAGCATCTAAGATAGGGAAAGCCAGTACAAAGGATGGTAAATTTCTCAATTCTTGGGGTGCATGTGATGTCATTGTTGACATTTTGGTTGACTTTGACAAAAGATTTGTTCTTGGTTTCTTTGGTTACATCAACCAACTTGACGACCACGTCTTTTGTCCTTTTATTCTTATGGGAAGGGATGCATGCCACCAATAGTACCGTAAAATACAGAATAAGGACAATGAAGTATATATTGCCACTTTTATATAAAAAGGGAACATGTACAGCATGTGGACAAAGAAACTACCATATTTATTTATTTAAGCGCCGCCCTCGAAGTGCCACCCTTGATACAGCGCCACATGTGAGAACAAAATATCAAAGGTGCTGCCTCAAACAAGCACTTCCCCTGAATATGCAATGCTATCAAAACACTAAAAATTTAAAGAGTGCCACGGCATATAAACAAGTAAATATGGTATTCTTATTCAATCATGAAGTACTATCCAATACTTTATGTCAGAACCAAACTTAGCTGCATTTTGAAACCCAAAACCCACCCCAGTCATCCTTGGGAAGTAAGTGAAGGGAATCCTTGTCAACCCTGTAAAAATTCGTCATATCATCTCCAATGTGTTGGGTTGTGCTATGCAACATATCAAGGGGGGGGGGGGTGAATTTGTGCTGAAAAATATTAAGAATAATGGATAAGGTAAAACCTAAAATGGATGCAATGTGATGCCTTTCTATGTAACAGCCACCCCCTTAAGATCGTTCTGCATCCATCACTGCATACCTGCTACTGTGCCATTTCCATGGAGAAAACATTTCCATATAAATTTTTCAAAATTTACTTTTTCAGAATCCTGGGAAAAAAGTGAAATCTTCAAAAAAAGAAAACAGTGAAAAAGAAAATTCAGCCCAAGAACAAACTGCATCAAATTCAACAGAACAAGGAGAAAGCTTAAAACTTGAAAATAAGGAAAATTCAGCCCAAGAACAAACTGCATCAAATTCAACAGAACAAGGAGCAAGCTTAAAACTTGAAAATAAGGAGAGTGTATTGTAATAAGTTATAATTAAGCTCTAAAAAAGAATGTTATTTATTTTGACATTGAAATATAGTGTTAGTGTGCAATAAAGGATGGGGGATTTTTTAGTAGTGTAAGAGTTGTGTGAAACAATCATGCTTAGATTCTCTCCTCCCTTCCAGAGTAATGCTGAAGTTTTGTCACTTTTTCTTTTTTTCCTTACCACAGAAGAAGAGAGAATTTCTCTTTCTTTATATAAGAAGTAGAGTGAGCTAGAAGCATTAATAATGTCTTCCTTCGTAGCAGTACGGCAGTATTCATCTACACCTAAGCTTTCAGTATTTTTATTTTTCTTGCATAAATTTACTTTAGCCCCCATTAGTGAACCCCATTTACACCCTACCCCACCCTCCCCCCTCTCATACATTACCAACCCTATAGCAGGGGTTAATCTAGCTGGGGGAGTTCGTTCAAACCCACTAATATAAACTGCAATCGAACCCCCTAAATAAGTACTACGAACCCCACTAATGTTTGTTTTTGATTCGGCGGTTTGAACCCACTCGCCTTTTTTTTTGTTGGTTCGGCGATTGGGTAATCGAACCCCCCTAACCACAATTTCGAACCTCCCTTGGAAAAATCCTAGATCTGTTCCTGCATAGGGATCTGATATCGGCTTTACGATTAACCAATGTCAACCGCGAACTTGTGTCAAATAGAGGTTATTATCAAAACGTCTTTGTTGTGACATCTTTTTTCAGTTGACAATTCAAGAAGCCTTTGTTCCGGGATTCGAGTATTCTTGATCTCTGCAGAAACCTGATCAGTAACGTGAAACATTTAAAGCGATCGCTTATAAAGATAATTCAAGTGTTCTAATAGAGATGACAGATGCAGTATTATTATTACCTTGGCGCACGCAATGACATCAGAAGACGGCTCTGCATGCGTGCGTGTAACATATGTTCGTTCTCTGTGTACACATTCCGTACTTAGTTTGTTGCCCTCTTTTTTTCTTTCTTTCTTTCTTTCTTTTTCTTTTCTTGTTTGTGGTTTTTGTTTTCTTTTTCGTATTGTTAGTTTTTTTTCAGATTCTATAGGTTAAGTGAAAAGTCAACTTCGCTCACTTCGTTCTCATTCGCAATCGACCGCAGGGCCCCCAGGGTTACTAAAATTTCCATCAAGCTCTAGAAATCTTAGCTAGAGAGCATTTGGGTGTGTCATGCTCCGATGGTGGCCCTGATTCCTTGATCTAAGACCTAGCTTACGTACTGGAAGATGGAAAAAGGTGAGAAGCAACGAAATGATGAAGAAGAACGCTTTCTATCCGTATATTTCCCACCTTCACTCTCCACCTCGCACATGAGCCTAGAAATCAGAAAAACTATCGAACGTCATTGTTAAGTAATAATAAATAGCTTGATTCAAATAAGAGGTTTGATTTTGTTTTATAATATCATTACACAGGACCAACGGATACGCAATCCGAATATTATAAAGATCAGCACCAGATACAGATCAATTAAGGATATCATGGAGGGGTATTGTGGTTTCCCCCCAGTATTTTTAACCCCTTTCCCCCTCTCCTCTACCACCATGCAACCTCCTCCAAAAAGAACTCCCATCCCTCTACCCCCGGGGGAAATACAATAAGACCAGTAAGCGGTCAGCCTCTAAATTGTTTTGATGTCGTTTAATTCTAATCCCTACCATATATAGTCACATTATGTAGCTTTAAAAAGCTTACTGTTTTCCGAAAAATTCAACTGATAACACGGTATTACCGATGCTGTATCCTGGCCTCAGAAAAGGCACACGCCGAGGACGATAACCATCTCGTAAATAGTGATAGTAAACAAAGAAATTACGTTACTGCAACACTAGCTGGGTCTTCTCCGCTTATTTCTCATTCTTTTGATCAATATTTAATGGTTTATATTTGAATGCAAAAAGGCGCGCTTGTGATCGAGTCGGATGGCTTGTGTCGGTCGGCGGGCGAATGCTACGTCATCCTTATAGCTAAAGTAGAATGATTATGATCAAATTATAGATTGAAATTATGGATTAAAGATATATAATTCAAATGAAAAGTCGATGAATCTTTTTGTATTCGATTCTTCGTGATATATTTCCAGTTAGCTACTGAACTTATAAATAACCTTCTTAAAAGATAAAGTGGAAAGAAGCAAGAAAGAAACAGAATGCGCTAATTAATTTATAACATCAAATAAATGGGAAAATAAAAGTTATATTCACTCATAAAATCGGGGATATGGAATTTTCGTGGAACGGTTCGATAAAAAAAACATCATTCTGCCACTGTATATCTTTTTCTATGCATTTTGGAAATGAAATGGTTAAATCTTCAGTTCGATAGTTCTAAAGTTATACATAATTAATAAAGATAGTCAGCTGAGGAATCAACTATTTTACTCTTTTACACCCTTTGGAACATCACTGAAAATTACCAATATCTGGTAAATAAAAGGATTTGTGTTTTTTTATTTAACTATTCACCAAGGATATTTTTCTTTACTCCTTGTAAATATAGGAATACAATGGAATAGGTAATCCATCGTGGCAAGGACAGGTACTGCCGGATGCTAGGCTGTGATGTCATCGCTCATGTCAAGGAAACAAATTATGAGTCAAACGAGTTGCCTAAATAAATAAACCATTGGCCACTATTCAAAATTCACCCTGAGTTTTTTTCCTCGTTAGAAAACTTAACATTTGATTTTATGTATTGATTTATTAATAAAAGAGGTTTCTTAAAAAATGCGCATAAATTATCTCGACAATAATTTACCACCTTGATTATGCAGACCACGTGACCAAAGCATCGTTTACTCGACTCGTTGATGGTCTTGAGGTTTTCACTCAGAGAGTGGAGGAAAAGCGGTAAAATATTCCGCTGGCTTTCGATGAATTTAAGCCCCTTTCTCCTCAGTACTTTGGGTAGTTAGTGAAGATATTTTGAAGTGATTTGTAGCCCTTGTAGGGTGACAGTATGGCGTCGAGTGCCAGGAGTACAATGATGGGTATTAAAGTGGAAAATGGGAAGAATGGAGGAGAGCCGATGGAAGTCCAAGACAAAGCTCAACACGTGCAAGGAGCTGACCAAAACGACAGTGATGAGGAATATCATGGTTAGAAAACTAAAAGAAGCCTCCGAACTAAGCAGTTTGTGTGTCGAGTTGTTCATTCGGATGCTGATAGACTAACTACGGAAAATTGTTTTGCAGAACCCGGCATGAGAGTTGGCTCCGAGTACCAAGCGGCCATCCCCGACTTGGCTTCGGATGGTAAGGAAAGAGTCATTAAACTTTAAATAGATCACAGAAGTCTTTCAGTTTAAAGATAAACCCAATATCAATCTATTAAGCAATAAATACTAACGGTAAATATCGTACTAAGTAGACATTTGAACCCACATGACAGAAAAAAACTTGTGCCAGGCGTAAATACAAATCAAGTTAGAAGTCTAAGTTATAGTAATTATAAATAGGACCCTGTAAATTAGAAAAAATTGGTCATTCCATCATACAATTTGCAGCTAAAATTTATTGACATTCCATGAGGTATTGTTCTTCTTTAACTGCTTTTATAGCCTAGGAAACAAGGGACTTAAATCGATCCAAAATTTAGTTTTTATTTCGAGGTCCGCCGTTCTGTCACGGAGTCACGATTTAAAAACTTTAATATTTGTCACGGAATGCTTGTTTTTAAATCATTTTTAATGCAGATTTACTTATTTAAATGCTTTTTCTAATACTTTTGAATGTATTTGAGAAACTTTGTGCTGTTTTAGCGAAGTTATTTGTGAAAATAAACCAACATTTCATCACAGACTCGAGCAGTCGCCATTTTGAAACACTTGAATGAATGGGAACGGGAACAAATGAAAAATGGGAAGCGTCCCTAGAAACATCGCAATTTTGTCTTTAAAATATTGAAAACAACCTAATTTTCCTTAGTTTGACTGAACTTAGCTTGAAAATATTTTATAGTTTGATTTTCAGAAAGAAATAAACCTATACTTGAATATATATATATATATTTTTATTTCATGCATAAATTATGAATAGCTTGGACTTTGTCTGCTTTTGATTCCCAATTATTCATTTCTTTCTACCTTTTAAAATAATATACTACAGGATTCAGTATTATTAAAGTGTGTTTTTGTTCAATTTGATTATTTCAATATGGTTATTACAAGAATTTATGATCTCATAACCATATGTATGGTGAACACTAATTTGCTTTCAGAAGCCAAATAATTATTATTCTTTATTACTAACTTTTTTTGTTGCTCATTAGAGCCTGTATATTCAATCTATCTCGAAAGAGCTACTTTTAATTAAGCTAAACTAATCCTTATAATTATCTTAATAATTTTGTATGATACATGGTTTATGAATCAGTCTATTTATTGTTACATTGTTCAAATAATAATAATTTAGAATCCAAATATTTTATTTTTACAAAATAATTTACGATATATTCTCTTAAAAAAATAAAGAGTCATCCCTATGATCTTAAAATTGATATTTTCACCAAGTAAAAATGATGCTTTGATGGCTACTCGGATCATATTTTGATGTTGAAATATGATTCCATAAGATCTCCCTCACAATTTGTATGCAAAAGATTAATTGTTTTAGTAGAATTAACTTGTTAAGCAGCTTAGAATCACAAACTCTTTTTACATGCTCATATCATTAACAAAAGCTAGATATGATAATGCTCTAATACAAGATTTAGACTTCAGTTTGATAAAGAGGATTATTTTATGTTATTGAAGTGGTAGAATGAATATTTTTTCAAAAACTTTTTGTATAATTATGATCTTAAAGTTTGAAAACTATTGCTTCATTATTTAATTAAGTACTTTCATTTAACCTGTTATTTTATGCACTGAAAACAAGCATTAACTAAGTCACTAGGGAATCAAGGGTGATATAGTAGTAGTTAGTGCACTTGTCTCTCACATCTGGGGTCTCAGTTTCAATTCATAGACTTGGCAATGAGCTTCCATTGATCTACCAATCATTGGCAGCTTAGCATATACAACCTCTAAATAACCACCAACTTGATTATAAAGTATACTGAAATAGTTGTAAAATTGCACTGCCCATCAGTATCATCATCATTTATCGTCATCAATATTATTATTCATGAGAAAAATGTAATTTAGAGACAGTGACATATGACAGTTGCAAAAGATCAAATCGTGGCTAGAGCGCTGTGTTTAACATCTCTAAATCAGACCGAACCGCCAAGGGTTTTGTGTGGGCATCTGAGCCATGCTAAAAATCCCATTATCATATCATCATCCAGTCATCTTCTTTAATCACCATCATCTTCATCACCATCAATCATCAATAGCCAAGTGAAAGTATTCTCTCAAATTAAATGCAACTTATTGCTTTACTTTATAAAATTGCAGGAATTTAATTTGAGCACTACTTGTATATATGTTAGGGGCTGTTCTATTTTCATATTATGGTTACTATTCTGCCAACCTTTAAGTCACCATTGAATTTTTTTTACACTGTCAGTATTAAATCAAATATTTTATCTGATTGCTTTTCAGACCAGGACGACAATTCAAAGCACAATGCATTGCTAGTATGGGCACCAGCCAAGGATATTCCTGATGCAAAATGTAAGTGAAATGTTATTGAAAAGGTAACAGAATTGGGAGCAGAAAAAAATTAAAAATGAGTTCCTGATTAAAATAATATTGTTGCACCATAAGTCTGTTGTTACTCGTTAAGGAAAAAAGCTAACTTTTTCATTTTCGTTTTTGTTTATAGTAGAAGAATATTTACGCACAGCAAAAGATAAACATGGGTACAATGCTGAACAGGTATGCATACTGTATAGAGATGATAACTAGCGGTAAGCTAGTGTGGGCTGCGTCGGTGTTTCTAATGAAACAGTATGGATAAAAAGTTAAATTTTACACCGTAAAAAATAAGAGAGATCACTTACTGACGTTTCGGACGCTAGTCCTTCGTCGGAGTAAAAGAGAGAATAAGATTGGAAGGTAGTGTATATATGATGAAGATAGAAAATAGATAACCAATGAGAGCAAGGTAGGCAAGGTTACAGGAAAAAAACAATAAGAAATGATAAAAAGACATACTGTATACTCTTGTTTCATAAATTCACACACCTTTTATGACATTAAATTATTATGTTTATCATTTGCATGACTAGAATTTTAAAGGAGTTTTTTTTCAGTTCACTAACATAATATACTGTATCTTTATTTCCTCTACCTAAACCTGATTTCATTTTCATTGATCAGACTTGGAACACTTTGTACAGAAACTAATATGCAGTATAATTTATAATATTGATGTTTTATTAATGATATCAAAAATTTTGGTTCACACTATATTGTTGTGAGCCAGAAAGTCTGTTTCTAAGAAGCTAAAAAAATAAAAAAAATGTATTCTAAGTTTGTTCTTTTTGTTTTGCTCGGACAATGAAAGGACTTATGTCTAGACCTAATTATAATACTCTGCTCCACTTGTATTAGATGTCATATCCTTTATTTATTTTCTAAGTGATAGATCAAAAAAGTTGTCTTTGATTTAATGTATTCTTTATTGAATTTTATACTGTACTGGCATACAATAATATCAAAAATGTGAAATAAAATATCATTAACCAACAAACAGAAAGCAAAACTTTGGTTAGTGTAAGAACAGTATATGCAAACGACGATGTATGCATATATATTAGTTGTCTTACATAATAATTATATTGATTAATGATTTAAGAAAACAATAAATCAACATTGTATCAAATATTGTACTAAATATATGGGGGGAAAATGTTGTACATAAATCAATAATATTATTCTCATTTGTGAAGGACTAAATTCAAGCATCAATATATAAATGTTACATTTCAAATTTCATTGTTATTGACTTCTCTGTTTCATTTATTATATTTTTTTTGTGTCTTTCAGGCCCTTGGTATGCTTTTCTGGCATAAACACAATGTAGATAAATCTTTAAATGATTTGTCCAACTTCACACCATTTCCTGGTAAGGTTAATTTGTCATGTAGAAAACATATTTTATTGGTCCTTTCTGTAGTTTCCCAAAATTCCTTACAATTCTGAATGCAAGGTCAAGGTCGAGGTCAAATAGACCATTTTCGAGATGCGCGAGTGCTTTCAAAAATATCACAGGCACAGACATGAAAAAGAGGCATTTTCGGGCAAGATCACGCGCGTTATTGACTCTGCCCGAAAATGCAGAAATCGAGATCATGTACGCGCCTGCGATATTTTTGAAAGCGCTCGCGCATCTCGAAAATGGTCTATTTAAATGAATTCATTTAAAAAAAATTTCACTGTTATGCAAATTTTGCTCAGACCTTTACCTCACTGCCAGAATCATAAGGAATTGTGGGAAACTTCAAGAAGGAGCATTTTTTTTTTTTTTTTTCACTCCCTATAAGAGGCTATTCTGTGAGGTTCACTCTGCATGCACTAACACTACATTCACTATTTACAACATAGAATACTCAACTCTGCTGTTGAATTTTACAGATTCTGTGCATAATTACAATGTCAGAGATTGCATTAATTCTGAAATTATGCATATATATAGGCAAAAACTTTGAGAGTTTTGTCTAAGCATTTTTGTGTAATTTCCTGATAGATGAGTGGAGTATGGAGGATAAAGTGCTTTTTGAGCAAGCATTTGGATCGCATGGAAAAAGCTTCAAGAGAATTCAGCAGATGGTTAGTAATGTTTCTTTAATCTCATTATATATCTAGGATTAGATGTTTTACTAAAAGGGAATGTTAATATCTACTAATATGCAAAAGAGAAAAAATGAATGAAAGAATAAGATGAAAATGGAATGAATGAAAGAATTAAGAAGATGATTAGTAGACATCTCTTATCTCATATATCTAAGATTAGATGTCTTACTAAAAGGGAATGTTAATATATCGTATACAAAAAGAGAAAAATTGAATGAAAGAATGAGATGAAAATAAAACAAATGAAAGAATTTAGCAGATGGTAGCAGACATTTTTAATTTCATCATATATCTAGGAATACAAGTTTGAAAAGGGGAATTTTAATATATACTGTAATATGCAAAACAAGAATGAAAGAATGAAATGGAAATAAAGCGAATGAAAGAATTTAGCAGATGGTAGCAGACATTTTTAATCTCATTTTATATCTAGCATTAAAGGTTTTACTCCTGAAAGGGAATTTAATATATAATATGCAAGTAAGAAAGGAAAATTCTGAAATGAAAGGTGTTTTTTTAATTGTTTTGAAAAAAATTTTAATTTAAGAGAATTGGTTCTTTAAAGACCAAAATATTATATCAGATAATTAGGGGTGTAAAAATGCCAACAATTGGCTATAGATTCTTATCTATGAAGACATTAAAACATGCCAGATACTAGTACAGGTACCTAGAAGACTTAGGTATGGCTGAATTATGTAGAGAATCCAGTTTGTTTAATATATATCACTTCAAAGTTTAGTCGTTCTACTACAGGTATTAGGCTTGGGATATTTAAGAGACTCTCCTAAACTGTATTGTAATTTTTCTCAAATTACTTCCCAGCCAGTTAGTCTACTTTCTCCACCAAATTATGACATCCAGACTGAATTAAAATATCAAGTTTTTTTTGGTTTCCTTTTCAAAACCTAATATAATTTTAGATTTAGATGGATTTAAGTACTGAATGTTGACAATGTAAAGTTAAAACTGAAAGATTTCATCAACATGTCTGTCATTTACTGGTGATGTTTGGTTTTAAACATTAAGTGTTATGTAAATAGTAGTACATATGTAAATATTATGTGTGTATGTTGCAGGGCATAATAATATTAAAGATCAAGTATTTAAGCTTGCATATTTTTCTTGGAAAAATTTCCAAGTCTCGAGCTCTGAAGTGGTTTGAGCCATTATTAAAGAGTTCGTGGTTTCAAACCTGCCAGGAACTCGAAAAAATTTTTTCCATTCAAGAAAAATTTACTCAAATATTTTAACATATGCAGGCAGGTAAATAACGTGTAATGAATATCACACTAAAATAGTTTATTTTTTGTCATGTTATTTAGCTTCCAGATAAAGCTGTCAGCAGCTTGGTCAAATATTATTATTCTTGGAAGAAGACTAGAAGTAGAACAAGTCTGATTGATCGTCAAGCAAGACGGCTGGCAGTTAAAGAGTACACGTAAGTCCATTGTTATGTGTCTTATATTATGAAACAGGTGTATAAGGATAACATTTTAAAGTTATGTTTTCAATGACATCAGTTTATTGGTAGATATACAATTTTTTTATTACTAGCTGGAGCAATATTTTAATGCATTTACAGTGAGGACACTCGAACCATGAACACTTGATATTTTTATATTTTTTATTTTATGAACTTTCTACTGCTTCAAACCTTCTGAAAATGAAGCACTGAACTCAAATAATCTTATTGTTCAAAATGAATCATATTTCCAATCAATTCACACAAGGGACTAAGGAGAAAAAAGTATGAAAAAACATCAAAGTGTTCACGGTTCGAGTGTCCTCACTGTAAGGAAACTTGTAAAATTTATTGCAGTGGAGTGGGTGGATATCACAGTGTAAATACGCTCAGCTGAATCAATAGATAAATTCCACTATCCTTCTTTGGGAATCAAAGGCACTGTAGCAGTACTGCACCTGTCTATCACCTCTGGGGTCTCAGGTTCAATTCTTGGACTCAGAAGCCCATGTGAGTAGAGTTTTGGAGTGAGTAATGTCTTTCTCAAGACTACACTCACCTGGACGATCACATTACTCACTCCACTGTTACTCCTGGGTTCAAACCATTAACTCTGAGTAGAGTTTGTTAGTCTCTCCATTGATTCAAGTATTTTTCTCCAGGTTCTCCATTTTCCTCCCTCTGCAAAACTCCTATGAGTTAGCTGTGCCTTGACATAGTTTAGCCCAGAGGTTGTTTAAGGGGAATAATAAGATTCAATGGTTTTTTTTGAAAACTGAAATATATTTTTCCTATAAGGGAACCAAATAGTGATAACAGCGATACCAGTGACAGCGACTTTGACCCAGAAAAAGAGGTAAAAAAATGTTTACAATAAAAAGAAACATCTTTTAAGTACAGTCTGACTGTAATAACTATGAAAGCTAATCTAAACAGTCAGAGAAAATATAATAGTCAAATATCAACATTTGGTCATTGAGTAATTCAAAATTATTACAATAGAAATAAACATAAAATAATAGTTACAAATGAAATTTAAGTAATAGTATATAAACACACACGCATGCATATGAGCTAGAGTCCTGTGTGAGAGTTCAATATATTTCTGAAAGCTTGATACAGTCATTTTTCAACTTATGATCTTCCTATCTTTAATGTATCTTTGAATTCTTTTTTAGCAAAGTCAAGCCAATGGACAAATTAAACCCAAAACGCCAACCAAACAGCCAGTTGTGAGTATATAAACAACTTGATTCTTCATCAATTAGTGCAAAGCTCTCTATGTGATAGATAAAACATGAGCGGGAGACCTTTATGGGGATTTAAAATGGCGAGCCTTTTTAGCCCCATAAAGGTCGGACACAAATGTTTTATCTCACTTATCAAAGGTTTAGGATAGTTAGGTCATGTGTTACTTAAATTTTCAAGATAAAAGCACTTTTCGCCGAGAAAATCTGAGTTAAAGTTGTATACAAATCAGGACGAATCTCTTGCCAATTTAAAACTAGGTCATGGTTGTGATTTTCTATTGTGTTTGGCCTTATGAATATTAATAAGTTTGATAATGCTAAATAACGTTTTTTATGGTTCTAGAATCAGCCACTGCTATTGACAGGTACTTGTTCCAACATCCATTGTGGCGCTCAAAGTCAGCAAGTTCACAGCACTCCTAAAGGCAGCCTATGCGGTGCTTGTTATCAATACTGGAAGTAAGTAAAGGTTTTTAAGTAGATTTTGTATTTCTGTAAATGGCACACTGCACAATACCATAATTCCCCACCCAATGAAATTGCATGGAAAATGCACCATCTCACTGCACATTACAAAGTACCAAACAAGGGCAGATTCAGAAATTTGCTTGAGGGGTGTCTGAAATAAAAATACATAATTAATAATCTTGATCTGACATTTTGTGCTTATATTAATTTGGGGGGCAAGGCATGAATCTAACACTCACAAACTTGCAAAATGTGAGTGAAATTTTGTATTTAGCGAGTAAGAAAAAAATTAACTAGCTAAGTTTTGCGAGTATGACCACAGTCCAGAAATTTTAGGACTGAAAATTTTAAAGGGTTTTGCTAGTGGGTTTAATAGTTTCTTGCCCTGGATCTTCCCCTGCTATATATCACACCACTAAAAATGTTAATACAATACTCTTCACTACTTGTTACATGAATTAAAATAATCAGTGATTATTTTATATTTCTTCAAGGCGTTCAGGAGTTTTGAGACAGGGAAGGATGGGTGGAAGGGATGAGAGAGCTGGACCAAGAGGAAATAAACTAAAGAGAAAACCACCAAAAGTAAGTCACAGATCAATCATTTGACCAGGTCATCTGGGATCAACCTTTGACAAGGAATCTTGTTCAGTCGGCAAGTTTCTGTGACTAATACAGAAAGAAAAAGTCATCTTGTTCAGTCAGCAAGTCTCTGTGACCAGGCATTTCATTAGAAGCTGGCAACTGGCGAAATCCGGCATCTACTTTCCATATCTGAGCCGCCTACTTTTGCCATTCCAAGTCCCAATTGTTTGGCCCCTTCATTGATACAGCCGTCTATATTATGTAATCCATCTGCTTACTTGAAATTTTAATGAAATCCCTGTGTGACTAATACACAAGAAAAAGCCCTATGATAAAAGCGATATGGCTTATCGAAGGAGCAGTACCTTCTAATAATAATTTTAAAACCCGAGTGTTGGCATATCACAACCAGGGCTAAATATAATGTTTGGTCTTTGTCATTTGTGATAATGACCAGTGAAAATTAGTTTTAGCTCAGTTATACCTTGCTTCTGGCTCAACGTTACTGGTCAAAATGACCAAGGCAAAGATTTGACCAGACAAGTTCCAAATCTGACTGGACATTGTCCAATGACCTGCTGTTATTTTGAATAAAAGTACTGCAGTACTCCCAGTCCACTAGCTAGGGAAGGGGTGGATCCAGGATATTTAAAAGGGGGGTGACTGTTACAGGGTACCTCGTGCCAGCACCACAGGGAACCCATGAAATTAAGGCGGGAAAATGGTGAAAAACTGTGTCACATCTCAAATTAATGGAAATTGAAAAAATTAGTGAAAATTTATTTTTATTGTGAAACACGGGGCTGACTAGTCACCCCCCTGACCACCCCTGTAGGGCATAGTGTTTTCACATAATTTCAGACCACATATTTCATTTCCTTGAGGCTCAATATTTGTTCGTATTTTATCCTTGCTGGTAAACAAAGAAATAATACTAAAGAAAATGAATTAGGAATTGAAATGGGAAATCATTTGGCACAAGTGGATTGGGTATGTTGATGTGTGACATGATGTCATGTTTTTTGTTGTTTTTTATTTTAGGGCATGAACCTCTCGCATGACAGTTTGATGTCTATTTCCTATACTCATGGTGACGCCCATATCAAACCACTTGACAATGACATCACTAACCTGAAACGTCAGATTCAGGCCAACAAGCAGATTATAAGCCTACATAAATACCAGATGGAAGTGGGTATAGATGACTTCAGATTGGGGGATGTAAGTATTATTTTCATTATAGTAACTATAGTATATCCATTCAGAGACAGCAGATTGGAGCACTTTTTAAAGTGGGAGAGTGGTAGCAAACTTAAAGAGTAACATTACATTTCATCATAATTATGGATAACATACTAAAATTAATAAAAATAATGTCAATTATCTTTAAAAGTGGAGGAGGCCTAAAACCCCCCCCCCCCCCCCCAAAGAAAAGGTTTTCCTGCTTCCACAGACTTCATTTATTCTAATTCTTTGTCTTTCCTTGTGTCTACATGCAGTTAAACAATAAAAACAATGCCAGATGGACGGATAAGGAGCTTTTATTAGCAGTTCAATGTATGTATGATTTTTTTTGTTTTAGTATTATTTGATATACGTAAACTAAGAAATGTTTCATGCTGTACTGTATATATCTTCACTAGATATTTATTCTTTGAATCTTGTTATATTCACAGCTGTGAGGAAATATGGTAAGGATTTCCAAGCAATGGCAGAGGTTGTCGGTAATAAAACTATCAGTCAATGCCGTAACTTTTTCGTCAATTATCGTCGCCGCTACAACTTGCAAGAAGTTTTGGAAGAATATGAAGCAGAACAAGGGATTACAAGTAGTGACAAAAAAGATAGTGAAATGCTTCCTTCTCGTATGACTGGTTCACCTGGTCTGACATCTTCTCCTGGACCTCAAACTTCGTCCCCTCCTATTGGATCACAAGGTCTGTCTTTTCTGGCATCTTGCATCTCTTTTTTATTCCTTGCTTGATGGCCTGCTTGCTTGATGGCCTGCTTGCTTGCTTGCTTGCTTGCTTGCTTGCTTGCTTGCTTGCTTGCTTGCTTGCTTGCTTGCTTGCTTGCTTGCTTGCTTGCTTGCTTGCTTGCTTGCTTGCTTGCTTGCTTGCTTGCTTGCTTGCTTGCTTGCTTGCTTGCTTGCTTGCTTGCTTGCTTGCTTGCTTGCTTGCTTGCTTGCTTGCTTGCTTGCTTGCTTGCTTGCTTGCTTGCTTGCTTGCTTGCTTGCTTGCTTGCTTGCTTGCTTGCTTGCTTGCTTGCTTGCTTGCTTGCTTGCTTGCTTGCTTGCTTGCTTGCTTGCTTGCTTGCTTGCTTGCTTGCTTGCTTGCTTGCTTGCTTGCTTGCTTGCTTGCTTCCGTCCTTCCTTCCTTCCTTCCTTCTTTCCTTCATTCACTTACTCACTCACTCACTCCATCATTTATTCATTCATTATTTCGATTTATTTATTCATTCATTTATTTATTTGTTTCTTAATTCCAACTTCTTAACATACAATGACTTAGGGTATTGCACTGTTCTTCTAGGTATTCCTTGCCAGCCTCCTCCTTTACTGAAGCCTTCTGGAGCACAACCACAACGTTCCCAACCACCCCCACTACAGTCTCAATCAGTATCTCGCGTGAGTCAGTCTGGTTCTCCACTTCAAGGCCCACCCCCCCTTATCAAACCAGCTGGTCGACCTCCTATGCAATCACAGGTGTGTGTAGCACAAGAACTCAACACCAAATTTCACTTCTTTTCAAAGAATGTATATACTTCTTCACACTAGAGGGGATTTATTCCTACTGTCTCGAGATTTTTTATTAAAAAGTAGTAATATTGTAAACCAACCTCTTCCCTTCTTCCTTTGAAAATCCATCCTAGCAGTAGTTGCTGTGCTAGTATACAATTCATGCATCAAGAGTTCCAAACTACTACTGCTCTAAGTGCATGCTCAAGGGGTGAAAAATTGGGACTGTATTCACAAACTTCACGATTTGGTAGGGATACTAGAGTTATGTATACACACAGTAATTTTCATCTAGGCCCTTCTAGATCAAATTAGAATTTAGAAGTTGATTTTTGCACAGGGAGGAAAACCAGAGAACCTGGAGAAAAACCCCTCGAAGCACAGGGGAGAACCAACAAACTCTACTTGCATATACGATATCTAGCCTGGCCGGACTAGAATATTTTGTAAAATATTCTAATTTTGGTATATTTGATTCAGAATTAGCTTAAGAGTTTGTTATCATAAACATTTAATGAAAACTTTGCTAAAATATAGCAAATTTACAACCCATTCTCCCACTTTTTCACCCCTTGGGGATGCACTTAGAGGAGTATCATGGAACTCTTAATGCATGTACAGTATACTATATATCAGTAGTTGTAATATTTCCCTTTGTAGATCAGCCTGATTTAGATCAGAATAGAAAAAACTTCTGGTAAAGAACCTTTAGTATCCTTGAGAAACAAGTGCCAATGTGGTCCCTACCAATGTGGTCAGTGACCAAGTGGCAACAGTCCATCCTGGGTAGGAAAGGGATAAACTATCCCCCTCCCCTCTGTCTCTATGAATTCCTGAGCTGCAATCGACTAGATACCAATTTTTTTCTTGCTTCTCCTTTCCAGGAGTTTGGTAGAGCAATGGCTCCTTAATGTGCAAGACATGGAGGTACTAGTCTAGAATATAAATATCAATCAAACAAGTTTTCTTGCCGTCATCACCTGATACTGTCAAGTGATATTTATTACCTTGGATTCAACAAATTCTTTTATTCTTAAAAGCACAGCAAGAAATTTCATCTTGTTGTTAAGATAGAACACTGAACAAAATACTTCTTTATTTTTAAATTAGCCATGAAATCTTTGAGTATAGACTGCCCCTGTTATGGCATTCAGCATTAGAGCAGTTTTTATACGATTATAAGAAACGTACGGCATGGACCGCACCTTGGGGTGACTGTGTCAGTGCCGTGCCATGTATGGAAACATTTGAAATTCTGTGCTGTGTCCGCGCCATGCCATAACATGCCATGTGCCGTGACTTTTCACACTCATACGAAATCTACTCTATACCTTATCCATCCTAGAAAGGAAGAAGGGCTGTTTATTATTGCACATTGGAGTACAAATCTTCATGTTTTGTCATGTGTTGGTTTCTTTCCATTACATTTACAATGGTTTGAGCCAAAAACCCTTAAACTAGAAGTTGTGGAGGTCATATAAAACAGCTCTAAGATTATTTCCATAGTTGGTGACCATTACCATGAAGTACAGAGCTCAATTAACTAGTAACCATGTTAATAACTAGTAAGAAACTTTTATCGAATTCCACCAACATGATGGCGTACGATGATGAAATTTGTTTGGTTTGGTCTTATTTAAATTGCCAACCAGAAATCTAAAGGACAATCCAACAAAGCAAAGTGACAAAATTCATTTTATTGTTCAAATGGTTGGCACATTAACATCACCATGGCATAAACATGTCCATAAACATTACGTCCTCCTATAGCTTCTGGAAATATTTTCACCACTAATATTAACATGACATGGAGACTGCACCAATAATTAAAGTTGAAACTCCAATTTGCAGTAATGTATTAAGAGGCCAACCTCTATATAGTAATGCCAATTTTCAAATTAATGTCCCAAAGAAGTTTTCCCCTAGTATGTAACTCTATTAAGGGGTAACTTGAGAATTCCCCAACGGTGGCCTCTTAATACAAGTTTGACTGTAATAAACAACCCTGGAAAGGTATAGAATGGCTGCAGGCAGTCTTACATGAATCCTCCTTCACCCTCTGGTTATCATTGGGTTACACTTTTGTGTGTATTGAATGTACTCTATATCAATGTTAATCTGACAGTTTTCTTTGATATGATTTCATTCAACAAATAAGAAGTTTGACATCAGTTCTGAACCCATGCTACTCTTACAACTCTGCTCTGCTCTGGGCCACAAAGGTTGATCAGTGCTGAAATATCTCGGCCAGCTGTGAAAAAAAACTTCCGTCTTAGGGTATTGCACAGCATGTTTTAAGCATACTTTATGCAGCACTCTGCTAGGGTAGTAGTCTATCCCTGCAGTTGAGAGACAACAACAACAACAACAATTTCTTTATTATTACCCTAAGATACAACTAACTGCTGATGATGATTGTTCAATCAATGGATCAGCCATGAATGATTCATGATTAGCAATCATTGTAGCTGGAATGACCTCTGCACTGTGTAAAGAGAGCTAGTATGCCATTATAGTAGCCAATTGCCAATTTATCAACTATGGTAAGCTAATCAATTGGTCAGCCGTAATAGTCCAATTTGAATGTTGCCATTGTACAATGGTCCACCCTAGTATTGAGTTGTGTCTTAACTCTTGATATGTCATATTGATTTTTAAAACTTTGATTCCTCATCTGAAAATATTTTGCATAGATTCTAGTGTATAAATTAATGCAAGGTAGTTTGGTTGGGCTCAGAATTTTCCTCTCAAACTTCTTTAAGACCTGATTGTGTGATCCACGTTCTTTGGACCAGCATTTCAGGGTTTTTTTTATAAACAAAGTTAATTGATTCCCTTTTCTAGTTATGCATGATTGTATATCCAATGTTAATTAATGTTTAAATAGTTTTGTGTTTAATCGTATAATTGTATTTATGTCAAAAATATATTTAGAATGTGAATGCAATGCTTTTTTTCCACACGTTATCACCCTCTCAATATAAATATTTTTTTGTGTAGGATTTAACAAAGTTTCTACTCCCAAATTGCTGCTTATGTGGTTATCTTAAATAAGAAGAGTGCATTCTTAATAGAGTAGGGGCAGATCCAGAACTTTTTTTAACATTGGGTCGTGTGATGGCAATGAAAATGAAAGTAATGTCTAATTCTAGTAAGCCATCATTCACTCAGTCAACCAGCTAGTCTAAATAAATTTCTCATAGGAGGGTTGCTACCCCCACAGCCCTCCCTGGATCTGTCCTTGTGGAGGTAATTTTCATTTACAATTTGGAAAGAGTATAAGGAGCACTGAACATGCTATAGAAAACCAGTCCATGTGAGCATGTACAAATGGAGACATGCTCGTTATAAGTATCATGGCAATGCACATTCACTTAGTTTTCCAACCAATCATGATCATCTCTGAATGACAGAGAATATGACTGATAATTTTAAAGAATAGGTAGTAAGCCCTGAACCTTAAATGAAAGTTTAATTCAAACAGCAAGCTATGAACAGAACACAGTTTTTTTATCTGGATAAATTAGATGTGTCTAATGTAGTAAGCTATGAAAGAAGGGTTTAAAGAACTTTAGTAACATTTTGTATTTACATATATTATTATCATAGTAATTTATTTTCATCCCAGCTGATTCAGATTTCGTCTTGTTTTATCAGATTATGGAAAAATTTCTCATGTGACAGTCATGTTGGCCAAAACAGTAGATTTTTGCATAGTTTTGCATTTTATCGCGCACAACATTTTCATGGAAATAAACATGGCTGCTACATGAAGGAAATCAATGCTGTGAACTACCTAATTTCACCACTTTCCATACATCAATTCACTGATCAAACACAAAGCACTCAAGTGAGACTTCAAGGTAGTTTCTAAGGATTATTCAAATTTGAACCTTGCAGCCTCGACTGAATGCTTTGTGTTTGACCAGTGAACCAATGTATGGAAAGCAGTGAATAATGTCCTTGGACACATTTCTCCCCAGGGGGAGGGGGAGGGGTTAGTTTGTGTATTTCCATCAGCCTGTAGAACTAGATGAACAACAACTCAGCTTGGAGAATCTAAGACAATACATTAATAGTACATCTCAAATATTTTATAACTAAATGTTGTGATTTGATTCATAGAAAAAGCAAGTAGATTGTAAAATCATTGTTTGAAGCTTTATTTAGTTTGCTAGATTACAGTTTTGAGATATTTGCTTGTACATAATTGCCAATGTTGCACTATCATAACAGTGCACGGGAAATAAACTTTTCATTATTCAGCCTTTTCTGACCTTGGCTTCAGTTTATTCTGTGGGATCCCTGTGTCCCAACACAGCCTGCATGGGACATTTTGTGAGTTTTTGTATTGGGTCAACTGAATGAATTTATGTATGCGAAGAAAGTGCCCAAAAGTTCCCTGACACGTGGCATCAAAGCGGCTCAATTTGGAAGACAAAACAAAAGAATTTTAATCTCCTGACAATTGGGAACTTATTGTTTTGTCCTCCAAATTGAGCTGCATTCTGACGTGCTGCAAGGGGTCTATAGCATTTATTATATGGTTTTCTTATCCTAGTTATGTATTTTTGCATTTTAAGGGGTATACATTTTAAGGGGTATACTTGAAAATGCTAAGGAAAGAGCTGGCCATCTCCACTTTCCCATCTCTTTCGTTCTTTTCCATTTCCATCTCTTCTTCCCTTCACTTTACATCTGTCAACAACCCCTTCGATACTTTCCTTTCTTGTCCCTTCCCATTTTTTCCCATTCCTTCCCTTCTGATTTCCTTCTTTTTCTTGGCATCATTATTTGTTCAAAAATGATATACCCCATAATATTTACCTATCATGAACAAATTAAAGGATAAGTTTTGTTTAAGATACTTTATTACTAAGATACACTGTAGTCTGTTACATGTAGGTTCGAAGCAGATTTTTCTCATCAATCGATTTGCATTTACAAGAAGGAAAAAATGTGTTATTGAATTCAAAACGCGGACAACTGTCTCATTAGCGACCTTCAGATTCGACTGCGAGTACGAGAACGAGTACGAGTACGAGTTTTGAAATTGGCCCTGTGCTCGTTCTTAACACTGAATCGTATTCGATTTCCTATTTTTAATAATCTAAAGTTTCAATCTACGTACTCCACCACGACTACGAAATTATAGTGCAAATCTTTGAGTGTTTAAAACTCGTACTCGTACTCGTTCTCGTACTTGTAGTCGGATCTGAAGGTCGCTATTATGTAATAAACCGGCACTGAACTATCCCTGGTTATCTGCGAATTATTCTTATTAGTCACTAAATGTTCTTTTTCGGCCCTACAAGCCACATAGGCGTTAAGGATAATGAAATGTTCGTTTGACGTGATCAACACATATATAGAAATAGAAATATAGCTAATGTCGTCTGCCAGCAGTGATGATAAAGTGCACACGTAAAATAGCCTCAGTCTTGCGGGTCGATCGTTTTTTAGCCGTCACCACCACGGGTACAAGCGTTCCAGAACTTAAGCTTGAAGACACAGTTATCCGGGCAGAAAAGTACCGATATCTCCCCGACGATACGGCAAACCGAGATGTACGTGGTTGAGCTATCGTAATACCGGGTACCGTAGAAGTAAGCCGGTAGTCAAAATGGGTCGTAGGACCATTATTGTGGATGGCAAACCGCACCGGTATACGGGCGCGCCCGCTTGGAAGAGTCAAATAATTACGGTTGTAGACCATTCTGATGATAGTGGACTTAGCACGGATGACATTACGGGAGATGCGCTCAAAAGGGAATCCACTGGCGGTCAGACCCCTGAGACGTAGCTTGAAGGGTACAGATGGTGGCTGGAAAGAGGCTGTGATTCCACTAAGAGAAGCCCGTTTTATGACCGTCCCATCGTCCACGCGAATCACGTCTACGATCAGGCTGTTCATATTTAATTTCTCCTTCAGCGGGATTAGCAGTTTTACTCTGGCAATGGTGTCTGTAAAAGAACAAGATGACAGAATTTATGGACACTGGTTTAAAGAAGAAAAGGTGTTGAGAGCTTGGTCACGGGGACATGTGGAAATTATGAACAACTTAATAACAGGTGTAGTTCAGCAGGGTACCATATTTACTCGCTAAACCGCCGCGACGTAGCCTCCTACGCAGACGCTCTTAGGGTCGTCACGCAATGGGGAGAGAAACGTTGCGTGACGACGTGACGACCCTAAGAACGGCTGCAAAGGAGGCTAGCCGCGACGCTTTTATAACTTTTTAGTGCTTCGGTCGCAGCGCTTATTAGGGGTAGCGCTTGTTTGAGGGTAGTCTCCTACGCAGACGCTCTTAGGGTCGTCACGCAATGCTTCTCTCCCCACGAACACGTGGGGATGAATAGTGAATAGTGAAACTCGGAACTCCAAACCCCCCCGCTAGATTTACCATTGAATAACAAGTGCTTATTTAGCTAGTAATGATACTTACTCTTCAAAGGATGTTTGATGGGGATTTCTACACTGCTGTCACTCGGTAAGGTCCAGAAGAAGTAATGATCAAAGTCAATATTGATACGACTGCTTGATGTGACTTTAAAGCTGTGACTGCCAACACCGCTGGGTACCACCAGAACCCACTTTCCTCGCCTGGGTCGATTGATGACCCAAACAGCTCCATAAGACAATTGGTGCGTAATGGTGACAGCATTGTTTAGTGGATCTCGTAACTGAACTAACTGTGGATTGCGCTGTACTGTGATCACTAAGACGAGTTTATCGACTGTGTCATCGATAGGTATGGCATATCTCTTCGTGGAGGAAGGTCTTCCTCCTGGAGGTCTCCTCCTTGAAGATGGAATCACCCTGCGAGATAGGGGTCCTCTTCGGCCTGACCCCCCTGATTTGATTGTTGCCATACCATCTAATGATGCCATGACAACGTCACTCATTTCGCTGATTTTACTCTCAGAGTTGAACATGACTCCAATGCCCTCGGTTTCTTCCATCAGTCTTTGAAACGATTCAAAAGTTTGCGCTTTCTGGCAATAACCTGGGCTGTTGCTGAAGAAAAAGTTGATGGGCGAATCCTGGTCCAAGGCTAATCCTGCCGCGTTCTCTGTATTGTATTGTTCACTAAACTCTTCATCTTTCGGCCCAGCGTCGGTAAAGACGAAAATTGGGGATTTTCTACGAGGAACGCCCTTCTCGATAGCATCAATGATTCCATGCATTGTGAGTTCTTTACAGTCGCCGCCACCTGCGGCATTTAGCCCATTCACTTTGGCCTTGAATTGGTTTATAATGGTATGCTTGGTTACAGGACCTGTACCTATGATGTAAAAAAGCGTAGAAATTGTACATTTGATTCACCATCAGAAACGTTTTTTTCAAGTGCTAGAGATCGAGGAGCTAGAGGTTGGGAGAGGAGAGGAGAGGAGAGTAGAGGAGAGGAGAGGAGAGTTGGGCTTGTTACTAACCTGGATCGCCGAATGGTGACAAGATATAATTCACATTTCCCTCACGTGGGTAACTTGCTATGGCATTAATGATGTTCTTAGCCGCTATGATCTCATCATCCATGCTCCCTGTGGTGTCAATGGCGAACACAAGCGATACGTCTCCATTGACGCTCATCAAATCATCGAATCCTCCGTTCCCAAGAACGCTTTTCAACTGCAACAAAACCAACACACAATACCATTCAATAATTTGAATAAAACGCGCGCTCTGATTGGTGGATTACCATTTTATATTGGTCATGAAGAAATAGAAAACGCACACGTTCTTAAAGCATGCGGGGAATGTGTAACATAATATTATGATATCCAGTTTTTTCTTACCTGATCGACGATACCTGACGGAGTCCCACATTTCTTGGGGCCCGCCTTCTTCTTGCAGTGCTTGTATTTCTGGAAGTCATTGTACAGCCCAAAACCGACAGCAGAAAGAGCCTGGGTGATTTTCTTTGATCGTACCGCAAGGAGTGCAGTAGACTTGATCAAGCGATCAGAAAAGGTACGCTGCATACCATGTGCCTCTGCCATGGCTGTATTAAAAAATATAACATGCATTAAGGCATTAGTGTAAGGCAGTACAAAATGGGACATTTTTTAAAGATTTGAAGCGGAAACCTGACTCTCCACATGAACAAAAAAACTGCACTGCTGCAGTAATAACAAATAAAACCATATATTTTAAAAAACTACATTTTTCTACACCGGCCATCACTCCCCGTGAATGGTTCTTCCATAAGGTTCGCTCGCACCACACTACCACTACCACTAAATTTAACATATTCAGCACACAGACACTCACACTGAGATTTTTACGGAGGGGGGGGGGGGGGGATGAGACCGGAGTACACGGATCAAAACTCTAATAGCAAGAGAGAGCGAAACTCATCAAATAAATGTGTGGCGTCCGCAAAAACAGACACGAAAACCTTCCAATTTTATTGATGCCCTGAAACAACCCCTGGGCTGATCAAATTCAGGTAACAGCTAATTCATAGATCAAATTTAATTTTAGAAAACGGCTGCGCTCCCTTGACATTTATAATGCAAAACCTAGCTTTACTGATGCCTACCAAAAAAAAAAGCCAAAGGGTCCTCAATACGGCGTCCCTTTCTTTGCGCGACTTCAAGAGAGCGCCAACATGACAAATGTTATATTTTCAGGAGTTACTTCTTTTTTTCTCACCTTTAGCTACTTGCGTGCGAGCACTTAAGTACTGATTATTTTGTCCAGTAGAAATGACTCTTCTCCTTTTGCCAGGACGACCAGGACGACCTGCAACTGATTTCACTCTCAAGGTTTTCCTTACTGTCGTTGAAACTTTGTCAAGTTTTGCTCTGGCGAAATCGAACATATCATCGTTGCGACCAAATGAGGAGAGCCTCCCTTCACTTGATGATGGGAAATGACTTAGTGTCAAAGCAGCTATCAAAAAAGCTGCACTGAGAAGCGTTGATATTTTCATCTTGAAATGGCAGTCTCTTAGTCTGGACTGTGTTGTGTTGAACTCTGCCGGTTTTGAATTTACCCTGGGCTGGTTGGACATTTATACAGTCTGACACAGGAAGAACAAGGATCACAGACGTCATTAACGGAAGTGAGGTAAGTCTGAAAAACACGTCTCAGGTCTCCAACGTGGGTAATGAAATGCAATACGGAACATGAGGTCGAGTGCAATACTGACCTCGGGGAGGCACGCGCACTCGTTCATGGCTGACTGAGCGCGTTAGATGCACGATTCAAAATAAAGCAGTCATGCAGTCCAAAGTTCAGTAAAAGCATTTTTATCTCTTTAATATGAAACATTCATGCTTGGTAAACATGTGTAAGAAGGGTCGTTGGTATAAGACAAGAAAGAAGCATGTAAGAAGGCTTATAAAGTGCCTTATATTCGAAGAATGACACATTTAAACTGAAGGGAAAATCACCTTACGAAAGACTCATTTTTTGAATCCGACAAAGCAAAATATTTCAACATTACCGACTCATCTCACACCTTGCGGACTGAACCAAGCAAGTCCATCCTAACAATAGACCTAATGAACTACGACGCGACTCTCTTGCCGCTCGACCGCTCACAGCATCATGCCCGCACAGAATCCATCCCACTCACTGCGAAAACTGCGTTTGAAAAGATCAATTATTAACGATTACTTCCTTTAAAATATTTAGCACAACCATGCTTGATGTGAAGACTGTAGGGTTTGTGTTGGTATGCATGAAGGCAAGAAGCCTGGCCGCAGTGGAAAACACTGACGGTGGCGCTTAAATTCCCTTCCAATTTTTGGTGAATAAACCACGAACCACTTGATGCACAAACGTTTGTGTGCGTGCGCGGGGAAAGACTAATCGGAATTCGTGATAATGAAAGAAGCCAGACCCTCCGTTTTATTTATGGTTTGAGAAAAACCTTGCATTAGAAGTTTTTCCATCCCTTTTTGAACCTGTTTCTTCATCCTATGAATTTTAAAAGCTGCCTCCCCTAATTCCAAATCAAAACCAAGAAGTCTATAAATATAAAGCAAATGTGTCCTGTTTTATTGAGGTGGCATCATAGTTAATGGAGTGGCATGCCATTCCACTCCATTAACTATGGTGGCATAAAGAGCTGAACGACTTCCTGTTTTTCATGATTTTCCGAACATTTCCGGAAAAAAATCGATAAATTATCTGGAGGTGATCGAGGAAGTTTGTTAACTAATCCGGGGTTAAGTAACTAGGTTCGTCAGTGTTCTAGTACTGTCTTGATGTCAATCATCAGGTACAGTGCATGGGTTTGCCGGAAAAGTGATTTTGCTTCCTCCGTTTTTCAGTTCTTCAGTTCCACTCTTGTACTTCCGCCGTTCGTGATACTAGTGAAAAAAGGAAAGTACATAGACAACAGCAACAACAACTAAACAGCAAAAACAGCAACCAATACCAAAGTTCTTTTCGCTGTCACGGGGCAAAAGTGTGGAATACATTACCCAGTAAACCTGAGAAAGGAAACATCCCTGCTAAAATTTAAGAAAGGTCTTAAACGGCATTTATGTTGTTTGCGTCATTGTAAGAACATTTATAGTTTACATACAACCTATTTGTATATATCTATATTTTCAGGGTTTTTTTCATTTTTGGTTATACATGACTCCATTTAAACCAGCCTCAGCTGAATTGGACACCGCCTGTTTAAATATTGCTAATAAATAATAATAAATAATAAAAACAACAACAACAACAACAACAACAACAACGGTTTGTTTTCTCGGGATTTTCAACCTGGATTATTTCTGTCTCTTTGATCGTAGAGAACAATAACAAAACAACAACAAAAATGAAATGAAAATACTATTACAGTTTAAAACACAGACTCCTTTTAAAACGGGCCATAATAAATAGAAACACCTCCAAATTAATGTCACTAAAGCCAACTGGAAGGTTCGACAAGAACGGCAGCTCAGAAAGAGAAGCAGTGGCGGATCCAGAAGGATTTCAAGGGGGTGACTGGTACCTAGCAAGGCATTACATAGTGTATTTTTTGCTCTTTTCTTATCCTTTATTCTTATAATATTCAACTACAAGGGGGGTGACTAGTCACCCAATTCACCCCCCTGGATCCGCCCTTGAGAAGCATGGGGCTTTGTGACTTCCGGTATTCCTTATACCGGTCGTTCACCTTTTCCTTTTATCTTATACATATCGTTCTTTCCGGTTTGGATTTTGAGATTCACTTCCTTTAGCATTACCACGTACGATCCTTGTAATATGATACCATTAAGTTCCGTTAGCTTGGGCCTCCTGTGTCAGTGCCCTACGTGACTCGTTTTGAATATACTGACCGCGTGCGCCTGAGCAATGTTGACACGCAAGCACAACAAGATGGCGACTACTGAACCAAACTGAACCAAAAACATCAAGAAAATGAGGGATTTATCCACTCATTTCTACGTTATTTGGGCCCTTTTGGCTTCCTTTATATTAAATGTAGTTAGCTTTGATAAATTTAATGATAATGTCTTATTTGGAGTGACCTGGGCTGGACCGTTAACTCTGAGAGAAGGACAAGTCACACCGGTTAGTAAGCACAACCTTCTGTATTATTCCAATGTAAGCTTATAAAATATCCCTACAGGTTTAAACTTAGCTTTAGTATACTCTCCATTCTACCTTTTAGTTCTTCGCATGGCATCCTTAATTTCAAAACTTTTGATACAAGAATTTTTTTTTTAGAAAAAAATGCCGCGCTTGAAATTTGTAGTTTAGACGTGCAACATTTTCAGTCATTTTTCTCAAGATTAAGCTTATGTTTGACAGATACTGTAAAATATTCATTTGAGGCATACGAGGAATGAATTTTAAATTTATCTGCGCAGACTTAAAGCCATAAAGATTCAAGAAAGAGGGAAAAAATATATAAAAACTTGTATTTTATTATGTTGTATTTTTTTTTTCGCTTTGCTTTTTGCGCTAAATCATCTTGCTATCCTGCTCAACCTCATCCAATAATTGTTTATTATCAGGCAGGTCGTGAGAAAAGAATTTGCATAAGTTTAATGAAGAAAACTTCACTCAAAACAGCTTTGTTTTTCAGCTGCTGAAAGGCTATCCTATAAGATATTTTTAAAAAAGCTCACTGGTCATTTACAGCATTGTCGTAATTTTTACTAGAAAGTACTTTCAGCTGTGTTAACTCAGAATGGTCTTAGCTTTTTGAATGTATCTTTATATTCAGCTTGAAATTTCAGACAGGATTAGTTGGCTTGTGAAGTAACAGCATAAAATATTCTAACATTCAAATCAATTTTAAAAAATGATGGGATTATGCATGACAACCAATCAGATTGTTCCATCTGTAAACTGTATACATTGATATACATAAGTTAATTCTAGAGTGCAGAGAATATATACATCCACGAAACAGTGCTCTGTAACTAGGACTAATAGACTTTCATTAAATGACTTCAATTTGGAGGACAAAACAAAAGAATTTCAATCTCCTGAGAATTGGAACCTATTTGTTTTGTCCTCCGAATTGAGTTCCATTCTTACGTGCTGCAAGGGGTCTATTCGTACTAAAAGAACAAAGAAAACAATAGATATTGTACTATTTTTTACTATTATTGCTATTTAACAAATTAAGTGTGAGCATTCTATCAAGAAACAATACAATATCAATAGATCTAATTTGCACTAAATAGTGGCGATGAAATAACAAGAGAAATAACATAGCTCTCCTTTTTTTACTATTGCAATGGATTTAATGCACATAACTTCTGATGGTAGATTCTGGAAATTCAGTAATTTGATATATTTGAGGTTTTCTCCTTGAAGCCAACTTCTTTAGGTAAAGCACTACCCTGCTTTATGATTATGAAGCAACTCAATGCTACTAAGCTCCTTATTAAACCATGAAGTTGATTCTATTGAACTACAGATTTTATATGGGAAGTATGTTTGAAATTTGCCAACAAAGTTTATGGTATCCAAAGTTTCAAAGTAAGACTTGAACTTCAGAACTTCCGAATGAACTTCTGAATCTACCTTCAAATGTTATGTGAAATGCACTGTAAAATGACATACTGCATGGAATTTTTTTATTTTATATTGCCTGGTTAAGTTAACTCTATTATTTCTGTTACTAAGTTTTATTTTTGGTGAAAAAGGGATATTTTCCCCTTGTCTAGACATTGAGAAGCCTCACAAATTATCTTATTTTTGCATATAGATCTATGTACATTGTTTTTTAATTCAGACTGAATGTTATTCTCTTGATGAGAATTATGTTCTCTGTTTCAAGCCTTATCAAAATTAATGTGTCTTTATAATGCATGGCAAATGAAGAAGTGATACTCAAGGGAATGACATGGTCTAGGGTGGGAAAACATCAAACAATATTTACTTAGGGGCTGAAAATGATAAAAAACTAAACTCTTGTTTTGTATCCCAAGTCTTGGAAGTCATGCAAGGGGTCATTGATTATGTTCTCTTCACTGATATTTCTTCCCTGCTTGTTATATTTTTCAGGATGGCAAAGATTATATAAGTAGTCGTGATTCTGTGTTTATAACGACTACTAATAATGAAAAATATCGATGTTTATTACCTTCAGACCAGTTAAAAAATAAGGTATGAAATAACAAGACTAGTATATATAATGATTGTGAGCTTCTGAACTGTTTGCACATCTACAGGGCAAGATAAAGTATCAACCAATGCATTCATCCAACCATTCACTCATTCACCAACCCACCCTCCTACCTACTACACTCACTTGCTTATTCGTTCCTTTTTTAACTTCTCATTCATTCATATATCCATTCATTGAAGCATTTTGCCTCCCAGAGTTTTATTTAGACTTTAAAAGAATTTTGACCATTTTTGTATAACATACCAGTGAAATAAGATTCATTTTATCCACAATTCTAGTTATATTCTGGGGAAGATGGATATGGCCCCGGTCCTGAACAACTTCTTGCTCCGCTAGTAGATGAAGCAAGGTGCTCTTACAGGGTAAGTTTGTAATAGGACCATAGTATTCAGTGCTTTCTTGACAGATGTTATAAACATCATTATCATTCTCAACATTTTAATATTAACAGTTTGAATTCTTAGAAAAATCAGATATAAGAATAGTGCTCAGCTAAGGCTAAGAAAGTTGACCACCAGCTTTCCTAATGTAAAAAACCAACAAATAAAATAAATTATTTTACTATGTATATACATATTCAGTAAAAAATACCAGTCCCAAGTCATGCATTTTTGCAATCCTCAATGATGGTTTTACTGGACCCTCTATGACATCTGTATTCCCAAGATATTTCCTTTTTTTTGAAAATGAATGCCCAGCATAATGATGCCTGTTGCAAGTATACTCTAAACCAATGCTATATATTTACTCTCTCTAGCTTGAAGCATATTGGACATATGAATTATGCCATGGAAAACATGTTAGACAGTTTCATGATGAACGAACCCAAAAGGTATGGTTGTAGTGACTTGATGTGATAGTCTATAATATGCAAAATAAAGAAAATTGACACTGAATAATAGACAGACAGAAGGACTGGTTGATGGACAGATGGATGAATGGACCAATGGACAGACAGACAGACAGACAGACAAACTAAACAATAACTGGACAGACAGACAGACAGACAGAATGATTGACTGACTACCGGTAATGAATGAACAGATAGGCAGTAACCCAATTAAATGTGTATCTTGATTTACAGTGTAGCTCTCCATTATCAACCTAAGTTTTTTCCTAGTACATTACCAGGTTATAACAATTTAATTTCAGGGCGTGAAGGTGCAAGAGTACTATCTTGGAAAAGCTTATGTTCCAGACAAGAAAAATGAAGGTTAGTTGAATATAGCTGGCATGTAAAGAACAGAACACAATTTAAATGGAAATGGTCTGACATGAATATCCACCATACACATGATATATACTTAAGAATGTATAGGCATTAGTTAAATATTTATTATAAATAATGTATCTTTTAGCATCTGAACCAAAGCCTATTCCTGAACCTCCAACAACAGATCAAAAAGATGGGAAAAGTAAACCCAAAAAGGTATGTTACAGTGTCCCTTTATGGGCATCACATTCACGTTCAGAGACCTTTGCCATTTGATGGGGTCTAGGTGTCTGACCAGTGCATGCACAAACTGACCAATCACAATGCACTTCGATTCTTAGCCAAGCAGCCAGTCTCTTCCCATTACAAAACCATGCATTTTGACTATTTAAAGTATTGTGAATTAAAAAAGATCAAAGATTAAAGCGAATCATTGCCATAATCTCTCTATTTACAAGCCCAATCTTCTCAAATTCTGTGTGATGTGATTTTTCAGACTGGAGAGAGGGCCACTCGAACTACAACAATAATCCTTTTTGCACTTAGTTTTTCGTACAGCTAGGTCCATAGTCAAACCCCACTTGAAGGATGACTACCCCTGTAATATGGACACCCCAGTATTATAACAGCCAGTTTCAAATTCTCTGGTCCCTGTTGCAAGAAAAATCATTGCCTTTTAATTACTAAAAAAACTGATAGTAGATTAGTTGAAAAGCCCCTTGTGAAGAAAACAGTATACTATAGCTAGTAACATGCCTTTTTTTTTGTTTTTTTAGCCACCAACAAGGAAGCTAGAAGGGCGTGACATGCCATATTTTGAAGTAGTAATGGGTAACGGTACCAAATGTGACCTTATATCAGGAAAATCAAGAGAGATCCATGTACTGTACTTCTGTCATCCACAAGGCAATAATGAGGTTTGTCAACTTTTTAAAACTGAGAATTAGGCTTACCATGCAGGGCTTGAAATATCAGCCAGTCAACAGACAATGTCCAGCTAAAATAGCAGTTATTATGGATGCATGCAAATGTGTTACAAATGAGACAACAAGCATTATCATCAATATACAAGGCCAAATATTAAACTGCCCTCACTAAAACGTTCAGTTTAGCGGGCCAAACACTCGCTGCGCTCAGGCGCAAAATTGATGCTACTCGGGCCACAAATAAATAATATGCCCTCCAAAAGTCATGTTATTGTCCTATTGTATCAACCTGATAGTCTCACTTGTACTATTCTTAAAACAAAAGAATAGATCTCATTGCTGGTTTAACTGTAATAACAGCTATTGGAACCTTGACCATAATGTTGCGTTAGAAATGGGGTATGACCAGGCTAAGACTAGGCTAAGACTAATTTGGCCGGTCATGACCAGTGACTGACTGACCATTATTTCAAGCCCTGCCAGAGCTTTTACAGCAGCTATTTTTATAACAATGCAACACAGGTCTACAACAAGTTAAAGTTCACATATCTGGGTTTTGGCTTAAATCAATTAAGTTGCATGGTCTGTGTACATGTAGCATTGACATGTTTGGAAATTAATCAAGAATGAGTAATAATCAATGAAATTAAAGTGATGACTTGGAATACACTTTTTTGCAATACTGCAAAATTAGTGTCCCAAAATATGCAACCTCTGAAATTGTAAAATTAATGTCTTGAAAATTTCATGTAATAAGGTATTTAAAATGTAATTGAACCTGTTCAAAATTCTTGTTATAGATTCTGTCAGCCAAGGAACTGAGTACATGTGTCTATGAAATGGAAGTGATAACACCAAGCTTGTGCTCAAATGAGTTTTATAGGTGTGTTAACATAAAATATACCTTACAAAATAATACCACTATGAAACAAATTTTGACCTGTTCTTTATTGGTTCATTTATTGTTCTCTTTCCTAGATTTGAAGAGGACCCTGTACATGAGATCAGTTGTCACTCTCTTGATGGTTCAACAGAGTAAGTCAAAATCTTTGTACGCCTGATGACTTTTATATTAAGACATCATATTATTAAGTAATTTGTCATTCCATCACAGACTATAAAACTCACATAAACGTTTTCCTTATAGTCGGCCACAAAGTTACACTCAGTTTCTAGAAGATCAGGATCTGGACAGAACAGGAGAAAGACAGGTACATGTGGTCACAATTACTGTGCAGACACACTAACTAGGACCACTTGAATAAAACTGGCCAATCAGATAACAGTAAACTAGACAAAGATTGAACTGATAACAGCATTAGCCAATCAGATTATCATGTTCTCACACTACTGGTAATAATTGTATGCAGCTTTATAGGAGTTAGTAACAAACTGGACAAACTATAGGGGGGTTATGATCTATTTGCCAACCAGGAAAGGGGGGTTGGGATATATTTGGAAAAGACAACAAGTGATTTTGCCAACCCCCCCCCCCCCATACACTAATAAATGAAAGCCCTCTAATGTAACATTTTGTATTAATATGTTGTTGTAGACAATATTATTTGAACAAGGGAAACCAGAGCCAGATGAACCAGAACCCACACAACCCACTCAACCCACTCCAGTCACCAAACCTGTGACCAAACCTAGTGTTCAAGTACCGTTACCTGATGATCAGCTGACTAGAGACTTCCTGAATGGAGATTACTGCTTACAAGGGGTAGGTATCTTGCATCAACATACACCTGTATCATACAGTAATAATGCATCTTGATAGTCAAGATAATTTGCAGCAGAAACACAGAAATAGATTACAAAAAAGAATTACAGCACTTTTCCTATTTTTGTAACTGACTCCAGACATCTGGTGTTTTGGCTTCCGTCAATCAAACTTGCAACAGACCAAATTCATTCCAATTGAACCATAAGGAAATTCCAGTGATTAGAGAAAGCAATTTTCACACTGGAATTTCTTTGTTGCTTGCATTTGGAATGAACTCAGCCCATCATAAATTTGATTGACAGCAGCCAGAACTCCAGATGTCTTGAGGTGGTACTGTAGGTCACACAAATATGAAAACTGCTGTAACTAAGTTTGTATTTGTTTATTTCCTTGGGTTTTCTGGTTTTCCTTCCTCCACAAAACCGTAGCCTGCATGCAGCCCGACTTGAACCAGAGTTAAATTTGGGCCACATGCTAGAAAAACTCAGCATACTAAATTTCAGTTTAATCTGTGAGTTAGCCCTTTTGTGTACTTTGTTCTAAGAGTCTTTTTTGGTTCACAGGGAACTGGATGGTGGAAGTATGAGCTGTGTTATGGAAAGAGAGTCCTGCAGTTTCACGTGGATGAGGTTAGTACTTTTAATCCATGTGCCTTTTTTTAGACCTATGTCGTAATGGTTTTAATGCTATTTTGACATAATATTGTTTGTTCAGGAACATGGTGGTCGTACAGATGTATTACTGGGAAAGTGGAACAAAGAGGTAGGTCAAGAGAGAGTTTGGTGACATAATGATTTGACTAAAGATGTGTTAACACTTGTACAAATTATGGGTAGGAGGGTAACTGTGTACCTTGGTTAACATTTATTGTGCGTAAACACCAACAAAACCATTAGTACAATACCATTTAAGACAATAGAAAGTTGACCTCAATTTACTCCTCATCAGGCATGGTTAAGAACAGTAACCGACAGTACAATGATTATTAAATATTTCCTACTTTGAGGTTGAATCTTCTTTTGAAATACATATATTCCTATCTTTTCAGGAACATGTTAGATGGATTAGAAGTAAGAAGACAAAGCCAGTTGGGTATGAGGAACTATTCTACATTCTGTTGTTAGATGAATTTGTAGTTTGTAGTTTGTAGTTGATTATAATTTTTGAAGCTTCATTTTTTCTTTTTCTTTTTTTTTATTTCTCATTTTGTCAACACAATCATTGTCATTGCCACCACCACTACTACCTTTGCCTATATTATACCATTATCATGCATCCCTTGTCTTAATCATTGTCTTCATAACCAACATATCACTACTAACACCACCCTATATCATCATCATCACCACCACTTTTTACATCATCATCATCACCATGATGACCAACATCACCATCACTATTATCGAAACCCTATCATCATCATTACCATCACTATCATCGAAACCCAATCATCATCATCACCATCACTATCATCATCATGACGTCATCAGTAGTTATGCAGTGCATTTGTATTCTGGAGGTGATACATGTGATCTCACTGGTAAACCAAGACAAGTACAAGTTAGACTAAGGTTAGAAATACCATAACTTACAGAAAAACACCAATTTATCTTCTACCACACATGGATATTATTTAACAATATTATTATCCACAGTAGTCAAGGTGATAATCGGTGAATATTTACCGAGCCATGTGTCCTCTACCCTGCGTAGTGGCGCATTTTGGTGGGGGTGGGGGCTATGTGTCCTCAAGCTAAGAGGTAAATATTCACAGATCACCTAGACTGAGGTGAATAATTGTTTTAGTACATCATTACACAGGTGATTATTCAAAAACAATTTATTTCTAAAATGTAGACATTTTTCGTATTTTGAAAGAGGCTTGTATCAAAAATGAAGCATGCTCAATCCTATAATTATTCACCTGCAGGTGATTAGAGAAATATTCCAAATTTCTCCACCAATCAGTGAGTGTGATTTTCTATTATCACCTGGACTAAATTATGATACTAAAAATATATATTCTGTCATTCTAGATGTAAAGAATCAACTCATTTACAAGAAGTATCACTTTACTTAATGGAGCCAGAAGTCTGTCATTATATACTAGGGGTAAGTCATTCTAGTTGTCGTACTTAAATTTCAGGGCTGACGCTCTTGAAAAATCGTAACATCTGTAAAGGATAACAAGCAAATGTTATCAACAAAATAGATATGTTTTGAACTGAAAAACATTGTTATCCAGGAGAACAAATTTTCTTGGCTGGTTTAGATTGAATTGTGCTGTACTTATTTTTGTAGTTTGCTTTGATTAAGCACTGAATGAATGTGACACTGATTCGAGGGCAGCGCTCCTAGATATTTAGCTCTCATGTGTGGCACTTTTAATTGGGGTGGCACAATTATCTTCAATACCACTTTTAAGTAACTTCTATTACTTTTGTTTACCAGGTTGAGTCTCCCATTATCTGTCCACTGTTGGAAAGAATGGACCAGGATGGTTTGTTTCATTGACAATAGTATTACGTTAACCCTATAAAAATAATATTCTATGCCAGAACTAGGTAGCAATTCAAATATATCAAAGAATTTTATCAGAATTCTAGAGAATTTGCAAATTATAATTCTCTTGCATTTCTTAAGTTGTTTCTAAATAGCAGGTTTTGTGGTAAATATTTTGTAACTGTAAATATACTTTGTACTTCTACATATATATGTTTTGCACCTTAAAATTGTTATTTAGCTCAGACTTTAATTTTTACTGATTACTGAACTTTGATTTATTATGGCAATAAGCCAGTTCACAGTTTAAGAATCTTTTTAAGTGCACATGCAATTTTATCCCGAATTTCTCACCTTCTTTAGTTTAATTAAAAACAAAAGGTTTAAACAAAAGGTGAGAAATTCGGGATAAAATTGCATGCACACTGAAAATGATTCTTAAACTGTGAAGTGGCTTATAGACCTGTTTAGCTTGGGCACAATGTTTTCCAATTTCAGACCATGTCATTTCCTAGAGTATCAAAAACACTGAGACAACAAACCACCCAAGCTAAAGAGGTCTATATCCCTACTGGAGTATTTAATCTAGTTCAGGCTTGAGATTGCACTCTGTATTTAGATTTGGAATCACTCAGAATGTTCAAAATAGATGTTCCAGTGAGCTTAATAACCATAATAACCATATAATGTATAGTTTCAAGCAAAGTTGGAGTAGATAATTTCCTACATTTACTCCAACCTTAACTTAAGTGGACATTGAAAAAATAGGTGTGCTTGACATGTGCTACATGCAGTTATGAAGCATGACAACCCATTCCTTGGCCAATCAGAAAGCCAGATTTATGTCCATTATTTTATAGTGTTTCATGTTCAATTCAGCCAATCTAGGAGGAATAGGCACTTCAAAAATAGGGTACAGTACAGTGGGGGAGTACTTTAGTGACAGGGGGTGAAAATCATGTCTGTATGAAGATGAATAAATATTGGCAGATCTTCCCAACTATAGAGTTGCTGTCTGCAACATCTTCAGAGGCTGTATGTCATCGAGGCTGTAAATCCTAGTCATAGAGAGAAATCCTAGTCATTTGAGTTTAGTTTAGAAAATGCTGTTGGGTCCTTGTCTCTTGCAGCCAGTCGAGCTGTAGGACAGATATTGGCTGCCACTTCCCTCTCACACAAAGTTAAAGACAAATCAGAGTTGAGTCAAAGTTTATTTATTTGTGACATATCCACAACGGTAAACAGTTGATACAACATAATACAAGAACCAAATTATATGTATGATAATTATCATCCTAAAAATGAAATGCAATGAACAAAAAGTTGTTTTTACTTTACGATTTACTCATTTCTATCCTTCCTTAACAAGACGTTTCTCAATATTCTAGAGTAAATGGATAGTTGGCAAAATTCTGAGAATTAAAACTTAGAGGTAAAAAAACCTTTAACAAAATTTAATCAAACGTAGATGAAAAAGATAACGAGTTTTACTCGAAAATTAGAATAAGTACTTGTTCGCTCGAAACACTGCAATTAATGCTTAATGTGCTAAATTTTAAGCTCGATTTAAGCATCGAGTTAACAGCCAATAAAGCTATAACAGTGCCAAAATGCAAGATTTCAATTTCACTAGAAATTGAAATTTTGCATGAGAAAGGGGAAAAAAATGCACAGAAGTGATGCATATTTTATCAGAAGAATTAAAAAATAAACTAACTCATTAAATTTCGAATTTATTTAATGTTTAAGTATTATCGGCATTGAGTATTTGCCGAAGAGGACTAACTAGTGTCTATGACATTATTTTAGCTGGTTAGGTTAACATACATTAGTTGTTTTTATTAGCTTTCGATGTATCTTAAAAGTCATTTTTATCTCCCTCATGTGTTACAGGGGATCATAGACTGAGGATTAATGACATAACAAACAAGTGGAGGGTAGCACTTGGGGATCCCTTATTAAGTTTCCTAGAGTATTATCCTAAGGGAATTATTAGACTATTCACTCATCTTACTGCCTGTGGCGGTAGTGATGATACGCTAGTCTCGCACACAGAACAAAACCAAACAACTCATCTTACTCGTAAGAACAATTGTTTCTTACGATGCTTAAATTAATCCATTTTTTCTGCTGTTTACTTCTTCTCCTCGACGTTTTTGCTTCTCCTCTTAAAGAACCCACTTCCCTTTTTCTCTTTCTTGTCTGGGGTCGAGGGTTTGGTTGGTGTATCTGGTGCTTTGGAGCACTCTTGTACGTGTTGAATCCAGAAGTTCAAATCATCCTAGGGAAAAGGCATGACAATCAACATAAGAAAATGTTCTTTACAGATATACAATTTTTGCTTAAAGTTTTTTGGTGGTGATGGTAAGATTAGCCTACTACGCAGATGCTTTTAGGGTCATCATGCAACGCTTCTCTCCCCAGGAGAGAAACGTTTGTGAGGATGTGATGAGCCTAAGAACGTCTGCGAAGGAGACTGACAAGGGGTGATAAGTGTTTGAGATAGAGAGAAGAATGAGAAACTCAATTCACAAAAAAACATGTGAATAGACCTTTACCAGATTCCCTTGAATGACCACAGAACATAAGATTCAATTACTGCATTTTGTCTACTAACTCCAGCCTCGCCTTGAGAGTATTGTTTTGTAGTCAGTCAAGTGAATTCAGGAAAGGTCTATAAGAAGGAAACTTTAAACACCATGGAGGAAAAACGTTTGGAACAGTTGATGTTTATTCACTTGTTGTATTCAACACACCAATGCAGTTGCTACTTGTAATCACTGAAGACTTACCTCATCTTTAGCTTGAAACAGGAATTCTTGACCAGAACTGACTCTGCAATGAAAGACAAAAAGGCATCAGCAACAGAAATGACAGGTTCGCAGTAATTCATTAGAAGCCGGCAAAGCTAAGTAGCACCATATTTGTCTGAGATTTCTGCAAGTGCATGCATACTTTTGCACAATGCTCATGGATTGTTATTGAACAATCTTTGCACACACCTGAATCGGAAGACATGTTTTCTCTTGGTATAATCTGTTGCTACTTCACAGACACAGTCAAGGGTTGATAATGGATGTGCTGCAGGGTGGTCCTGTGTAACAAAAACATGGTCATTAATTGATGGTGTAACAGTGCCTCTTCACACAAGTCTGTGAAACATAAATAAGGTCTTGGACGTAAGACAAGTCAAATGCTGTGGACATGGTGTATTAGCAGTGACTTACATGACTGGCGCTCTTCTGGTCCTTGAAGAATCGTAATTCGTACTCTTTGAGAATGACGTAGTATTGTTTCCATTGCCTAAGAGAAGAAAAATACCATCAATACCTCGGCACATGATACTCACTGCTCAGCCAATGAAAATGCTTGGGAACAGTACTGTCAAGGTACAGCACGTACCGCGATTTTTTCAGTCACGAAATTTGCTCTACATTTTTATTTGGATTAGCAGTAGTCCATACACGCTTTGATAACAAGCTGTGACTGCAGTTTTTCAGCATTCTGATTGGATAAATAGCAAACAATGAGCCGCAATCAGCAGATGTGGTCAATGCCATTCCGTGAACATGCACAGACACACAGTGCAACATTGTGCACAATGTTGCGAACCATGCCACTCGACACAATTTGTTGTACGCACACTTCAGATACATTCTCTTCAATACTGCGCACAATGGTGCACCGTGTTTTTTCCCCGAAAACGGAATCTCTTCAAGTGAGACTGTTTCTCGTATATTTACCTGATGGCTGCTCGTCTGTTTGGTCCGTCCATGGTTGGTTTACGATGAAGATATCCCTCATAATTACCATCCATCTCATGTTCCTCTGCACAAAACAGAAAAGAAAGTTAGCAAATTTTCGATGGTTTAGCGTCAAAAGTTCATCAAAATGTTAACGATACGTAGTTTCATGCCGTAAATGGCTAACTCTCAGCAAAATTAATTTTACGGGGAAAAAATTGCGCTTCCAAAGAAGACTGAGTAATTAATATCTTTCAAAGCATGTACATACCTCGTTCTTCGGCTGTTGGTTCTTGAGTGCCGGCCTAAAATAGAAAAAATAAACGGTCATTAATTTGTGCAAGGGAGATATAATACTCAATGGAATCATAGTTCTGTCATACCGCTTCAGCAGTTTTAGCAACAGACGGGGTGATCTGTTCATCTTCCTTGTCGTCATATCCTTGTTCTTTCCTTCTCTCTTCTTCCTCCTTCTGTCTTCTTTCTTCCTCTTCTTCTCTCAGCTGTCGAAGTTCTTCTTCCTGTTGTTGTTTTGCTTCGCGTTCTTCTCGTTCTCGCTCTTCTTTGACTCGCTGTTCTTTTTCCATCTGTCTACGACGTGCTTCACGAAGTTCGAACTAAATGAAAGGGGGAAAAAACTCGTTAAGAATGCAAAAAGAAATTCATTATTTCTTTATCTATAAGATAAAGAGCTTAAGAATCTCTCTTCTTGAAATAAATGGTAAAGTCGACATTAAATATTTTGACAAAGTTCGCGATTTTTTTTACAAGTCGAAGAAACTGAACGTCGTTTCTACGTTACCTAATTCAGCAGTGTTGAAAAGATTCCCGCCCAAATTCAATAGCTTCTCATAAGAATAAGGAGAGCGCTGCAAGCGGTTTCAAGAAAATAGTTTCTTTCGCTCTTCATATCCAAAACATGCGACTTTTTTTACGATCCGTTTTGATTCCGTCCTTTTAGATTTGAACGTAGAACGGTTTTCGTATGAGTGGGAAACGATACGGAAAAATCGTAGCCTTGCCTTAGCCGTACCCTATTTTACCATAGCCGAAACTACGCGTTGTGATTGGATAAATAACTAGAAGACAATAGAAAGCCATTTCAATGTTACGGCATGTCGTACAATGCACGTGCTGTAAGTCAGTCTCCCCATTCATACGAGAAAACTGCTCTATGCAGTAGAGAAAAAAAACGAATTTTCTTGAAGTCTTACCGTTGTCAGTCTTTCAAGTGCCGTGAATCTGTCTTCTTGTACAGTAAGTAGCTTCTCTAGATTCGAGTGTTTCTCCAACAGTTTTTCTACCTCTGCAATATCGATCTACAATAGAACATAACAATGTAAAAACAATGATTTCTAAGCTGAAAACATGTCAAATAGTTGAGAGACAATCTCAGTGTCATTTTGTTTTATCAATGGTAAGTTTCGCCAAATCTTGTCCATAGTGAATGATAGGAAAGAAAAATGGATGAATGGAAAATTTGACTTACACCAAGATTCTCGTTTTTGAGATACGATTCTTGTGTTATCAACCAGCCTTCGGCGAGATGAGCATCGCGGGCGAACTGCATAACCTCGAGAACTAAATAAGAAAAAAAGAGACTGCACGTTAGAATGAAATATGGGGAATATAATCGTTTGAAGAAAACAGACTTGTCCCATTTGGATGAACCTTATTCCCACATTAATAGACGAATTCCATTATCCTTTTTGGGGAATCAAGGGTGGCGTAGCGGCAGTGCACTCGCCTCCTACTTCTGAGGTCTCCGGTTCGATTCTTGGACTCGATTCGAGGATTTTTCTCCGGTTTTCCTCCCTCTGCAAAACCTAACACGCTAAATTCCAATTCCAGTGTGAGTTATTCGTGCCCTGACTTTGATCAGCTTAGAGGCCGTTTAAAGGATCGATACAATTTGAAGTGAACATGAACAAGAACTTACTCAATCCAAGATGCTCCCATCTCTTGTCCCATTCAAGCAGCATCTCGTCACGATGTCTGTTCAACATATTGATTTTCTCTCGAATCTGTTCAAGGGAGGAAAAAAAGACAACGTAAGCAAATATAAGCAACTATTCTCCTTGGAATAGCCTATCCCCAGTCACTTTGAATAAACTTTAGTTTCTTTTGTCATGGCCGCCATGTCTTTCAACCAGAAGCTAAAATTTCATTTCAGATTACGTGAGGAAGAAATCTGGAGGAGAGGAACGGAATAAGTCTATGTTCAGGCACAAATTTGCAATTATTCACCTCGTCAGATGCGTAGTGCTTCTTGGCGAGCAGTTCCTCTCCCATCTTGATGACAGCAGCAAAGCTCTCTTCTCGTCCATCGATTTCTCCCTTGCGACCCTGATGTTGATCCATGAGCACTTCTACTCCTGATACGTCCCTGGATTAGAACGAACAGAACATTGTATGTAAGGAGATGATATTGTTCAAGCTCTGTGACGGTTTCTTTGGAGCAAAACACTGACACCAACAGCAGCAGCAGCAACAGAATTAATTTTGTACATCACCACCAACAAGATAACGTTAACTGCAGCTGACTAATGCAAGATAAGGAGCCAACACACGGTGCAACTTTGCGCGCAATATTGCAGGCAATGTTGTTGAAGTAGACTGAGTCGTTTTCTACTTCAGCAACATAACATTGCGTGCAACAAATCGCGTCGTGTGACATGGCTCGCAACAACGATTGCCTGCAATATTGCTCGCAATGTTGCATGTGTCCTTCGGTAGCTATAAAAACATCAGCAACAACGCCAACAATAATAGCAAGAATAAAATCATCCAGAAAGGCAAGGCAGTAGAAACAAGAACAGCAACAAACAAAATACTAAAAACGCGATAAAATCCCCAATACATCTACATCAAAACAACAACCAAAACACCAAATCAAAGCAGGAATTTGAGGGGGAATAAAAACAAGTAGTTGTTCTTCTTACTTGGCCTTTTCGTAGGTCAGAATGTGTTTTAACATATCATTCATCCATAACATCTGGTCCTGTACAGCCATCAAGAAGCGATACAAATCATCTGCATCGTGGAGTTTCTCCATTCTACGACGGATGCAAAGGTGAAGGTTCTTCCATGCTTGTACAACCTCGTCTTCTGCATCTTGGATATTCTTAGCCTTATCCCCGGCATACGAACCCAACAGACGGCTGGCTTCTTCTTGAACAGCAGATACCTAACAACGAACAAAACGAAGAGTTTCTCAACATCTAAAAGATTTTCTACGCAGGTTCAATGATTTGGAATTTTATTTTCAGTTTACCTCGTTTCCAATGGGTGCAAGATCTGCCTCGAAGTTCTGGAGGTTTCTTTTCAGTCGTCGCACGCTGCTTTGATCGCGTCCAAGATCTTCAGTAAGGAGGTTCTGTTTGGTGTTAATCAGGGCCAAAACTTCTTTGCAGTCGTGGTAGTACTTGTGAAGCTCACGAGCAGCTTCTAACATCTGCATGGATACAACGAAAGATATTAACTCGAGTTTTTGAAGGGAAAATTGCTAATTGCATTTGCAGAAGTTGCAGAGAATGGCAAGAAATTGTGTCAAGTCTGCTCAGATTTTACGGGAGGGATAGGTGGGAAAGGGTATGAGCACTTTTGTGGTAGAAGCAAGGAGGAAAAAATTACATTAAAACTGTCGACAATCTGTTTTGTACTAATCGATATACGTTTGAGAACTAAAAAGAAAATCTTAATCGCGTACCTTGGTTCTAGTTTCAATCAGTTCCAGCAGATCTGCCCACGATTCGTTTATTCCATCTTTCCATTCAGCAATAGTAGCAGCATCAGAGTGTCCTGTGCCAATCAGTTGGTCGCACACAGCATTCGTCATGGCAACTCGTTCGGTGCCTACGTTAGTGGTGTCATGCGCAAAATCACGGAACTTCTCGATCAAAAGCTGAAGGAAAAAATCGCAAAGATTAGTTGAGTTAAATGAATTGGTAAGGAATTTATGCATCACAAAAGAGAAAAACCTTACGAATATTTGAAGATAAGATGCAGGTTAGGTTCAGAAATATTTCACTGCACCGAATGAATCGAGTCTTTGACATTTTAGAGCTGGTACATGAAAACCTCAGCCTTTGAAATTCTGTCAGTAAATGAAAATGCTTAACTTGGAGAAATTGAGCTTAGATGAAAGAAGTCTTCCTAATCATTGTCTTCTTAATCATTGTCTTCTTAATCATTGTCTTTATTCACTGTCTTTAATGCATTTGATATACAAAAAACCACTACGTTTTTAGCTTGATTTAATATTCAATGATTTTTATGTGGTTGCAAAACCAAAGTTATTTTACCAAACGTTTTTCACTCACACAGACACACACAAGAACGAATCCACAAGAGAGTTTGTTTACCTCACATTGAGCAAGATCCTGGCCTACATCCTGTGACTTAGCAATCACTTCCTTATCAGCTATCCACAATTCCAGGTCATCTACTTCACGATTCAGTTGGTACAGTTTGAGAGTTTCGTCAAGTTTGCCGCGTCTCTCTTCGCCCAAGTCCTTCAGACCAGCGTAGAGCTTTTCTACTTGAGCTTGGCGAATCTTGATTGTCTCACTAGAAAAGACAGAGAAAATGTTAATTCATCTTTCTTTGGTCTTGAGATTCATTGCAAACTCTTTCGCTGTCACGTCTTGAGGTATGCTGCAAGCTCCCCTCCATCCCTCCAATCAATAGATTCCTCTTCATCGTTACTTACCTCTCAGGGTGGTTGCTTTCGATCAAGTTGTCAGCCTGGTTGCGGAGATCATCTACAGTCTCAACATAGTCAGCAATGGCTGCTTCCAAGGTTTCGTGTCTCTTCAACATCTCATTTGCACTAGCCTCGTCTTTTCCTCGTTCATCTCCCATCATGTTCAGTTCTTGTTCACTCATCCATGCTTCAGCCTCGGCAGCATCGTAATAGTACTGTGAATAGACATTCAGGTATGTTAGTGTTGCAGAGTCAAAACAGTAAAATGCATGTACTTGCTAGTCATACTTGTATAACCTAAATAATCAGCTCTTAATCCGTTAAACCAAAGAAAATAGATCAATGCTAACGTACTGTATCAAGCATGCAAGGTGTGTGCTTCAGCTGCAGTTAGAAAGACTATGTGCCGATCAACGAACCTAAAGTGTTGGCTATCAAGAGAGCATAATATTTATGCTCTCTTGTGGCTATCCTCTCCGTCGAAGGATCAACGTCCGAAACGCCAGTACAGTTACAAACGTTTTTACATGGTGTTTAAGATTTCTTCTTATTCATTTGGCTGTCTACAGACTAACGCACTCTCGACACTGAAGTGCAAATTAAGAACACGAAAGCAGGAAGAAGCTAGAACTAGTTTGTCAACCATAGAAGATGTGCGCTGCGACTGCTGTAAGAGTGTCTGGTTCGACCAACGAATCTAGAACATATGTCTACTGCATCAAACGCACGGACTGCGCGCTCTCGACAAGGGCAGATGTCAGCGTAAAAACTGGTCTAACCTGTTTAGCCTGTAATGACAAGTCAAGCTGAGCCTTGTAAGCATCAGACTGTTCCTTGAGTTCATCCCATCTCTGCTGCAAGGCTTCCTTGCGTGTCAGAATATCCCCAGATTGAGGATGATCAGCAGAAACCAAGTCATCTCCTTGGTTACAGATGCGATCTTTGTGTGCTTGGTGGATGTCAATCTCTGCACAAAGCGTCTGGTGCTTTTTCTGAAGTTTCTGCACCTCGAACAAGTTGTTGCCGTAGTTGGTGGATTGGAGCATTGGTTCTTTTTCTTTGATCCAGGACTGAATACAAAATAAGGTAGTGAAACTATTAGGGAATGTGTAGTTTGTTCAACGAGGCAATGTATAGAGCACATTTCGTATGAGTGTGAAAAGTCACGGCACATGCACGGCACGGTTACGGCGCGGACACTGCACCGAAGGTCGAATGTTTTCATACACGGCACAGTACTGACACAGTTGCTGCAAGGTGCGGTCCATGCCGCAAGTTTTTCATACGAAAACTGCTCCAATAACATTTTAAGTCTAAGGATTCTAGTTCTATGTTTGAAGGAGAAAGAATAATACCTTTTCATCATCAACATCTCGGTCAAACTGGAAGAACTGCATGGCTAGATCAAGTTCCACAGCCTTTTCTGCTAATGGTGCCTCTAGTGCTTCGTATCTGAACAAACAAGATAATATAAGATTATGAAGTACTGCTAAAATACAATCACAGAATGTAATAATCACTTACTTCTCTTCTAGAATGACTTTAGTTTCTTGTACAGCACTAGGGTCAAAGTGACCAGCATCAACCATATCGGCTGCCTGATGGTCCAGTTCTTGAAGTCGTGCTTTTTTAGCGGCAATTTGTTTCTCCATCATCTGAAAATAACCATTCGAGCTCATAGTACACTAGACTTTGTTATATTGGGATTTTCATTGGGATTTTTACTGGGAAATTGTTTAGCTATTAAGATTGAAAAACGGCTTGCTTATGCCTTTGGTAAGTTATTTCCGTATCTAGAAGTCCCTTATACGAATTGTAACTTATGACCTTTGTAAAGTTAATGTTGGAGTCCAAGTTTTCGCAATCCCAATTTCGACTCTTCCCCATTACCGAACAAGGACACTCCAAGATTCAGTCACACGATTTTAATCTTGCTTGACATTTAAAAATGTAAGTCAGTATTACCTTGTGCTTCTGGTAGAGCCTTGTGGCTGTAGTCAAGTCAGTTGCTTTCTCCTGAGTGATGATAGTTGTTTCCAACTCCTTCACCCATTCTCCCATCGTCTGCACGCCTTGGTTGAACTCCTCTTGCTTTTGTGCCTCGTCCAACTTGTTGCCCTTGTTCTTGGACACCTCAGCCAACTCAAGCCATTTCTGGTTCAGTTTTTCCAGTCGTTCGTCAATCTCTGGCCTGCTTTCTGGTTTCTCATCGCCTATTTCACGTCCAGACTACAAGAAAAAATACCAAAAAATTGAGTCTTTTTTTTCCAGCTAATCTGAAGATTGTGTATTGTTACGGACCAAGAATAGGTTCTTGGATACATAGCCAAGTATTTATCTCTCCAAAGCTTGCTTTTCTCGTAATCTAAAGCTCCCAATGAATTATGTTGCTAAAATTTTACCTCACTGATTTGATCAAGGCGTTCTTTATTGGCCATCAGTTCAGCTTCAAATGCCTGGTGCTTCATAACTTTGCCGCCAATATTACTGAGATCCCTGTACGTCTCTTCAGACGCTACTTGGTGTTTCTCCTTCAGCCAGTCATACATCTGTTGAAGAAAGATAGAAATGTCAAGTAAATGATAAAGCTTTAACAGTCGCTTGCCTCGCATAACATTGTTATCTGTTTCTGCTGACTGCCATATTTGTGAATCAATTTGTGAATCAATTTGTGGAGGCAAAATAATAATAATAATAATAATACTACTACTACTACTACTACTAATAATAATAATAATAATAATAATAATAATAATAATAATAATAATAATAATAATAATAATAATAATAATAATGATGCAATAAAAATGACTTACATCCTCAGCATCTTGGATGAACTGCTGTAGGGCCAAAGCATCCCTGAGTCTTTGCAGTGCAGCCTCCATCTTCTGTCGATTAGCATTACGCCTGTCATGTAGACTCTGAGCTTTTTCTGTGATCTTATCTTGAGCGTAATGTCCCTCGTTAGCCAGACGCTGTGCAAACTGGATCATCTGGTTGATCTTGTCATCTTGGGCATCCATTTTCTTGGAGAATTCCTCGTGTTTCTTGATTAGTTCTTGCACAGCTTCCACTGTTGCCTGAACACGAACAGAGATATTTAATTCGACATGTTGTAGCATGTGATTTGGTGAATACAACCAAGAGTTCAGAGTAGCTAGAGAGTTCGAAATTTTTCTTCGATGCGAATAATAAGGATCAAAATACGTACCCCAACTTCTTCTTTGGAAAGGAAGAGTTCTTGCTGTCCAAGAAGGGCTTCGCATTGCTTGGCATCACGGATAAATAGCTACAGAAAGGGAAGATATGTATTAGCATTATACAGACCATGGAACTATTATGATTCCTGCATTCTGAATGGCTATGCCACTGTTGGCATATTTGTGACACTTTTTTTACCTGATGGTTAAGAGCTTCGATAAGCTGCTTCTTTCTCTTCTCCCACAAAACTTGCAGGTCCTTCCAGCCACTTTCCAGAAGGTCAAGCTGTTCCTTGAGTGACTGTTGTTGTAAATCAGTCTCATCTTGAACCCATTTGGGTCCTTCTTCCATCAGTTTGAGGAAATCTGGTTCGTGTGCATCAACGTCATCCTGAAGGAAAGAGAAAATAGTTACAATATGTGTGTGGGAAATGAAAGAATGAAGAGAAGAAAGGATGATAAGAGTGGCTCATGAACATCGACGTCATCTTAAAGGAAAGATACTTTTTGAGAAAACATTTACGATATGTGTGTGGGAAACGAAAGCATGAAAAAAAGGTGTAATGGGAGGAAATGATATATAGGAAAGATAGCAGAATCAAACAAAAAAGATGGCATACTAAGGAATAAGAAAACAAGGGAAGAGAGGAGAGAAGAAAAGGAAAACAAATGCAATACAACAGCAGAAGAGAGTAAGCGTGTCAGTCTAGCATCAACTAACCTTGATATCCTCATGTTCCTTCAACATTCTCTCAGCTTCAGTCAGACTGAGTGGGATTTCTTCAGATGCAACATCGTTGTGGGTATTCTTCAGCCTTGAGAAAAAATATCTTTATAAGCATGTGACAAGCATCAGGACTTATAAAAACAGGTGAAATTTCACTAGTTGAATGCTTACCAGACTTGGAAGTCATCAAGGTCCTTGACAAATCTCTGTAATTCACCAGATTCAGCCAGAGCCTCGTCACGTTGCTTGACCTGACAAAGAACACAACCACAAATGTCAAAACCGTAATTATCATTAAGTTTACTAAATCATATCAGAGATTTAACAGTTAAATGCTGCTTTGGTATTAACAGTTACATTACAATATATTTTGGCAAGTAAAGGGTTTGAATCTTTTGGCAATAATAATAATAATAATTACATTTGCTTGGAGTTCATTCCAGGCAGAATTGACCACATTCATTTTCTCACGGACAATTGGTTCCTCTGGCTCCTGTAAAAGAACACAACAAAACAAACAATAATGAACACTGATCTTTGACAAAAAAAGAACCAAGTGTGCACCAGATGCAAATAATTTGAATACAAAGAGAATCTATGATTGATGTAAGACCTTACCCCTTGGTATTCAGTGCACAGCTGTTCAGCATCTTTTTCCAAATTGGTGCACTATAAAGGAAAGAACATAGGATAGGTTAGCATTAACTCATGATACAGTGTGTTATGTAAAGAAATGAAGCATCATAAATACATGTATCATATCCTTAAGTAACAAGCTTCAACTTTTATAAATAGATGTGCACTTCTCACAACTTCTCTATAATTGAAACAAGTTGAAATAAGTGTGTAAGACCTGGGTATAAGCCATGGACTTCATGCATCAAATTTTTAAATTTTATCAATACCCTGTTTCTTGCTGGCAGTAAAGTTTATTTAAGTTTATTCATATGGACATTTGGACATTTAATGCTAACACTAATATTCACTGATAGAGATTAAATACCTTATCATCAAGGGCTGCCATATCTCTCTGGATGTTATTCAACCTTCTCTGCAGCACCATTACAGTGGACAGATCCTTCATGTTCGTCACATCTTCCTCGGTGATCAACAGGCTAGATTTCTCACTGATCCAGATCTAAACAACAACAAGGTATAATTTATTTATATTTTTATCAAATAATGCATACATTTTGAGTGTAAAACCTAAGGATGACTTCTTGGAGTTTAAACATAAGAGTTTAAAATTACATCAGCACGTGAGCAGCTTATTTGAATTTGTCAACAAAATTTCACTTCTTCAGTGTTGCTCTGGTTTTTTTCTGTAGTCTTTTATTCTTGAGGTGCATGTGGCTTTATAGCTGTGACAACATTTGAAATTATTTTTCCTCTCCTAAAAGCCAGAAAAGGGAATGTATCTAGTACCTTGGTCTCAGTGGTCTCAGCATAGAACTGCTGCAGTTTAAGAGCCTTGTCAAGTTTGTTTTTCTTCTTATCAGCTGCATTGCGAAGGTTGGACCATCTGGAAGAAAATGGAAAAATGTGTTAACATCATTGAACATATTATGTACCATGCACAGGAATGCTGTTTAGTTAGCACACTTGGATGGCCTTCCAATCATAGGTTCCAAAAATGCAACATCCAATCATGGTGCTTGGATATAGAAGCCCACTGAGAGTCACTAAACCTGACTCCCAAATGGCTTTCTTTTTTAACCAATGGAATGGCACAAAACCACATCATCCAATCAGAGTGCTTTAGTGATCATTTGAATTTCATTTTAATGTAATTTTTATGGCTTATTTTACCTGGTATTCAGCCTGTTTGTTGTTTCTCTTATTTCATCAGAGTTGATGTGACCCTTGTCAATCAGCTTGCTACCAAGATCATTGACCAGATCAACACGCTTCTCATTGGCATCCAATTCCTGGAATAAGAAAAATAAGCAGGGATAAGAAAGATGTCTAACTCAGTCAAACAAGTACTACAAACATGTCAGGGACAAACACAAGAGAACAAGATTTAGGTAAAATAATCTATCTACTAACCTGTTGGAATCCTTCAAATCTTTGTTGAATAATCTGGCATTCTTCCAAATCCATGCTTTTGTCAACAGTCAAGGCTGTGTCAAGGCGATTTTCCTATTGGAGCAAGGAAACACCATGTTTAAATATTTAGACCTTAGGATTGTAAGATTAATACTTGTCGGAAAATACCTTTTCATCAATCCAAGTTTCTACAACGTTGGCTTCTCTGTTTAGTTGGTGAAGTGACAAGGCATCTTGGAGTTTCTGACGGCGACTGGCTGCCAGCTGAACTAACTCATCGTACTGTTCATCAACACTGAAGAGAAAAAATATTCAGTAAAACATTATTATTTGTTGTATCTCAATTTTGAACTCTAGACGGTTGTTACTTTTACATGTTTTAGAAAATTTCAAAATGTCTTCATTTTAAAGTTGTGCAAGTTACACTTTAGTTGGAATTTATTAGTAGATTGTACTATACAAGGCTAATCATGAGTAAATACATGGCTGCAGTCAAGAAACCGTGTTTATGCATTTACAAGAAGCTATACTATAGTTATTACAAACTAATCTATCTAAAAATAATAAGGATTCCTTACTTGTTGCATCTTTCGGCAACTTGAGGAGATGATTTATCCTGGAATTAAGAACACCACATTAGGATTAAAACAGTTAATAGGTTGGTTATTATAATGACAACAATAATGGAATTCACAATTCAAAATCTGTTGCACAATAAGGGTTACATACCTCATCACCAAGTCCATCTACTTGGCTGTGTAAAGCATTGATTTCTGATGCATAGGCTTCAATGTTCTCCTCAACGGCCTATCAGTACCAAAAAAGGTATATTAATATTTGTACAAACAAATGATAATTGCATAACTTAGAAGGAGAATGGAGTGACGAAGGTGGCAAGCCACTTCAGATAAACCAGTTTATATTTACTGTACAGAATAAACTATTAATTTTCCAAGATGCACGAGCACTTTCAAAAATGTTGCAGGTGCAGGCATTTTCAGGCAAGATAACGCTCGCCATCGACTCGCCCAAAAATGCCTCAAGATTATGTCTGCTCCTGCAATATTTTTGAAAGCGCTCACACATCATGACTCTGGATCCAAAAACATGATCAATATACGTACAGTAACTGTAAAATTTTCATTTCAAATTGTACCTGGTGTTTTTTGATCAGTGCTTCAGTACTGTGTTCATCATAACCCAAATCATCATTAGTCACTACTCTCTTGTTCATGAGTAGCCAGGATGTAATGTCATTATACTCAGCAATAAACTGCTGAAGCTTGACATTCTCCTTGATTTTCTTTTTGCGGTAGGCAGAATTATCACGCAGTCTTTCCCACTTGTTCTTGATGATGTCCAGCCTGTTCTGGATCGTATCTGCTGCATATGGAACAGACTCTAATAGGTCTTCACCCTTTCTTGTTATTGCTCTGGTTTGTCCATCACGGCCAGCCATTTCACGCTCAACGGCCTGAACAAAAGATAGGAAACAAGTTCTTTAAACATATACTAAATAATCTTTATTTTGTTATTCATTGTTCCTGCCAAACTTAAAATATTTTTAGAAAAATTGTAACGGATGACATGGAATATTCAATCTCCACCCTTTTGATCTTGGTATTCCTTTGCCTGTCCTTGAAGTAGATCTTCCAGAACAATACACCTTGTACCCTCCATGCCCCCTTTTGGCACAAAGATCCCCTTCCACCAAAGATATAGATTACTAAAACATACCTCATGCTTAGCGAGCAAAATAATAGCAGTATTAAGATCATGGCCATAGTCAGTAGACTGCACAAAGTAGTCTTTCTCTGTGACCCACATCTCTTCTTCATCAGCATCACGATAGAAGCTTTGTAACTTGAGTGACTCCTCAAGCCTTGCACGGCGAACAGCTGCCAGTTGAACCAGTTCCTTGTAAGCTCCATCTACTTCTGCTTGGTGCTCTCTGATTTGGTTTTCATCTGGCTTGTTCTCTGAATATATGATAGAAAAACATGTTTAGAGAATAGTCACTTGTGGAATTTTCATCAATAACTAAGTTATAACTCATTTATACAAGCTTATAGTTTGCCTCATTTAAAAGTAAATTCTTCACTAAAGTCCACTTGATGTAAAAAATTGTGCAACTTGAGTAAAAGGACTTTTAATCTTTAAAAGGACTCTTAATGTTATCCATGAAAAGCTAACTTATAAACAAGGTTAAACCTATATAAATGAATCAGTCTTTGGTTAGTCACCTAAATGAGCAAATATGCACTGAATAAAAATGGACTATTCCCTTATCAATTTGTAAAGAATCAAGCTTCAGTGCAGCAATACATACCATCTGACATTTCAGCATGGAGGAAAACCTCAGCTTGATTGTTGATCAGCTGCACTCTTTCAGCAGTAGCAGCAATATCAGCTTCAACAAGGCTGTGCTTCTGAAGTAAGTCTTCAACACCAAGAAGATGTTTACCATAGTCTTCAGATAGGAGACCAACCTAGGAAAAGACATTGAAAAAAATATAGTTTAGAGAACTGCACCCAGGAGTCAAGGGATGTGTAGCGGTAGTGCATTGCCTCTCTGAGGTCTCACTTTCAATTCCTGGTCTTGGCTGCAATTATTATTGGGCCGGTTTTTACCGGTTATTCTTACAACTTACTACTTTTTGAACACGTCAGCCTTTATTACTTGTTAACAAATCAAGTGTTGAGTGGTGTCTTACCTTGATTTCATCCATCCAGTCAATAATGTTGATCATTTCCTGGAATACTCTCTGGAGATGCATGCATTGTTCCAGGCGAGTACGTCTTTGTCTCAGGAGTACCAGTAGTAACTCCCAGAGCTCAATAATTTTCAGTTTACTGAAATAAAAAACAGCTTTTTTATTTTCCTGAAACCTCCAAATTCTAGACATCTAAATTTCAGTCAAAAAATCAACCCTAATCTTAGATTGCAGTGTTCTAAAACTTGCACGGAAATAAAAAGATATTGTCACACATGTCATTCTGAAACATTTTCTTACCCTGTTTCAATTCTGTCCTTATCATGGTAGTTCTCTTTAATCAGTTCATCAGCAACTGCTACAAGAGTGTTGACACGTTCCTCATATGCCTGAAATAGACAAGAAACTTACATGAATACATTCAGAAGGAACTTTTTTGATCTGGGGTATTGGTTTCAATTCCTAGATTTTCTCCCTTGATCAGAAGGGGTTTCTCCAACATTGAGCAAAAATTTAAGTTTTTTCAATTTTGGTTTTAAAGGGGGAAGAGTTGCGCCCATAGTACCACACCCATGGTAATCAGACCTGACTCTACTTACCATGATATCAGTTTCAATAGCTTCATGCTTCTTCGTTGCTGCTTCAACTGCTGCCAGGTCATTGCCAAAGCTATCAATGGAAACAAGCCGCTGATTCTCATTGAGCCAAGTTTCACGCATGGCATACTGTGGAAACAAAATAAAATTTTAAGACTTCACCGATTTCACCAAAATAATTTGATAACTTGTTGGCCCACAATAAATTATGTACCTAAATTCTTGTTTTCATACAAATCAAAATGTTTTGAGATATATTTTCAGGGTACTGTACCCTTTCAAGTGACAAGCTCTAACATGAACCTTTTTTACCTATCTGTTCAAACCCTCTGGCCCTCCCTTTTTTAATTCCATCACTATGCAATATTTCTAAATGATAAAATATTACCACACACTTGAACATCAAAAGACAACATTGGATGGTAGAAAGGGATGAGAAGTATATAAATGTACTTTTTTCATCAATTTTGATTTTTACTCAAGCCAACCCCCCTCCCCCTAAATAAGTCTTTTTCAGTTGTTTTTTTCAAACTCTCTTACCTTCCTGTCAAATTTGGCAGCAAGCATCTCCAATCTTTCTTGCCTGTACAAAAATAAAATCACATGCTTTATATTACTGATAAAAAACTACAAATATTTATCATTATTTCATTAAATCAATATAAAACAGCATACAAACCTCATCAGCTCTTCCCTAATAGCAAGTTCTCTCTCGTGCTCAGCCTTTTCTAGTCTTTCCCAGGCCTAGAAACACACAAAAAAAGGGCCTTTAGTTTTTTTATTTTCAATAGTTTATTTCCTCTTGTTTTCATTTCTACAATATTGTTGAACCATTTGGAATTAGAAATGAAATCTAGAATCATCTAAAAAGTAAGTTTATTTTTAATTCTTTTTTCTGTTTTTTATTTATTTTGTTTTTCTATTGTCAGTGTGTCTATAATATCATCTGATCTTTTAGAATCATAAGATATTTTTCTAGGCCTAAAAACGTTTTCATATTTTTGTTTCTTTTTCTTTCCTATATTTTTCATTTATTTGTTTTTTTATTCCTAAAGCATTCTTTGACCATGTACAAAACGATGATGATGATGATGATGATTATAATTATGATGATTATGCATTTCCATGGTTACTCACCCTGTTTATTTCAATCATACTCCTTCCTTCAGGGGGTGTATACATCTTTTGATGATTGGCCCTCAATTTGCTTGTCAAGATGAACAACTGCACTTCAAGGTTTCCTTTCTCCACGAATCTATCAATCAGAACAAGATAAGCCAATTAGCAAAGCTGTCAATCAATCATCAAAATTAATCAACCAATAGGAATTCAGATGCAAATTAGCTAAACAAGAACATAAGGGGTGTGGTGTGGAAAGTGAAATATCACATGATCAGAGGCATGCTGAAACAGGTTTTCAGCTGTCGAGGATATCTAGAAATAATCTTAGTACAGTACACACCTCAAGATCATTTAACCATCTAGAAAAGCAGGAAAAATCTACTAAAATTTCAAGCCATCAACTTCAGAACTGATAGAAAATGAATTTTTAAAAAACTTCTGGAATATCAACTTGTCAGTGGAAGGAAAGCAAAAGCAAGAATAAAAGAAATAAGTAGGTAAGTGTTAACTTGAATATTTTCAACACAGTGCTATATTTACCAGCAAGAATACTATTTATTTAACAGTACAAATTATTAAGTACGACATGAGTAAAATAGTTACGGTATCATTGTTTTTAAAATTTTCTTACCTTGGTGGTTTTTCTTGGGTTCTGTACTGGTTAAACTCCAGCATTTGTTGTTGTACACCAACAAGAGTATTAGCAAAGTCCCTGTCAGCGAGGGTATGGATTCTCATCTCAATCCATTCCAATAGATCTGTGGCTAGTTTTTCATACTCATTTATGAGTTCCTCATTTTCTTTGATTCTTTCAATCACCTAAAAATGAATAAATCAAACATTTTGAGTCAAGTAAATAAAATAAGACAGTCATATATAATATATATGTAACAATAACTAAAATAGAGGTATTTAAAACTACAATAGTGATTTCGATATCGAATGTCAATAACTAAATTTTTTCCATGTTTGTCAAAAAAATATATTTGAAACTTGTTTTGAAATTAAGAATTAGTAAAACTTCCCAAGGAACTTCTTTGAAGATATCTTATAAATTTATAAATGTAAAAGCTCTACAGCACTGTACATGTAATTTAATCTTAGAATAACTTGTACTCAGACTTAATCTTATCAATATTATTGTTTAAACTACCTGGAAACTTAAGTTACTATTATTCTTTCAAATGCTTACCTTTCCAATTCTTGTTCCACTGACTTCGACAGTTTTCATCTTAGCGAAGTAGTGATAGTAAGCCGATACATATGTAATAATAGATTTTTCGTCTGGGAAATCTACCATCACATCTGCAGGAAAAATATTTTTTTTCATTTATAATTGTGAAATATTTTCAAAGACACTGTATCATTATCAATTTTTGTTGCTCTTACCCTCTGCATCCAGGAGAGGTGTTATTCCAAGTTGTGTTTCAGCAACTTCAAATGCTTGTTCTAAGTTCTGTTCGGCATCAACCTTGTTGATCTTCTCAAATTCAATCAAATCGGGCCTGAAATTCAAGGTTCCATACTATTTATAACTAAATTAAAAGCAAATATATTCCACTTTTTACCTAACGTTAGAATCTTAAGGCTGATTTACACAGTACAACTTTTATTTACAATTGTCGCATGCAATCTGGTTATGCCACGCTTACAACACGAATTACTTCTTGTAAATCAACCCTACAACTTGCTCACAACTGTTGTAGCAAGTTGTAGGGTTGTTTTACTCAAAGAAATTCATGTTGTAAGCTTGGCGTAAGCAGATCGCATGCGACAGTTGTGAGTAAGTTTTACCATGTAAATCGACCTTTAGATTACTTTGTTCCATAAAATACTGTAACCCTTAGAAAAACAAATTTACATACACACCAAAGAAAAAATGTGATTTCTGGTTTATGTTATTATAAACATTTCAATCTCGTAATAATAAGGAATATAGATCAATGGTATATGTTATAACAATAAAAATAATAATAATAATAAAAAATTAATTTGTTGAAAAACAAATTACATAATATTTACAAAAATCTAAAAGGAAAATTACAACGCTTTGCGCTGGGACTGGTTTAAAATTATTCGTCAGCTTACCTATGTTTGTGGATAATTGCATTAAAGGCCAAACCATCTCTCCAGCTGGTCGTGAAATTGGTGACTGTAACACTGCGATAACTAAAAATAGAATAGAACAAAGTCAGCAAAAGTTATTTAGATAGTAAATGTACATTTAAATGATATCTAACAAAGTAAAGTGCAAACACACAATTTGTGAAAACACTGTATCATAGTGTAATTCCCATTGTTTCATCAGCCCTATTGACCCCTTTCATGTGACGTCAAAGCAGCTCAATTTGGAGGACAATACAAGAGAATTTCAATTTCCTAAGAATTTGCAACTTTTGTTTTGTCTCCCTAATTGTTTTATTTATAGGTGATGTTAATAATAATTGTAATTTATTAAACTCTTACCCAACAGTCTTTGACTGGCACCAAAGTAACAGAGCATCTTTAGCAGATCTTCGTTCCTTGGTTTCTCCCTCAATCATAATATCTTGGATCTGTAAGAAATACAAATCAAATTAGTCAAAACATTCTTAAGATTTTTGTACGAGATAAAACTTTGTCTGGAAAACCTTCTTCTGATCTTGAGATAAAACGTGGTTTTAAATTCTTATTGTTATTTGCAAATTTTCTTAAAATGAAGTTAACAATTTCTTCTTAGTGAGTAGAATTAATTTAATTCTGTTCACCAGAGGATATGATCATGCATTTTTAAACTTAATTTTGACACAAACATTTGTCCTTTTGAGCATGTTTTTTCCCCGTAACATATCAGAATTGAATGGCTTTTCTTTGTTATTTCAGTTTATTTCAGTATAAAAATATATGTTTAGTTATTATTTAGGTATATGAAAAAAATTGAAATATAATATATACCCAAATTGGTATAAGTAAATACCCTTTAATTCCTTTACAGCTGGTTAACTTTTAAAATAGTTTAAGCTACATAGAGGACACAGAAAATTGAGCTCTTTGGCTAAATTTCACTTAACAAATATAGAAAATTACTCTTAAGTAAACAAATTAATATGCTTATTAGCTGAATTTCCCAAACAACTTTAGAAAGAATTTTAATTTTTAAGTGCCTAATCCATTTTTTGAGGGATTTCTTGTTTTATTTGTTATTTAATAGTATGTAATACATACATGTATACCGTGAGGAAGTCCATCACTGATGGTATCAAATACTCTACCTGGAATCGTAGGATGATGGTCCAGATGAGACCAAGTGTGATCTTTTGGTTGCCGTCAACGATATCATGAGCACCAACATTCTCAAGATGAACCTGGATAATAATAAAAAAACCTTAGAAATCTAAAGAAATTAACTGTTCAACCTACACTCATAGTATTTTTTTAAATTTTGAAACATTTCGTCAAATTTTAAACAAATTTGGTTCTCTCAAAATAAGGAGACTGTGAAGCAAAAGTTAGTGTAAATGGCAATGCAGAGCAAAGATTCATTTTAACAAACTTACTTACCCTCTGTTTTTTCAGAAATACCAGACATTTTTCAACATTTTCTAGGTTATGAATACGCATTCTTCCTTTGGACGGTTTAGGCTGCAACAAAAATATTTAAAAACATCTTAGTCCCTATTTTTCAACTGGATATGTCAGAGAATATCTTAAAACACATGTCTGTTTCATTTTTTCTTTATCAAGTGGTTTTGACAATTTAAAGTTTCATGTCAATAACAGTTAAAGAGGTACTTTAGTTAGGAGGACTAATGCATAGAAGGTCTCTTTAAAGTTTAATGACACAAAGTATATAAAATGCATTTTCAAAAATATGGTTGAAGTTTCTTAGGTGAGCAATATTTGTTCCAGGATATGCATTTGAGTCCATCATCTTATCATACTTGATTACTAATGATAACTATAAGCCTGGGGCAACTTGAGTGTGCAATTTTAATCACATACTTAATGCTTTGTTTATGACCACCAGTAGGAAATACTTTAAACAATAGTTTAAATAACATGCTAATGACTTAAGAAAAAATATCCTGTATGGCTAAAGAAAGTGATACCCTTTCAGATATTTCCCAGGATCAAAATAAGGGTTTCTTACCAGCTTCTCGCCAGATAAAATCTCTAACAGTAAAATAAGTTTCCGTCCATCTTGCAGATCATGGTAAAGGTCATTGACCCTTGCTCCTACTCTTTGCAAATGGGAGTTGATCCACTTTGTGAAAGTCTTTTTTTGTACTCTTTCTCTTTCATCTGGCATTAAAAAAAACAATTAGGATATTTAGTCTCACATAAACACAACATCAATACAAAGGAAACATCTAATACTTTTATAATTTTGGGAAAATTTTTGTAACTTTTTGTACTTAATAATTGTGATTTTGTTTCTTTTTTCTTTCTTTTTTTAACTTTCTCCCTTCTTTCCCACCCCTTTGGTATAAATAAGTCATTCCTGATAAAAGAAAGACTTAATTTTGTTTGTCTCGCATGCATTGTTGAAGACAAAATAAGGACACACTTTAGGAATACTTATAAAAGAATTAAAAAAAAACCATAACATGAAAACAAAGTATCCACAATTGTGGTCCAAACTTTTTTACAGAAGAATTGTTAAAGAGAATCTACATTAATGCACAAAGAGTTTTGTCTTGCTTTTAAGTGTGATAATGATAGATATAAGAGCGATAAATGCAATAAACGTAAGCACCACCACCACAACTACAGACACCTTGGATAAGACTGCATTGTCAATAGTGTCTGCCATACACAAGACAGCATAACTTCTAGGGTATAATTTTACAGAATATTGCAATAAGTATGTGCATCAATGTCAAAAAAAACCGATAGGAAATTTAAAAATATACCTTGTGTTATGTTGACGTAAGACACCAGTAAAATTTACAATAATATTTTTACTGAAAGCTTTTGCTAATTCATCTATTAGCATATAAAAAGGAAGTTGGTCAGCATAATTATTTACTTAGCTGAAATCTTTTAAAAAAATTCTCTGATCTGCAGATATTGTTTTCTGTGGGTTAGGGAAGGCCAGTTTGAGAGCTGAGGTTTGAGGTAGTTTATCAAAATATTTCGGGAGTAATGTTTAATGTAGTCCATGCTTTTGGTATTGATTGATAATGAATTCAAAATTCCATGTGAGGTCGAAGATTCTAGACTCAGTTTTATTAGGGATTTTTACTGACAAAATCCTTCAATTCCAGATTAACAGAAGTTTATTTGGATGTCATATAGATAGTTTTTGAATTCTAGGGGTTCAAATTTAGTCTAAACAGTATTTTTTTTATATAAAATATCAATAACCCCACCCAAATAAATGGGAATAGTTTAGAAAGCATGTCTTGTGGAACAGTAAACATACTCAAAAATACAGGAGCTCCGATCACGTTAAATTGAAAAAGTAATAAATGTATATCATCCCAAGCATCAACATTCCTGACATTTATTCAGGTTTATAGAGTAAGTCATATTTGATAAGATGTTATTGCGATCTGTCAAAAGTGTACTTGGTTATACGAGGCATCACTCAACGGACCAAAATGAGTAGCCACACATTCAAGATCAAGACAAAAGAAACGCTATTTCAGGTGTAGAACTAGAAAAATTACCAGGCAACAGTTCTTAAGAGTTTGATTTACGATCATGTTAATGGCAGAAAGACAATCATTAGAAGGATGAAAGCAATGGACACAGCAGAAACCACCACAAGAGATGACAAGACTTGTAAACATGCGAGCAAAACTATGAATATTTGACGAAGATTTGAAGTCATATACCCTACAAATAACTGCAAGTGAAGGTCATATTTAAAAAAAATTAAGATAAACGATCGAGCTGTTGGATGGCAAAGGTTTTTTTTGTACCTGCTAAGACTTTGATTCTTGATCTTTCAAAAAGTCTTGCTGAGCTTTGCTGCTCCATCCATTCTTCTTCGCTTCCATGGACTTGGCTGAAATCGGCTGTAACTTCACCCATTGTGCCCATAGAATCAATAAATGCCTGAAAATGCACAAATACAAGTTAGTATTGAATCAAAAAGGCATCATAAATGTCTAATAAGTAATCCAACAGAGCAATGATCAAACGATTATTGGAGAGAATTTTATGAAAAAGACGTTTCTGGTGCAACAGAGCACGCGATGGCGATCCGCATACTTCGAGATCTATGATTTTTAGAAGCCACTGAGCACCCGATTATTTCGTTTTTCAATTGCAGCTTGTCAGGTTTTTCAACCGCGAAAAGTTAAGCCGAAGTAGAGTCAAAGATATCAAGTTTCTGGTGAGGTAATAGTCGAATCATAGCGGCGAAAGCTGTACATGTAAGCTTGAAAGATCAAGGCATAAAAACGATCTAAATCAACCTACCGGCTTTTTATTGAATTTGACGGGTACCAGAAGAGGCTTCAGTTCCAACTGAAGGACTGAAGCCTTCTTTCAATCCTCAGAAATTCAAAATAAAGCTGGAGTACTTGGTCAAAACCAAAAGGTATTCAGACACAACAGTAAAATCTCTCCCGATGCAAAAGGCTTCTCCCATGCGCATACTAAACGGGTGACGCGCCCGCTTCAATGAACAACCAATCAAAGCTCTTGTTATATCTAAATGGACCAATTACGACGCGTGATAGAAACCAACCCTTGGTCCCGCCATGAATATATCAAAACCTTGAATCCTTTCGCGTGAGAACAGTTGACTCTCCGCAGACATCCAAAAAATAATTCTTTTTGGCAGCTTTTGGTTATTCTTACCCCTCAAGCACATCAACTAAAGTAGGTACTAGTGTTTGCAGAGTTAATTGAACCATTTTTCTATCTAAATATGCTTTAGTTTTAGAGTGTTTACGTAAAGTTGTACAGTCTTTACTTTATTTGTGCATATTACAAAGTCAATGGCACAAACAATGTAGGTATTTCCTCAAATTTCTTTAAAATAATGAAAGAAAAGTCTTTTAAAAACATTCTTAACTTAATTAGTTACATTTAAGTTCAATATTTAGTATAAAAAACTGGCTGAGATAGCATGTTGTGCCGACCTAAAAAGTAAAGATGTTCAAAATGGTAATGAAATAATTCTCACCTTTGCGACATGTTTTCTTTTTTTTTTAATATTTTATAAAATAAACAACTAGAATTCCTTACAGTACAAGTATTTTTGGATGTATTTTTTATCTATTAAGGAGACTTATTTTAAAAATTCTTAACTTATGGCTTTTTGAGGAATTTTTGAACATAATGATAACAGGTGCACATTTGTTCTTAATTCTGTAAAATTATCAATTCAAAATATCACTGTTGCTTGTTCTGTTTTTGTCTGCTTCAAAAGTTTGAAAAATATTTTTTTAAATAGTTAATCTGTTTTGTTATGTCATGATATTTTGTTTGCTTTTTTGGGGGGAAAAACTACTAAAATATTTGCATAAATGTGTTAAGAAATTTACATCTGAATTATACATTACCATATAAGTTTACATCGTGTTTATAATTACTCTAAAATTGTTCTAAAATTATCTTGGTTCCAAATGAGAATGAAATGATAAATTAGATGTGTTAAAGTTGATATAAGAACAAAGGCGATATAAATGAGAAAATGGCCATTGCATGGGTATAGTTTTTGCACCTATCTGGGTAAGGACCTCAACAAACCCTAAGCCAAGTTGTACAATGGCAGAAAAGTTCTGATTATGGTTTAAATCCTTTGTAAATGCATTAGTTGGATTCTAAGACTCTTAACAATGGCACCCTGCACTTTAGGGGTTGAAAATCAAATCGAAATATGGGAGAAAGTGAATGAAAGATGTGGAATTATGATAATGGGACAATGCTGAAAATATGGGAGAAAATGAAATATGGGAGAAAGTGGATGAGAGATGTGGAATTATGATAATGCAACAACGCTAAAAATAACTGGAGACAAGTTGGAAGTCCACCCCCTTCTCACTCTCCATTCACAAATAACTAAGGGAATACATTTTCAAAATTTGAGGAAATGAGGGAAAAAATACACTTCCTTTTATTGGGGGTATAAAGATCAAAATGCAATGAGCCATAGGTTCGTAGCCCTTCAGTTAGATAAAAATGTTTCATATTGATAGCTTTAGTCAAGAAAATACCATATTACATAAGGCATGACAAATGAATAAGAGAATCAATATTATGCCTAAAACAGACCAGAATAAACCATATTTGCCATTGGCATAACAGGCAGTGTATAATATAATGTATATATATAGCATGATATTTTTATGGATAAATTTATTCCAGAAGATTCTTTTAAATTTCTGAGGCTATTTAAAGGTCAATAGTTTCATAAAGAGCATTCCAACTTGATAGTTTCACTTTCAGTTTGATGTAATAGAAAAATGTGAGGCATTTATCTTTAAGATATAAAATAAATGGTCTAAAGATAATATTTACTGATTAGTAAGTTCCAACACTCAAACATTCATTTATACCTTCAATTTGAAGATGAATGTGGTGGATTATTTCAAATATTCACAGATATTTAATACCATAAATTGTCATAAATAATCATGAATACTACCAGAAAAGTAATATGATATATGATTACGTAGCGTAACAAAAATAGGATGACATAATGATCGAAAAAAACTCCATGCATATCTTCTTATGTGGAATATATTTTATTGCCAACTTTTTTAATTGCTTTGTTCCACCCTATTTTGCCAATATTGACCAAAAGCCATACCATATTGCCTTGGTTTGGCATTTGTTGATATTTAGCGAGCTATCCAAAGGATATGTGATCATTTGGAATGCAAAGAAAGTAGCCAGTTTGTCTAGCACAATTTCCTCAGGGTCGACTTTACCCTTGAATGAACTTTCAAGTATATAATTTTGGCCTAAAATATAAAATTATAAAAAAACATAATAAAGTAAAAACGAGGAAAGAAACTTTCTTACTAAAATAATATCTAGAATATTCTTGGAATGCTTTTTTCATTTACCTCCTAAAATTTATTACATCTCACTTGATGCTGCCAATCTTAATTATTTTTCTTTCCTATTAGATATTCATCTCCTAATAGTGGACAAGCAGGTTTTGTTTATCTGATTCCTTTGTCACAAAAGAATTGTTTACTAGCTAAAAATAATCAGATATGTCAATCTTACATTTCAAAATAATTCTCACACAGTTTGATTGTTCAAAAACTTAAGCTAATATTTAGAAAATAAACCAGTATTTATTTTACCCATTTTCTATTTATTTCATTGATTTCACTCCTCTTTTGCACCTCTAGCTAACAGAATATTTTCCAAATAGATATTAAATGGGTGAAATATTTACATTTTCCAAAAGCTAACCTTTCTTATTTGCTTTTTGGATTGGTGTCAAATTTTGACAAAAATTCGTTTCAAATAGAAGAATGAAAGAAAAATGATCTACATATTGAAGTACTAACATTAGACAAAGAGGAGACCTGCTAAGGATGTTACCTGCAACTATTGAAAAAAGGGTACAGTGTTGGTGTTGCTATATTTCCTAGAATGGAATTCCATAACCATTTGACCTGTCTACCCTTCCTATGTACAAGCAAAAGCCATATTGAACCAATAATTGTATACATAGCTAAGTAGGTAATGTGGCATGAAAAGTGTAGTGGTAAACACTCGGGAATCCAATAGATGCTGGTGCACATAATTTACTTTCCCTTTCGTTTTGTAAACCTTGATATTGGCTTCGTTTACCTGCCACACTATTGAGTGGTTTTATTTTTCTAGAATTACAAATGCAATACTTTCCAAAGAGTTCTCTTTTTATTACAAATATCAAAGACTTACGAAAATCAAATGGTATTAACATTGTAATATAAACGTTCCAAAGGGGGAATACAGCTTTTGTTGTGCTTTCTTTCTAAGATGATCCTTCGTTCCATTGTCTAGTTCTATCGTATTCACATGGAAACTACTCATTTTATCCACATGTTATGCCCTCAGTGAAGCACATGCCATTTCGTTAATCTTCCGATCAACAAACCCAAGTATTCAGCATAAGTCCTGAGGTCTTATCGCTATTCTTATCGATGTCGAGAAAGGAGGAAAACTCTCTAGAAAACGTTAGAGAAGGGGTTGTTTACACAGGTCTACACCACCGCATGGTCTACACCAGACATGTGGATCGTGATAGGCAACGAGAGCTTGAAGAAACCCTATTGAACGTCGTGAGCCGGAAAAAGCATGTCGTGACGCCTAGATAAATGTACCACATGCAACATACAGATGGAAAAACTTACTGAAACCTAAAAGACTCGGCCCGATTTGATCGATCGTGTTCTGACGAGTAGATGCTATGGTAATTCTATACCATAAACGATTTGCATACGTGATCTAGTATTTTGACTAGTTGCTCTCATCTCAATTTGTTTTCTAGAAATTTCACTTGCGTACCGAATGACTCAGTAATCTTGATTGCGATTGAGAAAATTGACTATTAAAATTACTGATGGATTAATATAAGATTTGGTATAGAATATTTGGTTGATATCATCATCATTGCATGAGGATATTTAATGCAGTTACCGTAGAATTGTAGAGTAAATCTTAACCTGTTTGTAGACGCTTTGCCTTGATCTAAATTTCATTTGCTAGAAAAATTTGGTACTAACTGAAGATGTAATGATGTGTTTCAGAAATGAGGCAAGATTGCAAGGAAATTGGGCCCCGTGATTAAGGACGAAGAAAAGACGTACGAAGTCCATTCATCGAGAGGAGGTTTGATCACCTGAAAACGACGATTCATCGTGGCAGGATCGTGCGTCCATCAAGACTTGGTAACAATGGAAAGCAATAGCAACCCAAAAAAAACATCTTACCACACGGTATCCGTGCGTTAAACCAAAACCCTTGTATATCGTGGAAATCAGGCGAAACAGGAAGATGGTTTTCCTTTGAGATCGAGATATGTCAGAGAAATATTCGAAATGCGGTTGACTTCTTTGCAAGGAAATCGAACTTCGCGTAGTCGACGATGACTCTTTTCATTTGAAACCTCGTCATTATGGAACTAGAATAGTGGATCTATCCAAGAAGAAGTGATCAGCATGGCAAGAAGAATGAAATAATTCAAAAATTCTGTTCGATTCGAGGCAAATCTACTGGGGGCGTGTGGAGTGGTCGCCATAACCCTTCATGTCCGTTTCACACCTCGCTTGTGCATGGAATTACTGTTCCACGCGACTGACTCACCAAGACGAAACCAAATAACTTCTGTTAGAGGAAACTAGAATATAGAGGGTATATTCCATATCCTAGGACTGTGAGAAAGTGTCTATGTTGGGAATATAAGGCATCGATGTACGAAGAACAAACATGGAGACTCACCCTCATAACATCAGCATCACGGTCTTCCATATGCGTTGGTAAGCCTTCTAGTCGATGTCGACTTACTTCAAGCAGGTCCGTGGAAGGCCGATCAAGCGGATGCTTGACGTCGATTTCCACCGACATTTTGTCCTTTTCTGTTAGTCTCTTCGCTGGATTTTGAGGCGATTTACTCAACGAGCGAACGAGCTTCGAACGCAGCTAAGTTATCAGACAGATACGGTGAGACGCCCAAAACTGGGCACGACTTGATGATATTCCATCCGACTCTTTTCAGGGAAGTATTTATAATCAACCAACCAATCACAGGCCAGTATTCAGTGGGTTTATGGGTAACACACACCTTTCTCCAGACCCGAGCGATTGGAAATGTATGAATTTTTAACTTCAAATGAATAAAATGATTTCGTGGGAAATAATTTGCAATTTGCATTTAAATGTTTCAAAAATATTCTGTTAAACCTATGATTGACCTCCAGCCGAGTTGATATAAACATTAGCATGACAAAATATTAACTACAAAGGTCACACTCCCAAGGAACTATTGTATATGTGATTTTAATTTATTATTATTAGCGAAGACCACTGGGCTTTCTTTGGTGGGTTTCGCGCTGGTTCAAAAATGCTCAACATTGAGCTGTAACTTGTTCTTATACTAATGGAGCAGCGAGACAGAATGCTCGCTAGTAATCTTTCTTTTTTCGGAGTGACATTGTCGTGTCATTTTGATAATTGATTTCAATAGATAGCCATCAGTTTTGCATGATTTGCGAGAAAAAAATAATTCCGATACTTCTCCTCCCATATTGACACGGAAAAGTTTGAACATTTTAGGTCCTCGCATGGCTCCACAGAGTCGGATTTATTTTTTTATCTTTAGGGATTCTTTTTTTCAGTCAGTATTATGCTTAATTTCGATTACGTGTCATCATTTTCATCCCTCAGCATAATTCTTTAGCAAAAAAACACACAACAACAACAACAACAAAGCGATTGGTTGGGTCAGTTTTTCACTATAATCTTATGCATTCCTCGGTCCGCTAACGCAGCTCAAGCTCGTTCCTTTGTCCAGTTAATTTTGTCAGACCAATTCGACCAATGATTTTTTTTTTAAAAGAGACCCTAAAGCGACTAGTCTTTTTGCCATTGTCCCTGCGCAACCATTCGTGCAGTAGGACCTATTGATATGTAAACCATAGAAGCAAATCAGGAGGACACTGAAAGACTAGTAATAACGCCTGGAGAATCTTTGACACATAGTCATTAGCTCTTTTATAAGGATGAATAATTGCAGCAAAGACGCGGAAATATAACAATGGTGTGCGTGATCTCTAGAACTGAAGTACCATAATATTTTACCCCTCGAGACACCTTTATTTTACAATGACAGGTACCTAATGGTTATGACCAGTTGAGGTACAAAGGATTATCTATTACCAGTCAGCCTCCATTTAATGACCAGTTGTCAAAGCTAGTCCCAAACAAAAGTATACGTATATACTTAAGCGACCAACCTCTTTAGTGACCATTCAGTTGACAATTCCCGCCGTAATTCTAGACTGTATTCGATTGCACGCCAGGGCCGTAACCAGGGGTTTTGCCGGGTGGGTGCACATGAAATGGAAATGAAACTGTCTGAACTAATAGCTATCACCTCAAGAAGTGCTATAAAATAAAAAAGCGATCTAACTGATAATTAATGAACGGACCTTAAGCTTGTACGGGGGGAAGGGGTGCTCGTGCACTCAATGCACCCCCTGGTTACGGCCCTGCACGTTATTACGTCACATGGCGGCCGTGGTGGTTTCTAAAAAAATTCTCATTAGCATCCTTTGCTAATACCACCAACATGGCCGCCATGTCTCCTTCATTTGACTCTCTTGTGGGATGACTTGCGATCTATCTTTCTCATAGCCACGTGCACCATCTTGGATGAATTTGAAATCAGAGTTTTGTCATTTGGTCTCGTGTCAGTATGATACCAATCAGCATGGCTCGTGTCATGTCTAGTGGTATGTCCTTGGGGATGATTGAAATTCGGCCAGCAAAGGCGTAGGTTTATAGGTCGATCTCCTGTTTGACCGTGATCGGACAACAGGTGGAGCCTATGATGAAGTTACACGTGGTTTCCAGACCGTTCAGTTTCATAACATGAAAAAAAAATTCCCTGCACTTTGGACTGGTAGCTTTATGCACCGGGGTATCATTCCCGTACAGCAGGATAGGGTGTATCCAGGACGCCTGCTTGGACTGACCGTTCACAGGATGAAGTTGGGTTTCCTGAAGCGCGACGCATTGTATCATTATTTGATGGCAAATCATCCTGTGGCTTTTTCTGGGAGTGTTTTCTGGCCAACTGAGTAAAAGCCAGTATTGTCCCGTCGTGCCTATTGTGTGGGTAGACATAATAAGGCGCGATTACATGGAGCAATTTTCTCTGCAGCGAAGCATTACGGCGTGTAACCTACAGTGCAATTTGAAAAATGTTGCGAGTTGCAGCAATCGTTGCCAAACTAGTAGAATTCGTTTCTACTTTTAACAAAGATTGTATCCCCGTTGCACCTTGTAAACCATCTTGCAACTTGTGTCGCAAAGCCGTTATGAGACAAGTTGCAGAGAAAATAAAATTGCGCCGTGTAATCGCGCCTTTAGGGCTTAATAACAGATTGTTTTCATAGGTTGTTTCACTGAGGTAGCCCCTTTCTTCTATATATTGTTTCAAGTTTCTTCTTACCTTCATGTTTCCAGGAACCATTTTTTTTAATAGTTTGTCAGTCGCTTAATTTGATCATTGGGGCATTCAAGAGTTCATTCCAGCCAAAAATGAACAGGCAGAAGTTCAGCAAGCTTAAATTTTTTGTCTTTTGGGGGGTTTACCAAGATTTAAGAGCATTTTAGATCCGAACTGATCCAGTAGTTGTGAGGGTCCTGAAGGGCCGTCCTTATTCCATTTCCAGGCCCAAAATTTTACAAAATCCCACCCAGTGCATGAAATCCCATTTTTCCAGCCCAAGAAGGCGAATCCCAGGTCCCATTTTACCCCTTCGGGACGTACCCTCGGTCGTGATTGTAACTTGATTATATTGATTATACAAAGTATTAAACTAAACCGAACATTGTCCAGGAATGAGATTAGTGATGTTAGATCGATCCTTGAACATGGCAACCTTCATCATTTGAAGGCGTTGTCAGGATTTGAGATGTTATTCAGGTTTCCTGTAGGACGTTAGTCTGTACTGCACTTGCTTGCACTCACTCGATCCACGGGCAATACAACCAAATCATTGGCAGCCGAAACTCATAAAACTAAGTTAAGCATGGTATTCAAGCAACAGCAGCAACTTGTCTTGCCCACAAAACCTGCCTCGCAACCTGATTCAGTATTCCCCACTTGGCAAGTTTATCATTGATATGTCGGGACTATAAAAATATTCCTGCCCGCCCAGTCTCAGTAGTCCATTTGAACTGCTGAATTGCCCTTCCCACCCAAGCATCAGACAAGTGCAAGCAAAATTTTCAATTACTACACGATGTAAGTCAGAAAACAGCTCATGAGCCATTTTGTAAAAGATCGCATGTCCTGTTTGAGATATTGCCAGAATCAACGCTACCGAGCGGCAAGCATGTTGTGCGAATTTTCGATCAATGTTCTTTCTTAATTCAGTTGCTGAGCAAAACATTTAATCGATCTTAAAGATGTTATGCTACACAAGGAGCTAAGAGAAAGAAGAAAGATTTTATAGGTATTCTGTATTTCCCATTCTCGTCTAGAAGATGTTGCACAATCATGAAGAACAGTCATGGATCTTTAGAAATCTTCTAGTTTACATTTAGGCGTTAATCTCTTAATGCGATAAACGAACAGTGAAGTGAGGAACAATTTCAAGTTACAAATTAATTGGATAGTAAATACTTCAGTCCCTCCGAATGGTCATGCAATTTTAAAAATACCCACCAATCAGGTGCCTCAAATGGCTATGAAAAACAGGTGGCAGAATGATGTACGTTAAACAACGAAATAAAGTCACTGTAAGGCGACTTTCAAACCCATGACATATTTTCGATGCTATATCAAGCTGTCCTGCTGACAGCGAGCATTTTGTATAGCTTTTTCGATTTCGTTTTTAGTGCATTAACTCTTGTCGTCATGCCTTGGATTTTTGGTAATTTAATGGATCAGTTTTGGTCGGGTTCACGTTCAAGTCTGCACGGTGAGTGACGCTCTATTTTTCAATCCATGATTGTGTACCATATTATTTTATATTTAGTTTCTTATAACTTTGTACATCATATAATTCTTTTTATGAACTGCATGGAATTTATTGAAGTATAAATTAAGCTAATCCCTCTAGCTTCACACAGTTTAATCAGCTCATAAAGTAATACCAGAACCAAGCTTAAGTAAAAAAAAATAAAAGATATTTCGACAACAACAATAATATACTACCTGGACATAAGGGATTATGCACAACAATTACAGGAAAAGACAAAACTATATGGGCACAGATATTTGTTAAAGATGATTATAAGAGTGCGGAATGGTATGGTTATCCGCAATTATTTTGTGAGCCGATAATTGGAATTCAAGTGCACTATTAGTACAAAGTCTGCATTCATGTATAATTGGGATTACTGTAAAACCACACTACCTGAACAACTTGCAGTTTTCTTGTGGGTGGAAATATTTCTACACCACTGACAAGCGCAGCTCACCAATCACAGAAAAATATAGTTTTTTTAAGTTATAGACAAAGGTGCAAACAGTTGTTAGACTGGAAGAACTATAGTACGTCCCAGAGCCAGGAACTCTCCCGAAGGATATTTTGTTGCTTACCCTCCCCTCCCTTGATATCTCCTAGATTATGCTATCCTAAAGATGGCAAAAATTTGTCAGTGCAACTTGCCCTTCACATTGAACCATTGCATTGTAAGATGCCAAGCAAATGTTTTCCCTGTGCAGTGCGCACGTACCACGTATTTGCTGTCTCATGTCGGTAGCCAGGCCGGAGCCATCTCAGAACTAGATCAAATTTTAGCGATGTGCGTGGAAAAAATGATCTGAGCACCAGAAAAGAGAATGGCTGGGAGAGCTGTAACGATAAAAGTCGGTTCCGGCAACATGGATGAAAAAAAGGATGTTCAATTATCTATTGTCCTACTTTTTATCTGTTCATTCCTGTTCAAGGTGCGCGTACTTATTTTCTGCGGACACAGATAAGAACTAAGAAAACTTGTCCATTTTTGGACAAGACATCTCCTAGCGTTCGTTGCAGACGTTTTACATGATTCGTTCTCCTCTCACAAAGAGAGAGGAAAGCGAATCACATAATGGACCGCGCCACAGAGGCTAGACAACTCCTAGACTTCAAAACAAAGACCATTTATTGCGCGCACAGTGACAATAGGAGAGAAACACTGATTTTACTAGCCGCTAAACGGCTGCACCGTTTCAGTTCCAAACAACTGACCACGTGTTTGGACGGTTAGGCCTGGTACACATAATTAGCGTCGTAATCGTAAACATACGCAGACTCAGTATCGCATTTATCACTAATTAGGTGTGAAATCGTGCTTTACACGATTACGATGATTACGACGCTAGTGTGAAGCAGGCTTAAGGGCGCACTTGTTTCCATTGGCTAGAATTTTTCAGTTCTAGAATCGCCTTAACTTACGGCCCGGAGCTAATGATTTAACGCCGAAAATCGTCGGACAAAGCTATCACGGAATTGCCGATTCCTAGCTATCATAAATATCCGTGCCCATCTTTATAGTAGATATCAAAGCTGCCAGTTCAAGGACTGCAGTATCTAGCAATATCATTCTCCTTCGCCGTCTCAGTTCTCTTTATTCGTTTATTTTTTATGTTGTCCACCGAAACCTTTCGTCCACACTCCGTACACGTGCGCTAAATTAGTGATAGATTTAACCGAGGTTTACTGGGTACTACCGGAAGTGTTTTACGCCCTCCAGCTGTCCCCTCGATCTGAAAATAAACAAATTGAATATTAATAACTGCATAAAACCGGAAGTCGCTACCTGTGGTTCACTAGTCTTCAGGAGCATTGAATGGAGTGTGTTTGTTCGTTGTGATTGATAATATGCTGGTTACTGGACTAATATCTCTCATCAACGACAAGACGAGAATACTGAATTAAAAAGTGAAAAGGAAGCGAACACCTCGTTCAAAATGAGTCTGACTAAAGTAAAAAGGAGAAACAAAAAACCCGTGACACATGGTGTGAACATGGTCGATGTTAAGCGTTATTCGCTGCCCGTACCACAGCCCATTCAGTTCTCCGGTAAGTGAAAAACGATTGAGTGAAAATCAACAAAAAATGCGGTGTCCCTAAATTTCACCGACAAATGTTTTTCGGGTTTTATGGTCGGGGTGTTTTCAATGGCAGATCAGTCAAAGAAGCGTCCAAAAATTAATATGCAAAGTATAAGTCAAGTAAACGTGTGGCGGACATTCTCGAAAACCTAAGAGTTCTTTCGAGTCTTTTGTTACAATTGCTAAGTTATCGACTCCTTCGCTGCACTTGGTTCATATTTCCCTCTTGGTGAACTCCGTTTCCGACGAAACTTGAATATTATCGAACGCTGTAAACATTAAAAATTCAACGTTATATGCCATTCAATGCATTACCAGTCATCACTATTTCTTTGCGACGTAAAAACATGTTATTCGCGATATTTGACGCTTTTGACCTTAAGTTCTAAGCTAACTGAAAGAGTACGAAAAGAATAGTTTGAGTTGAACGAAAGCAATCGAGAAGATATATGACGCATTATATAGAACAAAATAAAATGGAATAAAAACATCGTCTCAAAAAGACTAAATTTAAATAATGATTCGCTGTCATATGACAATTACAACTAGACGGAAAAGCAAAAAATATTGTTATGAAAAGATCGAGCTACAAGTGTACTGTAAATATTAAGATTCTCATTTATATCGTGCGGTTCGGTACAGTCGCTACGCACCAGTATGGGAAAGTCTCCGCCACGAAAAAAGTGGAAATAAATTAATGTGATGAATGATAAAACAATCCACCCTTATGCAACAGATGGTCTATGAAGCCTTTTTGAGACAATACAACCGTGTTAGACGAGCGAGTCCTGACTAATAATGTTCAGGGCGATGACAGTTTTGAGTTTATTTTTTTCAAAACGTTACGGAGTCTGGGAAGATCAGCCTTAAAATATATTATGGAGGCTACTTAAAATCATGAAAACAGATTGCGTGTAAGCCCAGTGTTTGGGTAAAACCTCGATGACATACTGTTTCCTTTTGGCTGTTTATAGCAAACAAAGTGTCTTACATATAAAATATTATGGGATATTAGGCGTCTGTCATCAGTTATCAGTACTTGTTGACTTTTTGTATTGATAACTAGACCAGAGAAATATTTTCAGAAAGACGTAATATTTGACTTCCGAACGTGACCCTGACTCAGAAGAATGGATGACGTAATTCTTTGGGGCTGAGGTGGGGATGGGGATTTGCTAGGGAGGGGGAGGAAGGGCTGGGTAGAACTATACAGTAGAAAAAAGGGAAATGTGAACTCTCTTTCCTTTTTTTGTTTCATACTACCAGAAATTGAGAAATCCGGTCTAGCGAGAGAACGACTTTCCTTTAAGGGAGAAAAACTCATGAAAATTTGTGTTATCATTGTATAACTCATAAGATACGGTACATCTGAATAAGTAATTTGAATATACACACCTTTGAATTGAATGATGTAAAAATCGTAATGTTTATATTCTAATTTTTGAGGGGGTTTATACTATAATAGATATATATGTATACGTACTCGCGTTGCATTGTGGTCGCCGTCATCCATCTTGGATCACGTGACCGTGGTATTTCTCTGCTTCCCTCCAGCGAACGTAAACACTTCTTGCCAACCTCACCCACTGAATGCCGGAAATTTCCTTCTTTTACTTCAGAACCCGTACCAAGATCTCGACCATTAAGTATGGCAGAGCCACCCGAGTCGTCTTTGCCTCCTATGGTTCTGGAAAAGCTTCGTGAACTGAACTCAGAGTTGGCCGAAGGTGAGTTAACCGCAGTAGACTTCTCTTTCGCTGTCAGCTTTGACGTCTTGAAGGAGTCCTGAACTTTCGGATTTGGAATAGAAAATAGCTCGAAATCTTGAGATTTTTTCTGTTCTTGAAGCCACTGTGGGTTGTAGTTTTTCTCTGACTACTTGCTGTTCAAGTACGTTGGGTGTGAGAGAGTCAAAAATTTGTCTAATCAGAATATTCATGCCTTTAAATTACACCGAATAATTTCACTTCGGTTTGTCCAGATATTCTCAGCTTTAACTCTTTGGAGACTGTTGGGCTTTCGTTTTGTGTTTTTGAGCTGGAGCTTAGAATATGATATGTATTCATGAATAATTGCCCTTTCAAACTCGAGAAATGCCTGAAAAGGTATAAGAATAGGCCATTAAAAATCCATGAAGCTCAGATCAATCACAAGTTTTGTCATGATCAGCCATACGAGGTTATGGCCGTTTGTGACTTTTGATTTCTACTCCGAGGTTTTAAAACTCTGTCTTCAAGCTTCCCAAATGATATGGCGATTCGCACCTTGCTTAAAAGCCCAGCGGGATGCATGTACTCGAAATAAATGTACTTCTGGCAAATACTACAGCAAACAGAAGCTGAATAACTCAAATCGACAAGTTCAGAATGATCGACTTGATAAAGTTTTAAGTAGCACCCATAAATACCTGCAGAAAACCCCTTCTTACGCTATCCTTCTTCTTTTGATTATCTTGAAACTTTCACTCCCTTATACTGGCTTGATATTTATTTATTTACATTGCAATATTGCTTTGAAATTCATATTTAATACTCGTCCTCCGGAGAGATTTGTTTGGGCACTAAGCAGTGTTTTTCTTTATAAGCAAACCAAATACCCGACTGTAAACACTGAGCTATTAACCTCTGCTTGTTTTATTTAGCATATTTAATATACCTTGATTGAGTAATTCATAAAATTCATATTCATTTGTTATTGCCAATATGATTAATTAATAGTGAAGAAATTTATCCTCAGTTTGAGCATAAATGAGTTATGCAATTCTATTGCCTAGATATTTCGTTCTATCTGTTTTCTTTTTTGTTAGTCTTTTTTGGAACTGTAACTAAAATTTTCGATAAAGACTTATATAGTAAGCTTATAGTCCATTTTTCTGATACATTATAAAAATATTCCTTCGAAAACCATTCCTAGATGTTGTGTACTTCAGTTCCAAAAATGTACAATTTTTACAAATGCATATCCTTGACGTCTGTTGAGAGCAACTATTTACCTTTATCATGGTTATTTTCTTCCTAACCAAGATTTTTCCATGACATTACTAATTGCTTATTATATTGCTGATAATTTGTGTTGTGATGGTGAGGACTTCCCATTGTGATAAGACTACAGTTTTCAACAAATACTCTGTGAAATAAATATGTCCTCCTTATTGGCCTTTTGACCCTTATCTAAAGACCGTTGAAAGTTAATTCCCATATATCTTAGAGATTTTCACTTTGTTGCTATGGAACAACATATCAATGTCATTTTATCCTTCACAAATATTTGTTATAATACATAGAAACATGTGGACTTCTGAACTTGATACAAATACTGATATTAATGATAGGACGTATTGTGTATGATATCAAGTTCTCTTGCCCCCATGGTAGAATTCTGCCATCCACACAAAACAATCCACCCGAAACCATCCTTATAATTATTGATTGTTCAGTTGAACTTTTAAAGAAAAATTTTTAAAAGAAGTTCCAATGTATTTCTTTAATTTGATATCATTTTTCTTTCTATATTGAACATCACCTTACATGTCGAAATAGTAGAATTCTGCCATCCAACTCAACAATCCACTCGAGCTCATCCTTCTTATTATTGATTGTTCAGTTGAAATTTTAAAGAAAAAATTATAAAAAAGTTTCAATAAATTTCTTTGATATCATTTATCTTTATCTTGAGCATCACCTTACATGTTGAAAACCGTTGAAATGTGTAAGAATGATAAATAAAACTCAATATTGGAGAAAGACACTTAACGTTTCTGACTTTCTGGACCTTAAGCAATTCAATGGAATTTTTACTAAAGGACTTGGCTGAAACATATCAATAAACTCAAGTGTCGTTTCCCAATATGATGTTTACATTATCTATTATCTTTCCATAACTGAAACACTCCATAATAGTTTAATACTCCCTAGAAGTTTGGTGGTCTTTAAGGTTGCTCATTTTAAACATAGTTCTCAGTTCAGTACTATAGTGCAAACAAGCAGGGTTTAAAATAATAGCAGGTCAACGGACAATGTCCAGCCAGAATTGGAACTTGTCCAGTCAAATCTTTGCTGTGCAGGTCATTTGACCAGCAACGTTAAGCCAAAAATGGGGTATGACCAAGCTGAATTTAATTTGGTGGGTCATCAGACTAGTGACTGACCGGCCATCATTTCAAGCTGAACAAGAAAAAAAATCCAATATGATTGCCATATTCATTTTTAAAAGTCAAAATTAAAAAAAATATATAATGATTTGTATATTTTTCCATATAATGTTCATTGAATTTCATTTTCTTAATCATATATTTTTGATATTATCAATATATTAACGTACAAAGTTCTTACTGAGTGATTTTTTAAGTTGATATCAAATGAACCATGTCATAATCTATTATGTGTCTCTTGTCTTTTTGAAATTTTCCACTTACTTGGCTCTCATGCCACATTCCAGGACTTCTTTATCACTAATACTAGATTGATATCATTAAATCTAGTTAAATAGATAAAGAATGTGTCTTTTATCTTGGTATTTAAACATTTAGGAAGCCTTATCTAGTTTTGTATGGATTCTTAAAAACCTATATTTAGATTACCATAAGTAGTTATCTTTACTAACTGATCATATCGTATTATATCATATGCTAATATTCTTATTTTCCAATTCTTCAACCTAAAATAATAATTAGAATTTCTGGAAGCAAGGATGTTTGTTTTAACTTTTTAATCCTCAGGATTAGACTTGATTAATTCATTTATTTTTATTGAATATTTAATGGAATATACTGTATATTTTATGAAAGTCCTGTCTTTTTCCTGTGAGTGGCTTAAATTTAACCCACAGAATCCAATAGGAATGCAAAGCTTTTAATGAATTTTTTCTTTCAGTATTTTGAATATGTCCTTTATTAAATATTATATAAAAATAGCCCATTTTCCAGTGGGTTGCTGCAGTATTTTTAGATCCATAAAATCCTATTATAATTTTAAGCTGTTAATTCATCTTCATGTTGCCAAATTTTCACTTTTCCTATATGATATTAAAGCTGACTTAATCCAATCCCAAAGCCTTTTGTCTCCTTTATTCTTCCATTGATACTTAAAAGTTGAACCAAAGATAAAATACAGCATTTTTCGTCAAACAAATCAAGTTTGTTATGGCTAGTCGAGTGATTAGGATAATTGATTGGTCATTCTTGCCATGGTTCATAATGTTTTTTTGAATTCTTTAATCAGGTGATATAACACAAAAAGGTTATGAGAAAAAGAAATCCCGACTACTGGCTCCTTATGTGTCAAGAGGTAAGTAGAGAATAAATAGTTATTATTTGGTCAGCTAGAGTTGGTTTAACCTTTGAAATATAATATGTACTTGTTCGGTGGATCTTATATTTCCATTGCTTTTTTGTCTATTTTAATATTACTCACTAACAATTAATTTTTGTACCATGAGTCAAGTAAAATCACTATTGTATGTTTGAGTTGGGCCCATGCTAAACTTGTTAATATTCAGTGAATTAAACTAATGTTTAATTCGTTGATTATTACAGGAACAGGGGTGGATCTACATAGGGAAGGGCTGTGGGGTTGCAAGGCCCACTTTAAGAATTTCGATTAGCTGGCTGACAATGAGAGAATGATGGCTATATAGAATTAGGTGTTCCTTTTGCTTTCATTGCCATCATACAATAACCCCCTGCTATCATACATGTACATTGTAAGAAACACCCAGAAATCTAGTAATTAGTTTGCAAATTGTAGAACCTAGAAGGAGCAAATAGTAATTGGGAACCAAGGGTGGTATAGTCAGTAGTGCATTTTCCTGTTCAATTTCTAGACTTGGTATCACATGTGACTAGAGTTTCTCTGGGTCTCTACACTCTCTTGTTTCTCTAGCTCTGGAAGACACAGCATGTTAAATTCAAATTCTATGTGTGAGGTAGCCATACCCAGAGTGAAACAGCACATGTTACCCAAGCTGAAACATTCCTAGTATGGTTTCCCTAGTACGATACGAAATGCTGCTGGTCCCATGATATGGATAATAGTGAACTTCAGATTTGACTATGAGTATGAGAATGAGTACAAGTTTTAAACACTCAAAGATTGGCGCTATAATTTCGTAGTCGTGGTGGAGTACGTAGATTGAAACTTTAGATCGTTAAAAACCGGAAATCGAAACCATTCAGTGTTCAGCATGCGCACAGGGCCATTTTTAAAACTGGTACTCATATACTCATTCTCGTACTCGTAGTTGAATCTGAAGTTCACTAATATTGACATGCCTATGTATTGTAACAGGGTGGCGCGGGGGGAGAGTATTGATCACGAATCATGGACAATTTTTTCATGAATTCACAAATCACGAAATGCAATTAATAAATAGCCTTCATACAAGGATTTAGGGTTGAATACAAATTTTCACGGATCACAGTCTTCAAAATAAGCCGATCACCCATCATGCGTAACCCCTCTGTGCCGCCATGTTGTAACCTTCTGGACAACCGAGCACAATTTGAATACATATATACGTGTTGCCCATTCTTAGTTCTAATTAAATTCTGTGTTTTTATTCATTATGGTTAGAGTCCCACGTTGTAAGTTCCAAGACAAGTGTATCATCAACTACAGTTATAAAAGAACAATATTCATCTGCTCCTAGTGAGTATAGTAACTTCTAAAATATAAAAATGTTATACAGTACTTTGGTACCTTGATAAAGCAGTCAAACTCTGTTTAGTGTCCCTTAATTAGACTGCTACCCACCTCCTACAAGTACAGTAATATATACAATATGAGCAGCTAATCTATATGGGTAACCTTTGTAAAGCCCATCCTAATCAAATGAAAATATTGAGAGTCTTCTGTTTGCTATAAACATTTGATCCGAATAAGCTAGAGCGTTTTAAAGAAGCTATTTTTGTCACTCAAAAACTTAAATTGGATTGATTTCATTATACTGTTTATTCAACATCTGAGTGTTTGATAAATCATAGTATTCGCACTGTTTCACCCTTGCACTTCATTTATGTTGTTTATTAGTTCATATACAAGCTGCACTTGTGGCACAAAGCCGAACTAAGAGCACAGATGTGCCATCACCATATAAAAGACAGTCTTTGATGAGACAAGGGAATCGCAGATCATATGAAAATGGACCTCCACAAAATGCACAAGTTTACCATTCCACCAGAACAGGTAAATCAGGAGATTACTTACACTGAACATTCATAAAAGACAAGAAACCATTCATAGCAGTTTTCATATGACTGTGAAAAGCTTGCAGCACAAATGCGATCATGACATGGCAAGGCACTGCCGCCGGACTAATCACATTGAGCGATCATTTTCTCTCCATCCAGCAGTCAAATGCCTGAAACATGACATGAACATGGTGTGGATACGGTCACACCAAGGTCACAGCACTGCCAGACCAATCATATTTCAACAGAAAAAAATCATCTAATCCAAGTTAAAAAGAAGCGTCACGGACGCAGCAAGGCATGCTTACAACACCAAGCTTTTTCCAGTCATGAAAACTGCTCTAGTGTGAATCAATGGTGGTGTATAGTAGCAGTAAAATTACACTTGCCTTCCAACTCTACATGTAGGGTCCCAGGTACAATCCCTGGACAGTCTCTTTATCACCCATGTATCTTTAGAGTTTGTTTGGCCTCACCCTTAATTTTATTGAATTGGACCATTTGATATTTGGTTTAAGGAAGATAAAAGGTTACAACATATTAGGGACCTTAAGTTCCATGACTGGAGTGAGGATGGCAATGTGGGATGATGACACAACCAGTTTTACAAGACAGTTTTTCATGTGTGTGCTGTTGTCCTTGCCATTGCTGCCCTCACTAGAATGTCAATTGGTGCTTTTTCATGTCCTAGAAAGAACAACAATGCTGAGGATGATAACACACAATAAAAACTGTTTTAAAAACATGCTTAGTGTCATCATTTGGAGTTGCCGTCCTCGCTACTGTCATGGATCTTAAGGTCCTTATTTATGGGAAACACCGTGACATATAAGAAATAAAACAGGTTTGTTTTATTTTTAATGTAATGTACTCAGATTTTGTCCTTCGTTCTCAACAGAATCAGTGTCATCTCAGGATTCCTATAATTTACCAGTTGCTGATTACACTCCGCCACCCTCTCCGCAACTCGACAAAACAATAACAGAAGATTTCCCAGCCCCTCCCCCTGAACTAAGCAGTGTTCGATACAGTCAAGACAGCTCAGGGATTGTAACAGGTATCACACCTCCCCCTGATGTTACCAGGAAAACCTCAGATACTAAAGCCCCAACCAGAGTGGCTCATGTTCAGTCTCTGAGAATTGCAGATGAAGGAAGTGAAGCGGCAGGTATGAGAGTAAAAAAGATTGCAATCTTTATGTTTTCTTTTAGAGGAAAACACTTGTTTAATAGCTATAAACCCTACACAAACTAATTGAACAGTATAGTGAGAGTCAGGCCAAAAAATAATGGGCCAGTCAATAGACCATTGTTGAGATGAGTGAGCACTTTCAAAAATATACTTTCTGGGCAAGATCCACATACTATCAAAATTGACACTGCCTGAAAATGCATTGAGATCATGTCTGTACCTGTGATATTTTTGGAAGTGCTCATGCATCTCCAAAATGATCTATCTAGACATTGTCTGGCCAAAATTGGCATTTGCTGGTCCTCTTGACTGGTCATATTGACTGGTCACATGTTGATAGTTCCAATGCACATGGTTGACAGTCATTGTGTCCATTTGATGAGCAACCATTAGTTTTTTAGCCTTGAGAGTGATAATATAATGTCCCTTATTTTCTTTTTCAGGGATGAACTAAAATGTAATGTTTCCAATTTTTTTTCATTTCCATCCTGTAGTTGCCACAAGCAGAGTTTCATCAAAGATTCAACAATTATTAAATACTTTAAAGGTAAATATCTACCAGTGTATTTACACACACAGTCTTTGTTCCCATACCCGTATTTCTTCTGCCATATGTATTGATCAAAATACAGGGTGGTGAAGGGGAGGGGGTATCAATAATGAACCACAGACAATTTTTTCATAAATTCTTGAATCACAAAATTACAATTAATGAAAAACTTGATACAAGGATTCTGGGTGTAATACCAATTTTCATAAAAACCTATGCAAAATCATGAATCAGATTCTTCAAAATAGGCAGTTTATGCATCACTAGGGGACTGAAATTCATGAATCACAGGTTTATTTTTTTGAATTTCACAAATCATGGTCAAAAAACATGGATCATGAAAAAAAAATTTCACCACTCTGATAATATGCTTTTAAAAGGGTTAAAATTGATGTCTTGTCTTTGTTTTGTTTTAGCGGCCAAAGAAAAAGCCATTAGAAAATTTTTATAAGGATAATGATGATGACCTATTAGAAGGTATATAATATGTCATATTGATTATTAATTCATCCACTATGGTTTTGCTTAACTAAAATGTCTTATGCTAGAAAACTGTTACGGTAACAGTTATTCTGGTATATTTATTCATTTTATTATATTTCCATGCTAGAATAGCCCACTTTTGATATTCTGGTTGAGTGATCACACACAAAGCAATTCAAGACAAGGTTCCAGGGAAACAGTAATCCTATTATATACTTTTGTTTTCCCGGAGCCTCGTCTTGAATTCCCTTATGCTAATCACTCCACAAGCATATCGGAAGTGGGCTATTAATTTATAATCTGTCATAGTAGCAAGACAGTGTAGGCAGATGTTTCATTTGGAATATACCAGAAGTTTCCTTATCTTTATCCTTAATTGTTCAAGTAGTAAATGTTTAATTTCATTTTTTATTGTAGCAAAGAAAGTAGACCCAAATGCTCCTAAACCAGAAGGTCAAGTATTAAAACCAGTGGTTGGAGAACAGCTTGAGGTAAGTCAGATCAATAATTTAAACAAAACCTTCATCATTCCATCCAGACTCTGTTATCTAGTATTATTAGATTAATAGTCAAAACGTATGAATCAAGCATGACAAAATATCAGATTCTTATTAAAACATTAACGTGTGTTAATACCAGCCTTCATTTGGTCTTGCTCATAGCCTGGGCTTCCATTACTTCATGTTATAAATGTTGGGCATCAAACAAGTTTATATGAATCATTGATAATTTTCCTAGGTTACAAGTGAAGTTCCACGATGTCTAGAAGAAGCTGTGATGAAGTATGGATCAACTACAGCCAAACAGCCCTGTTGTAGTATAATTGATAGCCATGGAAAGACATCAACTGTGTTAACATATGGTGAGATATTTTACTGCAGTATTCAATGTTACACAATCATACTCTCATCTTGTATATACACCTATTTCAATTAATGTTGATAACTGGATATCTGAAATGGTAGATCTGAGACCTATAGGAATTGTGGAAGGCTGAATGCTCATCTCATAAATATTGCAAATACATAGTTGCAATCATGCCTGAATGGTATTGGATTGCTAATTTATGTCACTTATCGCATTAATTCAAAAAAAAATCACAATATTCCTATTGGTCTCAGATCTACCATTCCAGATCTCCTGTTATCAACATTAATTGAAATAGGTATTATGATGATAATGGTGGTGATGGTGAATGATGGTGATGATACTGGTGGTTAATGATGATCATCATGATTGTAGTTCTCATTTTGATTGATGGTAGTGGTTCTGGTGGTGAATGATGGTGATGGTGGCGAATGATGGTGATGGTGGCGAATGATGGTGATGGTGGTGAGGGATGGTGATGGTGGTGAATGATGGTGAATGATGGTGATGATACTGGTGGTTTATGATGATCATCATGATTGTAGTTGTTATCATTTTGATTGATGGTAGTGGTTCTGGTGGTGAATGATGGTGATGGTGGTGAGTGATGGCGATGATACTGGTGTTGAATGACAACTGTCATCACATTATGTTATGATTATAGTGCTAATGATGGCAGCAGTCGCATTACTTTATATTCAATGCACTTCTTTATAAATAGATGAAATAATATAGAATGTATTATCTATAATCATAGGTAAACTGATGTCAAGGTCCTTGAAAGTTGCATATGCACTGCTAAATAAAGTTGGTAGCCATAAAGAGGGAACATCAATCATGGGTGGTGATAGGGTTAGTACTCTGCAGTGCATTGTTTTATGAAATCAAGTTATTGTAAAAATGAACAATACCACACCCATTTACCTGTCAATCATTTTTCAGATGATTGTCAGTCAATTGGAAATCAAGGGTGGTGTAGCAGTAGCACACTTTCCTCTCGCCTCTGGGGTCTCAGGTTCTATTCCCAGACTCAACATCAATTCACTATGAGTAGAGTTTTTAGGTCTCCCCTGATTCAGGGTTTTTTCTCAGGTTTCCCTGGTTTTCCTCCCTTCACAAAACCTAACATACTAAATTCCAATTCAATCTGTGAGTCAGTCATGCCCTGACTCTGATCAGCCAGAGGCTTTTTCAGGGTATTGATAACATTTTAAGGTTTTTAAAGTCAACATTTAAACCGTATTTGTCAGCCCAAAGGCCACTGTAAGTTACCACTCTGATAAAAGGAAAACATGTTTTTCATTCTACGAAATATGTATCTAATTCTATTATTTGATAAAACCAGTCTTATGCCACTCCCTTTTGTTAGTTTTGGTATTTCCCTTACTGCACCCCTTACTAGTGATTATTTTTCCAAGCTTATCATAAATTTGTTATTAGGTTGCTCTTGTTTATCAAGTGGATGACCCTATTGGATTCATGACAAGTTTTTATGGCTGTCTACTTGCTGGTGTCATTCCTGTACCTATAGAACCTCCGTCAGCAAAAGATGTAAGTAATACGCTTTTTTAAAATTTAAACTTATGTTTACAAACATTAACCCAAAGAGCGAAGTCACTCATCTGGGGGGTCTATGTCCAATTTATAAAATTTACAAAATATCTAATGTGAAAACAGGGAAAAACAAACACATAAAAACATAAACTTTTTTTGGGAGGGATGGTAGGTTGAGAGATTATTGGAGTAAGGTGTAGTAGGGTAGAGTAGGTTAGTACATAACAGGATATGGGCATGGTAGGATACATTAGGGTATAGCAGGGTTGGATATAGCAAAGATAATAGTTCCTTTAGTTGTAGTAACAGCGTAGATGAAGTTGTTAAAACATTACTAATCAAAAACCTTTTTCTTCCTTTTCTGTTGCAAAAATATCCAGAATTTTCTATAAATTAATAGCTTATTAAAAGAAGTTTAAATAGAACCCCACATCAATCCAAAAATAGATTTCTTACTTATAATTTAAGCATACTTAAAGACAGGATTATCGTTTTCTTAATCCAGGAAGTGAATCATTTATCAGCATCAGCATTAGTCAGTAAAAGCCCCTCGGGTCATGTTGACATGGAAATAAAAAATGTGTTATTTTTATTCTTTTAGTATCCTGGATGTCAACAGATAGGATTTCTACTAGGAAGCTGTGGTGTATCCTGGGCTCTGACAACAGAAGCTTGTCTTAAAAGCCTTCCTAAATATGATTCAGGGCATGTTTGTAACTTCAGAGGTAAATATTTGGAAATCAGCCATTTTTTATTAAAAAAGTAATCTTTTTATTTTGGTTCATCATCAGTTTTATTGGGCCCTGAACAACTTTTAATTTTGGCTGATTTAAGTAAGGGCATGGCCAATTAACTCACAGTTAAGGGGATATAGAACATTACACTTGTATTTGCCCAAGAGTCAAAGGGTTAACATCAAAGGGAGAAATTACCTCATTAAAAAAGCATTTAGCAAAATTTGTTTTTAATTATGATTGGAACATGAACATTACTAAGTCGGTGCCTATGATGGTGTGTTATATTTAGAGCAGTTCCCATGTTTCTGTTATCCATACAACTCCAGGCAAAACAGGTTTTCTGGTGTTTTGGCATCTGTCAATCAAAATATAACAGTCTGGGTTAGTAATATTTTTGACTGATTGAAGCTAAAAACCAGATTTCTGGAAGTTGTTGAGGATATGGAAACTTGAAAACAGCCATAAAAAACAAAAACTATAATTTATCAATACTTGTTAGCTGCAACCCTAGCTGCAGTCAAAGCTCTTGTAAGTGACCACCTCCGGAAATCGAAAAAAAGGTCATAACTAGAGCTGATCATTAACTAAGCAGAATGGGCATTCATAAGCGGCAATGGAAATGGGATTTCAAAATTGTGGCGGTAACTAGAGCTGGTGACTTACAAGAGTGGTCGCAAGGGGAGCTTTGACTGTATTAAGAATTTTCACTGCAACTCTGGGTCATTGCTTTGTAATAAACCTCGTCAGGTTCTTTATAGACAGGCTGTTAAAATTTTGAATATTTTCAATTAGGTTGGCCAAAATTGCAATGGTTCATAACAGAAAACCTGAGTAGACCAGCACCAAAAGACTGGCAACCACCAACCAACCTGGACAGGAGTTCCCCTGCATACATAGAAGTAAGTACATTGGTTCTTATATAGTTGTGAAGGGATTGTAGTGTTGGTAGAATCATGGAAACCCTTTAATAATGTAAGGGTGTGCCTGTATTAAAAGGGATAGTTTGAAAGTATCGATGCAACCCATGTCACTGTGACAAAAAAGTGTCTTTAGTATACGAGATATTTTTATTAAGCTGGTATCCATTAAGTCCTTCCTAATATTTTACTCATCTAATTTGTTTGTTTTTCAGTCTGTGCTTGGTAAAGATGGTGCTGTTATGGGAGTGACTGTTACTAGAATGAGCATGGCATTACACAGTCAGACACTGACACAGGCTTGTGATTATTCTGAAGGTAACTAACTCTAACATATCTGCTAAATATTAGATTATGAATCAAGGCATGCATATGGATTCTGAAATTAATGTAAATGTGATAAAGATGGTGATATTGCTGCTGTTGCTTCTGTTTTAATATGATGATCTAGTGTGGTTGGCTATACTCAACACCTGCAAAGTTAGATATCTTTAAGGATAACGTTGTGATGGAGTTGATGATGATGACAATCATCATGATTATGATGAAGAAGATTACTGGTAATGTTGATTATTATGGCAGTGGTGATGATGATGGTGAATGTTGATGATGGGGATGATGATTCCCAAAATGATGATGACAATTTCAGAAAATAAATCTTTGATCACTTATTCATTTGTGTAAATTGTAGGTGAAGTCATGATAAGTGTTCTTGACCCAAAACGAGAAGTTGGATTATGGCATTCCGTCATGGCCGTATGTACTCAATTATAATTTTTTTTATTTTAATTATTCAAATCTTCATATTCATTTTTAATTTAGCATAATTTCCACCTGACTGACACCTGGCTATATAATTACATTTCAGTCTGTGCTAAATGGAATGCATGTCATCTATGTCCCACCATCAGTTCTCAAGAATTCCCCAGCAATGTGGCTGCAAATGGTCACCAAATACAGAGGTAAGACTTGCAGAGATCGTGTTAACAACAATCTCTTCAAAGTGTTACCCCTGACTATGGGTGTGGGGTCCTGGGTTATCTGTGACAAGGTGGTTAGGTTTGTTTTCAGGGTTTTCTCAGGACCTGTTATCTGGTCTTCCTAGGACAGCAAAATATAACCTCAATTCTGGTTTGACTGGAGCTGGAGCCTTAATAGTGCTATCCACCAAATAAATCCTTATCCAGTGGATAAAACTTATGGAAATTCTATGTGGATAACTTTATCCAGGCTTCGTACATATACTGTAGTTAGGTTAAGCCTTTTTTCATGTTTGCAAATACCTTAGGAGGGACTTTGTTTTAAATAAGATACAAATGTTTTGTGTTTTGATGCAGCAACCTGTGCCCTAGTGAGCTCTCGTGACCTGCACTGGTCCTTACATGCAAGTAAAGATGTCAAGGATATCAACCTTTCTTCAATCAGAATGCTGTTACTGGCTGACAGGGCTAATCCATGTAAGTTACTTCCTTTCATTCATGCTTAGTCCATGCATGTTTTACAATCATCACATCACATGCATGCAGACTCATATGCACTATCAAATACTTGGGTACATATTTACAGAATTACGGCTATATGATATATGTAAATTTGGAATTTATCTATCATCCCACACCCCCTCCAGGCCTACATGTCCTGCCACTTATTAAATGACCAGGGTGCAGGCACCTTTTGATGGGTTGGTATGATGGATAACAGCAGCTTTGGGATCCTATTCTTTAACCTTACCTGTCACCATTAAAAATGCAGATAATGACAGTAGTTTGAGGGGTGAAGCAAATTCCACAAGTACAGTATTAGTTGCATTAATAATACTGATTTAATCTATATTTCAGGGTCATTATCTGCCTGTGATGCTTTCCTCAATGCATTTGAGAGCAAAGGTCTAATCCCTGAGTCTCTGTGTCCATGTGCAAGTTCTTCAGAAACAATGACTGTTGCCTTGAGAAGGTAAGCATCTTGGTTTTACTTTACTGATTAGCCTCTGTGTCTCAGTGTCATATGTGAGTAGGGTTTCTAAATGGTTCTCTCCTGTGCTTCAAGGGTTTTTCTCCGGGTTTTCCAGTTTTCCTTCCTCCACAAAAATAAATTTCTAAATTCCAATTCGATCATAGAATGAGGGTCAGAGGTTTGTTAGCCACTGGTTATTGAGTGCTACCTTCGTAAAAACAAGGACCATTTAGTATCAGTGTATCTAATCAGTGTATCTCCTCTTCCTGGCAGTCTTTCACCCTTGTACTTTTGCTCTTACATGTTTGATTCATCTTAATATTAGTCTAAGACATCACCAGTGATAGGCATGTATTTATTTGTATTAAATGTTCTTTCTTTCAGACCTGGTAAGCCTGGCTCAACAGCAACTGGTCGTGGTGTTCTGTCTCTGTCAGGGTTAAGTCATGGGGTAGTCCGGGTAGACAAGGAGGGCTCTCTGACTTCACTGACCCTTCAGGATTGTGGTACTGTCTTGCCTGGAGGTCAGTAAAACATCAGGATTATTAAGTACATCCTTTTGCATAGGGTCAATAAGTCTTCATTACAAACTTAGAATCCAGCTGTACCAAAAAGGATTGTTAAAAATCAACCAGCCTTCACCCAAGTCTTAAAAGTCATATGTCTTGCAGAATTCAAGGATATGGGGCAAAAAAGTGCTTTATTTTCAAATACATCATGACAGTATGCTTCGTATTTTTTCTCTAAATTTTTGAAAATGTGTTTTTTTGTATTGGGAAGAGACTTGGAGCTAGGGCCGCTAAGCTAAGCATCAAAACGCACTGTGATTGGTCAGTTCGTGCTTGCTTCGGACACCTGGATCTAGCTAAATTACATATTACTATTATTGCTCTTACCAGCCCGCATTGCTGTGATAAAGTTGGAAGGTTCACCTTGTTTGTGTCGAAGTGATGAGGTGGGGGAGCTGTGTATATCAAGTGGTTCTACAGGGAGTGCCTACTGGGGGCTTGCAGGCAAAACAAACCACACCTATAAGGTAACGTTAAGAAGAATCCTTATGAAATCCATGCAACCAGCCAATGGTATCTCTATTCTCTTGAATAAACTGACACCTTGAAAATAATCCTTTAAATTTTATCCATTCCCTGAAACAACCTCTGGGTTGATTAAAGTCAGGGCATGGCTAACAACGGATAGATTGAATTGGAATTTAGCTGAATGTAAGGTTTTACGGAGGAAGAAAAACCAGGGAAACCAGTAGAAAAACCCTAAATCATATGAGACCTATACCAAACAAATTCTACTCACATGTGATGCTGAGTCCAGAAATCAAACTTGAGACCCCAAAGATGAAGGGTGAGAGTACTACCATTATGTATACAGTACATCACTCTTGATTGACACCTATAGATACACTGAGCTGTTCCTCTGTTTCCCTTGGTCACTGTCCAAGAAATGACAGGGGAATGACATTCAACATCCAGTCAATATTCGTATAATAGTAGGTGTGTTAATATGGACATGTTGTGTTGGTTTCCAGGTGCAACCACATACTGAGGATGGTATTCCTATTGATCCTTACATGCAACATGGTGATTTTGTGAGAACTGGTCTCCTTGGCTTCATGGGACCAGTAAGTACATCTTAGAATGGTTTTTACATGAGTGACAAACTTTACAGGACGTTCATAATACAACATGCCTCTCATTTTTGTTCTTTGATCTATCCAATCAATGCGTAGCTACTGTTACAGTAAGCAGGACATGCACTGTACAACATTACAATGGTTTCTTGTTGCTTTTCAAATCATTCTATCAAAACGTATAGTTCAGGTTACAGTAACATACAGTGCAATCACCATGACTACAGACATATACTGTACCTTATCCACTCCCCAATATTGTTAGTACTTAGTATTTTCTAAGGTTGACCTTGTTTGTTATGATGGCTTCGGTTGTTCTTCAAATCATTCTCTCAAAATGCATATTACCCACTCCCCACCATTGTACGTGGTATTTTCTCAGGTCAACCTTGAATGTAATGATCAATAGTTTCTCCCTCCATCTAAGAGTATTGTTGTTTCCCCCCTGTAGGGTGGTCTTGTGTTTGTGTGTGGTACAGTTGATGGTCTTCTCAACGTCGGTGGCAGACGACACAACTGTGATGACCTAAAGGCTACAATACTTGCTGTAGATCCAATCAAGTTTGTATACAGAGGACGAATCGCTATATTCTCTATCCCTGTTCTCAAGGATGATAGAATAGTGGTGGTGGCTGAACAGAGACCAAACTGCACTGAAGAAGAGGTTTGTGTTGTTACCACTGTCTTTCATTGCCATGCGCTGATCGAGACAATCAAACAATCAATCAAACAAATTGTTTGGTACCTTTACATACTCTGATTGACAGAAGTGTATTGCTTGATTTTCAAGTCAAGGCAGTTGTCTCAATTAGTGCACAGCAGTGAAAACAGTGGTAACTCAGAATTAGGAAAATGAAAGGTTGAGGCTAGCTATCATTGTTATGATGATTAAATGATTGTGATTGTGATGATGGTGATGGTTGGCATGATCATGATTTTAAAAAATGAAGATTTGATTATGATAGCTTTTGGGTTGTCATTGATATTGATTAATAGGTTGTAATGATAGTGATGCAATTGTGATGGATAATGATGATGATTATGACTGACTGTAGTGATGGTGATCATGATGCTGATGCTGATGATGATGGTGGTGGTGGTGGTGATGATGATGATGTTGATGATGATGCTGATGATGCTGATGATGATGATGACATTGGTGATTTTTGTGTTAATTATATTGCCGATATACAGTTTCTAGCATTCATGCTAATGTTATCATATCATTGATTCATTCTTCATTTCTTTATCACAGAGTTTCCAGTGGATGAGTCACGTGTTACCTGCAGTGGACAGCATCCATAACGTGAGTATGTCATATATATTCCTCATCGAATATACTGTTTTGTTTACCTATTTTGTTGTTTATTTGTAGGTTGGTATTTATTGTCTTTGTTTGGTGGCTCCTGGAGGATTACCAAAGGTTGGTTTGCATTGTTTTCTAAAGGCCCGTCCGCATGAAGGTTTTGAAAGGTAGTGATTTGAAAAATTGTTAATTTCTTTTCCACAGACAACATCAGGTTCTGTGCACATCCACGAGACAACCCAGAAATTCCTTGATGGATCGCTTCATCCTGTTAATATTCTGATGTGCCCACATACATGTGTAACGAATCTACCACAGCCCAGGCAGAAACATCCAGGTTTGTAAAATCCTTTGAAAGTATTATCGTTTTTTTCTGCGGCTTGCATCGATGCCCCGAGATCTTCAATAAATTTTATACGTGTTATTGTTATTGTTATTTTTCATTCTCCTTTTCTTATCTTTTTCTCTTCTCTTTTCTCTTCCCTTCCTTTTTCCTTTTCATTTCTTTTCTTCTTCACTTCTTCTCCCTTTCACTTCACTTCCCTTCTCTTCTCTTCTCCTTTTCTTTTCCCTTTTCATTTCTTTCCTTCTCTTCTCTTCTCTTCTCCTTTTCTTTTTTTTCCCTTTTCATTTCTTTCCTTCTTCACTTCTTTTCCCTTTCCCTTCCCTTCCCTTCTCTCGCCCTTGGCTTCTGTTTACTTAACTACAGAATGAACGCATTTTCATTAGAGTTACTTTTTCTTGTTCACAGAACCGGGTCCTGCAGCAACTATGGTAGGGAACATCGTGATGGGTACAAGAATAGGAGGTGCAGCAGGAAGAGAGATTGCTGATACAGGAGAAGAAACAGATCTGGCAAGAAAGGTACTTCCATCTATATATAACAACAGGACTAAGTCATGACTCCCGACATTCTGGGAAACCATTGAATTCGGAAATTATTCCAGAGTCGTTTTACTATGTGCTTTCCTTCGATGCAAAACCTACTGCCACATTACACCACATTACATCACATACTGCCACATTACACCACATTACAACACATACTGCCACATTACACATCACTTTAGTGCTGTCAAGTTTTGTTGTCAACATTCGTATTATTAACCTGTGATTTTATCTCTTTTTTTCAGTATCAATTTTTGTCTGAGATTCTAAAATGGCGGGCTCAGGCCTCTCCTGATCACGTGCTGTACACTTCTCTTAACTCAAAGGTAAGTACAATACTATAAACCCCTTGCACGTGACATCAAAGCAGCTCAATTTGGAGGACAAAACAAAAGGATTTCAATCTCCTGAGAATTGGAACCTATTGTTTTGTCCTCCAAATCGAGCTGCATTCCGACGTGCTGTAAGGGGTCTATGTGTACATTGAACGAGCTCAGATAGGAAGATGATATTTGTAATGTTTTGGTTGGCTCAAGTCAGTAACTCAGGCATCTTGAAGTTGAAGAGATCTTAGAAATATCAAAAGCGCTCTAAAAACGCTGTTGGAATATTCTGATACTAACTACCCTTCACATTTGCAACGTGAATCTTACTGCTTTTCATGCACTCGTTATGGTTAAAATATTCGTCACGAAGGTTGATAGTTATTTCCGCATCGCGCATTGACCGCAAATGTCTTCATTACCATCTTCAGGGAACAGTCTCCGCTACTTTGTCAATCATCCAGCTACACAAGAGAGCTGAACGCCTCGCACAGTTTGCCCTTGAAAGTGGAAAACTGACTTCTGGTGACACAGTAGCCCTACTCTACCCTCCTGGTAAGTATTTGTCTTCAAGTATATGACACGTGGGAAACATTATGCCCAGCTGAAAAGGTGTGATTTGCTGGTCAATTATTCACGATATTTTCATCTTTTTCACCAGGTGTTGACTTCATAGTGGCTGTCTTCGGATGTATGTATGCTGGTAGGTACCAAAAAAATCATCATCCACTATTTTTTTACTAAATAGTAAAAAAAAATTCCTGGAGAAGTTAGAAAAATCTTCCCTAATTTCGAATCGTTTTCTTTCTTTAGGTTTAATCCCAGTACCCGTACGTCCACCGCATGCAAATAACGTCTCGTCTACCCTCCCCACGGTAAAAATGGTAACAGACGTCAGTAAAGCTCGCGCCGTCATGACTCTTGGCTCCATTGCTAAGATTTTTAAGAGCAAGGAAGCGATTGCTGTAGTCGATTATAAATCGTGGCCATCAATTATATCCACCGATGATGTGCCGAAGAAAAAGCTTGCAAATCATTACCGCTGGCCAACACCAGAGATGATCGCGTATCTGGATTTTAGTGTATCAACAACTGGGATGCTGTCGGGTGTCAAGGTTTGCTTCCTTTGATATTTATTTACTGTTTAATTTGTCTCCTTTCCCTTTCTTTCATTTCAACTTTTCTTCTATCATCTCTTTTTCTCTTCCTTTCTTCCTCCTTCCCTTCTTTTCCTTCATTCCTTCCTTTCACTCTTCTTTTTATTCTTTCTTACCTTCTCGTTTCCCTTTTTCTTTCTTTCCTTTCCTTTCATTTTCTTCTTCATCGTCTATTTGTTTATTGTTATTTCATATTTACACAGATATTTCAATACTAATGGCTGTTTTTCCCATTCCTCTAGATGTCCCATGCTTCTGTTACTGCATTGTGTCGATCCATGAAACTCGCCTGTGAGCTCTACCCATCACGTGACATTGCTATCTGTCTAGACCCATATTGTGGACTTGGCTTTGCTCTTTGGTGCCTGATAGGGTGAGGATCATTCTTGTCATTCTTTATCATCGGTCCTATCGACCATCCATTTACTTATAACCCTAAACTGACCTGTATATACCGACCATCACCATTCTCATATTCTTATAAGCAGACACTTGTCATCATACTAGTCTGGTCGCATTAACTCTTATTGTCAGTTATCTTATACCGACCTGTATATACCGACTATCACACTAATCCCTACGAATTACTATACACTGTTCATACTAGTATGATCATATTAACTCTTGTTGTCTGCTTTACATAGGGTATATTCTGGTCATCATACGATCCTTATTCCACCGGGCGATCTCGAGACGAACCCAGCGTTATGGCTTTCAGCAGTGGCGCAAAATAAAGGTCGGTGTAAAATTTACTTAAAACTAAAAATAAAATGTTTGATAATTATTTCAGGCACTGCTATCATTATTATTATTGAATGGAAGTGCCAATTTCCTCACAGGCCGACAATGCAACAAAAAAAGTAAAAAAAATGCGTTGGCAGCGCTATAAAAGAGGCTGTTATGTAGATCACCTGATGTCCCTTCATGTGGAAAAACTTATCTTCCTCATTGTGCTTTCATTAGTTTGCCTAGTCACCTATTATAATTCTAATTTGTCTTGTTATTTCAGTTCGGGATACCTTCTGTTCGTACCCCGTAATGGATCTGTGTACGAAAGGTCTTGGTCAAGCTATCCCCACCCTCAAGGTAAAACAGAAATTATTAGATAAACTCGCAGGTTCTGACGACTTCACCGCCTTCACAACCAATCCCATTCTTCCGTATTCCAACTCGCACTCTTGCACATAAATCCTGGCTACACTTATGACTGAAGAAATTAGTGCGAGTTGCGTTCTTACAAGTCTTCCTGTTAAAGTAGGGAAGGACCTCCTCTTAGAGATTAATCATGCAGGCACCACGGAGGCCCGCCCATGCTTTTAGCCAAAATGATTTCTGTTTTGAGTTGCCTAAAGCTTTGACATGCCTTTAATGCAATGAATATGTTGCAATTGCCGTTCAAAACCTCGGCACTGCAAATTGCATATCCAAGAGCCTCAATTTCCAAATTTTCAGGGGGATGCGGGCGCCATTCCCTCGGACCCCCCGATTACTCCCCCCACTCAAAACTATGCTCCGCGGTCCCTGTTAATGATGTGTTGTTGACTTCTTTCAGGCTAAAGGGATCAATCTGACCTGTGTCCGTAACTGTGTGGTAGTAGCAGAAGAAAGACCAAGAATCACCTTGACTACAGCTTTTTGTCATCTGTTCTCTGGTCTTGGTTTATCACCACGAGCTGTAAGCACCTCGTTTGGATGTCGAGTGAACGTGGCCATTTGTACACAGGTAATCCATGCGAGATATTAACTCGCTACGATATAGTGGGAGATCTATTATTTTGAGTTGGTGGTTGGACCGCTAGCAATAAATGTCAGTTTTACATTTCTCAGAGATGCCACTTCCAAACGTTTTGAGGAAGTCCTGGGCAAGAAATGGGTAGGGTAGGGGAGGTGACGTGATGAAATTGAAAGTAAGATGGGAGAGAAAGGAAACGGAAAAAGCAACAACAAATAGCCGCGCAAACAAAATTGTATGTCAATATGCATGTCCATGATGGGAGAGAAAGAAAATGGAAAATCTGGGAAGAGAAGGGAAAGTTAACAACAGACAGCCACATAAACAAAACTGCATGCCAATACGCATGTCCATGACAGATATACAAATACACACACAGTACTAGTATCAATACGTAATGCATATATGTTACATTGTCAATTCTCAGGGTGCATCTACTCCAGAAGCTTCTAGCGTGTACGTGGATACACGTGCTTTAAGAAACGACCGGGTGACCATAGTAGAAAGAGGGAGCCCTAACAGTGTTTGTTTACTGGAATCAGGCAAGGTACGTTGTTAACCCAAACGACAGGCTCTCGAATCACTCTCCTGGTTTGGCTGTTGTTTCAAGTTTTTTCTTCTTCTTTGTTTCAGATTTTACCAGGAGTAAAAGTTGTCATTGCCAACCCAGAAACGCGTGGAATGTGTGCTGACTCGCACCTTGGCGAGGTATGTTGTCATATTGATCGCTTAGCCTGCATTAGCCCGCGTGATGGACCTAACTGTCCATTGCCTTCAACAGAGGATCGCTACGCCCAGGCTACTCATACATAGACGTATTTTACGTATGGACGAACATGTTCAGAACACAGTGTTACTTTTCTTTTCTACTATTTCTTCCCCCCCCCCCCCCCTTTTTTCTTTTTTCTTTTGCGAGGGTAGGATTTAATAGCCTCTGGCTAACAAACCTATTTTCTTCTTTTCCAAAATTTGCGCATTCAATTGAAAACCTAATATCGTGGCCCAGTGTGTGTGTGAGGGTGGAAGGGGGGGGGGGGGGGGAGGGCAGACGAGAAATATGCGTTAAGTGTTGCGCAATAGGCAGTTTTGATCATTTCAAGTCAATGATCATTTTTTGCGCGCAATTGTTCATGTTTATTTTGTGATTTCAGATCTGGGTGAACAGCCCCCATAATGGCGCAGGATACTACACAGCTGGTGATGATAAGCAGCTAGACGAGCGATTTAACGCACACCTGACGACAACTGACCAAAGCACTGGATATGCTAGGACTGGTTACCTTGGTTTTATTAAGAGAACAGACTTTACACAGACTGACGGAGGTGAGTGAGGTGTCTGGAGTGACCACGAAAAATGACTCCAAGTCAAAATGGACTTGATGTGTTCATACATTTACTGTATTTTATCAAGTCCAACTGGTTACTCAAGTGAATAGATCTTTTTCGAACTCGTAAAATACCGCTGTGTTCATTGACCACAGATTCACTTACACAGGTTTAGCCTCATTTCAATGTGTCAAAACAGTCACAAATAAGGTAAAGTAAAGAATGCATAACTTCAACAATACAAACACTTTGAAATTCCACGGACCTTCACTGAAACACATGAATATTCTACACAAAATCGAGGCTAACCCTGCGTAAAGGAATCTGCAGTCAAGGAAGACAGCGGTATTTTAAGAAATCAAAAAAGGTCCATTGCTTTAACCCAGAGGTCTTGTGCATTTTTTCTCAAGTGTATTTTCAGAATTTTGTTATCAATAATTATTTGTACCATTTGTTTTTTTAGCTCGTCATGACGCTTTATTTGTGGTTGGTTCCCTGGAAGAGACCATGATGCTTCGGGGCATGAGATACCACCCAATTGACATCGAGAACACTGTTATTCGATGCCACAAACACATCTGTGAATCGTAAGTACTCAGTAAAGGACTTGACGTGTTTCTATTCTTTGATACATTGCTGTTGCATACCCGAATCAATTTTGAGCTCATTTCTGCAAATGTCACTTCTTATATTATTGTCGCAGCTGTTGTTTTTGATGATGATGGACTAGAGTCCGAAAGCTAGGGAATAAATAAATCTTTTGCTGGTGAAAAATATTTCAATTCAAAAATGTTTTTGATGTTTGTCGCTGTGTCTGTTGCGAAATTTTTCTGATTTTTATGTTGCTTTTATTTTTACTGTTGTGATTTCTTGTGTTATTGCGGCTGTTTCTCTTTTTGCTAATGCTGTTGTGGTTGCCGTGTATTGTTATTACTGCTGCTCTCGCTGCTGCTGCTCTTGTTTTTTTAGTACAATTGATTCTGTTGCTACTCTCCTTCACCATGTTCTATAATATCAACCAATATAAAATATCGATATAATAATCATGTGTCATCACTTTCCCATTGTACAGGGCTGTGTTTACATGGACCAACCTACTGGTTGTAGTAGTAGAACTAGACGCTGATGAAAGCAGAGCACTAGACGTAGTCCCCCTCGTAACCTCATCTGTCCTGGACGAGCACCAGTTGATCGTAGGCGTGGTCGTGGTGGTCGACCCAGGGGTTGTACCCATTAACTCGCGAGGCGAAAAACAACGAATGCACTTAAGGGATGGCTTCTTAGCGGACCAACTAGACCCGATTTACGTGGCTTATAATATGTGAGCTGATAACAATTCATTAACAATAGATTTAATTCACAACCAGTCCAGTGTTAAGCGCCCAGAATATTATTACCTGAAAGCTGTTGGACGGACAAGAAAACATTGGTCATTTGCTGTTAATTCAAATCCCAAAAAGCTGACTGCTACAATAATGGCCTTCTTAATGTAGTAAATTTAATATTCGAGATTATACCTACGGTCTCAGATTAGACTGCTAGACAGTACTATGACGAGACATTCAAGAATCCCACACGGTGGAGAAATGCAGAGATTAAATAGCTAAATAGACAGTACAGGTGAATCCCAGGAAGGTGACAATATTATCCTGCACACGATACCAGAATTTTCATTTTCGCGCAAGAGAGGATTTGTATAAGTGAGAAACTATGGCAACTGTGACACTGAAATGGCTTCCTTATTCACCCATTGTGATTGGTTGTAGTGCAAATACCTTCGTTTTGATTGGTTCAAAGTGGAAATCATTTGAGTGTTACGTGCCAAGGTTTTTCTCTCACGTCAAATCAGCTCTGCTATCAGAAAGAATCCTTAAATTTATTAGTTTTCAGTACGAGCTACGTCTTCTTTAGATAACTCTATCTTATCCAACTAAAGAAGAATTCAGGTCGTATTCTGCATAATTATAAATCTTTAGACTATTCAATAAGAGTGAGAACGAATCATAGTATGAATAGAAAGCATTTCGCTTCCAAAACTTTCATTTCAAGCAAGATTTTTATACATATTGTTTTCGTCGTTGAAGACGTGCCCTACCGTAAATATTTTATGTGTGTGTGTGTTTTTGTCCAATTTTTATTCCTAAAACTTCGCTTAAATATTTCGAATCAAAACTTTCATTAGTAGAGTTTGCGCTCCTTACCGAATATGACAGCTCGACTTTTCATTTTAGCACCACTTTAGATAACTTCTTGTTCAACCATTGCTTTATCTAAAGAATCGCAGGAAAGCATTGATGTAAAACTTATCATTCGACAAATTTAGCAAAGACTTCAGAATGACAGCGCGAACACGTTCTTTTTCATGCCAGCACTTTAAGCTTGGATTCTTGGTAGGACGTCAGCCTTGAAGACGACAGCGTGTGCTTAAAAAAGAGCGTACTCGCACTGTCGTCTGAGACCATGTTGTCTGTGCTAAATATCTCTATTAGCTTCCCAAAAACGTTAGTTCCAATGTGTAGTTTAAAATCTAATGTAGATATAGTGTGCGCACAATAGCGAGTGAAGACGTTATGTCGTCCTGAACTGGACAGAATTGGTCAGGTTTACAAGAAATAGGATAAAATAACTGTGAATTAATCCCAGTGAAATAGTACAGAAACAAGCTATTCCTTTTAGTTTTATTATTACAAGAAACTCGTAATTAACAATAGTATGAATGTTCTTAATTCTCTCTCTTTTTTGGAGTTTGTGAGCTTGTTGTGGTCTTGAAGTGCACTAAAATCATGGATAAACTTCCCATCACGATGATCATCTATGTCTAAGATAAGATAAGACAAGATACTCTAGACTCCTTTTTTCCTCTACCAAGTCACTTAAATCTTTTTAGAAGATCCTGTTTTGAGGTTCTAAAATTAAAACTAAAAATTTCGACAATCAACGATAGACACTATTCGCTTTTTGAACTCCACCTTCTCAATGTCATTTTCCGGGACAAAGAAAGAACGGCTGGCATGGACTGGTTAAATGTGCTGACTGAAAAACGTCAAAAAGAAATCAAGCTAGTGCTTTTCATCTCTTATTTTTTTGGTAATTGCCAAAGAAATAAGAATTATGACGACTTAATTAGATTCATGATGCCATCGTACATTGTTTCTTTTCTTCTTCTTGGCTGTATTCCGGCACCCGGCCACTGTATTCCGGTGTTTCAGCATCTTTAGACTCGTAGATAGAGCAGAAACTATGCTAACCGCACGGTTACGGTACAGAATTGACGACATCAAACTACAACTTGCCAAAAAGAAGAGGTCTACTCGATCGTTTTAAAATTGTCTCCAACTAACTTTGTTAATCTTAAGGAAATATTGCAGGATTTTTGGTGTTTTGTAGATTTATTTTTATTTAGTGTTTATTAGCTAGTGTAAATCAATCAGTGTTGTTTTGTATTGAGCTTGTAAAGCAATTCATTAGTATTAAGTTTGTAAATTTAGTCTTGGTGCAACCAAACTAATTATATTTTTTAACATGTAAATAAAGAAAACCCAAAACACTTTTGCCTCGTTAGATACTGGAGAGATTTATAAAGAAATGAGTAAACGCGTAATGCGCAAAAAAAATTTGGACTCGAACTAGTCTTTCATTTCATGTTTCCCATTTCCGACCAAGTGTCATTCCCTAGAGTATCATTTCTTTGTTTAACGGTTGCGCATAAGAAGACACAATATGGATACAACTCAAACTTATTCTGAAGAGAATGAAACATGGTTTGGAATGGCAAAACACACCCAATCTAATCAGCAGCACTCTTAATTTGTATCGATCACTTTCTATATTAAGACTACCTCAGATGATGGTAGCCTACTCGTGCAGCCCGACTTTATATCTCTTGTTACTAGTTATTATGACTACCTCAGATGATGGTAGCCTACTCGTGCAGCCCGACTTTATATCTCTTGTTACTAGTTATTAAGACTACCTCAGATGATGGTAGCCTACTCGTGCAGCCCGACTTTATATCTCTGGTTACTAGTTATTAAGACTACCTCAGATGATGGTAGCCTACTCGTGCAGCCCGACTTTACCTCTGGTTACTAGTTATGTTCGGATGCACGCCAGATGATGATAAATCAATGAAACGAAGTAAAAACACAGCAGATTTCGTATGTGTGTGAAAAGTCACGGCACGGTTACGGCGCGGCGCGGACACGTCACCGAATGTCGAATGTTTTCATACACGGCACGGCACTGACATGGTCAAGGCAAGGCGCGGTCCGTGCCGTTAGTTTTTCATAGTCCTACGCAAAATGCTCCAATGCCAATAGATTTAAAGACAATTGAATAAAAATGATTTTATTGATATAGGCCATCAACTATGTGCTACGTAAGTACTACCAATATAACCAGGCCTGGGACATCTTGGTGAATGTCCAACTGAATGGTCACCATATAAGTTTACTTAGCGATTCGAATTACACGCACCCTAAGTGTAGAAAGGACTGCAGAAATGAATAGCATCCAGTTCTAAAAACGAAACTAACAATAAAACAATTTAAAAATTAAAATGCCCACCATTTACGTAATATGGAAAAAAATATGGAAATCTAAAAAATTTCATGCGAAGGAAATCTGAAAAAATGGAAACAGAATGAACATCAAGGAAAGGTATGAAACCGAGATGTGTTTGAAAATTTGAAGAACATAACTGGGTACTGATTTCCATTTTTTCGCGAACTGATACATAAGGGACCCTCTTAAGTTCTAGTAATGAAATCTAGATCTAAAGTATCAATGAACATGGACATCGTTCCAGGGATAACAGCTTGTCTTGTATGAAGCCATGTACAACTAACAGTTACTTGCAGAGTCTGTCTTTCTCCCTGTGCATCACTTCTCTCCTTCGTTATTAGTCTGTATCACAATCAGTGAGTAATCATTTTCTGGTGCGATCATAATCTCGAATTTTCGTGAACGAACGCGTAAGAATTTCAGGTCGTTCAGTGGGTCGAGGTCTCTGATAGAACAGCGGGCCATTTGGGCCAGGCTGCGGCAGTTCGCCAAGTATAGCTGTGTCGTCGTGTTATCCATGGTAGAACGTATAGCAACACCTTCAGCATTGGTGATTATAGATCCTATGACTCCTGGATGAGCATCGATTCGTTTGATAGTCTGCTCGACTTCTTCTGTTGTCGTCATTTTGGTTGGTAATTCTATCTTGGGTCAGAAACGGAAAGTAAACATCAATTTGAGTTATTTCGATTATTGGCGCGTCTGTTTGGTCAGCTTGACATCAAGAGAACAGACATTCTGACAGTTAATTTCTGCTAGTGCAAAGACAATCTATGAGCCTCTCAGGTAATAGTTATGACTCACAGACTGTTATATAGCGTGTCTGTGATATTTTCCCCTTCTTTTACTCTTCATTCCCTTTCGTTCTATTCAGTCCCATTTCGTATTGATATTCATTTCCCTTCCCTTCATTTTCCCTTTATTTCGCTTTGTTTGTTTTGTTGTGTTGTCGTTATTGTGGTTTTTTGGCTTCGGTTTTCTTCTTTCGTGCTCATTCAGGCCTCAGTTCCAATTAAGAATCACATTCCTTTCTTTTCTTCATTGATTTTTTTATTTTTACTAAATATAATCCTAACATGCTAAATTCGCGAATTCCAATTCGATCTGTGAGTTACCCCCGTGAGTCCTGGGAGTCTGACTTTGATCAACCCAGACCGCGTTGTTTTGGCTCGATAATTAAGATGGAACTTTTTCTTTTTTTCCTTTCCTTTCCTTTTCTCAGTTTCCTTTCTCTTACTTTTTTTCAAAGAATTTTTTCCAAGAGCAGACGCGCGCACCAACAATTAAGAAACAATTTTTAAATGAGTCGAAACTGGGGGAAATATAAACAATTTTCTAGGCCTTGCTAGTGATACTCGTAATTTTCAAAAATGTAGAGAATAAAATACTGTAGTTCTGAGAAATCAAATTCTAGCTTTGAATCACAGTAAAGAATAAGATGCGACCATCTGGTATATGCATCAACCAATCCTTCCTTCAAAATATTTTGCTAATTTTTTTCACTCCATTCTTATGGGCTCCGCCAGTGATGTCATTAATTAATGTTGGCATTCAGGTCACCGCAAGAGAAACCACGAAAATCTTCGAGTTTTATCACAAACCAGATAAATTATTAAACACCAAGATTTTAAAATAAAAATCATCTTCCCCAAGAAATTTAAAGCGAGCTCGATTCGTTTAGTTTTTATTGCTTTTAGATATTATTTTTAGCTCGGCAGAAATGGGTCTTTATAATCAAAATTCCCTAATGATTTTGTTGGGTCACAGATCACGAAGCTGAATGCCTTCGTAGACGCCAAGCATTTGTAAAACAGCTTACTTTGGTATTTTTTCCTGGTTACGAAGCAAGAAAAAAGGAAATTGTATTCTACTTGATCACACACGAGAAAGAAAACAAAAGAAAGCAAAAAAGACAAAAACAATTCGGCGATGAAAAGTTTTGTCGTTGTCAAGTAAATGCTTGAAACTGAAACTGATGTCAACGGAGAGTTCCGATTAAGAGAGCGAATAATACTCGGATAAGACAAAGATGAGTAGATAGGTAAGTTACCGTCAATGAAAATCAAATAAGCTCTTAAAGTAACTATGTATGACAATTACCTTGTGAAGTAAAGCAATAGAAGTTCCAGTAGAAATATATTTTTGTGTTTAGTGAAGTGACAGTCTGGACAGATAATATTGCGGTACTCCTTCGCTGTGAGTGATGGCAAGAATGTCACGCGCTTTGGATAATTTGGCAACAGGAAGCCCATGCTTATCAAATCGCTGCATGCTGAAACCGGAAATACTCTGGTGGCTCTGCATGACCTCTGAGCGGTAAGCGATGGGTCCAGGATATTTTAAGGGGATGGATGGATCCATATCATTTATTTCTTTTTCCATTAATTTTTCTCACGTGGACGCAAAGGGGTGGGACTGCTGGCTAAATGAAAGTAAAAGGATTTCCTTTTTCTTAGGAAGCACTTTATGATATTCGTTTTGTATGGAATAGGGGTTGGCTATCCACCCCCTGGATCCGCCCTTGTAAGACCACCACGAGAAAGGACCACTCTTTTTCTCCTTAGGTTAAAAAATCCTGGTAACCGAGAATGGTCTGGAAGGGGCTGGGAGGTAAGGGTGGTCAAACCCGTTGAACACTTTCAGACTCCACTAACCTCCTTAGTCTTTAGATGTTTATCGGGTAAGAAAAAAATAATTATCAAGAGAAAGAAAAGAATAATTATCAAGAGAATCAACCAAAAGGCATATATTGCGCAAGTTCCTGTAATTCAGTTCATACTGCAAGAGGAATTAATAAACCAGATATTATTATTATTATTATTATTATTATTATTATTATTATTATTCTCCTTTATGATCCAATACTGGTTTCAGTCCGGTCTTTTCCTTCACATTTTTTCCTATTTCTTCCTTTCTTCCTTTTTTCCAAGGGAAAATTACTAGTCCTCTGCTCTCTTTCATATAAAGGAGTCTTTTAATAAGCAAATCAGACCTTTTTTTGACATTTAAAAATGTGCATAAAATCAACTGCCTTTGTTCGGGATCCCTGTGTGGTATATATACATTTGCTCGATCAGGAGCCTGGGATCTAATACAAAAAAATGGCGGTCAAGACTTCGTTGAACAAAGAATGAAAAAGAAAACAAGAAAACTCGTCCTCATGAAGAATGGAAGGACTGAATGACAGGAATAGAAGACATACTGGAGCCTTCAAGCCCATTACAGGGTAAGTTACATCGTTCTAGTATAAATAACTGTGGAAAACTGATGTTTTTTACTGAGGAGAGACATTTGATTCATGTACTGTTAAGCTTATTATAATACGATTTCCAAACCTGATTTTCTGCTTAACTCTACAGTGATAATTGTGTTTTACAGCGCGCTAAAACTGCAAATTATTTTTCTATGTTGTGCTTAACCTGCTGTAGTTTTTATTGTGAGATACAAATTCAACAACTGTTAACTCTCATGCATGAAATTTGACAAGATTACTGAGCTTATTTGTCCTTCATTTCTAGGTGTTATGGCTCTGATTATCCAAAGTGTATGCCACCGGAAAGATTTGTTGCATCACGTTTAGTTGGGGGATTGAAAGACCTGTTTTCACAATTATCAAAAAGAAAGGATGTACAAAGTAAGAGAAACGGAATTGAAGTAATCACATATAGCACTGTTAAACTTGATTCTCTCAAAACTAGTAAAAAGTTCTTATTTTATTTAGGTCCCCAGATAAGAGATCATAAAGGCTCAGATACACGGTGCAACATTCTTTGCAACATTGCTTGCAACATTACGATTACAGTACTATTTCAGCAGCCAAATCAGAAAAAATCTCGATTTTTCTGCTTAATTTACAAGGGTAATACAAATTACATAAAAATAATAAAACAGACGTTCAAATTTTTATATTTTAGTGGGATGTTGCATGCAATGTTGCACCGTGTGTCAGAGCCTTAAGTTTCTTAGAGTACAACCTCTTATCAGGACCAAAATAAGAACTTTTTACTAGTCTTGAGAAGAAGCTAGGAGAATCAAGTTTTAGAGCATAGAACATCAAAACATTAGCAAGACTTGTAATAAAGATCACTAGAACACTGGACAATGATAAGGGAAAAAGAGGGGCATGATCCAGTCACTCATGTAAAACATGTTCAGGTATCTTTGGGTATTTTTCAATGTGGTCATCATATCAAATGTGGGTGAGAGGGCTGGAGAATGTTTTAGCAATAGACCTTTCCTGAATTCGTTTGGATGATCACGAAACACTGGTTCCAAGTCGAGTCTGAATAATTATGATTCTTTTATTTACCAAGGACAACCTCGATTTGAAACCATTGTTTCGTGATCATCAATGAAGCAAATTCGGGAAAGGTCTATTGTTCCTCCAAAAGAAATTGTGGTAAACTTGGTTTTCAGTTGATAACTCATGAACCTCTACAAAAACTCATCCTTTCAAATCTTCACCTTGACTCTCTAAAAGTATTCAGAATTTTACTAAGAATAGTTTTTACTTTCCATTATATGATTACCTGCTCATTTTGTTCTTCCTTGGACCATGGTACCATTATTTAGTATATTTAATTCATCTGAAATAGTGTATTTAATGTCAACACATTTGTTTCAGCTCAAGAAAACAAAAGTGAGGATGGAATACTCCACTCCAAACCATGTATGTAATTTAATAACCACAACTTGATTAAAAATATTAAAATTTATATCTAATTAATATAGACAGAAATAATAATTTTATTTTTATTTTCAGTTCCGAACCTTGCTGGAAGGTATAAAGTTTTAAACCTGATTGGCAATGGACAGTCTTCTATACTGGTAGCTGCTGAGGTATTCTAGTTGTTTTTGTTACAGTTGTATTTGTTGCAGTTGATGTTGTATTGTTGTTGTCTTTGTACAAAACAGATGAATCTATAAAAGTTTAAGAAAAATGAAAAAAAAATCTAACACCCCCCTCCCCATGAGATAACCCTGGATCCAACCCTATTGTTTATTTATTTATTTATTTTATTTATTAGCAATGTTTAAACAGGCGGTATCCAATTCAGCTGAGGCTGGTTTAAATGGAGGGAAAAAAACCTAAATAAATATAAATATAAATATAAATATATATACAAATACATATACAAAGGTTCTATGTAAACTATAAATGTTCTTACAATGACGTCTTACTACTTATTATGAACCACATAAATGCAGTTTAAGACCTTTCTTAAATTTTAGCAGGGATGTTTTCTTTCTTAGTTTACTGGGTAACGTATTCCACACTTTTGCCCCGTGATAGCTGTTGTTCAGACAAATAATGATAAATGTCACATTTCATTCAAAACTTCCTTAGGATCTTCACCATCCCACCAAAAAAGTGGTTGCCATTAAAATAATGAATTTAAACTACAAAGCCCTTGGTGCTCAGGTAAGTTGAACAATGAGTTCCAATAACTGTTGGGTTTTTCTCAAAATACAGTAGTTCATTCATCACAGATACAAGGTATCAGGGCTTGACACTAACATACATCAACTAGTCTGAGACTAGTAAAGGTTTGCTGTGGACTGGTGGGAAAAAGACCTTGGGACTAGTGATTATCCACAGTGACAAGCCCAAGGACTAACTAGTACCTAAAAAAGTTATAGTCAAGCCCTGAGTATATAATATAGTTCAGATTAGATGAATTGTGATTTATATTATAGCGATAGCTTCAGTAGATATTTTATTATCATTATATGCTAAATTCCAATTTGATGTGTGAGTTAGCCCTAAGATGATCGCACTTTTATACAAGGGTTTTTGTTCTCAGGGACAAAAATACTGGCTGGTGATCAGCCAAAATTTGCACTTGTCTGGCCAAATGCATCTTACATGGTTCAGTCCTCTTGACAAATATGATCAGTCACATTGAAGATCATTATTATGTTGAACAGTCAGATGTGACCAGTTTGTCATCATATCTGGGCATTGAGCAGTCTTGGTCTTTGCTTAACCTGCCTACTATGACCATAGTATGTGCTGCTAATCTGTATGTGCTGCTTATATGTGTAGGAAGCTGAATGTATCCAGCAGCTTAATAGAGCTGATCCATTACAAGTCTCCAGTATTGTTCGATTATTGGTAGGTGAAAAAATACAAACACAGTTTATGTTGCATTATAATATAGTTTGGATATTAGAACCTACACACTGAATGGTCAAGAACTGTGCTTTATTAGTGAACGAAGCATGGTTGCTGACGCCATCCTCATGTGTGCAGCAAACTTTGCAAATAGATAAGAAAATAGCATTGAAAACTAAAACAGATTTTCCCTTTCTATATAATAAACCACACATGAAATAAAACACTCCATTTAGTAATAAAAATGAAAAAAAACCTTTTCTTACTGTATGGATAAAAAGTTAAATTTTACACCGTAAAAAATAAGAGAGATCACTTACTGACGTTTCGGACGCTAGTCCTTCATCGGAGTAAAAGAGAGAATAAGAGTAGAAGGTAGTGTATATATGATAAAGATATTATTGGTTATCTATTTTCTATCTTTACCATATATACACTACCTTCCACTCTTATTCTCTCTTTTACTCCGACGAAGGACTAGCGTCCGAAACGTCAGTAAGTGATCTCTCTTATTTTTTACGGTGTAAAATTTAACTTTTTATCCATACTGTTTCATTAGAAACACCGACGCAGCCCACACTAGCTTACTGCTAGTTATCTCTCTTTTCTTACTGTGTTATTCATTCATTAGTTTATCCATTCATTCATTCATTTTCACTTATTCATTTATTCATTGCAATTCATTCATCCCTTTTGTTCTGATTCATTCATTCATTCATTAATGCATGGGTTTAAGAATTGGTTACCTCACAAAGGTATTAAATACTTTTTACCATTTTTTTTAGATTAAATATTTCTCTTTCTCATTCCAGAATAAGTTTATTTTTGACAACCATTATTGTATGGCATTTGAGCTTCTTCGCCCAAGACCTTTACATCAATATTTTCAGGTTTGTTCTCTTTTTTGTATTATTTCTATATTACAACTACAACTTCATGCCATGTGTCATTTTCTTGAGAATAAGATTCTTTATTTGAGTTGTATCCATATTCATGTGTCTTCTCCTGCACAACCATTAAACAAAGAAATCATAGTCTAGATCTGAAATAATTGTGAAAACATTATGCCCTGGAGGCCTTTTCATAGCTATAGTCTATCATGTTTTATCATAACTATATATAACTTACAGTAACTGTGCATTTTGTTTGGATGAGAAAATTTGATTTGAAGTTATTTCAACATTATGGTATTGTACCTCTAAGGTTACTGCAATTTTGCATGTTCTGCAGACCCAGACATTGCAATGGCTTGTCGTGAAATTGGCTCTTTGCTGCTGTCAATCAAAACTCATTAGTCTCGGTACCTTTTATATTTTTGAATGGCAGCAGTAAAAACCCATTTCACAACAAGATGTTGGAATGTCTGGGTTTGCAGAATATGTAAAACCACAGTAAAACTTTTAATTTCTTACATTCCATACAAAAACTGCTCTGACTTTTAATTAGAAATCTATTTATTTTCTGTCATTCACAGCGACTATTGAACCAGTAGTTATTTGAATTTAAAATATAAATTATATTTTAATATGTGATTTAACTTTATTATAATTTTTTTTAAATTTTATTAACTGGTTAAATATTTTGTCACATTTTTTGCAGAGAACAGAACTTGACTCTGAGGTTAGTTATTTTCCTGAAAAGTCATTTAATTTTTTTTCCTTTTTCAATTGAATTTAAAATGTTGAACTTTTTTGTGCAAACAGGAAGAAATCCTTGAGAAACTCAGAGAAATAACAACTCAGGTTTGTTTTCTTTTGAAAGATTATTTTCAAAGATTGTTTATTTGGTATTTCATTGAATAAATAGACTGAGATGGTAAAAGTAAACTATATGACCCCAAAATCGGTGTCGGTGGGGTATCGGCTGACACCACACTGTTAGGCTACTGTTAACCTACCGACAAACTACCAACACCCTACAGATATCTGCCTGGAAGCCACCAACAACCTACCGTAACTTTTTCAACATATTGTTTTATAACCTACCGACATCCTACTGATAACCTACCAACACCGATTTGGGGGTTGTATAGTTTACTATTAACAACTGAGATGATCACATATCCATATCATATCACAAATGAGCAAGTTCATGAGCGAGTGAGTGATATGATATGGAAAACAAGTGAATAAAATCAATATCAGGCTCATAACATGTAATAATTTGTTTATTACACATTTAGGGTCGATACAATAATACAGTTTACAATTTGCCGTGAAATAATATCATAACACTTCACTGATAGGGTTTTTATTCATGGCTTGATCCAACCTTAATTATTCATTTTATTGAAATGGTAATGAAATTTTATTATTTTGTACTTTAGATTCTTGGAGTATTGGGATTCCTCAGAAGGTAGGCAATATAAGCTGCAGCCTACGGAACCTTAGCACACCATTCCAGCACTTTTCGTATTTCTGTGACCTACCGATTCCAAGCATCTGGTGTTTTAGCTTCCACCGAGCGATAAAGAAATTCCAATGCCTCAACAGTCATTTTTCACATGAAAATGGCTGTTGAGTCACAGGAATTTCTTTATCACTTGATCAGAATGAATTTGGCTCTTTGTAATTTTGATTGATGGAAGCCAAACTAAAATGCCCGGATTCGGTTAGGTCACAGAATTATGGAAAGCACTGTAAGTCCTGCAATAATGTTTGTAAATGACACATAATTTATTATGATATTGCACTACATAGAATAATCTATTTTTATTGATGAAAATCCAATGCTGTGATAATAAATGAAATGCTGTTGTATCATTGGTAATATGTACCTCTTTACCTTGGGCATAATGTTTTCCCATTTCAGACGGTCAAGTGTCATTGATACATTAAGTTGTATCAATATTTTATGTATCTTCTCATGTGCAACTGTTAATTAAAAAATTGATACTCTTGGCTAGGGAATGAAACATGATCTCTAATGGGAAAACATTATGCTCAAGGTAAAGAGGTCAGTAAAGCCTACTGACTGGGTTTGTAGTTGGCTCTGAGAATGAGCAATAAAATACTGCATGATTGCAATGATTATAATTACAATCAAGTTGTTATTTTTTTGTAGAGAAAATGTCATCCATGCAGACCTGAAGCCAGAGAACATTCTCCTAGAGTCAGGTACCATTACATGTAATACATCATGCTTGAGATCATTCATTGTTATATTGATACAACATTATAACATATCATTCCTTGTGCTAGGTGAAAAGATGAGAATCAAGGTGATTGATTTTGGGAATGCCATTCGTTGGGTTCACAAAGAAGTGAGTACACTGTGATCTACAGACAATCCTCTGTTATTAAGAAAGCCCAGAACTGTTGTGTTTTTAAAGTATTAAAACCTCTGAAAATACAAGTAAAATGCATCCTCATTGTATAACCTAAGGGTAATAGTAACCATTAGTGCACCAAACCATCTGGCAACTGACTGTTGGTCAGCTGTTGCTCGGCAAATTGTCAACAGTTGGTCGACAGGCCATCACTACATACCACAGATAAATGGCCAAAAAAGCAAACAGCCGACAAACGGTTGAAAAACAGTCAACAATCGGCCGACAAACTGTTGACAATCGGTGGACAGATGTTTTGGGGGGCTGATAGTAGCTATTACCAACCTAAGTATTCTTTTGTTTTCAGATGTCACTGTATTATGATAACTTTGAGCTTCAAACTCTACTCTACCGCGCACCAGAGGTAATGCTATTATTATTGATGCCCATTTCTCTTACTGCATTTCTCAATATCCTATGAACTCAACAGCTTGTTGTGAAATTGTTTTTTTGCTGCTGCCAATCAAATCTAATCAGTCGGTACCTTCTATATTTTTGACTGGCAGCAGTGAAAAACCAAATTCCAATAGGAACTCACAACTACCGAGTTCACAGAATATTGAGAATCGCAGTAAATAAGTTGGGCAAATTGTTGCATCGGAGGGACGTAAAAGAACCACTGTGGATGTAAAGAAACCCTGGCAGTGACCATCCTTAGTGTCTGGCCTTTACTAATGATTGTGGGATTGGGTTGGGAATTGGTACGATGTACCTCGAAGGGGACCCCGTGTCCTATTGTACAGTACCAGCCTACGGGCAAATTAATAAATAAATAATAAAAGATCAAGTGACCCCCCTCCTACAGTAAGGCTTTACCAGTGGCATAGTGAGGGGTGGGCAAAGGGGGCCACCCCCTAAAATTACTAATAATATAATATTATTAGTTGGAAATGAAGACCAGCCATAGTTTTGAAGATAATTTCACACAGTGAAAATATGCTCCTCATTTTTCTTTTTTCAGGTAATGTTTGGAGTTCCATTTGGGCCAGAGATAGATATGTGGTCCCTAGGCTGTATAGTTGCCGAGGTGCGTAGTGTCCGTACGAATCACCTGAAATGTCAAAAGTATTTTATTAGTGATATATAAAACTGGCAGAAAGTTGACCATAGTTAATAGAAACATGAGAATTGGGAGAAATTTAATCTGACAATGAAATGTAAGTATACAAAACTACCCTGGAACAAACTGCACTCTTGTAAACAGATCCAAAGCACATGATTTTTTCAGTGGTTGAATATCTCAATTCCCTGGATGTTTCTCTGTTAGGAAGTTAGAAATTATAGCCGTTACCAATCTTCACATAGCAGACTGGTACTCCGCTATTTGAAACACCTTGCACTCAGTTTACTAATTCCTTCTTTGTCAGAAGTCACTATTCCATATATTAAAAAAAAAAATTATTCCGTATTATTTCCTATTTCAGCTGTACCTTGGTGAGCCTCTGTTCATGGGACAAAGTAAGACAGACATCTTACAGGAGGTTTGTAAACTAGAAATATCTATGTTAGTCCTTCAGAACTCATGATAACAATCCATATACCTCTTCTCTTGAGTGTGCTAATTGTATTGTTTATTCTCGTCTTGTAGATGGTATCCGTACTTGGTCCTTTCCCAAGAATTCCTTTCCAGTCTGGAAAATTTTACTCTGAATTTGCTGGTTTTATCAGCTCAAAAGCAGGTGGGTAGTTCGTAGTGTATTGAACTTACATCTAGCTCTCTAATTGTTTACATAGCATTTTATCTGAAGTTCAAACGATACCCGTAAAATTTTTATTGACTTCCAATTTATTTAAAAAGCATTTTAAGGGTTTTTAGGTTATTTTGACTGACGATTTTGCGTGACTTTCAATTCTTTTTGTTGGTTGCATTTTGCCAGACTTTCAAATGGTCTTCAAAAGGTTTTGACTAACTTCTAATTGGTTTTCGTAACATTCAACTGACTTTCAAATGGTTTTCGTAACATTCGACTGACTTTCAAATGGTTTTCGTAACATTCGACTGACTTTCAAATGGTTTTCGTAATTTCAACTGACTTTCAAATGGTTTTCGTTACATTCAACTGACTTTCAAATTGGTTTCGTAACATTCAACTGACTCTCAAATGGTTTTCGTAACATTCAACTGGCTTTCAAATGGTTTTCGTAACATTCGACTGACTTTCAAATGGTTTTCGTAACATTCGACTGACTTTCAAATGGTTTTCGTAACATTCGACTGACTTTCAAATGGTTTTCGTAACATTCGACTGACTTTCAAATGGTTTTCGTAACATTCGACTGACTTTCAAATGGTTTTCGTAACATTCGACTGACTTTCAAATGGTTTTCGTAACATTCAACTGACTCTCAAATGGTTTTCGTAACATTCAACTGGCTTTCAAATGGTTTTCGTAACATTCGACTGACTTTCAAATGGTTTTCGTAACATTCAACTGACTTTCAAATGGTTTTCGTAACATTCGACTAACTTTCAAATAGTTTTCGTAACATTTTGACTGACTTTCAAATAGTTTAACATCTTGAATTGCCTCATCGATTAATTTCTGTAGCATTTTACATGGTTTGTGCTGAACACTGCCACGGACTATTGAAGAGCATAAAATTTCCTAGCATTGTTGAAATTAGAACCCAGCTGTCTCTTGTTTACGTAGAATACGCTCTAGTTCTTTTACGTCAACTTCTCACCATTATCCAACCCTCAGGTCCTCCTGTTCCAACCTTGGAAAAAAGACTAATGAAGAAACTACACAACATGAAAAACTTTACCTTCGCAAACTTTCTTTCTGGTTTACTACAGTATAATCCAAGTGAGTAGTTTTTTTTCACTATCAACCATTTTTGGTATTACTTTTTTTTTAGTATTACTTTTGTCTTTTGCAACAAAATAGACCTCTTTACCTTGGGCGCAATGTTTTCCCATTTCAGACCACGTGTCATTCCCTAGAGTATCATTTCTTTGTTTAACGGTTCCGCATGAGAAGACATGAATATGGACACGACTCAAACAAAGAATATTATTCTCAAGAGAATAACACGTGGTCTGAGATGGGAAAGCATTACACTCAATCTTTAGTAACGAAATCGAGCCCAAAACTCTCAACATTATTGTACGCTGGAAAATTCGATTAGCCGAGAACATCGCATCTTGTCAGCAACGTTGCAGAATCAAGAACATCTCAATTATACTTCGGTAACGTTGTTAATAATGTTTTGCGCAACACTTATAGAGATGTACGTATGATTTAATTTTTGTCTGCGTAGGAGACTAACAGGGAACTCGCAACAGCTGCAGAGATAGACACGGCAGGAGGCTATTTTGTTGTTGCGCGCAAGAGCTTCCACCATATATACGGATGGTCCTTAAGTTTCATTTTTTTCTAATTTTTAATTTCTTTTCTGAAGCATAGTTTCTTTGTGTCTTTGTTATTTTTAGACAATCGTTTAACCCCGGTACAAGCAGCATCTCACCCATTTCTTGCCCGCCACGTCCCTTTCGCTCAATTTCTTACAACAGAAGACGAGGTCCAAGGTCGCTCAGACACTCGTCGTTCGGGTGTACTTCTGACACCCTCTCAGTATACATACCGTCCAAGCATCGATGATGATATCCGTCGACAACACCTCTCATCCCTAGACCTACTTCACCGTGGGACAAGAGGCAAGGATTTCCTGGTACCAAAACGTACTAGCACCCCTCCTGTGGGGCGAGTGGTTCCTCTGGTAAATTATGATAGAAGTAAATCAACTGATAAAGAAGACTCGAAGTGTCATCTAAATCAAGGAATATCTGAGAGACAAACTCCTGAAACTCAAGTCACGCAGGGCCGTGTATTCCAGGGTGACAGAAATAGCACTCGGAAACTAGTACAAAAATCCGTTTCCTTGAAGATCGAGGGGAAGGCTTTACCTGTTTCGTCTAATGTATTGGAAAACAAAAGTGATCCTTTGTTACATGAACCCGCGGGACACACGCGAGTGACTGAGGGAAAGGAGTTTTTATTGGCCAGTAAAACAAAAGGCATGGCTTCTTTGAACATCCCAGTTACGACACTTGATGAACGTCGCTGTCAAAGGAGTTCATCAGAGAAACTAGTTGATAGGAAAGGGATGTTAAATACAATTGAATTCGACGGAAAACATTGCCAAAGAAATGACGCATTAAAAGACAAAAGATGTAATTGGCTTGAAGGTGGAATGCCCAGCAGTACATGTGTTGGTGCTGTTACTATGGGTTCTCGGGAACAAACTCAATATAATGAGGAAACATTATCTCCTAGAACACGAATCTTTCGCTCAAAGAAACCCGAAACCAAGGAAGATTCCCTTTTACGAGATAATGAACTGAGCATTTCAGATAGTTCTTCCTCTAGTGCCGAAGAAAGTTCGTTCGAAATGCTTTCAGAGGGTCAATCATTGCAGGCGAGTTTGAGTTCAGACTCCTATCTACCAGAATCTTATTCAGAAGTCGAAACATGTCGTATGTCGTACGCGACAAGCGACAGAAGTGAAGACAAGACTGTCGAAGAATATACGTTTTTGCGCAACACGAATAAGACAAATAAACGATCATCGTCTTCTATCAAGATGTCAGACATCAAAAACAGCAGCAGTAGTCGAAAAAGAACTATGTTACCAGACATTTCATCGTCAGTGAGTGAGGATTTTTCTTCTGATAATGAAATTACTGAGTCGAAAACACAAAGAGGAAGTTCGTCGAAGAAAATTATAAAATTACATGAACTGGAAAAAGCAGCAGCAAAGAAAACAACGCGGCGACTAAAAAAGGTGAGGGCTGGAAAAAAAATTCTTAAAAGTCAAAACTTTTGGTGTCAGTTAAGGCGCGGAAATACGAGCAACAAAATCGTGTAACTTGTTGCGCAACATTGTTGGGATGCGTGTTGCAGAGCGAATGTTGCTTGTGTATCACCCCGCGCGCAGCAAATTTTTCTTTGTTGCAGAGAGTAGAAAGAGCTACTACTTCTGTAATAAAGTCGCGCAACAAAATGTTGTTGTTGTATAGGGTGGTAATACGAGCAACACTCGCTCTACAACTTGAAACGCAACATTGTTGTGTAACAAGTTGCACGATTTTGCTACTCGTGTTTCTGCGCCTTTAGCGACGCCGATAATCTGAAGGCGAGAAAAAATAAGGAAGTAGAGGCGAGAAACGACGGGACAGGAGTTTCTTGTTAAACACACTTGCATGAAGGCTCGCCGGTGTATATACTAGGAAATACAAGTGCCTTGTAGTTTATTCCGTGGTATGCCACGAGAAAATATTGTATAAGTAGTATGTATTATAATTGTCCATTCTTTTTACAACAGGGGGATAATCGAATTAATTTAACACCCAAAAGAGCACGTCGTTCACTAAAACTAATGAATCCACACGAAGATGACGTAAGTATACAGTGAATATGTCTAGAAATTACTAGTATCATCACCATCACTCTTCCATCATCACCACACCGTCACCATTGCTAGTATCATCACCATCACCCTTCCATCATCACCACACCGTCACCATTACTAGTATCATCACCATCACCCTTCCATCATCACCACACCGTCACCATTGCTAGTATCATCACCATCACCCTTCCATCATCACCACACCGTCACCATTACTAGTATCATCACCATCACCCTTCCATCATCACCACACCGTCACCATTACTAGTATCATCACCATCACCCTTCCATCATCACCACACCGTCACCATTGCTAGTATCATCACCATCACCCTTCCATCATCACCACACCGTCATCATCACCATCATCATTCCATCAACATCTGATTCTTATTTGTCTACTTTTCTAGGAGGTCAATCTTCTTTAAACCGAACAGTGAAGCAGGTCTTCCCGCTGGTAATCTGTGAAGACGTTACTATTTTATTTTGTAAGGAAGCAGTTTTTATATCTTGTATAAAAGACGTATATTTTTCCCCATTTGTAGATAGTTATCTCTTACAGATGTTATTCCTATATCAAAAAATACTAATTAAAAAAACAATTTTTTAACATCTTTCAGTTCACTAAAATGTTGTTCTTTCCAGCTGATCTGAGAAAAAATATTAGCCAATCAGAATCGAGAAAATTTGCAAAACTGAGGTGACGTCATCCTTAGTAGGGCGTGTTTTAAAGCTGCACAAGAGAGCAGCAAGAGTAATAATGCTAATAATCAGGCTTCTAGTGTTAAGCTCTTCAATAGTTTAAAGTGGCTTCCTTTATATGAAGAAGTGAAAATATCTAAATGTTGCCTTGCATACAAACGTATTAAGGACAAAGTTCCAATATATATTGAAAATTTCTTAAAGCTTAATAGTCAGCGTCATAGTCGTAATACTAGATACAGTAATATTAATTTCACTTGCCCAAAGTTCAATCGTGTGACTGAAGGGGGTAGAACGTTTGCTGTTACTACCTGCCAACTATGGAACAGTTTAAACCTAGAACTTAGAAAGTCTATATCATTAGGAGTTTTTAAAAACGATTATAGGAATATTTTATTTAAGGAACAGCAGGAATTACACCATTTTATAGTTTAATAATTATTAGTTTTTATAGTATAATTATTATATATATATATATAATAATAATAATAATTCTTATCATTTTATTGTTTTATTATTCTTTTCTAAGTTTTAAATGTATATGTATTTTATAATTTTAGATAGAGGGCCACTAGTTTATTAGTTTTAACTATTCCGTGTCACCCTCTTTAAATAAAGAGTTTATAATTATTAGTAGTAGTAGTAGTAGCTCGGAGACTCGGGAATCGGTTAATAATGTATATTTTTCCACTAAATGATGAATATCATACTAATTTTATACAAAATATCAATAACCTTCTGAAAAGCTAGATTTATCTCAGATATAAATTTTTGTAAGTCGATTTGCACAGGCTTCACTGATGACACCTCAGTTTTGCAGTGACGTCATTTCTACGTCACTATTTCAGATCAGCTGGTTGGGCCTGTTGGAGGGAGTGCAGACACACCTCGTGCAACCCCCTAAGTACGGGCCTGTGCATATAGAGTATTTTGGGTTCGCTGCAAAGGATTTTTATTTTTACAATTCTCGCGCGAGTACTGCAGTACTCTGAGGGGGAGGGGAACATTACTCTCGCTTATGCATTGCGTTACTTTGAGAGAAGCATTGCGTGACGACCCTAAGAGCGTCTGCGTAGGAGGCTAGAATGTGCCCTTCACCTCAAAAACTGTTCATGAGTTTTCTCCCCGAGCGATTCAGGTTTCCTGCACTGTCTCAGACAACTCCACGATCAATCCTTACTGATACAGTATTTAAATAGATCTTTAAAAAAAATCTCAGTCGTCTCTGTCTCAATGTTGGCGGCGAACACGCAACCCTGACTATCTTAAAAGGTTCAAACAAATAGGGTACATGTTTGGGCCGTCTTGGGGTCAACCTCTCGACCATAGTCGGATTTTTCTATTAATATAAAGAATAAGCTACTGGATAAAGAAAGCTGATACATGATGTGTGCAATCGAAAGCGACTGAGACAAGTTCAACAAGAGACGAAGCTTAGCCGGGGGGAGGAGGAAATTGACGAATCTTTCAGGCATTGACCAAAAATGAATGAAATTTTACATTTATCCTAATATGCAAAATAACTTGGATTTTCTAAACGAAGGTAAGGAATAGAGGGAAAATATTCTACCAAAAAATTAACAAATCTGGGCAGCGAACGTTATAAGAGAGCCAGACTTCGATATAACTTCAAGAGTCAAGTGAGAACGGATATGGAGTACGACGTGTAGAACCGCACGCATTTTGAACTCATTCAAAAAATGTCACTACAAAACTGACCATTTTATTTATTATTGATCGCGAAAAAATAAATTTGAACAAAATCACATTCAGGTACCCGTCGAATTGAAAATTCCCCACAGAATCCACTTCGTCGAACAAATTTTTACTCGAATCTATTTTAGACTTTTCTATTTTTCTCGTATATCTGTTAACTGATATTCTAGTTACTCTTGACATTTGACATAGAAAAGAATTCATCGTATAAATATTTTGGATTTTTTCACTAGGCTGAAATCTAAAACCTTGACGCATGCGTTGTCTTATCATAACAAAAAAGCTATTGTATTTACGAGACGACGAATGAACGACTCTTGATATCACACGTGCCAGAAATCAGAGATATGTAGTCTTCTACTCACGAATAATTCGGGAATTCTCGATTATTTTGAAAACAAATATTCTAGAAGTCTTGGAGGATCGTTGGTTGTGAATATGGCGAAGTCTTGGATAATATTATTAACGATATTTAATGGAATTGTATTGAGTAAAGCTGAAATTTTCAGCGCTTTTTCCCATACAGAGCGAGTCTTAGGTATAGAATTGGAGTTAATCGATGCCCTGGATGCTTATATTAAACAGCAAGAGGACCAGCTCAAAGTTCTTAAAGATTTTTCGCGGGAAGTACAAGGTGCAGTTAAACAGGCTGAAAAGGAAGGAAGCAGTTTCTTAAGTCATCCAGTTAATTCGTATCTCATGATTAAAAGATTTGTTAAAGAGTGGCCAATAATTGAGAAAACTGTCAACCAAGAAACTACATCTGAAAGTAAGTTGTACAAACATTTTGTAATTAAGCTTATTTCCAAGGTTAGTCGTTAAATATCGTAGTAGCTTATTTGTCTTCGTATTTCCTCGTCTCTCGTCAAGACTTCACTGATCTTCACTGATATCGCAAATATCATTGCATACTCTGCATCAATCACTTATCCTGTCTGATAAATCAAACTTTTCAGTTCCACTATGAATACTATTTGAATTCATGGATGTTATATTTCGAGTAAATCTAAATTTTACAATCGAATGCAACGAACGCTAGTTCGCTGAAGCGTTACGAGAATGAGAGCGTATTTGCCATCAGGTCCATCAGTGCTGTCATCGACCTATTCATTCATAGGTAATCTTTAAACTTTAATGCGTTAGATAATCTATTTGTGATTCACTAAAATACAAAATGCGTGATAGATATTTATGCAGTAGAGATCGCGTGTGGATGAATAGTACAAGTAACTGCGGGCTTTCACAATGCATGACGCGTCGTCTGATATTTGACTCCAATTGTCTGGACAAGGCATTTCGTTTTGTTTATACAACTTTAACACCTTGAAACCGAATGTTGACAATAGCTACTATAACCGATAACGCCGCAGGAAATTGAACATTGCCTTTACTTTGAAGAGTTTCCTTTGGAGACATGTTAACGAGTCTAACCATGGGTCAAATTTGACCTAAACCTTGTGTCTTGAATATAAAAACTAAAGGGGGGGAGGGAGGGAGGAGTTTAGCCCCCTCCCCCACCCCCCAAGAAAAAAATGGACGATCAAAACTCTGCTCCACAGAGAATGTCCTCTGGAGGTATGGGGATTTTATTTATTTATCTTCGCCATTTTAAAAATATGTGAAAGAAGCTAAAAAGGGTCTATGCATGCAGTTTGATTACTGAAAATTATGGTCAAAATCCATGGCAGGGACACCACAACAGCTTTCGCCAATTACTGTGGATTAAGGAGCATTGTGGCATAGGTATACTTTTTAATATAGTGGGATAAAATGCTTTCATATGACATATTATACTTGGAGTACCCCACTTGTAACTCTTATTTTCTTGTATAATAACATGTCTGAACACAAAGATTCATGTGTGTACCAGAAAATACAAGTGAAAGTATCAACTGGAATATAGGTTTATATTGGCAGCTAGTTGGGGGGAAATATATTCCGTATTGGAATTGCAAAGCAACGAGGGCCAATACAGAATACATTTTCTTCCGACTGTAAATGTCAACTCATATTGGCAACTCAAAATAATTTAAATTTTGTATTGTGATTCTCTTACTGACAATAATTCTGAGCCGACAATACAAGTTTATATTGGGGGCTCTCTCCCAATCAAACTTATAGGAGAATTACGATACTCCATGATATACCACTCTAAATCGTTATATAACTAGTGTATATTTAACAATTAGATCTAGACCTGCAGCCGGAATGGTCTATCACTAACAGACCTCTAGTAGCTAATAATAATAATAATAATAATAATATGTCTTTAATTCATTCGTTAAAATACATAACAAATGTTACAATTATTTAAATAATAAGAATAAATACACGATATATACAAAATTACAAAATTATAAAAATTCAAAAATGTTAAAATATTACTTTCCTACTAAATTATAATGAAAAACTAGTCTATTAAAAAAAACAATCCTTAAAACACTCTGTATTAATCTTAGGCCTTGCCGAGAATTTTGTGCGCAGCTAGCTTCCTAGAGTACTCTTTAGCTTTTGGAAGAAATGGATATAACGAATGTAATGAATTATGATCAATCTTAGCATAGAGTCTGCTAAGCCAATCAGAGTGCAGGATTTATGATAGACCATTAGTAGGTTTATACTAAATACATATATGTATGTGCATAGTAAGTGGTCCTATATCTCTTCTTTTCAAGCTATCCTAATAGAAAAATTTGATCAATGGAAGCAAAAATACCCAGACAAAACAGACTTAAAAGGAGCTATCGCAGCCATCAAGAGATTGCAAGAGGTATACTCACTAGAACCTGCCGACTTCTCTGAAGGCCGTTTCGGCAGCCATCAGGGGTCTGGATACATGTTAGCCCCAAATGATGCCTTCACTATTGGAAGATATTCATATATAGAAGAAGATTATGTGGCAACAAAAAAGTGGATGCTGGAGACTCTACGTTTGATGAACTTGGGAGTTAGAAATGACACTGTTTATCCAGATATGGGAGAGGTGCTAGATCATCTAGCTTTTGCAGAGTACAAGGTATGTTCTTATTATCCTTTATGGTAGTATTTGTTATACTTTGATGATTGCATTCTTGAAGCTGCGACCACAACCTGATTGGGTGTGAGTCAATAGTCCCTTTTACAGTTCCCTGTGCCATCTTGAAAGGTAGCTGTGCCTTTGCATTGAAGTGAGATGAATGGTGAGCTTGCAATGATCTAGACATGTGAATAACTGTCCAAGGTGTTAAAAAATGCCTCTATCATTGCAAGCTCACCGTTCATCTTGCTTTGATGCAAGGGCACTGCTACCTTTCAAGATGGTGCAAGGCACTGTGGAGGGGACTATTGTAATTTAAAATTCATTTAAAGTTTATTGTAATTTAAAATTTATGTTGGCGAAACTCAATGGATATATACATATATATAACTCACAGATGAAATTCAAATATGTGTTGAGTGTTGTGGTTCGGTGGGTGTGGGAAACTGGAGAACCTGGGGAAATGCCCAAAATACATATCATGTCGAGTCCAGGAATGGAATTTTAGACCTATAATAGTATAGCCAATCATAATGGAGGATTAATAATAGACCACTAGTTTGTGCAACTTGGGACACTCCTAATGCATCTTCCTCTCACTAATGTTAAGTTCACACTCATATGCATGGTCAGTGCAAGTGGTTCGAGCTATGCATTTGTTTGGTGTGTTGTTCTCTCCTATGTCGTGAGTGTTTTTCTTGAGGTTCTCTGGTTTTCCTTCCTCCATAAAAAAATCAACATGTTAGGTGAGAGTTGTACAGTAAAATATTTATAAATTAATGTAGTGGTAGTGTGTATGAGTGAAACCAGTATATATATACTAAATTTGTAAACCACTAAAAATTTACAGTATATTTGAATATCAATTTAGTGTATCCAGACCTTTTTTAGTTATTATTTATTCTTTCTTGCAGACAGAGGATGTTGAAAGTGCAATAATCCATACTCTAGAGCTGCTTAAGATAAGTATGTAGCACACTCTAACACCATCTAATCCTTACCTTCTCCAATTCTCCACCTAAAGCAATGCACATGGGAATTAATATTTCCTAGCAATTTTTCGATGCGAGCAAGCACATCTTGGTACAAATGCTCCACTTCAAATGCACCCTTCTCAAAATTATCTTGGATGTGAGGCTAACATGAAACACAAAAGAAATCACACTTTTTCTCGATGGAATTTGTGGCATTTCTTTTGTGTTTTATGTTAGCCTCGCATTCAAGATAATTTTGAGAAGGGTGCATTGTATACAGCAAGTGTATTCACCACTTTCCATACATTGCTTCATTGGTCAAACACAAAGCATTCAGTTGAGGCTCCAAGATAGCTTCAATTCAAAGGATTATTCAAATTTGAACCTCACAGCTTCGATTGAATGCTTTGTGTTTGACCAATGAACCAGAGTGGCGAATACAGCATTCAGCTTGGGCATAATGTTTCCTAATTCCAGACCATGTGTCATCCCCTAGAGAATAAGATTCTTTGCTTAATTTTCGTCCTCATAATTTTAGTATCTTAAGACAGAAAGTAAAATAAATGATTCTCAAAGGGATGACGACAGGTCTGAAATGGTAGAACATTACGCCCAAGCTAGTTTTGTTCTTCAAATGTTCTGATGACCCTCCCGACCCTCTCTACCAACAACCTCCACACCAACATCCACTCCAACCTCCAATCTCCATCCCAACCTCCTATCTCCATCCCAACCTCCAATCTCCATCCCAACCTCCAATCTCCATCCCAACCTCCAATCTCCATCCCAACCTCCACCCAACCCATTCGACTCCACCCCACCCCCTGAAACTTGCCTTCCCTAATTATGATAATTTTACAGACCCAGATAACGAACGTTTTCGAAACAATGTCATTCATTACGGTGAATTGTATGAAGAAAACAAGAAGCACTACGAAGAGTTAAAACGTAGAAGGAAGACGAAAAGAAAATTCGCAAAACATGGTTGGATGGGACGGAGAATTCCACAAAAAGTTTTACGAGATGTGAACTGGCATATTGAGAGAGATGTTTACAAGAGGCTCTGCCGTGGTGAAAAGCTTCCTAAGGTATGGAATGTAAAGGATTTATCAGGGACCGCGGAGGGGGAGGAGCTTTTCCCATACTAGTCTCTTATATTATCCAATCTTAGCCCCACCACTTTTTTCCAATACTAGTCTTTTATATTATCCAATCTTAGCCCCACCACTTTTTCCCTTATATTTTCCAATCTTAGCCACACCACTTTTTTCCAATACTAGTCTCTTATATTTTCCAATCTTAGCCCCACCACTTTTTCCCATACTAGTCTCTTATATTATCCAATCTTAGCCCATCACTTTTTTCCCATACTAGTCTCTTATATACACGTAGCTAGCCCCATCCTCTTTTTAGGGTGCTCCGCGGTCCCTGTTTTTAGAGCGGCAGTATTACATTCACAACCAGTCGCAATTACATGTTCCGTGTACGTGCTGTAAGTTCATTTTTTATGTATCTTGTCCTATGCTTGTGCATTGTATGCAAACTTGGAGGGCTGCCATCAGTCTTAAAGTGTTTCTGATGTTACGATAGTTGTGTAGCAAGTTTTGTATGAGTGTGAAAAGTCATGGCGCTTAGTACGGTAACGGTAAAAATATCGACAAAAGTTTAATATTAAGTAAATGCTGTGGTTGTACAGGACTGGAAGGTTGGGATATCCCTACCGCAGGGTACCTTTCATCTTGTGTCCCGAGGCGAGCATATGTTAGTGCGCGCTATGACATTTAGTAAGCTTCGCTTTTCGGTCAACTGTTCTTTTTTCGGACCAATTCCCATCCAAGAACATTATCAGTCAATATCGCAGTGAGCCAGAAGGGGGTTTATTTATTTTATAACCTAACGACTTGACTGGAACGGATTAAGCTAACTTATCTTGTTGTTGCTATCACGGTTGCTGTATTTAGTTTTTGTTTACCCCTACAGCCTCCTCAAGACCACAAAAGACTCAACTGTTGGTATTCCACGGCAGACCCATTGTGTACCATCAAGAGGTGTGCAGTGGAGCGTGTATTTACAAACCCTGATATCCTCATCTTCAAGAAAATCATGTCTGACAGTGAAATCAAGGAAGTTCAAAAAATATCCGAGCCTCTGGTGAGTACTGAACGAATTTGGGAATTCTTAATAAATTAATATAGTAATAATCACTAATAATATTCTATTCAATCAAGAATTTATATCGCAAATGGAAAAGAGTTTCGTATTGAGACCATAGAAAAGCTCTCGTGTCAAGGTAGTGAAGAAAACACAAAAAGAACTCAGCTCACATAGTACACATACACCCGTATGCGATTCAATTGAGAATCGAAACAGCGATAAGGTGCAGACACACGGTGCAACATTGCGCGCAAAATGGCAGGCAATGCTCCTAAACTAGGATCAGTCGTTTTCTACTTCAGCATCATTGCGTGCAACAAATGGCTTCGCCTGACATGGCTCGCCACATCGATTATCTGCAATCTTGCACCGTGTATCCGTAAACGTAGTTGTAAGAGACAGCGCCGTAGCAGCGCATGCCAGACAAACGTGACTATGAATGATTGTACCTGGATGATTGTGGGGAAAATGTGGTTTAGTAGAAATATTAATGTTCTGGGGTGTTACTTTTTTCTGTAGCTTGACAGAGCGACTGTACATAACCCGCTGACGGGAAAGCTCGAAACAGCGAACTACAGGATCAGCAAAAAGTAAGTCGGATTTTTTTTTATCTCTTCGTGCTACCTACTCACTACTGTTCATCTTCTTCGTCATAATCATCATCATGTAGTGACTTATGTAAGGGACTAATCTCTCACCCTCCCCTCCCCCAAAAATATAAATACTCAGGATTTTATTCCAGATTATTATTTTTACGAAAAAAGTGGAAATATTTGAGAGACTAATTATTTTACGGAATAATAGAAAATAAACCTAAGACTCTTTGCAACTGAGGGTGGATTTGGTGGGGACTTTCGCGCCAAAACTCGCGCGCTTGCGCTCTAACCCTTGCGCGCCAATCCGGCATCTTCGCGACTTATTGTGCCCTTGAATTTCTCTAGTTTTCCAACAATACATTACCTTCATCACTATACATCATGGCAATTCACCGTGCTATTTCTTTTTCAGTTGCTGGCTGACAGAAAATGATGGAGATGTCATTCAAAAAGTTGAAAAACGAATCGCTGCTTTGACAAGACTGGACCTGCAAACAGCAGAAGGCTTCCAGGTCAGTAGGGAAGCATTAGCACAAAAAGACGAACCTTGAATGTGACCTTGTTTGGTTCATTTTGTATCCAACAGATGGTTTAGTCTGCTTAACAACCGACTCGATTTTTTACGCTCAAAAATCTTGTTAAAAATCGAATCTGTAAAGCAGGTTACAGATGGTTGTATTCGATGAGAAATCTGTTAATTTTTGTTTTAAGGTTCAAAACTACGGTCTGGCAGGACACTACGACCCACATTTTGATTTCTCAAGGGTAAGTTTTCATATAATCTTAGTAACCTTCCAAAACCTTCAACTTTAATCGAATCCTGAAACAACCTCTGGGCTGATCAAAGTCAGGGCATGGTTAACTCACAGATCAAACCCTGAAACAACCTCTGGGCTGATCTAAGTCAGGGCATGGTTAACTCACAGATCAAACCCTGAAACAACCTCTGGGCTGATCTAAGTCAGGGCATGGTTAACTCACAGATCAAACCCTGAAACAACCTCTGGGCTGATCTAAGTCAGGGCATGGTTAACTCACAGATCTAATTGGAAGTTATCGTGTTAGGTTTTGTGGAGGGAGAAAAACCGGAGAACCTGTAGAAAAACCCTTGAATCAAGGGAGAGACATAACAAACTCTAATCACATGTTATCCCAAATCCAGGAATCGAACAAAGGACTCCCTCTTTTTACCGCTCCGCGCATGATAAATTTTCTTCGTTTGCAAAGAGTTGAGAGCTTCTACCTCGGGGTGGAAATACGGGCAACACTCGCCCCGCAACTCGAAATGCACGATTTTCATATTCATTAAAACGTATTTTCTTTGCAGAATCTGACCAATTCATCTCTTGGAGCTCTTGGGACTGGAAACAGATTAGCTACAGTACTTTTATATGTAGGTGAACTAAAGCTACAGACACACGGTGCAACATTGCACGCCAGGCAATCGATGTTGCGAACCATGTCACACGACTTAATTTGTTGCACGCAATGTTGCTGAAGTAGAAAACGATCCTAATTCAGTAACATTACCTGCAATGTTGCACTGTGTGTTCACTCCTTAACCTTTGATTTGTCCCCAATTCTTGGGATGCATATATAGACGCCATTTTGGTTGACGGTTGACGGGAACATAATATTTGGTCTTGCTTTCGTTTGTTATATCAACTGACGCGGGAACCATGCCTTTTGTCCGTTTATTTATCCCCAATTCTTGGGGTGCATGTGACGTCATAGACGCCATTTTGGTTGACTTCAAAAGGACTTGGTCTTGGTTTCTTTTGATATATCAACCAATGTACATCAACGTCTTTTGTCTTTTGTCTTTTTATTCTCATGGGAAGGGATGCACGCCACCGATAGTTTTGTAATGTATTTTTTTCTCTATTTTTATTGAAGATGACTCACGTAGAAGCAGGAGGTGCAACTGTGTTCCCATACATCGGTGCTCGACTCCTTCCACAAAAGGTAAGCCTTTCACCCCCCCCCCCCCCCCTTTCCTCCATGAAAAATGTACCTAGTCAGCTTGTACACCCAGATTAGATCCCCAGCTATGTTAGCTTTATATCTTGTTTTATAAAACTAAGTATTAGGAGTGAATGACAGTCCTACAATGTAAAAAGTGTGCGTGAACACGTTTCCACTTACATGGGGTTTGTTAGCCAATGGCTATTGATTGTTACCCGCGTAAATCAAGGACGATCTTTTCAAACATGTGATGGAAATTCTTTTGAAATCATTTCCGTAACGTAGTTTTTGATTGAACATGTTAAGAAACATTTCGCATATTTTTAGGGTGATGCTGTGTTCTGGCACAACCTCCTAAGATCAGGAGAGGGAGATTTTCGTACACGACACGCCGGCTGCCCTGTTTTGTCTGGAATCAAATGGGGTAGGTTTAGTTTGTTGGACGTTTGTTTGATATTCTATTAAGGGATAATGAGTGGATTGATTAAGGTCATTTATTTTTCTTGTCTGTCTGGCTGTCTGACTGACTCACTGACTCACTGACTCGATAACTTACAGACTGACGAACCTGAGTAACTGACCGACTCCCTGTCTGTCTGACTGATTGGCCGGCCGACCCGACCGACCGACCAACTGACTCGAAGATCGACTCATTTACTGACTGATTATTTGATATCGATTTTGTTGTGTATTAATCGGTATTCCCCTCGTGTTTCCCACCATTCACTGAAAGTTCTTATGGTGTGCGACTAAAGTAGTTCTTCAATACATTCTTACATGCTACACACCATAAAAAATTATCAAACGAACAAAATACATTATTTTTAACATTACTTTGGGTAAGTCGAACAGGAGAGGATTGTGTATCAATCGGTATAGCTGGGTTTCAATCAGCTGATAAAAGTATTTGAATCTCATCTGCTCCAAATGGTGGTCAAACACTGACCACCATGTGCTGTCAGCCAGAAAGAATGCTATTGAAAACTTGTGATTCAGCTGAGGAACATTCCGCACGAGACAGGAAATGACGTCAAGTGAAACCCAGCTATCCCCCCTCGTGTTTCCCACCATTCACTGAAAGTTCTTATGGTGTGCGACAAGGGAACAGTAAATATATTTTTTAACATGACTGTACTAATCTTCTGTTTTACTCAGTGGCCAACAAATGGATCCACGAGTATGGTAACGAGTTTACTCGACCGTGTTCACTACGACCAGACGAATGATGACCGTCACTGGTTACCATAGATACCGGCGAGTCGCAATTGGTATAGGTATAAATATATATTAACGACACTCGCCTAGCTAAGTTAGACAATCTACAATGTCTGGAAAATAGATTAATAGTTTTGTTAGAATATGCAGTTTTTATATCGCTCCAAAAAATTTATAAAAATTTTACACTGCCGCCACCTCAATGAATTTAAGAATTTATCACAAAAGTAATGATTTATAATGCTCTGAAAAGAAGGGATTCCATGCAGCGGGACTGGAATTTAGGTCACTAAGAATGAAAAGTGTAAGTGCCAACCTGGGAAAAGTATAAGTGCCATGGTTTGAATAAACCATTTTCGAGATGCGCGAGCGCTTTCAAAAATATCGCAGGCGCAGACATGATCTCGAGGCATTTTCGGGCAGTGTCAATATCGCACGTGATCTTGCCCGAAAATGCCTCTTTTTCATGTTTGCGCCTGCGATATTTTTGGAAGCGCTCGTGCATCTCTAAAATGGTCTATTGCAAAGCTGGGATTACCCCAAGGTTCATCACTGGGACTGGGCTTTAGGTGACTGAGAATGGAAAATAGAATTGACACTTTAATTTAGAATTGCCAGCTAAAAATCCTGTTCTATGAAGAGAATAATTACTGAAGTATTTTAATATCAAATATTTAAAATAAAATCTCTATTTTAGCACTAACGCAATTGTTTCACTAAGAACACGTCCAATAGATTAGTGAGAAAACTTGCACCATTACATTCTGGGATGTAAAGTCCTAAAGTCCTAGCTATACCATAATTTCTTTGGGAGTGCGGGAGATAGCTATACCATAATTTCTTTAGGTCTGTTATTTGCCGGGTTGCTTTCTAGTGCTATAGTGTGGAAGCTTCTGATGAATAGTTTTTTCAGTCCCGCATAATTTTAAAGTGCCTATAATATTTTCACATACCCGAATGGACCAAATTGGAATCTGTAAAAGAGCTTGTCAGCTATTTTTGCGTCTTTTATACAGAAAACGAAAAACTATGGAAGGCTTAAAGGCACTTTAAACTACAGAGTGTTATAGACATGTAAGGATTAATCCCCGACTTCCAACATGTTTCAGCCCAACTGGAGTGCGTACGTACGTACGGTATTTGATTGATTAGTTTTGAAACCATTAGATCTTTATAAAATGTTATACCTTCTGAGTTAGATATGGAGAATAGCCAGAATCTCCCAAACCTAAACAAACACCCCCGCTCTTCCGTTCCCTGCCCAAAAAAGCACCTGGCCTGAGGTTTCTTTCGTACCCCAGCTGGACCCCATCGGGATAGGGGTTCCCTCCCGTCCACGTCCTGGATATCTAGACCCTTTCCGAAGTTTTCTCTGCAATTGTTTTTGTTTTGTTTTGTTTTCTTGCAAAGAAAAGCTAAAACATATTTTTTTTAAACATATTTTTTACAACCATCACTCCCCGTCGGGGCTCTTCCGTTAGGTTCGTTCCACACACACTACCACTACTGACATTCTATATTTACAACACTCAACTCACATGTTGATTTTTAAAAGCTAGATACTCGGTCCTCGAAAATGGTTTTTTTATGCATCTGTTTTGGAATACTGGAGCCATTAGGCTGATAAAACAACGATGCGATATTCTTCAGTAATGACATGTTTTTCGTGTGAATAAAAAATATAACATCTTCAGGTATATTCTATACGATGCTTGTTCCCTTGGTGATGCTCATCATCCATGGACACATGCGAGTAGAGCTATGAAAGTGTTTCGAATTCTAACAACGTTCCTCTAGTTTACGATGGATTTTCTAGTTTTGAGTTGAAAAATAATATCACAAAGTCTCCATATTCCAATTTTGAAAAGAAATATCTTAACACAAACGAAAATAGCTTGAATTTTACCAAACATTTTCAAAAATAACCGGCCTTAATATTCATGATTTTTTTCATACCTAGTCACGCAATCTTGAAAATCTCTGAAATTCGCGTCGAGAAAACGCAACGAGAAAAAAAAAGCGTAAAAAAGCTAATTTTTTATTGAAAATATCTTGACGCAACATCCTACTGCCAAAGCTGAACAAACTTGTCAAAAATCTTCCAGAAAAGTGTATTCACACGGTGAGAACTGGCATAAGTACCTGTCTCACGTTGCAAAACAATGTACTCCTCGCTGAGTGAAAGCCCAACAATGGGACAATCTCTAGCACAAACCAACTTTACTCTGCGTAATTAATTGGTCTGTTAATATTTCAAATCTGTTATTAAACAGCTTAGTTTTAACTTCCTGCTCTTAGATACGTCAATTTGCTGACAAATTGCAGAGTTTTTAGAGGTAAGTGTTTATGGATATTTCAAGTATTTTATTTTAATCAAGGGTTGTTTTTTTTTGCTGAATCTTTAGCGAGGGGATACAAAAAGATTCCCATACTTTAATTATAGTCATAAAATTACTCCAAATATTCAGTGTCGATACTCAGTGAAATCTAGAAATTTTCGTTTTAAGAATATTTTGCCATAAAAGCCAGTTATGTTGGAGAAATAAAAGCTATAAAATTTGACAGTAAAATCCTTAACAGTGAAAAAATTAAGTTCGTTTTCAGAGCCGTTCGCGAATCTCTCCTCGGTATGTCGCCTAAAGTGCACACAAAAATTACCATGTTCATAGCTCAGAACTTTTCTTCAAAACTTACTCGTTCCAAAATAGATTTTTTATCGATATTAAACGTTCGCATGTAGTTATTTCAAGCTCGGTGGGTTTTTTTTTTTTTTTTTTGGTAAGACATTAAATAAACAAAATGTTTATGCGAGAACAGGTTGAAAAACTGAGGAAGTCAAAGCAATTGTTGCTACTGAACATAGCCTATAGTTTATTTAAAATAAAAATAGTTTATCAACTTCAAATACTACTAGCTGCGATTTCAGAATACTTACAAAATTGAACATAAATCAAGTTGTTTGTGTTGTGAGAGTTCTTCACAGTGTCTAGGGGGATGGGAGGGGTGTGCTGTTTAGACACTTTTAAAAGAAAAGAACTGAAAACAATAAGTCATATTTGCTTAAACAGGGTTTTATCTAATTGTCCCGACATGAAACAGGGCCGAAACTGGGGCTTACTGACAACTGACAAATAACCTAAAACTTTTAAAACCGACAGCTGAAAAAATGCCTGAATTTATATGACAACTGAAAAATGAGCGAAATCAGTTTAACTGACATTTGGACCCCCTCATCCAGACCCTTATGAAACATAATATAATTTCTTTCACATATTTGACTTCTTGTGCACTAAATAAATAGCATTGGACGTCAATGTCACTTTTTTGTAGGGCGCTCTCACTAGCTCGGCCACTATCGCCTTCTTTAAAATTCGTAGTTCACTCAATCGTATATTTGAGCTCTTGAACCATCTAAAAAGTTATATCGGCTATCATGGAATACGGAATTAGCATCAACTTGTTTCCATAGCTAGCATTCTAGAACTTCCCATTCTAGAACTTCGTATAATTTTTGTTAACAAATGTATCAGAATCTTATTGATGTTTTTAAAAGAGTGTTACTGGAGAATTCCTATTTTCTTTCCATAGTTTTACAGTAGTTCGTTTAGGATCACTTAACGAAGGGAAAATCAAGAATACAAAGGTATTTAATCCCATACAAAGGCATTCTGTTATTGCAAATCGTATTTTGTTTTGAAGACAATGACACATAATTCTTTACTATTATTATTTGAAATAATATTTCTCTATTATAATGTTGGTATAGAAGGTCTTAAAGACCGGTGAGATTCTGGTTAAATAAGTAAACAATTATTTGGGCATGTTCTTGATAGTTTTATCATACATCCTGTAAACTGAGAATGAAGGTTTAATTCTAGCTATTTTCAAAGAAAAATATGGACTTCAATCTCTGCTATGACCTTGAATGAACTTCACACTGATAAAAACTACAGATACACTCGCTATCAGAGATGGTCGCTGTGATTGGTCGAACGACCAGTGTTTATTATAAGGTTTGCTGAAGTTCAGCCAAAACAGAACTAATGCTAAAACGTTTTGTTTATCCTAAATTTCGTCTTTTCTCTGATATTCAAGTCTAAAGTTATACTAAAACAATTATCCACGTTAGACTCAGTGAATATGGTGAATTAATATTTCCATCGATTACGTCTCGGTAAATTCACCAATATTCACCACCTTCGGTGGATAATTTTTAATTTATCTAAGTATTAGTTGTTTTAGCTTAAACAGGAGGCACACTTGAAAGTTTTAGTTTTATATGTTTTTAAGCTTTAGATTCCAAGAGTGTATTCCGATTGGCTTATTATCATCTTAGTAGGACAGGTGTATTAGCAGAAGCAATGCTCACGAGTCAGCGAGTGGTCCAGCATCTTGCTGCATGCTGTGTGGGAACTTAGCCACATGGCGCGAGCTGAACTTGGGCTGTTTATTGTTCACTACTGTGAGTGTTCTTCTAAGCCACCCGGGCCATCAGTGACGTCCATTTTATCGGATTATTTGCTCCGGAATATTCACCATTGTTTAGAAAAATTGCTGCAATACTTTTCAGTGTTTATCAGGACTGATTTGGAGCCATATTTCGAACCAGTTGGGAAAGAGGAAAAAATGGATGCCTTTTGAAGTTTAAGTCGATCTTAGTTTAGGAAGACCGCCTTATTATCCATTGTTTTAAATGCGTTCAGCTCATGAGAAGATCGAGGTTTGGAATGAAAATATTTTAAGATAAATAGCTTCTCCAGTGGATAAATACTCCAAGTATACGACTGTAATTCGCTATACGATTGGAAGCTACCGCGACAAAAGACTAGAATGGTTCATGGATGAATTCTGTTGAAGTTACAAAAGAAAGTGAAAATGCAGATATCTTAGTAATATTTTTTCCAAGACAAAAAATTTGAAGAATCTGAGTCAATGAATTAAAAATGTTTAATTGTTTTTCAGCTAGCATGATTCATTATAATATAAGATAAACATAATAATATCTCTTCAGAAGGACTGAGGAATGGGTTTATATGAAATAATCTAAAACACTCTTATGTCTGGCAAAAGTTTAAAGAACTTTAAGTTAATCTACGCGTCAGATTTGTATTTAGCTACTATCTTCTTTAAATCAAGGACTGGAAGTGTTTTGCAAGTTTTATTCCCAATTATATTCAGTAAACTCCGACCTGGATCCAATCAAATCTGTGAATTTAATCACGAGGTCATAATATTTGGTCTTTTTGATCAAGTTGTTTTCGTTCTTTTTTTAGCATTCCTCTCTCTTACCATAGATATGCTAAATTCTATAGTATTCACTCGTTTATTATTGTCGGTGGACACTGAGGTGTTAGGATGAACGTTAACCTCTATGACTTCATCTCGAAACAACTTTCCTGACGAATTTTCTAGCAGGTTCATATATATACAGTTATGTCTTCAATCCTGAGAGCTTCTGGGTCTTTATTTCTACTGACAATATCAATGCTATTCGGAGTTTTGTGGCACACATAAAATTCTTACGTAAGTTTTCCATTCTTCAAACTTTTATGATTATATTTCATATTGACTATTTAGCAGTTATTCGCCGAAGGCGAAGTGATTATCGATGAATATTTACCGAGCGGCGAGTCTTCGAGCTGCGAGGTAAATATTCATCGATAATCACTGAGCCTGAGGTGAATAATTGTTTTAGTATAAATAAAAAGGTGATTATTTCAAAAAAGAAAGAAGGAAACAACATTGAAAGTGAAAATGTTTTATTTTTTAAAAGCGCGACAGCCATTTTGTCCGAAAAGGTGATTATCGGCTGATAATCCGAGATAGAAAACCAATCAGAGCGCGCGATTTTGTATAATCACCTTTGTATTTATACTAATATATTATATTACTGGTTATAATTTCAGAAAATCTTTTTATTTCTTTATCAACTTTAATCCAATTCACTTCTGTTGTAGATTCGCACATATCTTTAATTTTGGCAAACAAACACTCGTAGTTCAAAACATGTTTACCTCATTTCTATTACTGAAAATAGCTAGTGAAGTGTTGATTCCAGGGGCCATTGTTTAGACAAACAATGGTTTAAAAGTTTAATGTCACATTCACTCTATACTAAAAGTGTTTAATTGAGTATGTTTTATGCGAAAGTTTTGATATTTCACGACATTTTAGAACTAGATTCTTTGCACAAAAGTCATAGATTTAAGAGCCAGATTGTTGAAAACTTAATGTACGTTCAATTTCGTAGATTTTAAAAATGTGCAGAAAAAAAGTTTTTTTTTTTTTTGCGAGTTATTTCGTAAAGCTAAAATTGCAAACGTTTTGGGGATTCTTTTCAACAAAGAAGTTATTTCACCTCGACTATTTAGTTTGTCGGTATAGACATTTTTAGCTTGGACATGTTTACGTTTTCCCATTTCAAACCAGGTGCCATTCTCATCGATTTGAGTTGTATCCATATTCATGAGTCTTCCTTTGCGCAACCATTATCAAAGAATTTATACTCTAGGGAATGACACGTGGTCTGAAATGGGAAAACATTACACATACGCCCAAGTTCGCCCAAACTAAGACGGTTTACTTGTGCCTGCGGTGCTTTCCACCCTTTTTTGCTTTCTCTCATTATTTGTTCATTTTTTTAACAAAACTTTAAAAGTTGACTTGATGGATTCTCGGTTTTACTATACACCTATTTCAGAAAAAGTTGTCGCAGCTGAAAGCAACAAGCAACAACACAAGACGGCAAAGAACACCCGTATTTTACTCCTTATTCATTATATTTAGACACGATTATTTTAGTCGTTTTGTAATGGTAAGCTGCAACTCTTTCATTTCTTTAAGTGTTGTCCTGAATCTTCAGCTAATTAAAGCATTGTATGCAGGTGGTCTTGGCTTGTTGCTTGTCGCTTTTTGCTTCAGTTGGCTGCGACAACCATCATTGAAATAGGTGTATATGTCATGAAAGCACCTCAACTATTCTCGCATGCCTGTCATCTTATGATTGCTTCCCACGGTGTGAAAGTGCACGGATTTTATCGATATCCAAGAAACAAAACAAAGACATGCATTAAGTAACTGCATATATTATATAGTAAATAATACGAACCAAATGACTCGATGTTTACACGGTCTCTCCTTGGATATGTACTGTGCTCATAGATATAGTCTTTCTTCGGATTTCTGCTTTAATGATGAATTACTTCATCGTTCGTATAGACTGAAGGATCGAGCTTTGGAACATGGATAGCGAAAGATCATTAGGAATACATTATTGCTAAAACCTGGTAGCTTGTTTGTGACAAGCCAGCGGTTTAAACCTTTGGTTCAACTTTGAAGTAACAAACCTCAAGAAGTGAAGCTCTCTTAGAACTAAAGGTACTGCTTACTGCTCGCTCATTTTGCTTGAATTTTAAGTTGCAGTCATATTTGTAATTTTAAAAGTCTTGGTGAGAGGATAATATTCGAATCAGTCCAATGGTACTGATTGGTACAGCGACACATTTAACGTCGTTTGTTGCTTGTTTGTTTACTAGCATAAGTAGCATACAAATATTGAATTTGTATCCCAGTATAAAAAAATGATTTATTCATTTTATTTTATGTTATTCATTTGTTTGCTTGTTTGCTTGTTTGCTTGTTTGCTTGTTTGCTTGTTTGCTTGTTTGCTTGTTTGCTTGTTTGCTTGTTTGCTTGTTTGCTTGTTTGCTTGTTTGCTTGTTTGCTTGTTTGCTTGTTTGCTTGTTTGCTTGTTTGCTTGTTTGCTTGTTTGCTTGTTTGCTTGTTTGCTTGTTTGCTTGTTTGCTTGTTTGCTTGTTTGCTTGTTTGCTTGTTTGCTTGTTTGCTTGTTTGCTTGTTTGCTTGTTTGCTTGTTTGCTTGTTTGCTTGTTTGCTTGTTTGCTTGTTTGCTTGTTTGCTTGTTTGCTTGTTTGCTTGTTTGCTTGTTTGCTTGTTTGCTTGTTTGCTTGTTTGCTTGTTTGCTTGTTTGCTTGTTTGCTTGTTTGCAGTCAACTATCAAATTTTATAGTATACGCTGTCTAACATGTTCCGATGTGATTTTTGCCAGTGAGATTTTCGCGATTTTTCAGTCTTAAATCTAAACTGCAAAGTACATTCACAACACAGGCCCTCGGACTTCTGGCTTTTGTCAATGAAATCGTAGTTCAACAGTCTGAGTCAGTGATTTTTTGATTAATGAAAGCCCAAAAACCCTTGTTCTGTGGTACGTAAAATATTATTTATTTTTGAAAAATACTGAAATGCAAATGACCGCAAGGCGAGCTCGCTATCGAAAATTCTTTTACATTGGCCATGCAAACTGAACTTTCTAGACACTAAAGAGTATTCCAGCCTGATTTTATTGTAATTAAAATCAAGTATAAACTTCTCTTTCTCTTTTCCTGCTTGTTTGGCTTTTTTCAATTCGCCGATTGGCCCCTAACGCGCAGTTTTCAAGTCATAAATGTAAAGCAGAGCAGGGGTCTTGTTGTCCCGGGGTCTACATTTGTAGGTTCTCATAACATAGTTTTTCCATCTCATCTTTTTTGCATCATATATTTTTTAGAAAATTCCAGACAAACTGAAAACTAGATACTTATTGTTCTATAAACATGTATGGTTTTAGCTCGCTAGGCACGAAATTGGGGCAATACAATAGAGGGTTCGAACATGCAGCTTTTTTCAACACACAGCTGAAAATATGCTGAGTTGAATAATCACAACTGAGCTCTGACTTGTTCCTGGAAGAGTAATCCGTAAAGGCATTTTTTGTTTAAGCATTTAATTTCTTTATTATAATATCATTTAAATTTTGTTTCGTTTTTTCCTCTTAGTTTTGAAAATAGCACACAGAACTTTCCTTTTCTTTCTTTTTCTTCTCCTTCTTGGGTTTTCTTTTTGCTCCTTTTGTTTTTCTTCTTTTCGTCCATCTCCATCTTCTTCTACGGCTCCATCTTCTGTGTTTCGTTTTCCTTCTTTTCTTCCAACTTTGGTTCGCTTTTCTGGATCCTTCCTTGTCGATTATATATATGTACTTATTTCAAAAAAAGTTGTCGTAGGCGAAAGGTCATTTCAAGACGAATAACTAAACACGAATAATCGAGGCCTTTAAAATGGTTTCGTGGTCTACAAACAACATGAAATATGTCAACACTAACGTCCGTTTTCTTGACGACAATAAGAAGCAGAAACACACGTTATTTCAGCTATTCTTGGATCTTAGAATGACCTATTTCCTATCACCTATCGCCTATGACAACTTTTTTTGAAATAAGTATCATATACGAGCTAGGATATATATCATGATGAATGAGAATAGTCGTACATGCAGGAAAAATATAGTATGAGGGAAAAGGAATATTTGCGAGAAGAAATGATGAGGAAAAGTAAAATATACAGGAGCAGGAGACGTGGAAGGGAGTGGATGAAACTCGGGGAGAAAATTATGAAGAAGGATAGGATTACATGGAGGTTTTGGAGTGAGGAGTCAGAAAGGTATTAGAAGCGCTAGCTATTTTCCTCTCACTCCTATAAACTTCACTGATCTCCAACGCTTCCTTTCTTAGCAGAAAATAGCGTAGAACAAACCCACTGACGTAGATTTGACAAGCTAGGACCTCTCTGACAATATAACTAAAAGTTCTGACGTGGAAAACAACGGTGAATATCCCTTTCATCACCATCGTTATTAAAGCATGCATGAAGTGTGCATAAAGCATGAAGTCATTCCCGAAGCATTTAGTGTCTTTGCATGAGGTACACTTCCTAATAGTTTGACATATTTTTATTATTTTCTTTCGATAGCTTTATGCATATGCAAAATAACCATACGTCACCCAAAACTCCATGTCAGCTTCATCTTGGTCCAAGTGAACGAGGTAAGCTATCAAACTAAAAATACTTTATGTAGCATTGCAAAGTAGTTTATTCCGAGATTGGAGTTGCTGTATATAGCTTAGTACTCTCGGAATCACAGGGTCTTTGGTTCAATCTAAATTCCTGGACTCTACATTAGATGCAAGTAGAGTTTGTTGGATCTCTTGATTCGAGGTTTTTCTTCGGGTTCTACGGTTTTCCTCTCTCCGCCAAACCTAACACGCTAAATCCAATTCGATCTGTGAGTTAGCCTTGCCCTTACTTTGATCAGCCCAGAGATTGTTTCAGGGTTTGATCTGTGAGTTAGCCTTGCCCTTACTTTGATCAACCCAGAGGTTGTTTCAGGGTATTGATAACGAAATTTGAAGTAAGTCTCTTATTTTTCATTACTTATGCTATTATTTTTTGATATCAAGTCATTTCAACTTCTTATATTAGTAGTCTAGAAACACACTCAAAACAGTCACGCTCGCTTTGAGGTCGTCTTCTTTGCAGAATCCGAATTTAAGGTTTCTTATTTTTTCTTTTTTCATCTGTTTATTGTTGATGTCATATTTTCGAATCAGTTCTAAAATGCATTGTAATAAAAGCACTACGTGTAGTGTTGGCGCTCGAGGTCATGCGGTCATCTTTCCTTTTTTTGTCTTAACTTTCCTTACCTTACTATTCCGTCTTGTTTTTTACCATTCCTCTTCTTTCCTTTCCATCATTCCTTTCCATTCCTTTCAATTCTTTTTTTTTTTTTTTTTTTTTCTTATCCTCTATCCTTCCTTCCTTCTTTTTTTTTTCTTTCTTTCTTCATTTTCTTTCTTTCTTTCTTTTTTTCTTTCTTCTTTCCTTTTTTCCTTTCTTTTTCAATCTTATGCCAAAGCTTACCATTGAGTCAATTTTTTTATACATTTTCATGATGATTCTACTGATTTGATATTTACCACTTTATTCACTGTATACATTGTATTCTCGAGTTGTACTTCCTAAATATCCCCACCTCCAATCCTCATCTATTGGTGGTTCTTTTTGAATTCATTGCTCGAGGGGATTAATTTTACTTTGTAATCAATTTAATCTATTCCAGTGTGTTGATGATAACAAAACACTCAACCGTAAAATGGATAAACAGTTCCGACATATTGAGTTAAAAGAGCGGAATGCGAGTACTGAAAGCAAAAATTGAGGTCATTAATGAATTCACGACCAATTGCTATGCAGACAAATTTCTTCTCTAGCTAGAATTCCAAGGAATATAAGAACAATTCAAAAATGTCACTGCTATCAAAACCTTATCTGATCCTTATCGACCAGTTTCTAAGTAGGTGTAAAATGTATCATGCAAAGCTGCTCTATTTTGTGAGTAATTTTGAAACCAAAATCCACAGGACAGTTTTATTTGAATTTTAGGAGTTTTAAGAATATTGAAGATTTCAACGCTATCAAAACCTTCTTATCTGATACTATGGAAATTTGCTCTGTGGCTTAACTGTTTTTACTTTCAAACTAAAAACAAAATAAAAGAGTTTTAGTAATTATGAATTCCAAGGATTCTTAAAAGAATAATGAGGAAACATTTCAAAGATTTCGAAAACGTCTTATATGCCATTGTTATCAACCAATTTCTAACTGAAGCAGTTAAAATGTATCGAGATTTCAGTCTTATACAGCGGCCTACGTTCAATTGTTTTTCGCTTTCGGAGACAAGAACAAAAGAACAGTTTTATTGATTTTGAATCCCAAGGATTTGAAGAAGAATGAAGAAAATGTCCAAAGATTTATCTGATTCTTAAAAAATAATTGGAGATTTTCTAAGACTGAAAAACTTAGTAAAAAGCGACGCTAGTTTCGCTTTGCCAGAACCAATTAAGATATATAAACAAGATGAATGCCTCCTGAGCAGGAATCCTCGTAGCCAAAACATAATACCCGAAGGAATAAAAGGTTTTTTTATGATTAATCCGCTGGCAAGTCACCACAGCGCATCGCAAGACAGTTTTAATTGTTAAAACAGCGGTTGTCTTTCTGCTACCTGTTACTGATGTCAGGTTAGGGATGGTTGGTTGGTTGACACTTTAACATCAGCACAAGCATGAGGAATTGAAAAATTTTATTTTTTCATTGTTTATACTTGCGCCCGCTTTGAACTTGGAATTTTATGGCATAACCATTAGAGCTGAGATAGAAGAGTTTGCTGTCTCGTGCTTATGTTTATGTATTTGTATAGTGATTTCGATTTAAACTTAAGCTTATCGGGTTACTGTTTAAGCTGATGTTGATGTTTGTTTTTTAGTGTGAAAAAGTCCTTATTGAAGTAGAAATTGATATGTACCCGAAGAACATGTTGTCCAATCTTGTTATAAGAAGAGGAAAGGAAAAGGAAGGAAGAACGAGAGAGAAAATAAGAGAAAGAAAAGAAGGAGAAAGTAGAGAAAGTAGGAAGAGAAAAATAGAAGCAAAGTTTAACGAGAAAAGAAAGAAAAAGAGGAAAAGAACTGAAAACGCAAAAACGACAGAAAGAAAGATATAAAAAAGAGAAGACAATGGAAGAGAATTGAAAATAGAAAGATAAGTTCTTGATACAAACTTTTTTTTAAATATGGTTTTGCAAATACATCTGGAAATATCATTAGTGCAGACATCTAAACATAGTGCAAAACAACTTAAAAGCGGTGTTTTGACAATTGAGCTCTCCTCCGACCTCAAGCCCCATTACCATGGACATCAGCTTGATATCGCAAGTGTTGTGTTTTTCTGTTGAACAAAATCTATTAACCGTTAACCGTTCATGAAGTATTCTATTCCAAAAACTAGACTATACTGTAACATACTGGGAGATTTAGACCTCGTTAATGCGTCGTTGAAATGAAATATTGAGATTAAGATATCACGCAGGCTCTTGGACGATTATCATTATTAATATTTATTTCTGCGGTTTTTTCTTTTAAATTCTTTAATTCTTTTTTAAAAGAATTTTTCTGGATTGCAGTTTATGATCCATCCCTTGATGCACAAGGTGGTTGTTTCTGATGTCTTCCGTATTTCCTATTGAAGAGGATTCTCTTACTGATTTGGATTGAAATCGCAGATTCTAAGATTAAATGGTTAGTGAATATATAAATGTTCCGTCACTGGAAAGTCATCTCCTCAATCGGATAAAAAGATGCATTCGTGCAAAGGTTGCCAACTATAACACAGGTTACCCAACATTCATATAAGCAAACAGTTCGCACATTGAGATTTTCATCAATTTCTGAATTAGATTCTTGGCGTAGACACACGGTGCTATTGCGCGCAATATTGGAGACAATATCGCTGAAGTAGGATCGTTCACCACCGTGCGCAACAAAATGCGTCATGTGACATGGCTCGCGCGCAATATCGATTGCTTGTAACATTGCGTGCAATGTTGCACCGTGTGTCTACGCCAAGAATCTAATTCAGAAATTGATGAAAATCTCAATGTGCGAACTGTTTGCTTATATGAATGTTGGGTAACCTGTGTTATAGTTGGCAACGTTTGTACGAATGCAGCTTTATTGTAATGATTTCGCTCACTTTGTGCAATATAAGCAAGTTTCACAAATTTTGAGGTCGTGAGCCACTTTTACAAGCTGCTTTGACAAGCTGCTTTGACGATGACTATGTCGTGTATTCGCAGTATTAGTAGCGGTGAGAGTGCTCGCCTCTCATCAATGCGATCCGGGTTCGAGTCCTGCCAGGCTCGGTGTCGTATGTGAGTAGAATTGCTTGTTGGTTCTCTCCTGTTTTTTGAGGGTTTTTCTCTGGGTTCTCCGGTTTTCCTCCCTCCACTAAAATCAACTCCAAATTAAAAGTATATCATGGAACGAGGGCCACAGGTTTGTTAGTCACTGGCTATTAAGTGCTTCCCTCGTAAAAACAAGGACGGAATCAGCTTTTTAAAAATTCAACAAGCTATTTCAAATTAACAACCGAGGATCTGAACCGACCGAGTAGATGCAAATAATTGAGTTTTATTCTGTTTTCTTGTATTTTCCCCCATTCTAGATAACCTGTCTAATCAGATAATCCTTGTTTGATATTGTTAATCTCTGAGGGATGCGGTTAGCTTACTCCAACACGAAAAGTATTACACTGAAGTCCATTTCCTTTTCTTTCTTTTTTTTTCTATTTTTTTATTTTTGTATTTTTCTTTCTTATTCCTTTCTTCCTTATCTTGTATCTTTCTTCTTTCTTCCGTCTACTTTCTATTCCGGCTTTTCCTTTTTTCTCTTTCTCTTTCACTCTTTTCTCTTTCACTCTTTTCTCTTTCACTCTTTTCTCTTTAATATCTCTTTTATTTTTATTTTCCTAATTTCTATATCCATCTATTTTCATCTTTGATTTTTCTCCTTAATTTTCTTTTCGTTGTTTTCCTTTTTCATTGGGTTTCGTGATTAGGTTTGCACCTAATCCAATGTCTTCTAAAACAATCACTTCAACTACATCAAAAGGTAGTTTCCTACGACCATTCCGCCACAGATAAAACACAGGAAATTATGTGCACACAGGGAACGCAAACATAAACAATTTATTTTATACTTTGATAGACCTTAATGTTTCCCGTTGTTCTGTTCCTAATTAAAACCATGTTGTTGCGTCGCCTTTAGCTCATTACCGCTAATCCTGAATACTGACTCAGCAGGAATTCAAACCCGCATTCATCTAAAACTCCTTCGAATTCAGTCTTCAATAAGTGTCTGTAAAAAAACCAAAGTCTCACTCCACCTATATTAGTGAGTCTTACTGGATATTTTCAAGAAAGGATTTTCTTGGTTTTGTTGGAGTGGTTTTGATTAAGCTTAAACTCGTTTATTTATCTCTAAGCCTGATGTCAATCCCTAAATTCATAAATATAGGTATTTATAACCCATAAAGCTTATTTAGAAAACCAAAAAGATACAAACATCAGCAAATGGGCACAAGATAACGAGGATTTTTTACTAAAACCGCTTAATATTTTCTGCCCAAAGAGCTTATCAAGATTGCAACACATTTAAAAATCTACGTCTGGACCAATTCAGCTCTTTTCTTAAAGACCTATAACTGGTATGGAATTATATGTATTATTGTACTAGTAAATAATTAATGCGTATTTTTTTATCTTAGCTGCCTACACATTTTCGCGGTATGAAAGTTGTGGAAAAGCTCTCTCAAGCTCAAGACTAGCAGGATTCCGGCCATCCTACTCAATAACTCGTTGATTGTGAGGCCATGATAACTTGGTTGGTTTTGATTACGTTTTCTCTACAGGTATGGCAAACTCATTCATTGAATTCTTCGGCCTTGTCCCACAGTTCGTAAGGCTCAATGCTCTATTTATTTTTCTAGGGTCTTGGGAGTACGTATAGCAAGATTGTTGGTAAGTCAATGCTTTTTATTCCATAAGAATAAGCTTTTTTTCTATCTACTTGAATAATAGCATTAAAAATGCCCGGCAAAAATGTTCAGCTTGGATAGAATAGAAAATCTCCATTGTTGAAATACCTAGAAGTACTACTATTAACGCTAAGAAATATTGAAAACCCCACGAATCCCTGGCTATTGTGCTAATTCAAAATCAGATTTATATTTATATCATATAATTTTCGTACTGAATTGACTAAGTATTCTATCGGTTAATTTTTCTAATTGTCACTTACTTTTCTCAACGTCAATATGAACCATTTTGACTAAATTCCATCCACTGACATATAAACTTTGTATTTAACACTGAAGAGTGTGCACTTTTTTCCCCTTTAGCTCGATCAATGAATAGCAAATAATTCAAAAATATTCTAGGATACAAATTATTTCCCGATACACTGTAAACTTTAGTTTCGTTTCAATCTAATTCTGACTCCAAATATGATAAATATATATATAAATAAATCCATTCATTTAGTATCTTAAATGAATATTATTTTATTGAATACAAGAAGTGTCGAGCCCAGGTTAAAAGAATAGAGATTTAGATAGAGTGAAATAATTCAGTCCCGCCACATGATACTTTAGTAAATGAAAATCGAAATTTTAAGAGAAAAGCTAACAAGTTCCTAATAGATCACAAAGATCTTCCCCGATATAATTGATGAAGTGCTAACCACCTACTTCTGAGTTCTATCTTATCTCTCAGTACTTGATCAGAGCTAAATAGACAGCATTATATTAAAACCAAACCCTTGGAAGTATATCTTTGTCGAGGCATTGTGTGGTGTAAAAACAAATCAGTTGCAAAGGGCTTTGTCGTTCAAGCTAACTACGGTGCTTACTCTCTCTCTCTCTCTCTCTCTCTCTCTCTCTCTCTCTCTCTCTCTCTCTCTCTCTCTCTCTCTCTCTCTCTCTCTCTCTCTCTCTCTCTCTCTCTCTTTCTCTCTCTCTCTCTCTCTCTCTCATTCTATATTTTTATTATTCATTATTATTTTTGCCTCGAAAATTCTTTTGAGAAATTGAAAATTTTTTTCCGGAATGGAACACACTAAATTTCTAGGGTTTCTTCAGCTCCATGGACGAAATTGAAGTCAACCTCAAAACGGCATCTTTCATTCCTATTTTAGATTCGTATTGGCTAGTTTAACTAGGCAATTTAAAACTCAATAAATACTTGATAATTGCTATAGATAAAATATTTAATATTGTAACCGTTTAGCGGTAACGACTGGTTTGAATGAAAACTCGGTTTCACGTTCAAAAACTCGATTTATTTGACAGTTTGGCGGCTTCCACGTATCGTAAACACTAAGATGTAAATATCTCGCTGTTCTTTGCTGGTGGATATGAAGCCCCTTTAATCTTCAAGGAAGTTTGTTTACATAGTCATGACCTGTTATATTCACAGATTTATGAACCACAGAACAACACGAAATCCCCACCTACAATTCTTACGACAAATTGGACACGAAAAGCTAAGCTATATTAACGATTATTTTAGTAAATTGACTCAATTGTTCTTAAAAATAAGAACATTTGTAAGCTTTTTAATTGGTAGTTATGGCATTAAAATCGAATTCAAAGTACTTCTATCGAGTTATTAAGGATGACTATTTTAATCCCAAAAAAACTCTATTTTTACCGCCTTGTTGTATCTCTATGTTTTGTGGTTTTTAACATAACCTCGCGCTTCTGAGGGGGGATTTTGCTGCACACGTTTCAAGAAAATTCTTTACTTTTCGATATTCCAGCTTTTCTTTCAAGCCGATTTTAGCGTTATACCAGTCAAACACTTGTCTAAAAGAGGGATTTTTTAAAGAAATAATTTTAAGGCCTTTCTCAGTGGTATCATGTTGGAAGAATTCCATTTTTGAGTACATGAGTTTATTTTAAGAGTACTTTCGTGTTCAGTAATAACTCTTAATGAATTGATTTATTTTGCCTAAGGTAGTATATAGTTTCTAGATTGTTCTTTTTTAAATCACTGGAACATAACAACAGGAATATTTAGAGACCAAGCAGCCCGCGGCACTATTGACTCGGGCTTCTGTGATTTCTAGAGAATGAATTCCTTTTTGTATCTGTAAGAGAAAGTCAGAGGAATTCTTCTTTTTCTGGTTTCGGTTTATGCTGATGCGCTTCTGATTAAGCCGTGTATAGACTGTATATAAAACAACTAGGTTACTCGCACCCTTACTTAACGTCAAACTCTCTCAATAATTGGCTTTCTTTCTGTGGTTTTTGTTTTTCAGATTCATTTACACACATGACTTAGATAACTATAAATGATAAGAACGAGCTGCGGTAATACCACAAGGCATGCGTATTATATCCAGGTTACTCTCAAACTGCAGACCCGTCCAGTTTTCAAGCACTAAGTTTCAAATCATATATCAAGAAAAGTACCATATTATCAAGATTTTATCTTAAGAGACGCAAGAGCAATTTATATTATTATTTGGCTTACAGAACTGGTTTATTTTTGTTCCCAGGTGATGATCCGTGGTATAAATCGTCAGCTCACTACTGGCCACTCAACTCCATCGATACCAATAAACACCTTAAAGATGTGACAGGCTCTGAAAAAAGTAAGGTGTATGGCGGAGCAGAAACCGTACCTGGAGTCAGTAAATATGCTTTGAAGTTAGATGGACTCGTTAGTACAGGAGCTAACCTAGGAAACTTTGCCGGGACTTGCCTTAGCGAGCCGTCTATCTGTAAACATGGGTTCACCGTTTCGTTCTGGTTAAAGCTAGATGCATCGAGCATTACTGAAATATTCTCTTACCAAGTGGTTCTTCAATTATCAAGGACTTTGGAATCAGTAGGTTCTACAATTTATGCGAAAAAGAATAAGATTGGATTCAACGTGAATGACAGGAACATTAGCAGGAATGTTGAAGTTTATTGGAACTACACTGATTGGGTCCATGTCAGTCTTGTGTGGAACAAAATAGCGGATACCGTCCAAGTGTTGTTAGATTGCAAACAAAAGCCTTATCTAAAACAAACTGAAACGACAAATAGGTTTTCAATAATACCGACCCAGAATCAACTGTGGCTCGGATCGAATTATGCTCAGTTAAAAAACTGTAAATTAGAAATAGACGAGTTGGTTATATGGTACGACGTTCTGTCATCAGAAGACTTGTGCTACATCAAGGACGCTAGAGCGGGTAGGTTCATTGATATCTGGTGTTTTAGTGTTCGCTCTCATCAGGGTAAAAGTGGTTGTCATGCTGAATATTGTAAATCTTAGGTTCACCCAAAAAGGGTTCAAGATTCCAGCCATGCTGGATGACGTTCCCTTTGGATGGTTTACAATCATTCTTAAATGGCAGGCATCTTGAACGATAGTCACTATAGCTGTTTTCCAACCAGTGGCAGCCATGTTGGATGATGTTGACCATCGTCATTGATTTGCAGCCATTCATGATTGGCAGCCATGTTGGATGATGTTGACCATCGTCATTGATTTGCAGCCATTCATGAGTGGCAGCTATGTTGGATGATGTTGACCATCGTCATTGGTTTGCAGCCATTCATGAGTGGCAGCCATGTTGGATGATGTTGACCATCGTCATTGATTTACAGCCATTCATGATTGGCAGCCATGTTGGATGATGTTGACCATCGTCATTGATTTGCAGCCATTCATGATTGGCAGCCATGTTGGATGATGTTGACAATCGTCATTGGTTTGCAGCCATTCATGAGTGGCAGCCATCTTGGATGAAGTTCAGTATGAATATTTTGCAGCCATTCCTCAAGTGGCAGTCTTCGGTGAATTCCAACATGGCTGCCACTTTAGGTTTTTGTCGTCCACCTGCATTCCACTAACTAATACCCCATTCACACCGGACCTTGAGACATGTTTAAAGGTTGTTTAGTTGAACTAGTGCCCTTCCATCAGCCTGTACGCCTAACTAAACAACTTTCAATTCTTCTTTAACTAAACTACTTTGGGGACATAGTTTTAACCCTGTATAAAGATGGCAGCCAAATGACGAAGGAAATGCGATAGATAAATTAATAAATACCAAGGTTAGTTGGTATGAATGGGACTTAACTCTCTATTTTGTTATCATTTCCAGTCGATGGTGGGTTTTCACAATGGAGTAACTTTTCGTCGTGTAGTGTATCTTGTGGTCAAGGTACACGAACACGTCAACGAACATGTACAAACCCTCCAACTCAACATGGTGGAATAAGCTGCATGACTCTTGGAGCATCTCAAGAATCAATGTCTTGTTTCCTAAGGAAATGTCCTATCCACGGTAACTATACTTCATGGTCAGCGTACTCACCATGTAGTAAATCCTGTGGGGGTGGGATACGCACTAGATTTAGAACTTGTACGAATCCTGAACCTCAATACGGAGGAATGAACTGCTCCCGCTACGGGGACTCTAACGATAAACTAGCCTGCAATGTTCATAATTGTCCAATAGATGGTGGATATAGTCAATGGTCGAATTATTCAGAGTGTTCAGTGTCTTGTGGTGATGGATTTCGAACAAGAACGAGAACTTGTACTAATCCTGTGCCTCAGTATGGAGGGCAAAATTGCTCTCATCTTGGAAATACACAGCAAACACAGCAATGTTTCGTTAAAATATGTCCTGTAGATGGTAATTACAGCACCTGGAGTGCGTTTTCTTCTTGCAGCAAAACCTGTGGCGGAGGAATCAAAACAAGGACTAGAAAATGCGACAATCCCACCCCAATAGGTGACGGGAGGGATTGTTTACGTCTTGGGCTACCTGTGGAATCAGTAGCTTGTAATGCAGAGGAGTGTCCCGTTCATGGAGGGTACACCTCGTGGTCTACGTTTAGCACGTGCTCAAAATCATGCCAAGGAGGATTACAGTTCAGGACCAGAAACTGCACAAATCCGCCTCCTCAAGAAGGTGGAATGAACTGCTCCCCTCTAGGACCCCCTCGGGAGACACGGAGTTGTGGTTCTGATCCGTGCCCGACTGATGGGGGGTACGGACAGTGGAGCGGGTTTGGTCAATGCTCAGTATCGTGTGGTGGAGGTAGTACGAGCAGAACCAGGAACTGTGATAACCCGAAGCCATCAAATGGAGGAAAAGATTGCTCGAAGCTTGGTCCAAACGAAGAAATCAAGACTTGTAATAATGATGATTGTCCAGGTGAGCACAGTTTTCTTCCGACAGAGTTTTATTTAGACTTCAATATACTGGTTCCAATATCACTCCAGCAACTCAATATTGGAATTTAATGGAAAGGAAAATGTGCGAGTTGCTGATGCTTCTACTTGTGTTGCAGACTCAGTTGTGCATTGCTCATTAACAGAAGTCTCCTTTTCTCACACCTGTTAGAGAAGAGCTGTACTGCAGAGTTTGTGTATGTTGCTGATACTTATACTTGTGTTGCAGACTTAGTTGTGCATTGCTCATTAACAGAAGCCTCCTTTTCTCACACCTGTTAGAGAAGAGCTGCACTGCAGAGTTTTTGTATGTTGCTGATGCTTATACTTGTGTTGCAGACTCAGTTGTGCACTGGTCCTTAAAAGTTGTCTCTTCTCACCCACCTTAGAGATGAGCTCCACAAGGTGTTTGCTCTGATGCTGTTGTACAAGTGTGAAATTCTTTTTTCCCTATTTATTTTACAGATATTTCGTTCGTTTCAACGATGGTTTTTACCGATGAAGTATTTCGACCAGAAATGTACGAGACATCAGCCGAGGCGTTTAAAGAACACACGAAAAAAGTCAAGTGGAATGTAAGTATAACACGTGTATGCTATAGCAAAGAAAGACAACACGTTTTCTCAATTTGCGCACTTGGAGCTGGTTCACAGTAGCGTAGGAATCCAGCTGAGTTGACCTTCAGAACAAACTCAAGGTCAGTCAATCAGAATTAAGGATTTGTCATCGTATTTTGATTAGCATTTCCCATTATTCTGCCAAGAGAATTTATGATATACGAGTTATTCCTTCTTTAAATTAACCGTAAACGCTAGTCGAACTCATGGCGGAATTTTATTTCAATCAACAAGAAAAGTCTACATTGTATACTCGGAAAGTGCTCGAAAAGTGCTAACCAAAAATAGTTACCCATAATTTCTTTCGGGGAAGGCTGGATCAGAATGGAGATTTTAAAGGGCGCTTTACGACTAGTGTGGACTAAAACATAGAATAACAAGACTTAGACCTTTCCTATTTACTGATTGATATGCATCGTCCATGTTGTTCGCAGCTCAGTAAACTTTACGGCCAAGAATCAGCCCTCAAAGAAGTGGTGATCAGTTTTTGTCAACCGGGCGAGATAACGATCAACGGGTAGGTTGTAATAATAAAGGTATGGTATGGCAAGGGTGGAATTACAGGATTATCAAAAAGGAAGTTGATGCACAATTGTCATTCTTTACGTATTTTCGGATAAAAAGATTGGTAGCAACCTTGTGGTGCATAGGATTGGAGGGAATGAATTTTGGGACAACTTCAAAAGCTCCACCATCTCTCATCCTAATACGGTCCTCTTAACAGTTTACAAGTTTTGCTTTGAATTAAAATATTCAAAGATCCTTTAATAAATAATCTTAATAATGAATAATGTTAGATTATTGATTGATTTCTTTAATAAGAATTATGACCAGGGTACCCCATATTGATATATTTGTATTGGCCTTTAGGTCAAGTGGTATCCAGTGCAAGTTGGAGTTTCGTTTCTCCTCGTCTCGTTATGATGGGATTATCAAACTACAAGACGCTCTGCAGATTAAACGACGTCTCCATGAGATGCCTGTCAAGTCGTTCTTTATAAACAGCGTAGATGGTAAGAATAAATTTGATAAATAGATAAGATTTAGTATTGCGTTGTAACAGCGTCAAGCAGTCATCTCGTATGATGTGGTTTGATCATTAGGAACCTTTTAAAAGCACTAGCACATCTAGAACGGGGACGTGAGACCCGAGGTTACAGAACTCTAATTTGATAGAAGGAGGATCTGGAAATAGGTGTTGCTTGTTCTCTAAACTCGAACGACGAGCATCAGATTTTGCTGAATATCGCATCCTGGTGAGAACGTCATCGTCTTTTTTCGTTCAGATACTGACGTTCCTGTTCTAGATTTCTAGTTGCTAAAGTTCCCTATTGATGTTGTTTGCGGTGATGATTTTATCTGTAACCAAATTTCTGCTACCTTGCGTTTGCTATCAAAAAGGAGGCATGGGCACTGACCCTGGCGATTTGCGTTGCTATGGCAATGCCTTTTTTCAATATTTGTCCCCAGTATCTTTCCTCTAGGTTTTCTGGTTTTTCTACTTCTAAGAATCGATTCTAAGTTTCATTCCATCTTTAACTCTTCATCTCTACTTAAATGTTTTTGCGCTGACATTTTGTGCCAGTACTTATATAGACCTATTGCAATTTAAATCTCCTGAGAATTAGAACCTATTGTTTTCATCCAAATTGAGTTGCATTCCGAAGTACTGCAAAGAGGTCTATATGATGTACTGAACAGCATTCTCCCAATCTTCCAGTTCCCACAGATCATAAACTACAAGTTAAAGCGTTCAATACCAGTTCTCGAAGCATCATGGTAACGTGGGTTCCAAGCCCCAAACAAGAAAACGTCAAAGGCTATCACATCCTGTACAAAGACGAGATGAGAAACTCTTACAGTACTGTTGTTAATGGTGCTGAATCTGACCGTAGAGAATTGAACAATCTACTGGTGTATCACGAGTATTGTATTCGTGTTATACCTTTCAGTACACGTGGAGATGGACTGGCAACGACTCCTGTGTGTGTCTACACTGACCAGGGAGGTACGGCTTGAACATATCTGACAGGGGAGGATTCAGGATTTTGTTAAGGGAGGGGTGCAGGGCACAAAGTCAGCCCAGGCGGGGTGCAACCCTCAGAATCAAAGAGAGAAAACATTATTTCGTATAGGGTATATTTTCACAATAGGGGACAATGTTTATGACAAGTTTTAATAGATACCCTTTCTCATCTTTTCTGTTGTTCCACATTTCAGTTCCCAGCGGTTCGCCCAAAAACATAACCGTTGACATCACAAACACGACAACCCTCTCACTAAGGTGGAACACGCCAGGGAAAAGTGTCATCCTTGGAAAGTTGCTTGGATATAAACTAATGTACGGCAGAGTTAATTCTACATATAATGGCTCGCTGTATGAGTACGTGATGTTGGATCTCGCGCCCACAGCCAATCAAGTGTTCCTTACAGGATTGGAAAGATTTAGCTTGTACGGAGTGAAGATAGCTGTATACAATCTAAAAGGACTTGGGAAATGGAGTGAGACAATCATTGTACGAACTGGTGAAGATAGTAAGTTCAACTTCTATCCTGTCCTAGGTGTCCTGTCCTGTCCATATCTTTTCCTATCCTTTGTTGTCGTCCTACCTTTGTGGAAGCACGGATGTGTACTGCTAATGATCTGCCCCTCAATGGTCGGGTCACTGTGTCGTGGGGTCCATCCCCTTTAGAGCAGATTTCGTATGAGTGTGAAAAGTCACAGCAAAGGGCACGGTTACGGCGCGACGCGGACACCGCACCGAATGGCGAATGTTTTCATACACGGCACGGCACTGACACAGTCACGGCAAAGCGCGGTTAAGTGCCGTAAGTTTTTCATAGTCATACGAAAACTGCTCTATGCTCAGTGGTACATACTTTGAGTGTTTCACTTTGGATTTTCCGCTTTTACCCTCATAAAATTCAACTTCTAAATTCAAATTCAAATTTAATGTCAAGGGGTCAGTAAAATGTCCAAGTTCCTTCTTTTGCACCTAGAAATCACTCATAGAAAATGAAAGCGCAATTGATCTGTTTACTAAGTACCTCCGACTCAGGAGACTGAGCCATCATTCCCTTCTCCTCGACTAAAAATAACTTAGGTTACCCGGTCATAATCAAGCTTAATTTGTTTTCATTTAGTTCCCGGCATGCCGCCTCGTATCGTAAGCGTGTATAACACCAGTTCTACGACACTAGAAGTCACGTGGCATCTTATTCCCGAACAGTATCATTTCGGCCGGTTGCTAGGTTACCGTATATTTTATAAGGACACGACCACTACTAACACATCTGATTACGAGAGTTTGGACGTCGGACCAGATACACAGGCAGTCGACATTACAGGACTTAATAAATACAGGAATTATGTTGTACAAGTGGCTGGATTCAACAGACAAGGAGAAGGAAAACCATCAAAAGGAATCATAGTATCAACTGATGAAGATGGTAAAATCATAGCCCCATAACCTATAGAGAAGTAACGAACGTGCATTCTGGTCTAGCTTGAGTACCAACATGTCTTGTGCAGTGATGGTTGTTGGACGCTAGAACAAACTGTACCCTGTTTGTATCCTCATTTTTGGAGCCTGCGTTTTTTTAGAATGTTTCCTCGGAGAAATATATGTTGCCTTCAAATTTCTCCAAAACTAAAAGACAAATCGCAGAAATTAGTGTCCTCTTTGTTTACATGTATGCTAAACAGCGTATTTGTGTTTAAAAATAGTCACGAAGGACACCCATTTTCTAGCCTTTCAACAGGTCTCTGGGGGATGGGGGGCATTTGCCAGTACTCGCTACCACAATTGATAAAATCTCATCCCTATTTTGGACCATATTAATTTTCCCTTGCTCCTTATATGTAAAACTGGGTGAATTTGAGCAACACTGAATAACTCTAGACCTTAGAGTAGGTCTATTCATTTCATCAACACTTACTAACCCTAGATTGAATATTTTGTAGTTCCCAGTCTTCCTCCACAAGAACTGACCGTGGCAAACATCTCTTCTACTATACTATTAGTTCAATGGAACCCAGTCCCAGAAGAAGATCATAACGGCATCATCCTAGGCTACAAGATTTTGTATAAGATATCAGGACACGTTAATACTTCATTTGTGGCCAAAGAATGTAGTCCTCGAACCAGAGCAGCAGAGATTAAGAATCTCTTGAAATTTACTGCATACGACGTGGGTGTTCTGGCATTTACATCTAAAGGGGATGGATCTTTATCAGATATGGTGACCGCGGGAACAGCAGAGGATAGTAAGTAAATTGTTTGTGTATCATAAAACGGCGCGCGCGTGGCTCTGTATTGGGAATATAAAACGGCGCGCGCGTCTATTTACCCCAATCTAATATAAGCATGGTTTTTCGAGCGTTTCGACCAATCAGAGCGCGCATAGTAACTCAAATATTTTATAAATACTACTTATAACAAGTTGGGATCTTAAGAACACGAGATATGTATGCAAGAACACGAGGCGTAACCGAGTGTTTCTCTTGCTTCTTGAGTGCTCTACAGCTCCCGGAGTGTTTGTATCAAAGTACAGAGACACATGCGGTCTTTTTTTGCGTGTCTGTGTCCTTTGACAACGCGGTACCCCCTTGCGTACATACACTGCGCGATGCGTCACATCTGTTTAAAGTCTTCTCTAACCAAATGAATTCCGATGACAAGATATAGCGGAGTGCTATGGAAATGTGATTTTACTTCGCGCTCAGTGCTCACGCTCCGTAGCCGGGTTACCTGTGGATAATCAATACTATATCTTCTCATTGTTTTCACCACTAGAGCCGAGTCAACCTCCTACATTAATGGCTTTCCACAACTCGAGCTCGAGTAGCCTACGAGTCACTTGGCTTCACATTCCACCACAGTACGCGCACGGGGTTCTACTGGGATACCGGGTGCTATATCGCTCTTTAAACGTCACTGAGGACATGTACTCTGTGGCTGAAGTTGGACCAACGACTTTGGAGGTGGAATTGGAGAATCTGTATAAATATATGGAATATGGGGTACGATTGATGGGCTTTACTAAAAAAGGACTGGGAACGGTTAGTGACGAGGAGATCGTACGGACAGATCAAGATGGTAAGTTGAATCATCATCATCATTATCGTATATCATCATCACCATCACCTTCATCATCAGTTATCATTATTGTCATCGCCATCATCGACATCCGACACCATTATCAGTAGTCACCATCAGCCATTATTACTGTCGTGATCAGTCGTCATCGACATCCGACACCATTATCGGCAGTCACCATCAGCCATTATTACTGTCGTGATCAGTCGTCATCGACATCCGACACCATTATCGGCAGTCACCATCAGCCATTATTACTGTCGTGATCAGTCGTCATCGACATCCGTCATCATTATCGGCAGTCACCATCAGCCATTATTACTGTCGTGATCAGTCGTCATCGACATCCGTCATCATTATCGGCAGTCACCATCAGCCATTATTACTGTCGTGATCAGTCGTCATCGACATCCGTCATCATTATCGGCAGTCACCATCAGCCATTATTACTGTCGTGATCAGTCGTCATCGACATCCGTCATCATTATCGGCAGTCACCATCAGCCATTATTACTGTCGTGATCAGTCGTCATCGACATCCGTCATCATTATTTTCATCATTATCATCGACATCCAACACCATCATCAGTCATCATCAACATAGGAATGTCATGGAAACGCCCTGATTGACGTCCAACAAAACCTACCTCGTCGCGACGACAAATCGTACGATTTCTAACGAGTGATTGAGAAGCATCTTAACGCTTCATTGTTTCTCTCAACTGAATACGAGGCAGTAATCTATATATGTCTAATGGGATTATTGCCTCCCATTCAGTGTATCCATTTTCAATTGTTGCGCGCGTTTCCTTTTCAGTTCCCAGTTGGCCTCCAGAACAAGTAACAGCATCCAATAAAACAGGCCCAACTAAAATAACAGTGCGCTGGCAACCAATCAGCAATCAGTATTATACCCATGGCATATTACTGGGTTATAAGGTGTTATACCGTGCAGTTAGTAACCCTGATAAAGTCTTGTATGGTGATGAGAAGGTCGCTGTTCTTGGCCCTGATGTTATTGATGTCACTATAGAAAATTTGACATCATACACTGTGTATTCTGTTAATGTGGTGGCTTTTACGAGTAAAGGGAATGGAGTACCTAGTCCTACCATCTATGCAGGTATCTAACAATTATTATTATTATTATATTAGAGTCTTAAATAATTTCTAAGACCCGGTTTGGGCGTAGGGTTTCACATGTGCCGAATCTAGAACAATAGGTTTTGCTCGTTTGCATTGGATTCGGCGCGTGTGGGATTCGGCGTCTAAACCGGGCCTAAGATGGAATGTTATGTAAATATAGTTTTTATTATTATTATTTCATTCGCTTATTTTCTTAGTTAATTAATATGCATGTAACTAATGTAGTTATAGCTATTTTATTTATGTATATATTCCCTGAAAAACCTTTTTAGGACGAGAACATAGTTGTATGTATGTATCGCTTATTTAAAGCTACACTAGAGTGTATAGTTCACATTCCTGCTGATTGTTTTATTGTAAAGGTTTTCTATTTCATACAATTGTTCCCGGACTCGATGTCGTATATGCGAGTAGAGTTGCTTGTTGGTTCTCTCATGTGCTTCGAGAGTTTCATACTCTGGGTTCTCGGATTTTTATTTTCGACCCTGCGCAAAGATCACCAGGTATAGACCCCTTGCAAAAAGAATTTCACTCTCCTGAAATTGGAACCTATTGTTTTGCCCTCCAAATTGAGCTGCATTCCGACGTGCTGCAAGGGGTCTATCAAGAATGACATTTTTTCCAATGAAAACAATGAAGTTTATGAACCATAGATTTGATGAACACTGAATTGGATGCTATTTTAATTAAGAAGGGAAAAGAAGAGGGAGGGGAAGGGAGTGGAGGAGGAAGGGTTGGGGAAGTAAGCCCTTCGTTTCTTTGTGAAGACTAAAAGGAACGAGGCCTCAGGGAACGATATGATGCATTTCATCTTGTTTCCATAGAAACCTGTAACTGTCATAAATCCATGTACACCAACTGGTGGATTAACCCTCCATACATGAGCTACAATGTTTCTGGAATCTTCCCTTCAATCCTGAGAATGCTCACCCAGACGTGTTGCGGAGACTGCGAAGAACACGCTAAAACTGTGATAAACTTTCAAAACTCCAGTGCTGTGAGCTTGGCTGCCAAGTCAGGGGAGAATCAAGTCAAAGAAGCCCTTCGTTCTACCACGGAGCTTAACTTTCCTGTTTATGGTCGCATGCAACAGTTGTATTACAACGATTTTGCTTTCATCCCATTAGTGGAGTCTGGTGGAACTGTGTTCATGACAACGGCACCGGAACCTGGGTCTACTGCTAAGATGGTTGTATGGTCGGTGTTTGACATGTGGCCTATGTGTGTTGTTATATTCATCTCAGCCTTCTTTGCAGGCATTTTAATGTGGATATTGGTAAGTTCAAAATCTGCTATTAAATCTATTTAATATACCTAAGCCCTGATGGGAATAGTTAGATATCTGTAAATATCGAAGTATCCCCTTGTCCCCAACATACCTTGGGCTTGCACTTGTCGCTCCCCTTTAACTACAAGATATGTTGCTTGAGTCTTATCCATGTTTCATTTTATCCATATATTTCCATGTTTACTACCCATATTCATGTATCTTCTCAAACATTATTAGAAAAAACCCGAATTCTTCTTCACAGCGATGACGTGCAAGGCGCGATAACAAGGAGCAATTATTCTCTGTAACTTGTATCCCAAAAGCGTTGTGACACAAGTTGCATGGGGCATTGCGGCGTGTGACCTACAGTGCAATTTGAAAAATGTTGCGAGACAAGTTCCAGCAATCGTTGCGAAAAGTAGAATTCGTTGCACCGCGTTGCAGGACAAGTTGCGGAGAAAATTGCTCCATGTACGTAATCGCGCCTGTAATTTGACTTGGAAATAGTTCTATTCTAATGGCAAGTAAACGATAAACAACAAACCCCATCCCCGCCATGTTGGACTGCAGTTTTTGATGATCTGGATTCCGTAATCTGGAAATTTCGGATTTCGAATTCCGCGATCGTGTTTTTCATTTATTGGAAGACTGACAGTATTCAAACCCTCTCCATAATAAACGTTCCTTGTTTTTTCCCCCAGGATTGCTATTTTAATACAAGTGAGTTCCCCAAGTCTCCATTTAGAGGACCATTGGAAGGAATGTGGTGGGCGTTTATTACCATGACAACGCTGGGGTAAGACAGCTAAAGATATCTCCAACAACCATGCTAATAAATATTATTTTTACAAAAAGGAAGTAAAATCTTGCCATACTTGGGTTTAAAGAACACATTAATCAAACTCTCCCTGTTTTATGGGAGTCAAATTAGAGCAGATTTCATGCACATGACTGTGACACGGCACGGTACACGGCACGGTCACGGAAAGAATTGACGACATCCTTTGAACCAATCACAGCGCGTGATATCACTACTCAGCCAATGAAGATGCTCGGACATGACATGTCACGGTCACATTCATACCTCATACGACGGACGACAAGCTCCTATTGTTAACGTTTATATATACTTTTTGAAATACACCCATCTTAGTTACGCGACTAACACGTACTGTCGAACGTTTGGGTTTTCTTAACTTCCTTCAGCTCAAAATATACATACTAACTCAGACTGTTGGAGATTTGATTGACGGAAGCCAAAACCCCCGACGTCTGGGACAGTGTTCGTCGTGTAGTTATGAACAAGAGTACAATGATATCATACTTATATTAGTTATATCATTATCATTAATATTAGTTATAGATTTTGATAATAATCATAAATTGCATTGCTTGATAGAACCTTTATGAACATTCTGACTATATATGATTATTACATTACGATTTTATTTTTTAATCAGCGCAACCGAACATATAGTATGATAATTTTTATTATTATTATTATTATTTTACTTAATTGATCTAAAGGTACGGAGATCGGGTTCCTAAGGGATTCCATTCCAAGATGTTTGGTATCTTTTGGATCACATGTGGTTTAGTTATTGTGGCTCTCTTCATGTCTTTGATCACTGCAACACTCACAACGGAGGTTATTGGTAAAGAGAAGATGGTCTATGGATCACTTGTAAGTATAAAGGATAGAATAATGGATGGGAAGATTTTTTGCATCAGCCTAGTAAATAGGCTGCATACCCCACTGATATCCCATTGCCATGAAGGCACTCGCCTCTCACCTCTGGGGTCTCGGGTTCGATTCCTAGATTCCTGTATCTCATGTTAGTAGGGTTGATTATCGCGGGGTTTTCTCTGGTTTTCCTCCCTGCACCAAACTAATAGCTGCTGTTTCTTATTGTTGTCAGGTGGCTGCTATTCGTAACTCTTCTGAATATCGCCTTGGAATACGAATGAATGCCAACATGGACAAAGGTAAATGTCTAGCATGATACATAAAACAGGAATGAGGAAACATGAGAGGTACAGGGCATAAAAAGCGAGTCTAGAACGAAAACAACGATTCTCAAAGTATTACGTCTAGTTTAATTCTGGTGGCTGCAATATGAAAAACAGAGGCTTTCAGAGGTACTAAAGTAAATAAACTTCCTTGAAAAACAGTTTAATGTCACAAAGTTCAGATTGGCTTAGAACATCACGTCATTTCCAGCGCTGTCGCAGGTCGTGTTAACATCGCTTGCCAATCTTGTAACCTAGCTGTCAATCTTGATTTCAGGTAAAGAGTACAACAACCTGATAGACGTGTTTTTTGCGTTAAAGAGGCGTTCAGTTGATGGAGCTCTAATCGATGCATACACAGTGGGAAGTAGACAGGACTTGTTTAGTGACCCGGCAATGATCGCCAGTAAGATCATTAACCATCAGTCATCATACGGGGTTGTGCTGGCTGGAGACGCCCAAAGATTACAGCGCTGCTTTAGGAACTTTTTAAAAGAAGAAAGAGCGAAAGTTTTTCATGCAATCACCAGCAATATTCTTCCTCTACAGGCAAGTATTTGGTATAATTGTTAGCGTAAGACTTCCCAAAGCTCTTTTGTAGTTACTGTCCTTTGCTTATAGACCCACCCCTTGCAGTATATTCCTAGTGCAGTTCAATTTGGAAGACAAAACGGAATTTTACTCTCATAAGACTTGAAATTCATTTTGTTGTCGTCGAAACTGAGCTGCTCTAGGAGTCGCTGCAAGGGATCTATTTGAAAAGCCTTCTTGTCTAAATACTGAAATGCGTAAACATTTTTATCTCCGCGCGGTTAGTCGAGAGTTATAGAACACAAGAGAATAAGGAAAAAAAAAATATTACCTTTACTCTTAAGAGAAGATGTCAGCAAAAATCGAACAAAATCAAAATTTGCCGGCAACAGTCAAAAATTCGATTTCGCTCATATTTTGGTATTAGGTAGACCTATATGCGAGATATATCATGGGATGTTTCATTTGTCGAAATATGGCTTCATTTCCGAGAAAAACGAGAAAAACGAATTTGTCAATAATTGACCCTTTGAGAGAGCCAAAATATACTCCAACTTCGGGGGGGGGGCTCGTGTGCCTTTGCAAAAATATCTAAATGTTTAATTCTTAAACAACTGTTTTATATGATGTTTTAACTTTAAAAAGCTGAAATTTCATTGTCTTCCAATAAATTTATAACGGTGAAAAAAATTTATTTACAAGGGTACTTTGACGCCTTGTGAAAAGACACGAATTTTCAAAAAATGTTTTCACCGTGTGCTAAATAAAATAAAAGACCGATATTAAGAAAATGAAAAGTCGAAATAATATTCTAACCGTGACTAAAAGCTTTTTTGGGGGTTTTTATTCTGCGACGAGAAATAAAAATTTAAAGTTGGAGAAATTTCAAAGAACGACGGCCGGTGCGCTCAATCAAATGAATTTAAAAATTACCTAAAAGAGCAAAATATCGTAAGATAGCAAAGTACCACCTCAAGCTACTGCAGTAACACTACATGGTGTGGATTAATACAATTGAAATTAGCTCTAAGAAAGATGCAATTTTTCTAGATAGGAGTCAAAGCGCGTTCTTTTACAAATAGCCGTTGCGTGACCATAAGTGTGACCAAGGAGTCGGGAGACGCGGCATTCTACAAAGAATTAGGTGTGGCCTTTGATAACGCCGAGTCACGAATGTACTTGTCACGTTCGCATTTACTAAAGGGAAAATCTACTGGAAATATCCTTCTACGTTTCAGCTTTTATAGAAGTAGGCTTTACTGGACCAACAAGGATTTTTACGGACAGTAATTATGAACCTATACGCTTTAAGAAGAAAGAAAGAAAAAGAAAAAATGTGTTTACCACGGGCTGTTAGATAAATTTTAAAACAGTCAACATTAAAAGTCTCGCCAAGTATAACAAATTTCTCCAACTTTAAATTTTTATTTCTCGTCGCAGAATAAAAACCCCGAAAAAAGCTTTTAGTCACGGTTAGAATATTATTTCGACTTTTCATTTTCTTAATATCGGTCTTTTATTTTATTTAGCACACGGTGAAAACATTTTTTGAAAATTCGTGTCTTTTCACAAGGCGTCAAAGTACCCTTGTAAATAAATTTTTTTTCACCGTTATAAATTTATTGGAAGACAATGAAATTTCAGCTTTTTAAAGTTAAAACTTCATATAAAACAGTTGTTTAAGAATTAAACATGTAGATATTTTTGCAAAGGCACGCGAGCCCCCCGAAGTTGGAGTATATTTTGGCTCTCTCAAAGGGTCAATTATTGACAAATTCGTTTTTCTCGTTTTTCTCGGAAATGAAGCCATATTTCGACAAATGAAACATCCCATGACATATCTCGCATATAGGCCTACCTAATACCAAAATATGAGCGAAATCGAATTTTTGACTGTTGCCGGCGTATGTTCGATTTTTGCTGACATCCCCTCTTAAATGGCTTCCGTATCATCCAGTCAGTGCTTGACAAATTGGGAAGCCATTTGAAAGTCGGGTTACTCTACATTCGCCCGTTTAATCTGGCGATTTTTGCGGCGATTTTGGTCATAGTCAAGATCAAGGTAAAGGATTAACTTGTAAAGTTTTATTCCGGACGCCAAGATTACATGGACTCTCTTTAGGAGCTTAACACAGATCATATCTTCATAATCGCCGCAAACATTGCAGCAAGAATCACCAGTGTAAACGGAACTTCACGAATATGCGATTTATATGTTTTTTATTATATTCTAAAGGGAATGAGCAGTAAATCAGAGGACCAAGCAGCAAACTTATTTGATGCAGGATCTGAAGTGTTTCAGCAAGCATTACAGTGGACTCTTATACTATTAGGAATCTTCGTTGTAATCTTTCTCATCTACGAGCTGATAACACGAAGATGTCGCGACCCAAACCCCAAGAAATACGGTAAACTTAATATAACATTGTTTTTCATTGTTCATGTGTTTATAAGAATAGTAATTTGCAGAGATTTTCATTTCTCGTACATGTTATTAGCGGTAGCTTAGTCCATAAGCTGGCCCATGGAGCGCGCGCGTTTTGGCGCCAAAATTTCCGTCGAATCCATGGCACCACAGGAACTCCATCAGTATAAGTCATAGACATGATTTTTCCTGACCTGGAGTCAAGTATAAACTCTTTTATATCATATATAATTGAAAGCTCAAATTTTTTGTTAACCTGATAAGTCAATAAGACCTCCTGAATAGGTTTTTATTAAAAGTAACAAAATACTTGCAATGTTTTTATAGATTTTAGCGAAGCTAATGGATTGATCCCCGCCATAGTAAAAACTAATCAATCACAAGAAAGCTATCAAAAAACACGAGAAATGATGCTTCAAGTGCTGCAAGAGTTTCACACAAACTGTAGAATAAAAACTGTTCAGCTCAGAGCCAAACACAGGCGAGAGCTGCTGCAGCTGTACAAAATGAAAGAACAAGAGTTAATGACAGATAACAAAGAGGAGATGAATGCAAAGGAGACGCTACTAGAGGGAGTAAGGACTACACTCATGAGGTTTGTTACCGGCACTTTCCAGCCAACTACTGGTACACCTGTGTGATTCAACCACTGTCAGGTCGTGGTCCTAAGCTTTTTATGCGTGGCGAGAGCGAGAGCGGGAAAGGAAGAAGAGTTAAAGGAAGAAGATATGTGAACTATGCTGGACAATGTCAGCAACACAAGGGAGGACATTTCGACACATTTTGACGTGTTTAAAAGATCATGGAATGTAAAGATGTAATATCACACGATCAATTGCGGTTTATCCAATCATAGTTCACGTTTACTAGTACAAAATGACGAATTCACAATCGATTGGTTGTTCAATCATCGATCACCGGTACGAAATGACGACATAAGGTAACAGTGAACATATCACATCGTGCGATCAAATTCTGGTCATCCATACGAAATCTCAAGAACCAGAATTTTGTGATGCCCCCGCCATAATTGCCATAATATGGCAGGCATATCCATATCTTGAAGGCCAATAGACCCCTTGCAACACGTCGGAATGCACCTCAATTTCGAGGGTAAAACAATAGGGCTTTAAAGTGTGACGTCAAACAAATGAAAAAACGACTTCCGGGTCCAAAATGAAATAACAGGATTTGTTGTCCGAAATTCTAATTGTTTCACGTGAAGGTCAAATCATTGAGCACGTTTTTTACTTTATTTTAGCCGTATTTTCGAGCAGTTGGAGCCGAAAATACGTCACAGCTCTATAGGTTCCAATTCTCAGGAGTTTGAAACTCTTTTGTTTTGCCCTCCAAATTGTGTTGTCTATCTGAACGGATAATCAAGGAAATTGAAAAAGTGAACGAAAGAAGCCACTGCTCATCAATGAATACAAGTAGCAAGCATTTCAGGCAATCACTTAGAGACTTTCATTGTCACTTAACCAGCACAAATAACTATTATGTCAAAAACAAATAGGATAATTATCGATGCTTATATTTTTTTGTATTTTACCCATTAGATATTTTTCATCAATATTGCACGGTAAATGTTTTTAACTACGAGGAGCACAAATGTTTAATTCATTACAGTCTAACGATTTTGCTTGGAATCTCTTTCATGATGGAAATATCATGAATGAAAATAGCGCTGGCGCTTTGTAAATTTTATTTATTTTATTAAGTTTATTTTATGAACGTTGTTCAGTACCTGCAGCGACGCGGAAATGTTTTTAACTGTTTAACTGTGTAAATAAAAAATCTTGTTATTAATTCATAGTGATGTAGCTATAGATATGTAGGTTGAATTTGAGTGCATACATGTTGCGCGCGCTACAATCATCGTTTAACCTGTGCATACTATATCTTAGACTATGCATCGAGCGCACAGTATTCTTATATCTCTAATACATGAACTCACTGCGCGCGATCAACATTTAACCTGTGCATACTATATTTAGACTATGCATCGAGCGCACAGTTACATAAACACATGCACTGCGCGCGCTACAATCATCATTTAGCCTGTATATATTATATCTTAAACTCTTCATTCAGCACAGTGTTTTTATATCTATAAAATGCTTTGTAGAATTTGCGCGCGCTACACTCCACATTTAACGTGCGCATATCTTATCCTTTTAGTCACTTTAACCCAATATTTGATATTCAAACCAGTGCGCGCTTCTGCAAGATATTTCTTGACACAAAATATTGCCTGCGTATGTCCAATCTAAAATCACTCAAGTTCAACTAAACGCGCATTCGATATTTACAGCAATCAATACTATTGCGCTTCTGTTCCCGGGGATAAAGTCATCCAATAAACTTGGGCACTACTTATTAATTAATAGAAGATATCAGATGCTTAACGTTTTGTCTCCTTTTGTTCCTTTGCATCTAATAAACACTAACAGCTAATTAATAGTGTCCAGGTTTATTGAATGACTGTTGGTACTGTGAGGTTTTCAGGCTCATGGATGCTATATAACAAACACAACCCATCCAAGTCTGCGCAATCTACTAGCCTTTTCTTAATTGGGGATGCGCGCTGACGGAAAATATTGCTAATTGCTAAATTATGGTTAGGGTTAGACAGATGAACCGTCAAATGTAGGAACGTGTTTCTCTGTTGGGGTGCGGGAGATGACAATGAATAGACAGCAAAAAAAGGATGGTAAAGGTTTTGTTGCATGTTGCTTACTAAGCCTAAAATGTATTATATTCATAATGTCAACACAGAAGAAAATATGCAGGAAAAACCTGGAGACAAAGTTTTGTAAAATTCCACATCATTTCAACCTTCCGCTGCTTAAATTCGCATCGCAAATAGTGCATTTTGGGCTTGGTATGCAACAGGCAACAAAACCTTCACCAAACTTTTTTTAAATAGCTGTATACATATTCTTTATATTGAGGGGGTGGTCGTCGGCACAAAGTACTGGCTCATTAATCAACCAAATGAAAACCGTCATGAAAATCTACGCTTCGTTGAAACAAAGATTTTGTTCCTTTTGATGTATTCATATCCCATTCGAAAATATTTCTGATCTCAAGGGACCCTTTGTATACAGCAAGGCACTTCTGCCGTGATCATGAATAGAACATCAAGTCAAGCAATAACTTGAGCGCATGGAATAAGCCAGAAAACGTCTTGTTTGATAGCAGCTACAAGTCTAGAACCAAGGTAAGGGGGAATTCAATCTTGATTAACTTAACAAGATACATAATGTTGTAGAGAAATGACCGAAAACTCGTCACTTGTCTTGGTTAAGCGAAGTCCATTTCACTCGATACTTGTGTAAACGCCGGTACCAAAATACAAGTGATTTCCGTTGTAATAACTCGTTTCAAATTGAATAGCGAAAGCAAACCTTTATTAATTTATGAATGAATTTCGTTCTTGACGAAATAACGATAAAATTTGATTAATTTGGCTATGTTGATATCATCAGTGTTTACATTGTATGGGGTACCTGTGGTTATCAATACCCAAAGCGTAATAACTAGTTTTTCACGTCCCAAACCTCAACCTTCTAGATTTTCCAAGCCATTTCGTCCGATCTGTTCAGTTTTTTAAGTTTCGTTTAAACACAATTAATTACACATCGATAAACGCTGACGATATTCGCTCCAGTTTACGACTAATGAATAACAAAGTGAATGTAGATTTATGATAATAATTTCAATTAATAAACTTTGCGCATTACCACTCTAATGAATGACGAAATGAATGAAAATTTATGATAATAATTTCATTTAGAACACTTTGCGCATTACCACTCTAATGAATGACGAAATGAATGAAGATTTATGATAATAATTTGATTTAGAACACTCTGCGCATTACAACTCTAATGAATGACGAAATGAATGTAGATTAATGATAATAATTTGATTTAGAACACTTTGCGCATTACAACTGTAATGAATGACGAAATTAATGTAGATTTATGATAATAATTTCATTTAGAACACCACGCGCATTACCACTCTAATGAATGACGAAATGAATGAAGATTTATGATAATAATTTCATTTAGAACACTTTGCGCATTACCACTCTAATGAATAACAAAGTGAATGTAGATTTATGATAATAATTTCAATTAATAAACTTTGCGCATTACCACTCTAATGAATGACGAAATGAATGAAAATTTATGATAATAATTTCATTTAGAACACTTTGCGCATTACCACTCTAATGAATGACGAAATGAATGAAGATTTATGATAATAATTTCATTTAGAAAACTCTGCGCATTACCACTCTCATGAATGACGAAATGAATGTAGATTAATGATAATAATTTCATTTAGAACACTTTGCGCATTACAACTCTAAGGAATGACGAAATGAATGAAGATTTATGATAATAATTTCATTTAGAACACTCTGCGCATTACCACTCTCATGAATGACGAAATGAATGTAGATTAATGATAATAATTTGATTTAGAACACTTTGCGCATTACCACTCTAATGAATGACGAAATGTAGATTCATGATCATTTCATTTAGAAAACTTTGCGCATTACCACTCCAATGAATGACGAAATGTAGATTTATGATCATTTCATTTAGAAAACTTTGCGCATTATCACTCTAATGAATGACGAAATGAATGAAGATTTATGATAATAATTTGATTTCGAACACTTTGCGCATTACAACTCTAATGAATGACGAAATTAATGTAGATTTATGATAATAATTTCATTTAGAACACCACGCGCATTACCACTCTAATGAATGACGAAATGAATGAAAATTTATGATAATAATTTCATTTAGAACACTTTGCGCATTACCACTCTAATGAATAACAAAGTGAATGTAGATTTATGATAATAATTTCAATTAATAAACTTTGCGCATTACCACTCTAATGAATGACGAAATGAATGAAAATTTATGATAATAATTTCATTTAGAACACTTTGCGCATTACCACTCTAATGAATGACGAAATGAATGAAGATTTATGATAATAATTTCATTTAGAAAACTCTGCGCATTACCACTCTCATGAATGACGAAATGAATGTAGATTAATGATAATAATTTCATTTAGAACACTTTGCGCATTACCACTCTAATGAATGACGAAATGAATGAAGATTTATGATAATAATTTCATTTAGAAAACTCTGCGCATTACCACTCTCATGAATGACGAAATGAATGTAGATTAATGATAATAATTTCATTTAGAACACTTTGCGCATTACAACTCTAAGGAATGACGAAATGAATGAAGATTTATGATAATAATTTCATTTAGAACACTCTGCGCATTACCACTCTCATGAATGACGAAATGAATGTAGATTAATGATAATAATTTGATTTAGAACACTTTGCGCATTACCACTCTAATGAATGACGAAATGTAGATTCATGATCATTTCATTTAGAAAACTTTGCGCATTACCACTCCAATGAATGACGAAATGTAGATTTATGATCATTTCATTTAGAAAACTTTGCGCATTATCACTCTAATGAATGACGAAATGAATGAAGATTTATGATAATAATTTGATTTCGAACACTTTGCGCATTACAACTCTAATGAATGACGAAATTAATGTAGATTTATGATAATAATTTCATTTAGAACACCACGCGCATTACCACTCTAATGAATGACGAAATGAATGAAAATTTATGATAATAATTTCATTTAGAACACTTTGCGCATTACCACTCTAATGAATGACGAAATGAATGAAGATTTATGATAATAATTTCATTTAGAAAACTCTGCGCATTACCACTCTCATGAATGACGAAATGAATGTAGATTAATGATAATAATTTCATTTAGAACACTTTGCGCATTACAACTGTAATGAATGACGAAATGAATGAAGATTTATGATAATAATTTCATTTAGAACACTCTGCGCATTACCACTCTCATGAATGACGAAATGAATGTAGATTAATGATAATAATTTGATTTAGAACACTTTGCGCATTACCACTCTAATGAATGACGAAATGTAGATTCATGATCATTTCATTTAGAAAACTTTGCGCATTACCACTCCAATGAATGACGAAATGTAGATTTATGATCATTTTATTTAGAAAACTTTGCGCATTACCACTCTAATGAATGACGAAATGAATGAAGATTTATGATAATAATTTGATTTAAAAAATACTTAAGATAGTACGCGCGCTCTCATTGGTCGAGAGCTGTGTTTTCATCACGCTATGAAGGCACGGAAATGACGTAACAAGCATTTTTTAAGTATTTTCCAAAAGAAATAAAACATTTTCTCCGATGCCTTCATAGCGTGGTGAAAACCTCGGCTACGCGTTTGGGAGAATTCTCGAGCAGGTGAAGACAATCGACTTCGCCTCGGGTTTTCACTGATCTGCTCTCGAATTCTCCCAAACGCGTAGCCTCGGTTTTCACCAGCCTATGAAGGCATCGGAGAAAATGTTTTAATTCTTAATTAGAACACTTTGCGCATTACCACTCTAATGAATGACGAAATGAATGTAGATTTATGATAATAATTTCATTTAGTACACTTTGCGCATTACCACGGTAATGAATGACGAAATGAATGTAGATTTATGATAATAATTTGATTTAGAACACCACGCGCATTACCACTCTAATGAATGACGAAATGAATGAAGATTTATGATAATAATTTGATTTAGAACACCACGCGCATTACCACTCTAATGAATGACGAAATGAATGAAGATTTATGATAATAATTTCATTTAGAACACCACGCGCATTACCACTCTAATGAATGACGAAATGAATGAAGATTTATGAAAATAATTTCATTTAGAACACCACGCGCATTACCACTCTAATGAATGACGAAATGAATGAAGATTTATGATAATAATTTGATTTAGAACACTTTGCGCATTACCACTCTAATGAACGACGAAATGAATGAAGATTTATGATAATAATTTGATTTAGAACACTTTGCGCATTACAACTCTAAGGAATGACGAAATGAATGTAGATTTATGATAATAATTTCATTTAGAACACCACGCGCATTACCACTCTAATGAATGACGAAATGAATGAAGATTTATGATAATAATTTGATTTAAAAAATACTTAAGATAGTACGTGCGCTCTCATTGGTCGAGAGCTGTGTTTTCATCACGCTATGAAGGCACGGAAATGACGTAACAAGCATTTTTTAAGTATTTTCCAAAAGAAATAAAACATTTTCTTCGATGCCTTCATAGCGTGGTGAAAACCTCGGCTACGCGTTTGGGAGAATTCTCGAGCAGGTGAAGACAATCGACTTCGCCTCGGGTTTTCACTGATCTGCTCTCGAATTCTCCCAAACGCGTAGCCTCGGTTTTCACCAGCCTATGAAGGCATCGGAGAAAATGTTTTAATTCTTAATTAGAACACTTTGCGCATTACCACTCTAATGAATGACGAAATGAATGTAGATTTATGATAATAATTTCATTTAGTACACTTTGCGCATTACCACGGTAATGAATGACGAAATGAATGTAGATTTATGATAATAATTTGATTTAGAACACCACGCGCATTACCACTCTAATGAATGACGAAATGAATGAAGATTTATGATAATAATTTGATTTAGAACACCACGCGCATTACCACTCGAATGAATGACGAAATGAATGAAGATTTATCAGATAATAATTTGATTTAGAACACTTTGCGCATTACCACTCTAATGAATGACGAAATGAATGAAGATTTATGATAATAATTTCATTTAGAACACCACGCGCATTACCACTCTAATGAATGACGAAATGAATGAAGATTTATGATAATAATTTGATTTAGAACACCACGCGCATTACCACTCTAATGAACGACGAAATGAATGAAGATTTATGATAATAATTTGATTTAGAACACCACGCGCATTACCACTCTAATGAACGACGAAATGAATGAAGATTTATGATAATAATTTCATTTAGAACACCACGCGCATTACCACTCTAATGAATGACGAAATGAATGAAGATTTATGATAATAATTTCATTTAGAACACTTTGCACATTGCCACTCTAATGAATGACGAAATGAATGAAGATTTATGATAATAATTTCATTTAGAACACCACGCGCATTACCACTCTAATGAATGACGAAATGAATGAAGATTTATGATAATAATTTGATTTAGAACTCCACGTGCATTACCACTCTAATGAAAGACGAAATGAATGAAGATTTATGATAATAATTTGATTTAGAACACTTTGCGCATTACAACTCTAAGGAATGACGAAATGAATGTAGATTAATGATAATAATTTCATTTAGAACACTTTGCACATTGCCACTGTAATGAATGACGAAATGAATGTAGATTTATGATAATAATTTGATTTAGAACACCACGCGCATTACCACTCTAATGAATGACGAAATGAATGAAGATTTATGATAATAATTTGATTTAGAACACTTTGCGCATTACAACTCTAAGGAATGACGAAATGAATGTAGATTAATGATAATAATTTCATTTAGAACACTTTGCACATTGCCACTGTAATGAATGACGAAATGAATGTAGATTTATGATAATAATTTCATTTAGAACACTTTGCGCATTACCACTCTAATGAATGACGAAATGAATGAAGATTTATGATAATAATTTCATTTAGAACACTCTGCGCATTACAACTTTAAGGAATGACGAAATGAATGAGATTAATGATAATAATTTCATTTAGAACACTTTGCACATTGCCACTGTAATGAATGACGAAATGAGTGTAGATTTATGATAATAATTTCATTTAGAACACCACGCGCATTACCACTCTAATGAATGACGAAATGTAGATTTATGATCATTTCATTTAGAAAACTTTGTGCATTACCACTCCAATGAATGACGAAATGTAGATTTATGATCATTTCAGTTCGAAAACTTTGCGCTTTACCACTCTAATGAATGACGGAATGAATGAAGATGTATGATAATAATTTGATTTAAAAAATACTTAAGATAGTACGCGCGCTCTCATTGGTCGAGACCTGTGTTTTCTTCACGCTATGAAGGCACGGAAATGACGTAACAAGCATTTTTTAAGTATTTTCCAAAAGAAATAAAACATTTTCTCCGATGCCTTCATAGCGTGGTGAAAACCTCGGCTACGCGTTTCGGAGAATTCTCGAGCAGGTGAAGACAATCGACTTCGTCTCGGGTTTTCACTGATCTGCTCTCGAATTCTCCCAAACGCGTAGCTTCGGTTTTCACCAGCCTATGAAGGCATCGGAGAAAATGTTTTATTTCTTAATTAGAACACTTTGCGCATTACCACTCTAATGAATGACGAAATGAATGAAGATTTATGATAATAGTTTCATTTAGTACACTTTGCGCATTACCACTGTAATGAATGACGAAATGAATGTAGATTTATGATAATAATTTGATTTAGAACAACACGCGCATTACCACTCTAATGAATGACGAAATGTAGATTTATGATCATTTCATTTAGAAAACTTATCGCATTACCACTCCAATGAATGACGAAATGTAGATTTATGATCATTTCATTTAGAACACTTTGCGCATTATCACTCTAATGAATGACGAAATGAATGAAGATTTATGATAATAATTTGATTTCGAACACTTTGCGCATTACCACTCTAATGAATGACGAAATCAATGAAGATTTATGATAATAATTTCATATAGAACACCACGCGCATTACCACTCTAATGAACGACGAAATGAATGAAGATTTATGATAATAATTTGATTTAGAACACTTTGCGCATTACCACTCTAATGAATGACGAAATGAATGAAGATTTATGATAATAATTTGATTTAGAACACTCTGCGCATTACAACTCTAATGAATGACGAAATGAATGTAGATTTATGATAATAATTTCATTTAGAACACTTTGCGCATTACCACTCTAATGAATGACGAAATGAATGAAGATTTATGATAATAATTTGATTTAGAACACTTTGCGCATTACCACTCTAATGAATGACGAAATGAATGAAGATTTATGATAATAATTTGATTTAGAACACTCTGCGCATTACAACTCTAATGAATGACGAAATGAATGTAGATTTATGATAATAATTTCATTAAGAACACTTTGCGCATTACCACTCTAATGAATGACGAAATGAATGAAGATTTATGATAATAATTTGATTTAGAACACTCTGCGCATTACAACTCTAATGAATGACATTTCTAAACAAAGATAGACTAGTTTCGCTTTGATAACGTTTTCACAAAGTTATTGGCGAAAGTTTGGATTGCCGGGCATTTAGTCTATTTGAGATCGTGACCGGCTGCCGGGCATATAGCCACAGTGTTTAAAATTATTTATAAAAGATGGAAATAGCACCTTTTTGACGAGCTTTGAGAAAAATTGCATCGGAAATTTCAAGTTATTAAATTGAGTAAAAAAGGCAAGAAAATGTGAATTTCAAAAAGTAAAACAAAATTTGAAATTTAGAAAATAGCTGAATTTAGAATATTGATAACCTATTTTTGGTAAAAACCTCAATTGTCACTTTCTTTCACTGATTAGAAAGCCTGTCATTTAAAAATCATCCACCTTTTTATAAATAACAATAGCATTTTCTCACTTCAACATTGTATTTGCGCTATGGTTATTCATATTACTTCACACTGACTTTTTAGATCCTTAGGGATTGGTAGAATGCAACCTTGGTCTGCCATGTTGAAGAGTTCAACAAGAAAGTGCCTAATAACTCAAGAAACTCTGTATATTTGAACTCCTAGATGCTTGAAATACAAGGTAACGTAGATCATAGACTTCAGGTTACATGTATAAACGCCAGAGACCTAGAAAATGCGCGAATTCTCGTCGTTATTGATGATTCAAATGCTCGTATATTTCGAAGACGCTTCAGAGCTACTGTAGCAATGGTGCAACTAGCTATCTCGCTGTTTTAAGTTCAGTATTAGCAGCTTATAAAGTTCTAACTACTATGAGTGCTATAATGCTTCATTCTCAGTGACGAACATTTGGTTTTAACGATCAACGGTTTATAAAAATATATTTCAGTTAGAACGAGTTATCAAAACGATCAGGAGACTGGAACCAAGTTTTTCAAATTTAATTTTATTCAAAAACAATCCCCATCACAAGAAACATCAAAAAAAATAGTAAAAATTGAAATTTGATATAGTTTGAAGAAATTGTAACGAAATTATGATATTTTTTATATTTTTAAACTAAAGAGAAGGTTTATGTGGCTGGAAGGTTTGGCCGCTGATACCATACATTTCTCTGTAATTTTGTCAGTGTCATAATATTGTTTCTATAAGACCAAACATCCTGAAAAAAATTGGTCAATAAGCTTCTGTTATGTTGTTCATTCATGTGATGGTGTTATTTTTCTTGAACCTTTATAATTGAATTGGTTTTTCAAACTTGTACCCAGTTCCTTGCTCGTTTTGAAAAAGACTAATACTTGTGCATAAAAAAATGTGCGCAGACGAAATTAAATGCGCAGCAAAAGCCTCAGTTTTCGCAGTTGTCACTTTTCATTTTTTAAATGAATTTTGAACTATAAGTATATTGATTTTGATCGTCTTGCATTCGATAGTGTGCGAAACTCATGTGAAACGTTTGATTTTCACACGACTTTTGCGCTACTTTACTCTACTTTGCAGCTTATTGATCTTCTCCGAGATCATTATTAACGAAGATTGTAAACCAAGCTATCTTTTTTGTCTTTGTTTTTTTACAGATAATCGAGTGAAGAAAAGATGGAGTACGTGCGATCATCTGTCTTTCAAGACAAGGTTTATGCTAAAATGTTTTCAGAATTTTTAAGAATTTTCCAAGTTTGAAAGTTTTTTTCAAGATTACAAGATTGACATCAAAACATTTTGTATTTCCCCCCAAATTTCGTCGATTTTTTCACTTACAATTCAAGTATATTATTCGTTTTATTGTAAGCTATTATTTGTCGATTTTCTTCAGGATTTAAGCGTATTATTAAATATATTATTCGTCGATTTTTTCACTTAGGATTTAAGTGTATTTTAACAATAGAAAATAAAAGATTTTGTTTTGCCATTCCGAACTATTCTTGTGTACCTCCCCTTTTCAAAATCGCACTTTTTTCCCGCCAAAAAACTTAGAAATTTTCCAGGCCTTTCAGGTGGTGTGTATACCCTTTCCTCACAAATCCACCCGTACTCCACACCCCACCCACTTGCACTTCGTGGTCACTTTAGCACTTTTCAGTTTGTCCCACGTGCTTTATGAGCACTTTAGCACCTCTACCCCACCCATCTAATCCCCTTTCTTTGTTCTGCTCATTATCCCATTGTTTCGTACAGACAGTAAACAACACATTAATTATTCATAAGAATTTTAATAAGCTCATTACTATGCCAACTACTACAAGCGTTATGTTTTAAGGAACTTGAAAACCTTTACTCTCAACAATCACATCGACAGTCTACAGCACAGATCACCGGACTACAGAGCTTGTTGAAGGTAAGTTGAAGGTACAGGTTCAAGCCTCCAGGTCAGTCAAGTTCTTCGATGAAAAAAAATTGGACAAGCAAGAATACAGTCACCCACAAGCCAGGATCAAGGTCAGTCAAGCACTCACGGACAAGGTAAGAAATAAATAAAAAAAATTCAAATTGGCAACTAAAAAAATAAAAAAAATTCAAATTGGCAATAAAAAAAGAAAAAAATGTGAAAAAAAAGAAAAAAAGCCATAAAATTTTTGAAAAACCTATACTAAGTCTTTTTTCACTTTTTTTTGCCCCTAGGGTAATTAGACGAAGGTCCCCAAGATCAAAAGTTCAAACCTACCCTCCCCTTAAAAAGAAGTACCCCTGAACAAAGAGTCCAGGGGTATCCCTTAAGGGTGATCAGTAGGATGAAATAAAGACCTTAGGGACAGTCAGTTGGTTTGGTATATAGACATAGGTGTTTCTTGAGTAAAAGATTAGTACTGGATACTGAAAAAAGACATAAACTGGTGTTGTCCTTGGCCAAAAAGAATCAAAATAGCAAAATAGAGTGTTGTCTTTAATACAAGACAATGAAAAACTTTGTATCGAAAGATCAATTTGACAGTAATTAATGTGAATTAGGATGAATTTGGAGAAATTTATTCATATCTGTTTAGTGATGGACAACACTAGTTTTACACCTTGATTTACAGCATTAGTTGGGACCAGTTAAGCCATGGAACTTTCAATAATCAGACTGTATCGGAATGTTTCCAGGGGAGGGTGCCAGGGGATCAGAATCTTTTTGAAGTTTCAAATTTTAATGCAAGTGTAGCTAAAATTTCTCAATTAACCAACTTTGCTGAGATAGAGCCTCGACCGATTTGGAAAAAGACAAAAACTGAAAATGATACAAAAAGTTCCATGTCTCCTCTGATCCTTACCAGTACTAGTAGAAGAATATATTTTGGTGGATTGTGACAAACCATGGCACATGACAAGATAGAGTAAAGGCTTAAACTGACAATTGATCAATTTTGATGTGTCTTGAAAGAGTATGTATGTACCATGGTTTCTCACAATCCTGCAAAATCTATTCTATGATACAGCAAGAGTGACAAATGGTATATTTGGGAGTATCCAATTTTCAAATAAGATATTTTCTAACAGAAAATGAATCTGAGATAATAATTTTAGTATAAAAATTTCATGTCACATTAGATTTGTGAACAATTTAGAAAAGTGAAACAAATCATACACCTGTACAACATTCCAAAGTACAGGCAAATTACGTTTTCATGCATCATTTTGAATTTGAAATTGTTTTAGAGGGAAATATAATTTTTTTCAGAGCCAAACTCATGTCAATGTTTCTTAACGTTTAGAATACCATTTATCATCTCTTGCATACTTTTACCCAAGAAACACCCATGTCAGACTATGAGATGAACACACCAAGCCCTATGCATTACAGATGCCAAAAAGCCTCTTTGGTATTTTTTGTTTGGATTTTTTTAAGTGAAAAAAAAAAGTAAAATCAAGACATGTTATCTTGAGACCTTCGCTGGTGTAAAGTAATAAGAGAATTCACCAGCCAAATGAATTTTTCCAGGGAATATCAGATTAAAGACACTGTGAATTAAAGTACCATATCAATCCTGTCCTTGAGTAAAAAAGACAAAAAAGGCACCACAGACTGAAACAATATTCAAGATTGGTAAAATTTATATTGTTGTTTATACCATAAAACATGGTCAGAATTGAAACAAATATTGTTGACAACAATTCAGATCAGACAGTACTCATCACAGGATTGATAAAGCACAGACATAAAATATCCTTCAATATTGAAATAGAATTTTGTACACAGTACTTCAATCTCATCAATGGTGTGTTCACTCATAGTCCTAAATTAAAGTTTCACCACTTTAAGAATACATGGAATGGTTTCCAGAGAAACTATTCCTTTGAAAAGTACAAATACTGCAAGCATGTGCAAGAGTTACCATATTTGACAAGTCTGCATAAAGTTCTTGATTTTGCAATTTTTTTCCATTGCAAATCACAACACAGTCAAACCAAATATAACTGGTGTATCAGGTGTTCACATCACAGATGGTAACTCTATACAAATAGCTCAAATTGCTCATCAAAATATGACAAGATCCTCCTGTTTGACAATAATGATTTGGAAATTGCACCTTCCATCTTACATCCTCTATGCAATTGAAAGAAAACTAATATCCAAAAGTGCCAAATAGGTGGACATCAATCAAAATAAATATTGATTAATATGTAATAGCATAATTGATTTTTAGGATGAAAGAGGATGGTATTGGAAAATAGCAAGACTGAATGCTGGTAGATTATGCACTTGACTTACCGTGTTGATGAATGAACATGAACCAGGATACAGCAGGAAAAACTTTATCATTAAAGTCTCTCTTCAATAAACATGGTAATTGATAAACAGTAAAACCACACTATCTCATCACAAAATGGTAAAAAAGGAGAACAAACAGCCAATAGTACCATAAATTAATACTAAATACAGCCAATCATGATTTTGGTCAAAGAATTTAGAACAAAAAACAAGATAGCGGGGTCCTACTGTTAATCATCAAATGCATCAATGAAAATAACAATCATCATAATGTACAGTAGCCTCTCACTAACTATGGTAGCAAAAGAGAAAATCAAAAAACCAAAAAGTCCAAATATCATTCCAAGATAATATGAATCAAATGGTTGAATTCACCTTAGTTTTGAACAAGAAATTTAGAATTTTAGGGAGTGTTACTGCATGCAGTGAGAGCATACTGAATATAAATATCAAAACATTGATGAAAAAGCTTTTTTCCTTCCTTTTGTAACAGAATTAATTTTTTTGCTCTCAGGACTGAAATTTAGAAAACTAGTAATAATTAAAAAAGGTCTACTGTTCAAGTTTTTGAAAGGAAAATATGGCCAAAAGTGATGGAGACAATAATTTTGAAAATTGATTGACATGTTGCACAAAATTTAGAAAGAAACTTTTTCATATTCATCAATAATAAAAACCGCCACCCGGTTAGCTCAGTTGGTAGAGCGTCGGTCTGTTGTGCGGGAGGTCGTGGTTCGAGTCCCGGCCGGACCAACACTCAGGGTCTTAAAATAACTGAGGAGAAAGTGCTGCCTTTGTAATCACATCTACAAATGGTTAGACTTTCAAGTCTTCTCGGATAAGGACTTTAAACCGTAGGCCCTGTCTCCCAACCCTTTCTTAACCTGTAAATGGGGGACATAAAAGAACCTGTTGAATTATTCGTGTAAGAGTAGGGGATTGTCTCCCGGTTCAACAGCCTATCCCAATTTGGAGGCATAACACTAATTACTAACAATTCACTCATGATTGTAAGCTGCACGGCTGCTAATAGCGCCTTAATATGCAGCCCGTAAAGTCCTCCACTGGTCAAAATTGTAAAGCGCATTGAGACGATGTGAAATGCGCTATATAAGAACCCCATTATTATTATAATAAATTCAATCAATCAATGTCAATGAAATCATTCATAATCAATGGCAATAAATATCAAAATCAATGGGAATCAAAACAATGTGAAAGAAATCAATGTTAATCAATCAAATAAATAAATGAATAATAAGAGAGTCCAAGCCAGCAAGTCATCGCGTCCAGTGAAGAAAATATGTGCATAATTTACCAGCATTTAGTAAATTGTAAATATTAAAATATAATTAAGGTTATGGTCACTTTTCATTTGTTATGAAAAGGTCACACAATCTTTACAATCTAATTCTTAAAGTGGTGAAAAATTCTACATACAACAAAGAATTGTATGCAGATAAATTATATAACTTCTGCTTATCCACCAAAGACAAAGTGAATATCAGCTAATATTTACCCAAAACAAACTAGGGTAAATACCAACCAGAATCCTCTCAGTCTGTGGGGAATAAGTATTTAGTAGAATTGTGCAGGTGAGTGTTGAAGCTATAAACAATGTAAGAAATACAGCATTCAAAGCTAACTACATTCACTTGTGTAACTCTACTAAATAAATTCTTTACACAAACACTAATAGTCTTCCTACAGTAGCCTTGGTGACTTTTATCCAACTAGAAAAAATAATAACAGTGTCAGTGTGATGTTCTTCCAATATTAGTTAAGGTGACTGTATACTTTTGGAAAAAAATTTAAACTATTTTTTAAACTACAGCAATTTAATAAAGTGAAATTTAATACTGATCCTGAATATGAGAAGAAAAAGGGGGTGGCCCGAGCTCTTTTTCGAGATAATCAGCATTTAATGGATGCTAATGTGTGACTTTTTAAGGTGATTCCCTCGAAAGAAATTTTGCCAATAACTTTGTTCTGAAACTTTGCATGGACATTAATGATGTAATGGACAATTAAAAACTGCAATAAAAATGCTCGTTTTTGTGCTAGATGCTCTTCAGATATAGCAATTTATAGGTTTTTGGTGAAATGTGGTTGCAACCAGAAGTCGGAATCAAAAACCTTTATTCTCGGGTCAGAGTACTTCTTTATAACAAAACGTACCTATAATTCAAAGTTTCCTAATTAAGCTATACTTCTAAATGTATCAAAGTAATTGAATGACTGTTATAGTTGAAATATTAGTGAAAAACGGGAATATGAGCGCCTCTAAGAACGTCAAGAAATCGCACGCTTCAACTATTCTTATCAAAATATTTCAAAATTTATCCAATAAATTTTCCTTGATATTTTGATATATAATGTACAGCAGCAATTTTATTAAAAATATCAAATAAAAAATGGGGAACACCATGGTTGTTTTCGAGATTTTTCGTGAAAAACATCCCAAATGGTTGAAAACTCAAATTTTTTCGAGGAAACTGGGGCGAGTTTTGAAAAATCGCAATTTTTCCACTCAAAAAAGAGAAAGATATTGAAATTTAGTTCTAAATAGAATTTTTACCTAGAATATAAAAGTAAAATGCCCAAGCTGTGTAAGTTCTATGCTTTTAGTCGTATGCGCAGAAACATGCGCAGTGCAAAACAAGGGAATTACCTTAAAGCAAAAATTGCACCACCGGATGTGATCAGAAAAAAATTACAACTCATTAAGTAATAGTTCTTTGCAGACTATATCATGCACAAATGCCAGGTAGTGAATCATTCTACAATACCACATGGATATTTTTGAATAAAGGACAAAGAAATACCTTGATTTATCATAATATTTTGTTCTTTCAGTTCTCTCAAAAATTCCTACGAAAATTTATTTTTTTAGTATGTTAGAAAAATTAAATTTTAGCCTTTAAGGTACCTGGACTGTCTAAAGTGGGTGTCACTTATACAAAAACTGTTCAAATTGTATTCAGTATATCTTACAAATGACTTGAGAATAATAATATACATAAAATTTTCTTCCCAAATCGTGTGTTAAGAGTGTCAAATTTCACACCTAAGGTGTCAAAAAAATACAGGTTACCCAAGGCTTTAAAATCAGTTATTCCATAATATCTCTTTTTAAATTTAACTAATAAAACTCAAACAAAGCATTTATAATCTACACCTCATACCTTACAAAAATTAGCCAGCCCGGAGTAAAATTATTTTTTGTTTAGCTGCAAATGGGAATACAAGATAGCCATGTTTGTCAACACTTATGCCCAGATAGGTCAAGTCACATGAAATTCTCTCAAATTTCAATCAAAATGGCTTCCTTGGATACAAACTTTTTTGCTATTTTTATTTCGCATTGCGTTGAAGTATGGACCTAAAAACATGTAAAACGTATTCAACTACTCCCAAAGCAGTTAGGAATGGACAAAAATTTAGAGATTTTTTTTTACACCCTGAGCCAGTCCAAGTACCTTAAAAAACTTTTTTAATAATTAATATAATAATTACAGTACTTAAATGTACTTAAAAAAATGATATAACATAGATTTTTAGAAGTTCTTTCAATTAAGCTTATGAAAAGTATAAAGTGCCGTGCAAAATTTGGGGGTTTTGCACTGTTTAAGTTCAAAACCTGTACAGTTCCTCAATAAAATTTTGTATTTTATTCAGCGGTTTTTGTGCGCACGCACATTTTTGGCTCAAATTGAGCGTTTAAAAGCAGACAGTCCACTTAAATCTTGTGTACCGAAATTGAATATCGGAATTTCAGCCTATAATGATGTAGGTTAGTGTTGCAGTTTTTGGCTCATTCTTAAAATAAATATTTAGCAGTAAAGAAAAATAAAAAAACTACACAAAGGTCAAATAAATGTCTTTTTGAGTGATTTTAGAGTACTGCTTAGTGCAAAACAAGAGAGTTTTCTAAAGTTATTCCCTTCAAAACTCTACCAAGAGCAGCAACATACAAAATAGGAGCTCGGAAATACATGCTTATTTGAGGAAGGAAAATCCTACAACAAGGGGGAGACCTAAACCTTATCTAAAGTCTGTCTAGTTTATTGTAGTTTTGGACCACTTCTTACCATATCAATGTAAATATTTCTGTCGCCTTCAGTTTCACTCGCCATTTTGGTCCTAGTGCATGATGGGTATACACATGCACTACTACCACAGGAAGCCCATGGACAGTCTTGAAGAAATGGAAGCCTTTGATTTTCCTAAAATATAAGAAAACAGACAATCAGTCAATCAATATATTTATGTGAAATGTCTAGTATTCATCTATTCATTTTCTGATGAACTTTGATTCTTTCTCCAGCTGGGAAATACACTGTATAGCATGGTCACCCTGTGGCAAAAGTACTGGGAACTAAAATGATGGCAATCGGCATTACTTGAGAGCAAATTGACACAACAAGCAAATTTCTGTCTGTTGTATCTATGTACTCATTAGTAAGAGGGGATTGTCACTGCTTTGGTTGTTTTAGTGTTGCAGTTCTTGGTTCATTTTTGACCTGTGGATACGTGAAGCATTGAAACAAGTTATTGTGAGGGGTTTGAATATGCAAATGTGTTGCTCACTCATTAAGATGCTAGGGATCAATACTTTAACTACTATCAAAACAGGTAGAGTTTCAATTTCAAGCCCATGAGGATGGTTTTTTGATCACGTGACGGTCTAAAAAATATTGTAAACATCAATGTTTTAGTCTACATTCCTTTCTCCATGCGTTCATTGGATAATTTATTTTCCCATGATTATCCAAAGAATGCCGACCCATGGAGAAAGGAATGTAGACTAAAATATTGGTGTTTACAATATTTTTTAGACTGTCACATGATCAAAAAACCATCCTTGTGGGCTTGAAATTGAGTGCATCTACATCTACAGTGCATCTACATCAAGGGATTTTAAAATTTATTCCTCAAATGTTCACGGAAAAAAAGCATTTATCTTCAATGAAATATTAAGAAGCACATAATTTTAAGTACTCCAGGCCTGTCCACTTCAAGAGAGAATTTCCTAAGGTTGGAGCATTATTGACAAAGAATCATAAGCTTTTTCATAAGTAAACTTGATCATATCCCTAAACAGCATTGAGTTACACATAACGTCATAGTGAGCAAGCGAGTGAGGGTATGAAACATTTGCATATTCAAATAAAACTCACAATAACTTGTTTCTACACTTCGCCTATCCAAGAGTTGAAAATCATCTACACTACCAATTTTATCGAGACTTGAGCGGCAATTTCAACAGTGATTTAATTGCAATCTCGGTTGTGAGTGTAAATGGCCAGCGATTCTCAGAGATATTTTCTAAATAGCATTGCCTTTTTTCAATGGTCAACTTTTTTTACTAGTGTCACCAGTGGTCATCATTGATCACCAGATTTACTTTTGTGCTTGAAATTGACATTCTTTTCCCAAGGGGGGTAGGGACACCAGAAAAATCGCTGTGAGTTGCACTAAATTTTCAGCATGTTTGAATTGGTGGTGATTTGGCTGCAATTTGATGCCCTAAAATTGCCATAAAATCAAAGACTGTTTACACACGCGATTTGGAGTTGTGATAAAATTGCCATTGAAATCACTGCTCAAGTCACACCACAAAATTGCTAGTGTAAATGGACGTTAAACCGCTCGGAAAGATAGAAAGAAGCGTCAGAATCAGGAATTCTTTCAACATGTTTCTTAGAATGGCTCATACCATCGATTTCATCTAAGCAAATACACTTGAATGAAAAGTACATATATATGACTTGTGGATATGACTGATAGAAATAAATAAAACTAGACGCTCTTGGAGCGTTCACTGGGTTGCCTGTGCGAGAGCTCCCCCACTCACCAATCCTCATACTCTATTATTTCTTACCAAAGTGTTCCTTTTGGGTTCAAAGTCCCCCTTTATTAAAAACATTTTAAATTCTAGTAAGACATTAGTGTTGCGTTACTGACTTGTCAACGCATATTATATTTCTACTTGACCTACTAGAGTACCTTTCAAGACTAGCTGATGAAATAAACATATCTATTTCAGTATCGAAACTGTTCGTTGCAAAACAAACATTTTATCAATGTAAATACTCTTAGCCAAAATGTGTTTAACTGGTCATTTGTTTTTCCCTCAGTTTTTGTTTTCTGTATTTTCATAAATGGAAATATTCAACAAGTCTTGGCAGTTCGCTTTCTTGTAGATCACTATCAGCTCGTCTGACTTCTACAAGTTCTTGGAGTCAGCTTTCATCAAAGCTTTGTTTGTCACTCGTTTTGTAGTTTGTCTCTCGTTCTGTAGTTTGTCTCCGTATATTTTTTTGTATCTGAGATCTGGTAAGATCTAGTTTGATCATAGCTAGGTAGTTTATAGATTATCTTAGTCTATTTTGACTAGTTTGTCTAGATCTACGATTCTCATACAGTAGTTTGCTCATAGATTCTCAAAGATAGCTCATAGATTCTCAGACTTCTCTCTTTGAGTATGTGGACCAACCCGTTCCAAAATCGCTCAATAACATCTTTTAGTTTGTGTCTACCACGTACGGCGTGTGTGTTTGTAAGTAGTTTAAGCGTAGCGTTAAAAAACCTAAAGACAAAAGTACGCAACGTGCCTACAGACAAAATAGTACTTCACGAACCCTGAACGAATGAATTTATAGTGACACAACACTAAAAGCTATAAATACATCGTCCTCGATGTCGTGTGGCAACTTCATTGGACATTGGACATTGTTTACAAGTTCTCGACCAATCATGACGTGTGAAATTATGGTCTACCTGACGCAGGAAAAACGGATCTCATTTTAAGACTGGTTTGCTACCATAGCAACCCAGTAATAAAATCTGGGTCTATTTGTTCGAAAAATTGTTCTATAGATAGCCGGTCAGACATATTTCTATCAGTTATATCCACAACCTCTGGGAATAAGAACTCGTTTCAAAAAATTTCTATGTGATATCGAAATACGACAGACAAAGAATCTTATTCCCAGAGGATTTGTATTGGGTGGAAACGTACATAGCAACGCGTTAGCCGAGGTCTATTAGCAGCAGCTTTTCTTTCAAGTGTATTCGTTCAGAGAAAATCGATGGTGTTGTGATATAAAAAAATAAAAATATAGGTCATAGGCACTATCTCGAGGTAAATAAATTCCTCCAATATTGCGCCATGTCAACAGGGGGGGTTGGACACAGCGTGCAAAGCATCAAGGTAGTGAAAACTGACCAATCAGAATCCTCTATTTCGAGAGGGAAAAACAAAAATGGCAGAGAGAACTGAGAAGGCAAGTGCTAAAGTAGGAAAATCGTAGGATTAAGTGTATGTTATATTTGAGGTGTCATAGAGGTTTGGCTTCAAAATCTTGCTTATGAATATTTTTGCTTGCTTATGAATCGTCATTCATTGACGTGTGTTAATTTTGATCTTGAGTCATTTTGTCTAAAACTGCTTGCTTCACACTTCTGTCGTTTACTCTTGAAATATAAGGGATCTCGTATTGAAACTATAACAGAATGTTCAGGAGGAAAGTACCTTTCATGTGGTATAAACGCTCCCCAGGGCTCCCCAGTACTTTTTGAGATATAAAGACTCATATTGAAGCCTTTCTTGAGCTAGCTTTCGCATAGCAGGTAACTCAGTTCTTCCAATATTTGACGAGGAAAATTTTATAGTGTTGTACCACTTTGGTCAGATAAATGTCGAAATAATATCAGTTTATCATTATGCAAATACACGATAGGTACGGTACCTTCTTGTGTAAAAAAAATAAGCTTGTGAAGGTGAAATTGGTGACATAAAAGTTGACATCTCACTGTTGTCTTTTAACTTTGCATGCACTTGCTGTTCAAAGAGTGAACCTATTCGATGCTCCAAATGGGCGCCTTTTTATTCTTATTCTTTTTCTTCATTGTAATTGCAAAAAGTTCTTCTAAAACAATTTCTTAATTAAGTTGTTTGCTTTGTGGGGGAAAAAAAGACCAAAAAAAGAAAAGTATATTATTATCAACAGTGAACTGAATCAGAGGCATTCTACTTCTTCATTACGAGTTGAGCTTTCGAAAAAGGATGGAATTCTATAACTAGCTTTAGATGTTGTAAACCAATAAATACTTTACTAATATTCTATTTATACTCTTATATCGAATTTAATTTTGTCGGTCATTTTTTTTGGGAAAGCTTAATTATTATTTATTTTGATTGTTCACATTGGTTATGTAGACAGGGCCAAGATTTTCACAATTACGCGATACTGTTTTTCGCTGAACTAACAGACATTTTTATGATCAGAATAGGCGGCTATATTTGCTTTTTTTTAACCCTTTGACTCCTGGAGGTTTTTGAGGTTTTTCAGTGTTTTTCTGGACCTAAACGTTCTCCAAGCCCTAGCAAGACCATATTTGGAGTTTTGATTGACTCGGTCAGTGTTTTATGTAAATGAGGGATGACGTTTACTGGCTGCATAATTAGTTGCCGCTTGAAGCCATTATTCTTGGAATTGGGCTGCCTTGTTTTCGACTATTTTCGAAAATTAGAGATTTTGAGAGCCATTTTGTTCATCTATGGAGTACTGGAGGGCATCATGAAGCCCTAAGACAGCTTAAATCAGCATGATCTCGAAGAACTGAGAGTATGCAAGGGATTTTAGCGTCAAAAGTTCGTAGATCATGTACATTCGTACGAGTTAGAATTTTTGGCGCGATTATCCTATGAGCTCTGAAACGATGAACAGCCAGGACCTACTGAGGGATTTTATTTAATATTTGGCTTGTGGAGAATGCTCTGAAGCTGATATTTGGGCAGTAGGACCTAGTGGCTCGACACTTATAAAAAATGCTTGAAATGTGGGGGCAGACTACTGTCCTGTTGAAAAAATCACATTTTTCCCAGAATGCATTGCGAAAGAGGGTAGTGAAAATCGATAAGCGATGAAATGGGTCGAGGAAAAAGGCTGTCGCTCGCCATGTAGAAGGAATTAATGGAAAAAAAAGCACTAAAAGCCAAGTACTAGGTCCAAACTATCCTGTGTAAGGGTATTGTTTGAGTAGAAATAAAAATTGCATGAAAAACAATGCAATGAAAAAGCGTGATTTTTGGCTTTGGGAAATGACGTCAAAAACAGTGGTTTTTGGTTTTCCAAAAATGTTTAAAGTTTTTTTCGTTATAATTTTGGACATTTGCTATATTATTTAATTTTCATATTACATTTTGCTTTTTAGAGATTTCATGTTTGTTTTATTTTTAAATTTTTACCTACGACGGATCTGTGGTGACACTTGCAGGGCTTTCAGAGTCTGCTGCTAAAAATTTGGGTAATTTTACGAACAGGCAAGTAGTTTTCTGATATTTTTGCCATAAGTAAAAAAAATTTTTTAGTACTTTATTTTTGTGTCATATAAGTTTCAGTTTCTTGACTTCTAGCTATCTGCGCTTGCTTGAAAACTCAATTACGCCGGCAGTTTTCTAAAGTTTTGAAATTTCTCATCATATTATTTTAGTCGATTCCTTTAAAAACCTATATTTTTCCAGCATTCCGTTGCCAAAAGGATCCGAATCAGTTATTTCCTTGTTAAAAGCTGAATTACTTCGACATATTAGACATCTTAGCAATCATTTGAGCTGAAAAAGTTTTGGATGAAAAACTCGGTAGTTTGTAAGACTCGGCTACAAATAATTTGCTTTATTTAGTTTTGAATTTTATTCAATACATTCGAAAATTTGTGTATGATATATAAAATAGCTAATTAACTTTCAGTTTCTCCATAAACTTTTGATATTCTCGTGTCCTTTGTTTAAGTTTCAAACTCGGGGGCTCTTCACTTCTCGACGTCCAGGAGCAAGTGAATTCAAATTAACGTTTTGTCCCTTGATGCTTCGCGCGCTGTGTGCAAACCCCCCTACCATGTCAAGATGGGCAAGAAGAGCACAGGGAACCAAATCTCTGAACAGTACACACTCTAAAATTAAAATTTCTTAAAATAAGTATTTTTGTATTTTGGGAAGCACAGAAATTTGAATTTAAGGAACGTAGTCTTAAAACAAGCAATAAGGTCTTAAATTCAGATTTCTGTGCTTCCCAGAGGACAATAATTCAAGTAATATGTTTGTTTTAAGAAATTTTCATTTTGGAGTGTGCGCAAGTCCACGAGTTCGCCATAGGATGCGTTTGATTTAAAATGAATATTTAGCAGTAGAGGAAATAAAAAACTACACAAAGGTCAAATAAATGTCATTTTGAGCGACTTTAGAGTACTACTTAATGCAAAACAAGAGAGTTTCAGAAGTTTTCCCTTCAAAACTCTTCCACGTGCAGCGACATTCAGAATGGGAGCTCGGAAAGAAATGCTTATTTGAGGAAGGAAAATCCTACAACAACTCAAATAAATCCCTACAGGGGAAGAAATAAACCTTATCTTAAAGTTTGTCTAGTTTATTCTAGTTTTGGAGCATTTCTTACCGTATAAATGTAGATATTTCTGTCCACGCCTCTCATCTTCACTCGCCATCTTGGTTCTTCTTGACACCAAGACCTAATGCAGGATGGGTATACACGTGCCCCACTACCACAGGAAGCCCATTGTCAGTCTTCAAGTGCGGCGATGGAAACCTTCTGTTTTTCTGGTTCTAAAGAAATAGAAGAAAACAGTTTCTGGTTAAAAGTACAACTGATCAGTTAATCCTCTCCAGCAAACTACTACCAAATCAGTCAGTCAGGGAGTGAGTCAGACAGTGAATAAATCAATCAATCCATCAATCAATCAGCGGCACTAGTACTGCGCCACTCGGTTAGTCAGTTACTTCCTATAAATGAATTTGTGTATATGTGAGATGTGTAATATTCATTTATTTATCTTTTTCGTGAACATGCACTGCGCGCGCTACCATCATCATTTAACTTGCGCATATTATATCTTAGACTATGCATCCAGCGCACAGTGTTCTTATATATCTAATATATAAACACATGTACTGCGCCCTACAACAATCATTTAAGTTGCGCATATTATATCTTAGACTATGCATCCAGCGCACAGTGTTTCTATTTCTCTAATACACGCATTGCGCGCGCCATAATCAACAGTTAGCCTGCGCATACTATATCTTAAACTATGCATCCAGTGCACAGAGTTCTTATGTTTCTAATACATGAACACGTTGCGCACGATCAACATTTAAGCTGCTATATCTTAGACTATGTGCACGGTGTTCTTATATGTCTAATACATGATTTCACCCAGCGCGCACTACAATCATCATTTAACCTGCGCATATTATATCTTAGAATATGCATCCAGAGCACATTGTTTTATCCCTCACAACACTTATTTGTAGCTTTAACCCAATATTTGATATTTTAATCAGTGCGCGTGTCTGCAAGATATTTCTTGACGCAAAATATTACCTGCGCATTAAAAGAAAATAGTAAAGGGATGTTGCTCCGTGCGTGAAACGATTAGTAGCCTACTAATTATACTGATTTTACTTGGCTCTTGAAACAAAGTTTTATACATAATTGTTGACTAACAGTCAAAGTTAAACAAAAGAAAATCATGGAATTAGTGTCTGCTATTATATATTATATATCCTTACTATTTTTCACCGTCATCTGCAAGTAAACACTATAGTTTTCTCTTTTTTTGACGGTCACACTGATGACTTCAAAAAAGTGATAGCGATAACGTCACTAAATACGCAATGTACTGTTTGAGGTGACGCAATTGAGGTTATCGTTTCAATTTGCACCCTGAGTGTTTCTTCAAATCAGTGGAAAAAGAGGTTTTATAAACCAAAAATGGTTGAGTGGAGAAATGAAGCCCACGGATTTGCATGACCATTGCTATGACGCAGTTTATATTTTAGATGAAGCAGATCGGTGGATAGTTACTATCAAAGTTAAACAAGTTTGAGTCCAATCTAAAATCACACAAGTTTAACTAAACGTGCAATCAATACTATTGCGCTTCGGTTCCCGACTATAATTTGTACGTGTTCCAAATAAAATTCCCACGCCGACGTCGGTCGCTCTCAGCCGGCTTAATCTGATATGGGTACCGTATGACGTCGGCGTTTGTTGCTTTAGCTACTTTAGATATTAATATCTCGCGTACAAGACTTCGTGTACAAGAATATCGAAGCGCAATGGTAAGAAATCTTGGACTCTAAAATATAAGCCAGACTCTCGTATCCTATTTACTGAGGTATCATCTTGTTTTGCTATTCCAATATTCTACATTAGCAGTCAGGAAGTTGGCATTCCAGTTCTAATACGCATTATAGCAACGACAGCAGCACGCTGATAAAGAAAATGCCCAATAGAGTATTTGTAGGAGGATTACCTTTTGATGTAAGTGGCTGTAATGCTAGATTAATACAGAAATAAGAATTCAATTGAAGGACGAAGAGAATCAAGGGTGGCGTAGGGGTAGTGCACTCACTTCTCATTGGGTTCTGGGTTTTAATTCGTGCACCCACCATCGTTTGTTAGTTTGGGCATGTTTGGGTCTCCATCATTCGAGGGTTTTTCAATTCCCGGGTTGTCCGGTCTTCCTCCCCCGCAAAACCCAACAAGCTAAATTACAATTTGATCTGTGAGTTAGTCGTGCCCTGACTTTGATCAGCTCAGATGTTGTTTCAGGGTTTGATAACACCGAGTTACTAGTAACTGCCTATATTGCGCACGTATATAGGGTACCCTATTATCAAAACTATTTCACCCCTTTTCAAGTTAATTTAATTCTAATCAAATTCATCATTACTTAGACAACTGCAACTGAATTAATAGAATATTTTACGAACTTTGGAGCAGTTCTGGAGGGAAAGGTCATATATGATTATGAGAACGTAAGCAGAGGGTAAGTCAATATTGCGCTCGTCGGCAAATTTTTCACAATACAAAAGAAAACAAACAAACAAGTTAACTTACTCGTACCAAAAATTGCTAGAAATTTGAAGAACTTCATGTTTTTGCGAGCAAAATTAGAAGTTATTTTCCGAAGAGTATTTGAATGAGTGAATGAGTGAATGAGTGATGTCCTCACTTTTCTTCTTTTTGTACAAGTTATAAAGTTGGCTCGTTCCTCTAGCAGGGTATCATTACTACGCTTCTCAGTTGAGCTTGGAACGACTGAAGTTTTGTCACGAAGTTTTGTCGTTGAAAAGTACATGTTGTCAGGGGCAACGTCAAAAGTATTGAACCGTATAGTCTGGGAAAATTTGACGAGCTTAATTGCCGCCGTGGTGACGTAGGTATCATGATTGATTCCTATTGAATACTTTTGACGTTTCCCCTGACAACATGTACGTTTCAACGACAAAACTTCGTGACAAAGCTTCGGTCGTTCCAAGCCCAACTGAGAAGCGTAGTACATCCATGGTAAATCTCCAATGTGACATACGAGCTAATATTTTGAATTCTTAAGTAACTACCTGTTTATAAAAACATTAAGACAAGGTTGTTGTTGGTATTTTATTACATTTTAAAAATGATAAAAAATGAATATAAAAAAAGAAAAAATGATACATAGCGACAAAGATATAAGGCTAAATGAGGTTTCTGAAATCATAAAAAACTGCGTTTTATGCTTTTTCTTTTCAGATACGGATTCGTAACTTTCTATAGAGAAGAAGACGTAGAAAAAGTCCTCAAACTGGTACATTTGTTTACTGTTTCGTATGTAACTTGATAGCATTTTTTAAAAGTAACTTACAGCTCAAAATGCTAAATGTCATGTGCGCGCTATCTCTTCATTGTTTTTTTTTTAACAAAAAGTTTCATTTACTAAGATGCAAAATATCGGGAGAGGAAACAGAGAGCCGAAAACGCGGAAATGGAAGCTATCATAGACAGTTCAGTAAAACAATTTTTTATCTATAAAGATCTGCGCATTCGTAAATTTCATTCGAGCGACTTGTTCGGTCGGGGAGAACAAAGATTGTCTATCGCTGAACGAACCAACGCAGAGACGGTCATGCACGGTACGGAGTTGACGGCATATTCGTTGATCCAATCACAGTGAAGGATGATACTGTTCATCCAATGAGAATGCTTGAACTCGGGACCGTCACGGTCACGGTACGGAACGTTCGTACCGCGAGTAATTTTTTCACCGTGGTTCATACGATATATCGTCTATCAGGGGAAAACCTCCCCTGGTTAGATTTAAAAATGAAATCAATGGCATTCTTTCACAGTCCTCTATAGCTTCGCATGTTTTACTATCAAGGCCCTGCGCTCCTCATGGTTGGCAGCGAGGAATCTCGTTATTTTGTCACTCAAGAAACTCTTTGGCAACAGATATATGCGCAGTTCATGAGATGAAAGGCTTTGGAAACAATTTTTTTTTAATATTTAATTTTTTGCTTAATTGTCTGCATGTTAAATATTTTGTATGATTCCACATCAGGGAGTGATTTTTTTCAAAGAAAAAAGACTGAAAATAGCAGAAGCTTTCCGAAGATTGAAAGTAAGTTTATAATGCAGCATAATGAAGTATTACGACAAACAGTTTTTCGGCATCCTGTTACCCGCAGTGAAAGGAACTTTTTTCACTAGAGCAGCTTCCCCCCCCCCCCTCCCGTCCTCTTCTTCCTTGTTTCATTCTTCTCTCTCTCTCTCTCTCTCTCTCTTTCTTCATTTCTTTCTTTTATTTCTCTCTCCATATCATGTCGTATAGACAAAAAATGAATAAAAAAAGAACAAAAGCATTGAAAAACGAAATAAGAAAGAAAGGAAGAAAGAAACCATTACTAGGTGCAAACCCGAACTAATACAAATTTAATTCATATTTCTCTTTTTATTTAATCAACAGAAGCGATATCCTCAACGACCAGGTAAGTATATAAAACGAAACCACAATGAATAGTGATTTTTTTTCATTGATATTTGATATTTCACCTATACTTGGTATACCTTCGACTGTCCTTGTCCTCCCCCTCCCCCTCCCCCACACACACCCCAGGCCTGCACACTTTCTCACCCCTCATTCTCCTACTCTCACATCAGGTCCCCAGCCAGTAAACAAACATATAACCACTCATTATTATTTTTTTTACTTGTACAGCACTTCCTTCACCCAACCCTATACAAGTGACCTATCCATCGAAGCCTCAGGTAGGATTCTTGCACAAATGAAGTGTTCATTTACAGTCAAACTAAGAAAACCGTGAACACCTAAAATATGTCTGGAATGTTTATTTAGGCCATTGCTTGTAAAAAAGATGTTTCCCACCACCATGAAAAAAGATTGTATTGAATCTTTCTCTCGTGTATCCGTCTGTCTCGAATAGTAACTTCTAATTTCACGAGAATAAAACTAAGATATGAAGTTTGAAACTTTTAAACGGGAAAATACTTTGCGTGACCGCGCTTTGATCAAACACATAAACATTCCAGACATATTTTAGGTGTTCACGGTTTTCTTAGTTTGACTGTAACTTTTAAAATTTCCAGCATCAAATCTCTGAGTTTAAACTGTTTAGTTTTATTGAACTATGAGGAGCGAAAAAACCCGGCAGAAACTGAGTTAAATATGAATTTCCTTGTATCACTGTAGCCATAGTTTTATGCCGCGTTGTAAATCGATGATTTCATTGCCTTGGCCCCCCTCCACCCATTCTGTTAGTAGTTTTCTGAGCGCGCTTGATAGCAAAGAGATAAGCTTATCGCATGTGACAGAGTATAGAAATGTCGCAATTAATTTTCAAGTCGAGTAGTCACGTAATAAGTTCTTAAGTAATTTGTTAAGTTACAGGATTTATGTCCTGAAAACAGGTTTTGCTTTCTGGCGTACTACGTAGTCGGCAACGATATAAGCTATGTAACCGCTAAGAATTTTCATCCCGTATAGAGTCCCACTACATAGACGGCTGAAAAAAACGCCGAAGCACAAAATAAACGTTAAGAAAGGCCCATATACAGCCAGGTAAAACGTATAAAACGTGTAAACAAACCAAACCAAACAGAGAGTAACAAGATTTAATTATTTACAAATCATTGCAATTGGAGGGATTCGGAAGTACCCTAAAAAAGTGGGGGGGGGGGGGGGGGGGGGGGGAGGGGCAATAAGCATCTCTGTGGGATGGGATGGAGGGTAACGAGCGATAACGTGAAAATATCTTTACGCAGACCGTGACAGACCTTTTCTATTGACTTTGGCGGTTATATCACAGCGTGGGACAATCACACAGAACACTAAGTTCCATACTTGGTGAAAGCCCAAAGCTGAGATCGAATTAGAGTTTAGAAGTTGGTCTTAATACAACCTCACAAAAGCATTTTACGTGTTTCATTTTAGTATGTACAGTCGAAGCAGATGGCCCAAACACCAATCAAATATTATACCCAACCACAGGCATACCACGAGGCCGAACCAACATATGGTGGGCTGTGGCGTTGTGCTGTTGTTGAACAAAACATCTTTCAATAAAAGGAAAGCATGAATCTTCGATGTGACAGCTAAGAAATACCGCAAAACCCACAGAATAACATCGGTTAACTCGATCTTCAGAAAGAACTTTTTAAACTTGAAAGCGTTTGTATCTGGTTACGAAAAGAAGAGGAAGACTGTTCTGGTGTTTCTGCTGTTTTTTTTGCGCGAAAGAGTTAGGCGTTCCAAGTAGAGCCCTTCGACGACTCACTTACTCTTTATTAGGTTATTGTTTTTAAACTGCTTCTTCGGACGGCAATGGAAACAGTTTCTGTTATAAATCTCAAATGTTAACTAAGAGAGCACATTACTTGTACATGCATGCCTGTACGTTTGCTGGCTAGAGAACTGAGAATGCATGGCGTTGGGAGCGACTGGCGGGCAAGAGCAGCAGGTCTCTGAGTACGGCTTTCACTATCAAGTTAAAAGAATTCCTACAACCTTTGATCTGTGCCGGGGAGGGGAGGTGAGAGATAGTGACTTTATGGTATACCCTACTGACATGTTTGATACTGTACGTAGCTTGATCGATACTTCATTCCTAGCTTATCATTAGTTTATCATGCATCAGAACTTGCTCCTCAGTTCGTCTATTTTTAACGTTAATGCTATCGGTTACGTTGGAAACGGCGTGACGTCACTGCATGGACACTACGTTGACCAGAAATATGTACCCAGACTAAATAGACCTTTCCTTAATTCGCTCGAGTCCACAGTACAGCTCAAGGTTGAACACTTGATAGTTTCGTAGATTTACAGGATTTTATCGAGTCTAGCTTCCACCTGGCCGGAATTAACCATTACTTTCGCGTTCACTCTGACAGCCAAATTCGGGAAAGGTCTATTCCAACTAGTGCGGAAATCATTTTGATAACTAGGCATCATCAATGTTTAAATGTGTAATAAATCAACCTATTTATGTACGTGGCTAAATATAGTGTATTATATAGTTTCAGTATTTGACTGCAAACAAACTTGAAAACAGACAATCTGCCGGAAATGTTCATATAACCAAGGATACGTGAAGGATTTCGTCAGCAACAGACAAATTAAATACGTTTTTTCTCGTTTCATCGTGTGGCCAAAAAAGTGACAATAAAAAGAGGATAAGAAAAAATGGATGGGAAACAACGCTGAGACTGATAAAGGTTAAAAATTACTTATATTTCGACTTTTTTTTTAGGAAAATTCAGCTGCGCAAGCTAGTTTCATGCTTGCAACCTTGATAAAAAAAACGTGATGTACATTAAAAACTGAATAAGAAGAAAATTCGCGAAGCATGTGGTGGTAGTAGTAAAATTACTTCGATATGCAAATGACGATCCAAGAATTATAAAAGAATTGTAGTAAATTTATGTCATGTAACAAGAGAACGAAAACAGAAGACAATACACTATACATACAATATAGAAAAATACACTACAATACATGTATTGTATTCCATCTGGACTATAAATTTATAACCAAAAGAATCATGATCATGCATTGATTTTCAAACACATTTTACACCGTTCGAAAAACTCAAAATTTTACTTTGAAGCTCCACCTTCCCGCAACCCCCGGGCCGCACCCTCTGATTAAAACGTACCTGACCACCGCAAACCCCTTCAATTCAAGACGTGCTGGATCCGATACTCGCAGCGAGACATCTAGCAATTAACCAGGTAAAAGCACTCGTTCTTTGAAGTCATTAATCTTTCAATGATCATCAATGTCAGGATATACGCCCATAAACTACATGCAAACCCACACAAGGTAAGATGAAATATAGTTATCTATTCCAAGTACTGACTCAGCGATAAAACACGAATAATATATTTATACACCCCTTTCAGCACGTCGGAATGCAGCTCATTTTGGAAGGCAATCAATAGGTTCCAATTCTCAGGATAAATTTTTTTTGTTTTGCCCTCTAAATTGAGCTGCTCTGGCGTCACGTGCAAGGGGTCAATAGCAATGACGACGACACAATCGGCCTTCTTAGAATACCGGACGGTACGCTGATTACACAGTCATAACCTAAAACGAAAAAATTTCCTTATAAAAATCTGCCAGGATCTGTCCTAGTGCGGAAAGAAGTAAGGTCATTTTAGGGTAGCTGCTTTAAGGGGAGGGATGTGCCGGGCTACCGGCTGGTACACGCCACCTCTGGAGATGAAATTCTGGATTATGTCCTCAAAAATCTTCAAAACTTGAAGTCATATCGCAGAAATGAGTGTACTCTATGTTTGCATACATGCTAAACAACGTATTTGTGTCTAGAAATAGTCACTAGGGATACTCGGTATCGAACAATTCAACAGGTCTCTGAGGGGGGAGGGGGTATTAACGGTACCCTCCACCTAAATCAATAAAATCGGGTACCTATTTTGGACCATTGTTTTGACCTTGCTTCTAACAGCATTTTTTCAAAGTTCAGTGCAAGCGTCTTATTCTAACTTCCGCTTGGAACAGGACTTCCGGAATGAAAAGCTGTACACATGTCACACCAAAATAGGAAAAATACACGCTCAAAAATGAAATCTACTTTTCTTTATTTTCACAATTTGACTCGCAAGTTGTAATGAAATGACTGTTAGTTTACTTAAAGCACATAAATGTGGGGGTAAAACAATGTACAGATCAGGAAAGGGTGAGTCTTAGAAGTTGTTCGAATTACCGGAAGTAAAATGTGATACCGGAAATAGCTGGGCTAGTACTAAGTCCCCCTCCTTCAATAGTGGGTGCGCAAAGGCTTGTTGGTAATACTGCAGAGGAAGGAGGATTTTGACAAGCACCGAAAAGTAGGGTTAAAAATTGGCTGTAAAAACATGATATAACGTCTCCAAAACACACTGTAGGGCCACAAGAGTGTTTCTAACATGATGGCGTCTACTAGTAAAATGAAAAAGAAGAAGAAATTCCGAGCAGTGAGTCAGAAAGTGAAGATATTTCGGTCGAACGATCCACTTCTTGGGGTGTTGATGTGGGGAGTAAATCATACGGTACGTCAAGTTTAGCCTCGAAAAACACCGAACATTTCCCATTAATCTCAAATTCATTGCCACAATTATTTCACCAGATTAATGAGCTTTCCACAGTGAATGTCCCTGTAATGCTGATGCCGGATGATTTCAAAGCTTTCTCCAAAATCCGTATAGATAACCATTTATACAACAAGTAAGTCGATCCATCCTCTCCAATATTGTCTCGTGTTTTGACTGAGTTGTGTTTGTATGGAAGGATTGTCTGTACTTCAGCCCTTCCAAGGTTAACACGGATTTACCTCAATCAAGGTTTTATTTTATTATGCCTCGTATTTAGCATAGGCATTCGAATCTTGGTACGAGATGAAATCTTAAGCGAGTCACCGTCCGGGATTTGGAAAAATAATATGCTCACCAACATGGCCTTCAGTGTTGACCTCTTTGTTCTGTTTATTCATATAACGAAACTAGAGTACAGAATAACCTTCAGCTCTTATTCTAGTTCAAATATGCGAAAACGAAAAATATAAGGCATGTTTCCAAAGCTCTATAAACGCTAATCGTCATTCTATTCAAAGTGATAGTGAAAAAATAAATCAGTATTGAGCGTGTATAAATTTTACATTAGCAGAGAAAATGGATTAGTCCTACTTGAAGTTGGCTATTGTTATGAGATTTTTCATTACTTTTTTCTGGAGAGGTGAAAATAATCCAAGGTAAAGATTGTTTTCTTCCAAGGAACAAGTGTGTATGACATAGTTAAATAATTGATATTCATGGGACACTTTGGGAAAGAATGCAAACCCAGGACAGAAATAGAGATTTTTCCGTGAGCTAAATTTAAGTCTGGTGTAGGATTTCCACGTGCCATAACTAGATCTAAGAGCTTGGATTACTAAGCTATGCTTTTTATTTTATGTTGGTTTATCCTAAAGTCAAAAATATGCTTTTAAAAACAAGGCTATTTTGGATCCCTCTTGTGCCAGCTTCTCTAATATTTTAAATGGAATTCATCAGCTTGTCGTCAAGGATACAAAAAAATATGATATATTTAGGCTTTCTTGTGAAAGATTTTCTTAAATGTTCTTAATTAAGGACTCCAGGTTATTTTTGAAGTCTGCAGGTTAATAAGAAATCTTAATAGCCTAATATCTTTCCTGATCAAAACGTATTATTGTTGGTGTTTTTACCCCCCTTTGAGCCTGGCTTATGAGGCTCATGATTTGGTTCAGAATGCACCCACAAAGCTTTGTCATTGGTTTGTATTTTAGGAAAATATTTCCCAAAAAGAAAACAATGTGTAAAGGTTTAATAATGCTACTTCAAATAACCTGGTGCAAGCAAAAAAAATTGGACAATGTCAAAAATGTCAGGAAGTCTTCTTCAAACATTACACTATCACCACATATTACTTCATAATTTTTTTATTCAGTAGTTAATCTATTGATTGTGTCATTTCTAGAATTAGTGTCAAAGTTAAAGTCAATCCATAATTAGCTGGCAGTTATGTACATGTCTATGATTTGCTACCTTGCATAAAAAAATTAATAGAATTGTTTTGTTTCCTTGCATTTCTGATTTCTCTTTTATCCAGCTTCATTTTATACAGTGAAAGCTAAATAAAGACCAAGAGAGAAGAGTTGAATGTAATTACAGACACGAATATGTTTTTGTGTGTTATCTAATTCATTAGAAATCAAGCAGTGCATTTTTTTGTCGTCATTCTAAGACCAAAAGAGTAGAGTTGAATGTAAATACAGACGTGAATGAATGGGTTGGTGTGTGTTATCTAATTCATTAGACATCATGCAGTCTGTTTTTCTTCTCGTCATTCTAAGACCGAAAGAGAAGAGTTGAATGTAAATATAGACATGAATGGGTTGGTGTGTGTTATCTAATTCATTAGACATCATGCAGTCTGTTTTTCTTGTCGTCATTCTAATTATCTTTATTATGATCTTTGGGTGTTTTTATCTGAGTGTATTGTGGAGAGGAGAGGATGGGGATGAGGCCACAGAGAAAAAAAATATGTGAAAGTTTTTCCAATTCACCTAAAACAAATGTAATTTAAAAAATATTGTTATTGCATAAAAATATTAGTTTTTTTAATGGCAAGATTGACTGTGAAAATGATTTTAAAATTATATCAATCTTGTAGTCTTTGAAGTAGCATTGTACCAGATAAAAATATATCAAATACATTGACAACCATTCATTATTGAGATTCAGCAGAATTCTGTCTTCCAGGTGTTTATTCTTTGCCCTTCTATTTTATAATCTCTTTCTAAATTATAATTTTTTTTAATATATATACTTTTTATAGTTTCTATCCCTTGTTGGTGAGCCCTCAGTTTTTGATTTTTCTTGGTTCTTAGCATATTTTTAACAATATCCAGCAGTCAGTCTACTTGGTTATGTGTCAAAACAATCTTAATATATGCCCACAATTGCTTCTATTTTTGTACATATTTTTTCCTTTATTCACTGTATCTCTTGTTCCTTGTTATTTACTTCAGCATGGATAATAATCTAAGTACTGTTCAATAGTCGTAATCCATAATGCATCCATATCAGATACACTCTGCTCATTTCCATGGAAATTTTACTAACAAGATAATCAAATTTTGTGATTGGTTGAAACCATAAAACCATATTTTTCCTTTACATATATACATATTGTTTTTGTAAGATTTTTGTCAACAAAATTAACCTTGCTTGATAAATATATTTACCAAAGTATTTTCAACCCTAGGAATATATTTTTTACATTGAAAATTACTTCCTTTCCTTTAAGAATTCAATCTGTGTGTTAAATATATTAATCTTGCCAAGAAGTTGCTTCAGGGCAAATTTTTTACATTAAAAATTTCATTGTGTGTAATACTTGAATGCTCTGATCAACGTCTTCTGTGTTAGGCAGAATATTATTACAGTTCGCATATGATTTAATTTATAGATATGATAGATATGTTGAAAATCTGGTAAATTATATTTTTCAAAAATATTTTTTTCAAGTCTGAATTAAGGCTTTAGCTTTTTGCTTAAAATATATAAGATTAAATCCACATAGAGTATTCACTGAAAGATTTTTTCTATAGCAGCATTTTCCTTAATTTTCTTGCAGGCATTTCAAATCTTTCATAAAATTTTATATTTCTTTCTCCCATTTTGCACATTTTTTTTATAGAATTTGTATAAATGCTTTGCACATGTTTATTTTGAATGTTGATCTAGATATTTTTTGTGGTTTTGTTAGTTCACATTATTCCTTTCAATTTATTGACATAGAATAATTTATTATAAACATTTCATGTATTTTCTCAGCACATCCAGCATGAAGCTGTTTCATTATCAGATCAGTAAACTAGATACGTACATAAATCTTGATGGTTTGTTGAAGTTTCTACTTTGCAACACACATCGTATGACCACCTATCACCAGATGTTGAAACCTGTGTCATCCTACTGAAATCTACAGCTTGAACCATTCACTGTGGTTTAATAGTACATAAGAAACATAAATATTTTGAAACTTTTATATATAGGACTCTAGTCAAAAAAGCTGCAAAAATGTAGTTTCTAATAATACTATTAAAAAGTAAAACTTTGTTTATTTACACCAAAATAAAATAAAATCATTGCCAAGTGCAGAAATCCGCGACTAACATTTGAGTGACTTCCACTGCATTTTGTTTTAGTAGCACACAGCCTTGATACATTTAAACATTTAAAAATTATGATCTCCCCCATTCATCCATAATTTTTTATCATTGAGAAGGAGAGAGAAAGGGAAATGTTTTTTTTACACAGTACTTAGGTGTCCTGTAGTCCTATTGATTTTCTTGTTTATTTAATGTGAAACATTGTTCAACAGAGAAAATTTACCAAGTCATTTCAAGTTCAAAGAGTATTGTCCAATGGTGTTCCGTCATTTAAGGGACCGCTTTGGAGTTGATGATAAGGAGTTGGCTGTAAGTAGATAATTAAAACAGTTCGTACCCAATAAGCCAAATGAAAAGAACCACTTAGGCATGAAAAAAAGCAGTGCTCAATGAACACCCTCAGGGTCTACCCCTTATAACAGTCAATCTGATAATTCACAGCTCATTATCAAGTATTACTGATTTTATAAACATCAAAAGGGTGCTATATACATCATAAATCATAGTCATTTGCATGGGGTTGTCGTTTTACAAGCTTCATAATTGTCTTTTAATAGGGGAACATTAAAACCTGAATACGTCGTATATACATTGTATATAAACTTTAAAAATGTTTTTAACATCTGGCCTTTTTATGTTTTAGAATGCATTCCGAGTGTCACCAATGGCAAGTGAAAGTCCAGGGCGATCTGGAGCAAAAATTTTCGTGTCCAGAAACAAGAAATTTTATGCTAAAACTATTGAAAGTGAAGAAGTGGAGAGGCTACATAACTTTCTACAGGAATACCACCATGTAAGTAATAATTATTTCTGGGGAAATAAGGGGTACTCTGTTTTTGCATTTTTGCACTCTCTCTCTCAAAAAAGAGCTAGTATTGATGTTTTTAAGCCATACTATTTTAAAATCCATGAAGAACCATAGTGTTCATAACATTATGAAAACCAGTCTAAAGACCCATAACGTTATGAAATCTGTCTAGAGACCCACATAATTCATAACGTTATGAAATCAGTCAATATATTTCCAAAATCTAACAGTTTTGGACCTGCTTGATCTTAACTTTCTTTTGAAGAAAAGGTCAAATAAAAAAAATGTGCTCTTTTTCAAAATGCCACAAAGTGATGATTTTTTGATTAAATTTATGAGATTTCTATCATAAAACCCATGAAATCTTAGGTGGGTGCAAAAATGAAAAAAACAGAGTGCACCTTGTTGGATTGAACAGAGCTCAACTTTCTTTTGAAGTATTAGGTAAACATTAATGTCATAATATTCTGATTTTTAGTATATTGTAGAAAAGCATGCCAATACTCTACTACCCCAGTACTTGGCTCTGTACAGAATCACTGTTGATGGAAAAGAAACCTATGTACTGGTAATGAGAAGTGTTTTTGGAACAAGACTGAAAATACACAAAAAATATGATTTAAAAGGGTCTACTGTGGATAGGCAAGCTAGTCATAAAGAGAAGGTAAATATTCAAAATCTGGTGCTACTCAAGACTTCATATCACAACTTGCTAGAGGGGTTTTACTTGGCATGTGCAAATTAAGAAAACAATGGAATCAGTGTTTATTATTATGCATTATGCATTATGCATTAAGCTTTCTATATTTTTGTGGGCAAAGTAAAATCACTTTAGTTCCAGTGTAACTAAAAGTTTTGTCCTCAGCTAATAATGTGTGTGGAAGGGGGTAAACCATACTACTTGTGTTGTTACCCCACTAAAAAGCCTGAAAAATTGGGCTGCAAAAGTTCCAGCACCCCATGCCCTGGTGCATGTCACAAGACCTTCCCCTTCCATAGACATAGTGTTTATCAATGAAAGAGTTATGAATACATTTAGTTTTTGAAGGATTTCTTTCTCAATCTTGTGTCCATTTTATTTCCAGACGAAAGACTTTCCAACATTTAAAGATAATGACTTTGTAAAAGACAATGTTAAGATTGTTGTGGGTAAAGAGGCAAAGGCAGCCCTAGTAGAGAAAGTGAAAGATGATACAGAGGTAAGTGTCTGATTGTTTATAATAATAATGCCAATCTTCACAATGTGCATCAGGATTGGAATTTTGAAACTAATGGCCTCGGTTCTTGTTTTCCTTCCAAAATTTCAATAAACACAAAGTGCTGGGCTAGAAATAATGACTCTGAAATGAGTCACAATGCTGCAAGTGCAATCTTGATTTCTCCCAGGATTGCCTGACATTGGCAATTATTGGCAGGTTTAAAAATCTATATGCATCATTTCTTCAAGGTTCCAATTTTGAATAGGCTTGGTCATTATCAACTCTTTTTAACCAATTCATCTTAATGCATAAAAATTTAAAGAAGTTTTTCTTTTTTCCTTTAAGTTTTTAACGAGTTTAAATATAATGGACTACAGTCTGCTACTGGGTATCCATGACTGTGATCTAGCTGATGCTGGCGATGATGAAGATGAAGTAGTAGGTGAAGATGGGAGGTTTGACAGTAACGAAGAGAGTGACCCTGACTCTCCCCAAGATGGAGATTTGTCCACCTCTCCTCCAGACACTCCACCTGCTAATGATAATGAACGTTACCGCACGCTGAGCTTGGGGAGTGCTGAATTTGATGAAAAAGATGGAGATAACTTTATCTTTTCATTGGAAAGTGCAGAAGGTAATGTTTTTCCAGAATCCATAAGGCCTTAAGATTCATTGTTTTGCATCTACTGAAGCAGTAAATGGACCCAGTAAAGCTTTTAATTTAAGGGGTACATATGGAAATGGAAACTTTGTTAGCTATTCAATTGATTTTTCTACCTCAATGTATGTAAATTCACTTTTTTTAATGGATAAAAAGGACATTCCAAGAGGAATAGGGTTTTCTCAAGCTTCATATGTTTGGACAGATACAAATTCTAAGATCACTTTGAAAAATAATAAATCCTATCTATAGCATGTACCAGTATTTATTTGTAAAAACACTTGACTGTTTTCATAGGTGGAAGAAGAGAGATATACTTTATGGGTATTATTGATGTTCTTACATATTATGGTGCTGGAAAGAAAGCTGCTCATGCTGCGAAAACTGTCAAACATGGGGTGCGTATCTATTTTTGTAAAACTCAAATATCTTAGGAAATGTGTCTGCAGTCAATTAGAAACAGCTTTTATTTATTGAACGAGAAAGGATTATTCATAATTTATTTGAAAGCATTATTTAATGGAAAAAAGTAAGAAAAGAAACAGGGCTCATATTACACTCAGTGATCAAAAATTTCTGATAGAAAAAAAAAGGGACCAGTAACAATTTTTATGATACTTGTACATTAAATAATTATGCTAATTCTTAACGCAACTTTTAAAAGGCAAGTATAAAAACTTAATCCCAATAACAATGAAAGCATGCACTAACTAACTTTTACTAACATCTATGACTTGTTGTCAGATTAAATTTTAACATATCTATTAAATGAAGTCACTTGTTCAGTGCACTAAATAAACATATTCAATAATGTCCATTCAAATTGATACTAGTTGAAATACTTAACACTATTAAAATTTAATACATGCACAATCTAACACTAATCATACTAACAGTTTTGCAGTATGTGTCAGAGTATCTCTGAGTTGGTGTCCATTATTTTTATGTACTTTAGCTTTCAGCCTCCAAGACTTGGAGAAGAGTCTCACTAACTAACAATGAAGGCAATTGGTCTGCGAACCAACTTTGGGTAAACACCCCCAAAACATTTCACCTCAGTCAAATCATTCAACATACATTTTAATAATAATAATCTTAACCAAGAAATTGCTTGTTCATTAAACTTGGGATCATTACCATATCAGTTATGTTAACTCTGGTTTTACCCATACTAAAAACTTATTTCATTAAACAATCTTATTATATAATTTTAAAATAATATCATCTGTGAATTGTTTAAATTTTATTTCTTACCATAATTACTCTCATCATAAAAGCTGTCACAAATAAACAAAATCATACTAAAGAAAATTATATTTAAAACACATTAAGAATATATACTTAGAAAGCTCTGTTTGGAAAACTTTCTTGCCCATTTTGGTTTGGTAGTCAATCTAGTTGCCTTTACTGCAGTTAACATTTTTATGCAGCTTTTTAGTTGCTTCTATGAGGAAACAAAGCCAACATTTTGTTGTTGTTGTGCATATTGTTGTTGGCAATGCCATTGCACAGTGTATCACCTCTCCAGCAACATTTCTCACAATTTTAAGGAATGTTTTTAAGTCATTGCAAGTTGCTGGGATCACGTTGAAGTGTAACACCTCACCTCGGCAACCTGCAATGCTACATTTTCAAGCATTGAGAGACAAGTTGCTGAGAAAGTTGCACTTTGTAACAGGGCCTTCAGGCAACTGCCGTACTACATTTCAAAGACTTGCAAGACAATTTGCTGAGAAAATTGTACAGTGCAATAGGGCCTTAATGCTTATTGAAAAACCTGAAATTGTGTCCCTTTATGCTCAATCACAGGGTGACCAAACAAATTTTAGCTAACGCTGAAAATGTCTATCAATTTTGCACTGGTTACATCCATTTGTTGGTTTTCACCAATCAATCACCTTCATTGTATCAATCAATCAGTGCTCTTTTCTGTTCTTACATATTTCTTATCACTGATTGCCTTATATCAAGTTAACTTGCAGTATAATTTTGTTTGGGAAAAAATGCACATGCAAGAAGTGTTTTGTGTATCACATATATGCCACTAAAGGACATGGTTTAGGTCCCCTCATGCCATATTCCCATTGTTACTGCATGGGAAAATACTTCCAAAGACAAAATTTTGTCCAATCAGAAAGGAAATGGCCCTAATTGTCATTGTTGCATCATGTGCACTGCTTTTTAGGAAACGTCACACAGCCCTCGCCCTACTTCTCTGTGCCTGCAAAATAATAAACCAATATAAATTATGCTTTATTTATCTCTTGATCCTTCAGTGGCTGTCTTTCAAAATAGCATTGCAAATGCATGAAGGAGACTGTTCCTGCTTCATGTCCTTTTAGCCTTTACTTGCAAGATCATTTAGAATGAAAAGAAAAACATAAACCTTGTCTCTAACTCATTTGCAAATGTATCCAGTTTGAAACCGAGTAGCACATAGCGTGCAGAATGTAATGCTGTTTTGTTGGCAGCCTTAGATAACGTTTTATAAGTCATGGCTTAATGCACTGATGATGGTTTTATTTTGATTCTTTTCAGGCTGGTGCAGAGATTTCCACAGTCAAACCAGGAAACTATGCTAAAAGATTTCTGGAATTCATCGATAAGATAGTAGAATAGAAAAAATTGTCACAATAGTTCTTAAATTTATAAAATTGTTTATTTCAATTTTCTCATTGATAGATTTATTGGAAAAATATTCACATACTTTCCATTAGAGATCACATTTGTTTTGATTCACTCCAAAATTCTCAGTTTCTCTCATTGAAAATGATAATTTTCAACACTTATTTAATATGATCTTATCTTAGATTTTTTTTCTGAACTTGATACTCGTACCTTAAAGTCCTTTTTCACTTCAGTAGATCTTGTAGAATACCTGTTTTCTTTTACAAAATGTTAATTTTTTACCTTTAATTCTGAAGTTCTTTATAGATTATGAATGTAGATAGCAATAAGAGCAGTGCTTATTACTATATAAAACTCATTTTATTCAGACTGTGATAAGCCAATCTTGTTGATTAGATCACTGAAGATCATTCCCTATATCCAAGTAATCTTTGTTTCCTTCAGTTGCAGGATAGCAATATCAGTTTTATACTTTATCCTAGCTGTATTGTATGATTGTATTGTATACCTTACAGTATTGTAATCTAACTATTTGTAATCAAAGCAACTAAATTATGCAACAGAATTCTGTCTCACTGTTGGATTGTCTCTATGATATACAGTAATCCTAAAGCTCTCCATAACTGTGTTTTTATTATTTTCATGACCATCATTGGCTGACTATTGGCCAAAAGATGGTTGATTGACAATCATTGATCGCCTGTCAATCCACTGATGATCAGCCACCTGCCACCAAGAGGTTTGATGGCAGATCACAATGCAATGATTTTCGCTGTAAAGTCAATCAACAGATGTTGACTGGTCAAAGACTTACACAATCACTCATCAGTATTATCAATCCTATCGTTGCATACATACATCCCTACAGTCATAAACTTTATTTCTACCATATCACAAGTAGTACACCAATCAGGGACACTGCATTGCCATTGTTGTTCACTTGCTTCACATTGCAGGGTTTTGGTTTACCAGGTAACTTTTTTGACTTTTTTCAAGATTTGTCCAACAGTGTATCTTTCAGAAAAACTCATGATCCTTAACACAATACATCATGGCATACCATACTATGCTATCGGGGAAGACCCTTGATTCAAAATCTCAAAGTGAACAGAAGAAAGTCAGGACAAGAGTGGATTTTTGGGAAGTAAGGATGGAGTAGCAGTAAAATGCTTGCCTCCCCCTTTTGCATTCTCTCTCAATTTGAGACTGAGCGGTTTTCCTATGAGTGGGAAACATATGGCACCGACTTTAACAGCTCTTACACAGTACCACATGCCATAACATTGAAATGGCTTCCCATAGCTACGGTAAGGTATGGCACAGCTATGAATCTGCCATACCATTTCCTCCTACAAAACCTGTTCTATTCCTGGCAGCTACAAATGAGCCAATTACTAAAATGGGTTGGTCATATCAGAGTATCTACAGAAATCATAAGTTTGTGGGGGAGGGGAAGTTCTGTTAGCACTTGTAAGTTCAATAGCCGTTATGACAAATGACATATATTCTTTTGTTTAAGAATCATACAAGTGAGGCTAATGGGTCGATACAATGCTTGTCTCATTTGCATGCATCCATAATAACAACTATTAAGCCAGGCAGACAGACATTAAGTAGACAACACCACATACGTTAGACAGAATTATATACAAATCTTTTATTATTTATAATATCCATACCATTTTGGTAATTTTCAAGTTAACATTTTATATTCAATATATTTGATAGTTAAGCAAGCAAATATCCAGTGTGTGAATAGCCTGTATAGAATTGAATAGAAGCTAAAATATAACGGCTAGGAAAAGAGGGTTGGGTTACTAACAGTTGTTCAAGCTTATATCCACAGAAGCATGAATATAAGTGAATAGAGTCATGGTCTAAAATGATCTTGAGTTCGGTGTGAACCAGAGCGTGAACTGAATGTATTGCATAACAAATCAAATGGCCAGCATTTGAGTGTTATTCATTTAAGATAAGTTGCAAACTTCAAGACAATTTGTAAACCATGTATTTGAGGAACAACTGGGTCAATCCCCAGTGCAAGGACCTCAAAACTATTGGTCACAGTGCATGGTAACTGGCCATGCAGTGGCCAAATTAGACATCATAATTCAGCTATGTGATTAAATAGTGAACTGATTAATATGCCCTTTCCAATTTTTTAACCAGCTGTGGTAAATTTGGTGTAATAAATAATTATTGAATAATTCAATTTTGCTTCAAAAACAGCTAAGGCACATACCTAGATCCTGAACCAAACTATGAACTTTGAGAAAATATCTGCTGCTGTATATATGCATGCAACTAAATATTAAACTAACTGGAATTGTAGCATATTCTTTCAAAAATGTACAATTTTGAATGCTATTTTTTCTCATTTTCTGCTTCATGCTATATTATCTTATGGGGATTTTTTCATATCTACATCTAAATTTACAACTATCCCTTTGAAAACTAAATTGTACAAACTATTTTTTAAGATTTTGTGAAGAATAGGTATCATAAAATGCACCTTCAAAATAAATTGAACTTTTTCCATTTAAAATATGAATAGAATGTTACTCTAAATGCTCCTTCTGTTTTATTGGTACAGTTTCAACCTGAAATAAAATGTTTTTAGAATTAACTGATGTTTGTATTAGCAATAAAAATATTGAAAGGCATTGAAGAAAAAAACCCACTACAATGAAGTAACATGTTAAATTTTTTTTTTGGTAAGTTGTACTAAAAGGTTTAAATATTTAACTATGATCACTGAAGGTGAAGTAAATATTGTCTCATAATCTCTGGTGGCTCGACCAATAACAGCGTGCAAAACTTTATATTCAATCATAAAATTATACTAAAAATGTATATAGAATAGGTCATTCAATGTACCACAGGGAAGGGAATTTTTTTTACAAGATAATCATCTCAACCTTACCATAGCAAGCTGTCTTCCAATATTACCAAATGTTACAGCCCCAGAAAAGAATAGCCCTGGAACAACTGCTATAACTTGTCGATATCTAAAGGAAAAAATTAAAAAATGTCAAAATGGTAATATACTTCATGCCCATAAAAGGAATATAGAAAGCAATAAGATGACATAAATTCAAATTCTCTACTGCCTTTAGTATATCTTGATACCACTTCTACCTAAGTCTTTTCAAAATTCTTTTTTCACTACGTATTGAAATATGGCAATCAATCAGTGCATGTGTAGTAATGAAAACAGTGGTAACATGATTATCTTGCAAGATTAAGCCTGGTTTTCACTACGACGCAAGCACAAGTGCAAGGATCAAAAAAATTTGATACTTGTGCTTGCGTTTGTGCTTACATTGTAAAAATGGTAATTCTACTTGTGTTTTGTGCTTGCATCACTAGTGAAAACCAGGCTTAATCTTGCAAGATAATCATGTTACCACTGTTTTCATTACTACACATGCACTGATTGATTGCCATATTTCAATTCGGTGCATGAATTGGAAAAATTCATATATTCAGGGCTTGAAATAATGGCTGGTCAGTTGCAGGTCATGATGACCAGCCAAATTAGTTTTAGTCAAAATGACAGGCGAGACAAAGATTTGACCAGACAAGTTCCAATAGACCCCTTGCAGTACATCAAAGTGCAGCTCAATTTGGAGGGCAAAACAATAGGTTCTAATTCTCAGGAGTTTAAATTTTTTTTGTTTTGCCCTCCAAATTGAGCTGCATCCCGACATGCTGCAAGGGGTCTATTTGATTCTGGCAGGGTATTGTCCATTAAGCGGCTGTTATTTCAAGCCCTGATATTTGATTAGTAATGGCTGGGAGAGGACTCACCTGTATATACAAGCTCCAACATACATGAGTATAAATACTGCCACTGATGCTGCTATAGCACTAACAAAGGCAATTCCGAGGCCATTTTTGGACCGATCAAAGAACCACCATAACAAGAAGGATGTCATTGCAACAAAGATAAATAGTTGAATGCTGCTAGTGAAATCAAGTTTCTGATTAAAGGTTAAGAGAAAACTAGTATTTTGGATTTCATTTGTAAATTCATCTAACATTCACTAATAAACATCTTTAGAAGCTGGTAGCAGACTGATCACAGAGACATACGATTATTCAACTTGTGAAAAATGTATAACATGAAACAAATTCTTTCACAATGTTAAGATTATTAATTTTCATGAAATTAAAACAACATTTCCCCATGACTCACTATTTCTATCTAGTGGATAATGACTTTATGTGAAACACGATACTTGTATTATTTCTATATTGTTCAGCCTCCGCTAAATATTGACACTTATTCCAGGGACCATGGAGACCCCCCCCTACACTTTTTCCCATACTAGTCTCTTATATAGCCCCTCCCCCCCCCCCACTTTTTAGGGTACTCTGCAGTTGAGTGTGATGTTCAAGATAAACTTTTTAACCTTTCTTGAGCAACTTAGTTCAAAAACAATTTAATTGATTCCATATAGACCCCTTGCACGCGATGTCAGAGCTGCTCAATTTAGAGGGCAAAACAGATTGAGCTGCATTCCAAAGTTGTGATAAAAAGATAAATTTCACACCGTAAAAAATAAGAAAGATCACTTACTGAAGTTTCGGACGCTAGTCCTTCGTCGGAGTAAAAGAGAGAATAAGAGTGGAAGGTATCTATTTTCTATCTTTACCATATATACACTACCTTCCACTCAGTAAGTGATCTTTCTTATTTTTTACGGTGTAAAATTTATCTTTTTATTACAACTGCTTCATTAGAAACACCGATGCAGCCCACACTAGCTTACCGCTAGTTATCATCTCTCTGCATTCCAAAGTGCTGAAAGGGGTCTATTAAGATCAAAGGAAGGGAGAATGTCTCTATTTTGAACAATGTCATTCATCATTCAGGTTGTTTCTGTCAATGTTCAACATCACATGATGCATGGTCCAACATTTGTTGGCAAACATTGTATGTTAAATGGTGTTGGTCTCAAATGCTGAACTGTGTATCATGGGAATAATAATATATGGAGATTTGACTGAGCTAATCTCCTAGACACTGTCTGGGAATGAATCATCTATGTGCTGTGGTTTTAACTTTGAATTTATGAATACAAATATGTCACAAGTGATTCCAGTTGGATCTAACCACTGCAGGCATAGAAGAAACAACATGGAGATTTGGATATGGAGATTTGACTGAGCTAATCTCCTAGACACTGTCTGGGAATGAATCATCTATGTGCTGTGGTTTTAACTTCGAATTTATGAATACAAATATGTCACAAGTGATTCCAGTTGGATCTAACCACTGCAGGCATAGAAGAAACAACAACTTAAGAAAAAAATGAAAATAAAATAAAGCAAAAAAAAAAAAAATGAAAAAGAAAGAGATTTTTAATTACCCACTACACACCAACACACACAAAATACGAAAACAAACTAAAAAAAATATTAAAAAATTATGAAAGCACAAAATGCTCTCCATTTCCCAATTCTTGGAAAAAATACCTGACCTTGCCAAAACGAAACACAAAACCGGAAGTACACTCTAATCACACAAGGGTTACATTTCAAAGATATAATAGTGTTAACTTCTGAATGGCTTTTAACCAAAAAATACAAATATTCTAAAAGGTAAAAAGTAAAGAAAGGTTTCTCGTTGGATTTAATGCAAAATAGTGTAACAAGGGGCTTAAGTTGAATACAGGAAATTTCAACACGATTTTTTTATATCTCACTTGACAGAACGACCCCATGTACACGAATCAAAGTTTAACACACGCAAGTAATATCGTAAATACATTCACAGTGATGAAACACAAAAAGGATACTGCAGTTCCATGGCTTATTCCTACAAACATCGTCACACATCGAGCAACACTTGACCATTCACGTTGAAAATTATGAGGCTTGCCAAGCCAGGAGTCAAGGCCAGGACACACTAAACCAATACAAGCAGCCATTGTACCACAAGAAGGAGGAATCCACCAAAACGTAGAGTAAACACGTTTGATAATTTCTACGGGGAAAGCTCCCCATTGTCTTTTTCTTGCTTCGGGTAAAAAAGAAAGTGCGAAGAGAACCATGGCGAGGAAACCTCCGATTAGAAACAAGACAATCCCTCGCACGACAGTATTCACTGTCTTCGGGGCGATTTTACAATACATGTGAAAAAGAAATTGTCCAGCAGATCTAGTCTGCTTGCCACATAGAAAGCAGTGCATATAGAATGGTTTAAAGTGTTAACCACGGCTTAAAATACAAGTTTTCCGGTGTTGAACATTCGAGTTTAGGTTGAAATGGCGATGTGTGTTTTTCTCGTATGTTGGATCGCATGATCTGGGATTGACCAATCACAACACGCCAAACATCTGGTGGTTTGGCATGACTTCCCTAGTCAGTAAACCAGCCAATCACAAGCCGTGTTACAATCGCCATGGAGCCCGGTAGATCATTGAAAAACATTTTTACTCTCTTTTTCAGATTTACTATGTTGTTTAATTTAATTATTCATGGTAAAAACCTTATAAGATAGTTATTTCCTATGATTTTCGTTGTGTGGGGTAGATATTTAACTAGTAATTTTTTAAATGAAAAATTTGGTTTCCTAAAGAATCTCATTTAATATGCAAAAAGTGGCGTGATTTGTTGTCCGACCACGGTCACTGTCAAACCAGTCAATCAAAGAGCTGATTGGTTGACAAGGCGAACTCTAGTTAGACTTCTGCGATCAGCTGATTGTTTGGCGGACTAAAAGGCTTGCCGATTTTACGGGTGTAAGTGCAACAAGCTGCTTGATAGTGTTGTTTAAAAAGAAAAGCTATTTATTTTTGACGAGTGCTTTATCGAACAATCAGTCAACCATTAGGTGGAGAAGTTCTGTCGGGTGTTCTTTTTCTTCTTCTTGCGGTTTCTGTGGATTTCTCCCGCAAATGGCTCTATCGCTGATGAATCGGAGCTTCCAGTAAAAGTCGCCCCACAAAATGATATCTATCAGATGGTCGGTTCTACCAATCAATCCGGAAGATTTGCCACACGGCGTGGTGTGCGGTATCATAAGTAATGGGACTCCTCACGCCATCAATCATATCATCAAAAACTCTGAAAAGGTTGCGCAAATAAATGGTGGCTGATGTTTGACTAGAAAAATTGATTTCGGCATGTGAACTTGACATTTATTATGGGTGTACGCGCTTTCCTTCTGATTATAAGTCCCGCTGAATAGAAGCCGCCCTGGTTATAAGCCCACCAAGAAACCCTTATGAATGAGTATAAACCCAGGGCTCATATAACCGGGAATTTACGGTATTCTACAGACGGCACTCGTCTTACAATATATTTATATGGGGGTGGGGGTGGGGGTGGTGGGTCGCGCAGATAAAGTACTGCTCCAATCAAATGGCTCAACGCCCTCCATTTCCACGTTCTAAATTCTGCGGGTTCGGATTCATGTGTGAAATCGAGCTCAAGGCTAGGGCTGAGTGTTTCGCCTTAATTTCAAAAGGAGTTTGACGTTTCTTATAAAGTTTTATCGGAGTTGTTTCTGTTTCGGGTTTTATCCTCGCTTTCATATACATTATGCGCCCGCGATGAAGTTCCTCAGAAGTATTGCGGTAAACTCATGAAGAGTAAGTAAGCACGCAGTGTTTACAGGGAGTGAACCAGTAAACAGTGACCGAAAAGGCCACACACTAGCTAGACATGCAACGTTCTTTGTCACCATGGCAGTAGAATATGTTTAGTGTTTCGAACAACCTACAGTTCCTGAGATAGCGAAGATGGTGCGTTGTTGTCTAGCTTCATAGTGGACGGGATATCACACGTAGCAAATTTTCCCCTGTATACCTATGTATACCAACAAAGGTTATCTAATTTAATCCCTTCCATTTAAAGGGCTGGGAACATCATGCCATAGCTAGCAATGTTGTAGATGTATTTACACAACGGAATTTGGTGCGCGCGCACTCTCGATCTTACTTCTGCGTTGCTGGAAATGCGACCAATGCTTGTATTGAACGTATCATATAGAGTGCTGTAACGCAGTACCTTGTTTCCCACTCATATCAAAACTGTTCTCAATGCGACCAATGCTTGTATTGAACGTATCATAAAGAGTGCTGTAACGCAGTACCTTGTTTCCCACTCATATCAAAACTGTTCCAATGCGACCAATCCAGGCAATACGACCATGCAATACAGACAATACATACAATTAATACCGAGACAATAGACCTTTTTACCGATACGTCGATCTTGGATTCTATTGGTTTAAGTAAGACGTTATGAGATGGTGAGGGGGCAAACGTGGAAATATTTATAAAGGTTAGAGTGGCGGGGTTATAATTTTACGCTCTCGTTTTTCACATATTGCTTCAACTACCAGCAAATTCAAATGGTTTTTAGATGTGCTTCTCAGTGGATAACATTTAATTATATAAGAAGACACTGACAGCTGTGCATGCTATACATTTTAAATAATTGCCCCCTCAGCATCCAATAATGTCTTACTTAAAACAATAGAACTCAAGATGGCCGCCGTATCAGTAAAAAGATCTATTATTGTGAAAACGGTGCATAAATCACAATACACACTTGACTCTCTTTTCAAGTTTTTAAATTTTTTAAAATTATTTCATCTATTTTTTTCTAATGTCAATACAACTATGTGACCAATACGTGGTGAGTGCTTTTAGCTATAAAATATATATATATAAATGATAGTTAAAAATACCGACCAGAGGTGCTTTCAGCTAAATATCCCATGGTCTCCCAATTGAGCTACGCTAGTAGTCAGTCTACGTTATCTACTTCGCTAATAATAATAATGTTATTTTCATAAAACCATCTAAAAATGTAAGATAGATGAGGTGAATAAGTTATAATAAATTTAAAATACTATAAAAATTGTGCTTACTAAAGCCCTAAACATTCACATGGTGCGAAGCGGTGTGCATCATTATAAAAACTAACGCGACCTTTAAATTATTGGATCTTAGTTGAATCTTGTAATCAGTAGATATTAGGTAATAGAGGTTAGTGGATACTAATTCGATTGTTTTCTTTTGTTCATATTTTCTTAATTTGTTTTCTTATTCTTTTTCTTGCCGAGATTGGCGCATGCTCAGTGTTATTTTATAATTTATCGAGTATACTAAGACACTGTTATATTTTGTTGTTCAGATTCCATCCACCACTTTTTAAAAATATGCTAAATAATTTGTTTTTAGTCTATTATACCCGAGACCTAAACGTTTATAGATTCAGACGAATCGGTAATTTTTTTTCCACAGGTTCCCTGTGATACTATTGCAGGTCCAGTCCCCCGCCATGGCTAAGTCGAAGACACTCGCGATACTCTTTCAAGGTTGGGGACTGGGCCTTTTAATATCGGAAAAGCTATAATTTTCTTATCTTTTTAAGCGTAAAATAGCTTGGAATCTACGTGATGGTACTTCCATTTTCTTGCGGTAGTTGTTATGACAGTTTTGAGCGAGTAATGTCCAGATGTAGCCAGGTTTTCAGCAAAAAGGAGCGTAAAACTATTTACCTCTTCTCGGCTCCTGTGAACGAAAACAGGAACACAATATTTAGAACATTTTAACGTGACAGCATGCGACATATCATGCTAAATCTTCCACTTTTTTAATTGAAACCCTGAAACAACCTGTGGGTTGATCCAAGTCAGGGCACTCCTGGTGAACTCACTTCCGTGTTGGATTTTGTGGAGGGGAAAAATACTTCCATAATAAACGGGGCATTGCATAGTTAATATGAACCTGGAATGGAAATGCTCTAGTTTGGCCTGTGAAAAAATAGTGAGCGTAATACGTGACTAATTCCATAGTTTTCTTTTGTTTTACATTCACTAATTCACTTGGCAATGAAGTTTTCCCATTTCAGATCACGTGTTATTCCCATGAGTATCACATCTTTGTTTAGCAGTAGGTATATTAATATGGAGAGCAAGGAGCACTAGAAAAGAAAAATTATTACTCACCTTTCCCGGTTCCCATTCGGCAGACAACACAGGACTTCCTGTGGCAGAGCAGTCATGGGACTGAGTTCACTGTAACGGACTGGTACACTTGGATAATCAACGACAAGGATCTTGGGCTAAAAATACATACACAAATTTAATGACTTTGGTCGGATTTTATTATACTTAGGCAAGATATCCTTGTTGTTTGCTTAATATTACTATTACTAGATTATTTTCTTACCCCAGTGACGTACTCGCTCATCATATCCACTAACCACCGGATGGGTAGTTTGTGCGCATGTGCATCAACTTCCCAGCTTTCTTGGCCTATTGAGTGTTTATCCTAACAAAAAGAATTGTGTAGAATTAGTCCAATATTTATAATATCAAAGGGCATAGATAGCCATTTTGTAAAATATCGACCCTACCGGGGGTGGGGCGGATATACGGGAAGTTCATAGGGTGGATGTGACCCTGATTATGACTCTTGTAAATGTGGGATATACCCTCTCATCTTTAAGGATGTGAAATTTGGCATGTATTTTTGGGTCAGGGGTGAGCACACTTAGCTCAATATCCTAGCCGGAGACTCAAATAAAGGTGGAGCAACGCCTAAAAGCCTCCGAACGGAAAATATATAACTTCAGTCACAGGGAGCCCAATTTAGATAAAAGTAAAAGGTGATAATTTAATTAAATTGACCCAAATCCACACATAGGATACCTTAGGGGAATTATATAGGAAAACAAATGTTCTGGTGCATTTTTTACTGATTTTTTTGCTCGTTCGTATTATACAGGACATTATCTTGACCTGGAATAAAAAAATTAATTAAACGCGAATTTTTTCCGATTTTGTTTTCACCTTTTACTTTTATCTAAATTGGGCTCCCTGTGCTTCAGTTTCCCAGCTTTTTTCACTATGGTATTCAACACTTGTTGAAGCTAGATGACGTATTTCCTCCGTTTATTAATAGTTCAAAATGGAACCTGTTTGATTGTCACGGAACATGTTGTTGCCCACCCAAATCTGCTGTAACAATCAAGTTACCTTGGTTACATAGCCAATGAAGTACAGCATGAATACGTTCATATCTTGCAGTCCTTTTAATGACTGACGAATTTTCTTTTTGATTTGCTCGGGCTTCAGGTTGGCGCACATCTCAACTAACAGTAAAACAATAACAATATTATTAGTAATATATAAATAGTCGAGAGTTGTAGAATATATAATGTAGTGGTAGTGTGTGTGTGAGTGGCAGTTGGCCAAATTGGAAACCAGTATATATATATATATACTAAATTCGTAACCCACTATGAAAAGTGATTCATTCATTCATTCATTCATTCATTCATTCGTTACTTTCATTCATTTATATGATTAATATCTTGAGATATCATATCCATTGGCCCCATAAGAATGAAATTACTTGCATACGATGCAGGTACTAATAGATGTTGCGAGGCATGTCACACGACGCAATTTATTATTATTATTTGTTGCACGCAATGTTGCTGAAGTACAAAACGATCCTACTTCAGCAGCATTGCCTGCAATATTGCGCGCAATGTTGCACCAGGTGTCTGCGCCTTGAGGAAGCTCCTAATTTTGCTTTGCATATTTCACAAATCTGTCAACCTCGGTGCCTGATCTCAGAGAAAAGTTAAACTCTAGAGAAGAAAATCTAAAGAATATTCCATTATTGATTCTAATGATTGTTTTTAAAATAATTGTACCTCTCCAGCCAAGTTGCTTCAGCGAAGCTTCCAAATGTCCTGCGCTAGTTTTGACTGTCGTCTTATCACCGTGTAACTCGAGGCTATAGTCACAAAATACGATGGCATGACGTGGAGTATTATCATCAGGCTTCCGAACAGTAATGCCTTCCTCATCTATAGACAGTATAAACGATATTGTAATATTATTATTTCTATATAATTACATATTAGTCGGCTAAGGCTTAATTTGGAAGATACTAGGGTCTGAAATAACAAAGTACCATACTAGAAGATTAATTAATATAGATCAATTCCAAAAGTCCCCGACGATCTGCGCGCGCGTGCTCACCACGAGTATCTTGCAGTGCGTTAGCGAGGGAACTTGGTCAAGTCTATGTCCTATACCGTAATGGAGGAAAACAAAATCATGATACAAACTGCCATAGACCTCTTGCAGCTCTTTGGAATGCAGCTCAATTGAAATCCTTTTGTTTCGTTATTCAAATTGAGCGGCTTTGACGCCAAGTGCAATGGGTCTATTGCTTGGTGTCAATCAGCTTCAGGCTGATCTTATGTTACCTTCTTCTGATGTATTCAAATACATCGGCAGAAGTGATGATGAAAGTGAAAATTCCACTGGCAAACTTTGGCTGTCTTTTAGCACTTCTCGCACCGATTCAAACAAGTCAGTCAGAACAAGGTGTTTCTTTTCCTTGATGACACTTATGAGAGCTTTTAGGTATAATCTGAAAAGATAAATATGTGTGAGTCACTGCTGGCTTTTTAAGCATAGTTCTTCGTTGTTGTACTTACAGCGCCTCTTCCTGCGGACGTATATACCCTGGTTGACATGGAAACGCAATGACAGTATTGGAAGGGGGAATGATTGAAGCAAGACCAGGCATGGCGAATTTGCACTCAAACTTTTCTTCGTTATAGTGTCCACCATCTACTATGACCAACGCCATCTACAAAGATAGAATATTGGGAGTCAGACTGTATTTCGTTGAGTGGAAAACGTACAGTGTTTTCAAGGTAACAGGGTTCGGCATGCCGTAACACTGAAATGGCTTCCCATGGTTTCACAGGGTAGAGTGTTGGGAGTCAGTCTGGGTTTCGAGTGGCGCGGAAAACGTCCAGAACTGAATTCAAGGGTAATAAAGGGTACGGCATGCCGCAACAATAAAATGGCTTCCCATGGTTTCACAGGGTAGAGTATTGGGAGTCAGTCTGGGTTTCGAGTGGTATTATTCGGTTGAATTGTAATGCGCTGTAAACACATCAGTGATTTAGATCCTTCAGACAATTATTTACATACCAAGGCCCTTTCACTCAGTTCTTTTACGAGACTGTTGATATTTAAGCAAGAATCCATGATGTCAGCTGCTGCTAAATTCAACTCCACGTCTATCGGCAAGAAGTAATTCTCTCCCTTTATCTGCAGAAAAAAATATTTATAAATCTTGCTTGACGTACTCAGTACGTATTGAGCGGGTTTTTCACGTGACGTCACGCTGTAGAGAAATTTGTTTAATCTAAAAATGGAATTTATATTCAAAGTTGACATACAGATCTTACAAAAACTGTGAAGTTTCGTGAAGATTGCATGTCCACTACCAAAGATATGATTTTTTAAAAACATGAAATTTTACAAAGAAATGTGTATCAGTTGGCAAAATTTGCCCGCCAGCATACCGATTTCTTTGTAAAAGTTGTAAGGTTCAAAAATTCCTACATTCTCTGGATTATGGACAATCTTCACGAAACTTTACGAATTTACTAATATCCATATGAAACCAAGAATATAATTTTTCGATAGCGTGACGTCAAGGCAAAAACCTAAGTCTGATATTTCCCCCTTTCTGCGCCCATGGCATTGTGTTTGGATAAAACACTGTTCAAGAATGGTACGTTAGCAAACACTTACTTGTAAGGTGTGGCCGGCGAGGTAGACGAAGCAGACATCAGATTTGCTTAGATTATGCAGTTTTAAGTCCAATTCACTCTTCATCTTTGCCGAAGTATAATCCTTCAACGGAATCGCTAGAAGAAATAACAATAACGTTACAAATCTACTAACACGCCAGTACATTAAAGTATTAAACTTATAGATCCTTTTACTTTGGGCATAATGTTTTTTCCATTTCATATCTCCTACTATTAAACCCGCGAGGGTAAATCATAAACATTTTGTACTGGGATGCTCCGCCCAGACTCTCGACCACTTACCATTTTATATACCAAATCCTAGGCCCTTTACTATTCCTATTATATATTAACGATTTTTATAATTCTACTAATATTTTGGATATTCATCTTTTTGCTGACGACTCTAACTTATTTTATTCTGACAAAAATCTTGCACATCTTGAATCAGTGATTAATCTTGAATTATCAAAAGTCAATGAATGGTATGTCAGCAAATCTAATTTTGTGATTTTTGCTTCTTGTCAAAAAAAGGTATCTTTTTATCCTAAACTCTTCATCAATAACAAACCTCTGGAACACAAACACGAAACAAAATACCTTGGTGTTATATTAGATCATCATCTTACTCGGAAAAGTCATATTCATGAAATCTCCAAAAAAATTGCAAGAGGTACTGGAATCTTATCTCGCATAAGACATTTTACAAACATTGATGTTCTATTACAACTTTATTATTCTGTTATCTACCCTCACCTAACAGACGGAATTATAATCTTGGGAAATACTTATAAATCTGTGATTCAACCTCTTTTCATCTTACAAAAAAAGGCATTACTCATTAGAGTTATAATGAGAATTATTAGAATTACTCATTCTAAGTTTGAACAACCTTCTGATCTTTTGTTCTCTATTTTTGATTATTCATTGTAATTACTGTCTTTTTCCGCCTAAATATTTGTCCATGTCACTTTTTTGTGTTACCTAGCTCGATTAGCTTTTTAGTTATTTTAGGTAACCAATACCATTCACTTATCTTATTTAATTAATTAATGTCATTTTTTGTAATCTTCTTGTGGTATAAATAAACGATTATTAATATTTTGGCATAAACTGAGGTACCCCTTTCATATACCTTTTTGTCTGAAAAGATACCCCCTTTCATATGCTTTAATTTTGAAGAAGCATGCAAGCCAGATATGAATAGCGATGGTCGCGTAAAAAAGGTGTTCAAGTTTGGTTTCATCCTTGAATCAGTGGTAACTTTATAGCTTCCCCTTTCTTCTCTATAGCTAAACTCATGAATTCCCAACACTTTTCTATACCAAAACTCACAAATTCTATATATCTTGCCTGAAAAAGGTACCCTTTTCGGGCGAAGCATCCCCGTACAGTCCATCCCCGTATAGTTAACTATAGGGAGTACCACCCCCTGCTATTAAATTTCTTTGTTTAGTTTTATCTGACTTGATAAATGTATCTTTTGAAGCACTGCTCTGGAGTAAACAAATTAATTATATTGATGGTAAGTGCTATGTAATCCTTTGGAGATAACCATGGAAATACTGTTCTCAGTGCAAGAGAAAACTAGATGCCTATATATCAGTGTTCATTTGCCAACGGTAGCATAAAAAAAGTTAAAATGAACAAATCAGCCAACTGGCAAATAAACACCTAGCCCTCCCTAGTCAGTATATATTGTCACCTTAAAACACAAGCTTACCACCGTAAGTATGAAGGGCTGAATACGGAATTAACCAGATACAACATTCCCAAAATCAGTGTCCAAATTTTTTTCCTGCTATTTTTTTGAAAGATGATTAGGTCAACATCCTTCATGAGAACAAAAAACAAGTGGCAAACTTACTTTCCCAATTGCCATCTTCCAGTTCACGACACAGTTTCTTGATTTGTTGATTCAGATGGGTAAATCTATTAATTTTCTGGTATTTTTCACAAGTTATAGAAATTACCTTGGCTTGAATGATATCTGTCAGTAAAAAAGAAGTGTTATTTAGAAAATAAATTAGCTGAATACTCAGATCTAGGGTCTGTAGGATTTATTTCAAAGTAGGATGTTTAAGGCTAAGGTCAAATGTCAAACTCGAACCTCGCTCGAAGGAGGCCTGCTATAGCTTGGAGGCTTAGGAGTTACTGCACTCTTAGGCCTATCATCAAAATGAGTGACAGATTTAGGACAATTTTTTTCTCCAGTTTAGGTAGCAGTAGTGGTGGGGTAGTGGGGTGGGTGGGTGGTTGTCTCCTCTTTAGTTTTTTCCCTTTCTTTATTCATTATTCTTATTTTCCAAATTTAAAGGTGGGGTGAGAGGGTGATAGCCATCAATAAAACCCCTATCCACCCAAAGCATCCACCATTACAAAAGAAGAGGCACCATAATATCTAACTTAATTGCTCATGAAAAACTTTTTTTCTGTATCCACCTTAAAGACTCCCAGCTTATCATTTCCACAAGTGTCTACATAACTTAACTACTTTTTCAAATGCATGGGTATATAGTCAGAATAATTAAAGGGAGGGGTTCAATATCAAGAAAGCAAAGATCTGGTCTGGCCCAAAGGGAGACTTGAATTGGGCTAGTCATAAAAGGCATGGAAAAGCCCCTGCAATATACGTACCTGGAAAAAAAACTTCTTCTTCAAAGGGTGTCCTGTCAGTTAGTGGTTCATTCTCATCTTCCTCTTCCTTCTTGGCATTTTCTACTTCTTGTGACAAATGTGCTTGTTTTTTCTGGTCTGGCTTTGTAGATGAATCATCCAAGGAACTAAACCCTGATACTTGGGTTGGTGATGGTAAACTCTTTACACAGTTACTAGCACCTGTTTCCTTATCAGAGCCTAACTCTGCATCTTCAGTTTCTGAAGGTCGACCTGCTATAGAACTTCCTTTTTTCTTATTCGTTTTTTCCTTTGGGAAATTATCAGCAACAAACACTGATACTTCAGTAGGTGAGGGTAGGCCTGTAGTAAAATATTTAGCTTCTTCTTTCTCTTCTTTCTTCTCATCCAATTCTTTCACTGTAGAATTGTCAGAATGAATCTCTGTTCTGGTTGGTGAGAGTGGACTTGCAGCTGAATTGATGGTATCTCTCTTCTTCTTCTCCATCATAGAGTCAGTTGGTGAGAGTGGACCTGCAACCGGACTGCTAGCATCTCTCTTCTTTTCCTCCTCAGTTGGCGAGAGTGGACTTGCAGCTGAACCGACATCATCTCTCTTCTTCTCCTCCATTGTAAAGTCATCTGATACTTTTTTCAGTAAAGGCAGTCCCTTATCAAAATTTCTGGCTGCTGAACCATCAGCTACTTGTGTTGGAGATTGCACACCTATAATTAAAATTGAAAAAATTGTCATTATGTACACTAGCATTGAAATTTTGATTATGTCCTAAAGTTAGAATTATTTACTAAGAGCAACCATGGCTAATGAAGTTGGTATAAGCATGGATGTTTTATCATTATTAGTTTGCCATCAAAGCAAATTTGAACTAATAGAGGGTAAATTACAGGTAAAAAAAGTAATTAACAAATAAAAGAAAAATTTACCTTCACCTTCTTCCAGATCTTGAGAATAATAGCCAGCTCTACTAATTTCTCCAATAACATCCTGTCTGTCAATTTTCTTCAACATGTTGATGAGATTAATGACGCGATACCCCTTGTGAAGCATTTGATTGAACAATTCTTCCATGGGACTTATTTTAGAACAAGACTTTATTTGTCCCTGCTCTTCTGCTGTTAGCTGAAGTTCACCTGCTATTCCTTTCCAGTCTTTGCCCAAAGCATCCTCAATACTTAGCATGTTCACTACTTTGTCTTTAAGATTAGATGGAATGTCTTTCAAAAGAGTTTCTAATAAGTTACATGAAAAAAATCATTTATTAGTTCTCAAAAACTATGCATGGTAGCCTGTGCCCCATTGGAGCATACTTTGGGAGGGGGGGGGGGGAGGGAAATGTCTTCTCCAAAATTGAATACTGAAGGTGTTAAGTTCCTGTTGATTTTGATGGAACAGTGGACCAGAACTTGCACAATGGCCTCTCAACTCTGAGAGTTGCATTGGTCTGTCCCAACTGACTAGGGTAGGAAATGGCTTACCAGTGCCAGTGCAATCTCCTGTTTTAGTAGCAGGAAGTGATTTGAGTTTCAATCTGCACTTTACCTAAATGGGATGGCCATATACACCCCTTAGTGATGGAACCTGCAGAATGGTCCAGAAGGTAAGGATCCCCAACCCTTATTCTAGATTCTCATTAAATTTTAGGAACTTATATAAGTTGCATGGCCTCCCTTTTGGGAAATCCTACATCCTTATCTAGCTAACCTTTGCCCTTGTTCTTTGATTGTTGGGACCTTGCTTCTTCATGTGGTGTTAAATCTTCTGGTTTTGGTATATCAATCTTGGTAAATAACTCTGGAGCTGATCGAGATGCATGCATCTCTTCTGTAGATTCTTGACGACTGACAGACGCTGGTTGCACTGGAGAAGAAAGGGATCTCTCAGCTTGAGGAGGCCTTTGACTTGGCCATGGTCCTCTTGCAACTACTTCTGGTATGTACGTGTTGTAACCTTATAATTAAGTAATAAGCAAAATATTAATCATCATTTGAACCCTGGGGTGGGGGGTTGGCAGGAAATTATCTAGTTTTGCAGCAGCTAAAGCTTTGCCAGGCTCTCAACTATTGACCCTTACAGGGTAACCATCATATAGTAGGGGTTACTCTAGCTAGTTAACAGGCCCTAACTTATTTATAGTTAAGCCTGTTTTCCACATGTAGGAGACATGCCATTGATGCCAAAGCACCTGGGATGCTATTCCACCACTGACATGCTGTAAGACTTGATCTCAACTCAACTTTCACAGGCATGCTAGTGACAAACCTAGACAGTCTGCGATGCTAGTGCCTGCAGTGGCATCACGGGAGTGTTGCCGACATAATATGTAAACAAGGCTTTGATAAGGAAAAAAGAAAATATTACAATGCAATGGCAATGACACTAGCTTGTAGACAGACATTTCAGACTTCCTCCTTGATACCCCTCAAACCATATGGATTATTAACTGACTAAAAATGAAAGTACCATGACCAGTTAATTAATTTAACTCTCAAAAGAGTTTCATGATCTTGCTTTTGAAAAATGTAAGTTATCTGCCCATTTTTGGGATCGATTTTTTTTCGGTATATAAAGAATCAAAAATCTAGAATTATTTTTAATAGCTCTTCTAAAAATAAACTAAGAAAAACAACTTTTAGTGCACTTCCTATACAGGAGTAAGCTTATGCCAATAAGTTCTGAACGAATGTCTTACTGCACGCAGCTGGCACCTTCAAATAACTTTCCACTCAAAATTTTTCTTAGAATTTGAGACTTCCTTGTTGAAGTTTTTCAGTCAGGCTTATCCAACAACCTTTTTGTAACTACATTACTCCATTTTTTATGGATTAAATAAAATATCAGTTTATTCGATTTTACAGCAGGGGACTCTTTTACTATGATCATTGCAAAGCTACAAAACGAAGAAAACCTGCTTCAAAAAGTTCCCGTCAGGTTTTTTTTAGTTTAACCTAATTACCTGGTGTAGCATCATGACTTGTTTGTCTAATGGGTCGGTGTAGACCCCGGGTTATAGCTTGCCCTTCCAGTTTATTCGCTATGTCTTGATGGTGCGTTCTTTTAAGTGCTTCGATCAGTTGTGGAAAAGCCTGTGGACCTCGCTTTTGTAGCCTGTTCAGGAGTTCAAATACACCTGTACCTGGTCCTCTTTCTCGCGCTTCAGCCTCTATTCTCTCTAAATCGACTGGAGTTAAAACACTGATAGCAGAAGCAAGGATTTTCGGCTCGGTAATAGTACTCATCATGTACTGGTAGTGTTCTTTCAAAATATCCCGAATTCCTTGTTCCATGTTCACCTTTATGCTCGCTTCACAGCTTTCTCTTTAAACTCCCACGATTGCAATCCCACGCAAACTAAGCCCAAACAACCAAACCAAAAACTTTATGGTAGTTCTTGTACATCGGAAATTCTTAGAAATTACGCATGAATTTTAAACAGGGATTTCACCCAAAATCAATAAATTATAATTAGAAAAAAACATCGCTTCCGGTTTCCTCGATTTCTTGGAAAACCACAGGGAACCCAACCTTGATTTTGATGAATAACTCGATAATTAATCCAAAAGACAATAATTTTGATGTGAAATCTATTATATCATTCACAATATAACCACGGGAGGGTTTTCACCACTTTCTTAACAAATTTATCTTCTTATTCATTGTTTTGTTAGTTATTAAAGAAAATCAAAGTTGGTCTTCCTGTATGAAAACGCGCACCAAGCTTTATGTTCAACCGAGGTAAGCTGAGCACTAGCTAGCACTGGCTAGTGCCAGTCTTGTTATTATTTCTCCCGGTAAGCCTCGTTGTGGTGTATAGATTGCCATGTTTGAATCGTTCAGGAAAGTTCTTATATATCACTTTTTAATTTGATATCTTTTTTTGCGGGTTTTTTCCTACACCACGAGCCCAATAGGAAAAAAGAAACACAGTTATTCATCTACGAAGACATTAATCACAAACGATACCGTTGGTTTTCTGATTCGTTAAGTTATAGTGATGGTTTTTGCTGTTGTTTTGAGGTGTACTTGAAGATGTGACCTCCTTACAGAAAGTCTTTAGTCCACTTTTACACGGGAAATATTGGAAATATTCGTTGAGTTAATTCTTAGTGGCGTTACATTGAAGATGAGCTCTTGAACCGGCCAGGTAGACCTTGTAAATTAGATGTCATAAAGATTTCTTCCTTGGTTTCTTGGCGACACATGAGCTGTTGAAGATGGCGATAGTAGTCCTGGACAGCCAGGTAGAAGCTTTGTATGCTTATAGTTATGATGCTGCAGATGGAAGAAGAATTACCTTTGATGCTGGGGATAAGTTTACGTTGTTGTGCAAAGCAAATGATGATTGGTGGCATGTAAAGAGAAATAATGACGAAAAACCCATGTATGTCCCTGCAAACTACGTTCAAGAACTAACGAGTAAAGAAGAGGACAGCTCGACAAAAAAAAGTGAAGATAAACTAGTTCTTCGAACTTCAAAAGATCTTTCAGTTATTGGTGGTGACAACAGAAACTCACTTCATGAAGATAGTAATTCAGTTTTTAAAGACTCCGAGAGCAGTAAATCTGATGAGTACGTGAATACAAATGAGAAACCTAAAACCCTAGCTCTTAGGACACGATCGCTGGCACTTCAAAACGTAAGTCCTAAATGATCTTAAAGTATTAAATTATATTCTTTAAAAACTTTGAAGAACTTCGTCGTAGAGTTTAAAAGGAATAATATATAAATTGCTAGTTGAACTATTCGGATATCGGGGAAGGACTTTTCAAGATTGGACCCGTTTTTCTTGGCTCTAAAATCGCAACTCCCAGCCTTCAGCCCAAATTTCACGCTTATTACTAATGTAAACACATGGAAAACCCCATTTTGTCCTTTTACTACTAACTATTATGTTTACAATTATCGTGTGAGAGATCATGCTGGCCCACGATCTAATCCATGGCTTTGTAATTTACGTTATATGCCTGAACCTGCTCTGTCAGTCATTGCGGAAATTTTTGCGGAAATGATAAAGTCTAGCGCGCGCTCTTCTCTCACTAGGAGGAAGGAAACAAAATGTTTGCGTTGAGCAGAAAAGTATAAATATATTCCGCCGATTTCTCCAGATTCCTCTCATGTTCTAAAAAGGAACTAACACTCATCTAACACGATATGGACGACCAGCCATCCTACGTAAGAGTTTGTACTCAAAAAATATCGAGTAATAATCTATTGTTAGGAACTGAAAGTGAAATTCCTATAATTTGTGGTTGGAACGACTTATACTTCACTTGCTTTTTTACGTTACCATACCAGTATTGATCTCATTTTATAATCTTTTTGGATAGATAAAGTTCTTAATTTGAGGTTGAGTTCATTTTCGATTGAGATTTTAGATGGAATATTTTTGGACTTTGAAACTTAATTAGCAAACAAGTTGAGTTGACGTGCTTGGCACCTATATATATCGTGCTTTATAGACAGACTCAAGAACAATGTGATTACAGTAAAAAAAAATTCCTGTACAAAATGACCTTTTTGGGGTTTATTTCTTTATTTTGCTTTTGTTAACAGTGTTTCCAATGCTGAAACCTTTATTAAGGAAATTTGGCAGGCTTCATCAAAATGAAACTATTTATATATTAATGTAATTCCAAGTTTAGCTGAGCAAGTTAAGGGTGAAGGAGGCTGGAAAGTTTTTTGTGCTGCCGCATACACTCGCAGGAGTAACCTGGTAGAACATAACCTGCACAGGTTCAAGGAAAATGATATTAAAGCCTCCATGATGGGGCATGTAAAAAAGCATGACCCTTAAATGGCTTCCATAATACTCTTGTTTCAAATTCTCTTTTGTTTAGGGTTAACCTTGATTTTGCATTGAATATTCCTGTGATTGATTTGCCTTTGGAATTTGTGAACCTTTTGAAGTTGAACTGAGGCTCACCCTCAGTAATTGAGTCTGTAGTCAAGGAACACAGCTGCATTCTAAGAACTCTATTAAAACATTTTGATAGGAGGTCATGGGCTTATTAAATGGATTAGTTCAAAGAAGAAGCCATTTGAAAATCGTGTTGTACAATCTTCATGCTATTCTCTTACCTATAAGGTTGAGCCTTGTGATGGTGATTTAAAAGAGTTTGTGTAGATTCACTTTACAAATGTTTTATTATGGTTTTTGCAAATGCAAATCCTCATAATTCTGTTAGATTAAAAACATGCATGTTGAACATCAAGGAAATAAATCATTGGAAAGCTCATTTAACTCTTAACTTCTGACTCCAAGACATTTTGTCCTAGGCCATACAATAACTAAGCAGGTGTAGTGTATTGCTCTAGCACATACTATTCCTCTCACTACTGTGCCGAGTGACAAACATTAATGCACTGTAGGTATTAAGATACACCTTAGTATAGGAGTTTAGAGTCATTTGTCAGTTCTCTAAGTATTGTGTTTGAAGGCTTTTTCCCGGTTTTTAGTATTCTTCCATTCACAAAAATAGACTTTTGAGTTCTCATTCAGTTATGGAATGAGTGCACAAGTTTGTTAGCCATGGGCTGTTACGTTTTACACAGACTCGCAAAACAAGAATGGTATTATCAAACATATAATAAATTATATAGCTATACTACATGTAGAGAGCCTTCCTTATTTCTGTTCCACAAAAACTTCCAGATAGCTGCCTTTTGGGCTTCATGTCAGACCATTGTACATTTGATTGACAGAACCTGAAACACAAGAAAAACCTATCAGCCACTGGAGTCCTCTTGGATGCAGAAATATGAAAAGTGCTCTAATTTCATGACTGATAGTGTTTTATTCATTTATGTTTTATTATTTGTATTTGACAGAGTGGTATACCACTTAGAGGAAGTATATCATCCCGCGGCAATGAGAGACCTAAATCCCAGTCTTTACCAGTAGGATGGGTGGCTGCAACAGATGAGGAGTCTGGGAGACCATATTATTACAATGCCAGGACCAATGAAACAAGCTGGAAACCACCTAGAACCTCTCGGTCTGTCACTAACCCACTTGAGGTATGTTTGCATTAGCAAGGGATTGTGCAAGGATTTTTCAGTCTAGGTTCAGTAACCTACACAACAATCTGCTTAAATTTGGGTCCAAGCATAGTGTTCTGGGTGTCAATAAATATTTAGGAAGCCCTATCAGCATTAGTGAAGTGAATCCTTCTGTAGGATCCATCAAAATTGTGAAATTGAATTTTTTCAGCTCTATTTTGTAAAAAAAAGATATGATTTCTGATTCACAGATATTGGTTAAATTACTGCGATTCTCAATATTCTGTGAACTTGTAGCTGCGATTTGTCCATTGGAATTTGGTTTTTCTCTACCTCAGTCAAAAATATAAAAGTCACCGACTATTTATTTTTTGATTGACGGCAGCGAAAAACCAATTTCCTTACAAGCCATTAAAATGTCTGAGTTCGCAGAGTATTGAGAATCGCAGTAAACACAATTTACCTTTTGGTTTCTTTTGTTACACTAACTATTGTGATAGCTAGTTCTATTGTCATTTTGTTCCTATGCTAATGAAGCAAAATGTAAACATTGACGTCAGCAAAGATCTGTCTATTGTCTTTTTGTACCCTTAGGGAGGAAAACCAAGAATAAGAGATGTTTCTGACATGCTATTCATACCTAAAAATATGTATCAAATTTATTTTATAGCCAGGGATTACATTAAACTTTTAAGTACTAGGCAATTGGTTTGCTTGATTTAGTGGTTGTGCCAATGAATGGGCATCACTACTGGGATGTGGAATTACAAATTTAGGCAGCTCTCGATGGTTCAGATATGGAAAATAGATGCAGGGTTCGCCAGTTGCTGGCTTTTAATAAAATCTCTGGTTATAGCATTATGAAATTGGCTTTAAGAAATTTGTGACAGCTTGTTGTTTCAGCTTTTGTATTGTAAAGGAAGCATTACGTCCAGGAACTTGAAACAGTTCTTGACGTCAGTATACCTGTGTGCAATTGCTCTATCACCATGCTTACACGTTCAATCAATTGCTTTTTCATTGTAGCTAGTCAGCCAGTTACAGATTAACATTTCCTGTAAGGATGAGAATTCAATCAGAATATGTTTGAGACATTTTTACACTTGCATCAATGATGTTTCAGCCAATCAGAATACATGTCATGTTAGGATGAGAATTTGGGTCAGGATATGTTTGACACAGTTTTCACACTTGTGTCACTTATGTTTTAGCCAATCACAGCGCATGTCATGTAAGAATGAGAATTTGGGCGAAGATATGTTCGACAAAGTTTCACTTGTGTCACTTATGTTTTAGCCAATCAGAGCACATGTCATGTTACAATAAGAATTAGTGTCAGGATATGTTTATGGTAGTTTCACATGTGCCACTGATGTTTCAGCCAATCAGAGCACATGTCATGTTACAATAAGAATTAGTGTCAGGATATGTTTAAGGTAGTTTTACATGCACCACTGATGTTTCAGCCAATCAGAGCACATGTCATGTTACAATAAGAATTAGTGTCAGGATATGTTTAAGGTAGTTTCACATGTGCCACTAATATTTCTCTATTGTGTTACATATTGTCACTTCATATCATAGATTCAGTCAGTGTTGTTTCATACTTTTAACCTAATGTCAGGCTCAAAAATACTAAGAGTTCATTTTCTTTTCTAAGACAACCAATTCTAAGACAACAAATCTCTGGATATAATTTAAACTGAATGCCACATGATTATAAGGTGGTGTTTCTCACTTTTATGTGCCACCTTTTTTAAATAAGAATTGTACTTCACTTCAAAAACTGAAATTTGGCTTGTTGATTGCACTTTAGAAATTAACATTAAGTTAACATTAAGCACATGATAGAATACAGAAAATGAAAAAATGATGAAGGAAAAAATGTTGAGATTGCTTGTTGATACAAAGATCCTTGTTAGAGAAAAATGCGGACCCCCCTTTTAAAAGATGTATCTTCTTTAAATTTGGCAAAATAAACAATTTGCATACGGTCTTGAAGGTTTTCTCTCAGGATGTAGTTTTCCGGCCCACCCTTTCTTTGATTCCTGGATCCCCCCTTGGCAGTTGCTGGTTTCTTACTAGTAGGGACCACTTTAACATCACATGGAAATAGAGTTTTTAGGTTACTTTCCCTTGATTTAAGGGTTGTATTTCTCTGGGTTCTAAATATGCTGAACTGCAATTGCATGAGTCTGTGAGTTGGCTGTGCCCTGATTTGGATCACCCCAGATGTTGTTCAGGGTATTCATAAAATTTGAAGGTTTATTCAACCTTTTCATTATCACTAAATCTAAAGTAATGTTTTCCCCCCATAGGAGAATGTCCCCCTTGGATGGCACATTCGATGCACTGAATCATCAGATGAGTGGAACTATTATAATGACGAGAATGATGATGTTTGGGGAAGATCAATGGATGAGACTGGAAAAGTGTATTATTACAAAGTGAATGGGACAGAAACGGCATGGGAGCTACCAGAGGTAAGAACTGCTTATTTTTAAGACACAATGACCTGAAGGTGAGAAAATGCTATCTTTGGGTGGATGATTCAATTCTAATTCATCCAGATTGTCTTTTTACTGCGATTCTCAATATTCTATGAACTCGGTAGTTGCAAGTTGCCTGTTGAGATTTGGCTTTTCAATGCCGCCAGTCAAAAATATAAAATGTACTGACTAAGTTTTGATTGACAGCAGCAAAAAAACAATTTCACAACTGATCCAATGAATAGCTGTCATTATGGATGTATGCAAATAAGATATTCCTTATGTTTTAAGAATCATACAAGTGAGGCTATAAGGTTGATACAATGCTTGTTGTCTCATTTGCATGCATCCGTAATAACAGCTATTGTCTGAGTTCGCAGAATATTGAAAAATTGCAGTACTGTAATGAAAGCAAAAATTTTTTTTTTTTTACCAAATATGTACCCACTTATTCAAAGAAGCATTTATTGAATCTCACAGCTGCATATTCTAAAGAAACATACATTTTTAATGCACTTAGTGAATGCACTCTGTGATTTCTTTAATTTCCATCTGTTGACATCCATATTGTGATGTGGATTATAATGAATGTTTAATGAATAACTGAATTATGATATCATAAGCTTAATTAGCTTAATTGGAATGTTATCGGAGATGGCAAGAATGATATTGAGCTGCATATTTTCAGTAACTGATACCATATTTATACTCACTCTGACTAATTATTAGCTGCTGCTTGTAATACAAGATTATTAATTGTTAAGAACAGATGTGAGCTTAAATTTAACAATACTACAGCTGTTAAAGCTGTGTGGCTTGAATAATAATCTATTAAAAAATTTCTTAGTAAAAATCCATTACTTAAACATTACTATAACTAACCTTGCATGAATTAGTTAATTCTTAAATTAACAGAGTCAGATATGCATGACTATCTACTTGTACATCATTAGCATTTCTCCTTTTTTCCAAACATTTTTTTGCCATTTTGCTACATATATAACATCGGCTTTAGTCTTCACTATCATTCTAACATTTCTCTATCATTTCTGCCAGAAATGCCAAAATATTGAGTTTCAATTATGTGCAAACTGTAAAAAGACTCATCTTAATGTCAAACTCGCAAAAAAAAAGCCTAACAGTACTAGTTTTTGCCACAGACTGTTGAGTATTAATATCCAGTAATGTTTTGAGTTAATTTTACATACTTTTATCCAGTACGTGTCTCTTGAAGACCAATCTCTTACTCTCTAACATCAGTATAATTATATAATTAACCATTAAGAATAAATGAAAAAGTAAAAACATTAACTTTGCCAGATCAAGAGTTCTTATCGACAGTCTTTTGAAGCCCTGGATGTTACTAAACGAAGAGCAAGATCTCCACATCAAAGTGACCGGAAATCAAAGAGTCGTTCTTTGTTACCTATGAGGTCCCCTTCTCGTAACCTTGAGTTTATAGCATTTCCTCCACCACCTGATCTAAATGAACCCTTGGTGAGTTAGTGAGCTGTTCATGTGTGACGTTCAACTGATGCTTGCATAAGTGGTGGAGCAGTTTTTGATGGGTTGCCTGTGGCAGCACAGTCTTAAAATGGGTTGCATTGCTCTGTCTTTTTTATGAGGGAGGGGTGGGGTGAACAACACTATAATAGACATTTTTGGGATATAACGATCTCTACTTACAGTACTATTATAAAATAACTGTTATAAATCTCGCTTTCTGATTGGTTGATAGTGCATGCATTATGAGAGCACACAGCACACATGCATTTGTATTTTATAAAAGAAATAAAAAACTTGCTTGCTGTGTTGTGTGAAGTTATAAAGCACTTGGGGATTGTCAGAACACTTGAGAAGTGTCGAGAAACACTCCGCTATGCATTGTACATGTATGGCACTTCTCCTAATGTCTCTCACTTTCTGCCAATCCCCTTGTGCTTTATGACTGCACACAGCTCACAGGAACCAACTGATGCTCAAATGACCCTGAATTGTGAAACAAATGAATCAAAGTATCATTACTTTGCTAGAGAAATGATTGGGAAATGAAATGATAAACTATATATTCTTTCATTTATTCATTCATTCTTTTATTCATTCTTTCATTCATTAATCATATTTATTTATCTTATTTTATATAGTTTATTTATATTTATCTTAGGTCCTATCTATTGGTTTAAACCGTACATAAGTGTTCCTAAGTTCTTTTGCTCGCGCTTTATTTTCTACAGTGCGCGCTCTGTCTCTTTCTTGTTAGGTTCGTTTAGATCTGTTTATACACGTAGATCGTATTGTTTCTCTGATTGGTCCTTATATTCGTAAAACGCAAATTGCACGCGCTTATAGTCTTTAAATAATTTGAATCGTTGTAAAACATACTTTTCGCCCTGATGATGCACTAGAAGTGCGAAAGCTCGGTATTATATTAAAAAATAGTGGAAGAAACAAACGTAAACAATATATATTCACTGTTAGAATTCCTTCATGGCTCCACCACTTATGGGTTGAAAAAAGTATATTACCGGTAGATGATTATAAGCTTTATAAAGGTTTAAATAGAGCAGTTTCTGCTTAATGTTTTAAAAATAAAATAAATCGAAAATACTGACACATGGTGAATAAAGAGATAAAAACACCAAAATCTTACAGTTATCATGAAAAGGATTAAAAGTTTTTTCTTCGTGTCATTTATTCACTGACATGAAGTTCCAAGTCAAGGTTGGAATTGCCGTGCATAGCAGAACTATGATTAATTTATCATGCATTGTAACTCCAACCTCAAATTGGAACTATTATTTGTGGTCACTAAACGGAACTGTAAAAAGGTCTATTCTCTCACAGTTTATTTCACTCCTTAAAAACAATCCCTCAAAAATTGCTAAAGAAACCTTTTGGAATCATAATTTCATAAGCAAGTATTTTGTCTGAAAAAATGCAATGTTTCGTAGGTTTTACTGCTGAGGAAATATAATTTGAATATATTTACTTCTTGTCTTAGACTAGTTTATTAAGTTTTTTTCTTTATACAACTTCTTTTGTAAGCCTGTAAATGTATCTAATTAGGAAAAGACTTATGAAGGACACTGCTGAAGTGAGTTTCTTTGGTTGGCTAGGGGATTAATAATTTATTACTTTATGCCTTATTATCATGCTTTTGGCTTCTTTTTAATTTCACACAAAAATATTGCTTTCTTTTTTTTTTCTTTCTTTCTTTTCTTTTTTCCTTTTCCTTTCTTTTCCTTTCTTTTTTTTCTCTTTTCCTTCTTTAATTTCTTTCTTTCTATTTTTCTTTCTTTCTTTTTTCTTTCATTCTTTTTCCTTACCAGTATTTCTTTTACAGTTGCTTACTTTAGAAAAATAGCTCAAAACAATGTAATCCTAAAATTTAGAATATTATATTATACAGTTAAAAAAATGTAAAGTAAAGAAGAGTAAAGTAATTATTATTATTTTTTATTTTTTTATTTTTTATAATATTCTAAAATTTAAGAAATGTTTTTGTGAAGTAAAGATTAAAGCTTAAAATAAGATACCCGGAGAAATAGACATCCTTTCACTTCACGGCAAAGAATTATCGGCTTCAGGAGAGAAAGGACATCTGTTTCCTCAGGCTAAAGATAAGATCGATAAATAAATATAAGGAAAAGTATAGTTTTTTTTTTTTTTAAATGTTTTTGAATGTTCATTTACTGACAATTAATGACTGTATAAATGATCTATTGTTTTAGTCTCGCACTCATCTCCGAACTGAATCCTGTCAATCTGAAGACAGCTTGTCTTCAGAAGCAGAAGAATCATGGCCACCTCCCCCAGAGGAGTTCTCTAGCATGGTATAGTTAATCACTATATATGTAACATTTTATGCATTCAGCATGCTGCTGTGACCCGATAGGATTGAACTGCTAATCTTCGCTAACTCTTTTCTGATATTTTCTTGTTCTTGATTTGCCATTAATTGAAAACCAAGAGAAGTTTTACCATGTATATATCCTTAGAAAAGGCACGGACAAGAAATATGTTTCCACTTTGTTCCTGGCAACCAGTATTAATTTTGAAATAGTGATGGAGCAAGCTTTCAGTGCTCTTTCCCCTTAGCTTTCCTAATATGTATTTTTTCCATATCAAAGATCTGCCATGTTTTTCTTTATTCATGTATGATTGTTGCTTTCAAACAGATCCAAGCACAGACTATAGAAAAACAAGGCCAATTTAATCGCAAGAAGATAGCTGATAGTGGAAATAAGAAAATCAAGTAAGTCATGATATATTTATCTTAGGACTTTTTAAATGTTATAATTATAATTTATGATTTATATAGCACCCTTTCTATACGGATATAATCAAAGATGCTTTACAATCACGAGAGACAGTTATTATGAGTGTAGACACTGAGGGTGGTCACTGCCAGGGTTTCTTTACATCCTCAGTGTTTCTTTTAAGTCCCTCCAATATTGTTTAGTGATGAAGTGCAGAGAGATAGGACTGCCATTTAAGTAGTCATCCAAGCCAGTTGAAAGTCTCAACCAACTGAGTCAACTGAGTCAACTGGGTGCTGGTATATTATTAGCTTTCATAATGTAAAATGGGTCAATTATTGCTAGGCTGTTTGATATACCTAATTAATTCATGTAATCAACTTTTCATCTTGTTTTTTTTTTTTTTTTGCCAGGCGGCCATCATGGTCTTCCACATTTGTTGTTCTGTTCTCTTCAAACTTGGTGTTTTACAAGGACCAGAAAGCTGCCCTGCCGGTGAGATGAATTTCCTTTTCTTTCCCATCTTTTCATGCAAAATGTATTCTTCTCCCACCCCAGCAGGAGATGGTTGTCGTTATTTGTCACCAATATTTGTGTATGAAATTTGAACCATTTTTCATATAGTTCCAGAAAATGCCCTGTTTTTCCAATCATGTGAAGGTCAAGGCAAATGCAAATTACTGTACATTAACTCAGTTTTGCCCCTCAGAAATACACCTCAAAACAACCCTGGAAATGGTCTGGGTGGAGCAGGTTGTGGGGCCGCTTGTTTTTAACAATTTGAGCTGGTGAAGCTTTTAAGTTAGTCTTTCCCATGGTTTCTGTCCAATAATTCTGTGCACACTAGTTTTCCTCTCAGCTTCAGGAAGGAAAATTCGAACAATAACATATAATGATACTGGTATTCTTCCTAAAAAGAATTTTATTTTGCTAATTATTTTTTTGGTGGTTTTGATTTTCAGAAACCTGATCTTCAGCTTGGCAAACCAGAGAGCAGCTGTGAGCTGAGAGGAGCAACATTGGAATGGGCTCCAAGCTCAGTAACTAGGAAGAAAAATGCTTTTCAGGTAAGGGGTCCAACCATTTACATTACAGAGTGAAAGGAGATATATAGAAAGAGGTTAACCCTATTGAGAATATCTCCTAAGTTAAAATTGGAATTTAGAGGTTGATTTTTGCGGAGGTAGGAAAACCGAAAAACCTGGAGAAAAACTCTCAAAGCACATGAGAGAACCGACAAACAACTCTACTCACATACGACACTGAGTCCAGTGGGACTAGAAACGGCGGGTTGCATTGGCGAGAGGTGAGCGCTCTCACCACTACGTCACCCATGCTTCCCATCATGTTTTACAAGCCAGTTCCCAACTAACTGAGCTGACTGAATCCAAATTTGTTTTCCATAGATTAGTGCAGTGTCAGGGTTGCAGCTTATTTTACAGACTGATAACCAAGGTGTTGGTCAAGAATGGTTCAGTGGCATTGCAAACACTATCAAGAGACTGGTAATTCATTTCATTATGATATATTTATTTTAAGGAAGAAGGATTTTCCATCGTTGTGCAAATTTGAAAATATGCACGCAGAGGAGAACTGGAGTCAAGTGCTACTTTAACACCTAATGACACCTCACTTAATGCAAATCTACCCACCCCCCCCCCCCCATAGCAAAATCAGATACCTCTTTTGTCATCTCTAAGACCCTAGTTCATGTATGTGAGACTTTATGATATCGGTGATTTTGGCTTCATAAAACCCATGGACCAATATTTCCCATACTAGTCTCTTATATTTTCCAATCTTAGCCCTACCACTTTTTCTTATACTAGTCCCTTATATAGCCCCACCACTTTTTAGAGTGCACCGCGGTCCATGAAATCAAAATTTTACCACCACAAAATTTTGTAAATTTAATGGATGGAAGCCAAAGCGCAAAAAAACGTGCTTCATATGGAGTTGTCTGGGTCATTGAAAAGTTGTATACACGATCCTGTTAGAGTCATCAAACCTGTCATCACGATAAAGTACCGGGTATAGACACTAGAGAAAAACGTTTGCGCATGCGTGCCTTTCAGCACGCTTTCAAAGAATTTACAAGAGTTTTAGTGAGAAAATAAATGCTTGTTTTCTCCAAGTATACAAAAAAGTTCGCGGGTATACTTTTGTGAGGCCAAGATAATGTGTTAATAAAGACAATATGAAAGAATTAGCCTTAAGTTTCAAGAACTGACTTTAAGTTTTGGCATTTTGTAAAGACTATTCTTCAGGCAAGCGTGAAAGTCAAATTTGCATATTTCTACAATAGCACGAAGACGCTTTTGACTAATTTGCATGCGGACTTAGAGCATGCGCAGACGTTTTTCACGCGTGACCCGGGTATATTGTTACTAGCATGTCCATCTGCACCATTCACATGTCACCTGATTTCACTCAGTTGAATCCACATCTCGAGGCCATGCAGTTTGATCGTAGTTTAAGTGTGTATAGAAGAAGCATCAGGGTGTTGTTTCGACGACAAAAGTCTTGCCCGGCAAATGTGCCGAAACTCCGCGGTATTCGTCTACTCAATGTACGTGGATAAATTTACGTGTTCGTGTTTACTTGAGAATTTTAGTGTTCTTCTCTTGTTCACGGTGTTTCGTCAGGACGGGTTTCTATTTAGACACAGGAATACGTTTTGGTATCGTTATTTTGGACATTATTTCTAAAATGTTCCAAACTAATACCCATTTTATCGTTAAAGTTACGGAGTACATCAAACGAGCCAAGAAATACTGCCTTGGGAGAGAGGAAAACCTTGTTAATTTTTGACACCATTTCCGGTGGATTATGGTTTTGTTTCGTTTGTTCATAATGACTTGGTTTAACTTGTTTGAAAAATGTACAAAGTTGTTTTTTGTTAGCTGAGGAAACAAGAGGATATATTTTCCTTCCCCTTCCATTCCTTTGCCGTGTCTTCTACGGCAGTTTTCGTACTAGAGTAATATAGAGTAATAAACCTTGTTTTATCAGAGCAATACGAAAGTATCCAGAACTATAAACGACTTTCTGGATTTAATCTGTATAGGAAGACCTTCCTTTATGTTCCTTTGTTAAGCCTCGGCTTTCGTATAACTTTTTTTTCGTGTTTTCCCAAAGCTTTCTATACTTGCTGTTTTTATTGATTATACACACGTTTTCCGATTTTGGCTTTTTATATTTGATTAAAAAAACACGTTAAATAACATGTTAAAACCAGATTTTATAAATGATAGTGAATTCTGATGGCTGGGTAACAAATATCATGGATATGATTATATTGGTTGTGTAACAAAGTTAGTCTAGCGGATGCACTTTGTTTGTCAGCCTAAGAAAAGACTAATGATTAGTCTTAATGATTTCTTGTTGTAAATCTTTCACAGAATGAGGAAGACTCTAGTGTGGTAGGCACTGTACAGGGAAGAGCTGGTGAGTCATTTTATTCATATTTTAGAATTTCTTATTATTTTAGAATCCCTTTTTTACGCCGACGAAGGACTAGCGTCCGAAACGTCAGTAAGTGATCTTTCTTATTTTTTACGATGTAAAATTTACCTTTTTATCACAACATATTTTAGAGGTTTTATTTCGTGTATGGGATACGATAGTAAGCCAAAATAGCCTCCCCTCCCCCTCAGAAAACGATCATAATCAGCAGCAATAATAACGCAGGAAGTTCGGTAGGTTTTTTGACTTTGGACAAGTGATATGTTTGATTCTATTGGTTCAATTCTATTAAATTCGCCGTTAATAAATCGTGGACTGCAGATGCGCTGCCTTGCACCGCATGGTGTCCCGCATGGTTCAATACTCGGACCCGCCATTACATGTAAGCAGAATGGTTGGTTTGTTGGATATTTCCTGTGCTTCGAGAGGTATTCCGAGTTCTCCAGTTTTCTTCCCTCCGCAAAAATGAACTTCTAAAATCGAATTCAATCTTGGCTAAAGTTCACTGGAATGGAGCCTGTCTCTGTAGTGATTGCTATTTCCATGGCTTACAGTGCTTTCCAATCACACGCGCGAAATCGTACATTTTGCCTTCGCGACGAAGTAGGTTTTGGTAAACGTCAATCAAGGCGTTTCCATGACATTCCATAGTCACGTGCCCTTGAAAACTTTGTGTTTTCCCGACATTGCCTTGGAAACATTTTGATTGACATCCAACAAAACCTGTTGGGACGTTAAATTGTAGGATTTTCCGCATGTGATCTGGAAGCACTGATGTTATATAATCATTGTATAATTTTGATTATCGGTTCGTGCTCAGGACGATGCAGTGCGTCAAGTCACGACAGTGATGAAGATGACAACACTGCACCTACCACGCCTACTGTCACACTCTCCCCTGGGGGAATCATTCGATCACTAAGCAAAAAAAGAGGTTGGTTCTCGAAACCATACGCTTCTAAATACACTAAAAAACGTCAGTCGTGAACTCGGATAATAATTTCCATCCTTATAACATTAATAGACCTCTTTACCTTGGGCGTAATGTTTTCTTATTTCAGATCACGTGTCATTCTCTTGATAATAAGATTCTTTGTTTGTGTTGTATTCATATTCATGTGTCTTGTCATGCGCAATCGTTAAACAACGGAAATGACACGGGGGTCTGAAATGGGAAAACATTACACCCAAGGTAAAGAGGTCTATTGAGTGTCCTCGACTAAACGTGCTACCTATCGTGCTAACTCTTATAATAATACTGATCGTATATAACGTTCGAGTACTAACAGATGAGTTGTCGCAGTTCGAGCATGAGCGTTATATCTAATAAAACCTAACCTTCGTATCTTATCCGTTCGTTCGTTATTTTATCCATTCGTTCGTTCTGATATTACGTTTTTATTTTTTGAAGCCGTAATTTCCTAATTTATTAACCTTTGTATTTTATTCTTTCATTCGTTTTTTATTTTGTTATTTTGCTCCTTTGCTTCTTCTGTCACGTTTTTATAATCGTAATTTCCTTGATTTATTAACCTTTGTATCTTATCCGTTCGTTCGTTGGCTTGTTATTATATTCATTTGTTCATCATTTCTTATAAAAGCGTGGAAAGACGCTGTGGAGGATCCTGTGGGGGGTGGGATGGGGGTAAACCTGTGATGAACTAGCATTCCACCAAGACGAGAGGTCATACCGGTGCTAGTCCCTACACGCTAAAGCATACAGAAACTGGGCTAAAGTAATTGGTAACAAAAATTTGCCATATTTTATAGAGATAGTCCTTTGACTAGTCCCCCACCCTCTATTTACAATGAATTGGCTGGCACGGACGCTGATGAGACCTTTTGGGCCCTCCCAGTTTTGATTAGGACTGGCTTCACCTATATATTATAACTGGTTACAGTGCATGCCGAGTTATTAGCATGTTTATTATCTGGAATTCCAATGGCTAATTTTTGTTTTTGATTTTCAGCTGCATCGGAAGATAATAAATCTAACATCAAAGACAAGCTTATTAAATTGATCACCAGACGACCAACAATAGAAGAGTTAGAGAAGAAGGGAATCCTGAAAGGTCAGTATGAACATATTGTATAAGTGCGCGCCTCTTCAATATACCTCTAGCTTAGATGTAATGTTTCTTTGTTTGAATTGTACCCATATACATATTTCTTCTCGTGCGCAACAGTTAAAATTTCCATTAATGTTTTTGTTGCAAAACTTTTCAACTGAAGTGATCCGCATTTTCATTCCCCCCTCCTATTTTCACCAGATCTTCCTATAACTTTCTTGGATATAATTTATGGTAATTGTCTAGGGCAGGGCTACACCTGTGTAGAATGAAGAAAATCATAGGTAATCAATATTTTCCTCCTCTCTATCAGAACAAACGTTTGGTTGTCCCATCCAGCATCTCTGTGATAGGGAGAAGACTACAGTACCGAAATTTGTATCTTCATGTATACAAGCAATCGAAAACAGAGGTATGTTTGTCATAATGTTAGTAAAGGCCTGTCTGTCTGTCTGTCCGGTATGTCTATTAGACTGCTTGCCATTGTCTGCTTATTTGATATCTTCTGTCTGTCGTCTGACTGTTTTCGTGCCTTCCTGTCATTGTATGTTTGTCTGTCTGTCTGTTTCTTTATCTGTCTGTCTGTCTGTCTGTCTTGCCTGCCTGCTTGCCTTCCAGCTGGAGGAGTGTATTCTTATCTTATGTTATCTTGTATGTCTTTGTTTGTATAGGTGTAACATTTGACGGATTATATCGAGTATGTGGAAACGTTTCATTGGTTCAACGTATCAGGATAAGTGTTGACCAAGGTAGGTTCCACATCAGTTTCTACTATTATTTGGAGCTTTAGGTCCTCCAAAACTTGAGCAGACAAAAAATGTGCCTGGCTACGCCTGCCTCAGTCCCTTCCAGCGACTTCAATACACCATAAGCTCTTTTCTGAGTTCAGTTTAACGAGCAAACATTCTCATCTAATCTAGCTTCGGTACAAACAGCACCACATACGGCATGGTGAATAAAAGATGTTTGTGTCGAATCTAGACAAGAATGCAACACTATCGCTATCTCATAAAAGGCACACACAAAAGTAACTGTACTTGATTTAGAGTGGATTGGATATGATTGTGAAACGGCAGGGCACATGGCAGTGAACCAATCACAGCGCGCTAATCAATTCTCATCCAATAAAAATGCTCGTACATGGTCTAGTCTCAATCATGGCGAACGAAATCTCTTCTGTTGTATCGGTAATGGTTATATGGTGTGTTAGGAAGATAACTATAATATATCTGACCATTACTGATTCGTATTTTATTCCATCGCAGAGGATTCAATCCAACTTGGTGTTAGTCCATTCGATGATGTACACGCCCTGACAGGATCCCTGAAGCTGTACTTCAGAGAACTGCCAGAACCACTTATACCATTCGACTTCTTCAGTGGATTTGTAGAAGCTATAAGTAAGTAAATACTCGAAAGAATGAATGGGATTATCCCGTTAAGCAAATTAAAGTACATTCCTGGGACTGACGAAAAAACAGGACCATCAGTTAACAGCTCTTTCACTACGACATTAGTGTCTACTTTGAAGATGTTTTTGGGAGGGTTTCCTGGTCTTGCTCCAATAACAAGTCAGTAAGAAGGAAGTCCAGGGCCTAGAATAGTGTGTTAAAAAAGAGATCAAGACCTAGATTATTTAGAGGGAAGGGAGACCAGGACCGACACGAAGGGTGTTTTCAAAGTATACAACATGGTATAATAAACGCCGGGCTTTCCATTATTTTCGTAAAGCCGCGACTACAAATTTGCGTGTTTCTTTGTCACACGAAATCCCGTGTGACTGAGAAAAACGCTAATTCGTAGTTGCAAATGTTAAAGCAAAAATAGGGATCTTGAGGTATAATTTTTTAGGCCCAGTTCAGACGGACACTAGAGAAAAACGTTTGCGCATGCGTGCCTTTCAGCACGCTTTCCAAGAATTTACAAGAGTTTTAGTGAGAAAATAAATGCTTGTTTTCTCCGAGTATACAAAAAAATTCGTGGGTATACTTTTGTGGGACCAAGATACTGTATTAATAAAGACAATATGAAAGAATTAGCCTTAAGTTTCAAGAACTGACTTTAAGTTTTGGCATTTTGTAAAGACTATTCTTCAGGCAAGTGTGAAAGTCAGATTTGCATATTTCTACAATAGCACGAAGACGCTTTTGACTAATTTGCATGCGGACTTAGAGCATGCGCAGACGTTTTTCACACGTGTCGTTCAGACGTCGATCTTCTCATGAGCCGAACCTAATGACATCAAGAAAGACCACCTTATTATCCATTGTTTTCAATGCGTTCGGCTCATGAGAAGATCGACGTTTGAACTGGGCCTTACTTTTTTTAATCGCAAGTTGCAGTGTTCCCGTTATCATATCAATCAATCAAATAAACGGGTAGACGTATTAACTATTTTTCTGTTCCTATTTGTAGAACAAAACACACGTAACGCTAAATTGGGAGCTCTTAAAGGCCTTGTTAGTCAGCTGCCGAAAATCAACTATGAAACAATGAAACAGCTTCTCAGTCATTTGACAAAGTGAGTAGAAGGAACGGAAAGACTTAAGAATATCATTCGAAGGCCTATCTGTTCTTTTAGAACCTGGTATCATGTACATAGAACGTTATCATAGAAGGCCCGATCAATGGAGTATATCCGCAGTTATCAAAACTATTTTAATGCGGACTCTAAATTTGAACACGTTTTTATGAATAGAGCAGAATTACGCGCGAAAACACGTTCCGCGTTTGACGCATTCCGTACCGTTACCGTGTCGTCGTACACGGTGCGTGAATAACCCGCGACGTTACTACTAATCTTGTAAGAATGGTCGTCGGACAACTGCATCATCAGGATCAGGAATGAAATATAAAATCACATGGCTGCTTTTGTACGAGTGGGAAACGTCCGGTGCTGATTTACGCACATAATCGGTAATCAACATAACGTGACTACAAACTTACCCGCTCCACACTTTACACAGTGGTGAAGAGAGGGGGGGTGGGGGATCGTTCATGAATCACGGACAATTTTTTCCTAAATTTATGAATCACAAAAATACGATTAATGAATGGCCTTGATACAAGGATTCAGGGTGTAATACGAATTTTCACAAAAACCAGTGCAAAATCGCGAATCACGGACTTCAAAATAATCAGATCACGCATCACAAGGGGACTGGAATTCATGAATCACAGACTTTTATTTTTTTCTTTTAATGAATTTCATGAATCACAGTCCAAAAAAGGCCAAATCATTGATCACAGACAAACCCCTTCACTACCCTGACTCAAATGAAATCCACTGAGAAATCCACTGGAGTTGATAATAGGAAAGTCCTGATTCAATCTTTTCTTATGTCAACAGTGTAATAAAAGAATGTGAAGTGAACAGAATGCATGCCCAGAACCTTGCTATAGTCTGGGGACCCAACATGATGAGACCACGCTATGAAGCAGCTAACATGGCCATGAATATGGTCTACCAAAACCAGATTGTTGAGTTCCTACTTCTTGAATTCAAAGAGATTTTTAAATGATAATTAAGCAGTTTCTATAGGTTATTATAATCAATTTCCAGAGAGGTATTCCATACAATTCAGTCATATTGACTCAAAAATAGTACATCTACTAGCATCAGTGACATCAAACAAAACATTCATATACATGAGAGTGATGTCATGCACTTCTATTCATAATGCATAAACACTCGTTTATAAACAAATTGTATAGATAAGATACATTTATATTAGCTCAGCAAGCTAGTTATTATTATCCACTTAGGGTTGGAAGGGGTCCAGTAGGGTGTGTCTGCCTTATAAAGAAAACTTCCATATCTTCTTAATGCTTAAAACCGTGAAAGCAACTAACTTGAAGATGGACTGAGGCAGTTAATGATGGTTTTCAAAAAAATACTACATTGATAAATATTTCTTAATAGCTAAAAATTCTAATTACAGTCAGGAAAAACAAAAACCCTGGCTTAGTTTATAAGCTAGTAATATTGGCAAAACGTTTCTAATAAGTTTACTAGAGATTTTATACTTGTAAAGTTTGTGTCCCAATGATATGCTATGTAGATATTCTTAGGGTACAGCCAATCACAAGATAAGAACATGACAAGATACATGATCGCCATGTTGGATGACAACAAAAGAAAATGAAAACAGCTTTTGTAATTCATCCAACCTGGCTGCAATAATTTCAAATGCATGCATGAATTGTTTTTTAAATTCTTGGAGTGAGTACTTTAACATTTGTAGATAGATAGACCACAATCATTCAGTAGATACTGTACCTAATACAAATTTTTTAGATTTAATATTTTGTGGGTCCATCTTGTCATTAGATTAGATATTCCTTATCTGTGATTCACAGTTACCCAGCAAGAATAAAGAAAAATATTACTAAAACTAAAGTGGCATACAGGTAGGATGTAGTAAATCAACTAAGGGCTTGGACTTATGGCGCAACTGTTGGTTTACAACATTGGTGGTGAAAGATGTCACTTATAGCAATGTTTCCTGCAAAAACATGACTTAAGGAGCGTTATCCATTTCTGGTCAGCTTGCATGGAAGAGTTGAGAACATCATGCTGTTGTTGCTACAGTATAGATGATTTCATGTTGCAAGCTTTAGATATGGATTTTGCTTCTGCAACATTGTGTGCAGCAGTTGCAGGTGGACATCATGCAATTCTGCTATTCTGTGCAATGTTGTATGTCATAACAGTTGCATTGCCAGTTTGTCCAAGCTTTCTGAAACCAAAGCAAAATGGGAGCCGCCTTTGATCTCATTTAATTTGGCACAAAAAGAGCTTGACATCTGACCATGGCCAGTAAAAGTCCCATTGCAAAGCAATGGCTGAAATCACTGTGGTATATGAAAGTAATACATACATTACTGTGAGCAGAACATTAGAGCCTCGAAGGCATTTGGAAAAAAAAACACATTTACTGAGATAAGTTTAGGCTCTTACACTCTTAGGCTCTTTTGGTGGACATCAATCAAGGCATTCTAGGACATCCCATAGCTGGGCACCTGGGCAACTTTGCATTTTTACAACTACAATGTCATGGAAACACTTTGATTGATGTCTATCAAAACTCCTATTTTGTCATGATGGTAAATTGTATAATATCAAGAAACACTGGAACTGACATTACATCAAAGATTGCTAATATAACTTTTGTACATATTTATTGAAATATTGTGACATTTTTTCCAATGGTTATGTTTTTTATACTCTGGAGTTTTAAACTCATAAATTGCAAATGAATCAAATTTAGTAATTTGCTACTTAATTTAAAATAGAAAAGTCAAGCAATCCAGAATATGTACTTATTGACTGAGTTAAGGTCGGTCCGAACGGGAAAATATTTGGCTCGAGGTCCTGAAGTACGGAACGAGCGCAGCGAGTTCCGTGCCAAGGCCCGAGAGCCAAATATTTTCCCGTTCGGACCGACCTTAACTCAGTCAATAAGCATTTTATCATATGACCACATATAAAAAATCGATTTCAAAGCGTTTTTAATAAATGCGAATCAAAATGCGTAGTTTTTACATGATTGACGGCAGCGAGTCCGAACGGCGAGTCCGAACGGGAAATTATTACACTTTTCGGAAAAGCGTACTTTTTTTGCTGACGACATTTTCCCCAAAGGTTTTTTTAGAATCACGCGTACAGTGAAATACGGTCATATGATAATACATTTTATTTTTATTTGGCCAGACTTTACTGTGATTCTCAATATTCAGCAAACTCGGGCATTTCAACAGCTTGGTATGAAATTTTTTTTGCTGCCGTCAATCAAAACTAATCAGTCAGTAATCTATATTTTTAAAGGGCAAGTTTGCAGAATATTGAAAATAGCAGTAAGGATTTGGTTTTCTTGTGAATATGCCTGCGTCTGGTTTTTTGATAGATTATAAATGGTCTCACTAGAAATAATTATCCTTTAAAACATTAAAATAAACAAAAACACATCTTACCTAGTTGTTTTACAGGCTTTGATAAAGGAAGAGCATGACTGTTGTAATTTTTAAAAGTATAGAGGGAGTAATACAGTATTAATTAATTTATTGAGTAAATGGTGTCAGTGACACTTCTAAAGAATCTAAAGAATACTTCTTGGACAAGGTTCGTAAAAGTTTTGGAAAGTTTTGGAAATTGATAATGGATTTTTCCAGGATCTTGAAAGTTTTGGAAAATTGATTTTTGGTCCAGGTTATGCAAAAGTTATGGATTTTTTTTACCTTGTCTGCAGTAATCTTCCACGTTGGTAAAATTTATGTATGTTGAATGTTTCAAATCCATGAATTTGGCTTTATTTTTGCACTATGTGTGGTTTTGGAAATTTGAGTCAAAGGCCTTTGGAAAGTTTTGGAAAAGCTTTGAAAATACTCACAGGGGATCCTGTATGAACCCTGCTTGGAATATAGTCTATGCAGACATTCTTAGTCATCATACACAATCCCTAAGAACATCTGCATATTAAGGATTTTTTTTTAGAATTTTAGAAAAATTTATTTCCCAAATGAATTTTTCCAGGTGTTCTGGTGTCTGCTGAATGACTTTGTCCCACAAAAATTGCAGCCCTGGGAGAACTACAGCCTAAAGGTGTGGACACACAGTGCAACATTACATGCAATATTGCAGGCAATGCTGCTGAAGTAGGATGGTTTTCTACTTCAGCAGCATTGTATGCAACAAATTGCTTCATGTGACATGGCTCAACATTGATTGCCTGCAACATTGAGCACAGTGTTGCACCATTTGTCCGTATCTTAGAAGTACCAGGTTTGCTTGTCGTATGTTTTAGGGGTTAATCTGTGAAAAACGCACATTAAAACAGTTTAGACAACAGTTTATTCACACCTTCAGAAATATACTCGGCATTTGCGTACAACAAACTAAATGATAGTAATTGCTGTTTTGAATTAAATTACAGTCGAGACATTATTTACAGTGCTGAGTAAAGCAGTGTGCAAAACCTGAAGCTCTAACGCTTTAGTTATTAAACAATTTGGAAAGAGATGATTAAGCCTTTAAAAAAAGTGACAGAGCAAGCCAGTGAAGGTATCAATGCATATCTTACATCAACATTTCAGTCCAAACAGCATTAATTTTATACACAAGAAATGAGAACTTTGAATATTATACAAAATAATCTAAATAAAACTATCAGATTGTTGTTATTGGTGTTATTTAAGCCACTGGTTGGTACTGTTCGAGACGATCCAACAGGCGTTCTGAGTATCCTGGAGAGTAATATCTGCAAAAAGAATTTAAACAAATAGTTAATAACTACTTCAGTTTCTCAGAGCCACATTGTGCTGTCTCTGTAGAAGGAGAATTCAGTAAAATCATCAAAATTGGTTATAAAGCAGCACCACCATTAAAAGGGTTGGGATCTTGATTTTGAACACCCCCATCTCTCGGCATTAACACCTGTCAATTCTTAAGTGCATTAACAGGTTCACAAAAAGCAGTTGATCACTGAAGATCCAAAATGAAGCGATATTGATGGAAAACAAACAGAAATGTTGCTATACCTGACAATTTCTTCTGGGTAGCAGTTGTTGATAGTATTGATATATTCATGTAAAGCACTGCCTGGCTCGGCCTTGATTTCTTGCACTTTCTTTAGTCCTCCACTTGTTACAAACAGCCTTCTGGCCTTGGCATCATGTGGTAACACCTTAGCAAACTGCCCAACTACATGTTTGAGGATGTTGGGTGGAGCATCGTGCAACAGAGGTTCCAGTGCTGGAAGGTGAGTGCACTTTTGAAGGATATTCTTGAGGGCTTTCTTTGACTACATAAAAAAGCATAGCAGTATTAAGGATCTTTTTGTGAGGTCAGGGATCCTCTAATGGTTCAGATGCTAGCAATTATATTTTTGATGAAATCATGTCACATAAAGTGACAATGGATCAATGTAAACGTCCTTATGAACCAGTGTTTCCATACCTTAGTCTGTAGATCTTCGGAACTGTCTGTTCTCAAAAAGCATTCAAGTAGTTTGGGTAATACGTTGCTGACTGCAACAGCTTTGGCATGTTCTGGTGTATGGCGTCCAATCTGACCTAATGCCCATGCACCGGCAGCCTGAAAGTGAATTGAAAGTGACTGTAAGTTGTGGTTTCAAAAACATTATGGATGCTCAAAAGCTGCATGAGTTTGGCTTTATGAGATACCCAAGGACAGCTAGTCAATCAGATTCCAGGATTCTGAATTAGTTATAGAAAAAGACTGAAACTTATGCAGAAACTAGGTGTAAATACATGTCATGCTACCATTAAAGGTTGCTTTCAAAATAATACTGTTGCATGTGGCATCAGCCAGAAACCATCAGTCAAAATGACTGAAAGTCAACTCTGTTGGCAGCAGTTCTGTGTTAATTGCCTAGATCAATAGCTAAATAAGGAATAAATTGCAGATATTTATATGTTACCCTGTTAAGATGTCCTCTTAGTTAGAGGGGTTTAGTCTCCATCCTTAGATTTTGAAATATCACCAATGTTCATAAGCTTACCTGAATGTGATCTTCCTGTTCTTCTCTTATTGCAATGGACAGTTGAACAACACCCTGTCAATATCAACCAGGAATTATTGCAATTATTGTTTAATCAGTTAAAGCTAAAGGATTGATAGAAGGGCGACACTTGAGATGGAGCCTATGGCTCAATTTAAACTGCCAAGACTGGACATTGAAGTCAATTCTCACCTTTGATACTATGACAGACATGGCAAGGTTTTCAGAATGTGCAGCAACATATCCCAGCATCATGATACCTGGCAGGCGTACATTGCCACGTCGCTCACCAACATAGTCCACAACAGCAGCAACCCCTCCAGCATTAACAATCAGTTGTGCTAGCTAGAGATTCAAAATAATGGCATTGTAATACTTTATTTATTTCTTAAAGTTGCAAGATTGCTGGAGCAAGTGAAATCCAACTCACCTCTGGAGTGTGCTTGGCTATTTCTCGGATGAGGGTTGCAACATTTTTGCAAACATATTCATCACTGTCTGTGTAAGTAAGAAAACAAACAAACACACAAAATCAGACAACTAAGAAAAAATCTTTTAATCATAATAGTCACAATATAATATGTTATAACATGCATCATTCAAATATTGTTTCATGGTTACCTTTCAAGCAAGTCAGAACAGCAGGGAAGATCTCTGCCTCAACAACCATTTCAGCAAGGTCCACAGAATGCTTGGCTATTTGGCTGAGAGCTGAAAATACTTGTCTCTGTTGATTAAAAGATTTTTGCTATTCATTTGGCAAATTCTCACAACTGAATAGATTTGTATACCAGTTCATTTTTGATTTTAAATTGAAAGTAGTTTGCCCTTTTAATACTGACCTTGAGCTTGGCATCAGGATTAAGGATCATTTGTGCCAGGTGTGCAATAGCTCCTGCATCAACAACTGTCTGTGCTAACTGTGAGCAAGAACAAAATGATGGTAAGATATTGAGGGCACCTTTTAGTATAAAGATATATAGGTGATATCTTACAAATGAAGATTAATTTGTACTTTACCTCTGGTGAATGTTTACAGATATCACTAAGTGCCGATGATGCAACCCTTTTGAGTGACAGTTCTGGTTCTTGAATACACAGTACTAAAAGTGGTACTGCTCCAGCATCAACAACAGCTTGTGATAATTCTATCAAAAAAAGAAATGGTATGAAACCCAATTATCATCTACATCATTATAACAACCGATGATATGAAAGGCATGAATAGTATCTAAATTAGAGTTTGGTATATTTATGAAACATCATGCAGTATTCTTACAGTCGTTTGCATCTAAGCGTGAACACCAGACTGCTAAACATGCTCTACAAATGTAAGTGGAGCCTGAAACTTGTATGTTTGGTGGCTAAAGGGTCAACAATTGGCGGCCTTGTTTGACAGTCTCCTTTGAAATCTACAAATGTCAACTTTTTAGCCAACAAACATAAAAGTTTCAGGCTCCACTTAGAAAATGTTTTCTCGTCTGGTGTTCACGCTTGGATGCAAACAACTGTAGTATCTCTGAACCTTATTACTGACCTGCATTATGCCTGGCAATATAACCCAATGCCCAGGCTGCTGCTTCTTTTACACCAGGATCAAATTCCTCTAGACAGATTACCAGGGCATCCAATGCACCACAGTCCACTACAGCCTAAATAACAGCAAATGAATGCTCAATGAAAAAATAATTATGACAGAATGGGTCATTGACAAGGAACAATGCTTAGTGTTTGTCATGTGATGAATGATATTTAATGATATTTAATAGTTATGAAGTTTAAATTCAGTCATTAAATGATATTTAGTCTGAAGATAGGTAATGACGTACCTGAGCGTGTTGGGCTGAGTGTTTAGCTACAGCTCTCAAGACAAAAGCAGCTGCCTTCTTGTAAAATCTCTGTGATAATGTAACATAATAAATTGATAAATATATTGGTTCTACAAACATAAAAACATACAAGCTTTGACTCAACATCCCGAATTTACATGGTAAGAATATAAAGGTACTTACATTTTGTTCAGCCAGTGAATACACAAGCTGTGGCAAGATGTCTGCTTTTACTACTGCTTCTGATAGATCATCATTGTAGTTGGCAAGCCTACCAAGGGCAAGAGCAGCCGTCTGCTGAATGGTTGGTACTATGTCTAGCAGTAGAGGCCTTAGAAGAGACATCACACCTGATGGGAAAGTTCGTTATAAGTCATCTTTCTCCTAATTGAATTTAAGTCTATTTTCTTTTGCTTCAAATAGAAGCCAAGTCTTCAACCAACCCTCACAATAATATATAAGACAAAAGTGTGGTGCCCTAAAAATTTTTAAGCAAAGTCAAAAACAGTCAAAAACAGTTTATGAGCATCATATTTTCTTTATGTTTTAGATGCATTTAACCGCCACCGATCGCTCAGTTCCACATCAAGCAAAGACATGGCTTTATTTACCTGCATTCTGTAGCGTTTCTATGTTCTGTGGTCTTGAGGAAAGGTCAGCAACAGTCTGAACAAAGTTCGTCCTGGCTTTCTGGTACTGTTCGAATACTGCAGATCAAAGGTACTGAAGTTTGAGCAAATAAAACCGGCAAAAATTGCCAAAATATGTTTTAATCTGGTTCAAGACATAATACATACCTTGAAGAACTTGTCTGGTGCTCATTTTGTCTTGGTTTTAGTAAAATAACGACTCTAACATGCGAAAAATTATGCTAACCTGTAAACACAACCTTATCGTTTTGTACTTTCTTGAGTCCTTTTGATATTGTTACTGTTGCTAGGATACCAACAGATGAGCATAATACGCATGCTTCATTGATAAATGACCGCTGATCATTTAAAATACTCATGCTTAGTCCAGCGCGTCATTGTTACCACAGGAAGACCGCTAATGAAATAGTAGTTTGTGATCATTTTTGTGTAAATTTAATTTTTTGCTTTAGATTTTGGAAATCTTTAGTTAAAAAGAAGAAATGACAGAAACTTTTGACGTTACCGTTCGCAGCACTTGACTCTGAACCTCAGATATGTGGAAAGAGCGGGGGAAGGGTCCCTTCCCACGTTCTGATGGATCATGCTCAATGGCACATAGTAAAGAAAAGAATCACCATTTGTCAACAAACCCAGTCCCCCTCACCTTCTCCACTTGGCACCACGCAGACGCGAACACGTATGTTGAAAAGTGTAGTTTACGCGAAAATATTCATATTTATACAAACTGAACACCACACATCATTTCCAATGATTCTTTTATTATATAATTTGATTTGTTTCATAAATTTCATCTTGATTTTTTAAACAATAACGTATGAATGTACTTTTTGTCATCTCATTATATCCATGCTAAACTTAATAGTTATTGTCTAATTATACTATATTTGTACTACAAACACTCTGATACAGAGCACTCTTATTTTCTATCAAACCTTTCTTGCCCTATTTAAAGATAACGAAAACACTCGCTACTGCCAAGAACGTAAACCCTACAAATAGCAAATGTGAGAGTTCTTCCCTCAAATGAACTCTCTTCGCCCTTCATTTCATTTATCACGTGATAACAAAGGGCGTTTTTAATAAGACGTAAATCGTTCGAGTTAGGACTGGGATCAAATGTACACATGTACAACTCATGCTTCTTAGTGTGTCTTGTCTTGTTTCATGTGATCGTCAGAACGCGTGTTTGCTACCAGCTGTTCTTAATTATTCGATGTTATATTTTCTTAACTTGTGGAAAATTTCACGTACGCGCTACAAATATCAACACATTCCAATCACATTGGGATATCAATATAAATTTGTAAAAAGTGCCGAAAAGCATGACACAAAGCCCGTCGTAAAAACATCAGTCTTATCCAGTTTTGTCTTCAGTAAAGAAGATTCTTTCGTTATGTCCTTTATCACGTCCCACTTTGGCACATCCTCGTTTAGTCACTATTTTTTCTGTTTTTCTCGTACTTTAGAAGATGTCCCATGAAATTCAGGTTCGGTGAGATGGACGGTCGTTTTTCTTTCACCAGCTTGTAGGCATCGTTGAGGGGTAGTCCAAGATGTTTCATCACGTAAGCTACTGCTACTGTTGCAGAGCGTGACACTCCTGCGTGACAGTGAACCAGTACTCGAGTCCCGTTTGCGCGAGCTTCGTCTAAACAGAAAAAAAGAAAACTTGAACAACAGAACTCATGAAAGCATTTTCTAGGTAAGAACAATGTGTCTTGAGTACATTTTTCTAGAAAGTTGGCAGCACTTAATTTCTAACTGAGACAGCCTTTGAAGAGGGGTGCTACAGTTGTAGGTATAATCAAAGTCTCTTGTTCTGACATCCTTCTAGAAATCCTATTGCAAGTAACTTCACTCCCAAAGTTGCAATTGTCGCATTTGCCTGTCTTAAAAGAGAGGTGCCCATGCAAACCTGTTGATATGCTAATAGTGTGTCACTAAGCTTACCTATGAAACGTATAGCCTCCTCAAAGTGTTTTCCAATATCTTCTTGGTAAGAATCGTTAATTTTGATTTGCTTGTAGTGCATGTCTGGCCGATGACTGAAAAAGTTCGGACACATTTCGGTGATGTTGAGTACGAAGGTGATCGCTAGTCTGTCAATCAGCTCCTCATCTGCCGCTCCTTCCTCGCTGCCAAGGTACAGAAACGGTAAAATAACCGACGCTGGAGGACCACGAGGGCGTGGCTCACAACATTCTGTCGCGGTTAGTGTAAAGTCGTTGACGGGCGTGACAACTTCGCAAATTCTTGAAGACGCATTTTCACAAAGGCTTTCGTAGTTTTTACAAAATTCCTTTAGGCCACCTGAAAATAGATACATTTTGGTTAATATCACATCACATGGAAACCAGCCTTGTTTTAATTGAATAATATGTAGTAGACAATGGTTACAGGTAGGGGATTAATTAGTTCAAGCAGCTAAACAGGATGCAGTTTGTATTTTAAGGAATACGAAGTGCTCCATCTCAGAGATACCAGGAAGAGAACACACAATGACAAGATAACATTCTTCGGCTCCCGTTCTATCAGCACACAAATTGCAAGAATATTACAAGATGGTCAAATATCGAGCATAAGAATCGGAAAACAAACCACGAATATGATAGACAAATGTTTAAAAGTTATCAGTCAAGATGGGCTGTCTTTTTACGGGTACCGGGTGTAAACATAACAATCAGCGATGAAACTTGGTAACAATTGCTGAAGAGACACCTCTGCAGAAGTCAGTAGATGTGAAATCGTTTGCGGAAAACTTTTCAATTCCTGTTCGCAAGGCTTTAAATAATCCCGGCGATATCAGCGTTGTAATCTTAACCTCTAACGCGCACAAAAACATTGACGTAAGATTTTCATTAGGACTGGCAAATGGCACATCCTACATATCTTTTTGTGGAATCACCGCCTGTTGTTTGTGGTAGGAAGTAATATTAAGTTTTCAGGACATCAGTTAACAAGGCGACATTTACGTGCTGTAAAGATTGCAAGTACACAAACAGGCTGGCCGACAATGAACTTGCACTTGACATCTTTTTCAGTTCCGAACACCAGTAAAATCAATTGAAGTGTGTAGCTGGGACAAACAAACAAATTTGCAACAATTTTTACCCGATGTAAGAAATCCTCCCTGGTGCAATTTCGAATAATGCACTCGAAACACTTCCAGTCTTAAATCCATAAAAACGACTTGATTTTGGACAATCCTCGTAAATGTGCTGGATGGAGACGGCCATTTCGACATGAGATCATAAGTTGATCAAACAACAAAAACATTACTTAATTATGACTTCACATATTACAGACAATAATGATTGAAGCAATTATTTTTTGGATGTGCACCAGTGATCTTGAGTCAAACACCTGCTACAAACTTAGCTTTCCAATTATTGTGTAGTGAGGAATTGCAAACTTTAAATTCTCAGTCTTTCATCTTAACACTTTTTCCTAGACGAAACTAGAAAGAAAATAATTTTGATTTCAATATATTAAATTGTTTTTCCAATGATCAAAAGGTCAAATTTCTTTAGAGAAACAACAGCAATGGTAAACCATCGACATATAGCTTTTTTCTTTTATTTTCTTTCCTTTTTCGGCAAATAATTGTTTCCTCCAGTTCTAGCCTTTCTTGGAAGAAAATAAGTAATGATTTTAAGATTTATTATCAATAGTTACACGTCTTTTATTTGGTGAGGATTTGGTAAATATTTTGAAACCGAGTTGACTACAATGAAACGATGACTTGGGTCTTCTTGAATACGATTTGAATGGCACCGATGAACCGAAAAAGAATAAGCAAAGTCGAAGAGCTCTAACTGATAACCGTGCAAAGAAGGAGCTGATAAAACTTTGAAGAATGGAACCTTGTAACAGAAATGGGAAGTCAAATCAAAACAAACATTTGGAATCAAACAATTTGTTGTAAACCAAATGAAAACACTTTCCGTCTCTCGGTTCTACTCACTGACTAGATACTGGAAAAAAACTAGAGGACAGGCAATCATAAGGAAACCAGAGCTGTTTCTTAAAAAGTTCCTCTTTTAGCCTTGGGAGGACTGTAAAAGATAATTCTCCAATGTTTTGATTGAAAATACCCAAAAACTACTGTAGCTCAAGGATTGATTTTGGATAACACAGTGCTGAAGCTATTACAACTTCGAAAGTGAAAACATTACATCTTTGCCTAGATACACACGTAATAGAATTTCCAACCGAAAAAAATCAGTTGACAGTTGACATGTATAATTACGCAAAATACTATAAAAAAAATACGTTAAAATCATTAACTGCTCAAAGAAATCGAGCTACGTTAGCTTCCAAACAGTACTGGCAAACGTTTGACCTCAGGAAAACTGTTCCATGATCCAGAACCGTAAAATCACAAAACCAAAACAAAGTCACTGCACAACTGACCAAATCTTGTGCAGTTGTGTCGTATCGTATAACAGTAATTCCGAACATTCAGGTTCTCAGTAAATTAGCTAAAATCAAATGTTCTAAAGAGTATTTAAATTTGTTATCTCAAAGCTTTTTCTGTGAAACAGAATTCCTCCTCCAATTTAGTGAAATCGACGAAAAAGAATTTACAAATTTGATAGAACTGACATGCGCCTTCTATAGTAACGAAATAACGTTTCGAAAAAAATATGGTACAAAATATATTCGTTATATTTAAGAAGAAAAATAATTAGAAAGTTTACCTAAAGGTCGTAGCTTTAGAGGAGGAAGGGATACGACTCTACAAGCCATGGTTTTGGTAAAGCTCCAGTGATCCCTTTACTACAGTTCAACTCCACAAATGAACCCTAAACGTTTTGGCTTCTAAAAGTATGGGGAAATGTCAGTGTTGTAATGTGTTTGCAGACCAGTGAGCTGAGCAGACCCTTATCGCCGAATAATTTGGAGCTTTCAACATCGTATGCAGTCCAGTGAAGCACACAATGAACGAATCGTCCAAAACCTTCTGACATCTTGCAAACATTCTTATTTCCGCAAACTCGCAATACGAAATGGCTGATAGAGTTGTTTTTTTTATCGTAGTGTAAACCTCAATCCCAAAAACGAAATAAGAAATAAAGAAAACACTTAAAAGTTTCAAAAATATAAATTGTTTCAAAAGGATTTAATTAATCTTAATTACTAGTATCATTGATAACTTCTCAGGTTTCAGGGTGACAAAAGTTTCACAAATTTCGCCAAAAATAAACAGCTAGCCGCTAATCGCAATTCAGTATGATGCCCAATTACGTCGGAGAGTGTTTATTGAATACTGAAAAAACTTTTTTTTTTCATAACAACAGCCCCGTATTTTTGACATTATCGTTACCTGTTCAAACATGACTTAGTTAATAGTTTGCTCAGAATCGCTCCAATTAACTAAATTAGGAAATACTTGATCCGTCACAGACAACAATTTACTGATGACTTCGTTCGTCAGTTATTCATACTTTTTTGGAAGCCCGTTGTTTTCAAATTTTAGACTAAATTGAAATATAATTTTGGAAGAATTTTCCAAACTTATGGTTTTTATTTTCTAAGGAAGTTGCAGTGAGATTTGAGCTCGAATTCTGCAGTAGAGTTTTGCTATTTTCTTGAAAGGGTTATTAAGTAAGGTTATGTGGACAGTCAAGCATAGAAAGACGAAAATTCATGGTGTCATTCACAAAACATTCATGGCTATTAGAATCATTAGCTCTTACAGACTGACGGTATATATAAAAGCCTGCACAGCCCTCTCCCCCTGCATCTATTGGTTGCACTGACCAATCACAACGCGTATTGATCCAAATTGTTGACATTTAACTGATATTTTATGGAAGCCTTCCTTCTATACTCTTCGTAACCCTTTATAGCTCAGTAGTCTGCAAGTTAGTGGGAAGAACGCTTTCAAAATAAAAGACTAGTGTAACATAATATGCTTTTAAAAGCAGTTAAATTGAAATTTGGTGAACATCAATCAATAGAATCCCTAAACTAAACTAAGGCCGCCAAAAAGGAACTGATTTAGATCGTAGGATCACTTGTCAATCGCCTATCAATCTCCCGGGCTGTATCGTCAAATGTTTTCATCTTCATATATATTCTCATGGAGACGGCTCGATATCTGTGCCTACATTTCCCCTTCCCACTCCTCCGCATAGTTTGAGGCGAATATAATTTGCTAAAAAAAGATAATGCCCAGAGGGGAATAGGAATAGAAAGAATAAAAATTCATGAACGTGTCTATGAGGCTGAGCATTTAAAAAATGAAAGGGGTACCCCAATCAGCATATGTATGCATCTATTTTTTTGTGGGAACCGATGAATTCTTACTGACTTCTTGAACAACGTATTGCAATTCTTGATTACAATGATTTCTTTCGAAATTGCTGACTCAGCTTCATTAACCGCAATATTAATACTATCGAAAGCTAATGGAGTTTGCGTCATCAATTCGGGGGGAGGCTGACTCAGCAGAAAAAAAAGAAAGCCAAACAGAAATTAAAATATTGTGAAAATTAAGGAACACCTAAAACGGTACAGATTTTTGTAGGTGATCCGAATAAAAAAGTTTCTGAAGACGGCAAACAAATTTTCAATTTCCCAGCATTCCACGGTGTACCAGTGAAAAGGGGAATAAAGGATCCAGGGAAAGATGGACTCAGTGGGTGGACTCCGAATATTTCTCGTTTCTACAAATAATCGTCGTCGAAAATTAAAAATAAAATATGATAGCTAAAGAATATCCCTAAAGGCATAACCTTTATGATTATCTGTGTTGGCGGGATATCACTGCAGTAACATTTGTTCAGTCACATCCGATGTTTGTCACGTTGCACACGCGCACGTTCAGCCGTGCGTTAACACGCGTTCAAACAAAATCATCAAACACACATGTTCACACATACAGTCACAAAAAAGAAGAAAATAAAAAAATCGTTACATAAAAAGTACGATTCTCACCTTTAAGAAATGATATGTCCTTTCCTTCTTTCGAAAGTGTTTGTAAGACAATACAAATGGCCGACTTTGAGGACGCGAAGTCTTCACTACTAGTTAGTTCGTCGTAAACAATGAAGCTCTGTATCGAGCTACTAATGTACTTTTCCTTTCCTTCTTGCGACGAAATTAAGTCTTTAAGTTTTGTTTTTCCTTGTAGGAGTCTTTTACGACCGATAGAAGAGCAGTTTACATGAATAGCTCCTTTTATGTGTACACTAGTGAAGGCGAACAGAGATCTGCAGTCAATAAGAAGTGTTCTGCTCTCGTTTGCCAAGATTTTCTCGGCGACTTCATCAGACGAAAGAATGGTGTATTTCGAATTCATTTCTGCCAATGCTTGCTCGGCTCTTGACTCAAACAGAAGACCAGGCATCAGAAAGAATAATCTTCAACGAAAATAAAGATATGGGAAAATGGCTGATATTCTCTTCCAGTTGTCCAAACAGGCAGCAGTTGTAGCCAGTCAAAACTGTTGCCTAGATGATCAGGTGAGTATCAACCAAAAGTAAAATATATTGATTTGTATTCCTCTGCTTCTAAAGTCAAAGACTTCGGCTTTTTTCCTTCGCAATTTCTATGTTTTTATGGTTAAATCTTCTACTATATCAGCGTTGTAATTTGAAAACAAAACAAACCTGAATCTTAGACGATCACGCATGTATTTATAGCCTCACGCAATGATGTCACTAGTAGCCAATCAAAAAGTCAATCGATCATGCGTCGAAAATTGTGTAACACACGATAAGCCGAGGACGTGACGGAGAATGGGCGAGGGGAGGTCGAACGTAACCACGCATTCTAATAGGTTCCAGAACACTCGGTGTCAGCGATGTTCAATAAATTGTAACCAAAACACATCTGTATGACATCAGGTATGACATCACAGAGTTTATAAAAAGAAATGTCTATAAATTTACATATATTTTACATATTCATGCATATTCTTTATTTCCGTAAATTTTGAAATGAAAGACGAAGTAATACTTGACTCCGCCATTCCTCCAATGAAAAATAAGGTTTCAAATATGTTTAAAGTGTTGTTTTTTCATCTATAAATAGCTATAAATGTAATTTACAGCATCAACCTTTATTGTCTGGTTAGGAAATATTCACGACATCCGCTCTCTTCCTGTACCTTTACATTAATCTGGCAATTGCTTTTTCTTAAGCCCCTGCTGATAATACAGTAAAATGAATCTAAAAGCAACCTCTACAATACGAATGAACAGCTGCCGATCTAGGAACTTTTTTGAGGAGAAAAGGGAGGGGGGGGGGGCGGGGGTGGAAGGTAGCGGCTACAGAAATGCTAAAGAATTATGTTTCTTTTTTTAAAGATTAGTTTGAGGACAGTTTATTTCGTATTGTTGATGGGACTGGCTAACGCAATCCGTCTGCCACCCCCAGGATGCGCTTATGAACGAAAATACGCCTCTTCACTAACAAGTTTCTTCCTCCAAATTCAACTTCCACAGGAACTTTTAATTTAAAGCTTCCCCAAATAGATTAGGGACATCACATTAGTTGTCGCTAAAATCAATAAACCAGGAAGGACTTTATGGTTTCTTGCTAAGCCAGATATAATACAAGTATATAAAATACAAATTTATTGTATAATAATTTATATGTATAATACCATAAGGGTTATATTACCTCTGCCTACGTACGTACTTAGTGTTGCTGAGAGAAGACTGGTGACTAGTTCATGAGATCTTTGTTGCCATGACTACATGAAGAACACAGCATCACAAAATGGCGACCTTCGTGGAGTTGATGGGACGAAGACGAGATATAGTGAATAAACTGTTCGAAAATTGCAGGTAAAATTTATTTAAACAACCTGTCTTATAGATAGATGTTTACTTATTCTTCCTACTGTCTTTATAATCAAAAAATATATGTTTTCAAATACTTTAACGAGGGTTAAATGTTCAGTCAGTTTTGGAAGGCTTCCTTGCGTATTTGGGTGGAAGCAACGCTGAATTTTGTACCTTCTAAATGTATAAAAATATAAGACTATACTTTACTATTTAAGAAATATTACGTGTAAAGCTGAACTGAGACCTTCATAGCAACAAAAATAATTAATGAAATTGCCTTTGGTAACTTACATTTGTGTCTATATTTTAATTTTGTGACCAACCTTCGTTCTCTAGTGAGGCTGAAGATCAAAGAACTCGCGAATATGTAGCTGCCGTCCGTATTCAGAGTTGGTTTAGAGCTGTCCGAGTCAGAGCATACATCAGGTGTGTATATGAACATTATGTTTGCTTGTACTTATTTTTACTCACAGAATGCAAGAAAGTAGAGAATAAGCTACCCCCTTTCCCATTGAGGAGGAGGGGGGGGGGGGGGGATGTTGGATACCACATTAGGAATATCTCAGCATTAATTGATCAACAGCTATAGTAGATCCACAATTTCTTAAAGGTCTAGATCCTGAATTAATATAATATAATGTCAAAGGGGAGAACATCCAAAGTCTCGTAATTAAAATTAATTTTATGAATTGAACAATGGGAAGCTTGTATGTTATACTATGTTACTCTATGTTATTATATGGCAGGTTTTTAAATTCTTGTGCAAGAACTATTCAAAGGCACTTTAGAGGTTTCAAGGGAAGAGAGATTTATAGGCACCTTGTCAGGGTAAGAGACAGTATTTTGAGATATAAATACAGTCGTTTGCATCTAAGTGTGAACACCAGATGGCAAAACATGTTCTAAGTGGAGCCTGAAACTTGTATATTTGGCGGCTATAGGGTCAACGTTTGGCAATCTCCTTTGACGGTCTCCTTTGAAATCTACAAATGTAACTTTTTAGCCAAAAAAACATACAAGTTTCAGGCTCCACTTAGAACATGTTTTGCCGTCTTGTGTTCACACTTAGATGCAAACAAATGTATGAGTATATAATGATCATTTTTCTTCAATTTAAGTTGAGTTTGTTGGTTCTCTCCCTTGCTTTGGGGGTTTTTCACTGTGTTCTCTGGATTTCCTCCCTTCACAAAAATCAACCTTAATTTAATCTGGGCTGTGCTTCATGGTCAGACATTAGTCATATGGCTTCAACACCTTTGTATGCCTTCGACTCAACCAGGTTGAGCTGCGTCCTTTGCAATGCAGCTGTTAGAGCTGATTAGCCACTCCAAATTTGTAATTTGTGAATAGTGGACACATGGTGGAGTGCTTCTCAAGATTCTTGAGTGTTCTGCATTCCTAAGAACTTTATAATGTTCACAGTAGAAAGTTTTTTCATAAAATAGAAATTAGTGTGTGCTTTCAGAGAGCCTGTTACACCAACCAAACAGAAAGTGAGATTCATGCAGACTTTATATAATACCCTCATATTTCATTATTCCAGGAGCATGTAGCTCGAATGAGGATCAACTACTATAATTTGCAAGCTACAAAGGTATTTTATACTTTAGAACTCATTTTAATGTTTTGAAGTATTTCAAAGTGATAGCAAATTGTTCTGAAAACTCCTTTCTGTTCATTCCTTCAACAGATTCAAAAAGTGTGGAGAGGTAAGATTTCTAACTTTATTCCTTTATGAATTTATTATTTCTGAAAAATATAATAAAATTATTTTTCATGGGATGAGAGGTGAGATTCGTCTACATGGGAGACTCTGCTAGCAGGGAAGGAGTGAGAAGGAGTTGAGTCTGAAATCTTCAACTTTTCCTGGAATAAATTTCGAGGAATAATCTTGATTCCAGAGGCTCAACCATGATTTTGAGCTGTATAGCAGTGAAAAACATGTGAAGCAATATGGTGTCTATCAAAGCCTCTGGTAACCCATCAAGAAACTCACATCCAAAAAGCCTATATTCATACGAAGCTGACAAACCTCTGTTTCTGATGGTTGATTGGATTAGAACAATTTATCAACTTGTCACCTTTTCATAGATAACGAATCCTATCTATTATGTCTTCATTGTCAGATTGATGTGTCTCACTTCAATAAAATTTATCACCTTTTATCATGCTTTATTTATAGGATACTACACAAGAAAATATATTCATAATTTCTATAGTAGAAAGGCATTCCTTGAGGGACTTGCTGTTAAAAATGAATTAGTTAGGTAAGTGAAGACTTTTTATTTTTCTGCTGCACTCCTGTAAAATATATTGGCCTCTCTCCCTGTGGACTTGTTTTCCACCAACCAGATGTAATGGCCTGTAATGACAGTTGTTTTGTTGTTTTTTTCTTCAGAAAGGAACTCAATGAGCTTGCCCTTTCTTCATCTAAGGAAATGGAGTTGAAAGTGCGACAGAAACAGAAAGTTAGTACTACAGTAGTTAGATAATAAAAAATTATTAAAATTATGAAGATTGGCACTAATTATTTATTTTTCCAAAATATGCCAAAGGCACATGTGTATGCTCAATCTGCAAATGCTGACAGGGGTCATGATAGAGTTGTTGTTGGTGGGTGGTTGATTCAAGTTGTGGACTATGAGTTGCTGCTTACAAATTAGACAAGTATTGATAGGGAAAGTAAAGGCTTGTTTACACTGGTGATTTTTGCTCTGATTTCTGCAGCGATTTTTGAAAATAATATATAATAAATTTTGTCTTATGCTTCTAAAGAGACATATGTCCATGTAATCTTGGTATCATGAACAAAACTTTAGGATGAAATCCTTTACCATTTTTGACTATGAGCAAAATCACTGCACGAATCGCATCTAAAATCGCCACAAAAATTGCTTGTGTAAACGGGCAATAAGGAAAAGCTGTTTGAAAATGCTGCAAAGAAATAAGATGCTGCAGAGAAAAAAGATATATTATCGGCACCTTAAAAGAGTGAAAGAGTTAAGCTATAGACACATGGTGCAATGTTGCAGGCAATCGATTTGTTGCATGCAATGTTGCTGAAGTAGAAAACAATCCTACTTCAGCAATATTGCATGCAAATGTTGCCCTGTGTGTCTGTGCCTTCAAGGCATGTGTATTCAAACAAGCTTTCATTACTTTCATTCATTCAATTTTCATTCCTTCATTTTGTGAATTTTCTTTTTTTTTCAGGCTGCAAGGGAGTCAGAAGCCGAAAAAACCCATTACCTAATCAGTACACATCAAATTCCAGGAGTATATTACTCTCCTTTCACAGGACCATCCCCAAGAGAATTAGAACTCCGAGATGTGCGACCTCTAACTCCAAAAACTCGCGGTATCTTGAGTGCTAGACTACGTACAGCAAAATTTGAAACTTTTGATGACCGCGAAAGTGTTAGTCCTCAAGAAAGCAAGAAGTATAAACTTCTCCCACCTATCAATGCTGATAAAGTTCAGGTTTGTAACATTGGTAGTACAACATTTTTTGTATAAGTGAGAAACTTGTCAATAGCATGGACTCAGGCCCTTTGCCAGAAATTCCGAAAAGGGGGTTCATATTTGCCATTATAAAGGGGGTGGTTCATTTACTCGTTCACACATCCACTGGCGATGGGTTTGGACTTACCGCATCTGCACATCGAAATGGCTTACCTTTGCTTCATCCAATCATATTACAGAGTGTTGCGGTTGCAGGGAATTGCCGAATTACTATGGAGTGCTCACACATATCTTGTTATGTTTTTCTCGCTCACTACAAAATCTACTCCTTCAGTTTATTACTTGCTATTTTCGGTAGCAGCTTCGTTCGTAACAGGGTGGGGCAGAGGTCCAGGGCTAAGGGGTGTCAAATTTTTTCGACACCTATAAAGAGTGATCTGTGAAAAAAATTGGTAAAAACTGCATTAGGTCTTGACCAAGGGACAAAAATTATGGGGTAAATCAGGCGATAGGTTGTGGAACATAGTGCGGAGTGTCAAATACTTCTAATTGAGGTAGTGTGTGCTAATTGGTCAGTACCTTATATTGCTGTTGCGACCAAAGAAGATCGGAATATTTCTATGATCAATAATTTTTTTTGGTTAAATTGCAGGGACCTTTCCGTACCCCAAATGAAGTGTGGAGGCAGCGTCATAAGACACTGAATCCCTCTCTTCGAGTAGCAACTTCGTATGATTCGGCAGAACAGACCAGGTACGTAGGTATTACTATATTGCAGATCAGTGCGCACAGTAGTAATGCAGACTGACATCATGATCGGTAACTCGAGTTAGAGCAATTTCACTTTATGGTAAAGGTCGGTAGTTATTCAGTTACGTGGCTGGTAACCCAGGAAGTCAACGTTGCGCATTTTAACCCCTCTCTCTATCAGTGTTCTGTTTTCTGGGTATTTAGAGCTGAAACTACACGGATTAGAGAGAACTCGAAACAGACCTGGAGATCCTGAGTATCGAATGCACATTTAGTTCCGAAGGTCGCGTACTAACCAACTAAGACACGCTTGCTCGTGCCGTGCCATTATTGTGACGATATATCTCAGTACTTTAATTGGCTGAGCAGTAACCTTGCACACTGTGATTGGTTCAAAAGGTTTCGTCAATTTCACATGCCGTTTCACAGCCATGTGAAATCTGTTCTATCACAAATCACTGCAAATTGTGAAAACTATATGGCAGAAATATGCTTTGCCATGTCTGATTATTCTTACTGGACAAGCAGAAACCCTACGCGCAGGCAATGATTTTTAAAACTAATGTGTCGTCAATACCGCACCGTGACCGTGCCATGTGGCATTTGTTTTGTTTATTTTCACATTAATATTATATTTAGTTTATTGCGAATCGAATCAGTTTAATTAACGAATGAATACTTTTTCGTTCCGTTTAGAATGGAAATGAAAGCAAAAGAATGGGTAACAAGAGTCATCGATGATAAGTAAGTAGTGTTTGTTGCAGTAAATTTAACTTGCATAATTTTAGCGCAATTTCTAAAACATCCTAAGTAAATGAAGCAATAGGTAACGTGCGCACGTCGCACACGTGCTGTTTGTAGTTATAAAGCACGCGGGGATTGACAAAACGCAAGAGGTGTGTTAGGAGAATTAAGCACAACGCGTAGTGGAGTAGTTCTAAACATTTCTTTAGTGTCCTTGAAATCGTTAAGTGTTTTATACTATAGTAACTTCAAACAGCACAACAAGCAAGTTTTTATTTTTTTCATAAGATACAAATTAGAGTAGCCGTTATTTTGGACGCGAATGACAAAACAGAAAGTGCGCGCGCGTGCTGTGTGGTCTTATAATCCACGCGCTCCCCACCAATCAGAACGTATGCCCTTGTCTTTTATTCCACAAGTTGTCAATAGCATTGGATTTCATTGAATGTATGCTTAGTCTATTTTGCTTGTCTTTTCCCAGATTTGTACCATTCACCCATAGACAACGCCCATATGATCCTCTTCTACACACGACATCGGCTTATGGAAGGTAAGAAAGAATCCCCAACACCACAAACAGTTGCTTTTACAAGTGAATTGGTTTACTAACTAGGTTCTTTATGGCTATCTATAATTAGAACATCCATTAAGATTAACAACCCACAATGCTTGTACCTCCTAAGAGGGGGCGTAAGCGGGGAGTTCGAATTTCGTTAAACCGCACAGAAAAACTGACAGTAAAAAACCGCAATACCGTAATTACACTAGCCTTGGCCTTGCATTTACTAAAACAGAACACGTTGACTTTTTTTCACCCATTACCGCGGCCTAAGATTTATGATAACCGCAATCCAGGTTTCAGGCAATACCGCATCACCGCGAACCCTTACGTCCCCCTCTCCTAAGACTGCTTTGACGTAGTTACATAAACTAAATAGAGTAACCCTGGTGCCAGGGGGGAATCTTTTGCGGTTTTCTTTCCTCAGGAAACATTGCACAAAAAAATATTAGTCCCTGCATTAAAGGGGTGTAACCATACCTTCCTATAAATGAACCCTTAGAGCAAAAAATCCAATTAATAAGATTACGCAATGAGAATCTTACGATCTTGTAATCGTCGCTTTTGTGGAAACTGAAACAACTAAGGAACCACTAAACTACGGAAGGAAATGTTTCAGTTTTATGGTAGCTCTCTTTCAAATTTCCGAATACCAGACAACTCCAGACTCAGGCAACACTTTCTTGTGTTTTGGTTTCCGTCCATCAAATTGCAACAGTCGGTAAATTTTTGATTGACGGATATTGACAGACCTCATTACACCCATTTCATAAATATACGACCCAAACAACAGGCTATAATTCGAGTCTGGGTTTTTGGCTTCCGTCAATCAAATTTTTAACGGTCTGACTAGTAATTTTTTGATCGACGGATCTCAAAACCCCAGAAGCGTCTTGGGCTGTGGTCGCGTAATTATGAAAAAATAGGTGTAATAGGTTATTGAGGTCGCAGAACATGAAAAGCTCACTGAAGGAAGAATGGACGCGGATGTAAAATAATATTCTTATGAGATTAAACTTTTAATGTTCTTTGGTTTTTTTAGTTTCAACAACTTGCACAAAGAACTTCCTTATCTATCTCAAAGTCCTCAGTAATTTGTTTCCATTAGCAACAGTACATTAGCATAGTAGCAGTATTGACTTCTTTGTTATATTAACAGCTTGCCGTACGGTACCAAACACTTCAGAGAAGAGAATAAACAAAGGCAGATTTCAAGCCAGGTGAGTAAATACATTGGGTTTTGCTTCTATTTGTTTCTACAACAGCCGCACGTGTGTTTACTTACACCCTAAAAAATCACCCGGGACAATTTCCGGGACTTGCTTCAGAGATAATTTTCCCCCCTTAAAATCCCACTGAACTCCTATAAATTAAATTCGACATAGCGACGAACAGCTATCGATTAGATGTAGATTTCGGTTCAGTGGTGTAGCGAGTCTCAGAGTTGGGGGAGAGGCACGTGCCTTATGCGCGCGCGCTAGAATCAGTTCCCGCCAAATCCAAAGGAACGTCCTCAGAATGAGCCAAAGAGCTGAGTATAAGGTGCTGCCTTCATAATAATACCTGCAAATGGTTAGACGTTCACTTGGTTCGGATGACCATGTAGAATGGCGGCCCTGTCTCTCCACACTACCTCACCCTGCATCAGAGGGACGTAAGGGATGAACACGGAAACCTCTTAATATATGCCCAAGTGTCAGAGTACCATGCAGAGTATTAATTTAGAACGATTGTTTTTTCCATAGCGCTTCGAGACTGTCGCATCACCTATTCCCATCTTTGAGCAGTTTGGCAAGACATATTAAAAGTATGAATCATTGATGAATTCTTTGTACATAGAGAGATGACGTTTATACCAAAAGTAAGGTGAAACTGCAACTCGACACAAGATCACTTTTATTGGGATTTTTAAATATTTTGTAAGTGTATATGTTTTCGTGTTAAGTAATTGATCAAGATGTCCTCGCATCAATAAACAAGACCTTAGACTGTAATCAATTTGTAAAGGGGTGAATCTTATTTAATAGTACACGGTGAAACTTGACTGTAAAACCATTAATACTTATATGGGGAATCTACAAGTGTGCTGCGCACCTAATGCAAGGGACCATGGAGATGAGTTTTGATTGGAGGGCCCTAGTGTCTTGCACTTTGGATTTTTTTGGGGGTGGGGTGGGGTGGGGGAGGCGGGGTAGGTTCCCCGTAGCTATCTCTCTAGATCTCTCTGTAGGCTATGTGTCGATGTGATGATGCCTGGGATATGCTGAGACATAACACGAAATTGCGCAGCAGTAGTTACCTGTAGAAATTAAAATGCCATTAAATGGTTTCGGCATTGGACTGGAAGCTTATGTTTCGGCATTTAGCAAAGTGTCATCGTAAACTAAGAAGCTGTAAAGAATGAGAGCGAACTTTTCAGGCCTTTGCTACTTGACTTGTTTGATTACCACTTTTTGTGATAATTATCTTGTTTGCTTGCATCAGTTTTCATCTCCGCAACTGTGAGTTTCTCCGTTCGTGAGTTTCTGTTACCAAATATAGCTGTGTATGCGGCAAGGAACGGAAACGCAGCATGCATCATGCCCCTGTGGTTCATATTTGACGATATAGCCGAAAACCAACAAGTTGTAGATTTACCTAGTACGTCCGTAGCAAAAGCCTCACCCAAAAAAAATCGCATTGCCATGCACAGTGCGCCGTGTTAGATTTTCGTCGATAAGGTGAGTTTTTTCAACTCAGGGGTGTTGGGGCAATCCTTTGATTCTTTAGGCCTTGCACCGCTATACAACAGCACAGATACGTTTTTAAGAGTTTTGACAAATTCGTTTACAAAACCCTGCGTTTCTTGCTGACCAGGAGAAACGCAGGTTGTCTGACAAGATAAATGGCTCCTGCACGAGACTTTTTCCGTGACCCACCGTTGGTAAACAACAACTGATATCACACAAATCAATCCAGACAATCACTTTTAGCTTGACCTTTTTATTTACATCGATTAATCTAATGAAGGTAACAATATTTTATCTAGTCATTACATAATCGCTAATCATCTAGGTTTTCGGCCATATCTCTTTTACAAAATATGAATGAAAAAACTTCCCAATTTTTTTTCTTCAGCGTATGAATAAAGATCACTTGTCGACCCATAAGCGTGGTCTTTAATTCGAACTTTACCAAAATAGATTGCAAAAATAAAGTTTTAACTGATACGATCTAGTTAAAAGGACATTTGACTATCTCGAAGATTTCCTGTTTTCTCAGGTTGTATGGCCGAAAATAAAACAATAGGCACAGACACGAACCTAGACTACTGATCTATACTAATTTGGTCCGACAATAGTCCACTCAAAAGCTCCCTCATTTTCCATCATTCTTGGATGGCATAGGTGGATTTCAAAGTAATTGATAGCAGTACGTTTCTGCGACCCAGACGCAGCGTGTTTTGGCTGCTTTCAACTGGAAAGCTCCAACTGAGTTATTGAATTTTTGATCGAATGAACTCGAGAATCCCGACGTCTAGAACCTGCCTGGAGGTCGCAGAAACATGATAACAGCTATATTAAATCGACGCTATCAATTCCTTGTATTTAAGATAAGAGCTGATTACTAAAACATCTGATCGGAACGGAATTCAGTAAAGCTCAATGTGCACATCACCACCATCCAATATGGCGGAATATGATCACGTGATTGATTACTCATCTGCGGTTTTCGTCATCTGTGCTTATTGATTTATTTCATATATGAATACTTATTCTAAATCATTACTATCGATAATTTATTCAAGTGAAATAAACTGGGAGAACTACAAAGCTATTGAAAGGTCTTTAGGAGAGCCGATCAGCTGGTTAGAAAGCTTTTTCCCATAGATTATTCCATGGGATCTTAAGCTGAAAATAATCTTTCTTTTACAATTGTTTTGAAAGAGAATTTCAACAAGAGAAAATTAATTAAGATGAATATTCAGAGGCCGTTCATAATTTCATTTTACGTTGACTATGTTCCTTCATCAAAACAATAACCTAGAAACATGTTATATGATTCTGGATTTGCTTCGTTACAAATGTACTTTTTGTGCATGTATTGTCTTATGGTCTTCTTTTGATGCCCAATGCTCTTTGCAGCGATCACGGGAGCCCTCCCTCCCTCCTACAAAATCTAAATAAATTATGAACGGCTCCTTAACGCACAGTTTCATGATTGCATTTATGTTGATTGATCGCATTCTTTACTGATTTTTACCAAAGAAATATAATTACAGCGAGACAGTTCAATTGTTCTTTTAAATAGTTTTCTTGATATTGAATTATTTACAGACTTCAGCGGTCATTGTCAATGGAACTTGCTCTTCACGCAAGTAAAATATCAAAAATTTATTTTCTAAAAAGGTAATCGACTTATTTTGGCTTTGATTTGTTGGCACCATATTTTGTACTAGTGAAAGATGCCTATTTAAAGTGCTATGAGTGATGCCTTACTATATAAGTGATCTCCTAGAGTCATTAGGGGAAATATAAACAATTTTGAAACTTTGAAATAATCTTTGAAATTAAGAATGAAAATTATATAAACTACGAAATTGCAAGGTCTCTTTTTTTGGAAAAAAATAATGGAATAATCTTGATTTTAATGCAAACTTTAAGGTTGCCAGCCTTCAGTAAAAACTTTTAAAAATATTTTCAAAGTATTAAAGAGGTCTTTAAATTAAGTGTTATGTAAGGTCAGCGGTAACCACCATTTTCCCGCCACTGGATCGTTCTCACAGCGCGCTAGCGCGCATGTCGTTCATCTTTGAATGAAAGGATTTGAATTCTTCTCATTCAAGTTAGTTGTAAAAACTGTTCTTATTTTCCTGCTAATTGAAGCTGCTTTAATGACCTTTACATAACAACAGATTCGCAAGGAAACTGTAAGTATCCTTACTAATGTAATTAAGGACAAAATTGAACTGCCACTTGAGTTTTAGCAGTAAAATTTCCAAGCGAAAATGGCGCCTCGACTAAAATCACTGTCGTTTTAAAGCTTGCGACTCCGATAAAGTTTGCCTTTGGAATAAAAGAAAATTATCATTGTGCTTTTGTTCCTAACAAAAGAACTGAATCTTGCAAAAATTTTCATCTAACGTGATCTTATTTAGGTTAAATATTTACTTTTCTGAATATACATTTTGCATTTGTTTTATAATCTATTGTGAACTTTAACAATATATTCTCTATAAACAGACCAGTCATAGGCCATGACTTAACGTATATCTTAACCAGAAGTGGCCCAAGGTCATAATTCTTAACTTCCAGTTATACTGCTTTTTGCAATAATAAATTGTATATATTGAAAAGTGACTTTTTTTTCTAAACAGTATTTCAAATCTCTTAAGATTTGCTTGCATCTGAATGGATATTTTTTGCTATATTTTTCTTTTAATTATAAAACATTAAATGTTTTCTTCGTCTATAAGCTTAATATGATTTTTAAGAGAAAAATAAAGAGAACTGTAACCGAATTTTAAATCATCAAAAATCTCATTTAACCTTTTTTGGATTGCTGATACATATAAATAATTCTTGATATTAATTCAAAGAGAATATACTTGAATTACTGCACTTCTCAGCAAAGAGCTCTGCCCAGTATATCTTAGAAGTCTATGAGATAAAGTCATTATTCTGGCAAATTCCATACCTAGACTTTGGCCTTGAGCAAAGTGACCTCATTAATTACCAGAAACTGCTAACTCGAAGCTGTAACACAAGATGGGGATTGTGTAAGAACTGGACTAGAAGATCTTGATCCTTCTTTTGAGCTTAGCATACTACAAGCCGAGTTAGCAAGGCTTAATAATGCATCAGCGCCAGCATAGTCACTAAGCTTCTCTTCTTTGCTTTTTCGGTTTTTTCTTCGGTTTGGATTACTCTTTGTAGTGTTCTTGCCATCAAATTCATCTTCAAATCCTTGACCACAACCACTATCACTAAGTTCATCTCGCTTGATGACTTTTTTCATATTCTCTTCAATATCACTGTCCTCGTTTTCATCTGATTCTGAGTTGTGGTCAAATTCAAATTCACCATCAAGGGATGAGTCTGGAGAAATATTGCAGCCTTTGAGTTTGGATGCCTCTATTAACCTCCCCATTGATGATGACAGACCAAATCTCCTATAAATACAAAATATCCTCAAAATTAGAGAAACTTAGTATTGACACACAGTAGTTTATTATTATGATGATAATGTACCTTTTATAGTGTAAGTCCGTTACCATGGTTGGTATACCAGAAAATGAACCTCTGTGTTTATAGAAATATGCTTTAGCTCTTTTTACCAGAGAGTCCTCTTCAGATGCCGAGGGCGGACATGACTGGCATCTTACAACTGTTGATATGAAAACAATGGCTTTTAAGATTACTGAGTCCTTATTTGAAGTAATCACAAGTACCAGTATAAATAAACTAAAAAGTGCATTTTTGCAATTCATGTACAGTGTTCTCTCCAGGATTTTTAAAATTGGGGTCCACAGGGCTCATAGAGAATCTAAAAGAGGGTCGGCCTTATCTACATAAGAAAGGTTATTTCGCTCTCTGGACCCCTCAAGATATTATGACTGCATCATTTAAAAAAAAAAGCGTGGCAATGCCGCAGTCTGGTAAGAACACTGTATGTATCCTGATTGGCAAATGTAGCATTTGGTCTAGTGTAAATTTAAAGAAAAACTAAGTTATAAAAATGCATTTCCTCATATTTTTCTGAGTTTTGGTCACTTCCATTGTCTGACTACTAGTTTGTTTTATATAGAAGGAAATTGAGGCATGGACTAACAGACTGAATGCTAAATAGATCACTGCAGATTACAATAATAACGACAAAAACCTACTTTCAGCTGCTCTTATTTCAGGAGGAGTTGCAATTAGACACATAGTAGCAACTGCTTCTGCTTCTGCGTCAGGATCAACATCACTTGAATTGGCATCATACTTGCTATTGCCTATAGACAAATTTAATGAAACCCAATAAGAAGATTATACTAAGACAATATCGTAGGAACCTTTAACTGCAGTTATTATTACATACAGTATTATCAATTGAAAATAGTTTCCTTTCCTACTTACCATTGATGCCTTTTAGAGCATAAGATCTAGAAAAAGAATTAAAAAATGTTAAGCTAAGTCCAATATACTTCTAACACCATCCAGACATAACATGTAGACATAATTAATGAAGAAATAGAAAAGAATTAATGAAGAAATAGAAAAAGCACACACATGCTGTGTGCAGTTATAAAACTCATAGGGATTGGCAAAACACAAGAGAAGTGTTAGTCTGAGAAGCATGATGCTTAGGGGAGAGCTTCTCAATGCTTCTTGACTGTTCTGCCAATTCACATGTGCTTTATAACCTCACACAGCACAGCAAGCTATTTTTTTATTTCTTTTATAAAATACAAATGTGTGCTCATGCTGTGTGCTCTCATAATGCATGCATAATCAGCCAATCAGAAAGTGAGATTTATAACAGTTATTTCATAAAGGCAAAAAGTAGTCAGTAAGTAGTCATATATACTCACTCATTTTGTGGCGAAGGGGGAGGAGTAGAGATCAAATGATGGAAAGAATTGTACGATGGTGTTTTTCTCAGAGCTTGGAGAAGGTTTGGCCTGTAGTCAGGATCAACAGTCCATAATGAACCCTTACCAACATTCTAGAAAAAATATCATTCAATGCAACAACATCAATAATAAGCAAGACAAGTTTAGAATCATAATTTAGTATAATCATTCTGTGAAATTATTTGACTCGTATTTCTTAGTAGATATAATTCAATAATCACTTAGGTTTTAACCAAGAGTTAAAAACAATAATAGCTTGAGCCTGTAGATGGTTCATCAATAATTCATTTACAGACAATATTAAAGCGCTAGCCTTGAGGATTTCACTTATGACTTCTCATATTGAGAAATATCATATTTGCCTACTGATAAAAAATTTCATCAGCATCTAAGTTTCTATAAATCCTATATTTACCAGATGGGAGGTCTGTATTCAAAGGCTACAGTGGTCACGGGTCATGATGATTGATAAGGGTGATTGTCTGGGTGAGAGTGGTTTTCAAAATGATTAATGCTTTTTGGTGATTGATACCTGATTTCAAATAAGCTAACTAGTTTTTAACTCATGGATATACAAAGCAAGTTTAATTGTTCCTAATGCAGACAACCCGAAACTGGTGAATACTGTTGATTCTTAAAAGATTGTATTGTAGCCAAGATGAAAGGGTTTTGTCTAAGTCCTCAGGGTACTAGCTATACTGATCTGTGTTAACTATGTCTCAATGTACCCGATACCAGATTATAAAATAGAAAAACTTATACTTACTTGTACACCACCTTTAAATTTGTCTACTTTCTTGAAACACTTGTTTAGTGACAAATTATGTCGCACAGAGTTCTTCCATCCAAGTCTTGCATCTCTGAAGTATGGAAATCTATCCATTATCCAGTTATAGATATCCTTAACTGGCAATCTCTTGTTTGGAGACTCTTCGATTGCCATGAAGATTAGTGATGAAAAGGAATATGGAGGCTTGGAAGGACTCTTCTGTTTGTTGGAGTAGTTATCACCATTTGTGGAGCCATTCTGGGCAGCACCTGAATCAAGTTCATTGGGGTGTTCACTCCCATTTTCTCTTTGAGGTGACATAGGAGGGACAGATGATCCAACATCAAACCCTCGCAACACATCATTACGGCTTAACCAATTGAGACTTGTCAAGTCATTATCTGCATCCTTTGTAGTCCTGATTGCTCCAAAGCAGCTGCTACTCAAGTTCTCTTTTTCATTTCCTAATTCTGTTGTTAAAGTACTACCATTGATAGACCGGCTTAAATAAGGTCCTTGGCTTAGCCTGGTCTTCACAATGTCGGCCTTGCGAATTGGAGGCATTGTATCTGAAAAAATAAAAACATATCAGTCATGTATTGATCAACGTACATAATATATAGAATTGTGATTTGTAGGAATTTTTAGATGATCAAGTTTAGCAATATTGACGATAGCACTACTTAGTGTACATAAATTTTATTTGGCTGGTACAAACTATTTCAACATAGAGAAATTGTAAACATAGAAAAAGACAAAACTGTCTTGTTGAATCTTATGATTTCTAGTAGGAATGACCCTGGAGACAAACAGTTATCAGTCAAAAAAAGTCAAACACTATAGTTATACACTGGATGGCTACACATCTCAAAAGGCATTAACTTATGCATTTACACATACTAATCACAAGTTTTATAACTACACAAAAATAAACATTTTCTGAGTATCAGTTATAGTTTGCTATAGTCACTCATGAGTAGATTTTACATATGATATGTGACAGACATTTTGATTTTCTACTCCAGTATTACTTTTTGTCCACAACAAAATATAATAAATAGTCACACTTAGTTAAGTGAAATCTGTGAAGTAAATATCTCTCTTCAGAAAAATATGATATTCAAAAACAATTACTACTTACTTCTAGCAATAAAAACTGATGCACAGTAATAATAAAGTCTGTAAGACATTAGTTAAGGAAACCATATAATGTTACCAAAATTCTATGTTTTTCATTTATGTCATGCAATGGCACCTGTCTTTACTGGTTTCGTATCTTGAAGCTGTCTTACATCTGTAACTGTTTGGTTTCTAGGGGAAACATGAATAACAATTCTAACAATTCTACACCATAGCAACAGCTGCTTGCCTCAGCTTAGTTGATCACTGATTAAAAGAAGACCAAATGAGTTTAGGAAGAAAGCCAAACAGCTTGGACTCTTGAATATTCTATTCACTAATTTCTGAATAACCAAGTGAGTCACTATTATTGATTCAAAAACAAAATGCTCCTTACTTAACCCTACTTTGATCTTTATTTTTTTTTGGTAAGTCTTGATTGGAAATAACACCGAGCTAGCTTTTTGAAAAATGATAGGAACAGAAAATACAACAAATATCTGCCTAATAAAAAATATTTGATTTCTAAGTAAATAAAAACATGAAACAAAAAAACTAGTTTGATGTCTCAATTAAATGTTGGGAAACTAATCAGTTCCTAAATGCCAGATATTTATGTTTCTTCCTCTTCCTGCATGAAAAACTATAAAATCTACTGTTTGAAACAACAACATTGTGAATTTTATAGTAGAAAACTGTTGCTCAACAAAACATGCAAAAACAGGTACAGGTACCATTGAAAATGTCCAAAAAATGTCAGGTAATAAATACACAGATGTGCTAACACACATGGTTACATTGTGAGTAAAAGCAGAAAGTTAATGCTAGAGTTGTCTAAGAACAATTGCCTTTTGAAATAGGAAGGAAACAATGAAATTATACATGTCACATATCTTTAGAATGTCAGAAACTAAGTTTGAGTGTTAAATGATGTTATATATTCCAAGAAAGCTTGTACACAATAATTCTGGCAATCAACAATCAAAATAAGAAATATAAGCCCCATTATATCTCTCTCTTAAAATTTACTCACACCAAATCCTATCATCTGTTATACAATGATAAAAAATGAACAAAGGTCAGCTGCCTTTTTATTCCGAAAAAAATAAGCAAAAAATAAAAATAAAAATTGAAATAATAATTCAGATTAATTTTAAAATTGATAAAAATAATCACTCTTTGTACATAAATATAATACAGTCTGTTAATGCCCAGGACATTTTCAAGACTAAGAAAGTTCTAATTATATTTTTTTATGTTTTCAATGATCTCTGTTTTTCCCCATTTTCAAATTTGATAAATTAATATTAAAATTTAGATGAGAACTAGTTTATTTTGACTTCAACTCGGTTGCCTTGGTTACCAGTTTACCAAATGCACACTGCATCTTTTGGTTTAAACATGTTTCTCTGAAAAAACTATTTAAACTGTGACCTCTGAAAACTTAAAAAGGAAAGTAATGTTTCTAAATAAAAACAGAATAAAATTTTATGTTGCATGCCAAAATGAAATTCAATATAAGCTAGTCATAAGATACTGTAGGGTCATTTACATCACGAATATATTATAAAGCTTTATTTCCTAAAAGGGCTAAAGAATAGACATTATATCGTTTACGTCTTTGGCACTAGTTTTGGGTATCAAGAAGATAGTTGTATTCTAGTGATAATTAGAAACCATTTGGCTTAGGTCACTGCTGATGTATTTGTAATGAGAAATTCAGATCCAATGCTAGGCCCGCATAAGGAATAGCACTCAGTACAGACCTTGATCACACTTTAATGGCCCACTTCAATTTACTCCTTCTTAGACTTGTAGAAAGCAAGATACTGGATAAATAAACAAATTGGAAGTTATATCTGATTTTAGCAATCATTTCATACTTTGATATCACATGTGTGATCCATATGTTAAAATCATCCAAAATCCAATTATTACACAAAATTCAAATGAAAACAAGTGAATAATTTATGTACATGTAATAGCTAATTATGTGGGAAAACAAGTAACGTCTTCAAATAATCTCTTTCAAACATGTTTGATCATGAAACGCATATTCTTCATAATACAGTATTTGAACATATGCCATGAAGATGCCAAAAATTCAAAACTGCACTTTCATTCTTTTTCTCCTATCATCTTCTACATTAATATATGTTGGTTTCCTAAGAGCTTTCTTCCATTCACTACAAATTCAAACATTCTACGCTTACCTTTTGTAAATTTGTGGTAGAGATTAGTACACACATGCACCTATTGCTAGCTTTTGGTGGTCTGAGAATTAATATCTTAACATATGGTAAACACATAACTTCAGCATGAGATAAAATCTTTTGAAGCTCAAGCAGTAGTAAGGCAATCCAACAGAGAACCAAAAACTACACTTTTCTATCCAATTCTGAGTGAACAGCAATATTTTATAAACCAAGGCTTCTTATCACATGCTACCCTTAATCATTATTCAGCTATAACTAAAAGTATGAAAAATTTATGAAGATCTTAATGCATATGGTAAAAAGCTCAAAATAACATTGGTATCCATAGTAACCTTAAGGTGGGCCAAAGATAAAACCTATTACGCTAGGAAATATTTATCTGATCTCTGAGCTCTGATTTTAACTTTGTTGATATTAATTTTTGAGAAAAGGTAAAAAATTTAAGTTGACGTTGATGCTCTGGTGAAAACATATACTATTAAAATAATCATGTAGATATAGATATTTTTTTGAAAGTTTTCCAATTCAACTTGATATTCTTTTACCTGCACTAATCTTAATACCTATTATATTTATCAACTTCCATCAAGTGGAATTAAGGTAAACTTCCAAGTAAAGTTTATCTATCTATATAGTTACTGTTTTTCCCACTTATTAATTTTTATGCTATTATTTTCATTCCCTCTTAACTGACTGAATTTGACTGACGCGAAATTAATTCCAAAACAATATCTCTCATAACTAATATGAAATTAATTCCAAAAATTTGATCTTTCAGAATCATATTGCTCATTTTTAATTAAGGAATGCTAAAATGAAATACATGTTGGCTTTATAAGAAAAATACAACAAAAACATTAAAAATCTACAATGAAATTTGGAAATAATAATCTTCCCCTAAGTGACAAGACTAATTAAAACTATAATGTTATCAAGAGCTTGACTGACACAACTAATATATTATATTTGAAAAGAATGCACCATAAATCATAAATGCTTAATATATAAGGATTATGGTTTACCCCTCTCATGAGCGAAAAAAACTAACATGTATTATTCAATGGTTATTAAGTTTGTCTAAATATGCACATTTCCTTAATGGTCTCGTAAGCACCTTATAAACAATGATTCTCAAGTTTAGACCTTGTGAGGAAAGGATAAATATTTTACCCATAGAAAAGAAATTGGAATTTACTTTTTGGAAGACAGTGGAGTGCATTTTCTAGATAAGGGAACTTATTAGCTCAGTTGATTTAATATTGTCATATACAATTTCTCCTTAGCAGAAATTCTCATAGCACACATGTACACCATGTGCAACCTTCCCACAATAGACCTGTTTTTACAGCCTTCACCTTGGAAAGGTCTTTTGAAGAATCAAGCATCTCCAACCCAACCCTAAAAAAAACTCTTGATTGACTGGCAGAACAATTATAATCTGAATATGAATCCTAAAGATTAAATTTGCAAAAATTCATACAAAGATTTTAATAACAATTTCTAGTGTGTTTATGAAAACTCTCCTGATGTCCATAGCGATGAGTCATGACAACGCCAAACAAACTCTCGTAATGACAGAAATATGACATGATAAGCTTTTGCATAAACATCTTGTGTCCAAATTCAGCCTGTCTGTGATAAAGATTTCACGTTTTCTATCAAATATAATAACTCTGTCCGCTGTAAACATCTCTGGCTTTGAGTAAATAGACTACTTACTGCGCAGTCAGGATTTTATGTGCTGTCGTGTTTATCGACCCGCAAACAGAAGAAAATGAGGTCCATCCGAACAGCAGAGAATTCAATTCGAACTTTATTTGCCTCGCAACATGCAAGATTTGGCGCGAACAAAGCCTTCATGCAAATAAGGGAGTCGATCGTCTCCTAGAAACTATGTAAACTCCCAACCAGTCTGTTCATAATTAAAACTCGAGTTTCTTTCGCATTCAGTTTTATAAAAATTCTGTACCTCGAAAAAGGCCTAAGCGTTAATCGATATGAAAGGGAATGTGGATAAAAGAAAAACTATCTCCTGGATTAGGGCTAAAATCGGAAATGTTTTGCGCTCAAATAGATTTTAAAAGATCAATGAAAGCCATTTCAATATTGTTTCTAGAAACCTCTGAAAATGAAATCAATAAACGCGTGTAGGATCAGAGAATTAGGTGATGTGTTATATTTTTCTTTCAATTGACGGAGTAAATAAGATCTAGAAAATCTTGTTAAAGATTGTCTTCCTGGAAGACAGCAGATTTCAGAGAAATTGTGGCTAGTGTTAACAGCAATTAAACTGAACGAGGTATTTTAAATTAGTGTGAACAGACCAAGTCCGGCTAATAACCTAACAAGAATCAGAAAAGAACGGGTGTTATTTTGATTAAGGTCTCTTTTCACTCTTTTCTTCCACTTAAATTCCCCAGCCCAAAAAACTAATTCGATGGTGTTGTTGAAAGCGAAACACTCTGACAGATCGCTTTCAGATAGCTTTATAACAAGCAAAAAATTTTGTGTCCCCCTGCCAAATGCTTTTGTAAATCGCATTCTTCCAACAATGACTGATTTATTGGACCCAACTGCATAAAGATATTACAAAATCTCTCTTAACTATAAAGGCTAATAAAGGACTACTTTTAGAGTCTAACAATTACTCGAATGTAAACAGAGCTGGGTCATAACGGAGATTCGTCACACTCCACGTGCACTCCATACAAGGCTTTAGATGGCTTCTTTCAACTATCACAATAGACCGATCTCGATAAGTGTAGATCGCAAGGTTCAAATTTAGCAACCAGATCAGGTTGCGAATTTAAAATTCTCTTCCGAGAAAATCCGCAGAGCAAAAGGGCATATGGTGTTGTATAGAATTTCATGAAAACCAAAATAAAACCGAGTGGTTCTAAAGTGTAATTTCTTACATTATAAATCTAATGTTAAAAATCGGTGCCGAGAATATTCTGACTTGAAACGTGGTTCATCATTAATTCATTTGCATTTACAATCTTTTTTATTTTTCTTTGACATTGCGAGAGATCGAGTGGCAAACTTCAAAAGTTACACTTCCTTTTCAACACAGAAATTCAAAAGAAAGTGAAATAGTGAAACACAGGGCTGAAGCGATGGAATACGCAGAGGCCAGAACTGACGTGCTCTCAAGGCATGAGTGATTTGAGGTGTTTTTAGAAACAGTTTGTATTTATGAGAGAATTGAATAGCGTTGCCTACAGGGTAAAGAAATAAAGAGTTTATTCAAAACATTTCAAAATAAGCTGAGCACCAGGTTGATTCGACTCTTAATAGATATCAATTCGATGTTTTCGAAAGGGTTTGATTTTTTTAAAGTCGTGTGATGGTTGCGTTTATATCTGTTCGATTGAAGACACAATTATTTTTTAGACGACAATAAATCTAATAAGAATACAATAAACCGCCGTAATATTCTATGTATTCTTCGCTATCCCCAAGGGTCAAAATATTCTTCCAAGGGAAGTACTATTTTGGGTTGAATTTAGAATTCACGAGTTTGGTTGTTATGCCGACATGAACGCGAACCAGAAGGAAAATATTAAATCACACTTTCGACATCAAAAATTCGAAAACAACGTGCTCTCGCTAAATGAACGCACATGTTCTCACACAAAGGGGAACGTGTAGAGCAGTTCTTATGGGCTTAATTTGCCTCTGTTCTAAATCAAAGTTGGCTTCAATCTTCCATGCGCTCGTTCTCAGATTTGATATTGCAATGCTTTTCAAATCAGCAGTGCGAACTTCATTGGTACATGAACAAGCACAACAATCGTGGGCAGTGACACAACACGTACTGTTACTACCAATTCTATATCGAGTCCTTGTGATTATTTACTCCGTGAGACAGCTCTATCACATTCACGTCTAAACTCTCTAGGAACCCTTGGTAAAAACCATATTTCGCATTCGTCTTCAAGTACCCGCTGTATCTCTCACCATTTCAACAACAACATGCAACGTGGCTTAGCTTTTACGCCTATTCACACACTGATCATATGACAAGAATAAAAATATATTTGCTTACCAAAATTATTAAATGCTCCTTTTCAATGCATAGTTCTTCATCTTTCCACGTCTGTGATGCTGCAGAAAATACTGCTGAAACAGAGAGAGGAACAGCAGTGAATTACCACACTGCAAATCAAGAGAAGGCAACTGAAACAAGTCTACCTTCGAATCTAAAGGCAAAATGACGACATCGTAATAAATGTATCAGTTTAAGGGCCTAATTTACCCCTGTGGAAGGCTAGAATATTCACAGTTCTTGTCAGAATTGTAGTCTGAACCTCTACCAATAACACGGACGATATTTGATTCAAACACGACTCGATAGCGTTAACAGCCTCAAATTAGAAAGTAAACGTAAGGAAATGAAATGGTGCTCTTTCCAAAAGAAGGCTCCAACTGGCGTGGGAGGGCGGTTACCATAGCAACGTCAAGCCTAAGTCACGTTTCTATAGAAATAAGCGTCCAAAATCTTTTGCCGCCAAATTTGCAAATTTCGAATATTGGACTGATATGACGAGAATAAACCACAGCTCACGAACAGATAGTAAGACTATTTAATCCCATACTGGCTTATAATAAAATAAAAACATGATTTCACAAATGTTTGAAGGTTCTAGTCTTTCAGTGTAAGTCATCATATTTTTTGATATGGCACACGCTGAGTTCGTAAGCGAAAGACAAAATTAACCGTTGGTATGTATGAGGGTGGTCTTTAGCCAACGTTAGTCATGCTGTTCCATATTTCATCTTAACAAAAGTTCGAGGAATAAATTTTACGCAAGACTTTCTTTGGAACGCATCAGTAATCCCTTTTAGATGTTATTCAACGGTCGTTTTCTCTTTCGGTATCAAAACAATTCTAAATCATTTTTAATTGAAATAAAAAAAGCCGACAGAAATTTTCGTACATTGCCAAAAAAATTTGAAACGAAAATATAAAGGGAAATTAGAATGAAATAAGCTAGCGAAACTTTAACCAGTTCTATGGCCAATATTCAAGACAGGCAGGCCATCTTTGGAAATTTATTCAATACCATCAGTAGAATGTTTTAAATTTTTGATGTATGGTTTCGATTTTGTTGACCAAAGCTGAAACCGGCTTGCTTTTTAAATTCACCCACATAAGTTGCGGTTCTGGTATCTCGAGATAGACTAAAAATTCGCTAAATGTACAAAGTATCTAAACCACATGTTTCTGTTATTGTCTCCTATAAGTCATAACAGCACCTGCATGACAAAGCCATGCTAACTCACAGATAGTTATTGCTAGTTCGTGCAAAAATGCTGTTGTTTCTATGGCAAAGAGACGCAAGTCCCAAACTTTCTTACAAACCAACTTCCCGAACGAATAATTTTGCATAAATTCGTAAGCCGTTTGGCGCAGTCGTATATTCATCTTGTTTTCTTTAGGACATTTTTAAAAATTTATTTTGAAAAACAACTAGCATGAACCCGTTCGATAAACTAAAATAAGCATGTTGATGGCTTGCGCTCTTACATTTCTTCACTTATCTTAAGAGAAGACGTGTTATATAATTTCTATCGTAATCAATGATACCAAATAGGCTTGCTACAATTGTTGATTGAATATAACTAATGGTCTCCATCATCTTAGGTAATGAATACATTACTGAAGAAGCATATATGACAATTTTCCCTTAAGGGGAACGATGGTAGTGTTTCGAAAACCCAACAAATTCAGAGCGAAAAATAATTGGTAGTAACTTTAACGACTGTCACTTTTCCTTGTTTATGTGTCCAAATTTCAAACAATTAAATTCGAACTTGCTTGGTATTATTTTAGATTTTGCCCAAGGGTATGGTTGAAAGAGCCACATTAATATTCTATACCGCAACCCACTGGCGCATTGTGAAGGGCATTTTTGTTCTTCGCCAAGTCTAAGCAAGGAAACAGTCCATTAGATTTGTACTGAAGGATCTTTGCACTCAAATGCACACTGAGTTGTTATTATTTTTTTACCGCTAAAACGATTTTTTGTCTGTGTCAAAATATTTTTCGAAAATCGTGTGATATTCGCGTGATATTAAATTATCACTTATCGAATGTAAATTCGTTGAAATCTTTTGAAACAATCAACAAATCCTTTTTTTTTCGCTACGATAGTTTGCGTCCTTTTCTCAGCAGTCACCATGCAACACGAATTCTTTGAGGCGTGGATGAGCATCACGAAAAACCCAAGTAATGACCAAATGAGAAAATAAATAGCCGACTGAAATATAAGCGTGCCAAAAAAATACAAAACCCTCACTTTATATTCCTGTATGTAAAGAATAGAAGCCATTTTAAGCGTATGATTTGTACAAATTATATTTTCATGTTCAAAATGCAATTGCGCGTTGTTTACGAATTAGGGCCAAGTGAATGACGTCTTGTATAATACTGGCCCTTTTGACCGATACTTTATGGCTCTCATCACAGACAATCTGTTAACATTGGCTACACATCGTTGATCTTTTTGTCTTTTCTTATTTATTACTCACAGCAGACTAGCAAGCCCTTGAAAACAACGAACTTTTCTAATGGAATTCAAAAATCAAACTGTCTGAACTTATTCGTCAGTGGGTGTGTTGGTGGATGATTCATAATTTATCTCTGTAAATTGTTGAATGTTGAGCTTCAACATCATCACCTATGCTGATTACAAATACAGTCCTTATCAAACAAGAAGTCTTTTCATAAACATCATTTACTCTATTTCTAACTTTTTAAGCTTTATATTTCATTTACATGAGTTTCAAAGAAGGCGACGTTATGGCTGAGAGCAGCTATGCATATCTTTCACTCCAGTAGCTTGACCATTCTAGACCCTTCTCTCTTGGATAATAAGCTCATTTGACCATGTCTTCAAGCAATTCAAACAAGCTTCCTTAGCCTTTAGGAATTGACTCACATTTTAATATGTATCAAATTGGACTGGACGAACGAACGAAATTTTGATAATTGAAGTTTAATTTTTGAGAGTGTTCCTGAGTAGCTCTAGGTAGGTTACTACCGGATCCCTTTTACTTTTGAACAACATTCCTTAATATGCTTCATGTGATATTATTAGAAGTCAGTAAAAGGTTCCCTTTTTGTTTTCAGAAAAGACTCGACAACCAAAACGGTTTGATCAAAAATAAACATTTGTAACTCCAAAAGAATGTAAAAACATCCTTTTTCTAGGAGGTGAAATGCCTTTGAGCCGGATCACTTACGCATAGGAATGACTCATCAATATCGACCTTGATTTGAATAACGATAATTATTATATGTGTAATATTACTGCATCCTAAATATTACAGAAAAGCATTGCTTATCGGACGGAGATCTCGTCTTAATAAGAGTAAAGGGAAATTTGAATGAAGTGAAATTGAAGATATGAAATAGATGTTAGTGATGAGCTTCCTTATTACGGATATCTATTTTGAATTTATTTATAATCAGTCAAAATGCTCTCTTTTCCACTGGGTACACAAGAGCACGTTTTTTATCTTGGGCGCAGCAGTTGTTTCCATGTTTACTGTTTGAACTATCAGTTACCAAGGCAACCGGCCTTCAATTCATTGATGGACACTTTCTGCCTTCCAGCCTTGGCAATCATGATATCATATCCAGCCTTGTCAATCATGTAACTCTTTCGAATCCTCTTATATCTAATGGTCAGTGTAGAAGCCAAGCAATGTCTTAATTTGAAATAACATTAATGCTATAAGTAATTTACCGACATTCAAAACCTGAAGCGGATACAATGACTGCATCACCTTCCATTTATTTTGTTACCGCTACCTTTACACATATAAGTGGCAGAGTAGCAGACTGAAGTACTTGTAGTAGTGTTAATGTTTAGTAACAGTAGTGACAATAAGAGTACTAGGTTGCAGTGGTTGAAGTTGGGATGACAAAAGTTGACAAATAATGGTGATAGTGGTTTTGTAAGTGGAAAACAGTGGAGTAAGAGATAGAGGATGTGGTATACGTAGTGATATTGGAAGTGGTAGTGGGAGTGGTAGTGGAAGGAGTAGTAAGTAAGAGATAGCGGAAGTGATAGTGATATAGTGGAAGAGATAGTGAAAGTGGTAGTGGAAGAGATAGGGGTAGTGGTAGTTGTATTCGTAGGGTTCTAGTGGTAATGGTAATGGTGGTAGAAGGGGCTTTGAAAGTGATTTTTAAGTGATACCTGATCGTTCAGTTAAGTGCTTGTCCATTAAGTAAATGTACGGTATGAAGTAAGTGACAGGATGATAACTACTATGATCAGGATCATATACGATAAACCATATTTACCGAGTGAGTTTTTTATTAAGCTGGAGTCTATGTACTCTCTATGCTAAACAAAATGTTATATTGACAACTTTTTTCGGACACTGGTACTTTTCACTACTGAGTTTCTTAGTTGATGTAGTACCAGCGCTCGCGTGGCTTGTCTCAGAGTAACTGAGTTCAGTGTTGCAGGCATTCAATCGTTTGGTCGTGAGGCTAAGTCCTTATTTTACATTCTGATTAAGGTCGCGGTTATGTATCAGAACTCCACTGATGCGCTCACATTAGCAGGCTAGCGTTAGTACTTGAATCGTAAGATCCTAGTTATATGGAGCAATCGTAACTTATAGGTGGGATGAGAGGGGAAGTATATGTAGATTTTGTGGGGACTGTAATTTTTAAACGACTCTATAAGGCCACGACAATCCAAAATATATTCTTAACGAATTCTCATTAAAAAGGGGGATGGGTGCATTCTATTTCATACCCACTTGATAATTATGCGGTGACATGCACTGCTGCGGCGCTGTCTCGCTGTTCAAGGGGTCTGGCTGGTTCGATGTGCGCTCGGCTGAACCACAATTGAAAGCTGAGTTTGTTTGGGTTGATCTCTAGGCCTTGCCACGAGCATTTTTTTCCGGATCCTCAGCTTTCCTGTCTCCGTGAAAATCAAGGAGGTGAGAAAACCCAAAATGTGTGGTTTATCTGCAAAGGAATAATCCACATAACCTTCCCTCTCAAACCATAAATTATGAACACTTTCTTAGAAAAACAACCTGCATATATGCTAGTGTTACCATGGCTTCAATGCCTGGTACCTGGTCAATGACTAGTAAATCTGTATTGCGACACGTATCGAAACCAAAAATTCATTGTCCAGGAATACTGAGTTCCACGTAAAATAAACAACTGCACTTTACCAACTTCCTTGTTCCATTATAAGACTGAATTAAAAACTGATGCAATGTAGACTTGAGTCTCTTTTTTCCAATAATCTTAGTTGAAAAACACGTATACTTGTCACCATTATTATTATTGATTCATACTTGAATTTATATAATATATGAATATATATATTTATTTATCTATTCAGTATTTCATTCACTGATCATATCCCATACTTTTGGGTTTCCTATTGGTAATTTATGTTAATCCACTACTTTTATATTTTCTTCAATATCTGAGTCCAAGATCTTAAGAAAGCTAGTTTACAGTGGCAATATGTTTGCGGTTAAACTACACCATATTTTTTTCCTTCGCGCATACGAAATTTAAATAAGCTGATTTTTTTATCAACAGCGTGCCAAAAATATCCTCGTCGATACCGTCGCCAACAATAAAAATATTATCATATTACCTGCAGAGAAACAACTTGGATATCAAAAATGCTTCTGAATATATCCTGTCGGAAAGTGGGATTCAACTAAGGGCTGATCATATTTGACAAATTAAAAGTTTGTTTTTCTTAGCATCAGTCGGTAGTAAAAACATTATCGTCTGTAGATTATGCTAACTTGCTGAGTCCCACCGCAGCGAAGACTAGAAAAACACTTAAGAATTAAAATTCAATATTTGACTTTAATTGATAGCATGGTCTAAATATTGAATGTAAGTTATGTAAAGCAGCGTTGGTTGTTGAAATAACTCGATGGGAGTTCTTTTTTCGTCAACCACGTTCTATGTCGTTTTGGCTCCCACTTCAAACGCGTTCATTTCTTTTCAAAACAAATCAAGTCTCGCATAAAAAATGTATTTTTTCTTCCTTTGTTATTGGCTTTCCGTCAAGACATAAGATGAAGCTTGCTTAACGATTCCATGTCTATCGTATTCAAACTATTATGGCATCAGCTGGAAGCGTGGACAGTTGCGGTAAAAAAAGCCCCAATTTAAAGGCGCAAGCTGGGCTAATATGACACACTGCTGTAGGTTTTTTCAATCGTTATAGAACGCCTTGATTGTAATTCTAAAAAAACGGGAAAACATTCGCGGTCGGAGGTTTCAATACAACTATACCCGTGAAAATATCCCGGCTCCTTTAATTACCTCAAGGATAAACTCAAAGATTGGCAGCTGTTGAAACGGAGTTCTTTCAACCGGGTTGATTTCTTTTATTTTAAAAGAATAAACACTGAGACTTTAGAAATGAGAATTTAAGAGCGCCACAAGAATCGTTATTGTGTAGAACACCTGTTCCTCGCGGGTATTGATAGCAAAACAAGAACTGAACACGTGAATGTCTTTAAATTAATCGAACTATTCACCCGTTTGTTTTGCCCTGTTGCTAGGATACCGTCCACTCTGCCACCAAATAAAATTCTTCACACCTAAAACCATATCCCATAGTTTTATTTATTTTCAGTTCAAAACCACATTCATTTATTGGACTTTCAGTGTCGTAACCAGTTGATCAAACTAAGTGATATTTACACAACAGAACTGTCGATAAACAATCTTTTCTGTAGTACAGAAATGAGTCAACACATTGATGTTTTCTTTTCTTAATAGTCGGTAGCTTTTGAGACGATTTTGATTAACCAAACCACACTTCTTGTCAGAGTTTTCCTACACCTGATTTAATGATTTCGAGGGCAAATAGAAAAATCCAGACGCTAACACTCAGTGCAATATTCATTTACTCATCATTCCATGGGTCAACATAGATTTGGTTTCCCACGGCTTGTTTTTGTGATGTCTGTGCTAATACTAAGAGGAAGACCTTAGAAGGTTAAGCAGGCTAGTCATTTATTGATGACTTCACTTGTACTTGTCACTACGCATTTAAGAAATGCGTTTACGATTTCTTTTTAAGGACAACAGTGTAAATACTTCAAGATTTTTACGACTTGTGTTGATTAATCACCTGACGGACACTCATCCCCAGTCTCTTCTCTCGCCCTCTAAAACTGAAGTTATTTGTTTCAAATTCCTTTATCTACATAGCCGGGTACCATTTTTTAGCATTTTTTTAAGGTATCGGAATTTTACAAGTGAATATTAATGAAATATGAAAGACATGAAAATTGATAAAAGATAAAAGTCGCCAAAAGAATTTAAAATATTTTTGAAAAAGGTAAACATAATTGAAAGGAAAAATATTAGTTTTTGAGCGACGATATTAAATTCTTGTTTGTTACCGTTGCCTAAGAGATGGCATTTTTGTCGATAAAACAAAACTAGAAGGAAAATCATATTTTGTGAATTCGGCTTGGAAATAATAGACTCATAAATGGAAGGGAAAAGAGGATATGTGAGTTCATCTGCTCAGCAAATGATTATAAAAGTGAAATTTCATATCTTCTTAAGTGATAAGTAATTTATTTCCTCACGTCAGACAGTCCTATGTTTACCTTCTAGCTTATTGCTAGTGGACATATATGAAATCCTGTGGTGAACTGGAGTTATGTTTTTCATATGCTATGGCAAAAGGATTCAGTTTAGTTCGAGATTTGACTTGCACTAGTTTTATTACCATTTTCTCCATATTGAGATAAAGTTCCTGTTGATGAAACCATGGTTGTCATGGCAACACTGTTCAAAATCGTAACAAATATTTTTCGTATTTGGATAAGATTCCCGTGTCTGCTTCCCAATATACATGCATATAAACACGTCTATACAAGTCCATTTATCATGTTTATGCACATGTCACTTGGATTTTACGGATTTTTGAAAATGAGGATTTTCTTGTTTATCGCTTCCGCGGCACGTATAGATAGTATTTGGTTCAAGAGTCGTATTTACTATACAATTGAAGTCGGCCTTTTGATATTGTCATATCAGTTGATAAAAGAGAAGCCTCTTGTATGGAATAACACAGGCATCAAAATTGGACTCGGAATGAAAAATAAAATTGAATAAATGAAATATTAAAATAACACATAGGAAAAATTAGGCATGGTCGGCAAATAGACATAAGGGGATATAAACAACATCGGAAATAACCTGGAAATTCGAGATAATGAAAACATATGGTGAAGATATGGGTGCAGTGGTTGATTTGGTATCGCGGTGCGGCTATGCGCATGTTGAATGAAACTGGCTGAAACATGATGGCGGTAAAGCTTATCCTTTGTACTACAAGTGTTATCAACTGATAACGACTTTTAATTTGAAAAGCGGCTGCTATAAAGGCAGGATCCATTTTTTTTACTGAGAAAACAAGAGCAGAATTACATAAAAACAGTTAATGCAGATCGTGACAATTACTCAAATAGGAATTGTACTCTCGAAAACTAACTACTAATGGCATTGATATCATGACAATAATTATTCTCGGGGCTTAAGGCCAAGATCGTATGCCAATTATGAGTGTGGTAAACAACGGTAAAATCATTCATTGGTATAGTAATATCAAAATGTGTGTCGTCAGTTGTCGCGCCAAGGTTTTTTGCGGGCAAAAAAATAAGGCGCGCGTCGTGCGGAGTATGAGTATTTGGTGAATAATCTTGTTAAATAGTTTTCTTTTCGACCTTCCTTTTAGTGGCCCGAGCATAATTTTCTTTTTCGACGGCTGCGCTGGATGTGCTTAGAGTAATCAAATTCACAAGCCATTACCAATCTGCCGTAAAAACTAATTCAGTCTAATTTAAGAATTCCTAAAATTATACTTTAATTTTTTAACCTTGGATTAAAGCTTTCGGTTATCAAATCCTTGAGTACCTGATAATGGTTGCCTAGGAAACGTAAAAACAATTACTTGGTAGGCACTCTCGTAAGATCTAGATACGTACATTAAGTCTAAGCCACACAAGGCCATTAGTCATCAGGATTATGTTTCTTCCTTCTTACTTTTATTTTCTTTCTTTATATTTTTGTGCGTCAATATTTAAAAAAAAAGTAAGACGTACATTTCTACAAAGTATATTTTTACTCAAATACAGTCGAAACTCAGTTACGCCCTCTCATCAACTTCCCTATTGGTTTGTTTATACCTGAGTCCTCAAACCATGGCAACGCTAAATTCTTCATCAAAGACCTGCTATTACCTTTCCTTCTATCTCTTACACACTGAGAAATAAATTAGCAATAAAACGAGATAACACGCAAATTAGCAACAAGATTTTTGTGTTCGTACTTCACATAATGTTAGAAAGGTATTATATACTTGTGGAGCTGAAGATAAGTAAGGTGCAATTAACCTGGGCTATAAAGAGAGATTACTCATCCAATTAAAAGGCGACCATCTGTTTTGAGGCCATTACCGACCTCCACCTCACTGGACCCGTGGGGTCTAAGAGCGTGCTAAGATACGTCAAACTTGATTATGGTTTTTTTTATTCAAAAGAAGCCCAAGACGACGATGCTTTTTGCTTGAGGAGATTGGAAAAGAAATTCTAAAAAATTTGATTTGTTATTCTTTGCTCGGGGAGGAGAGGGAGTGACGAGGGAACGAGGGAACGAAGGAATTTTTATTTAAATTGTTTACAATATTGTAAAGAATGGAAATATAGACAGTAAATTCATGCAGTATCCTGATTATTCAATTTCATATGTCTCTGTTCAGGTATGGCTTCATATGACTTCCTGATGAGCGATTTTTTCTTTGATGGGGGGAGGTGAGGGAGTGACAAGGGAACGAAGGAATTGTTATTTATATTACTTACAATATTGTAAAGAATGGAAACATAGACAGTAAATTCAGTATCCTGATTATTCGATTTCATATGTCTCTGTTCAGGGATGGCTTCATATGACTTGCTGATGAGCGATTACTATGCTCAGAAAATGAAATGTAGTTCAGAGACATAATAACCTCAGGCCCATAGCTTCGGTTTATGATTGTTCATGTTTAAACATTTGGCTACTTATTGGATTTTTTCGTTGATGACTTGATAAGGTTTTGCAGTAGTGCCTTAGGCTAATGGCTGAGATGTGTGTGTAGATAATATTCATGTGTGATCAATTCTCATGTTTCCACCAGTGAAAAGACAATTAAAGTCGCATGGAATAGATATAGTATAATACCCGGATAGATAGCAATAGCGATATGACAATAATAGTAATGAAAAACTAATCAAATCATTTTTATAATCATCATCATTTATAATCATCATCATTTATAATCATCATTAGCAGCAGCAGCAGCAGCAGCAGCATCAACATAGTAGTCGTCGTTGTTATCATCGTTATCATCCACCATGTCCGCATCACCATTGCTACTCACTCTTCGTCATTATCATCATTGTCAACATCGTCGCCATCCGCATCACCATCGCTATTCATAATCATCATCATCGTCATAATTGTTATCTTTTTCATCGTGACCATCTGCATCACTGACTATCGTTACTCATCATCATCATCATCATTATATCTTCATTATCGCTAACATCATCACAACCATGAATCATCATTCTTTGTTGTTGTGGCCTTCATCGTCACCATCTGCATTACCATCACTACTCATCACCATCATCATTATCTCCATCAACGTCAACATCATCACAACCATAGTCATCACCATCATCATATATTGTTGTCGGCATCACCATAATAAAATTTAATTTAGAATGATCATGATGAATGGTCATATAACTATAACAAATGATAATCATGCTAATAGTAAAGACAGAGAATACATAAATAAATGATAATAATTTTGTTTTCTTTGCTTACTTACATAAACGTTTTCTGAAATATCTTAAGATCATTTCAAAACGCAAATCTTTGCCTCCTCCATCCCCCCCCCCCCCCCAAAAGAATTGTCAAAATTATCTTTCTAATAAACGTAATGTTAAAACTGCATAGCGTAAATAGAATTAAAGTCCACAGCTGACGATTTCGTATCGCAATTATGACTTTTTAAAAATGGCACAAAGTCATATCGAATAGCATTATCTCAAGGACACAAACCCGACATTAAAGTTGCATTCAAGTTGCTAACCAGTCGGCTTCAGCACGCAACATTAGCTCTGGTTACCAATGGCAACCGTTTTGTACGTACATGGTCAAATATGTGCCATTATAACTTCGAGATTCTACATCAGATTATAAGGTATTTAAGGTCCAAGTGACATATTCTACAAATATCTACAAAGTAAGATAATTTTTTTCAACCAAACGAATTTTTTATAATACCTTTTGAATAGTAATTAAAAACCTCTTTTTTTTTTCATTACCGCACCCAAAATATAAAGGTTTAAAATATATTTTTTTCGATTACTTTAGTAATACATTTCTTAGGAATTTCGAATATATAACATACTGATGCTATACCTGTTGTGTTTTGAGTGATTTTGGCAAAAGCTTACCAGTTTGATCGCGTCCCTGTTGATGAACCACGCATTAGAAATTCCAAAGTTTGATCAAACCGTAATTAATGAAATACTCGGGGTACAGCTCAGTGAATGACTTGGTCCAGGTGTTCTTTTACCTATACTTGCTGGTATAAAGTTCCTTCCTTAACGGCGTTTTCCCAATAAAACGACGTTTTTCTCTCTCTTATCAGTCTCGGCTAAACCTAAATACACACCGCTTAACTCCTTGGAGCAGTGATCTGACCCTTCATCTATCGCGTTACTAAGCAACCTCCATCAACACTGACCACTAACTGATTGACATAGCAAGGACGATTTGACAACTTTCCTGTAAATATTAAAACCCGGTAAATAGAAAACATTTGGTCGAATAATACTGATGGCATTTGGCGACATCGCTTTTAAATAGCTATTCAAATATGTCATGATGATAGTGTTGTGCTCTCCAGTAACCCACGGAGCGGAATTCTTAAGAAAATTCAAAAGAAACAGTCAAAATTAGTCGGTTCTTTCATTTAGTTTAGGCTAGTGGTTTTAACATAGCTCTGAAATCAAACTGTTTTGAAAGACGTTTCATTCATTTTTCCAGAGAAATACCATATGTTTTCTCTGAATCTAGCAAAAATATTAACCGCCGATGGCTAAAAAAAACTCAATATTCGGCAAATTAGTGCCTTCTAAAAAGGAAGCTTATAAAGGAGATCAAAGTGAGCGAAGCAAGTTCAGCGCAAACGAAAATAAAAGTGTTTTGTGGGATTAAATTGACATGACCACAGCTAGCCAAGGATTAATGAGCCGAACCTACTGCGCATGCGTATATGAATCTTGTGTTATTTTTACCTTATACGAGTCAGAAAGTCACTATTTTTAACGTTTAATGTGGGTGTAAAATAGACATATCTAAGCCTCAAGAAATATACTGCCAGCCTTTGATTAACGTACCGTGCTATTGCCATTTAGTCTACATGTTTTCAAATATGTGTTCATAAAATAGTCTTTCAACGACTACCTTTTGCCATCAATAAACAGCTGTAGTAGTTTCCGGTCAACTGACTGTAATCTGGATAAGCTTACGTAAGTTGTAGTCGAGGGTTAAGCTGTGACAGGGTGTTGGAGCCTCTAAAGGCACGCAAGCCCGCTTTTGGTTGCCTGAAAATTGCGATTGTTTTAGATCATCATTGTCTGAATGATTGACTCATTTCCATGGTTTTGTCATAAAGAAATTTTTCTGGAAAACAGAAAGCCGAAAATAAGATCATTTTCTATTCTTGTGGATGACCTCAAAAATAGCTTTTTAATCACGTAGATGCGTCACTCGTCAGCGTGGAATGCGGTGACTGGAATGGAATGTAAAGAAGGATTAAATGAGCTCAAAAGATCTGAATTGTTTTTAACATCAACATTTTTTACTTTGCGGACACTTGAATGGTGGGTCGGTCCAATCTTACAAACTAACCAATGGAGAATGAAAACGAAGCATTCTAATACACGCATCAATCATTCCGCGCTACTGCTCTATAAGCGCATGCTCAGGGGATTAAAAAGTGGGATAATATTTTGTAAAATATGCAATTTTTTTGGTATATTTGACTCAAAATTCGCTTAACGGTACGTGATCTTGAATATTTAATGAAAGTTGTGTTTGACAAGAAAAATACAACTAAAATATAACATGTTTTACAAAATATTATCTCACTTTTTAATCCCCTGAGCATGCGCTTAGAGCAGTAGCGCGGAATGCTTGATGTGTGTATTCAAGCCAACCAAGAGCTACAAACGAAGACAAGATCTGATTGGCTGTGCTTATGATTGTTCTCTTTCCTGATTGGTTCTTATTTTACTCTACACTCTGATTGGTTAACTTTAAATGGGACAGTTTGAGTGTCCTTACAGTTTTATTAAAATGATTCACTTTCATAAACTGGAGTTCACTCTTCTCTCTTCCAATATACTGTAAAAATGGCGTTGGTCTTTCGAAACTTTCGTATAAATGAATATATCAACAAATAAATAAATAGATAAACATGTATAAATGGATAGATTAACATATAAATAAACAAACAAATAAATATCAATAAATAAACAAATAAATAGATAAATATATAAATAAACAAGAACAAAATCAATTCATCATAAACAAACAAACAAACTTAAATAAATAAATGCTCAAAATATCTAATAGGCAGTAATCTGCCTAGCGGCCCAAAGGGGTGTGGGAGAGGAGCTTGGCCCCCAAACTCTATGTCCACCCTTTTGGGTCTCTATCGAGATTACATAATAAATGTATTGATACACTGATTAAAGGAACGGCACAAAAGAATAAATGAATGAATGTCAAACAAGAAGGAAAAAAGACAAAAGAAGAAGTGAATGCGAGGAAAGATGTTACATGTTTGTTATAGCTTTTTCCTCCAACCATAAACAATTTTTTTCAAAAAGGCTGCTATTCCGAAATATTTAACTGATAACTGTTAAATAACGAAAAATTTAGCTATTAACTGATATGGTGAACCCCCCTCCTTCCCATTTAGACACTCATATGCCCGATGCGCGCGCATGGATAAGTAAGATAATCGTGCCACCGCTTGATTTTCTTTAATCCCAAGCTGTACTTGATCCAATCTACTGTACTCCACCATGGAGCACTTGATTCTCTGATAATAATGGATGCCCGAATATGCACGCAATCATAGCGTAGAATGTCTTTCCTAGCTCATTGTTTAATATCACCTGTATAGTTCGTTCACTTAGTACTTCTACACTTCTTTGAGTGTTTCTTGATTCCTGTAGGCTACAAATGTACATTTTATATCGTATTTGAGTTTCTATATCTCGATGTTAAGGGCTCTTAACACTAATATGGTTTACGATGGAATTATTAACCCCTTTCCTCTACTTTTTTAACCAGCGCGCTTTAGATAAGTGGCTGTGATGTGTTTGAACAGTGCTCTTCAATTCTTAAGGATTCTTACCAACTTTGTCTGTCAATTCTCAAGATTAGAGACAACATAGATAAATGAATGCAAATTTCCAAATGTTTTAAAAATAAGGTTTCATATTTCACAAAAACTATATTGAGTTTGACATTCGATTTTTATTATTTTTTCAAATGTTGTCAGTCGTTCCTTAGTTTTAGAAAAGAGCAAACTTTCAATGAATATTTTTAAAATTACCAAATATAGTATCAAAAATAGTGTTCAAAAATAGTCACCTTTCAAAACTGTCTCGGATGAAAAGCTAACAGGAAAATACAAAAAAAATGGCACAAATTCCATTGAGAAAAAGTGTGATTTCTTCTACATTTTCCTGTTACCCTCACTTTCAAAAGAGTTGTGGGAGACCCCCCTCCCCTGCCCCTCGCTTAAAAATAAGATAAAAAATAAATGAATGAATAAAACGACTGCCAAAAGAATAATGAACTCGATATGTCATTGCTATTGCGATCCTGTCGTACTCATTGTACGTCGGTGATCTTTGACCAGACAGGCTTAAGTAAATGAAAGTAGCATTTCCGTTTAAGGTTGGGTCTTAATGCCAAAATCTCAAGAATCACGATACGACTTAAGCAAGTGAAACAAACGCGTCATGTTCCCTGACAAGAAGCTCAGTGGTATCATGTGACGTTGTCTTACACGTTTCTACGGCTATCTTTAGATTCAGCCAAAAATAGAGCTAGGAGTCTTGGTTCCTCCCTAAGATATTCGTGCCATGGTTTTCTATCTTTAAGAAAGGCTATTGTGCACTAGGAATGGGGTTCTAACGTGGGGATGTATTGTGTCGAGTTCAAGGATTTTGATTGGATAATTTAAATTTACTCCGGCGCTTTGTGATTGGTGCATATAGGAAGCCATTATACAGCCATGGATACCTCACATGTTTAACTAAAAAATGGCTGTGATTGGATGAGCTGATCTTTCTCGCTTCTTGATTGATAGGAAACCATTTGAGAGACTGGGATAATTAATATCTTCCGTTAGAAATCTGCTCAATGATTATAAAAGGCTTTGATTGGATGATTTGAATTTTCTAGCTTTCTGATTGGTGCATTGCTAAAGCCATCGGAAACTTAAGCTTCCTATTCATTATGAATGTACTTAAGCAAAATTTAAAAAAAACAACCGAGGTCTGCGAGATTACATGTAGTTTATCTGGTTTCATCCATGAAACTGTGTTATCTAATCCCAAACAAACATCAATTTTATCTAACCCTGTAACAGCCTCTGGGCTGATCAAAGTCAGAGTAACAGATTGAATTAGATTTAGCGTGCAAATCACTATTCATCCCAAATATTGAATCTGAATCTATAAATGAAGAAACAAGATAGGGGGTTTTCCGCCTCTATCTCGTGCCACAGGGCATTCATGTTCGATAAGAAAGAGAAGAACAACGTAATAAAGAAAGAATAGGAAAGGTATCAAGATATTACTCGAAATTTCGAGGGATCCGGAAAAATGTTATCTATGTTTGCTTTGTCGGGTCTCTCTGATCCTCCGCTGCCTTTCATCTTCAATACTGCTATGGGAAATTTTTTTTCCACTCGATCCGATACGAATGCTGCACTAAATCCCAACCTGGGGGTCAAAACAATAGAAAAATATTAACATCATAAAAGATTTCAATCCTCACGAGAAGGAAATTCTTTTGTTTTGACCCCAGATTGGGACTATTTGTACAAGGGTACTATATACGAAAAATAGATTCTGCTAGTAGTGGTATGGAGACATCAGTAATAAGAGGAACGGAGAATTCGATAGACTCAACTCTACCCGCTACCCTACTCTATCACTCTTAGCCGGGAACAGGTTTTTACAAGCAAAGTGACTGGTGCTAAATTCTCTTTACAAAAGACATTTTATTGTTCTTTGTTATCTTGAAATCACTGAAAGTTTTCAAGAGGCAGGATTATTAGATTTTCGTTTCCACGATTCAATTGGTTCTAGCTTTTGACCCAATTTTCCCCCAGGTTTACTGGCAGGTGGTAAACTTTCTTTGTTTTACCAAACAGATTTTGTTATATATCCTTCTATTCTCAAAGCCTTAGGATTATTTGATTGTGTTTTGTTCACTGAGATAGATTAGTTAGACACCTGGACACGTTCTCTTTTCCAGGCACAGTGACAGGTGTTCAATTCTTTACGAAAGATATCAAATAATCTGCCACATGAGATCGTAAAAAACGATGGTATCATTCTTTTTTGTTATCATAATGTTTCTATGACTTGACTGGTCTTGGTTCAAGATCGATGCACTAAGTATGTGCTCTCTTTAAGTTCCAGGCACAGTGGCAGGTGTTCAACTCTTAACGAAAGAGATCAATTCGACACTCATGAGTTCGTAAAAAATAGACCTCTTTAGCTTCGTATGCAAATTGCCCATTTCAGACCACATGACATTCCCTTGAGAAATGTTCCTTTATCAAAATACTTGCACATGAAAGAATAAACTCCTAAGAGTGGCATCACATGGTCTGAAATGGGCACAACAAACAACGAAGCTAAAAAGGTCTATTAACGAGGTGATAGCGGGATATTCCCTTGTTGTTATCTGTAAGTTTTCCATGACTTGAACAGTCTTGGTTCCAGCTCGATGAATATATTGCTCTCTTTTCCAGGCCTAGAGACAAGTGTCTTAACTCTTTGTACGAAAATTAGGGATTTCATTATCTGCCAAATGATATATTTAAGAGTGGTCACACGCTGTTTCAAAACGAAGAGACAGGATAATTTCTTTTTTTATGACAAGAGAGAATAAATATGCTCTCTTGCTATAATTATCATCATTATCATAATGGACCTTTATGGGTTTTTCAATTCAGCTGCCTTTCCCCTAGATCCAGTGGATTTGCTCTCTTATCCAGGCATAACGACAGATGTTGTAATTTATTTGCTGCTCATGACACTGTCTACAACATTGCCAAAGATTAGTGCACTTGACACTCTTTCCTAGACACAGCGGTAGATCTCACAGTTTCAAACGAGTAAAGAAGGTCCTTCATTTGTCATTATCTATTATCCCACACGCGGTTCACTGTTGCACTCGACACACTCACTTTCCCAGGCACAGAAACAGGTGCCAGACTCTTTTTCCTAATCTGAGGACTGTTTTTCTTTTTTCCCTGTATAGTTTCAACATCACTGGGTATATTCCCAGTAGATCTAGACTTGATTGTCCCTGTACCACTTTTCAATGTCCCAGTAACCGTAGAAGAAGTACCGGTCCCAGTACGAGTAGATAACCCTGCAGTCGACGAACTTCGTCTTCCTTTCTGCTGTTTTGTCTCATCAAGCTTCACATCATCTCCAACTGTTAGTTGCTTATCATTAACAAATTTAAGCATCCAATCAGGCATCTCACCATCTTTCTTTTTATCTGGTTTTGGTTTGCCTTTGGTTCTTGGTGGGGAAGGGGAAGGTTTATTTTTTACCTCCAATCGTTGTACTCGATTTTCGGACTCTTTTCGTTCGGACTTTCGACGACTAGTTGGGGTGCCAGGAGCGACAAACTTTAGAAAGGAAAAGAAAGAGTGAGGCTTTCTAATTGTTAAGTAGAACCTCTATTAATTAAGCGGACACTGGAGAAATTTTCAAGCCGGGCCCCTAATTAGAGGTTAAACCTTTATTAAGCGACCAACCTCTAGCGGCCGCTTGACGATTTTCCGAGGGTGACCGCTTAATAGAGGTTCTACTGTAGTATCTACTCTCTATAATATGGAATTTCATAGGGTGGACCAGAGAAGGATTCTCCATCTCTCCTGCCCATCGAAAACTCTATTACTACAATAAACATCGAAAAATCTTAAAACATTCTAATCGCTTCAAGAAAGGAAATGTAGATGCTGTTAAGTATAAGGGTAACGTTTGACAGTAATTATGCTCGACACGTCCAGTCTGTTTAGTGGGCAGAATTATTCCCGACCGATAATTGCTTACTCGTCAATAAGGTTTATGTTATTTCTGGCACATTCTTCCTGTTTCAGACAGAGTATCTGATAATTGCTTCTTCGTAAATAAGGTTTATGTCATTTTTTTGACATATTCTGCCTGTTCTGCCGGAGGGCAGAATATTTCATAATTTCTTCTTTCCTGTGTGATCTGCTCTGTTTTTAAAAGCTACATTTTGGTTGATTGCTTTCGGATTGGTTTGTATTGATTTTATAAATGAACTTGTTAGTAAATATGAATACAAGAAAAGCAAGCAGATGTATCTGCTAATAAGATCCTTGAATGAGATCCTTAAATGAGAATATGATCACAGACCTAGTATGGGATATAGTCTTACTAACGGTCTCCTGGGATCATGTAGATCACACACCCAGTATGGGATATAGTCTTACTAACGGTCTCCTGGGATCATGTAGATCACAGACCCAGTATGGGATATGGTTGCTCTTAGCAACGGTCTCCTGATTACTTTTAATAACAGTTTCTTTATCCTATACACTTATACAGGCCCATCCAATTATAGTATGAAACATTGACGTTCCTAGTGATGGGTTTCTGATCTTACAATATGCTCACAGCCCTCATATAGGACATGTCGGCTCTTTTTTCTTCTTTTCATTAAAATAATGTCTCTGATCCATCCATCATGACACATAATGTTATTAATAATGGGCCTCTTATCTGAGAATATGCCTTCTCACATGCACTACGATAGATGGAGTATTGGTATACAAGATTCGACGGGCATTTTTTGCGCCAAACGTTTATAAGTCATAGTAGAAGTTTCAATGTGTGTAGCAGTGGACAGTGTACATATATAGGAAGCCAAAACTGACTTACCAAGTCAGGAACCTTTGGTTTCGATTTAATCTCTGGTAGATCACCATGTCTTGATGATGGCAACTGTCCACTGATTGGTCGAACTGTATTCCGACCATGGCCAGGACTACTTGGCGGGTGGTACCGACCTGAGAAGGGTCTGTGTTCTACCGACCGCGCGCTTGGTGGTCTTGATCCTTTGATGAAAATAATGATAAGAAAAATAATATGGACGTATTCATGAGCGTAATTTGTACTGAGTGCGCGTTTATGTCTGTGTGAGTGTTTGTATGTGTGTCGGGTGTGGTGGGGTAGGGGGCAGTTGAGGTGTAGAGAAAGGTAAAACTGTCCACCACTTTCATAGAAACCTTGGCGAAATGGAACGCTACGTGCAGCCTAATGTTTCGCAGTCTGCGCATCATCTTACCTTGCCCTAAATCAATATGCTCATTTTCTTCCTGAAACACTGAATCCCTGTAAAGATAGATGGTAACCACATTAATCGAATTAAATGTTTGTTTATTAGTAATGTTTAAGGACTCGATTGAGGCCTGTTGTCGTAATGTTGGATATATTTTTTTTGGACTACAGCATCATCAGAGACTGATAAAATAATCATACTCTTAATAATGTTTTTAATGTACTTTTTAATGTGTTTACAGATGGCTTACCTCATTTCTCCACTTTCCCAACCAAGTATACTCTAAAAAAAACACAAATGATTGATTAATTAACGATTAAGAATGAGTTATTAGTCTAATAAGCTGATTTTATATTGTCCTTTAAGGATAGACACCACGGAGACGGGAGGGAAAGATTCAGTATCCATTTTTTTTTCTTTCTAATAAAACCCTAATGAACGACTAAAGCTATGAATACACGCTGCATCATTGCGCGCAATGTTTCAGGCAATTAATTTGTGAGTCATGTCACACGACGCAATTTGTTGCGCGCAATGTTGCTGAAGTAGAAAACGATCCTACTTCAGCAACATTGCCTGCAATATTGCGCGCAATGTTCCACCGTGTGTCCGCGCCTAAGTATACTCATGAATGCACAATCCTTGGTAAAATTTAAGACAAATTAATAAACCAACTAGAAAATATCCAATAATTATTACTACCATTAAGTTAAAAATTATTTGACTACAAGATATAAGAATAAAGAATAACTGAACTGATAATCACTTTGTTAATTTCTAAAGATTTTAAGTCTCATTTACTCGCTTTGAGGGCTGCCTCCTTGCCTTCACGGTCCCTGGAGGATTTGTCTAACTTTAAAACACAGTTAAAGCTCTCGCAGGCGACCACCTCTTGAAATCGAAAAAGTGTTGGTAACTATAGCTGGTTGGTAACGAGAATGGGCTCTCATAAGCGGCAATGCAAAGAGGGTTTCAAAATCGTGGTTGTAACTAGAGCTGGTCGCTTACGAGAGTGGTCGCAAGGAGAGCTTCGACTGTATTACGAACTGACTTCGCACAGCTTACCAGTTTCTTGGATCGTGATCGTCCAACAGGCGTGCGCAGTTCTGCTCGCATGATGTTGTTGAGTTCTCGCATCTAGAAAACAGATAACAGTCGATAGAAGTATTATACTACAGAAACAGTCTACACACAAAAACAACCATTACAAACAATCACTGGTCAATTGATGCATCGTGCGCGCGATAAGCCTTGATCTTTCCCTTGTTTTATATCAAAAGATTATAATAAAATAAGAGTGGCGCGCATTAAATCAACATCCTAAGCGTATTTCCAAGACTTTTGTTTTGCACAGCATTTTCTCAGTTTCTTTCCAAGCTTTGCTGCTGAATCGCGGTTTTGTTCTTAATGCGTCTTAACGCTCTACAGTTATGAGTTATCTTACCTCTTCAGCGTTCATTACCGTCATCTCGCCCAATATCTCTTTTCGCCAGTCTCCAGTTCTCTTGACTTTTACCTTTGAAGTACACAGCAAAGGAACTTAAAAAACTAGGAAAATAGGAATAGCACAAATGAACTAAAAGAATAGAAATAGAAATTAGCTTACCCTTCCTCTGACAGGGGGAGTTCCTCTGCGAGAAAATGAAAATAATCTCAGTTAATAAATGAATAAAAATTGATAGAATTTAGTCCTGTGATCTCTATTGCGCACAGGTATAAACATAGTCCTGTGATCTCTATTGCGCACAGGTATAAACATAGTCCTGTGATCTCTTTTGTGCACAGGTATAAACATAGTCCTGTGATCTCTATTGCGCACAGGCATAAACATAGTCCTGTGATCTCTATTGCGCACTTATACCATTCAAATACGTTTTAACCTGAGTAATTGATACACTATGTGTTTATCTTCTACAGGAATCAATCTACTTACGGTGTCTGGTTGGAAAGTGTGGAAGCTCTTTCTCTTAAGAATGAGTTCTCAGGAACGAAAGAAGGTGGAAGACTTTTCTCTCTGGTAAGTTCCATCACCTAAAACAATTATTCATTAAAACATAAGAAACACAAGGATAAATCAAAATCAACGAACAAATCATGTTTCCAATAGCGTATTGTACGTCATGACCTTCACTTTGATTTATATTGACTACAACATTCTTAAATGATAAGCGTGAAAATGCAGTGTTTACGCATTCTGATTGGAAAAGTAGTAGTTTGCGCTTTGCGATTGGTTAAAAGGAAGTATCATCCTTGTTTTGACTTGAACGCACTTGGCGCAAGGAGTTCACATTTATTTGAAAACGTTTTTTTTAAATATATATATATGTTATTCCATCAAGAAAGGCATCATTCGCTATCTACCTGAGTTTTTTCTAGTTCTTCTGTCTCTGATTCATTTTCCTGGGCACCCTTCTTGCCGCGCTTGTGGTATTCGGGAATAGCCTTTATTGTTCCCATGACAACATGAGATGCTTATGAAATGAAAAGAAATTAAACGGTCATAAATTACTGCTTATACCGGACGGCTCAAAAATTAATTCTTCCATTTCATTTCGATGATGATGATGATGGTCGTGATAATGAAGAAGGTGACGATGATGGTGGTGCTTGATAACAAGGAATATGTTCATGACAAAAAATCGTTGGTTCGACTTGGTATCAAATGTGAATAGAGCTTGGTGGTTCTCTCCTGTGCCTTGAGAGTTTTTCTCCATATACCTTTCTTCTCAAAAATCAATTTTCTAAATTCCAATTCTTTCAGTTAGTTAGCTTACCTGGAAACCAACCAACTCTATTTTTACAATGTCCCTGCCACCAGTTTTCTGTCTATAATAAAACAATTATTGATCAGTAAAGATACACAAAAAAACATAATTGCGCAATACCCAGCTCCCCTAACAAAAACCTCTAACATACTTCCAGGCAAATGAGGTTTTCTTCCTAAGTTTCTGCTATGCAATATTTTGCTGCAACAAAATCTTAAAAATAACAGCGTGCATCGAAAGCTTGAATTTAGCTAAGTATTTTTCTTCTTATATATCCTGGATCACTCAACATGGCAGGATAATTGTAAACCATCGTTTTTTCTATGAGTGCTGGGGCTTCAGAGGGGACGCTACAACTATTTCTAAAAAGTTTACTCTGACTTCCCCGCCCTCTCACGGTAAAATAACGTTTCTTCCCTTATTTTATAACCAGTTTTCACTTACTTTTTGTATAATTGTAATTTCATCTCCTACTGTCAAGTCGAGGTCGGTGCTGTCTGCTCCTTTAAACGTTGTTACAACTCGAACCTTGTTTCCCGCCTCACTTAGCTTTCGTTTAGTTTTCTTTTTCTCTTTCATTCGCTTTTTCAGCTTGCGTTCACGCTGTTAAAATGATGCGATACAAAATCGTAACATTATGCATACATTCAAATACACCCATTTTCATAATTACTGGGACCCAAACGACTAGCTATCAGTTCGAGTCGTTTGGGTTTTTAGCTTCCGTCAATCAAATTTTGAACGAGGGGTAGAAAAAGACCTCTGTAACCAGAGTAAGAGCAAATTTATAATTGATTATTGAGTGCTTTACCTTGTCTTTGTTATTATCTATATCATCCTATTGAAAAAAACAAATAATAGTTATTTCAAGCTAATAATTTGTAATACATAACCCTCGCCAATCAGCTTTTTACCTCCGATATTTCGTCCTCTTCTGATAAGGTACCACCAGCCTGATGGAAAAAAAGAAATGTTAACATTATTCATTGTTCCATTTTTTTAAGCAAATTCGTAGTCGTACTCTAACGGTACCGTATTTTACCTTAACCACAACAACGTATTTTGATAAGATACTAGGAGACATTGAGAACCCATTTCGGTGTCAATGTACACCAAGTCCAAACGCTGGCCCCTCCTTTAACCGCTGCGCTTTGCCCAACAAAACGTACACCGTACCGTGTGGGTGCTGTAAGTCAGCATCGTATGCTTGACCACTCAATACGAACACTGCTCTATTAACTTATAGCATTGTTTGTGTACAAAATGCACGGTACTGACTTACAGCACGTACACGGTATGACAGACTGTAACATTCAAATGGTTTACCAATGTCTACTCTATTAAAAGTGAACCTAGCTTACCTTAGGTACAGCTATAGATCCTCTCTTAAGGTTTCCTACCCGCCCACCGATCGAAGGTGCCAATGACTGCCTTCTTTCTACAACTTGCTCGGCCTGAAATCAAAATTTATTCACGTTATACCAAACGTATGACTCTTTTTTATGTCATGTTTGAAGATTTCGACAAAGTGATACAATTGTGATTGATTAACAATTAAAAAATACTTAAGATAGTACGCGCGCTCTCATTGGTCGAGAGCTGTGTTTTCATCACGCTATGAAGGCACGGAAATGACGTAACAAGCAAGGGCAAGGTAAAAAGTAAAGGTAAAAAGTATTTTTTGAAAGAAATAAAACATTTTCTCCGATGCCTTCATAGCCTGGTGAAAACCTCGGCTACGCGTTTGGGAGACATCTCGAGCAGGTGAAAACCCTCGACTTCGTCTCGGCTTTTCACTGATCTGCTCTCGAATTCTCCCAAACGCTTAGCCTCGGTTTTCACCAGGCTATGAAGGCACGGAGAAAATGTTTTATTTCTTAATTATTCACCGAGGACGAAGTGAATATCGTCTCATAATTACTGGCAGGTCGACCAATCACAGCGCGCGAAACGAGGAGGTATTTGTAATGGTCATATGTGGACACGCATGTTTGTTTAGCTCTTGTGGTGTCGCGCATGCTCGACAAAATACAGGCTCTGGGAATGAGATTGCCCTTTATATGGTATGCTTGTTGGTTGCCAGCCTTGTCTTGCCTGCTTGTAGTTCATTCTACCTGGTTTGCCCCTTCCTTAAGTAGGATTGTCAAATCTCATCTGATAATTCAGTGTGGATGGTAGGAGGATGACCCGGTTGCCATGGCTACCTCCTTACTACCTTTTCACTTGCTAAGCCTAACGTATCATGCTATGGTTACTTACTCGAGCACTGCCAAATATACTACTTGCAAAACTGTTGAGGACTTCTACTGCCTGGGATTTCACCGACGTCTGTAAAAAGGAAAAATCATTGAATCACAATATAGACAAATCATATTGTGAGTTTATGGTATAACAGAAAAGCTTTCTGCGACTAAGTGGTTTTCTTTATGGCTTGTACTGATGGAGATCCTGAGGATATGACAGGACTAGCTAGCTCTCTCTACGCCATAAATACCATTATAGTGATTGACTGATTAACTAACCTTTGTAGTTGGTCTCTGATCTGAGAGTTGTCTTGCCACTCCTGGGTATTGCTGTTCTTCCAGGGTAGCAAGTTTGTTGAATGCTTCAATGGCGATAGCTACAAAAAGACTGAAAACCAATTACATTAGAATAACTTATGGGTGCGGTAATACGGGCCACAAAATCGTCCAACTTGTTTGCGCAATATGGTAGAGTTGTAAGATGCAGATGGACTGCTAGTGTATTGTTGAAGTCGTGCATTCTTTACTTAACCGTTGGTATTTGTGAATATTTTGATGCTGAGGCTAACCCTGCATAAATGAATCTGTAATCAAGGAACACAGCAGTATTGTACGAATTCGAAAATGGTCTATTGCCCTTATTGCACGAAGAAGAAGATGTATCTAATTTTTAAAACAAACCAATGTGTGCTGCGCACGATGTGGTAATACGCGCAACTTTCGCACAGCAACTTGCGTCATTCGAAATACTGTTGCGCAACAATGTGCACATATTTCTTGCCGTATTCCACACGTCAAGTGACTCTGCTAATGAACAATAGCAACAAAACGAGGTTGCCGGCAACATCTTGATTACTTACTTCATAACTACCATATTAAGAAGAATATAGGCCAATACGAAATAGAGACTTGTCCAGAACTGACCAGTCGACGAAATAACCTGAAAGTAGAACAAATAGGGTTTTCAATATTTCATTCATCAAACGTATACTACTCACAAACTCACACACATATAGGTTAGGCTAGGCTCCCAGGCCAGTAGTCTGTAGTGTAATAGTAAGCCATCTCCACAGGTTACCCTTTGCAGGGCTCTCAGCGTCGTTACCCCCTCCACTTAAGAGTGGCACAGTCTTAACTAAGGTGATAAAATAGATTTTGCCAGGGTGTCGTAATACTTACTGAATTCATAATTTCATGCCAGTTGCTTGTGGTAACCATTTGAAATAATATAAGACAGGCACAACTGAAAACAATATGCTCGCAAGTGTTAATATAGATAGAAACCCTGAAATGTACTGTGACAAAATTTAATTTTTAACTAATAGAGCAGTTTTCGTATGAGTGGGGAACATACGGTACTGACTTACAGTACGTACACGGTACAACATGCCGTAACATTGAAATGGCTTCCCATTGTCTTCCAGTAATTCATCCAATCACAACGGTACGGTTACAGTTCGGCTACGAATTTGAAGCATCGTTTGCCACTCATATGAAACCCGCTCTATTTACTAGAAATGCCGTATAGCAGATTGATTATGCCTGTGAAATAGCGCCGCATATAGCACGGTCACGGTACGGAATTGACGCTGTCCTTTAACCCAATCACATTACACAGCGAGTGAGTCAACTGCTTAGCCAATCAAAATGCTCGCGGACATGATATCATCACGGTCACGGTAGAGTGCGTTTTTCTGAGAAATAAAATTTACTTTAAACACCAAGTCTTACTGGAATGTATTGAATCCTATTCCACATTCTTTTAGGTACATATGTCCATCTTTCTCAAGAACTGGTGAGTTACTGAACAGCTCCATGCCAACAGCAGCAAACAGGTATCTAAGCGATGTAACAAAATAAATGTTATGTTCTAGATTATCTACTTCGATAGGACTTAAGTTTTTTATTTCCGAGTAAAAGCAATTGTTTTCCGCAAAATATAGTAATTTTCAAACAGTAGGTCTTACATCAGGGAGTGTGTCGAAATTGTTATCTCAACTTGCGAAAAGTAGTACTCAATTCTACACTTCTCAAAAATTGCGGAACCTTGCAACAACAGACCCCTTTGCACGTGACGTCAAAGCAGCTTTATTTGGAGGACAAAACAAACGAATTTCAATCCCCTGAGAATTGGAAACCTATTGTTTTGTCCTCCAAATTGAGCTGCATTCCGACGTGCTGCAAGGGGTCTATATTGAAAGGATAAATTATGTACTCAGCCACGCAATCGTTTAAAAAGTTGTAAGGAATATGATTAGGCCTAAAACCAGAAGCCCTTTTCCCATGTGTTTGAGGGGTAAGGAAATGTTGAGTCAGGGGAAAATTTCCCCCTGGTTGAGTTAAGTAGACCGGTAGGTGGCCTCTTCATGAAAAATATACATTGAACCAGCAACTACTTACAGTATAATAAATAAAAGAAATATAAGATCAACCATGACAGGTGCTATTCTAATGAACACTTCAATGGCGCGCTTTAGCTGGGAATTGTTGAACGGTAATCGACAAAACACAGCCAAACACGAGACAACAGTAGTGTAGTCATGGAAATAAGATCGAGAATCATGATCGGACGTGTACCATGCCAAGTTAGCGCAGAATGCTATCAATATCTGGGGGAAAAAAACCAACAGTGAAAAAAGGGTACAACAACAACAACAACAACAAAAAACATAGTTTTGTCTATTGTTGCTTTTTTTTAGATTTTGGTATGATATTGTAGTTTTATATGGTAAAGTTATTATGTGGTTACTTTTGGCTACAATAAGGGTCGTTAATAACATTAGTAACATAGTCTGGCCGACCCATTTTGAAAAACACAAGCAGAGCATAGTGATCATCAACGTCATACATATTTCTTATCATCATCAACAACATTTACAATCACCATCATATCATCATCATCATCATCACCACCACCACCACCGTTATATAGAGATTATCACATGTTAAGAGCTTGATATCGTTTTTATTCACGAGTTTCCCATATCATATCGCGAACAAGCGAGTCCGCGAACCTATCATACATACATATCATCACCATCCTCACCACCGTAAATTTCATCATAAACAACAATAATTATCATCGTCATCAAAATGCTCTGGAAAAATTAACAAAGAAAGCATACAGTATCTTACCAAAGCGATATCCATAAGTTCTAAAAGAGAAATAATCTTCTTGCCGAGAACAATACACCTCATAAGACCCTCAAACTAAAACCAGAAATATACAAATCAGTATAGGTTCTGGTCTATAGGTTATAGGACTAGGAGAATATGATTGGTAACGCTTGACTTACCAAGAATATCGTGACAATAATGGTCCTTAAAACTGTAACAAAAAAAAGTCTTAGGAAATATAAACTGAAAGATCGTATTTCAGGCGCGTCTTCAGGAAGTTTTAAAAGGATTCCTAGGTTACCCGTGACCCCCTCCAAATAAGAGTTTATTGCTACGCGCGTGTGACTTGTGGGGCGCGAGAGGAGGGAGGGATGATAGGTTGAGGTTGGCAGGAGTGCTTTCTTTCATGACAAATCTTGGATACGCTTCTGTATTTAGTTTTCATTCGTTATCGGATGTAGAAAAAGGTTCAACTGCTGTTACTGACCTTGTAGAATAAGCTCTTCTTCATACTTTTGTCCTTTCCATTTCAAAGAAAATATGATGCTATAAAGATAAAAAATGTTTGAACTGTTATAAATAGAGGAAATATATGAAATCGTCATTATTTCACTGTAGGTAATAAGTTACTGTAGAACTTAGAGCAGTTTTCGTATATGATGACTATGAAAAACCGACGTACGGAACGGACCGCGCCTTGCCGTGACCGTGTCACTGCCGTGCCGTGTATAAAAACATTCAACATTCTGTGGCGTGTGCCTTCCGCGCCGCGCCGTAACCGTGCCGTGTGCCGTAACTCTTCACACTCATACGAAATCTGCTCTATCAGGCTTTTTCATGTGATGAAGACATGACGTTTTGAAACTGGCGAACATTCGTTGAACTACATATAGAAACCCGTCACTATATTACTTACCAATGAATTATTATCAAGATGAGAATCAGTCGAGTGAACAAAACCGTCTAGAAAAAGTTAATTGATATGCATTAATTTATGGTGATGGTGAAGGTAGTATAATTGTTTGTGAATTGGCATTGGGGCGTTGCTAGTTTTAGTAGCAGTAGTAGTGGCAATAATAGATCTTATGATTAAAGTAGTGGTTTTGGTGATGGTCGTATGAGTAATGTTAGGTAATGTTTCAACATATCCGCTTAACATCTCACCTCTGTTATTTGTACAGCTACTTCTCTCATCCCATAGAAACACTTAGACGTACATGGCTACAAAATATTACGAAACAAAAGAAAGAATGATAAAATTAATCGTGCTGGCAATACAACTACAGCAAATAAACTAAACATTTCCCTTACAAAGTCATCAAAAGTTAGTTCATCTTCTTCCTCGAATTCGTAGCCCAAGACCTGAAAGATGAATATTTTCGTATTTTTTTGTCATGCGCACCAGAGATTTTAAAAAGGGAGGCAGATTACGTCATCACATTTTTATAGGCTTTTTGCACGATCACTAACAGAAGACTTCGCAACTTTCCTTTCTTGTTTCAATTTTTATTTCCTCGTGGAAATCATTTGAGCAAGGCAGTTGGTGCTAATCAACTGACCAAAAGAATGTGCGCAAGGGATTCTGGTAGTGGTAGTACATAATGCATCGGGTTCTAGCTCCTAGACCACATGTACAATACTTTATTTGCAAGATCAGAAAAGGTTTACTAACGGTCTGCCGCCAGTGGTACGACATTATCTGTATTTACCTGACTTAACATGGTTGTCCATTCAAAAGAGTCTACTTCGTCATCTTCGTTTGTGTCTAGCATCTCAATAAGCTGCATGTTCTCTTCATCGTGGTTCTAAATCATACAGTGAGTAAATATACAGTGGCTACACAATGCTGTACGTACATATTATACGTAGAAGATAGGAAAAACAGTCGTTCCAAGACCCAACTAAAGGCATGCATCTTATAAACCCCTTGCAGCACGTCGGAATGAAGATTAATTTGGAGGACAAAACAATAGGTTCCAATTCTCAGGAGATCAGTAGCAGATAGTTCTAACTAAAAGCGGAAAGAGTTCTTCTGTAGCTCAATGGCAACAGAAGAATGCCTCAATAGTTAACATTTTAAAAGAATAGTGTTTGCGCAGTCTCCTCAATGTGAAAGGATTCTCTCGTTTCTCTTTCCAATAACCATTTTTTGAAATAAGGGTATATAAACACCTTGTTCAAAGGAAAAAGTAATGTTACAAGTACCTTAGGCTTTAAAAGACGAAAAAGCTCCACAAATTTCTCATCTTGAATGCTCAATGCGCCTGTGTGAAGAAAGTGTAGATAGACGCATCTTAAGTCCAAGCAAGACATAGAAATGTTATTGTTAACTGTTCATATAGATACACGGTCATATTTTATAGTTTTGCATCTGTATAATTGTATACTTCTTACAACATTTCTGCAATCAAATGTATTCAATTTAAGCTTATAAAAATTTCTTATATTTTACGACCATCACGTGCACTCTTCTGTGAGAATCGTTCCACACACACTACCACTACTGATATTCTATATTTACCAAATTCAACACTCAACTCACATGGTAATTTTTTCAGCTTTAGTTTGTTTCTTTCCTTTAATGTGTGAACGCAAATCACCACCAATATGAATTATCATACATCAATAAACCTTTACGTATACGACAGAAAGGGTTTAGCTTTCACTCCCTTAGACTACATTAGTTTCTTTTTTCGCGGTTGCTCGTTTACTCACCATGACCTAATGGATCTAGAAGATTCCAAGCTTTTGCCAGCTCTGCTCTTTCTCTTGCTCTTTCTTTCTTCACGTGTTTCTTAGCAAACAGCCTGCAAAAAAACACGGTCAATTCAATAGAACAAAACTTTTTGTTAGTTTGCTTCGCCCACTGATACGTTTTCCACCCAGTCAGTTGCTTTTCCCTTTTTCCTATCCTCCATTTCCATTTCCATTTATTATCTTTCTTCCACTCATATCCTAATGCCCTGGCCAAACGAGGGAAAATGTTTATCGCGCGCATGCTTCCTCGATGTTTCCCAGTTTAGCCACGTGCGCAACATTGCTACGCTCGACAAAATGTTGCTTCCGAGAAGCAAAATATGTTTCTTCAGTATGGCAGAAACACTTCGTGTTCCCGCGCCGCATTGGAACAATGTTACACTTGTTTCCCACTGTTTCCTGACAGTTTAGCCACCTTTGGAAACATCTATAAAAACATGTTTCGATCCTCGTTTAGCCAGGGCTTATAGAAAAAGGACACAAGGACTTACCAGTAACTATCCACGACGATGGCGAGAACGATGGCAGTCAGAAAAAATACCCCAAAAAAGACATAAGAACCTACAAAACAACGATAATAAAAAATGTAAATGAGTGAAATATCTTATTGATAACAATTTTGTCGCTATACTTACCGAAAAAGAAAAAGTACCATGGCTGCACTCGTAAGGAGGGTAACATTACTTCCTGTAAATAGAAACAGTACGATAAGAATTACGAAATAATAAATAAACATAATCATAGTAAATGGCTCAACATACCGGGTAGTTTTCCGTGGAGAGCAACACGAATAACCGTAACATCCCTAACCCAACGTGATCAAATGTACTATGATAGAAAAGAAAACAAGATCATGGTCAATGGGCTGTACAATGTGACTAGATCAATAGAATTATGCTTAATGACTTGAAACGAGATAACAAACCCATTGTAAACTTCCTCTTTACTTTTCACTGTGCATGGGATATCCTTCCTGTAGATATGGAGGGAAAAACAAAACAAAGTGTAGTTAACCTAGTGATGCTATAGTAGTTATGTCACGATGATATGTGTAGGCAAGAAATATCTTTCTTGTGCATAAAAAAGGCTAAAATTGAGTAGTATACCAATAGACTTATTTAGCTTGGGCGTAATGTTTTCCCATTTCAGACCATGTGTCTTTTTCTTGAGAATAAGTTTTTTTGTTTGAGTTGTATCCATATTTATGTGTCTTCTCATGTGCAACCGTTAAACAAAGAAATAATATTCTAGGGATTGACATGAGGTCTAAAATGGGAAAACATTACGTCCAGGGAGATCATTGAATGGCAAGCATGTTATTACCCCTGGTAAGTAGTTATCTGTGCTGTTGAGTTAGCCACGTGTCGGCATTCATAGACATCCATTAACAGATAGAGACCAATACAGGAAGAAACCCACACGAAGACGAATATTATAGCAAAAACCTACAAACATAACATGAAAACAAACCTCTTTAGCATTGTTGGCGCAGCACTTTATGGTTTTAACATAATATATCACGTGACATTAATCCACCATATTGGACAGCAAGCGCGCGACATTTATATTTTTCCTCAGTGTTAGCCTCAAGCTACGGACACACGGTGCAACATTGCGCTCAATGTTGTAGGCAATCGACGTTGTGAGCCATGTCACACGACGCAATTTGTTACACGCAATGTTACGGAAGTAGAGAACGATCCTACTTCATTAACATTGCCTGCAATATTGCGTGCAATTTTGCACCGTGTGTTCGTGCCTTAAGTAAAGGGTGTACTTTATCTTACGTCTTTTTTTATCTATAATGTGTTGTGATCCAGTTTTGATGCTATGTTTGATGGTATTCTTTATATAAACGAAGAGCGAGAGTTGAGGAATATTATCGCGTTTTTGTAACATACAAACCTTTGATAATTTGAAACCTATTGTCAGAAGAACCTGATAACGAGAGAGAAAAAGAAATATCAGAAATCAATATTATTACTAATAATAGTAATTAGTATAAATACAAAGGTGATTATACAAAATCGCGCGCTCTGATTGGTTTTCTATCTCGGATTATCAGCCGATAATCACCTTTTCGGACAAAATGGCTGTCAGCGTGACCGTCGCGCTTTTAAAAAATAAAATATTTTCACTTTCAATGTTGTTTCCTTCTTTCTTTTTTGAAATAATCACCTTTTTATTTATACTAAAACAATTATTCACCTCAAGCTCAGTGGTTATCGATGAATATATAACTGCTAAATAATAATAATAATTATTATTATAATGATATTTATAACTTATTGCGATTTTGAGCCGCCAATACGGGTTCATATTGGCGGCTCTCTACCGATCAAACATATAGGACAATCGCCATACTCAATAGTATTATTATTTATTTATTATTTATGACTGATGATAGTAATAGGTCACGTGATTGTTTTCCCATCTTGATGATAAGCTTAGCTGTTTCAAGGTGAAATTATTCTACGCCAATTAAAGTTGAATGAATTCCCACTTTCGGCTCAGTCGTTCAGTATTGCATATTGTCGATACATACCATCAATATATGCCTAATGTTCTTTGCTTTGCAGAGAAGAACGGCTAGTCTGAAACAACGAAATACTTGTGGAATGTACTGAAATATGAAAGAAAATTTAAAAAAACTTTAGAAACAAATTTATTCGACTTCTCTGAAAGATATTAGCTGCTATGTTTATGGGTCTTTACGGGCATCAGACTAAACAAGTGGTTGATATTGTACTTGCCGGCTCAAACCGTCCTTTGTCAGTTGTCACGATTTCTGTTCATTGCGCACGAACCAGTCAGTGGAATCAATAGTTCATTTCAATGTTCCCTGCGCCATCTTGGTAGCCGTGCCTTTGCATCGAAGCGAGATATGAGGTGACCTTGCAATGATAGAGACCTTTTTAACACCTTTGCTCACCGTTCGTCTCGCTTCGATGCAACGGCACGGCTACCTTTCAAGATGGTGCAGGGAACTGTGACTTACCGTATGAGTGAAAGCTGATATAATAAACAAGATGTAATCCATAATAAACATGCATACAAGTACGAACTGGATCCTGAAAGAAAAGAAGAAAAAACACACATAGGAAATAGAGAACAATTTATGATGGCTGCTTTCGTTTCGTATTCTTTTTGTCTGACTATGTATGCTGCTGATATATTATCGTATACTTTGAGAACATAGATGATTCCCACCATTTCATTTCCAACAAGTGTTGGATGCTTGTTATTCATGAATTTTCAATCACAGTCAATATTCGCCTTTACTGCATAATACAGCTGTGTTCACAGCAGATAAGAAGTAACCGTAACCGTGACCGTGACGGGCCAGTGACAGAGCTTTCTGCTTGGCTCACCACTAAGCTCACGCACTGTTGTTGACCTTTTCGGTTCAAACTATGTGTCAACCTTGAGAATTATTTCTTTCCTTTCTTGTAACACGTAAAAATGTAAAAAATTATGCGCACTAGCTGAAAAGATCTATTGTTTCAAGACTGAGATACCGCTAGTTCTCTAACGTGACCGTGTGGTGCGTAATGATTTCTCACAGTCATGCACTTACTCTAATGTTCTTCCTTTCTCTATAACATGACCGTGTGGTGCGTAATGATTTCTCACAGTCATGCACTTACTCTAATGTTCTTCCTTTCTTTATAACATGACCGTGTGGTGCGTAATGATTTTTCACAGTCATGCACTTACTCTAATGTTCTTCCTTTCTCTATAACATGACCGTGTGGTGCGTAATGATTTCTCACAGTCATGCACTTACTCTAATGTTCCTTTCTTTATAACATGACCGTGCGGTGCGTAATGATTTCTCACAGTCATGCACTTACTCTAATGTTTTTACTTACCCATTCCAGACACGAGGCTCAGCTTTGCGAGACCAAAACACGGGCCACGTAAGAAATGTGATGTTAACAGCCAAGTCAAAGACATAGACAACGATGCAGTACAAATCCAGTATAAAGACGAAGGGGGAGATCCTAGTCAATGACACATAAGTACACAGTCAATGTCAACTATTACTAGATGTAGGTAAGTCTATATTCTTTAGGATAAAAAAGAACAGAGGAGTAACAAGTTACCCTTGATTCCGGAGGCTCTCTCGCGGCACCCTACGCCCACAGAGCGAGAGGACCTCTGGCGCCCAAGGTAGCACCAAGCGGGCTTAAATTAGAAAATATAGTATGCATAAGACTGAACAAAGGGGTCTAAAGCCCACTAGCCCTTTCCTCTCCATGGTCCATGCAAAATGTCAATATTCCATATCCACTCTGCACTAATACGAGAAGGTGAAAAGCTCTTTAAAATTCGTGAAAGCAACCAGCCTTATTAGCTGTTCCGAGGAGGTCGAGGAAAAAACTGGGTCTAAGTTTGCATTGCAGTGCATTGTGGGACTGTTTTAGCGGACATATTTCTAAGATGGCGTCTATTTTGTACCCAAAACCAGCCTCCCTCTGTTCTAGCTTCCCATCTCCTATGTTCGATTGGAACAATCTGTTTTAAACAGAAGCCCATATAGTAACTAGAAGTGTCCATCTGGTATTAGGGAATTCTGATGGTTTAATAAAAGAGGTGTCAATACTCACTCTTGTAAAGAAACTGACGGAGGCTCAAAGAATATGGCTAACGAGTGAAGGAGAATATTAAACATCATGACCCTACGAAACCATGGGTTATTCAGTATCTTGAAGCATCTGAGGGAAAGAAAATAAATATTGATCAGCTCATTCTAGTGGTCTTTTAAAATATGCTGGTTTTTGAAAAGTCAGGGTATCCGTTCAATTTTAACTCGCCCTTCCGAGTCTGTCTGTCAGCCTGCCTCCCTGTCTATCTGTCTGTCTCTTCCTTAATACCTTCCTTCCTTCTTTCATTCTTTCATTTCTTTCACGCCGACTGTATGATAGCTTCCGTTGCAGAATTTTTACGCATGATCCGCTTTCCTCTCACATAAAACGCCTGCAACGGAGGCTAGCCTACAGAAGGAAGCGTTGGTTTCATGCAAACAAGTATGACTCCCGTGTTGAAATACCTTCGCGCCAGAGGAGGCTTGAAGTAGGATCTAGCTTTACCATAACCACCCCTACAAGTGGAAAGAAAAAAAAATTCAATCATTAATTTACTTGTTTAGTTAACAAAATAGCTTGCTCCCTCTTCTAAGGAGCGTCCATCTTTGTAATCACTTAACACTCATGAACCACACCCATTTCTAAAAGCTGGTTCACACGGCGTCGTAATCGTAGTTATAATCATGACGAGACGTGTGAATCACAAGTCATAATCATAGACGTCGTAATCATAATCATAACGTCAAAAGATTATGACTGACTATGATTATGACATTGATTATGACTGACTATGATTATGACATTGATTATGACTGACTATGATTATGACATTGATTATGACTGACTATGATTATGACATTGATTATGACTGACTATGATGGCACGGTTCAGACGTATAAAATACCGTCCTAATCATAGTCATAATCAAAAGAAAATGAAAAGTTTCCATTCTTTATGACGGCTGATTATGACTATGATTATGATTGTGTGGTTCACACGTCTCTCGTTATGACCATGACTTTTATTATGACTATGATAACGACGCCGTGTGAACCAGGCTTAAGTCAAACAAACTATTAAGACATTTTAAGTACCTTCCGTTCAAAGCATCATCAATATGTGCTGCTGCTAGCTTGAGTTCACGGTGTTTACCTTGCAAGTCACCAAACTGTTGGGTGAGTGCATCAGCCTGTATACAAACAGACACAGTTCATTGACCAGCAGAACCAAACATACAAGTCATACTGAGAGCCAAAAATACTCATGAAAATAATATAAGTTATTACAAAGAAGTAAGAAGGTAAGAAAAAAAGTTAATCTGAGACCAAGAGGGCTCATGGCCTTGAAGATTTTGCTGGTTTTCATATTCTTATATAGAGGATATTACGTGGGTGCGCGGTGCACGAATTTTATCTTCGAGTGTTGAAAAGATCTCTCACGAGAAGATCAAATTCGTATCTCCATGCGCCCATGTAATATTTTGTTGATTATATAATTATCAATGAAAAAGAAAGCTTTTGCGAGCTTTTTTCTGCTATAAGAAGTATGTAACCCTAGTAATGATATTTTCACATGTGAAAATAACATGTTATTTTCACATGTGAAAATATCAAATTTTTGAAATAAAGAAATATAGGTATTTCATAGATAATCATATAATCCAGGGGTATAATAACTTGATACATTATTAACCAACATTTTTTTGTTCTTTCATTCTCTTGGAAATGATTGCATGCCAGCTGAGTTGACTTTCAGAACGAACTTTAGGTCAACTAATCAGAATTGAGGACTCAACATTGTATTTTGATTAGCATTTCCCAAGTCCCTACTCGGAAAATGCAAACCAAAAATAGTTGACCCATAATTCCTTTCGGGTAACGTGATCAACTCAACTGGCCTGGACAATCATTGGAATCTGCACTAACCAAGCTAGACTGATTAAAAAACATTCAGCAAAGTACCGTAAGCAGAATGTTTCAATATTAACCTACATGAAGGGATGAGGTCACAAAGCTCCGTGATCTCCAAATTAGCTATGCGCCATAAGGTCGTTACCAGTCCACTTTTGATTTTCGGAAAGGCGAATAGTAACTGTTTCAGATGTTTGGCCCTCGACTATTGACTTTAAAATCTCTTCGTTTCGAAAAAGTTATTGTAAATCGTAGTTTATATATATAAACATTGCAGAATAATGATGTAACAAAAACAGTAATAACAATAACAATACTACCACTATTACTACTAATACTACTTGCGCATTTGATCATATTTGCATGGAACTTGCGCATTATAAATAATAAATATTATTATCTAATATTTGATAATAATTATTGTTATCCTAAATCATAAATCCTATGCTATCTTCTGTGAAACACCTAAGGAAAATTGGATAATAATTGTTCCAAATTTTGCCTTTGTGCTGGGGATATCACTGTGCTCCTTTACAGATTCCGATTTCTGGATTAAAAAATTCCCTCCCCAAGAACATTTATTGATTATTCTACGTCAGTTTTCCTCCCTCCGCGAAATATAACTTTTAAAATCCAATTCGAACTAACGTCGCAAGCTTAATCACGAACCTCTAGACGAAAATCGATTCTTAGGTTCAAGAGTAATCTAAAAACTTCTAAGAATTTAATCGATTTTTAAGATTATTATAATTAAGAGTACCATAGTTTTATAATACAATGAATTACCTCTTGGATTTCTTGTTTCATTCCGTCGATAGTTATAATTTTCAGAATCAATTCAATACTTTAGTGTCAAACTCTTTGCAAATTTGGAAAGGTTCTATCACAGACACACATCAATGACACATTTTCGTCTTGCACTTTTTCCCACGCTAGCAACCATACATCCCAATTAGATAAACGTTCGTCACTTATAGGAAGCACAGACAATACAACAAGAATAGGAATACATTTAAAACAAATACTGTCATTAATTCAATGATATGGCTAATCGTCTGTCATTCTTTTTATTAATTAAGTGAATCGGTAAGAATAGTACGGACAGCTATGTCACTAGAAATAAGGAAATCATAACATAAGATTATTATTGCCGATTGTAACTCTGTATTTCCCAGTGTTTGAAGTATAAGTTTTTATTCATATTCTAATTTTTTTATACTGATTGTAGGATTGCCTCGATTGGAAGCAAACGCAAATTTCTACGCATGGTTATGGCAAATTTCTTCTCATCATAAATGACGGTGTATGTAACTAAACCTAATACTGTAAAAAGAAAGAGTTAAAGAAAGTCCATGTAACCTTTTTAACTGCGGAGTTTTAATGGTTAGCTCGATGAACTAACATAAAGTGTATGAACGTTCTCATTTTCGCGTTGTAAAGTTCTTTCAGTTATCTATTGCTATAAACCTCAAAGGAGATCTCTACTACTCACTTCACAGATAAAACATGACTCATAAACCGAATCTAAGTTTTCCAGACATCAATCTCTGAGGTACTTAAAACTCCAAGGAGATCAATTTTAATTAATTTTCTTGCTCATAATATCAATATAACACAAATTTAGCTCGTAATGATTTTCCAGATTTTCGTAATGGTTTTCCAGATCTTCGTATATTTTTTTTTTCTGGCTCGCATATTATCATGATATTAAATCTCATAAAAATCGTAATGGTTTTCGAGATCTTCGTTATGATTTCCCAGGTCTTACGGAGACGCATTTTCCCTATTTTTTTTCTTACTCATATCTATTAGTATATAAACTCATAAACCTAAATCACAATGATTTTTCAGATTTTCCAGAAGTCTTTTCAACCATTGAAGGCACTAGAATTATTCTTCATGTTTGTAAAGAGAAGGGCGGTATATTCTTGACCTCATAACCTGGACCTTCTTCTTGCACGAGGGCTAATAAAGCAATTCACACCTTCTTGTGATGCCTTTGCAGTGAAGTTTTCATAAAGTTAGACAAGGTAACGATTCTATCAGTCTTTTCGTTACCTCAATAGATATACACACATACATTTATACATTTATTCAATGACGGACCATGCTGTTACAGTTGCTGCTACTCAAAATAAAAGCAATTATATATCTTTACATAGCTTTACAACTTGCTAGATTTTGACAAATTGGTTTCTCCTGGGACTCCTATTATGTTTTCACTGCTCATGAAGGAAAATAACCTGATTCACTGAAATAATAGTGATGGAAGTGATGACGGATTTCAGTGTCACTCTGTATCATATTATCTATCAAAATTAATACACGATTATAACATCAAATCCTGTACCTACCCCATCAGCATGTGGAAACAAGGCTAAAGCAGGAACAAGGAACCCAAACTGTCCGAAATTCTCTACCGATGAACGCCGTTCTAAGCTTCTGAATCGATTAGCAGTTTTGATACAATCCGTAGCAGTATCAGACCATGCCAGAGACGAGCAGCGAGAAGACCTGACAGACTCTCCACCAACTACAGTTTCGTTGTCATTGTTATAATCATCATCATCGTCCTGGATAAGAACTGAGTGACTTTCACTTCTTGTTTTTGTCAAATGGCCATTACCATTGGCATCCATAGATTGAGACGGTTAAGAGTTTGCTTTTGAAAAGTATTTTGTTGTAGTATGATCCAGGATTAATTCTCCTTAATAACAAAACATTTTCATTAATTACATAGATCGTGGCCCTTGGTGACGAGAAATTGCTGCTTTTGTCACTCTAATCCTTCGGTGTCATTAATTATACCCCAAGAAATGAAATTCAAATTGCTGTGTTGGCAGTTCTTGCTCACTATCGACGACACAGCTATCTCTTCGATCGTCTTCAACGTGCTACGATGTAATTAAAATCTTGTTCCGGACATAATTTCCTTATTCTTGTCAACTTCGTAAAGTTTACAGTATCTAAAGAAGGTTAAGGACCTTGTCTAGTCGCTTAGCTGGTTCACCGTACTGCCAGGCATCTTATTAATATCAGTCGTTCTGGCTTCCTGACCCTGGTTTATCGATCTCTTAGGTACGGACAACCTGGCTGATGATTCCTAGAATGACACGGCTTTTGTCGCTCTCAAAAGATGTTCTTACTAATTGCAGGGCTAAAGTCAAATACTTCTTTTGACAGGCTTCTATTTTGTTTACAGAAGAACGTTTATCAGTTTATGAATTCCGAGAGACGTGTATTGATCTGGATCACGTGGCTGTTTCGTCACACTGATGATATTTATCTGTTGTAACTGTGATTAATGATAAACGAACTGCTGTTGAGGAGCATTATTTCCACGAATTTCCTCCCTCCGCAAATTGAAATATGTGAGTTGAGAGTTGTGTGCTAGACTCGGCCCTTGCAGGACTTCGGAATGCAACTTTTAAAATCAGTTTGGAGGTCAAAACAGGGTTCCCAATTCTGAGGAGATTAGCTGAGATTGAACTGCTTCGTCATGTACAAGGGGTCTATACACCTCTTTCAAGAAAGGTTATCGGAGCCAAAGTTGATGGGCCATAGGCCAACGACAAATAATCGAGGCCATTAAAATGGTATCTTCGACTACTGACAAAGAACATTGAATAAGAAGCACGGCCAGTCAGGTTTGAATTTTTGTCTGGATAGCAATTCTGTGTAAACGCCGGAACGTCTAAAGGAGTACAACTTTTTCAACGGGTAAAAATTCGTCCGGTAAAGTGTAAGCGTAGTTAAACGTTTTCAATTGAAAAATTACAACACTCAATTGGTTAAGGGGAACACTGACATACGACTCACTTGTCTCATTCACTCAAATAGCGCAGTGGTTTTTGACAAATAACAGGAACACAAGATTTGAAAAATATATTTAATATGCTTTCTCTATTTATTCAGAATCTAGCAGTCCATCTTTAAAATTTTCAACTCTAAGGGAAAATATTATAAGGACTTTTCCTTGCGGGCTAAAATATTATAATTATAAGGATTATTACTTTGAAATCCTCTCTAATTTCCACCAGTTGCCATTTCTTCAATTTTTCCTGCAACCTCCAGGCAATGAAGAACTCTCTTCCTTTCCTTAGCTAACTCTTCTGCTCCAACTTCACCTCGTACTTTGTCAATAAATAATTTAAGGTCTCCTGCGAACAGTCCTCTAGGAGGACCCTTGGGTGGCCCTTCTGTAGCAGCACCAGGAGGTGGTGCAGCCCCCCGTGGAGGGGGACCCATACGAGGAGAATAAGACGTGGTTGTCCCGTCTTCAAACTTGAAGTCAAATGAAAAAGTGCGGTCTTTATCTGGAGCCCGACTGTTGATCCAGATTATTGGTCTGTAAGAAGAATAAGATGGCATACTCAGTGAAAAAGAGTCATTGTTTTATGTCGCATGTATAATTAACACCTTGATGCACCAGCCACAGGACCCAAAGTTTTTGATTACTGAACATTACGTACATAGGAATGTAATGTAATAACCCATGTTTAGTCTAATTTGCTCATATTTCTTCAAGTCCCGGCGATGAAGGGATTCGAGCCTAGGTTCTTTCTTGACGGTCGTGTTACCGTCTATAGAGCAGGAAACATTAATTGGAGATGTGCTCACTTCTCTTTGGGGGATGGGAATAGGGGTGTGGGTATACCTGTTGTCTTTAGTCAACAGTGTAGCCACCATTTCAGTAGAGTCACCATCTCGAGTTAGCTTTGCTTCTTTGATGGTAAATTCTCCAAACATCTCGTACAGCATATGCAAACGATTGATACCAGAAAAACTCGGAAAGCCTGCTCGTTTTAAATCCCCGATCCAGGATGATGATTGGCTGCTTGCAGTAAACACCATCTTTGTCTCAGTCACAGGAGGTTTGGACTCTAACAGTTGTAGTAGTTCCTTGAAGGCAGGAGTTAGAAGACTGATGTCCTCTTCCTGGCATACTACCCCTGTAAAGATGAAAAATAACATTACAGATCACAGAACGAAGATTTTCTGAAGTAGTCAGGAGCACATCTCAGTGATAATTTGCAAATTGGACTGCGTCGATATTTCGAATCAAACTTGAACATCAGTGGGCAATTCCATCAGTGACGTTTGGGTATTGGTTCTGATGTCGGAGTGAAAGGTGCAGAAAGTCGATCCTTCAGATCCTTGGCCCGGAGAAGAGAAGGGGGTATATGGACATAGTAACTGTCTTCTCTCTTGGCTGCTTCATATTATCTGGCGATTTCAAATTAGAGACCACCCACCAAAACTCATGAAGTGTGCAAACTCTGAATGATCTAATCAAGGTACGTACTAGATCTTTACAGAACGGTAACCATCTTCATTTAGGCATCGATTTCGGTTAGGCATTTCGGTTTAATGAAGGTCTACGCATGCAAGACGACCTTCGTGAACGGCACTTACCTTTTTTCTCTGCGAGTTCGATGATATCTTTTGCAGATTGAAAGGAAATTGTAAGAGGAAAGTCGACCAAGATGTGTTTCCCAGCATCCAGACATTTTCTACATTTTTCAAAAAAAATACTTTGATCAGAGATTGATATCTTGACAAATTAATGAAAACAATTTGCTTATCCCTAAAAACTGTTTATAAGAAATAGTATTATATATACTTCCTCCAGCTTGCGTCTCTATTTTGACTATCTTTGTCCTCATTATTACAAAATATGACGACAAAACATCAATACAAGGCAATGCACTTTTCATAGTTTGGCCAAGTAGGCAAGCAGGAGGGGAAAAAATACTAGTCAATTCCGTAGCAAGAACATTCCACGGAGGAGGGTGGGGCCAAATAGGGCGGATCCAGGATTTTTTTTAAACAGGGGTTTGTATGATTGCAATGAAAGCGAGAATGACGGATTGATGGAAGAGGAATATGAAAGAAAGGAAGCCATGGATGGGTCTCGACGTACTTAGCACATTCCTCATGGTTTCCATTCTCAGTTGCTATGATAAAAGCCTCTACATCACTTCTCCCTAATGCTTCATCCCAGGACAAGAATGTTTCCTTGACGTCTTCAGGCTTGTGTCTAAAAATTAAACCATACGCATACTGTGATTGGAATAAGATTTTGAAATCAGTGCAACAAGACCATCAAGCTTGCGTCTTTGGATGGGGGGGGGGGGGGGGGGTAAAGATTAAAATTGAAGAAGTGGGTCCTGTTTCTATCTTCCCACCGTACCCCTCCCGGCAAAACCGCATTTCCAAAGCCCGAGGCTCTGGTCAAAAAATAAGGCTGCCAACGCATGTAACATACGCTGTTATACGAATGCTCAAGGCTGCTATAAAATCTTTACTCTGAGGTTGCTCGGAGCTCAAGAGACCATAAAGGCCAGTCACGGACTATCACGCTATCCTTGGTCTCGTCCCAGCTCAATTTTTTAATTTTTGAATCTAAATCCGGAAACCAAATCTAATCCTCCCCCCCACTACCCTTGGAGGAACTCGTGGAGGCGTGGGGTGGGTCAGTGCGATGAAGTGTGGAACAACATCGTGCTCTAAATCACAAACTTGACCTCAAAAAACGCTATTAAAAGATGCTCGCAATTCATCGCCGGGTTTGATTCATTCTATAAACCAAACCTTGGAGACATTATTTCAGTATTTATTGTCTATTTTCACTATATATATTGATTCAGTGTCTGTTATTTACGTCTTTACCCTCCTAATGTATGGTAGATTAATATCAAACTAAAAAATAATAATAAAAAGAGTGCACATCTGTTGAACATGATTTACAGCATGATTTTCTTGCTGATCTTAGTCTTGGAAAATGCTTACATAATGTACTAGCTAATATATATATATTATTGTTAATATGCAAATTAATCGCTCCAAAACTATGCCGGTACATTTATAGTGATTTATAAACTAAATATTTAAATGTAGATAGAATTTTTTTAAGGATTTCTGTTACCTTGAAACCACTCCAATAAGTCTTGCTACATTTTCTCCCAGCACATTAGTGGTGATGTCTCTAACTCGAGCCTTCCCTGCCCGTCCGAGGCCCACAACAGCAATGCCTAAAGGTTTGGACATCATTCACGCTACGGCGACGTTTTCAATAGGCAGAAAGTTTTGCTATAGTCTAGTGTGCCGGTCCGACCAACTAAACTAAACTGACCCTGTGAAGTGCTTGTCTTTCTGTCTTATTACGTAATCCTGACGAGATTAACTGAATGTGAGAGGCGACCGATTAAATATCGATTGATTATCGGATAGCTATCGATCGATAAGTCCAATCGATTGACTTTGAAGCACATGCTTTGTTGTTGTGCCGAAGACAAGAAAGCCCGCGAAGTGAAGGGTTAGGATTTTCATTGGAAATTATTCTAAAATGGAGACCGAATTCATGAAAATAGTTCGTCTGGAATATGTGAAACTCCGTGAAAATGCACAGCATCAGAAGAAAGAATCTTGCAAGGTTTGTTCGAAGTAGTTTAGCTTGGTTGAATGAAGTTCCAAAGTCAGTTCCTAAATGTAGTTCTTTCCTTTTGTTTATTTGTCTGGTCTTTTTGACTTACTGCTAAAGTACAAAGAGTTTTCTTAATCGAATAAGCTATAGAAAGGAGTTAAATTATCTGCTTGTGTATGGAAAAAAGATCGTTTCTAACCGTGTTGTTTCGATCTGCTTATATTTTTATATGAGATAAGTAAACTTAAGAATTTGGCATGCCGAGTTTGAATGACAAATTCGTGGATGGTTTGAGAATAACGTACAAGAAAGCTTATTCAGGGCCATAACATACTAATGATAGGCTCTTACAAAGTTTTGTGTGTGTTTTATAGAGAAACTTCACGGCAAATCGACAAAAAATACGTGAACAGTTGAAGAAAAGAAAGCAAATAAGCAAAGCCGTTCCATCTTGTCCTCTGCTTTCTCCATCCATCTCTACAGATCAAACACATGCTGTAACCAAAAAGGTAGGTATGCAGCAAGTTACGGCAAAGCTACCATGTTGGTGGTAATAAGCTAAGCTAAGGATTTCAACAAACAACATTTGTTACTGTGCTGACACTAACAAGCAGAATGTGACCAATCATAATGTAGATTAAAACCCCAGAGCCAATCAGGAGAGAGCAGAATCAGAAGCATACTTTATTCTTTACTGAGTCCGGTATCCTAAAAATCGTGTGTTCTGATTGGCTGTTGGAGTGAGCAGTATTTTCTCTCTGACCAGGGTCAGGTACCCTGGGATAATACCACAAAACAAATTATTGCAAAACAAGTGGGAGCGATGAGTGGTGTAGTAATGAGAGCGCTTGTCTTTCACTAATGTGACCCAGGTTGGAGTGGTATATGAGTAGAATTGCTTGTTGGTTCACTTCTGTGCTTCAAAGATTTTTTACAGTTTCTCCAGTTTTCCTCTTGCAAAAATCAACTTCTAAATTCCAATTGGAATTTCAGAGGATGAATAGCTTCAGACTTGTAGAGATGCCGCTGTTAAATCCCATTTATTTATTTTTTATTTTTTTACAAGTTAAAATATAAATGGGGGGGGGAAAAAAAAAAAAAGTTATTTACCATCATAAAGTCAGTTCAGATTACTAAGGAAAACTGTACCGTCGGCTTTGAAAAAAAACCCATGACCTAACAGCCTTGGTCCATATATTCAAGACCTCTGTTGCAGTTCTTCCTTAAATAACCTTTATAACCGCATCCAATCATAGGCATTCATTCTGAAAAGTCATTGATAACATGTAGCTAGCTCACAGACAGACAATAAGGCAAATAATTGCTTGTGAGACACTAACAAATCACAATATTTTGTGATCACTGAGTTCAATAATTGTTTTATCATGCAAATTATTTTTTTGTGTTTTGGCTGCTTTTGTTTTCTATCAAACATGCCAAGTCCTTTTCTGACAGGTCAGGAAGTGAGCCATGTTGACAAATGCAACCTTACTGTGCGTGAGCAGACCATTATTTGCAGCAAAACGGCTTTACACCGTAATGTGCATGAGCAGACCATTATTTATAGGAAAATGGCTTTACACCGTAATGTGCATGAGCAGACCATTATTTGTAGGAAAACGGCTTTACACCGTAATGCGCATGAGCAGACCATTATTTGTAGCAAAATGGCTTTACATCGTAATTTGCATGAGCAGACCGTTATTTGTTAGCAATTATTTGCAGTTCTCTCAATTAATCAAAATGACGGAAAAATAATTTGAATGATAATATACATTACTTAGCAGATGATTCTGGTGACTGAAAAGAGTGATAATAGTATCTAATATATACATGTATTTTTTCTCCTATATTTTTAGTGTAGCATTGTCAGCGGCTTCAATCATCCAACCCAGCACACTTTACTAAGAATCATGCCTTATTTACATCCAATACCTCAGTTTTTCACCTGGTCTCAACTGCAACAAAACTTTATGGTGAGTTTCACTGTACTGGTATCATTCAATCATTATTTTAGTTTAGCAACAATAATATATTATAGTAAACCTCAGTAGACCTTACTGTATTCATGGTTGTGCAAAGTTTTCCCATTACGTAACACATGTTATTCTCTAGAGAATAAGATTCATTGTTTGAGTTGTATCCATATCAATGTGTCTTCTCATGCACAACCATAAAACAAAGAAATGGTACTCTAGGGAATAACATGTGGTTTCTAATAGGAAAACATTGCACCATGATTAATACTGTCTATAATATAGAAACCTGGAATGTACTTTGGGTTGATCTAAGTCAGAATGGCTAGCTCACAGATCAAATGAGAATTTCATTGCAACCCTTAATGTAGCACAATACTCCCGTTTCGAGTTCTCTTTTACGCTGTGTTAGCCTCAAAACCGTGTAATATATTCTTTTATTCAGTAACAGCCCGTGGAAATTCAAGAGATCTGTGTGTGAAGAAGACAATAAAAATACTTTGAAATTTCACGAGTTTTATCTAAATTTCTGCATAATTTACGCACAATTGAGGCTAACACAGCGTAAAAGAGAACTCGAAACGGGAGTATTGCAAGGTTTGAAATTTGTTTTCAAAACAGGTAGAAGATGAGACTGTTTTACATAATATTCCATACATGGGTGAAGATGTTCTTGATCAAGATGGGTCATTTATAGAAGAACTTATCAAGAACTATGATGGAAAAGTACACAATGCACATGGTAAGTTATTGATGGGTTGCAAGCATTCCCAAGAGGGTCAAATTAAACCAATCCTGTTGTTGATTGAAAATTAGAGCCAATCAGGGGAGACCACAATCAGTAGCATTGTGACCTAAACCAATCACAATCTTTCATTCCCACTCATTGTTGATAACATCCAAGCTGTTGTTCAAATACATAATTAGGTCTTGACTTCATGACTTGCTCCTGATTGGCTAAGATGAGTACTGTATGTTTGGTTTTCAATCTACAATATCATTGGATATAAACTTTGTAGAAGTTAGTGTTTCAACGATAGTGGTTTTTGTACAGTATGAGTGGGAAATTTATGGTACTGACTTACAGCACATACAAAGTACAACATGCCGTAACATTGAAATGGCTTCCCATTGTCTTCCTGTAAATCATCCAATCACAACATGTATATACAGTTACTGAAAGATGCAGTATGGCATGGCTACAGTATGGCTACAAATTTGCCATACCATATCAGACTCGCACAAAAATTGCTCTAACATTATTTCATTTCAATATAATTATTTCCTGCATTCGTCATTCATCTTTCAATTTATTCAATTTCAATGTTGTAGTGTTTGATGAGTACACCCTGACTGACATCTTACTGGTGGAATTGATTGACAATGTCATGAAAACTATAAAAGACAAAAAATCAGAAAAGAGTAGTGAAGGTAAAGTACAATGTAACACATCTCAGACTTCTAGAATTGGGAGGAATAAATGTAATTATACATTGAATTTCAATAGATTTTATAGAGAAAGGTTTATTATTATTATTATTTCTTTATTTAAATTTCTAGTCATTCTAGCACTTTCGCACTAATTGGGGACACTTAACACTCACACACACAACCACTACATTTGATATTCTATGCACACAACGCTCACTCACATGTTGATTTTTACTGGAGGGAGGAAACCAGAAAACCTGGAGAAAACTAGACTGTGAACAGTCCCTCTTTTCCCTCCTAACTCAGTCGAATCGGGTTTTTTCCTGCCTTGGACGCACGGAGAGTGGGGGGGAGTTTGAAGCGGCACGCGGGGAGAGGAAAAGTAGGGACTGTGGACAACACACAGAGAAATGAATTACTGCCCCTTTTTCACACTTGTCAAATACTTGTCAATGACGGCTCCGGCTAGTCTAGGATATGTTTATAATACCGTTCAACACAACTGACTTTTCGCTGATAGTTTTACAGTTATACAATAAAGTTTGAATTAAAATTACTTTCAAAAGTACGAACATGTGATATTCTTGAGACACCAAAATATATTTATAAATAAAAGTCATAACTGGAACCAAAAGAAACCGCGAACCATAGTTTCCCCTCAATTAACTATGCGCGAACCAAGTCAATTGTGTGTGAATTATATTTGTTCGGTGTTTCTGGGGATATCTTGAATATATTTTTCCTTAATTCCTGTGTCCAGCTGACTGGTATTTTGCGCCTAAAGTTGTAGGAATCTGATTTCCCCTTGAAAGTATGAGCCGATACGAAAAGAAGAGCCGAACTCATCAAACAATTTATACTGTTCTTTGATGCAGGCTTGTTGAGAAGCTTGAGGTCGCACAAGAATCACTGCTCTCCTTTGCAGGGCTCCATTTAATATCAGTGTTCGTATTAATCTCCCTCCCCATTGACGACTGTGGAGCAAGATTCGACTACGGGTCGACTATAAAACACGCAAACACGTCTGTCTTCTCCATTCGGCCGCTCGATCGTTGATCATTTAGAACGAATTCACCAGCGAATTACAGTAGGTTTGACTGCCGCTGCGATCAGTTTTCGCTCTGACATAAGTTTCGGTTTTCAAGAAAGATTTTAATTTAAAAACTCGGCGGCTCGAAACAGTGATGCTTTAATATACTAGTAATCAGGTGGATTTGGAGTATAGCTTTCCACCTTGACAGCTCGTTGACAGATGGATCATTTTCAACCAATGGGAATTTTGCGTTGTGTGGGCAACGCGTAATTCATTTCTCTGTGTGTTGTCCACAGTCCCTACTTTTCCTCTCCACGTGTGCCGCTTCAAACTCGCCCCCACTCCCCGCGCGTCCAAGGCAGGAAAAAACCCGACTCGACTGAGTTAGGAGGGAAAAGAGGGACTGTTCACAGTCTAGGAGAAAACCCTCATACTACAGATTTCACCGAAGTGTGGCACACGCTAAACAAATTGTCTGCGTATTTGTGTGCTAGACATGTGCGACTCCGCACACGTCTAGCACACAAACATCAACATTTTAGTCTGCATTCCTTTCTCCACGGGTTGGCATCCTTTTGATAAGTTGTAGAGAAGAAAATTATCAAAAGGATCCCGTGGGGAAAGGAATGTAGACTAAAACGTTGATGTTTGTCAGCAGAGTCGCGCACATCTGGCACACAAATATGCAGACAATTTTATTAGTGTGTGAAATTTTTGGTGAAATCCATATTATGTGCTATGACTGTTCATGCTTTTCCAGATCTGAGCTGAAGTAAAAAATGTATCTTTTCCAGGTAAAGAAAATGAAGAAGAAGAAGTTACTCCAATGGAAACCACATCGTCAGAAAGTAATGAGACTAAAGAGCCTGACAAAAAGGAAGAGAAGGAAAAAAAGACTGATGTTGACTCTCCTCCTGATGAAGTTTTTCAAACTATCGTAAACATGTTCCCAGAAAAATCCTGGACCATTGATGACATTAAAAATAGGTCAGATATCAATCATACATAGATTTATATTATCATTTATGTTTCTTATAGTTAGTGAAGTGTAAACCAGTGATTGGCTAACAGTCAGCTTGAGCCATGTCATTAAGTGCACATTTAATGCCCTGGAACCAGTTGTATTAAGCCTGGATAAACTTATCCACCGGATAAGATTTATCCAGTGTATATAATTTGTATAGTTTTTATCTGCTGGATAAGGATTTATTCGATGGATAGCGCTATTCAGGCTTCGTACCACCTGCTCCTGCTTATAAGAATGGTTGCTAAGACAAGAGGTTGGATATTGCACAAAAAAGGATTTGAACTATCCATTTAGGGATTAATTACAAGAAATGAGTAACTGAGTGTAAAAATTAATGTGTGTCTATTAATGTAGGTATTTTGAAGAAGTCAATCGCAAGAAAGGTCTTCTTCCTCCTGAGTGTACTCCAAACATTGACAGGTCAGTTTTCATGTGTTTTTTTCCCTCTAAAATAAACGTTTGTGATTGAATAAATTTGACAAACATGAATTTTTGACAAATATTTGTGTTACACAGCTCAGAAGCCCAGTCAGTATCCAGAGAACAGAGCTTGCATTCCTTTCACATGTTGTTTTGCCGTCGATGTTACAAGTATGACTGCTTCATGCATGGTATGTGTGTTTTATGTGGATTTATTATATCACTTAGACACAGTAGTATGTGAGCTTTGATTGATCAAGAACTGTGTTAGTGGACAGAGCACAGTTCCTGATACCATCCACACCTGTGCAGTTTTTTTCTGTGTTGATAGTGAAGTCAATAGTGAGTGGCAAAAATGGACTTTCCACAATATGAAGACTGGTCAAGGACCTTAATACATACAGTGGTGAGGTGTTAATGGTTTTTCAATTGTTTGTTCCCTCCAGGTTGGAAGCCCTTGCCAAACTTAGCAAAAAGAAAGGTAAGGCCATTTTATAATATCTACTGTACTGTACTACCCAAACTCTTTCTGCAGGGCCATAGCAAGGTTAAGAATATTGGGGGGCTCTAGGCCCTGCAGGGCCCTCTCCCTTCTATGGGCTTGTGTTTAATGTCAACGAACAGCTGAAATTATTGGAGGGGCTAGGCCCCCAGTTCCCCTCTCCTAGCTATGGCCTTGTTCTGAGATATTTCTAATGTGTCATTGATTCATGTAGTCATTCATATTAAGGCAGGGACATCTAAGACTACATATGAAAACGATTTTTTTCTCTATGATTAGACCTTGTGATTGTTTAGGACAAACTTTGTGTACAATAGATATCTAACTTGGGATTAAACCAAGTTCTCAAAAGAAAACCCACATTCAATGCAATTGCTTTTAGGGTTGAGCATCTATTATGCAGGGAGTGATTTTTAAGTCTGCCAGGACTAAAGCTCATAAGTAAAGTGATTAACATTAGAATTGGAGTTATGAGGATCAAAAAACTCTTAACACATTAATGAGGTGTGGTAAACCCACTCGTGTTCCCCTCTATGTACTGTAGGTAAGCTTATTCCATCTTTTTCATCATCAGAGCCCTGTTGATTTACCAGAATCTTCTCCATGTGGGACTGACTGCTACATGCATCTCAAGGTTAGTGGTTAATATGGCAGAAGCTCTCCTTGCATCTGCTCTCATAAGCAACCAGTTCTAGTTATGACTACCATTATGAAATCAACTGTCACTCTTAAAAAATCTGTAAATAAAAGCTGTCCTAACCAACCACTTACTGGATAACCACACCCACTTTTGTAAATTACCAACCAGTGCTTTCCTTTGGTTAGAAAGGGGTAGAAATCCTATGCCGCAAGTTCTTTACCAGAGTTTTTAACTTTTCTTATATATAGTCTCATTATTTCCTTTTTTCTTTGCTTGGTAATGACTTAGGCTAAGTCGAAACGTTGCAGTTTACAGCTGTATATATTTATCTATTTTTTTAACCATGTTACATAGTATTTTATCGCAATTTTTTATAGTCAAATTTTTAACTTCAGTAAGGGAAATAGACCCCTTTCAGAGTAGCTCAATTTAGAGGACAACACAAGTTTCAATTCTCATAAGAGTAATCTTTTGTTCTTCAAATTGAGCTGCTTTGGGAATATTATGCAAGGATCTATTAAAGTATTGAATTTTCTTTTACCATGTCTAGAGTACTACTGGTAGTCCTGTCAACTCACCTGGCAAAACTGAAGTCACGCCCAGGAAACGAAGCAGAGGGAAGAGTAAATCAGGCCCCCAACAACAAGGTCTTTCTACTCCTGTAGCTAGTGTAAGTTAAAATAAACAAATTCGTAAAAACATCTGTTATCTTACAGGGCTCGAAATAGGAAACAATTATAGCCTGCCAGTCCAGTAAATTTTGCCTGCCTTTTTATTATTTTCATTTTCCATTTGGCAGTTCACCGTAATTTTTGCCTGCCAAACCTTAAGTTTTGCCTTGCTTTTGGCCATTGGCAGGCCGCTATTTCGAGCCCTGTCTTAGTCTCCAAGGGTAAATAGATGTCAAAATAAGTTGTGCAAAAAGATAAATTGATAGTTTTTGATTAAGATTTTTTTTTACTTTTGAAATGCAGCAGATCTTAGATATTGAATTGGTTTGTAGATGCACATTCCTCTTCTTGCACAGAAATTTTGAAGATTTCTGTTGGTTAGATGTATTACCCCAGAAAATTTATACTGTCTTGGAGATGGTATTTACCATATTTTCCAGAGGTATCCCTGGCAAGGAGAGGGATCCAATTCTCAAGATCAATATCTATTACTGGCTAAACTAAAGATAAATTTCACTCACAACAACTTTTGCAATATTTGACCTTTTTTGGACATTATTTTTAGGCTTGCAAGACTCTTTAAAGGTTTAAAACATTGCTGCAATTTAAGTTTTCTAGACGATACATTCTTTCATTATAACGAAGTTTATATTCTTGATTTTTAACACAGCCATCCAAACCTGATTCTCGGCCGTTAGTGGATTCATCTGAGTGGACTGGAGCTGAGTTGTCCCTTTTCCGTGTGCTTAGAACAGTGTATTTCAATAATTACTGCACAATAGCCAATCTGGTTGAAACCAAGACTTGTAAAGAGGTCGGTAAACATGTGCTTCTACTGAGACCTTTTTAGCTTGGGCATATTGTTTTCCCATTTCAGACCACTTGTCATTCCCAAGAGTATCATTTCTTTGTTTTTTGATTTCACATAAAGAAGACACATGAATATGGATACAACTCAAACAAAGAATCTTATTCTCAAGAGAATGACACTTGGTCTGAAATGGGAAAACGTTACACCCAAGCTAAAAAGGTTGACTATTGAATATACTCTTTTTTATCTTTCGCGTAGCACCATTTTTGATGTGGTCTCTGTGGTTTAGATTCGGTAGTTCAACGTAGTGACGATTGTTGTTCATTGTAATTGTTTTCCATTGATAATATGATTGCAGGTTTATCAACATGCACAAGTAGAATTAACCGAACCACTTCCTATGACAGATGAACAAAACAACACTCCACCCAGAAAACGAAAACGAAAACACAGGTACATGTTGATTAATCGGGGCTGTGCACTTAGACAGAACACCAGAACAGGAATTATAGGATGAGAAACATTAAACAGCATAAAATATTTGACAAAATTATGATCATTTTAAGATTTCTGGCACAATAGCTTATAGGCACAAAGTATTGAAAGGATGTTGTTTGCGACTGTACTGACTGAAGATAGAAATGGGTACTAATTTTGCAATGCCCCAAGCAGTGTGTATGCACGTATCTTTAAGGGGGGGGGGGGGGGGACGGTCAATATTAGATGATAGGTAGTATTTAGGAGGCCAGTAATGTGAATCAGTAATTGATCAGAAAATTTTGTTTAAATCTATACCCAAAAGATTATTCATTATCTGTTTTGTTGTTATCTTTTATCAGGATGTGGTCTCTTCACTGTCGCAAGATTCAACTAAAGAAAGGTAACGACGAAAGCAACCTTAATTTAAGATTCCTTATCCACATTTGTACATTCATGTCCTAATACACCTTTCCCGAATGGGTTTTCTATCCATAGCTTCTTACAGTCTGTATTGTCCACTCCAGCCTCACCTTAAATCTAGGTCTTTAGCATTTCCCCATAATATATTACAATACAGCCATTAAGCTGATTGGATGACTGGGCTGTCCTACTGTAAATCCAGTCTGACTGTCCATCTAATCAAATTGACTGAGCAGTATTGCGCTGTGGATTTGCTGATGATACATGTAATTATTGCTCCGCATGTTCAAGGAAATCTACTCGTGGAAATCGTTTTGTCTTGAGCAACATTAGTTTCAGCTCGTGTGATTGTAGCCCCCAGTAACTATTTTTTACTTTGTTTTACCTCGATTCTAGACAGTGCATCAACCCATGTGTACAACTATATCCCATGTGACCATCCAGGGCAGCCTTGTGATCAAACATGTATCTGTGTGATGACACAGAACTTCTGTGAAAAATTCTGTCAGTGTAATAATGAATGTAAGTAAACTAGCCATCTCACCACTAAATACACCGATATGTAGTAGGGACACAAGCTGGCCAAGCTTTGGGGACAGTTTTCTCTTGTGCTCCTTTTTTATGTATAATCTTGTTTGGCAAGGGCTAATTTCGGTCCCTGCATGTTTTTGCCACACGTTATTGGAACCTCAGGAAAATATGCTCCATATTGCATCATTTTTTCTATGCTTGTTTTTGATGCAAGATATAAATGAATGGACATTGTTTGTGATCACATAATTATCCTTTGACATCTTTCTTACCAGGTATCAGTGCACAGTACATGTACCCTAGTCTTCTGGGATCTTAATCATTTGATATTGTGAAATGCCTGCCCCTCCTGTCCCTGCCTTACTGCGATTCAAATATTCTGTGAACTCGGACATTTCAACAGCTTGTTGTGAAATTGTTTTTTTGCTGCCATCAATCAAAAACAATCATTCGGTGCCTTTTATATTTTTGACTGGCAGCAGTGAAAAACCAAATTCCAATGGGAAACTCGCAATTACCAAGTTTGCAGAATTGAGAATTGCAGAAATTTCTTTATGGGAAAAGAGCCTTATTGCATAATGAACAATTGTAAGGGTGCTGCTATCTTATAAGGGGAATTTTATTCATTTGGTCCCCTATAATGTCTATTCAAGTTGCACTTTGGCTATGATCTTGAGGGATCAGGGGATGTTTAACTAATGGATGTGCACTTATTTTATTCCAGGCCAGAACCGTTTCCCTGGCTGTCGTTGTAAAGCACAGTGTAACACCAAACAGTGTCCATGTTTCTTGGCTGTCAGGGAGTGTGACCCTGATCTCTGTTTTACTTGTGGTGCCGGTGAGTTGACTAATCCTATTTATGTACATTAGAAATCGTTTACATCAAGAAGGTGGGGGGGGGGGGGGGGGGGCAATGTACCATTTTCCTGCCATATCTACAGCAATCTCACATGAGTTAATGAAATTTCAGTGGATGTCAATATCAACCCTTTTTGGGGGTGGGGGTGGGGAAGGGGATGGCGGTCAATCCACATGGAAAGATTTGTAGTGAGTGTGTCCCCCATACAATTCCCTTCCCGTGTGTCAGCAATTTTCCTGGGACGAAGTTTTTGTTGTGGGAAAAAATTCATGCAACATGACCCATCACATCTAATGGCTTTAATATGCCCTGGGCAGTATCGTATCGTTTATCTGTATCGGCTTTGAGTCAAAAACAAGAGTTGACTTTATCTGTAGACCCCTTGAAGCACTTCAGAATGCAGCTCAAAACAATAGGTTCCAAGAACAAAACAATAGGTTTTGATTCTCTGGAGATTAAAATTCCTTTGTTTTGTCCTCCAAATTGTGCTGCTTTGACGTCATGTTCAAGGGGTCTATAGAGAGGTACCTTTGCACATTCAGACTGAACCACGAGAAACAATCTCCTTGTGTCAAGTGAATAATGTTTTCTTGTTCTTTATTCCATGTAGACAATTTTGAGGAAAATGCCGAGATTTGCTGCAAAAATGTTAGCCTTCAACGAGGACAGAGAAAGGTAAGGTTTTTATTTCATGTCGAATATTTATATTTTATTGTTATAAAGTTTCTTTTTATAATGGCAATCTGTTGAATAGAAGATATCAGGTTGTGAGGGGTTAGGGTCAGTTTTGTGACCCATTAGCCTCGCTTATATAAATTTCTGAAAAAATGAATATTTATTGGAGGCTCGACTGTGACAACAGCTATTGAATTTAGTATGATTATGATGTATGATGTTTAGCACACTTACGTACAATGTACAATACTCAAAGGCCCGAGAGGTGGTTAGTGTAGAAACTCAGTGAAGGTGGTGACTGCGTCACTGCCAGGGTTTCGTTACGGTCTCAGTGTGTCGGCTATTACGCCCCTGAAGTGTGGAGAGCGGGACCACCATTTAAAGTGAACATCTGAAAGTTATAAAACCATTTGTAGAGGTAATTACAAAGGCAGCACTTTCTACTCAGTTATTTTGAGAACCTGAGTGTTGGTCCGGCTGGGGAACGGAGGGATAGAGAGGGGTGCAGAGAGGAAGAAGTATATAGGAATAAGTATTTCGTGTGAGTCACATTAAGGTGTGGTCTCAAGCGTTTTTGAGTATCATATACAGTAGGATTCGTATATGCCATTTGTATCTGGTAACGTGTCTGGTAATGCTAAATACTGGTAATTTTTGTGTTCAGCATATGTTGTTAGCACCATCGGACGTGGCTGGCTGGGGTATATACATCAAGGAAGCCTGTAAGAAGAACGATTTTATTGGAGAATATTGCGGAGAGGTAAGTCAAACTCACAGATCGAAATGGAATTTAGGAGACAACAAACTCTACTCACATGTGATGCCAAGTACAGGAATCAAACCCAAGATCCCAGAGGTGAAAGCGAGGGGCGAATGCACTACTGCTACACCACCTTGCTGAATTTAGACCCCTTCCATCAATTCAAAATTACACCCAACTGTTTGCCACCTGGGCCAACACAAGGAAGTTTAGTAAAGATTGGAGCCTGCATCATGTTCTAATAAATAACTGAATTATCGATTTGTTCCAAGGTCATTTCACAAGACGAAGCTGATAGGCGTGGCAAAGTTTACGATAAATACATGTGTAGTTTCTTGTTTAATCTCAATAATGGTAAGATCTCTTTTATTTGATATCTTTACTATCTACTACCATGACATACATGTAGGGCAAATTGCGTGACGATGCCGGGTTGTGCTCTTCTTAAAAGACTATCATCCAGTAAATGGGACCATCATGATGTTTTTTTTTACACATTCTTAAAGCAAAACCATTATATTCTTTAAGCAAAGGAAAAAATAACGCACAAACAAACTTTTAACTGAATTCTATTATCGAAATTCGTGGAAACTTGTCACTTGAAATAGCCCTAGATCTTCTTCTAAGTGTTTGGCGGTAAGAACTCGCTGATCCACCAAGTGTTTTCCCATCCATTCGTTTCATATTCAATATCGTTCTGATTCTAATTCGTTCCAATAAGACTCGAGGTGAATTAGACGGCGACAGACTAGCAGAAGAAATAACTTTATTTTAGGTACTGATTCACTACACTCATTTTTATAACCTCATGCGACACGTCACTTTTGATGTGTTTCTTTTAGATTTTGTTGTTGATGCTACTCGTAAAGGAAATAAGATCCGATTCGCAAATCATTCTATCAGCCCCAACTGCTATGCTAAAGGTGAGTAATCATCAGTCCTAGTTGTCTAAGGGATTATCATTAATTATCTATTAATTTATTGATTATTTTACCATTCAAGTAATGATGGTTAATGGTGATCATCGCATTGGAATTTTCGCCAAACGTGACATTGAGAAAGGAGACGAGTTGTTCTTCGATTACCGGTGAGTTGACACTGAAATATCTGGTATAAAAATAATGAAATCTATAAAGAGAACCAACGGGGGAAAAACGAAAAAATAATTGACTGGTTCGTAGTCAGCCAGAGTAAAGTAAAGCGAATCGAAACTCCAGCATCAAATCACCAAGGAGACTGAAGCGTCAGGCAGACCCCTATTATAAAAGATAAGCAGTATGTGTACATACTTTAAACATGTACAAATCGTATCCCTCCCATTCTCGTGCACAGAGACCAAAACTCAACGAGCTCAATGTAGCTCAGAGCCTGCGTTCCTCCTGGTCAGCATTATACGCGCCTTTTGATTTTCCCAAACATGCGCGCTTCGTTTATCACACGTGCCCTCAGTAGCAATAAAGAGGATGATAGGTTTTCGCTGCATACTAACAGTGATCTGTTGTTACATTACAGATACAGCGCCACTGATGCTCTCAAGTTCGTTGGTATTGAACGAGATGTCGAGTTCGCTGTCCGATAAGTCACTTATCTGTCTGTCTGTCACATCAGATGAAGCCACTGATATATGTCTGCGCATGCCAGAAGAATACTCTGTCTGTCTGTCTGTGTGTTGATCGGCTCTTTTCCCAGGAATTTGATTTGAAATAACTCTATTGCTTCCTGTTGTCATGGTGAATCGCTTCCAACTCGTTTGTCACAGCACATTAAAGATGTAAATTAAACAAACTCGATCGCAATCACAGGGCAACCATACATCAAACAAATATATTCTACATTACTATCACTTGATTTGCATAGCATTATACTTCTAACGTTTATTAAACATTGTTTTTAAAAAATCTTATCCTCTTTCTCTTTCTTTCTCTCTTTCTTTCTTTCTTTCTTTCTTGCCTATAATCCAATGCATATATCTCATCTTCATTTCTCCTGCTGCTGTTGATAAAAAAACTCCTGTTATGAATTTCTCCACTGATAATTTGATTTTCAAAATTCATTAGATTCAAATTACCATAGATTGTTGGTATTCCGTTGGTCGCTGATCAAAAATATTCCTTTCATTCTTACTACCTTTTCATATAGTTACTAACTGTTAAATGGCTTTAATTTACCCTAACTTCATTTTAGAAGACTGCGTTATAATATAATTAGTTATTCAGAAGTTACTTTGCGATAAATAATTCAGTTTAGCTGGAAGAGTAAAGTGATAGGAAAGTTCACAGTGAATATTGAGTTCTGTTTAGACTAGGGGCTATTTGCGATGATGGATTCTCGAGGACCCAGCCATCAAGGGTTACACAGGGTATGGGAGTAATGACACACTGAATGCCGCTGAGATTAAATAAACCCTGTTGTAGCGCACTTGGTGGTCTCAAAACAATGCAAAGAGAGCTCACGGAAAGAAAGTGCCCTACCTGTAAACTCGAGAAAAATAGGTCTTGCATTTAGTAAATGAAGATAATTTATGAAAAACGGATAGAATATGAGAAGGCATGGATGGCATCAAATGAAATAATAAAAAAAGCCTTTAAAAGTTCATGTTCAAGAACAAAGTTGAAAGCCCGTAACAGTGCGAATGAATCAAAAAGAAAGAAATTCTGGATACTTGACCTTGATCTTATCCAAGAGAAAAGTTGAAAGTCAATATATATGAATAGAATATGAGAAAACAGATGGAATTAAGCACGAAGTAAACTTGACAGTTAATTACGGCTTGTAGGAATAAAAAAAAAGGAATAGAATATGGAAAAGGATAGATAAATCAGAAGAAAGGCATGAGAAATCAGTTAATATGATGAATCTAGAAAAAGTCAATTTGAAAATTCTTGTCCGGTATGTTAACGAATGGTTAATTTCAAAGAACAAAAACTATAGCTCGTACGAACCAGGATGACGAGAAAACTCAATCCGAACACCTGTTTTCTACGAATATTCCACTTTAATAGCGTTCAGAATTGAATTGATTTACACAAGTAATGATTAGTAATGAAATTAGAAAATTTATACTTTACTTTGAAAATATTTTAAATCTGAGTCTATTTACGTTGCGCATATTAGCTATTTCGAAGTTGAGGAAAAGAAAAGACTGGGTCGAGTTGGTATTGCTGTGCATTGTGGGACTGCTTTGCCATTTTTACGACGCCTAAAACAGTCCCACAATGCACTGCAATGGCAACTTTACCCAGTCTTTCTGTCAACATCAGAGTGCTATAAATAAATTATTATTTACAAATTCGTAGGCTATACAAGGTTAAATTGATTTTTGACTCTCAAATGATTGTCTTATCAGACTTGAATCTAAAATATAGAACATAGAAATCTAATGAATAAAGGTACTAGGTACTAGGCTACTCACGGACCGTATATGTAACAGTCATCTGGTGGCACCGGCCAAGCAACCAAATAAAGGTGCTTCTCGTACAAGACGCAGAATTTCTTCGTTGTAATATAAATTCTCCAGAAAGGTTAGTTCAAATATATTCTTTAAATTTTCCACCATAATTATTTGTTTTCACTTCCCCTTTCAAGCGATGACTTTTGAAGCTCTTATTCAGCATTATAACGTTAAATACTGCCGGGAAATGTGTTACAACCTACAAAAGAATTTCCCTTTTTTCCATTCATCCTTCCTTCAGCGCTTTCGAAACTTTGAGAAAATTTTTATGCCTTTCGTGCGAGGCCTTTATAGAAATTTAACCTTAATCCAATTCGGTAAATTTTTGAGGTAATTCAATTTGTTTAGTCATGTCAGTCAGTTGCAAGTCGAACCGACTGTAAAAAGATGACATATATGACAGTAATAGGATTAAAAAGTCATTGATTGAAAAGAGAAAAATTAAATCCTATATACCTCTGACTTCAGTGAACTACGCCTCTTCTTCTAACTGGTTAGCCTTCCCTCGCTTTAGTGGTTTACAATTTTACTGCCTCTATTTTTTTAGTATATATATGATAATTTCAAAATCCCAGAGTTATTTAGAGTTATCCTTCAATCCTTGTCCTTCAATCCTTGTCCTGACTTAAATTAGCCCGGTTGTTTCAGGGTTTCAATGATTTGATGGGATTTTTTTTCCAGCCTTTTTTTCCTTTTCGTACTCAAAGAAACTCGTCCCATTTCCAATAATATATACTACAACATGGTTCATTAAACCTTTATAAAAATATACTGATATATATAGTATTCTACATGCCTTTTGCTCATCGGTTAATAATGGATTTCATTAGGCTATTCATCTCGGTGAACATTGTTTATGATCAGTCTTGAAAGTAATCTCTCAGCCCACAACGTAACTAAATATTAATAGGTGCGCAACACCTCTAAAATCTCTGATCAGGCTGATTTCACTAATCTATTGATATTAAAAATCGAAAAACTCGTACAAGTGCGAGCAAATTCCATACCAGAGTTTTGAAGAAAATTACCAAGGAGCTCAAATTTAGACGATAATTACCTTATTAGTGAGCCCGACAATAAGTTTTTTTCCCCAACCTTTGTATTCCAGAAAATACATTAATTATTGATATGGAGCTAGTAATTCATTTTTTATTTATTAAAATGGATATCAGCCATTTGTTCAGATCCGAAATTGGTTTTATTTTCTCAGTTCAGTTTTATACCTCAGCATTTTTTTGTAATACTCAAGTAAAGTCGATGCTACTAATGAGCCGCCTGTTCGTACCTCAAATGTTTTATTTAAAAAATCCTTTCAAGTTTTATCGAACCCTGAAACAACCTCTGGGCTTATCAAGTCAGGGCGCGGCTAACTCACACACCGAATTAGAATGTAGCGTGTTGGGTTTTGCTGGGGGATCGAGGAAAACCGGACTGAGAACCCCGGAGAAAAATCCTCTTGTATCGTCATTGACTTTAGCAACCGGTGGAGATTTTTTCTTATTCATCAGTTATTCCTGCATAGCACATCATAGCCTGTGTTATACTAATATTCTTATTGATTGTTTTTCAGCTAATAATCTCAACACAGCAGTAGCTCATCTCCTGTTGTTTCAATTATACCCCAAGGGCGTGGTCGTGTGATATCATCCTAAGCTCCTGATATGTATTCATGAGAACCATGTTGTGATCCACCGCCAACATCACTAATCACAGGAAACAATACCTCTCTCTCGTAATACGCATTCATTTGTACGGCTGGTATATAAACTTTGTTATTTTGTTTGGAATAATAGAAAAATCGAGTCCAGTACAATGTGTTTGATTTTAAGCCTGATTTAATATTTTTTTAGATAGAATTTTTCAATTTTTTTCCTACCAAGCCAGAACTCAAGTCCTGCAGCCCATGTTTAGTTTCATTACTGCTGGCGCGTCAGGTAATACATTAAAGAATTCACACGCAAACCTAGTTTATTTTTCGTTAAACATCTTGGGGGGTGTTTTGTAAGCATTCGACAAGTTTCTTGCCACATCAACCAAAAATAATAAGTTCATCCCGGCGACTCGAATTCCCTTTAAATAAATTAGTTAAATTGTTCGTTCTTCAAGGATTTGAATAGAAGGCAGACCACACATGAATTCATATATTCTTATTACATTCGTTCTTACTGTGATTCTCAATATATTCTACGGACTCTGTAGTCGCGAGTTTCCCGTTGGAATTTTGTTTTTCACTGCCGCCAGTCAAAAATAAAAAAGGCACCTACTGATTAGTTTTGATTGACGGCAGCGAAAAAAACAATTTCACGACAAGCAGTTGAAATGTCCGAGTTCTCAGAATATTGAAAACCGCAGTAATGGCAAGCGCAGAATCGTCGTCGCGACGAAGTAAGTTATGGTGGACGTCAATCAAGGCGTATCCATGACATTACATAGGCACGTGACCTGGAGATCCCCGCTGGCTTATCCTAAGTTCGACAGGATCCTGCGCGCACTTTGGTACACAAGAGCGACACCCGGGGGGGGGGGGGGGGGGGGCCCGGGGAGCGACAACGGATTCATACGGCACTATTCGCTGTTGATTAATCTTAAAGGCGATTTCTATTATTTTTTATAGTCGAATTATTTTCTAATGCAGGTAATCCCCTGGCCATGGCTGTCGTAAAGTACGAGAGGATACGAGAACCCAACAAAGTGTACGTCAACCCAAAGGCCAAAGCAGGCTTCCTTTCCCGCATCACCTTCTGGTGGATGAACGGTTTATTTCTCACTGGAAGCGAACGTCCTCTAGAAAACCATGATCTCTATCCATTATTAGAAGAAGACAGGACTGAAAAACTCACCGAAAAACTACAGCAAGAATTCAACAAACTCAAAGACTTACCAGGGAACAAGAGAACTCGTTTACTTAAGGCCCTTATCTATATGTTCCCAGGGTACTTATACGTGTTTACGATATGCGCCGGCTTGACGGGTGCCCTGTGTAATGTTCTACAGCCAGTTTTCCTTAGTCTACTGTTGTCTCAGCTTGTACAGCCTTCACCTTTAGTCAGCTACAAGTGGTGTTATATCTATGCCATAGGGATATGTGTTTGTTCGTTGATAAGGTGTTTAGTGTTACAGCAGTTTGCTGAACGGAACCTCTTGACAGCGATGAGATGGCGAGTGGCGACCATTGGCATGATCTTCAAAAAGGTATGTCATTTTTGACCCGTACCAACCCATAGACCCCTTGCAGCATGTCGGAATGCAGCTCAATTTGTAGGTGAGACAAAACAATCGGTTCCAATTATCAGGAGATTGAATTTTTTTGTTTTGAGCTGCTTTGATATCACGTGAAAGGGGTTATACTCCTGTACGTTGTACATTCATTCATTATAACCATTTTATATGTAGGTCTCAGCCAGTTTCCTTACATCTTGATACCATTACTACCAGATTCCTTTAGTTCCTTTTGTTGGTCAGATACAAAACATTTACCCAAAGGAGCCCAAACAATTTTTAAATGAAAAAAGGATTCTAATCTAGAAGTAGTATCAGGACGGGAAACGTCTGGAATTTTGGTTGACTTTTTGCCGGAGGAAAGTGCCTCAGAAAATCGACTAAAATTCCAGACACTTTCGCATTTGGCTTGTGCGAACAAAATTTCACCCATCAGACTTCGCAATGATTTGATGAATGGAAGGTATAAGGCCATACTTGTGCAATTATCTTGATTGCTCCTAGCGCGAACCTCTCTTTACGCACCCTTCCCTTTGAACCCTCGGCCCACCAATAGAAGGTACCTTCCCTTGCATGAAGCAATGACAAATTCCCGGCTTATCAGAATCATTTTTTTTCAGCTCTTACTCCTCAGTGAAACAACCATAACCAACGTTTCTTCTGGGTTAGTTCTTGATCTTGTCTCAGGCGACGTTCAACGCTTCGATAAAGTGTGTTTCCTTGCTGGTTACCTTGCTCTTAGTGTACCGGAAGTCGCAGCCGTGATATGCTTCATGTGGTACCTGATTGGCTGGAAGTCACTATCAGGTGCTCTATTCATGTTGTTACTAGTATCTTATTATTCTGTTATGGGAGGACTGTGTGCTGCGCTCAGGCTCAAGATGGCCAAGATAACAGACCGGAGGCTTGGGATCATGGGATCTGTGGTGTGTGGTATCAAGGCTATTAAGATGTATGCCTGGGAGTGGCCCTTCAGAGACATGGTGCAGGAGGTTAGAAGGTATGTTGTGTAAACAGGAGGCACGTACATGTTACTTCATCGCCGTTATGTTGGTGGTCAGTTAACAGAAGAGTTCTTATAATTTTCCATCTCTAAGAAGTTACCACTAACTTGGCCGCCGTGACTTTCTCTTTTGCTTTTGAGACTATAAACTGTGATTAATCATAAGCCCCCACTACCAAGCATCGTACTGTATCATACAGGCGCGCTCCTTCATAAAGACTGAGGAAGAATGAATGAATGAACGACAAGAGATTTCATTTCCTAATCGAGAATTTTTTTATTTTCTGTCCAACAATATGGCTGTCATGAAACCCTCCTTTAGACCTCTTAAAAGATAGAGCGTAATGTTCCCCATTTCAGACCACGTGTCATTCTCTTGAGACTGATAATATTCTTTGTTTGACTCCATATTTGTGTGCTACCGTGAAACAAAGTAATGATACTCAAGGGAATGAAAAGTAGTGTGAAATGGGAAAACATTACGCCCAAGGTAAAGAGGTCTATTTAACAAATAGAAAACGTTATGCCGTGTTAACATAGCCTGATATAAACACGAGGGAAGTTTGGGAGAAGTCGAGAGCTGTTGTGTAAAACCGAGCCGCTTAAAATATTGAAATTGCCGTGTTTACATAGCCTCATGTAAACATGGCTATAAGCCAATCTGAACTATTTTATAATATTATATAGCACAGCAACATTATGATGTTCGGTTAAACTTCTTTTTCCATTTATCATCTTTAGACAGGAGATCAACGTACTACGCAAGCGCAGTGCTATCCTAGCTACCTTCCCTAGTCTACAATTCTCTTCAACAGCTATCGCTAGTCTCATCTCGCTTGTTACCCTCGCTTCCACTGGAACAGAGCTGACAACGTACAACGTCTTCGTGGTAGTGGCACTGCTCAGCACAATACGAGTGTCAGTGTGTGAAAATATCGCAAAGGGTGCGTTTAGTGTTGGCGAGTTTGTCTCCTCAATTCAGAGAATCCAAGCTTTCTTAGAACTGGAGGAGTTACCCCATCAGCATGGTAAACATGAAGCGGAAACCCGAATGAAGACAAGCAAGGAGTCCTTGTCTGTTGTTAAAGAGAGTGCTGAATCCACAGGTACAGAGAACGAAGAAGGGTCTTCTTCTTCATCTGAGAAATCTTTACTAACAGATACAGAGCTCGAGAAAACTAAGAAAGAAGAGCCCGAAGAACAGCCCAAACAAAGACGTCAACGAAGACTGCGCAAAAACAAGGACAGCGTAGATTATTCACTCAGACAAGTAAAACTGACTCTTCATAACGTTACATGCCATTGGATGAAAGGTAGTTCAAAACCAAACCTCAATAAAGTATCTTGTGAAGCTTTTGATGGAGAACTGATCCTCGTGACTGGACCAGTAGGATGCGGTAAGAGTACTCTGCTATCAACAATACTAGGCGAACTACCCATCACTTCCGGAAACATTACATGCAGCGGCAAAATAGCCCACGTCTCTCAAAGTCCATGGGTGTTCTCAGGGACTATTAGGAGTAATATTCTGTTCGGTAAGAGATATGATCCACGTCAGTATGAGGCTGTCTTACAAGCATGTGATCTAGAGAGGGACATTAATAGTCTTCCTGATCGAGATGCAACGCGTATCGGAGAGAGAGGTACTTTACTGAGTGGTGGTCAGCGGACTCGTATAGCATTAGCACGCGCTGTGTATAGTGATGCAGAGATCTATTTACTGGACGATCCACTTGGTGCTGTTGATAGCAAGGTCGGGAGGAATTTGTTTGAACGGTGTATTCAAGGCATTCTTGCTAAAAAGATACGGATACTAGTGACACATCAACTCCAGGTTAGTCAGCATCATCATCATCATCATCATTACCACCACCATCACCACCACCACCATCATCATCATTACCACCATCATCATCATCATCATCATCATCATCATCATCATCATCATCATCATCATTATCATTACCACTACCATCACCACCACCACCATCATCATCATTACCACCACCATCACCACCACCACCATCATCATCATTACCACCACCATCACCACCACCACCATCATCATCATTACCACCACCATCACCACCACCACCATCATCATCATCATCATCATCATTACCACCACCACCATCATCATCATCATCATCATCATCATCATCATTACCACCATCACCATCATCATCATCATCATCATCATCATCATCATCATCATCATCATCATCATCATCATCATCATCATCATCATCATCATCATCATCATTACCACCACCATCATCATCATCATCATCATCATTACCACCACCACCATCATCATCATCATCATCATCATCATTACCACCACCACCATCATCATCATCATCAGCATCATCATTACCACCACCACCATCATCATCATCATCATCATCATCATCATCACCACCACCACCACCATTCTAATCACTATAAGTACCATTATACTGTACTCGACTCTTAACCTGTCAGTGGGAATGTTTTTTTAAATACCTATTCTTTGTTTCAGTATCTTCAAAACGCTGACCACATAATCCTCATGAAGGACGGCGAAATCACAAAAGAGGGAAGCTACGTTGACATATGCAAAACCGGTGAAGAAATAGCATTTTTACAGAAAGAAGAAAAAACGTCCGTCATAGCTCCAAGACCTCTTTATAAAGATATCTCAGTGGAGGTCGAGAGTTGGAAGGAGAGCCACTTCAGTAGCCTACAGCCTGCAGAAGAGGACCGTCAGACAGGCGCCATCTCTTGGTATCTTTACTGGAGGTACCTGACTGCTGGGGTGAAGCCTTTATTTCTCATCTTACTTGCTATTATTTTTATATTTGTGCAAGGTAAGGTCCGTTGTCAAAGTGCGTTCCCTTTCTTTCACGAGGGTTACATTTTTAGTTATTTTTCGTTTACACGTTGCGTCATCGCCGCCATGCTGCTGGTATTTAACTAAAGGTTTTTCTGTAAATAAGAATACATCAGTGTTAGAGTCCAGATTTTATTTCTTGGATCAGACGTTTCAGGATGTCAAATAGACTTGCTACAAGTCTTCCACTCTCTTTTCCTCTCTCTGTTCAGGAAAGAGAATATGGTGAGCGCGAAATGCGAGTGTATTACGAGCGACGAAGTGAACTTCTAAGGTTTTAAAATCTTGTTTTTTTTTTCTATTTCAAAACTAGCCTTCCTGATTCTTCCTGACGTGTGGCTTCTTCACCTAACCAACATGCCTCGCGAGCAGAGAAAGAAACTAACACACTTCTACATATATGGTGGTCTTGTGGGCGTGGCACTCCTGCTGTCAATCATTCGTGCGTCCTTGTTTTTCTCAACGGTGCTCAATTCATCACAAACGCTACACGATGAGATGGTACAGTCTGTGCTCAAGGCACCTGTTTTGTTCTTCGATACCAATCCTGTTGGTCGTATTATGAACAGGTTCTCCAAAGATATAGGTTAGTCAGCTCTTTTCTACATTGAATGTCGTTAGATATACACTTATAAAGCTACAAAGCTGAGACCATGCAGCAATGATTATGGGTAGATACATTTTGCTTGTTTCAACTGCTTGATAACTATTGATAGGACTTGAGTTCTTTTACCAGTTACACTTGTACACTTGTAATCATGAAATCCACTCACAATTAAGTCAGAGTCGCCTTAACCCAGGCAGTAAGGTTACCCTATTAAACAGACAGGGTTATCCTAACACTATATATATAGGATAACCAGGGTGCGTTTGTAAAGGCGGTAAAATAAAAAGAGAGAAAACTAGGAAGCTAGGGTAACCCTCCCTCCTCTGTGAGGCTCTAATCAATGGCTGGTTGCCTAGCTCGTTCCAATCAGTTATCATCACAAACATTGTTGTTGGGTATCTGTTTGTAGGGTAACCCTAGTGGTAGAGTAACCCTCCCTCCTCTGTGAGGCCCTAACCAGTAGCTGGTTGCCTAGCTCGTTCCAATCAGTTATCATCACAAACATTGTTGTTGGGTATCTGTTTGTAGGGTAACCCTAGTGGTAGAGTAACCCTCCCTCCTCTGTGAGGCCCTAACCAGTAGCTGGTTGCCTAGCTCGTTATCCATCATCACAAACATTGTTGTTTGATGTCTGTTTGTGTTTTAGGAAGCATGGATGAACTTCTTCCTGATGTCCTACTCGACGCTTTACAGTTGATTCTGTTCTCCCTCGGTGCTGTAATCCTACCATCAGTAATCAATCCTTGGCTCATCTTCGCTGTCATTCCTCTCGTCGCCCTGTTTATCATCATTGGCAAGTATTACCTTAAAACCTCAAGAGAGATCAAAAGACTGGAAGCAATCAATCGAAGCCCAGTCTTCGCTCACTTCGCGGATACTCTAGAAGGCTTGGTTACTATGAGGTGCCATCATATGCAACATGCTTTTGTCAAGAGACTCTACAAGTAAGTTTAAAGTGGGGAGACAATCACCTTACCACGGGAATATTGTTGTATTTGTATCAATATATTGTGCAGGTGTAATGTTTTTTTTGGTGCCCTCAGCTACATCGTACAACGGACCCTCGCCCAAAAGCACGCTTAAAAGTTCAAGACACGCAAGAATGGGGGAAACGGGGGAAACGCAAGAATTTTTTTTAATGGTGCGGCGTCCAATAAGGACAGAATATAACTCTTACTAGCGTTATGCATGTACGGTAACGCAAAAGTACTCTTTTTTTAAAACTTGCTCAAAAGCTGATAAAATATCAGATAATAAATAAAGTAATTGTGAAAGTATTTTCAACCACCAAATAAATGGGATTACCGAATTGTTCAAATCAGTATTTTTTTTGAGATTACATGAATTCACTTTTTATCTATTCTGTTTGAGGTACCAAGACGTGCACAATCAATCATGGTTTGTTGTCATAGAAACTGTTCGCTGGTTGGCCATCAGACTGGACATACTGTGTGTTATTTTTGAAACGTTAGTCGTTCTGGGCAGTTTGTCTGCTCATTCGGGACCAGGTAAATGCATTAACTCTTTTATAGATGACAAGGCCATTGAATTTTAATAGTGCATGGGGACGAAAGGTTTTTTCTTAGAATTTCTAAGTGTCAATTTTGTTCCGGGTTCAAAATAATTCTAAGGTGTACCATATCAGGGAGGTAGCGTCTTTGACTCATTTAAGATTAACAGAAAGGGAACGTCCTCATATATAACTTTACTTGGCGTTTTTCTCACCCTCCCTTCCTTACATTTTGGCATTTCAGGTATTCACCTTGTGCTCGCTATACTGCGGACTCGCATTTTTTCTATAATTCTTTATTTACGCAATTGTGGAGCATTGTTGCACGTTAAATAGAATACTAGGTGCAATTAACACTGATTTTCTTGATTTAAAGGAATGACTGCCCTATCACTTATTTATGCTGCACAACTAGCATTTGACACATCTCAAGTCAGCGTACGTCAATGTTCCGAGGTCGAGAACTACATGACGTCAGTAGAAAGAGTGGTGTCGTACACAGACCTTGAGCCAGAACCTGGCTACGACATACACAATCAACCCCCTGATGGCTGGCCAACGACAGGGGACATATCTCTAGAGAACATTTCTCTGAACTATTACGATGGCGGGCCTCAGGTTCTTAAGGATATTAGTACGAAGATACCCGATGGACAGAAAGTGGGTGTGGTAGGACGTACTGGAGCAGGGAAGTCCTCTTTGGTTCGTGCTATCTATCAGATGCCCAAGCCGGATGGTAAGCATACAGGGGTCCTTAGTCAGCAGGGTTTCTGCCACACCCTTTCCTCAGCGGTGTCTTGTGATTTGGGGGAAGGGGAGGCAAGTGGCGATTTGTTGAGATTAAACTATAACTTATACTCATATTTTCATTCAGAGTTAGATTTCTTTATTCTTATTAATTTGCAGGTCAGATACTGGTGGATGGAATTGACCTCGGTACAATCAACATCCAGCGAGCTCGCTCTTCCATCTCTGTCATTTCCCAACACCCCATTATCTTCAGTGGTTCGCTGCGAATGAATCTGGATCCATTTAACAGGCTTACTGATGCCGAGTTGTGGGATGCATTAGAACAAGCCAGTCTTAAAACCCTTGTTACAAGTTTACCACAGCAACTCCACTACGAGTTCGTAGAAAGTGGATTCAATTTAAGCGCTGGGGAGCGTCAGTTGTTTTGCCTGGCTCGTGCTCTGCTGCAACGAAGCAAGATAATCATCATGGATGAAGCAACAGCTAATGTTGACTACCAGAACGAGAGGATCATCCAAGGGAAGGTAAAGGATAATTTTGCTGCTTGTACTGTCATCACCATTGCACATCGTCTTGGAACCATAATGCACTGCGATGAAATAATGGTGATTGACGGAGGGAGACTGGCGGAGACTGGCCAGCCAAATGTCTTGTCTGAAAAAAGAAATGGTTTGTTTGCACGAATGTATCGATCTTATCAAGAAAGTGGATACTTTGTGGACCACGGACAAAAACATTGATAACCATCAAAAAATCCAACACTAGGTATTTTCCAAGCTTTGACTACAGCAGATTGTGAGAAACGGGAAAAAATATTTTTGTTACAGTCAAAACGGCTCAAGCGTAACCCCCTCCAAACATGAAAACATGTTATCTACTTGAATTTTGATTGGATTCTTCAACAATTGCCATGCCAAGGTAGAAAAAAATCCCCAGAAAGGCAATCCCTTAGTACTTTAGTTGTGAAATGAATGTGAAGTTTGGATTTTTTAATGAAAACTCAGAGTGAATAATCAACTCAATATTCGAATGATAAAATCATTAATGGAGGGTACGCTGGAGCTGTTTTGACAGTAATTTGTTTGTAGTAGTTGCCTCAGTGGAGTTTTTTCTTTTTCTTTCTTTTTAGCCCTATTACAGTCAAGAAAACTAAAAAAACCGTGAACACCTAAAATATGTCTGGAATGTTTATGTGTTTGATCACAGCGCGGTCACGCAAAGTTTTTTCCCGTTTAAAAGTTTCAAACTTCATATTTTGATTTTATTCTCGTGAAATTAGAAGTTTCTCATTCGAGACAGACGGATACACAAGAGAAGGAATCAATACAATCTTTTTTCATGGTGGTGGGAAACATCTATTTTACATGTAACGGCCTAAATAAACATTCCAAACATATTTTAGGTTTTAAATCAATTAGTTGACTCTGGTTTGTTTTAAAGTATGTTTTTTCAAGACGTTTCGATCTGGACTCAGATCTTCTTCAGTTATCGTTACAAGTGAATCGCGAGCAGAATTTGAAAATATTGTTTAAGCGCGCGCCATTCTAGAATTTACAATTATTTTATATAATTTAGGTATAGCAATGCGATCATTTCCCGCGTTCTTATCAAGTTCAGAGTGCCATGCCTCTAGGAATAGTCTCTTGTGCCAATTTTGTTCTCTGTCTACAATTTTAGTATCACTAAATTTAAACTCATGGCCTTTATTGTTCGCATGTTGGGCAATTTTTGATGATGGTTGGTTGTTTACTATTGCTCTCTTGTGTTCTTGGACTCTGGTTTTTAGAGCTCTTTCTGTTTGGCCATAGTACACGTAGTGACAATCATTACAGTCAATCTTGTATACTACCTCCGTTTTAGAGTTTTCATCTTTAGTTGATGTTTGACGAGGAAAGAAGCTATTCAATTTTGACATAGGCTTATGGGCGGTCTTGATGCCATAAGGTTTTAATGTTCTGCTTATTTTCTCCGATACTCCACTAATGTATGGTAGTGTAATCATACCTTGTTGGATAGTTTCATCTATGGAGCTGTCAACTAATTGATTTAAAATTATGAATCCTGGTTGCAAATTCAACATTTTTACATATTTTAGGTGTTCATGGTTTTCTTAGTTTGACTGTAACGCTATTTATATTCTGGGTAAAATTGTTTTTACGGACAAAGAGAGAAGAAGAGGAAAATTTTTCCGGGGATTCATTATTTAGAAACAATTAACTCATGTAAAATATGTTAAAGGAAGAGATTTGTGATTCTCGTTGTCACGCGATACCAAAAACTTGTCACGCTATGCTGGAGACTTGCAAGGTTTTGATACTGGTCACGTTTATTGTGCCACTAATAGTTGTTATTACAGCTAATCCTAAGCCAATCCAGTTGGGTATTTTCTTTGCTTTTGATATATTTATGTGTGTTCAGCAGCGACAAAGACGATGCATGTTGACATGTTTTCAGTTGGCACAAATCTCGTGACTTCCGGTAATAACAACTAACCATTTACAAGGGCTGCGACGGGCCAATTGGCAATCTCATTCTCATTCTAAAAATGCTGTTCATATCTCTCAATGAAACATTTTTACTGTACATTTTAAAAACAATGTCACAATCTTCTAATTTTTAGAGTAAAGTGGGATTGATAAAGTTTAGAAGCTTGAAGTTTTGAGTATTTGATGAACTCCTATCTCCCCTCGGAGGAACGATTTTTGAGGTCACAAAATGAGAAAAATTCCAAGAAGTCAGTCACCCCGACAAACGTCGAAGGTTTTTGTGTTAAATTTCTTTCGTTGGATCCTTTTTTGATTTACTTGAACGACAAAAATGACTTGCAGAGGAGAAGTCGACGTCTCTCCTCGGATTATTGATGAGTTAAGTTGCTGTGTCTGTCGTGAGCTTTTGAGAGAACCTAAAATCCTGGGTTGCGGGCATACAGCTTGTACTGAGTGTCTCGCTAATATGGTGGAAATTATTATTACAGAAGATTTATTCGGTCTGCATCGACCAAATCTTAAAGAGGTGATTCGTTGTCCTATTTGCCGTCATTGTACAGATGTTCCCGTCAATGGAATCGGAGAATTTCCCACTAACTACATTGTAAAGAGCCTGGTAGAGCTAAATGCGTGGATGGGAGATGTTCGCGAGATAAAAGCCAAGATTACAGAGAGTAAAACCCTACTTGGAGAAGTCCAATATACTAGTACAACTATCGACGAAACCATGAAAATGGTCGAAGATAAAAAGCAGACAGTTATCTCGGACATTAATCAAGTATTTGACTCATTAGTCGAGAAACTGCGAGAAAGACAAGAGCAGCTTACAGAGTGTTGCTGTAGCAAAACAGCGATAAGACTTCGGGATCTGAGACATCAGAAACAGCGTACAAAAGCAGTGGAGTGCATCATTAAGGAGAGTATTGAACGAGTCGAGTTATCGATGGGTTTAGGTTCAGGTGGTGATGTGCTACAGCGTAAAGAAGCTATTCTAGAGGAGCTAAGTCAACTACAAATGTTCTTAGTCTTTAACGAGCCGCCGGAGGTCTCTGAGTTTAAGTTTGTAGTGGAGGAGGAGCAAGAGATCATGAATCGCATATCGGAATTGGGGGACATCCATTGTGCATTTGATGGGTCGGATCATATCGTACCTGTTGCTGTGCCCACTCATATAAGGGGTATTGACATAATCAAAGTGATTGACAGTTATGAAAATGGCAGTGATAATGATGAACAAAGTACACTGACCCTCCCCTGGGGTGTCACCACAACAAACACAGACAACTTTATTGTAGCAGATCATCATCATAATCGTATTCTTCAGTTTGATGTGGAGGGAAACTTCATAAGACATTATGGAGAAGACCACGATATACGTTTACCAACGGGATTGGCAGTTAGCGACGAAGGTAACTTCATGGTCCTTGACAGTGGAAACTATTGCATCAAAGAACTCAACTCATCAGGGGATCTGATCAGATGTATTGGAAAGAGCGGATCAGGATCAGGGGAAATCGGGGAACGCGCGGAAGGCATTACAGTTGATCACGAGGGACGTTTCATTGTAGCTGACACTGCAAATAACCGCGTGCAGGTTTTCCACAGAAACGGTGGAGCGGCGTTGAAATTCGGGGACACAGGAAATGAGTGCTTAAGCCGTCCATCTTGCGCGGTATATCACAAAGGCAAGTTCATCGTCTCTGATACACAGAACCACTGCCTCAAGTTTTATAATCGCTACGGTCTCTTGATACGCCAAGTTGGAATACCAGGAAAAGAAAGTGGCCAGTTCAGGCACCCCAGAGGATTAACAGTTGATGGGAATGGCAATATTTTGGTTTGTGATAGTGGGAACTGCAGGATACAGGTATTAGACTTCAATGGAAATTTTATGACAAGTTTTGGCACCATGGGGAGTGGGGATGGTCAGTTCTGTTTTCCTTATGCTATCGCGATCAACAGTCAAGGTGCCATGGTAGTAACTGACTGTAATAATAACAGAATCCAGATCCTACGCTTCAGGATTTGAATTTCATCCCAAACTATCTATCTGGGCACGATGCTAGATGAAACTTCTTAATTTTCTGTCGTAGCTTATGCATAGCCTGAGTAATTGCAAATTTTGTGCAACTTATCCTTCCCTTCCCCGCAAAAAGGAGTTATAAGGGAATGTATTGGCAGCACAACAGAAGTTTTGTCAATTTTGTTCCCTGCTTGATATTTACACCAAAACCAGATTTCCTTGATGTTTTCAATAACGCTTTCATTTTGAACAAGTAATTTTAAAGGTGCAAAAGGGGGGAACTCGGAATTTTCACTACCCCTCTTATTGAAGGCTACCTTTGCTCTGGTAAACATGGCAGACAAAGGGCGATGGACGCAACCAAAACATGACGTAATTTATTGACTCAGTTGTTGTTCTCAATGGCATACACAACTCGAAAATGCGCAGTTTAGCAAGCTAAGAGTTCCCAAACGACCTTGCCAATTCCAAGGGGCATAGCTAGGGAAGGATTTCAGGGAGTTCTATCTTGGTCTATAGATTGAAGTACTTTAACAAAAACTGCAATGCCAGCATTTTAAATGCGTCAAGGTTCCATCCCAGATATCCCGGTACTTTAACCACATTCTATCCCTGTAGTGAGGATTCCCAGCTGTAACAGAGTTTTCATCAGAGGGAGTAGATCCATAGATCCATTACTTCATCAATACCTCACCTCACTGCCACTTGACCAACACTTCACCGTCACTTGACCAACACCTCACTGCCACTTGACCAACACCTCACCGTCACTTGACCAACACCTCGCTGCCACTTGACCAACACCTCACCGTCACTTGACCAACACCTCACCATCACTTGACCAACACCTCACTGTCACTTGACCAACACCTCACCCTCACTTGACCAACACCTCACAGAATCTGTAAAAAACTTGAAGCACAAGAGAGGACCAACAAACAACTTTACTCACATACGCCAAGTCCGGGAATTGAAAATGGGTCGCCTTGGTGAAAGGCAAGCACTCTCACCAAAACGCCACCTGTGCTTTCCAAGAATCCATTAGGAAACAAGAAATCGTAAGGTACTATTAGGTATAAGAATGATAAATTATTGAAGGTTGAGTGCAGTTAAGCAAAACCATACTTTAAATACTTTAAACTCAACTCACATTTTGGATTTTGAGACCTTTTACGGCAAAGACATACATCATTTAATATCTTTCTAATTCATACTACTTTTATGCTACTGGTTCATTTATTTGCAAATTTAAGAAAACAAAGCGATGGTAACTTTGCTTTTCAAATATTCTTGCCCTCCCCTCCTTTCACCTCAGTGGTTTTCATAGATTGAAGGGAGGAAAACTCACAGGAGAACCCAGAATAAAAAACACTAAAATCAAGTAGTACTTTACTTTTTTAGTACTTTCTTCTGGAAATCTTGGAATATCTTTGAGTGCAATTACTGTATGGCTGACTTGCTGGCTAAGATTCCTAAAGGAACAAACACACTGGTTTTTAGGGGGATGTCACACATTGCGACTTTCCTGGCAATGTCACGGGAAAATGCAGTTACCAAGCTCTATGTTTACAAAGAGGATGAAATCAAAATCATTGCATTTCATTAGCTGAGAGCATCATGACATTGCAAACAATGTTGCAGATGTGTTCACACTGCAGTGTCACAAAAGTAGAACTTATTTCTACTTGTGAGACATTGCTGGCAACGTTGCATGCACATTGCACGGTTGAACACACGGTGCGACCTCCCTGTTGCAAGCAGGCAGCATCGTATCATGTGTCTGTCCCTTCAGTCTCCTCAAACAAGAAAAGACAGGGAGCCTCAACAGGTAGTAGAGTACATTTTAGCAAATATTAAGAAGGAAATAAAAATGACCAGCCTCCTTTGCAACCTGCTAAATTGTCAACATGCAATACATCAATCAATAACTCTCAAGATAATGAACTGACTGCAAGGAAGACTACACTCAATGTTTTTAACAGTCTTACATAACATTTCAACCATGATTTGACTTGCGATGATTAATTGAACTTCTTCTTAGTTGCTGTGAACCTTTCCATATACTGCAATTTAAGTGAAACAAGAACATCTTTTAGTGTGGATCTACTGCGGACATAGTGTGCATGGAGTAGATTGAGCATCTCGATAAAAAAGCTGAAGATTCTTTTTGGCCACATCCTCAAAGAACATGCAGATTTCTTGATAAGGCACCAAGGTTGCATGTGAGCCATGAGGCTATGATTACATCATCCAATCCATATATGGGAAGTTTTGCACAGTTTTTCCATTTTGTCAAGGAGACAAAAAACAAACGCATTTTATGACTGGACTGCGACAGGCAACCCAGTAAAAAGCACAATTATACTAAACATAGACAACATTGAAAACTGCAAAACAATAGTTACACGTATCTCTCTGTCAAACCACTTACCTGATCATATCCCTCCTTTTCACGAAGCTCCTTTTGAGTAAACAAATTACCATTTACTGCAAGCAGAGATAGTCTTGACTCCTTCAGCAAGGTTTCTTTGACTGCGTCTATGGGGAGGCAGTTCTCCTCGAGCCTCAAAACTTTCATCCGAGGACAAGCAGCCAAAGAATGAGGTAAATAAGAAATTTGGTTTGCATTTAGATTCAATTCCATTGCTTGCAGTTCTCCAATATTATCGGGGATCAATTTCAGTTTATTATCTGACATGTCAACGAAATCAATGTGCCGCAAACTGCAAAGCTCCCCTGGAAAAGTTGATATCTGATTTGATGACATTTCAAGTTTCTTCAAACTGTGCAGTCCAGCGAAAACTCTAGCCGGTAACAATTTGATGGCGCATTTGTTAGCAGCAAGTGTTTCAAGCTTCTTTAATTTATTTATTTCTTTAGGGAGTGTTTCTGAAATGAAAAAAAAAATTATTATACTAAAATGATCAATCAGATCAACTGCAAGAGGACTGGTTTGCTGTCGCGATGAAGTTGGTTTTGGTGGATGTCAATCAAGGCTTTTCGACAACATTCCACATGGTACGTGCCTTGATGACTTTGTGCTTTCCAATAATGTCATGGAAACACTTTGATTGACGTCCACCAAAACCTTATTTTGTCACAATGGCAATTCATGCAAGCTTTGTGAATGGGAAGCGCTGTAAGAGTCAAAAACAAATGTCATTGGAAAATTGAAATAAATATATCATAATATCAATGCTACAAAAAAAATATACAAAATGATCAAGTTACAGTGCTTCTCATTAGCAATTGCCGTCACTAGATGTAGGATTTGGTGGACATATACATTTAGGTGTTTCCATGATATTCCATAGGCACGTATACCCTTGAAAACTTTGTGTTTTTTAGACAATGTCATGGATAAATGACCACCAAAATCCTGTTTTGTCATCACAGAAAATTGCACAATTCTGAATGCTACTGAGAAGCACTGTAATGATTTTTGAATAAATGAACAGGAAACTAACCAAATCGATTAGATGATAATGTTAAGTTTTTGAGACCAGTAAGATCACCAATCTCTGGTGGCAAAGATTTGAATTTGTTTCCTGAGAGATCCAGAGTCCTCAGAGAGTCACCAAGTTTAAAAAGCTGAGGTGGAACCTGAGGAAATAAAGTTGAATTATTGGGTGTCAACATCATCCAAAATGAATTGAATAAACTAAATATTAACTAAATGCAAATTATCAGGACAAAAACCACTTTGTGTGTCCATTAAACAGGGCTTGACTGCACTTCATTTTCTATATTTATTTGTTTTAATAATAATAATAATTTTTATAAAATAACTTTGATATTACGCGCGCTCTGATTGGTCAAAAAGCCATGTTTTATGAGAGCATAATACATGCTTACGTCATTTTTTTTCTCTCTCGAAAAGTTAGTTATTTTATAAAAGAAATAAAAAACAGTTTTCCGTGTATTATACTCTGATAAAGACACTTGGGATGAGGAGAAAACTTGAGAAGCTGGAAACCACGACGCGTAGCGGAGTGGTTTCCTACGCTTCTCTCGTGTTCTCTCCATATCCTGCGTGTCTTTATCAGAGTATAATACACGGAAAACTGTTTTTTATTCCTTAAATAATAATAATATTTAATAATAAATTTGTAAAGTGCCATTTTCATGAGCTCAATGGTGCTATTACAATAAAAAAAATACAAATAATTGCTACGTTCTGATCAAGACACTCCTTGTGACAGGGAAATCAGGTAATACACTGCAGTCAATCAAACAAATTGTTTGGTACCTTTACATACTCTGATTGACGGCAGTGTATTGCTCGATTTCCCTGTCACAATGATCGTCTCGATCAGAATGTAGTGATGAAAACAATGATAAGTCAATGTACGTGGACTTTACATTGACATTAATTTATGAATGAATTGTTTTGTATGTTAATATTGGTTATTATGGAGAAGATTTAAATGCCAGGCAATGCCTTTTTTCACGATAATACAGCTGTAGGCTCATTTCGAAAACGTCTAATTCAGCATTTCTAAATCCCAGCCTTAACTGGGTTCCCTGTGCTTTTTTTCTGACAACTTCATATGTAGATCACTTACTTACTTTTATTTAAGTATTCATATGATAGGCCCAAATTGAATTATCTTTTAGCAAATTTATATGCAGATGAAGCCCCAAGCAAGTTACGAACCTTCAAAATATTTCACAGAGGGTGTCAGAGCACAGATGGCAAAGTGAAATTATTTGAGCTACACATTTGCAAAGAAAACTACGAAAATAAACCCAAGAGAAAATAGATTTCTGTAAGATTATTGCTACTAAGTCATGTGCCCTTCAAAGCTGGTTTTCTAAAATCTTCAGGGAATTACAAAAAGCAGAATCGAAATAATTATAAAACTCACCTCGGTTAGATTTTTCCCTGCCAGCGAACACACTCCTGTTTTTCGTGCGTTGTCGATATGCTGAGAAATATTGCTCCCCATTTTAAGCTTCTTATGTACCAACTCCTTAATAGGAACCCTACATCAAGCGAATCTGAAGTAGAGTAATCCAAAAAGGACAGTAAAACGGCTAAAAACGAACCACTTTGTATTCACTGACTTCCAGCTGAAGACACCTGAAGAACAACATTATCCAGGACTACTCTACCACTCAAACACAGGAAACCCAATTACTCCCTTTATGACAAAATGGCGTCCAAGAGGCACGTCTTGTTGACTGGCGCTCCAGGTTAGTTATATAGTACATCCAAAAGTCAAGCACTCAGTGACAATTTACAAACCGTAAACCAAGTGACGGACTTAAAATATTTGCAGAGTTGAGTTGTACTAAAGAAGAAAGATGTGCTGAGGAGCGAGCTATTTGTGTTCCTCACAGCTGATTAACTTGTTATTTTACAGTCCCCTCCCCTGCACATATACCAAAATTAAAATGCATAATACAGGGGACTGTCATTTATGGGAGCAGCAAATTGTGTGTGTGGGGGGGGGGAGTTTTAGTTGTTGTTTTGAAAGTTTGTAAGCTAACAGGCTTTAATAAATTTGGTTCTCATAGCATGGACATAATGTTTTCCCATTTCACACCACGTCATTCACTTGAGAATAAGATTCCTTGTTTACAGTGGGACGTGCCTTATGATAATAAATTATTTACAAGTTGTTCAATGAGGCATATTAATTAACCAGCAAAGAGACTTAAATCAATATCGCTGAGGTAAAGGTTCTAATTTTGACAAGATTACTTGATCAATTATTGCAAATATAAATAAAATATTTTGCTGACACAATTTTGACTAGCTCACATGAAAATGTACAATTTCTCGTTTGCTGATTGGCTAACTAGTAAAAAAATTAATTGGGTGGCCACGGTTAGGCGTATCACACTATAAGTTGTATCAATATTCATGTGTCATCTCATGCGCAACTGTTAAACAAAGAAATAATACTCTAGGGAATGAAACAAAGTCTGAAATGGGAAAACAAGTCATATTTTCTTTTCGTTGTTTTAGGAGTCGGCAAAACTACTTTGTGCAAGAAAGTTTATGAGCTGTTAAACAAGAAGTCAATCAGTGTACAAGGTTTCTATACAGAGGAAGTGCGCAATGATGGCAACAGTGGTAGACTTGGATTTGATGTTGTTACCCTGAACGGAGAAAGAGGACCTCTTGCAAGGGTGAAAGAGTATGAAACACTATTTAGTCACTATATGATAGTTATTAGTAACAGTTATTTCAAAAAACCTGAATACTGAATACCGCATACTGAATACTGCATACTGAATAATGCATACTGAATAGCGCATTCCAAGACCAAAGGGCAATGTGGGTCTCCTTAATTTGAAATAAAAAGTAAATATACAGTGATTTGCTCTCAATATATAGCCAGTATATTGTTTAGGATGGAATGCACTAGGAATAAAATAAATAATTATTATTTATTTTACTTTAGACAATATCATATAAGACCCAAAATGCATTTCGGTCTTGGAATGCACTATTCAGTATATGCAGTATTCAACTTTTTTTGAAATAGCTGTATAAAGGAATATTGATTCAGGGAATTAAGAGGGAAGGGGGCTAATCTACCTCTGCTGAGGAAAGAAAGCACTGCATGACAGCACTGAGGCTGTGTAGTAGACTGGTGGAGACCAAGCTATATGATAATAATTAGGCTTCCATAATTATTAGTCTTCCTAATATATGTATGTATTATTACTGTAACAGGCCAGGGCGCAAACAGAAAGGTCCAATGGTTGGGAAATATTTGGTAGACTTGAAATCATTTGAGCAACTGGCTATACCAACAATTGTTGCTCCTTCAGTAAGTAGAAACAGCCATCACTAGTTTGGAAATTATCACATCTTACTCTTGAGTAGTATTGTGCATCCAAAAATTATCCATACCTTCTGCTAAACAAGGAAAGTTCTATGGTATTATGCACCCCCTTATAATGCTGCTGCCTCTTGAACTTTGTGATCCTACACAAGGAAAATATGTAAATTTCCTAAGATATTTTTTCCTCGTGGTTGGGGAAAAAAGAAATATTTCTCTTACATAGAGGTATAGCATTGGCTGAACACAAGCAGTCAAGATTTGGGGGGGGGGGGGGGGGGTATTGGTGAAGTTCTGCTGAATGCAAGGAGCTATAAAACTCAATCAAGAATGAGTGATATCCTCAAGGAACCAATCAGAATGCTCCATTTCAGGTCAACATGTCTGGCCATTGAGCAGCCATTTGTACCCTGACTGGTTTTGTTTGCTATGTCTAAAAAGAATTAATGCAATTTTATTTTATTTGTATTTTCAAAGTACCTTATTATTATTATTATTATTATTATTGTTTTGCTTTTGAAAACCAAGACAGATGAACCCTGTATTGTCATTGTTGATGAGATCGGAAAGATGGAGCTATTCAGCAAACCATTTGCTCAAGCTGTTCAGAACATATTTGAATCACATAAGACATGTATCTTAGCAACAGTACCTGTTGCTAGGCAACACCCTATTCAGCTTGTTGAACAACTCAAGAGAAGGCCTGATGTTACTTTAATTGAGGTATTTCTAACTTGTCTTTTTTCTATAATAGTATTTCACTTTTTTCTCTAAGGGAGCATTCATTTTTTAGGAGGGGGGGGGGCCGGAGGAATTAGAGGAATCAAATAGAAAAAAAATGCTAGCCCCCATGGTAAGGAATTGAATATTTCGATAACCCCCCCACTTCCAAATATAAAAATTTTCTAGCCCCCCCCAGAAAACGACTAAAAAAAAAAAAAAACACTGTATTTTTATTCATGACCCCCCCTGGTTCAACATTAAAAAAAATGTGACCCCCCTTTTTATCTAGTAATTTTTTAATGACCCCCCCCTCCTAAAAAATGAATGCTCCCTAATGATATTTAACTTGATAACTCATTATTGATTTATTATTACCAAGGTTACAAGAACCAACCGTTCAAGTATTGCTGAAGAAATTCTTGCACTGATCACAGCTGCATGCTGTTCAGAAGCAAACTGATGACAAAATGACCATCAAGCAAAGCTACATTGTAGTTCCTACTTTCAAAAGGGTTAGCAACATCTGTAGTCACCTAAGGATCTTCAAGATGGTTGAAGTTGGGCATCAAGAATCTAACTACCTGTAAGCCAAATTACAGCAGATCCTAGAGGTACAAACTGTCATATAGACCTCAAAAATCATTTTGTTCAAAGGGGCTTATTAATGAATCTAGTAAATGAAAAACAACTTCCAGGGTGGACAGGTCTAGTAAGGAAAAATCTAGATTCTTTCTGGTATGGATACAAATTTTAAGCATAAATTATACAAAAATCAAAAAAAAGAAATAAATATTGTTCATGTTATAAATACTTTTATTTTTTGAGTCTGTCATTTAGTAAGTCATTTATAATTCATTCATATTTGTTGTTAAAATACTTTGCATTCACTACCTACAATACCTGTTACGCTATCAATATAATACAGATAAAATAAAAATTTTAAAAATGACTAAAATAATTATAACTTTATAAGAATATTTACAACGTTTTGGTTCCTAGGTAGGCCACGCATGACCTAATCCAAGTTTTCTTGGTCTCAGTGTCGCACTTATAGGATTTACAATACCACTCTTATCTGGACCCAGACCAGTACCAGGAACCCAACCCATGCTGCGTAGCATCTGGTTACCAATATTGTTTTCAGGTATTGCACTGGCAGGTGCACTGGCAAATTGACCAATAGGACCTGGAATGAAAATACTCATAGGGTTAGCAAATTATAGACAAAAATATAACCTTGAGATGGTAAAGATAATGATCGTTTTATATCTATGTCTTTCAGTATCGTTTCAACTCCATGCATCTATTCTTGACATGGAGCTTTATTTCACTTGAGCTGCATTCTCAGGCAGACTACCCATTGAACCCTCACCTCTCACCAACCAAGAATATTGTAATGTTCATCAAATTGTGGTAAGGAACCTTGGAAAGAGATAGGGGATAGATACAGTAACCTATGATGCGCTAGCACCCAATCCAAATGGCATAATTCCTTCGTGTTACAAATTCTGGAAACGAATACTACCTGGTACATGTAGCTCTAATCAGTTTACTAGTCCTCCCATCTTGACTCAGATGACAAGCTAAATAAATTTATCTGAGTGTAAAGACAGATTTTTCTGCCAATTGAAAATTAGTTTTGATTTATTTATTTACCTTCAGTTGCCATTCTTCTTGCTCTTTTGACTTCTGACATCTGTAAACCTTTCCTTCTGACAAAAACCAAAAAAATAACACTTTAGTAAATGGATTGAAAGCAACTGACAAAAAAAGTATTAAATTCTATAAGAAATGAGAAAATGTACTCAGAAAAAAACCCTGAATTGCACTCAAGAAAAAAAAACCCTGAACAATAAAGACTTACTTTCCATCTTTGCCAAGAAAGCTGTTCAAAACATCTTTGTCAGGTTTACATGTGTTCCTAAATATCAAAAAAATTGTAAATTATTGAAAAGAACCTGATTTTTGGACATTTTCCGGCACTTTCATATCATATTCCCTATGACAGGTCTAAAGCAGATGTATGACATTTCAATTATATTATAATTATTATTACAGTCACCTTGTTTTTAGCAGAATAACACGACCACGATGAGCAGAATTCTCAGTTCGGCAGTGCAGTTCATAAAGTGAAGCCAGGTGATTAATCTAGAAGCAATAACAACAATACAGATAAATCAGGATTTGATGTTGTAATGTGAAGAATATGTATGAACTATGTTGATTTCACACCTGTTCTCTTTCGCTCCTGTTGTTCAGTGAAATTGACAGTCTGTAGAGAGAAGGACAAGCAGTACATTTAGTGATGAATGATGTGACAATGATTAGGGCCAGTGGGGAAAATAAGATGCATCTTGCCCAAGATACGGACTGATCCATTTATATACTAGTGTGTCTTATATAAGACACAAGCATTATGTATGAATGGTTTGCATCTTATTTGGACTGATCGTTTCCATGTTGTGTTCATGTCTTAGCTATCATAAGACGCCAGTGCTGTTCATACGACCATGTTCGTGTCTTATGTCTTAACTTAGAACAGCTCGTAACCTCGCTTTTAAATAAGACGTCTTATTAAAAAAAAGATACGGTCAGTTTGTGTCTTATGTAAGACACACCTTACATCAGACGTGTCTTTTTCCCCCATATCAATGGCCTCATGTTGTGATTCTTTAAACAACCACACTTACTCTATTTTCGAGGGATCATGAAGAAACTTGTTGATCTTTCTCTTTGCTTCCACAAGGAACTTGTTATTCTAAAGATAAATTGACATTTTTTCTATTAAATTATTTTCATTTTACCTGACTAATTAAAAAATAATAAAAACAAGAGACAAATACAATAGAATTAATATTCAGTATTAAAAAATACTTAAGATAGTACGCGCGCTCTCATTGGTTGAGAGCTGTGTTTTCATCACGCTATGAAGGCACGGAAATGACGTAACAAGCATTTTTTAAGTATTTTTTAAAAGGAATAAAACATTTTCTCCGATGGCTTCATAGCCTGGTGAAAACACGTAGAAAATGTTTTATTTCTTAATTCTAATATTTAATAATCTTATTAGGTATCTTTGCAACACAATTTGGATCTAGGTTTTATTTTTTTATGGAAAAAGTAAGCAGCACAACATACAATGTAATAAACATGCTGAAAATATGCATTTTACCCTATGATTTTCCAATATACACTTACTGTTTCATACATGGATTTCAAAGAATTCAATCTTGCTTGAAAGCCTAAAAATATAAAGGAATTAAACACATCAAAATTATAAATGAGGATATACCTGTATTTATGCCACAACATACAACATACAGATGAAGCTTTTAACTATCAACCGCTGCATATGTCACATACTGGACTAAGGACACCATTTTAACAATTTAACAATTATAAATTTTGTTACAGTTTTCAAGGTTGGAGGGCCTATGTAACCTTAGGGAAATTTGTCACAGAGAACTATCAGAGAATTTTGACGCTTGCCTTCAAATATGTAGTAAACCTGGAAATGAGTCACTGCATGGAGGTGTGAACTTGATATTTATTAGATTCCAGAGGTGAGGAATTTGACTGGCTTCCAGCAAAATTTCATTCAATTCCTGTGGGACAAGCTACTGCCCACTCACATACGTGTACACCCCTACAACCCTTGGGACTGATATTATTGACAGATGCATAAATCTATTTTTCAGACTTGTGTCATCATTCCATAATCTCACTTGGAAAGGAATGATCTGATCAGTAAGCAGCTACTTCTTACTACTGTTTTCATTGTGATGTGCTGATCAAGACAAAAGTCGCAAAATTTTAATTGGCAGTGTGCTACTGTCAATTAAATCATGGACCATGGTTACCATGGACCATTATGTTAGACTGTTAACAGTCCCTTTTTTCTCTCCTAACTCAGTAGATTCAGTAAAGTCCCTAACTTGGTAGCACGGGGAGTGGGGTGAGTTTGAAGCAGCACCAGGGGAGAGGAAGTACTCTAATAATTTATTTGATTGACAGTAATTTGTCTCAATAGCAAATGAAAACAGTGGTTAAGCTAAGATCATTGTAGGATTACACCAACAGCTATAGACCCCTTGCAGCACGTCAGAATGCAGCTCATTTTGGAGGAAAAAACAATAGGTTCCAATTCTCAAGAGATTGAAATTTTATATTTTGTCCTTCAAATTGAGCTGCTTTGACATCACATGAAAGGGGTCTATTGTGGCATGCAGGCACAATGAGGCTAATGAAAGCCGATTTCTTGTGTTAAATGTTTCAGTCAACTTGTGGTATACAGACCTCCTCCTCGTTTCGAAGCCTCTCCTTGAATGCCATATTCATTCATTACTCCTTCAACAATATGCTGAAAATTTTCATCTTCATCTATACTTTGATTGTCATTTTCCCACCAAGGAATGACATTGCAGACAGAAGGATCTTGCTCAAAAGTGCTCTCCTCCCCTTCATCATCACCAAGGCGACCTTCATCATTAGTGAAAAAGCCTTCACTTTCATTTCCACTTGAAGTATCAGTGTCAGAGCCAGCCATCACATCATCTTGTGATGCATTCTGATCCCATGTAGCGGCAGCAGCAGCACCACCCGGTCTATCTTCAACAGATAGTGCTGTAAAATTGAGATGTTTAGGATGCCTGGATGACATTATATCTGCTGACATAAGATCAATACTTCTCCCTACATTGTCATTCTCATGGAGAATCCCCTCTTCATATTTAGATCTTCTTGTCCATGTCTCTCCACATGCATTCCCACAAACTCTGTTTGAAAGCTTTCTTTTCAAAGATCTTCTACTATGATTTCCTTTAGTCGTTTTACCATTGAGGGAATAATCCTGACTGCTTTGTAACGTTCCTAAACTTGATTGTTGTGCAGCCCTTTTCATCTTTTTGTTCCTTTTACTTCGTTTTTTGGACAATCCAATGACGGAACTGTTTAACTGATCGCCCTCTTGTCTTTCTGGTAAAGGATAAGGGTCCATCTTTGAAGACAATCTATGGTACATGGACAGTCGCTTGCAAGATGCCAGAACACCATCATCATCTGAATCACTCTGATACATAGTTATATTTTCGATGTAGTCCTTCAAGGCCTCTTCGACAGAATCATTGCTTTCTTCACTCAACATCGCAAAGTCTTTTGATAAAGGGAAATCTGACCGTCTTTTCCTACCTCGTCTTTTCTTGATGGGTTTGCGAATCGGTGTCGACGATGGTGAATCTTTCGTTGCAATAGTCGTGTCAGAATTAGACGATTGCGGATCGTCAGTGCGTTCCAAAGCTAACGTTAAATCTGTTACTAGTTCGTCCATTTTGAAAAGAAAATAGATAAAAAATAAAAACAATTTCCACAAAATAAATAATCACATGCTTCGTCACATGTAACGATGATTTGAAGTGACGTGAAATGGAAATGATAACAAGTATCAATCAATTACATGTCGTAAAATGTTCGTTTTTAGTTCGTAAATATTTCGGAAAACCAACACAGGGAGTCCAACCACTTTTTTTTGCAGTTAATAAATACTTCGGAGATTAACCATTCTAGTATAAAAAAAAAACGATATAGAAGTAAAGGGTAAGATTTTTGCTCGTTTTACATTGATATTTTTAGAGTATTGGAACTGAAATATTTTCATTCTCCTTAGCAACAGTGGAATCTAATGAATAAATGATGTGATAGGAACACTGCAAGGTCCATTGGCTTCAGTTAGGAGTTCAGTGCGCTAAGGTTAAAGAACCTCACAACAATTAACCCAAGCGTGGCCAAAGGAGAAAGTGAAGTTGACTGAAGTTTGGTAACAACAAGGTAATCTTTTTCCTTATGTATATATTTTCATTCTATAAATTTGTATTTCACGTTTTGATAGCACCGCTCTGTGATGCTGGGATATGTGATATTCAAACTGAAACTTCACTACAGATCACACCAAAAACTCTCTTTTGTACAAAATGTATTATTATAGATGGCAATTGAAATATCAAGATTTTGACGGGAAAATTATAAATTTTATTTTACCACGAAAGTTCACAAAAATAACTTTAAGAATTTGAATTAAGTTCGAGCTTTCAATTTTATTATTATTGACCTTGCAAACCAAATTCTAATATTTTATATGCAGTGATCATATAATATATATATATGATTCAGTATTTCGCACATTTCTGTCAACAAGTTTGAATTGCATACGATTACAATTTCGAGTCGAATTTCTAAGAGTTTTTTATTGTCCAATACTAAAAAAAATACTTATCCACTCATTTTAAAACAAAAGATTTATGCTTCATATGTTTTTTCAATTTAAATATTCGAATGTGGCTAGCGCTCTATTGCAAGAGCGATTTGAATCTTAATGCTGTTTTTTTTTTGTACTAACATAAATCGTTAACACCAATGGATGAATAAATTTAAGATAAAAACAAAAAAACCCTTAATGATATAATGCCTATCTCGGTTATAGGTGGTTTGTAATTGTTTGTAATTGTTCCCAAGAGATCTAGGATGGAATAATAATCGTCTTGACAACTAAGTTGGTTGACATAACAGAAGCAATCAATGAAAAATGAACTCTTCCGTCGTAGTCAACCTACATAAGGTCTGTGCGAACCAGAAATGAGGAAATGTTTTGATAATTTTGTTCTAACAGAAACGTTTATTTTACATAAAGTTTAGTAAACTAAATACGGAAATTTTTGTTTATTTAACTATATTTTAAAAGAGTTTTTAAGTTGATTGACTTGGACTCAGTAAACCAGAAACAAATATTCCAATCACGTAAAATTTGTCATTTGTCATATTAACAAGACAGACAGACTATCATGAATGTTGTGCTACTGATAAAATAGGTTACAAGTAATAATGTTATTTATAAAAATCAAAATGTCACGACAGCTTAAATAATTTCATCAAACATTAAAATGCAATGCACTCATTTGTGACTGATTTTAAAACAAAATCTTATCTTTGTTGTTTAGATTGCCTGTTTCAAGACAACGGACCGTAAAGTTAGTCTATAATTTGGCATATTTGACTCAATAACCATGGGTTGTGCACCAAGCAAACTCAGGAGTGAAAACCGTGAAATCCGGAAAGACTTAGAAGACTATAGAAACGAAATAGAAAAGTTAAAGGCTGAGAATGATGCTCTTCGTGGAGGAGGAACGACAAATTATGGTGCTTCTAATGATGATGAAAATGATCTAATAGATGAATTAGATGCTTTGAAGAAAGAAAATGAAAAACTGCAAGAAGAAATTTTGAATCTCAAGAAGATTCAGGTGAGTAAAAATCCAATTTCTTGTGTTTGATTTTGAAGGGACAGGGATCGCAGAGCATCCTAAAAAGTGTGAGGGGGTATATAAGAGACTGGTAAGGGAAAAAGTGAGGGGGGGGGATAAGATTGGAAAATATAAGAGACTAGTATCGAAAAAAGGGAAAAAGAGACGGGTGCGGTTGAATTTCTTAGTTATGATTTCCGAGCTAGGGTCTCGTTTTTGAAATTTTTGTAACATGCTGGAGAAAAGCTCACTCATTCCCCCTTCAAATCAATCCTTGAATGCCACTTAGCATTTAATTTTTTTCTAAAAAGACTTCTGTGTATTTGCTTGTCCATGCAGGTTTAGTCAAATTCAAACACGTCTAAGAACCCAGATTTTCCATATAGAAAAACATGCATATCTACCTGCATATCTTGTTATCGTAGTTTCGAAATATTGTGAAGACGGGGGGCCTTAGTCCCGTCCCTTCAGGCCGCCCCTGTGGCGGGTAGCTGTAAGTTTAAGGTATGTGATGCACCATGTAACTTACAGCTATGTATCATTTCAGGGTAATTCTACGATAAATACGAGTGGTGTTCAGCTGTCTGCTTTGCCAGCGTCGTCAAACCTTCCTAAAGTTGGAGACGCTGTAAGTATATGTATTTGACTTTAATCGACAAGTTTGAACAGATGTTTTTCAGTTGAAACAATCAAGACCAGCTTTTGCATATGAATCAGTCGCTCGCTTGATTTTGGGAGAACGAGGACTGAATATACGCCCGTCCTCTATGTCACCTTTCCATCCTTCTGTTACAAACTAACTGTTCTACGCCGTTGTAACTAACTAATCAGAGTACTTATTCTCAGGTGCTTGCCATGTGGGAGGTAAGTATGTGGCAGTACTTCACCGCGACAATAGTAAACTTCAATGCCAAGACACTCAAGTTTGAAATCATCTGGGATGACCAGGATCCGTCTGGTCGTATTATCGATTATTATAACCTCGCTTTAGACAGGGTCCCGGATGATGATGAAATTGCTGTGGGGTCGATTGTACTGTTTCCTCAGGGTGCGTACAAGGGACAAGAAGGCGTCAGGCTTGGAGGAGAGAGATGGCATCAGGTGGGTTCTTGTTTTATCGAGTAAAATGGCATTTAATTTTTAATTTTAATTTAATTTTTAGTTTAGCCTGTCTGAATTACTTTTCTTCTTCTCTTCTTTCATTTCTTTCTTACACTGAACATCAATTCATTCATTTGTTCTTCTCTTCGTTCTTGATTTCTTGCCTCCTCGATTGCTTGCTTCCTTGCTTGCTTACTTCAATGCTTGCTTGCCTTTTTTGCTTCCTTGATTCCTTGCTTCAATGCTTGCTTGCTTTCTTTCTTTTTTGGTCGCTTCTTTGCTTGCTTGTTTCCTTGTTTCTTAGCTTGCTTCCTTTTTTCTTCTTACTAACATTCCAGGTTCCTAACTTTATCACCATGACCTTTCTAGGGAAAGATAACATCTGTCTCTAAAGGAGAAAATGGTGAAAAACTGTACAGCGGTGAACACACCAAAGGCGCAGAAGATGGCAAATGGGTCACCTTCAAAGGATATGAAACACAATTCTACAGCCTGAAGAGAGATCAGTTAAGGATTGCACCCAACGTGCTTGACCTACTATCAGCAGAAGCATCAAACGAGGAAGAATCAGTGAATGATGCCAATGAAGATGCTGCTGGTTCTTGTGATGTCTTTATTTCTTATTCGAAGGTATTTTCGAAGATATGCACACTTTGGTATAATAAAATGTGTTATCACTTAAAGATGTTATGTTCGTAAGTAGGAAGTTTTTCTTGCATGCGAGGTGTTTTTGTACTACATTGCCAGAAATATGGGACATGAGCCTGCTCATCCATGCGCAATGATGCGTTTCAGCTTACAAAATAGCCGCCGAGTCTTATAGGAAATGTATGGGGAATATAGAGCTTCCTCTATTTACGGCGAATAGGGTTTTATTTCCTCTGAGCTCCACATCGCGACAAACAACCCACCCTACAAGCTACTAAATAAGCGTAAAATGATCATTGAATCATGCGACATATTGGTTCCCGGACTACTTGCCTTCGAAAGGCTTCGAAAGCTCTAGATTCCATACATCGTCTATAAATCTGGCCACACTTGACCCCAAAATCGTCTTATTTGAGCTCGAAAAAATTTAAAAGTAAAAGAGCTCCACCTCGATATCACCAAACGAGTGTTTAATAAATCCAAAACCGCTCAAAATAGACAGCATGCCTTCAGAATGTAGGTTCCCAAGAAGCTTGAAGTTAGGTTAAATTTTAAGCGATTTGACGCGTTGTTAGCTCGTAGTTTTCAGTTAAAAATGACAAGAAACCACAGAGAACTGCTCCAAACAGTTTCAAAACCCCCTAAATATCGCCATTTTGTTTTTACAAGCTCCTATTGACTGCTGAGATACAATAAGGAAGCTTAAAGTAACGATTTACGTTTCTTGTTTCTTGTCCTTCATGGGCTTCCTGTGGTGAGGCTTATCAACAGAAAAATAATAGTTGTTCTTTTGATTGTCAAGTAACTATTTTTTGGCAAGAATTGTTTTACTAACATCATAGTTGAATATAAATATGTGCTTGGAAACCATGTAGTTATATTTTTCCTCTAGAAAACCACTTCATTTTCATTCATGCGTAACACCGCTGACAATGTCCAATATTTCTGGCAATGATTGTTGAACGTAATGCTGAGGTTGTTAGGGGGAGGTTCAATAGCTGCCTGTGAACACCCTTACAGCACAGAATTCCTAGAAATATGGTGAACTGAAGAACTCTTTAGCTTGGGCGTAATGTCTTCCAATTTCAGTCAACTTGTCATTCCCTAGAGTATCATTTCTTTGTTTAATGGTTGCGAATGAGAAAACACTTAAATATGGATACGACTCAAACAAAGAATGTTACTCTCAAGAGAATGACACGTGGTCTTAATGGAAAAACATTGCGTTCAAACTAAAGAGATCTTTAGCATTTCTGAGAATGTAACGGTTGCTATGGGAAACCCTCCCTTCAAGTTTAAATTCTAGATCCGCGCCCAGTTAATGCACCTTCGTTGCTTTTCAGTTAAACAGTTTGGACGCAGTTCGTAATAACGGGGTACGCAATCAAGGTCAGCCGCCAAGCTATGAGGAAGCACTTGCAGCCATGTGCGACCCTCATGACATTAGGAACCAGTTGCAGCAAAAAGGCCTACGTGTCGGTCAAGAATCATCTGGGGACCTGATGAAGACTGTTAAAATGATTCATAACGCTAAGGTGGTGATCGCATTCTTGAGTGACGAATACGCCAAGTAAGTACGAACATATTCCCATTGGCATAAGCATGGTCATTAAACAGGGGGATAAAAAAGGGTGTATGATGACCTTGGTGATGGTGCATGGTGGTGGTGATGGTGGTGATGATGGTGGTGGTGATGGTGCATGGTGGTGGTGGTGGTGATGGTGCATGGTGGTGGTGGTGGTGATGGTGCATGGTGGTGGTGGTGATGGTGCATGGTGGTGGTGGTGGTGATGGTGGTGGTGGTGGTGGTGGTGGTGGTGATGGTGCATGGTGATGGTGCATGGTGGTGGTGGTGATGGTGCATGGTGGTGGTGATGGTGATGGTGATGGTGCATGGTGGTGGTGGTGGTGATGGTGCATGGTGGTTGTGGTGATGGTGCATGGTGGTGCTGCTGTTGGTTTCATTCATTGGGATGGTGCTGAGGTTGCTTCAAGGGATGGAATTTCGCAGAAGCAAAATCTCCGAATATGTGTTCATTTTTCTATCAGCTCGTATTTCCCCCTACTTAAGTTCTCTCAAACATCTTTTCCTGTTATTTGCTACTGGTAAATATTCGAGTGTGACGCAGTTTTTATGACGAGTTTTGAACGAAATCACCTCTTGTGATTTGAAAATAAATTTGGAAACCCTCCTTGCTGTTGCTCGGTTGTTGTTGAGAGAATTGGTGTAGTTAGGCTTGAAAAAAATTTAAAAGTTGCAGTTCTCGACCTTCCTTTTGAAAATCATTTATAACATTGAGGAGTCTTTTCCTTATTTTGTATGGACATCAGTGACGAGATATGTCGTCAGGAGTTCCAGTACGCAAAGAAGACAGCCAAGAAACCTGTCATTCCTGTAGTCATTGGTGAATCATTCGAATGGATGATGAGTGTTGTTGGATTACTCATCGCTGGAGAATTGTATATCCACTTTAAAGACAAAACTATACAAGATATGAAGATGCAAGAGTTACTGAAGGCAGTTGGTAAAAGTGTGCCTACTGGAGATACTACAGACGCAGGTACGAACCAAGATGTGTTTCGATGACCTTCCATGTTGTCTAAATGCATCAAAATATTTTTCCTGCTTTCTTTAGCTATGACTTATGCCCACCAATATATGCCAGTATGTTTTTCATTCCCTTTTGGATGATTGCCAACAACCTCTTCTTGCAATAATTTTATTTTTCTCTTGGAATTTCAGCAGTTACAAGTGTCCCCAAGAAACTCCCAACTCCAGATGTGTTTGTGAGCTACTGCTGGTCCAACTCGAACAAAGCTCTTCAGTCACGACAGGTACAGACTGGAAAATACCACCATCAATGAATGGGGGGTTACCCCCTATAGTGGACTATACGGGTTAGGAGTTTGAGATTTGGTATAGAAAAGAGTCGGAAATTCGCAAGTTTAGGTACAGAAAAGGAAGCTAAATTTATACTATTCAAGGAAATGAAGCCGAACTTGCACACCGTATTACGCGACGATCGATATTCATATCTGGTCTGTTTCAAAATTAAGGTATATATGGAAGGGGTGCCTCAGGCAAATAGGTATATGAAAGGGGTACCTTTTTGCCGAAATTTTTTTATAAAAAGATAAGGGGTCGAGAGTTTGGGATGTTTAAAAAAATGTTTAGGAGTAACACCCCCTCCTTCCTCTTTGAGGGGAATACTTTAAACAGCTTATTAAACTCAAAGTGTTTTCTTGTGTAGATTCCAAATCTCGTAGGAAATGAGTTTGCAGATGCAAGAAGAATCAAAGAGGATCTCTCAAAAAGCGGTGATCATGTTTTATGGCTTGATATTGAGCGACTGCAGACAACTAATCAATCGGACGAGTCTATGAGTATGGTAAGTAGGGGAAGCAAGGCTGGGGTAGTGGTGGTGGTCTCTCTCTCTCTCTCTCTCTCTCTCTCTCTCTCTCTCTCTCTCATGATTCGAGGGTTTTTCTCTGGGTATTCCAGCTTTGCTCCCTCAAACCCTAACCTGCACCTAAATTCTAATTCTATCAGCGAATAGGCTGTGACCTGACTGAGATCAGTCCAGAAGACACTTGATAATCATGAGCATGAAGTCTACAGCATGGTCGAATGTAACTCATATCTCGTGTTCGTTTTTAGTTTCAGCAAATAGCCACAGGTTTGAATACAGCCAAAGTGGTGATTGTTTGTGTCAGTGCTGAGTATGCTAAAAGTGATAATTGCAGATCAGAATTCCAGTTCGCCTTAAAAGTGAGTAGTTTTAATTCAAATAATTTAGTTCTTCAACATGTCAATCAAAGTATATGGTGTCAGCACAGATAATCCTAGTGAGGTGGGGGTGGGGGGATGGGAGACTTCAGTCCATATTCTGTAAGCATGCGAGTATGTGTGAGAGTACAGGATGTGTAGTACATCAGTGCACAAACCCAAAGTTGCATTTTCCATTTTAGACCACTTGTCATTCTCTAGAGTATCATTTCTTTGTTTAACGGTTGCGCACGAGAAGACACATGAATATGGATACAACTCAAACAAAGAATATTACTCTCAATGACACGTGTCTGATATGAAAAAAAACATTACGCCCAAGGTGATCTGAAGGGATCTATCGTCGTCTTTTTAACAATCACTTGCATTTACAGTCACTCAAGAAGCCCATCATTCCAGTTGTAGTGGGAGAAGGTTCCGGCTGGCGAGACACTGTGATTGGCTTGTTGGTGTCCAGTCAAGAAACAGAAATAATTGATATGCAATCTGTAACAACTGAAGCAAGTTACCACAACGCCCTGGAAAAAATCGAGTAAGTGAACTGGAGCCATTTCAGGCCAATCGAATTCAACATATTCTAGTGATGATGGCTATCACCATTTTATCCTAAACGGTAATTATTCCACGGGAACCTCATGTGGAAACCGTTACGTTTGTGTAAAACTATATGCTTTGAAAGGAATGAAAGTTGGAGAGTTAGAGGACTAGACCCTTTTTCCCATTTCAGACCACGTATCATTCCCTAGAGTATCATTTCTTTGTTTAACGGTTGCCCATGAGAAGACACATCAATATGGATACAACTCAAATACGTGGTTTGAAATGGGAAAATATTATACCCAAGCCAAAGAGGTGTATTGCTATGAGTAATGTTTGTGTTTTGTCAGGAAAAATGTCAAGTCAATTCTTGGAACTAAGAAGAAAACAAAAGAAACAACGAACTTCCGCGCACCAATGTTAGGTGATCACGTGATATGCCATCACCACAAATGGGCGTTCTACTATGCCACTATTGAAAGTTTCAACGAAGAAACGCTTGAGTACACAGTCAACTGGGACGATAACGATCCATCAGGAAGACAGGAAACCTACAAGGTACTGATCTTTTTATCTCTTTACGTAGTTTAGTCTTCAGCTAATCATTCTGTCTTATCGTATTTTAGAATGTGGCCATCGACGCAATTCCTTCAACGGATCAAATCGGTGTGGATTCCATCGTATTCTTTCCACAAGGTTCTTACGGGGCCACGGAAGGGAACAACACTGGCGGTGGGAGATTCCACCAAGGAATAGTTACGAACATCCATAAGGTAATGCTAAACGAATGATTATTGCGCAGGGTTCTATAGACGGCGGAACGACTTTAAGGCTCGTTTACACTAGCGATTTTGGACTGAGGCAATTTTAGTTCCGATTTTTGCGGCGATTTGGGTCATAGTCAAAAATGGCAATTAAGGATTAACGTGTAGAGTTTTATTCAGGACACCAAGATTACTTTGACAAAGGTCTCTTTAGGAGCATAAGACGAAATCTATTGTATTTTCAAAAAACGCCGCAAAAATTGATTACTTTGACAAAGGTCTCTTTGGGAGCATAAGACGAAATCTATTGTATTTTCAAAAAACGCCTCAAAAATTGATTACTTTGACAAAGGTCTCTTTGGGGGCATAAGACGAAATCTGTTGTATTTTCAAAAACCGCCGCAGAAATTGCAGCAGAAATCGCTGCAGAAATCGCCTCGTAAACGCCAGGCCTTTAAAATGAATTAGGCTAAGACCTATGGGCCTATATGATATCTTCACAAACTTTTTTTCTGCATTGAGTGACGCAAAAATAAACGTTAATTATAGACGAATTTCTGCGTTTGTTTTGAAAAGTGCATGACTCATTTTCTTCTTTCAGGACGCATCTGGTGTAACAGTTTACGATGGACACCACACAAAGGGAGATGCTGATGGTAAATGGGTCACGTACAGGGACTACAACTACTACTTTACCAACATGAAGATAGATCAACTCAGAATTGCACCCAATGCCATGGATGCTCTAATGGCGTGTAAACACGCATTCTCAATAGACGAATAAAGAACTGAAGACTTCTTCTTCTCAGGACCCTCTCTTCTTATAATGGTGTAGAGGTCCTGGGAACAAATTGCACCTAATGCTTGGGGTCTCTTCTTCGTTTGAGGAAGGAACTCGGCCACCCAATCAAAGCGGAAAGAAATTACAAAGTTGCACGCACCCTCGCTTATCGCTAAAGGTTACCTATCTGCACAAACCACAGGAAAATTGAAATTCTTGGAGTATAACTTACTAGAACCAAACAAATATGTATCCCCGGAAAATGTCTAAAAATGTCTGCAGTGGCGGCGTTTTGACGTCTGGAATCAGTATTTTTCACAGGGATTATTTCTATGCTTTGCACCGCGACCATCACTCACCATCGCTAAGATACTGGTAACATGAAGTTTATATTAAAACTCATACTGTAACGTACGCTCGCTGACACTATGACAATACTAAATGATGGTGGGCTTCTGTTTAGCGTTGATGATCCAGAAAACCTTACAAAATAAAATTCATTTCATGTAGCACCTGCATGGCTATGTTTTTCATTGCGCAGTTTATCATACTTATTTTCTGACGCTGCTTCTACAACTGTAATTCATGTAACTCCGTCAAGCAGTTACCAAATCGACCTGCCGCAGCACGAAGCGTAGACACGAGCTATTGTGAGGAGTTACCCGCCTGGTAAGAAGAACATAAGGTAACCTTAGTGCCAGGGGAAACTTTACGTTAGGAATGTCAACAAACAAAACGGCAAATCACAAGATATTGGCAGTAATTTTGACTTTGAAGTCTATTTTACCTGTAGGCATTTATTTACTAGGTCAACAGATTTAACAACTGATAAAAAAAAAGCTGTTCCAGGAAGGCGGGTTATCCTTAGCTTATGACTTTACGAGGGAAAACTTAACCTAGGCAGAAGGGTTACCCTATCAAACAGACAGGGTTATCCTAACACTAGGCTAACGTTTAACAAATATTTAATATCTATTTCCTCAGGATAAGAAATTTGAAATAGAAAACAATCTCTTTTCACTTCCTCGTGAAAAGCTGCATTTGCTTTCAGTTTGTGCGCGCGGTCAAGACTGAACACGAAGGAAAGCAAATGCACCTGATATGAGGTAGCGCATCTCCGTTTTATATTGACATGACAAGCGGTGGTGATAGTTTACAATCGTTATGGCTGAAAAAAGGATTTGATAGTGATAACCATGCACATTTACTTTGGTGTATGTGCGCGCTTACACCCCAAGGCTCGCATTTTCTAGTACAGTGTCTTATGCGTTCTTTTCATGTATCATCTTCATCTAACCTGATAGGGATAAGACCTATCTGTTCCTATAATCTCCTACGATGGCAAAGAAAGCATAATCACTTGAGTAAAATAATAAGATATACCATGATGTTTTTCTAGTGTCTTGGGGTGGAGCACTTGAACCATAACACTCTTGTATCCATTTTTTTCTTTCGCGTCGCATACCAACACCCCCTCCTACTGCCTCCTATGCTACGCCCCAACTTCCCCGACCCACTAAAACAAGAGGAAGAATCCAGCACGGTTTATGATACAAATTGGAAGAAATTTCATCAGGTTTGTATACACTCTTTATTTAAAAGGCTGTATGGTATTTCTCAGCTAGATCAAAAGAACAATAAATAAAAACAAATGCGTTGGCATGCAATCCATGGAGAAAACAAAACCTCCATCAAACAAAAGGCTTACGTTATTGAAGTCCATTTGCGCAGAACTTTTTAACTCGCAACTATTTTTGGTCTCGAGGGAAGCGCGTTGTGTACGAACGAACGCGTCATTTGTCTAATATACGTTGAAGATTTGAGTCTAGCTTCATCGCGCAGAGGAAACTTAACGACTAACTGTTTTCTAGTTTGTACAAGACAAGAAAAAAGGTAATGTGGATTCTAAACCTTATTTGTGTAGATGAATAACGTTGTCTTGTAGCTCTCTTGAAAGGAGATACTCTATATAAGTGTATTTCAGTACTTGTCAGTTCTAAGGGACCAATTCGTTATAGAGTGGTTTTCATAAACCCGTGAAATAACTTTAGCGTATTACGCAATACTTCACTCTGACTTCTTTGTTTTCTATTGTGTTTATCTGACTATTACACTTTAATTAGTACACTTTGTTTCACGGGTTAATGAAAACTACTCTATGAATATTGTGGATTTATGTTAGTGTTAATTCTGTGTTTATAATAAAATGTCATTAGAAAACGTTCCCGGGGAGGGGGAGGTGGTTTTAGCGGGGGGAGGGGGGACTTTGAGATATACAATTTTTAGTGGTGGGGTGGGGTGGGGGCTATTTTTTTTTTTACTTTCTTTTGAAATTCAGGGGTAAAGTTTTACACACACTTTTATGCAGAATCTTCATTTCAATAAAAACAAAAATAAAAATAGTAGAAAGAAGAACCTCTCAGAGAAAATACAAAAAAAATGGAATAAAATTTACCGGCTTCGTGTTGTTTCTAAAATTACTACATTGGAATTTGCAGTACCGAGGGTATGTTTTTTAAACTAGTATATAGTATCGAGTATTTTATTATATATATTTTTATAATATATTTATATTTATATTTATATATTTGTATCATAGTTATTTAGCATAGAAGAGCTACCTGCGTGTTCGAACTGGTTGAGTCCGCCATGTTGAAGACTTGGTGAATCCGCAAGAACTACGAGAAAGAACGCTAAATACGTCAAGAAACAAGTTGTTTGAAACCTCTTGGATGTCTGGAACAAAGGTAAATTGGATTATAGACTTTATTGAATATTTGCGAGGACGGTGAAACTACTCAAATCAAATCAAACGTTATCTTTTTCTGTTAATATCGGCAGTGTCTGTATATTTAACCACTCAATAGTCTATTTTCCATCCATCGGTCTCTGGAGTTCTTGGCTGTTTAACAAAATGCAAAATTCTTTTTTATTTCATTCTTGCTATTTTTGTCGGTCTAGTTTATAATTTCGTTAATGTACATAAAAGGCTTATCTTCGATTTAACGATATGCGCATAATAGACCCCTTGCAGCACGTCGGAATGCAGCTAGCTCAATTTGGAGGACAAAACAACAGGTTCCAATTTTAAGGAGTTTGAAATTCTTTTGTTTTGCCCTCCAAATTGAGCTGCATTCCGACGTGATGCAAGAGGTCTATTAACAAGTAGCAAAGCTGAGTTTAGTCTTCCACATCATCTCTCTGCTAGCCGCAAAGTCCATCTTTTAAGACTGATGAAGCTTTCAATTTTTTTATTAGTAGACATTTTGTATGGAAAATAAGGAAATTTAACTATTTATGAAGGCGCATCATGCGCGCACATTTTCATTTGTCATGCGCAATTGTAAAAACGTTTCGTTAATTCGTTGAAAAATATATTTCTCCGAACTTTTATTATTTTTGCGCTGTTTCCTACTTAATTTTATTTGCCGAAGCTAAATCGACCTTCTGATACTTTTTTTATTTACAGGAACAAGTTTGCAAAGGTAACTCGGAGAACAAGAACAATTAGAACTGTCCTGTGTAATATTAGTGAAGAACAGACTAACCAAGGTTAACAATTTTCTATTCTTTGTATTTTTTGTTTGTTTCCTGAATGCTGTGTATTTTGAAATGTACCGTTGTATTTTGAAATAAATGATTTTGACTTAATTTTTGTCTGGTTTATTTCGTGTTATACCCTTTTCAAAATCGCACCTTTTTTCCCGCCAAAAAACTTAGAAATTTTTTCGAGCCCTACTTCTTGATTTTCATTGGCCTCTTTTCAAGCTCTCAAATTTTCCCGCCAAAAGACAATTTTCGTACTTGGAACTCTTAGCCACGCCTAGGGCTCTTACACCTCATGATCACTTTATCGCTTATCAATATTCTTCTTGCCACCTCTACTCGCCCATATAATCCCCTTCTTTTGTTCTGCTCTTTATCCCATTGTTTCGATCAGACAATAAACAAGACATTAAATATTCATAAGAATTTTTATTAGGTTATTAGTATGCCAACCGTTACAAGCGTTACGTCTTAAGGAACTTTAAAACCATTACTCTCAACAAACACATCAACAGTCTACAGCACATATCACCGGACTACAGAGCCAAAGGTAAGTTGAAGGTACAGGTTCAAGCCTCCAGGAAAGTCAAGTTCTTCAATGAAAAATTGGACAAGAAAGAACACAGCCACCCACAAGCCAGGATCAAGGTAAGTCAGGTAACCATAGACAAGGTAAGGAGGATTGGCTCACAAATAAAAAAAAAATTCGAATTGGCAATTAAAAAAATTAAAAATTAAAAAAATTGTGAAAAAAAAAGAAAAAAAGCCATAAAATTTTGAAAAAATCTATACTAAGTCTTTTTGCAAATTTTTTTGCCCCTAGGCTAATTAGACGAAGGTCCCAGAGATCAAAAGTTCAAACCTACCCTCCCCTTAAGAAAAAGTGCCCCCCAACAAAGTGTTGAGGGGTACCCTTAAGGGTGATTCAGTAGGATCAACTTAAGACCTCCAGGACAGTCCATTTGATTGAGATTCTAAAGACATAGGTTTTGTCAAGTAAAAGGCTAGTACAAAATACTGAAACAAGGCATAAAACTAGAGTTGTCCTTCAAAACATTGATTGAAAAAATTGCCAAAACTAGTGTGCAAAAGTTATAATGCAGTTTTCTTCATAGTAAATATCTTCAACATTATCCGTATTAGAAATTGATTGCAGATCGTGTAAGAATTTAATGCTGGACAGCTAGCTCATAATGGACAACACCAGTTGTATGCCTCGTTTAACAACATCAGATAGGACTGGTTAATACATTGAACTTTGCATGTGTTGTATCCAATTTGGTTGGAAATAAATTAGCCTCAATAAATCAAATTTCAATTATAGAGAATTAATTTGTTACATGAAAAGTTCAATGTCTTAACTGCATGACCCTTACTGGTACTAGCAGAAGCAGAGCAATTTATGTAGGAGTATGATAAAACATGGCACATGACAAAGTGCTGATATAGTCCCGGTGAGAGTAATGAAAGCTGATAAATAATTTGTTCCAGCAGGGCATGTACCGGTATGTACCATACTTATCACAAGCCTACATAAACTATTCTACATTACAGCAAGAATGACAAATGGTATTTTCTAATCCAAACACTTTACTGAATTGAAATAGGAATTTAGATAACTTGTTGAATTTTGTTGATCTTATGCTGAACAAGCCGGGGAGTGATTGCTCAGTCTTCCAAACAAGCGGCTCAAAATTATGCATTCAAGATAGTACCAAAATGAATTTGAATTAAGACCAGAGAGACACAATGAACATTTTAAGTTAAATCAAACCAGATGTTGAAAGATGCCAATCAAATATTTCTCTGAATGTATCCGGCGGTGGATGCCATTTTTTGCTACATTTTAGAATACCATTTATCACACTTGTGTACTTTTACTCAACCAAAACCTATGTCAGACTATGATATGAACACACCAAGCCCTATGGAGTACCATCACCAAAATGCCGTGAATTAAAACTCAGGAAAGTTTTTGATTTTTTTTCACACATTGAATGAAACCGCAACCCAATTATATGCAATTTTGATGGGTATGTCAGGTAAAGAAACTGTGCACTAAAGCACCACATCAATCCTGCTAAACAGAAATGTGAAAATAGCCAATCAAATAGCCAGATGTCACTAGCTATTTAGTTGATTTAGAAAAATTTAGGAGTTGAATTAGACAAATTTAGATAACAGCCAAAAGTTGGCATAAATCAGGCTGATAAAAAAGAATAGGCATTGCCCCTCATAGGATTGATGTGGTAGAGCCAAAATATGCATTCAAAGACGTAAACAGTCTAATTATGTGCACAGACCCCCACCTGACCATTGGTGTGTTCAATCATAGTCACTAATGTTAAAATTTCACCACTTTAAGAACATGAAATAGCTTCTAGAGAAATATTTCATGTTGAATAACAAATGTTACCATATTTGAAATATGGTAATATTCATTAGCTTAGAAATAATACCTTCCAAATTCTTGGGGTGCAATCATTTCAAACTGAGAAACATGATATCTGTAATGTTCAATTTCTGCACAAATCTTTTGCGCAACCAACCAATTTTTGGGATTCCTCGAAAATCAATAGTTGATGAATAATTTTGTTTTAGAAAAATTAATAATGAGCAACAATGTCTAATGCACCACAAGAATTTATTGAAAGCTTGTAACTTACAATGGAAAAATTTAGAACTGGCATCTTCCATCTAACATCCTCAGACTGTGAATATGTAATTTTTAATTGAAACTTTCAAACCAAATTCAATACTAAATAATTGTGTTCCAAATTTATGGAAATATGAGAACGAAATGGAAGAGGATGATAATTGGAAAAATAACCAGTGAACTGAATGTTGATAAACCATGCACTTTGACTTACTGTGAAGTTGGATGGAAAACAGGAAGCAGCCAGGAGATCATCATAGCAACATTATAACAACTCATAGTTATCAAATCATTTATACAGTAGAATCCTAATAACTTAAACTATCAAAAATTTGAAAAGAATTTAAAGTATTATTGAGATGAAATGACAGTCGAATCTAACTTCAAAATAAAAACCCAAAATAAGTATTTTCCATTGTTATTGTCTAAGTTATCAAGATTCCTCTGTATTTTCCAATACATCAATGGAAAAAATCATCAAATAATCATCATGTACAGTAGACTCTCACTAAATATGATTAGGAATCATGCCAAAACATCAAATAAAATTGAAAATGAAATCAATGCCAAATCTGAAACCTATATGATAAATCTTTTGCCAAAATGCTGCTAATCATAGCAAGTGAAAGTGTACCGGTATCAAAACAGTTGGAAAAGATCATGAATGTAAAATAAATGAAAAAGCTTATTTTTCAACTTTGTACATTGGGTATACTGTATCTCGGAAATGAATGGACCAAATTGGAATCTGTAAAAGAGCTCATCAGCTATTTTTGAGTCTTCTATCCAGAAAAAGAAAAACTATGGAAGGGTTTTAGGCACTTTAAATAAAAAAATTACCAAATTTACATACAAAATTACCAAATTTAAGAAAGTCAATTCATGGCAGGCTTTGGAAACCGGGTGGATTTTAGGGAAAGCAAATTTTTACAAAATTTAGAAAGAAACTTTTTCATATGCATCAACAATATCATTCAAAACAATTTCAATCAATAAATATCAAGTTAGTACAAGAAATCATTGGGAAACAATCAACCAATGTCAATTAGTCAATAATAGGGAAAAAAACAAGCAATTCAATGTCAATCAAATGCATAAATTGAAAAATAATAATGCCACAAAGCCACGTAGAGCCAAGCCAGCCAGTTCTTCGTCCAATGGATATGTGCATAATTTATCAACATAGAGTAAATATATATGCCAAACAAGTCAAGTCAGTTCAGGTCATGGTCACTTTTCATTTGTAACAAAAAAATTCTGTAACCTTTGAAATTTTACTGCTTAAAGTGGTGAAACAGATCTACATACAATGAGTCATTCTATGTAGATAATATTGCATAACTACAATAATTCTCCACAACAAAGTGAATATCAGTAAATATTTACCCAAAGAACAAGTTGGAGAAAGCATTAACTAATATTCACTGAGCCCAAGGAGAATTAATACTTTAGTAGAATTACGCAGGTGAAAAGCAAAGGAACTAAAATCACAGTAACTTTGTATTCACCTGGTAGTTTTACTAACAATTAACTCTACCACATAAACATTATAATCTAGGAGGTTCTTCTTCTGGTCTTCTCAGCAGTCTTGGTGGTCTTGATGCTGATCTGAATAAGAAATAATAACACCAATGTCAGTATAATGGTTTACAAGATACACAAACAGACAGACCTAGGTGTACCTCACCACACCCCCCTTAGGATAATCAATCTATTATGGAAATAATGCAATCTATAATGATACTATTATGGACTATTCCCTGCTAGCAGAGTATCATGTAGGTAATTTCTGACAATACATTAACAGACTCTGCCAGTCCAGGCTGTTTTCTTTGTTGCACATTGGCTTCGGTAACTTAGCAATGCACATGAATATTTTAGACTGCAAGTCAATAATAATCAGTGGCAAAAAACTTTCAAAACTGCTTTGGTTTGTCCATGGTCATGGACGACTATAAAGAAAACCGCCTGGGCTGGCAGACTCCCAGCCATTTTCTCTTACAGGATTCATCTATGGAAGACTCTGCTAGCAGTGAAAAGGGACTGATCCTTTTATAATATATATTGTATTGCTGGGGGAGGGGCAGTGATTTTACAGAGGTACAATTTTCAAAATCAACTGAAAGTGGGGGTATGGTCTTTTGCAATTTCAAAATACTGGGGAGTACAGTTTCATGCAGCCTAGAAACTCTTTAAAAAGGGCACATTTTCCCTTAAATATGCATGAAGAGGAGGATACATTTTTAATTGACATACTGTATTTACTCGTTAAAGCGCTGTGAGTGCTAAAGCGAGTGCTAATTAAATTGTTAGTATTTCGGTTGTGGCGCTTATTCAGGGGAAGCTCTTATTTGAGGCGGCGCTCTTTGATATTTTGCTCTCATATGCAGCGCTTAATCGAAGGCAGCGCTTAATCGGGGGCAGCGCTTAAAAGAGTAAATATGGTATATCTAGGAGAGGTAGAAATTGTACTTAATGTTTTGTTTTTAGAAAACCAACACCCTCTCCCTGCGATGTAATAAAAGATTGATTCCTAAACCCAAAAACACACTAGCTAGTAGTATTTTGACAAGTTGTCGATTGATTAATTGAATAAAGTGTGTCTTTTAGGGGAAGGGGGAGGGGAGGGCAAGGCAAAAAGGCCAGAATTTTCATTTCTACAAATTTAATAAAACATTTTCGACAACTTGGGCTTTTAAATCAGTAAAGAAAAGTAGTTATATTCTTTCTACACTTTTAGTTGTAAACAATAAAGAGTACGAAGGCTTTTTTCACGTCGAAAAGTCAGCCACGTGCAACAACCAACGGAAAGTGAGTTCAGAATAAATGTTTTTTACTCAACGAAAAACCCTATCGAAAAAAAATATTTCTAGCCAGAGACAAAGAACTAATGCTTATCTTTATATTTCGATAGAATAGTTTAGTTAAGAAGCATTTCTTACCGTGTAAATGGTGATTTTTTGACCACAGCTTCGACCTTCTTCTTCGAAGTCTTCTTCTTGACAGTGATGACCATAAAGCATGATGGGAGCACGTGAGACTGGTACACAGGAAACCCAACAAGTGGATTTTATGAAAAAATAAAACAGAGTAGCGCATAAGCATTACAAGAGTACCATGAAGAGCATACTACATCACATGGACGTTCATTGACGGCTGCTTTCAAGGTAATAACTCAAACATTTCTACCTCTATTTATTTAAAGCCTAGAGCCGAAGGTACATAACTACAGCTGTGAAGTGAATTGTTGCTAAGCACTACAAAAACATAAACACTGATACAACACCCTTAACGTAGATGGACTTTATTTCGCCTTTCGGGTTTCCTTACTTCCTATTTCTATTTTTCATTAATAAGAAACAACAAATGTTATTGTGATATGATTTCTGGAAACAACGAATTCAACGAAACTTGGTGTTATATTTGACTCGCAGTTCAATTTCCACAATTAAATACATACATTAGATACCGTATGCTCCGCTATTGTTATGGCTTACTATTATTTTATGTTTATTATCGTTTTTCAAAACGGTGTTTGAGTGTGCCGTGGGTGGATAGCACTCGCCTATTGGTCTTGTATACGCGTATTTTCGCTGGATTCCCGTTTTTAGATTCCCGTTTTTACGGAATCAAGGGTGGTGTAGCGGTAACCCTCTGGGGTCTCGGGTTCGATTCCTGGACTTTAATACGTCAGTAAAGTATGCTAGGTCTTTCCCCGGTTCAGTTTCCTTCCTCGGTAAAACCGAAAACGCTAAATTCCAATTCGATTTGTGATGACTGGTGAGTTAACTGTGCCATGACTTTCATCATAATGTAGTTAATAAAATTTGAAGGTTTTGAAAGGTTTCTACAGGCAATCAATGGCTTTGATGTTACCTATTATACCTTGCTAGCTTCTCGGCTTTTATCAGTTTCTACGCAGGTAGAGATCCAGGGAAAAAATTGTTCGTGTTCCGAGCAGCATCAAAGAACCTAACCTTAGCTTTAGATAAAATCTGCCTGCATATTTTGGAAAATGAGTTGGGTAAAAATCCAGAAAAGTCAGACATCCTGCTACGATAATATAATATAATAACTGTGTTCCTAGCATCGTCTAAGGTCTTAAGCTAATAATAGATAATCCGTTCTATAATGCACTTACAATACACTTTTCATTGTTCTATTGTCCAGCAGTACTTCGACACAGCAGCGAGCCTCTAAACAACTGACGCACGAGCAACTCCAGACTAACCTTCACCATGGGCTGTGCTCCGTCAAGACCCAACTCGTCCCTAAACCACGAGTACATTAAACAAATTGATTCCTTAAAGAAACATCAAAAGCAACAGATGAAGGAACTAGAAAAACTGCGAGCTGCTAATAATGCTTTGGAAAAACAACTAAAACAAGGAAATACAACTAATGCGCCTGGAAAAGAAATCGAGAATCTGAAAAAAGAAAATCAATTATTGAAAAAAGAAATTTCTAATTTCAAGGACAAGAATGATAATCAGGTAATTTTTTGTGTCTTCACAAAATTAGGCGCAAAGTATTGGTTTGTGTTGTAAATTCCTTTCATAACCTGTACCTCAAACAGAAGGAATTCGGCAACTGCAGGGAAAGGTGCCTTGCTATAGGTCAATGCAGCATCAAGATAAAGCAAAGTTCGAATGACTATTAAAAAATCACGGTTCTCGGATTTGATAAGCAGTGATATCGTGTGCTCAGTGCAGTATTGGTAACAGTAGAACCTAAAAATTGAATCTTCGGGAGAAAACCTTCTGAAATCTCCAGGGAACTACAAGCTTTCGAGTTTAAATTATACTCTTCCTCATAAAGAATTCTGAGAACGTGCAACAAGTTTCTCCAGGGATGTCGGAGGAGAGTTTCTTCTCGTCAGTTCACGAGAATGAAGTCTTATTTTGTCTTAGTTTGAGTTTTAGTTTGAAAACGATTCCAGCTCCCCACTTTATAATGTACTGCTCGATCCACGGTCACTGTTCTCCCCCCAAAATACTCGTACCTTCATCAAGTGAAAAATTTCGATCTCAATGTCATAGATGCATTACTTGTTATGACTAAACGCTTGTACGAACTCAAGAATAAATACTTACTACCTTTGTACATTACGTGTTGTCATTGATTTATCAGGCAAACACAGATCCTACAGCACTACATCCAAGCCTTCCGAGACCTGGAGACAATGTAAGTATGATTCAGAATTAATATAATCATTAATATTATGCATTATTGCAGCACGTAGAATATCATTCGGTCGCTAAAACCTATATAGGCTCAGATTTCAGCCGTCGGGGTTTCGTACGCGCCCGCGAATCTCCCCCCCCCCCCCCCCCCCCAATCACAACTTAACACCATGCATGGGACAGTTTGTACAGACCCTATAAATTAAGGAATTATAGAAGCAGCCTAAAGAAGAGGATTTTTTAATGTAAACACGGGACGTCGCACAAGGAAACTGTCCTTACAATGTTACAACATGTCCCTTCCTTGAAATCCCTGCAGTATGTCCTCTTCTTGCATGTTCCCTCCTCGACATCCTTGTAGCATGTCCCCTAGTGTGCGTGTCCTTCTGTTACAAACTAACTGTTCTACGCCGTTGTAACTAACTAATCAGAGTACTTATTCTCAGGTGCTTGCCATGTGGGAGGTGAGTATGTGGCAGTACTTCACCGCGACAATAGTAAACTTCAATGCCAAGACACTCAAGTTTGAAATCATCTGGGATGACCAGGATCCGTCTGGTCGTATTATCGATTATTATAACCTCGCTTTAGACAGGGTCCCGGATGATGATGAAGTTGCTTTGGGATCCATTGTACTGTTTCCTCAGGGAAAGTACCAGGGACAAGAAGGCGTGAGACTTGGAGGACAGAGATGGCATCAGGTAGGTTTCTGCTTGGGCCATCTGGGATTTGTCCCAGATGCATAAACACTGCAGCTTTTAATTGCAACTCAATCTGTTTTTTAGCTTTTGTTTGCACATTGTCTGCACGAGGGAAAATTCCATCCATGTCTTGTTAAAACAGTGGCAATATCAAGTTTTGCAGAAATAACTTTCAAGTGAACGTGTTTTAACGTTTTGTTTCCGGAAATGCCTCGTTGCAGGGTGTATTTTGCATCGCGTATCAGTGCTACGCCCTTCCCCAGTCACCCTTTTCCCCTGCAGTTCTTTGAATCTCGCTACGTAAACTCTTCACTGAATGGAAAAGTATCATCATGAGCGATTACTTGAGTCACTATGACTTCCACTGAACGAAGACAGTCATCATTTTGTGGACGGAGCCATTTTTATCGATACATCAAATCTCATTCACTTCAAACTTATAGATGCTATTTTGCTATTATGCTATCTAGTTACTAAAATAATTCATGTTGGCTTCAAAAATTTCTTTCGTTTATACCGATCCAGGGAAAGATAACAGCTGTTACCAAAAGTCGAGATGGTGAAAAACTGTACAGCGGTGAACACACAAAAGGCGCAGAAGATGGCAAATGGGTCACCTTCAAAGGATATGAAGCAGAATTCAGATATTTGAGACTAAATCAGTTGAGAATTGCACCCAACGTGCTTGAGTTACTGTCAGCAGAGGGAGTGAAAAATGCAGCGGTAACGCCTGCTGCCCAGGAGAATATTCAGGTTAACCTGTGTGATATATTCATTTCTTATTCAAAGGTATGCATACATACACCTGTATGAAAAATACTATGCAATATGCATGGAAGAATAAGAATATTGGATCAACTGGGACGGCAGGCTCGAAGATTTGTGTTTTGTACCATTGTGTGAAAGAAGGAGGCCTGCATGTAATCATGCATGCCCTTGCCTTTCTTCCTGAATCTAAAGTTCTGGGACGGATTCTGAATTAAATTTCGTGTCATTCTTTTGAGAACAAGTTGATTTAGGCCTTATGTCTTGGTTATTTGATACACCTACTTTCAATTAACGTTGATAACGGGAGATCTAAAATGCCAGTGGTCGATTTGAGACTTATAGGAATTGTGGGAGGCTGAATGCTCATCTCATAAATGAATATTGCAAATAACAAGTTGCAATCACACTTGAATGATACTGAATTGCTAATTTGTGTCACTTATCGCATTAATTCACGAAAATTCATGTTGACACCCAACAATTCCTATTGGTCTCAAATCGACCATTTCAGATCTCCCGTTATCAACGTTAATTGAAATAGGTGTATACAGATTTTGTTTGCGTCTTTGGTTCGATCAGACTGGTTCTAATGATTCTACACGAGTTTCTCCCACTAGCATTTGTACCAATATAAGAATGTATGTCGAGAATGACAAGTATGTCAGAAAACTAAGCTAAGAATAGCCAGGTACTCTTCATGTACAATATTGTCTTTTTCGAATCTACAATTCTAACTTCTATTTTTCAGTTGAACAGTTTGGACGCAGTTCGTAATAACGGGGTACGCAATCAAGGTCAGCCGCCAAGCTACGATGAAGCACTCTCAGCCATGTGCGACCCTCATGACATTAGGAACCAGTTGCAGCAAAATGGCTTAAGTGTCGGTCAAGAATCATCTGGGGACCTGATGAAGACTGTGAACATGATCCAAAATGCTAAGGTGGTCATCGCATTCTTGAGTGACGAATACGCCAAGTAAGGACCATTCTATATGTGCTTATAAAAAGCTTGTCGAAGCAAAACGACAGACTTTCTTTTCCTAGCTTCACTCAAGACACAACAATGTTTCATTAAAGGCGCAAAATTTTTATTTTCCTGAGAATTGGAACCTATTGTTTTGTCCTCCAAATCAAGCTGCATTCCAAAGTACTGCAAGGGTCGGAATGCAGCTCAATTTGGAGGACAAAACAATAGGTTCAAATTCTCAGGAGATTGAAATTCTTTTGTTTTGTCCTCCAAATTGAGCTGGTCTGACGTCACGTGAAAAGGGTCTATAGTCAACCAAGATGGTGGCTATTGACGTGCACCCCATTTTCATTTTTTCTTCTGAATTTTCTTACCAACATCAGGGACGAGATATGTCGTCAGGAGTTCCAGTACGCAAAGAAGACAGCCAAGAAACCTGTCATTCCTGTAGTCATTGGTGAATCATTCGAATGGATGATGAGTGTTGTTGGATTACTCATTGCTGGAGAATTGTACATCCACTTTAAAGACAAAACTATGCAAGACATGAAGATGCAGGAGTTACTGAAGGCAGTTGGTAAAAGTGTGCCTACTGGAGATACTACAGACGCAGGTACGAACCAAAATGTCAATAAATGCTGTTTTTGATGGCCTGCTATGCTAACTGAATGCATCAAGGCATTTTTTCTGCCTTCCTTTGTTATTTCTAATAACCTGATCTATATCTTTTGTTATTTCCTTGGCTTTGGGAAGAATGTCCCTCTAACGCAGTTTCAGCTGTTACAAGTGCTCCCAAGAAACTCCCAACTCCAGATGTGTTTGTGAGCTACTGCTGGTCCAACTCGAACAAAGCTCTTCAGTCACGACAGGTACAAACTGGAAAATACCATCATCAATGAAAAAATTGATCTATCAACGCGTTTTCTTGTGTAGATTCCAAACCTCATAGGAAATGAGTTTGCAGATGCAAGAAGAATCAAAGAGGATCTTTCAAAAAGCGGTGATCTTGCTCTATGGCTTGATATTGAGCGACTTCAGACAGCTAATCAATTAGACGAGTCTATGAGCATGGTAGGTCTAGCCATGGTCTATAGTATTTATCATGGTCTATAGTATTTATCATGGTCTATAGTATTTATCGTGGTCTAGAACGAAATTAAAGGCTTTATAGTAGAACTCTCTCAACTTTTTTGACATAAAGCATGTTGCGCAAGGGTCCTACCATGAGCCGGCAACTTTCCTTAGGCAAATTGAAGCACAACAATCTTGCGCAACTATTGCAAGCAAAAGGAACGCATAACTATAGCAATAAAGTATAGTGATCTTGGTATTTTGCTTGAGAACGGGATTACCATAACAAAAACAGAAGATGAGTCTGTTAAGGCACGGATACAATTTTACTTCAGCAACATTGCGTGCAACAAATGCGCGCAATGTTGCACCGTGTGTCCGGAGCTTAAGTATATGTTCATGTAATTTGCATTGTTGTTTTACTGAATGACTTTCATGATATATCTCGTTTTCATTTTTAGTTTCATCAAATAGCCACAGGTTTGAATACAGCCAAAGTGGTAATTGTTTGTGTCAGTGCTGAGTATGCTAAAAGTGACAACTGCAGAGCAGAGTTCCAGTTCGCTTTGAAGGTAAATTAAATTTCCTTTGCGAAACCCATAGGTATGATACTATTTGACACAATACTATTTTTTTCAAAATTTTACTGCTTTTTCGCTTTTGCAAAACTTTCCCAAATTCTACACATTTCGAAGATTTGAGCCGCCAGATGTTTAAACCAATCAGTGGTGTTTAGTGTGCATGGTCAAATCATTATTTACACGTACGCAGCTATTTTGAAATGGTGTCGACCATTCAGAATTTGGAATACATTTTTTTATTTGCAGTCACTTAAGAAGCCCATCATTCCAGTTGTAGTAGGAGAAGGTTCCGGCTGGCAAGAAACTGTAATTGGCTTGTTGGTGTCCAGTCAAGAAACAGAAATAATTGATATGCAATCTGTAACAACTGAAGAAAGTTACCGCAACGCCCTGGAAAAAATCGAGTAAGTGAAACTCAGTAGAACTCAAAATTGCTCTTCTAAATCTTTTTTTTTTTTTACTGAAAAAGTGCAAAGTTGGTGAATCAGTTGAAATATTTTGAATAACCCTGTGTTTATTATCCATCAGGGGAAGGGTGAGGGCAATTCTTGGAACTAAAAAGAAAACGAAAGAAACAACGAACTTCCGCGCACCAATGTTAGGCGATCACGTGATATGCCATCACCAACAATGGGCGTTCTACTATGCTACTGTTGAAAGCTTCGACCCAGAAACCCTAGAATACACAGTCAACTGGGACGATAACGATCCATCAGGAAGACAGGAAACCTACAAGGTACTGATCTTTTTATCTCTTTACGTAGTTTCATTAGTCTTCAGCTAATAATTCTGTCTTATGGTATTTTAGAATGTGGCCATCGACGCAATTCCTTCAACGGATCAAATCGGTGTGGATTCCATCGTATTCTTTCCACAAGGTTCTTACGGGGCCACGGAAGGGAACAACACTGGCGGTGGGAGATTCCACCAAGGAATAGTTACGAACATTCATAAGGTATGACATTTGGATATATTTAATGTTTTACGAGCTTTCCATCCAGAGATACTTACGGAATAAAGGTTGGCTAATGCATTTCATTTGCTGTGAACATCACACTATATCTATTTCCAGCAATGCTGCAGGTCCTTTTCACTGATAAGATTGAACTTGCTTGGTGCAGCATTTGCATAGTTGGATTGACATACGCTGTAATTCAAATCTGCCTGCGTGCAACACTCACACTAGTTGAGGAGCACAGCAGAAGAAATCCCCAGGCGTAGACTAGAAATCACATGAAAATTCTAGGTGTGTTAAGGCGCAGACACGATGCGATTTTTTCATGCGACATCGCAAAAATTAAAGATCGCATCGTGTGACCACCCGTGCGACGTTGCATGCGAAGTCAAGTGTAAATCCTCAGAAACTGGACTCCTTACCAGGGAGTTATAAAAATAAATGCAATGGCGCAAACGACCTTTCATTTCTTCTGTTTATGCAGGATGCATCTGGTGTGACACTTTACGATGGACACCACAAAAAGGGAGATGCTGATGGTAAATGGGTCACGTACAGGGACTACAACTACTACTTTACCAACATGAAGATAGATCAACTCAGAATTGCACCCAATGCCATGGATGCTCTAATGGCGTGTAAACACGCATTCTCAATACACGAATAAAGAACTGAGAATATCTTTTCCAAAGCTCCGAATTTCACTAGGAAATTCTGGGAAATGGAACCAAGAAATTAGTATTGGCATTTTCTTGTTGCGTAACTGAAATGGAGTCAACGATTAGTGTACTATACTACTTGTGGTATGCTAGAAGACCGACACCTTAATAACGTTTATGTACTCATGACCTAAGCGCACTACGTGTATTTTACTTCAGCTGTCATTTAATCCTGAAAGGGAAAAACAAAATAAACGAAGCAACATACTATTATTAATAGTTAACTTTTTATACATAACACATGAAGACTTAGTCTAAATTATGTACAAATCGAAGCTGCTGGTCAGAGCCAGGTCATGTTAAACTGTTTTAGTGTAGCCCTCTGATTTAGCTTTTAAGTGTGACGTCACTCGAATGAAAAAACGACTTCCGGGTCCGAAACGAAAAGCAATTTTATAAAGATTTTTCTTATTTTTTCTTCGTGACAGGATTTGTTGTCCAAAGTTCTAACGGTTTCAGTTGGAGGTTAAATTATTGAGAACAGCTCTATAATAACGGCGAAGTCATAAAAAAATAAGTTATATATATTGCATTATAATGAATTAAACCTCAAAGGTACTTCACATTACGATTCATTTAGAGGACACAACAACAAAAACTTAAATCTCTTGAGAATTAGAACCTATTGTTTTTTCCTCCAAATTGAGCTGCATTCTGAAGTGCTGCAAGGGGTTAACCGAATCAACCAAGCCACTTATTACTAACTATAACTTAAGTGGTTGTTAAAGAGAATGGCTCAGACAAGATATCTATTTTTTAAATCTCCCCAAATGCTATTGTAGAAACTAAGTTATTTCATTATGCAAAAACTAGTTATTTACAGGTTGGGGCATGGGTACTATGATAGGTTGAGCCATCTGGACACCCCCAGGGCCACCAGCCTGGGGCATATAGATAACAATGGGCTGCTGCTGTTGTTGTCCTTGAGTATAATTCTGTGATTGTTGTGGCATCAGGATGACAAGCGGTTGCTGCTGCTGCTGCTGCTGTGAAGGAGAAGCTTGTACGTCAGGCAACTGGACCGCCATCTGCTGCTGAGAGGTGGGGATGCCTCCCGATTGATCCAAGCTTTGATTGTTACTGGAAGCTTGAAAGCCTGATAGCGTGCTTGGAACTTGCACAAAAAAAGGCCGTGGAGTCTGTGCTGTTTCCTCCAGTTTGGGCTTAGGCGGAGAGAGTTGCGTCGGATCCACTGCTTGTTTTTTGGCTGGTACGGGCGAAGAAGTGGAGGTCATTTTGCGCTTCTCTGGAGTATCATTAGAGTGGGTTTCAGATTTAACTGTGCCCTGTGAGTGCTGTGTCCTTACGTGTTCATAGACGCCCGGTTTGCTGATGCAGATGCAGCCGCATAGGAAACAGTGATAGTGAGAGTTGAGGATTCGTCTTCCGGTAGGACGACAGCAGCCAAGTTTGCATCTGAGCATCTGAAATCCTGCGGGAAAAAGAACACAGGTAAATGTTAATGGATATATTCAACGTAAAGTGCCCTTATAGGGGATCAACAGCGCGCCTTAAGGCGCGGACACACGGTGCAACATTGCGCGTAATGTTGCATGCTGCAGGCAATGTTGCTGAAGTAGAATCGTTTTTTACTTCAGCAACATTGTGTGCAGCAAATTGCGTGGTGTGACATGGCCCGCAACATCGATTGCCTGCAACACTGCGTCCAAAGTTGCACCGTGTGTCCGTAGCTTAAAACCTTCTTCCATCAGTGTCTTTTACGAAAAGGTATTTAAAAAAAAACAATGACGCTAACGAAACATTAGACTGATAATCCCACTCTGGAGCGCGAGAGCTTCTGCATCCAAAGATAAATAAAGTAAATTACGGATTACACATGAGATGATTGCTTTACAATGACCTATACCTCGATATTTGATGATTAAATTTTCAGCATGAATTTTCCTGAAGTGTTCTCTTATTCGTCCTGGTTTGTTAGGCAGACACGTGCACAAGGGACAATGGTAGAGCCTGCAGTCACATTCCGTATTCTTACAGCGGCCGACATCCACACCCGACCGTTCAGGCACCACAGATGGGTGCTGGAAGATGTTTTCCGCACAAGGAGTGATGTTCCCAAACAGTTTACTGAAGACTCGATCGTCTTCTTGAGGCCCACCGTCGCTCTTCAACAACGGAAGATTATCATTTTCGGATCCTCTGTAGTTTCTTGAAGACTGATCACCGTCATTGAATGGTGGACTCTGGAGCTGACTGGACGACTCACTGGACATTAGGGTGGATGTCATTGTAATAGTCTTTGAAGGACTCTGGAATTGGTTTGATGGGTAACTTGTTATCATCTGGGTGGATGTCATAGCAAGGGATGTAGATGTGCCCTCCATGTTTGGCACCTGTGAGGCAGCCACTGGGGCATTGGACACCAAATCATTGATATCCAGGCTGTTCGTAACTCCTGACAGCTCAACGGACATCGGATCTTGATTTGCCAGTTCACAACCAGCTGGAAGGTCTTGGGGCTTTTGGATATGACCGGACGGCCTAGATGGTGATCCTTCTTCGAATACGTTCCCATCTTGTTGTTCTGGGTCCCCTTGCTCGTTAGTTATCTCACTGTATGACTGCGAAAAATGCAGAGTTTGACTGGAAGGTACTTGTGACTGTTCTGTCTGGGAAGTGTAAGTGTGGAAAGATGGGATACCTGTGGAAACGATGGATGCCTCACTTCGTACGGATGCCTCGGAAGGTACCACTGCTCCACTTTGCCCTGAAACGAAAATTGTAGACAGAAAGTTTAGATGGGATTCCGAAGAACTGGATGAACGCCATAAACAGCTCTTATTAACCGAGTTTGAGGTCCGTACCGTAAGTTATGGACCGAATTTTCCCCCACTCCCTTATGGCGCAAGCGCGTAGTGCGCGGGCCATAAGAAAGTGGAAAAAACGAGGATCCATAACTTACGGTACGGACCGAGCTAACGAGGTTAATAAGATATTTATTATTGCCAAGGCTAGGGGAGACAATTTTCATTTTCGGTCCGTACCGTAAGTTATGGACCGCAAATCACTGACCTTGATTTAAGATGGCTTCCAAATCTTGATCACCACCGACTTGCTGAGCAACATCTTCGGCCATAGGACCAAGCTCTTGCATCTGATTGTTTGTCTGCGAAGATGCCAACACCTGCAGACTTGAGTTCAGTTGATCAGATTGTATTTGCATTGACTCTGATTGGCTGCTGTCTGGAACAACCGTCAGTGAAGAATCTCCATTGTCTATAGATTGTACGTAAACCACCTGAACAAGAACGAAGTCTTCGTTTCAAGATGTACTTAAACAATACGTTCATAGAAGGTTTGCAAACAGCCATGCATGTTCTAGTAAAAACCGTCGTATTACATGTAGTTTGCTTCCTTAAATTCCACAAAGTATCTTGCTTTGTTTTTCCCTCCCTCCCTCCCTCCGTCTCTCTTTCCTTCCTTCCTTTCTTCTTACTTTTCATTCCTTTCCTTTTCTCTTTTCTTTTTCTCTCTGTATTTTCTCTCCTTCCTTCCTTCCTTCTCCCTCTATTTCTGCATTTTAAAACCTTTCATTTCTCATGAGACAATTGTAAATGCAATAAAAGACATTAAACAAATAAATTTAAAGTCGACCCTAAAAGTCGTGAAGGAGGACGTAACCAACACCACTCAAGAAACAGGTCCAGCTTACCTGTGTGCCATCAGCTAAGGTCACCATATTCTCATTGTCTTCCGCAATACTACAAGCCATTTGCGAGGTCTGCAACACAGTTTCATCTGCCGTGTCATCTTGATCATCATCAGCATCATCATCTTCAGCCTCTTCCTCTTCTGGTTCCTCTTTGGTGTCTATCATGTCATCTTCAACATCTTTAGCTGTACCAAGTGTATGCGCCTGTAAGTGACAGCATAGATGTACTTTACGAAGGCACACACGACCACACAAACAGCAGTGATAGTGAGAACAGTCAGCCACACGACCATTTGTACGAGTACACTTGAGCTTACACCGAAGAATACGGAAACCTGGAAGGAAGAACAAATTATCTTTTTAGGGTGCGGGGCATAGAAGGGGGAAGGATTCGAGAAGGTAATCGTAGAGTAATCTCCCTATCACTGTTTGGCATACCACGACCGTATCTAAGCTTCGTGATTGGATAAGCGACATGAAAACAGTAGGAGGCCATTTCACTGTTACGGTATATCGTACCGTGTACGTAATATATCCCATTTCAGACCAATGATTCACCTCGTGAGTATCTTATCTCTAGAGGGGTTTCCACTCATTCGGAAAAATAAAATTCCCTGACTTTTCCCTAACATTTCCCTGACCAAACACCAAAACGTGTAACCTACAGTGCAATTTGAAAAATGTTACGAGACAAGTTAAAGCAATCGGGGCCAAAAGTAGAATTCGTTTCTACTTCTGGAACGATTGCGTCTCCGTCGCACCGTGTAAACCCTCTTGCATATAATCGCGCCTGTAGTAAGTTGTATATATATTTCAAAGATAGTTGTAACACTAAAGTATAAAGTTTCTTCAACTTTGAACATCTGCCATCCTATCCAGATAGATAGTTTGTGATATCATGTAAGAAGATCTAGAATTGAGCCCTATTTTGGTGCAATCGCGGCCCTTGTCTTTCAACTTTCATGTAGAGCAGAACACAGGGAAACCAGCCAGCGGGTCAGTCAAAAATCCAACTTCCCTATTTTTCATATCAAAATTACTTGTTGAACATTAATGTACTATCAAAAACAGTCAAGAAAATCCAGTTTTGGAGTGAACATCGAGTCCAGAAGAAAATGCCCCAAAATCCTGTTGTGATGCCCATACATTCTCTTATAATTGGTTTTACAGGAGCGGGAAGGATAAGCTGAAGAAAATCTTGAATAACTCTGGCTGTTCATAAGTTAGACTCCTAAACTAAAAAGTTTCATCAACTCTGAACATCTAGCATCCTATCCAAAAGGATACTTTGGCAATATCATGTACGACGATCTAGAATTGAGCCCTGTTTTGGTGGCACTCGCGGCCCTTGTTCTTTCCACTTTCTTGTAGAGCAGGACACAGGGAGACTCAACAGGGGTCAGTCAAAAATCCAACTTCCCTATTTTTCATATCAAAATTACTTGTTGCACATTAATGTACTATCAAAAACAGTCAAGAAAATCCAGTTTTGAAGTGAATATCGAGTCGCGGACAAAATGCCCCAAAATCCTGCTGTGATGCCCATACATCCTCTTATAATTGGTTTTACAGGAGCGGGAAGGATAAGCTGAAGAAAATCTTGAATAACTCTGGCTGTTCTTAAGTTAGACCTCTAAAGTAAAACGTTTCATCAACTTTGAACATCTAGCATCCTATCCAAATGGATATTTTGGCAATATCATGTACGAAGATCTAGAATTGAGCCCTGTTTTGGTGGCATTCGCGGCCCTTGTCTTTCAACTTTCTTGTAGAGCAGGACACAGGGAAACCAGCCAGCGGGTCAGTCAAAAATCCATCTTACCTATTTTTCACCTCAAAATTACTTGTTGCACATTAATGTACTATCAAAAACAGTCAAGAAAATCCAGTTTTGAAGTGAATATGGAGTCGCGGACAAAATGCCCCAAAATCCTGTTGTGATGCCCATACATTCTCTTATAATTGGTTTCACGGGTGCGGGAAGGATTAACTGAAGAAAATCTTGAATAACTCTGGCTGAACATGAGTTAGAATGCGGGAGATACCAACATATATAAGGGCGAGTATACTTATAGTTACTGTAGGTTATTTGGTACCAAATAGAGGTTGAAATTTCATTGGGGGAGGGGGGGTAGGTTACATTTTACTTGCCCTTTCTTATTGCGTAGCAGCTTGTCCCTCTAATATTTATAATGAACGGTGTATCAGTAGAGTACAAACACTAAAAGTGTGCAATACTTTGCACTATTTACCACTAAATAGTGTTGATTAAACAATAGAGAACAATAGAATTAGCATAATTTACCAGTATTTAGTGGTATTTATGTTGCACACTTTTAGTGTTTGTACTCTACTATTTATAGAAGGGACATGAATATGAATATGAATGAATTTTAAAAAATTAAACAGGATAAAATTTGCTAAAATGATCGTTTTATTTGCGTGTATAGTAATTTGAAGGCAAAACAATAGCTAGGTTCCATTTCTCAGGAGATTAAAATTCTTTTGTTTTGCCCTTCAAATTGATTATCCTCTGACGTTACGTTGAAGAGGTCTATAAGGTTGTTCAGCTCCTTTAATTGGTCTGTACTTTAAAATAATACAAACCCTTTTACATTAAACTAAATTGGGATAAACTACATACCTTCGTGTTCTATGACGTGACTCCCAGCATGCATCAGGAAAAAATGCCTGCGCATGCGTCCTGGTTTCTGAGGTTTGTTGTCACACAGTGGACAGTGATATCGTCTACTGCCCTTACCACAGGGAAACGGACATCTAGAAGGATCAGTGCACCGATAGATATCCAACATCTGGGAACCGCTCAGGACAGATATGTGCACAGTATTCTCCAGATTATCTGAATCTGCGGCCAGGTCGGGAACTGTGTCACTGAAAAATCAAGTCATAGAAGATGACACTAAATCCCATCATTACACAAGGTAAAAAAATTAAAAATTAAAAAGTTAATTGAAATGCTGAAAAAAAATTCTTTTTTGGAAACTTTTCCAGCACATCATTCAGTCTGCTTCTGTGTATGACCTTTTTTGAACATTACATTCTGAGCTTACAATCTTCATGGAAATTTATCACATCTTGTATCCTCATCCAAATGTTACAATTTGCTCTTTTTAACATACATGATTCCAGTAACAACGATTATTCTAATTTTTATAATTACCATGAAATCCCAAACCCCCCCCCCCCCCCCAATCTATTTTCCCATATCCCTCTTTCATTGCTTGGAACAACAATAACTGGTCTCTTAAGGAATTTTTTTATTTACATTGACCCTGCAAAGTAAATGCAATGCAATAACCTTGTTTTTAATATGAATGCTTTTTATAATGCAAGCTTATGATATATGCATAACAGTTACTCGTGCTCAATAGTTACAATTTATCTAAATGGCCTAACCTTATAAAAGAAACAAAACAATACAAAATACTGTGTTTCTTGACTACAAACTCTAATTTACTCAGGGTTAGCCTCCTCTTTCATTCCCAGTGCTGCCTTGGTTTTTAAGTCTTGAAAGCTGCACAGGTGCATTGTGAATGAGGATGGGTTTGGCTTTTCTGGATCAACCTCAAAATATAGACCCTTTTCATGTGATGACGTCAAAGCAGCTCAATTTAGAGGACAAAACAAAAAAGAATTTCAACCTATTGTTTTGTCCTCCAAATTGAGCTTCATCCCGACGTGCTGCAAGGCAGGGTCTTAGCCACCAGCGGTCAGAACCATTTTCCCTTTCATAAAAAAATATTTATTACTCGAGAAAACCAGACCACTTTTTTAAAACTGGAGGTGGCTATGGCCCTGTGAGGAGTCTATTTATAAACACCCATCTTATGATGAATAATGCACTGTAAGCTTAATAATCAGACAGACCTTCACTGGTATTAGAATATCATACACAATATCAATGCTAACCCTGAGCAATGGAGAATTGAATTTGGTGTTTTCACATGTGCAAGTTATCAATGACAATTTCTTTTTCGAAAAATATCAAGAAAACAGATGTTTCTTTCATTAATCATCAAATTGTACTCCTTTTGCTTGTTTCACTCTGTCAAAATAAGAAAGAATAAAAGAAAATTTCCTATAAGAAAAACAGCCTTAAAGGCCCTTGTACATGTACAGCTAGCTGCATGCATAGAATGACAGACATGGGAGCTTACTCTATGCTAATACATATTTATCATATTAAGTTAAAACTTACTTTTGGCTGCCAGGGTTGACCAAACTGTAGCCTTGTTTTCTCTTTGCTGTGGGAGCTTTGACTTTCTTCTGAGGCATGTCTATAAGGATCCAAGCATCATACAACCACAGATCAATGTTTATGTGAAAGTACAGTTTACCTTTTTAACAAGATTTTATTATAACATAGCCACAATATAATGTGTGCTCTGGTTGGTTAAATATGTACAAACAAGAAATGGATTGTGCATACGCATGCAGGAGATTGTGCATGCTCGTGCTCTGACATCATAGCCCTGATATAACATGTGCTTTGATTGGCTGGATATCTTTGAACAAGAAATAGATTGTGCAAGCTTGGATGCTGAAATCAAAAATCGTTTTTAATTGTTTCTTGATAGGCTACGCCTACTTCTTTTGTTCTCAAGCAACTATCCGCGTGAATCCAGAACTGGATACACAGTATGCATGCTAAGCATGTATGAGTTTTATGACCATTCCTACATGACCATTCCTATATGAGTTTCTTGGTGTTTCCCTAACACTCTCAGTTTTGATATACAGTGTACTTGTCTACTAAATCTTATAAACACTTTAATTATTGCTGATGTCATATCAACAATATACATGAAGTGTTACTATATCAGGAGTGGATCCAGGATTTTCTCCAGGGAGGTTGGAAGAAAGAGTTAATTGATGGTTGAAGAAAGAGAAAGTTATTTCCGTGTTGGATATCTTCAAAGCTGCAATAGGGGCACAAGGAAGAACATTATTTTGTAGTGGTCATCTTGAGTTCGAAGAACAGGCACAAAGCCAAACCGGGGGGTGCTCCCCTGCACCCCTCTCCTGGATCTGCCCCTGTGTATCAAATTATGCTTACCAAATATTGATGAACCACTTGGAGCTGGATCCTTTTGACTTTTAATTCTTTCAAGAGATTCTGTAGAAACTTATAAAATAATAATTCAACATTAAAAGGGTGAACCTGTTTTGCTAACCAACATACAGGTATAGTATTCTCCCCCTATTCATCCCTATTTCATATTTTCTTTTCCCTCAGAAAAGATAACCTGACATGGAATATAGGCTTGAGTAGTGGTAGTGCACTTGCCTCTATTTTTGCTATTTTTCAACTTCAAAAGGGGGTGACTAGCCACTCAATCCACCCCCTGCATCACTCCTTTCTGTGATCAGAGCTGATAGTTCAGAGTATGCCTGGCTAAACATTTGAAGGTTACAAAATCTACTAAGTGTAAACATTGTATTAATAATACCTTTTATTTTATCAGTAAGATTCATGATATCATCTGCCATCCGTAGTATCAGAATCTGTAACTCAGTTTTTCTATCATCAACACTTGCTTCATAAAGATCAAAATTGAGGGCTGTATCTGGTAGACCCACTGTCAGGGTTATTTTGTCAGGATGGACAGTTATCATTAGATTGCCACATAAAAAATCTGATCTAAAATATTAAAAGAAATCAAATTGTCTTTGAGTTTTTAACTGTGTCCATTGATTATAGGGCATTGGAATATCCAGTTCTATCTAGAATATTGCTTATCTGTAGCATCAACTGGGCTGAATCTTAAAAAAGCTGTTAAAAGTATTCATCAAAAAGGTAAAATAATGATGATAATGAAAATATAATAATTAATTTTAGTATTCTTTTTGAATGCACAATACTTTGCTTTCGCTCTCCATTATTTTAATGTTTATGGTACAAAGCTTGCAGTGAACTAAGCTTCAAATGAATTTTGGTTCCAAAGTTCACAGAGAGATTGCTAATTTCATTATTGCCATTCTCAATTTCATCAACAATGGAATTGTCAACTTCATATTGTAATGCCAAAATCTCCAACTTGTAAGATGGAAAACAACAGTAACATTCAACATTTAACAAAGCTTTCAGTTTGTTCACTGAATCATTGATTTCATTTTCCATTCATTCTACTGTACAGTGCATTTTCTTATTTATATAATATTATTTATATACCTACCTGATCTTTGTGAAAAATGTATCATAACTGTCCATTTGTGAGAGTTCTCTCAAATCTCCAACTTGTAAGTTGGAAAACAACAGTAACATTCGACATTTAACAAAGCTTCCAGTTTGTTCACTGAATCATTGATTTCATTTTCCATTCATTCTACTGTACAGTGCATTTTCTTATTTATATAATATCATTTATATATCTACCTGATCTTTGTGAAAAATGTATCATAACTGTCCATTTGTGAGAGTTCTCTCTGTAAAAAATACGAATTTGACAAAACATTATATCAAACATAATGTCACATACCAAACATTTATGTACTGTAATGTATACAACCTATATGTCTCTAAGTTTATATCTAAAAAATTGAAATTAACAAATTGAAGGCAAGTTATTAAGAATTGACTCGCAATTGTATTTAAAGAAACTTGTTACATGTAAAAATATATCTGTTTTAATCTTTTCTGGTCAAATCTTTGCCTTACTGGTCTTCTTGAACAGTAATGTTGAGCTGGAAATGAGGAACAGGGGTATATGACCAAGCTAAAACTAATTTGGCTGGTCATCATGACCAGCTAGCTACTGACTGGCCATTATTCCAAGTCCTACTATTCTTATTAAAGCTTGGTTTTCACTACGACGCAAGCACAAGCACAAGCGCAAGGATCAAAAAATTTGGATACTTGTGCTTGCGTTTCTGCTTGTGCTTGCATCGTTGTGAAAACAGTATTTTTGCTTGTGTTTTGTGTTTGTGACTGTGCTTGCGTTGCTAGTGAAAACCAGGCTTAAGGTATAAATTATATCAAGGCATCAGAACTACTGTATCTTACATATGAATCCAAACTCTGTCCATCAATTTCCAATTTCCAGACATCAATTCCATCGCTGGTGCTGAGAAACAGAATATGAGACCAAGTTTTATCAAAAATGTATTTATTAAACATGTGAATAACAAATATATATAAGCTTAATACAGGTATACTTATGAGAGTAGATTCACCATGGGCCACTTAAATGCAGGGATATAAGACTTATTTCCTATTGGTGAAGGGAGGGAGTAAAAAAAACATCTCTGACAGGAAATAAAACCACATTCATAAAAACTTTCGGCATATATTAATAAAACTAAATTCCTCAATAAATTCAACTCCTTTGTTATCTGAAATCTTTTTTAGAACAAAAATTGACAATTTTCGAGATGAAATGTAACTTGAAAGATCGAAAAATATCCGAGTTTCTGAACCAAAGGCTTTCGATTCTTGCCGCCATATTATCCTCAACAACTGTCTCTTCAATATTTGGCTCTCGAATTTCGTTTAAAGATAAAAAAATGTGCAACAATTGTACGGATTTATTGTATTTACTCAAATAAAATGGAACTTCTTCCATGTTGTTGGGATTTTGACAAGGAACACAACAAAGGACACATTTACGAAGGACAGACGAAGACCGTGCTCACGTTTGTTTTTGTACCTGAACCAAAGTGGCCCTCGATTAAAACCAAAAATACTCACTTTATGATCCACGAGGAGTTCTCCAAACACAGTCTAGTCCAAATCAAGAATTTCTTTTCTCCATAGAGAAGAGTATTTAACAGTGAATTGACTGCATTTTCTGTTACGACATGACACAAATCGACAGGAGTGGCTGAGGACGCCATGTTTCTTGTACCTTCTGCTTAGCGTGCGAAGGGTCCTCCCCAGGCCTCTTCTTCCAAGACCCTCTGGTGACTTCCGGTTGACCCTCGAACAACCCTCGGACCCGCGGGATTTTTTTGTTTTAACCTTTTTTCTATCAAAAAAACTTTATTTTAAATCCTTTTTACCAAAATCTTTTTTCTATTTTCTTAATCACTTAATATTGAATAGATGAAATATTGTACTCAGATACATGTCGGTTGCCGCCTTTTTTTCATCTGGCCCGTATACGTAGTTTTCTTTGGGGGAGGGGGGGGGGGGGTGTTCGGTCTCAGTCGGGAAAAGTTGATAACTCCATCACTAATGAAGTGTCGGGCCTCAAAGTCCACTGCCAAGGCGGAAAGAGGAGTGTGCGGGTATAACGGAGTGGAAAGGGAACGAAGATGAAATACAATGCTCCTTTCCGTAGTCTTCCCACGATCCCTTATGATCCCAGCGCGAGCTCGAGGTCAGGGTAAAATTTGCATATTTTTTATACATTTTTAGAATTTTGCGAGGATAGTAATGAGGGCCGAAGAGTTCTATGAAAAAAAGTAATACAAAAAGATAAAAGGACCACAACCACTGGCAAGGATAAATAATAGATGCTTTATTATAAAAAGAATCGAGTAATTCATATAGTTCGAATATTTCCGAATAAAACTACCCTAGGCTCCAAAGGTTCTGTTTCGCTTTGGGCACGTTTAGGCCGAGTCGCGAGAAACGAACGGAATGGTTATTTCTCCTTGCGACTTCACCCGCAAAAACACTCGCAAACTGCTGGAGCAAGAATGAATAATCTCTGGACCCCAGGGAAGAGTATTCACGAAAAACAGACAAAATATTTTATTTCAAATTCTTTGAAAGAGAAAAGCAAAATATAAATTAGATTATACTCTCTTGATTACATATTATATCTTATGGTTTTCTTCTGTCAAAGGTTGTAAAGGCTAGGGGATCTCACCGGCAAAAACAAATGACAAAGGAAAACCAGGTTTCTTTCGAAATCAGTCGAGAAAAACAACAAAATCATATATATATACTAGTCATGAAATCAGTAGATCAAAGTTCAAACTTTGTCATCTTATTTTTCAAATAAATATCATCATTTTAAAATGTGTAAAACACATTAGTATTGTTGTTATAAGGACCAGTTTGGGAAAAAGATATCGTCTTTATAATCTGCTTTAAAATAACCTAATAGAGATTCATCATCATCATCGATCATCATCATCAATTTCAAACATTAATTTCTCATAACTGAATAATTTGAATAAATATAATTAAGATTTACGAAAAATAACCATTTCACATTTCAGGGGGCGGAGGGCGGAGGGCGGAGGGCGGAGGGCGGAGGGCGGAGGGCGGAGGGCGGAGGGCGGAGGGCGGAGGGCGGAGGGCGGAGGGCGGATTAATCATCATCATCACTTGTTCCATAAGATGATTGGCTCAAACATCAATTTCTCATAACTGAATATTTTGCATAAAAATAACCAAGGTTAACGAAAATGCATTACAATCTCGCATCTTCGTACCAGTCTTGATCTCTCGCATGATACATGTGGTAAAACTTAGGTAAACAGATTCTCTCGACGTCTAGTTTTGCAATAAGCGTTCTGTTGAAATACAGAAATAAGACGTTTTCATTTTTCAATCAAGTAAGGAATAGACCCTTTGCAGCACTTTGGAATGCAGCTCAATTTGGAGGACAAAACCGATTATGTTTCTAATTCTCAGGAGATTGAAATTCTTTTGTTTTGTTCTCCAAATTGAGCTGCTTTGACATCACGGGCAAGGGGTCTACAAAGTCAAAATAATTCTTTTTAGGGGATGTAACTGAAATTAGCCACTAAATTTAAAACAGGGAAGGGTCAATGTTCTCTGACTACTGAAAATGCATCAAAACATTCTCCTCCCCCCTCCCCCCCCGTACCTTTAGTGTATTTTTTGGCCTTAATATGTAAATATAAATATCCTTACCTGTCAATCAATTCTACATCCTCTCCTCCCCATTTATGTCGAAAGGTTTCTTCATCCATACCACCTATCCTGTCCCAGTCGGATTTATACGCACCAAACAATCCATAACCAAAGGTATCCCATCCACCTTGACCATAATTTACTGAGAAGCCACACTTAAGTTTGATAAGCTTCGGGGTGTATACAGTTTTTCCTTCTATTGTATGCTGTGAATTTGAAAGATAAAAGAATGTTCAGTCTTCTAATTTCAAAACATTTGCTTTAAGATAAATTTGTGATGTCATTACAGAAAAAATGTTATAAGTCTCGCGTTCTGATTGGTTGGGAGCAAGTGCATTATGAGAGCACACAGCACGCGCGCGCACTTTCTGTTTCGTCATTCGTGCCTTAAATAGCGGCTACTCTAATTTGTATTTTATGGAAGAAACAAAAAAACTGTGCTGCGTACGTGAAGTCATAAAGCACTTGGGGATTGTCAGAACACGAGAGATGTATTGAGAAGCACTTCGCCTCGATACGCGTCGTGCTTCTCACACTTCTCTTGTGCTCTGCCAATCCCCACGTGCTTTACAACAGCACAGAGTACGCACGCGCATTTTCAATTTGCTCAATATTGATGCAAGTTTACCTTTCGTATAGCGTCGAATATATTTTCTGGAAGGTGCAAGTGAAGATCTAAAGTGAAGACGATGCTGTGCGCGTCCTTCAGTGAAAAGTGGAAAGAACAACACGGTAAAAGATCAATCAAAAAGTCTCATGATTGAGCGCGCGTCCTACTAGTTACCAGTTTTGCGCGGGTCCTACTCGTTACCAGTTTTGCGCGGGTCCTACTCGTTACCAGTTTTGCGCGCGTCCTACTCGTTACCAGTTTTGCGCGCAACCTCGGAAAGGCCAATAACATAAATAGTGGGTTGAAAGGCAAGCTTGTTGCATTTACTTGCAATACAAAAAATGCGACAGAATGAGTCCTGTAACATGTATGCTTGTTTTGATATGCATGGGAATGTTAGGTTCCGTGAGGCTCTAGCCCTACTTTTTTCTGGGTGATGTCACTTTGTTTAAGGATCCCTGCGATTTATATAGACCCCATGCACCAATACCCAATCTATGATCAAAACAAAAGACCAGAAAGAATTCCTTGAGGATTGGAATCTTTTTTTTATGTCAATTTTTTCATTGTTTTGATCCCAAGCTAGGTCGGTGGGGATTTATTGCAAGTGGCCCAGGCAGGGCGAGCCATACTGGGACTTATCCTGGATGGATATTTGAAAATACCTTGACAAGCGCAACAGCTTCATTCAAGCCACGAGTCTTCCAGAATGGACTTGGTTTCCGCAGCACTTGGTATCTGAAACGAAAGAACATTTAATACCTCTCCACTTTTCTGGTTTCCAAGTTCTGGACTTGATTTGATCAATGAGCTGTTTGAAATACTTCGAATGAAGAGTGAGTACAGTAAGGTTTAGATTTGGACGAGGTCATTGTGTAATTCAACGCAGACTAAATGGCTTAATATGATGCATGGTGACGTCATTGTTATATAGGGTCATGGGGGACTTGGCACAAGCATGACGTGGATTCCCCATGCGCGAGCTATTACCGAACTGTTTGCAAGTTGTAGAAAGCAGGTGCGCACACAATTCTAGAACTAAGGCTTGGGTGGCATGCGCTGCTGCGGCTTTGTCCCTCACCGCGGGGTAGTTCAAGGGTGTGTCACTAGCTCGATGATGCTAACCAGGACTGCATACATACGGGAATTATTTTCATTTACTGGATCTTATTCTACCGATCCCGGTACTCTGTCAGGTTCCTCCCTCCGTAACTATGAATCAACATATTTTAGAGTTGTACACATAGAATATTGGATGTAGTGGTAGTGTATGTGAGTGAGTAAAAGTAGTCCAAACTAGACACCAGTTTTCATAAATAAATGAAGTTGTTAACCCAATATAAAAAAAGAGTTTACCCGCTTTTTTCTTGAGCATTAACAATATTAACAATACGAACCTATCTTTTAAATCACTTTTTTCCAGCACTTTTTTCATATCTATATCTGTACTGTTGAAATCCACCACAATCAAATGAAAGTTTCGATCGATTCCCTCTCTGTAGAACTGTAAACAGAAATATGGAAACATTATTGGTGTGCACAACGAATAACGAATATGCATATCTTCATTCGGCGCTATGAATCCAGTGCATATAACGAACTCACAGTATAGCATTTGTTAAATTTAAGAATGCTGCAAAGGGGCGGGGGGGGGGGGGGGGGGGGGTGAAAGGTAAAAATACTGCGAAGGCTTGAGAAAAACCAAATAGCATTGAGTTTGTTAATCCGTGAGGTTTTTTTTTGTTTTGTTTTATATGTTTTTTCATAAATATCCAAAGAGAATTAACTTTTGAGTTATAGAATTTAAGGCTTTGAGATCTTGATAATTCTTGTCTTCACGATTAGATGGGTTAGATGGTTTCTTACTTACTCTTGATAACTGCTTGACCAAGTCTTTAAACCAATACCCGTAGTTCATTACTATTGAAACACAAAAAATGCTGTCAGTCGTGAATTCGATTCATTCAGTACCCCAATTTCCAGTTGAAGCGCAGAGGTAGGATGTTTTTTTTTCTTTGGACTCTTCGCCAATCCCCCCCAAAATCTATTATTCAAGGTGCCACTTAAGTGATTGGCAACAGTTTGAGGTTCCGTGGTATTTACATGTAAAAACTCTTAATGTTTTTGCGACACCGACCACTTCTCAATGTGTGGGCGTCCGTCAATTAATCCATTAGTTGCTAGGGTCGCAGAAAGATGACGGAAAATGCACATCATCTAATTTTGTTAGCCATGTTTTCCTATATAACCCACACACAGAATGTACCATCAAATCCTGATGAGCCCTGAGCTTCGTAAGGGCTTTTTGACGGGTGTATGAACCGGAGAGGGGCTGGGGTGCAAGCCTTTGCTTATAACCGAGATTTTTCGGTATCTCAAGAACTATATGCAATAGTCCCCTTTACAGTTCCCTGCGCCATCTTGAAAGGTAGCGAGTATAACGGTGAGCTTGCAATGATAGAGACATGAAAATAATTGTCCAAGGTGTTAAAAAAGTCTCTATCACTGCAAGGTCACCGTTTGTCTCGCTTTGATGCAAATGGGCGTCTACCTTTCAAGATGGCGCAGGGAACTGTGAAGGGGACTATTGTAGCCGACCTACCAGTGTCGACTTTTATAGGGTTTTTTGGTTTTTATAATTTTAATTGTGAACATCATTGTTTTAAGTGTTTCATAGAATCGGTTCTTTTATCAAGACTTCTGTAGTATATATGCCACCATTAAATATTTAATTGAATTAAATTTTAACTACTAATGGTTACTTTTTCATTGTTTTTTGTTTTTGTTTTTTTAACTGAGTCCGATGTGATTTGTACGATTTATTGCCCCAAGTGAGGGCATAATGATTTTAAGTGACTTTAAAGTGCACATAACCTTTTTACTGATTGTACATGAAGTAATTAGTTCAATGGTAAATTATTTCTCGATTTGAGTGATGCGTCTTTAAGATATGAAGGTTTATACTTCCAATATGTTAATGACTGTGACGTCTACTAAGGCTTCATTAATTATACAAAATTGATCTTGTTCACACAAACAGTATTTAAAAAGCATCATTATTTTACTCGTGGTTTATATAAAAGATATCTCAAATTTGTTTTCTTCAAATGGCCGACCAGTGTTTAGTATTACTAGTCAAAAAAAACAAATACACTGAAATACCTTAGTAGACGTCACAGTGATTAACATATTGGGGATCTTAAAGACGCATCACTCAGAACAAGAAATATTTTACCATTCGACTATTTATTTCATGTAAAATCAGTATTGAAGGCATTGAAAAAGGTTATGTTCACTTTAAAACCTATAAATTATAACTGTCAACATTTCATACTCAAATACCTGTGACAATCATGTAAATCGTAGCGTCATTTCTCCATTGGTAACCCTGTGGTTGACATAAACTCGACACATTCCCGGTAGACGTATAAAGATACTCGGACAACCTAACAGTCGCGTCACCTAATGCGTGGGTTTAAGGAAAAACACGTTAATTTGGAACACATAAATGTGTCAAACGATTATTTTAATAAACGATTTAGACGCTAATTGGTGAGATTTATAAGTCTTATCAAATCTCGCCCTTATGAATATTCTCATTTTTCCAGTCTGGTTATCAGAGGTTTTCTATTTCTTGCCATAGTTTCTTTTAGGTACCTTACACTTACAGTGATTTCTCTCGAGCTAAGTTCCAAAGAAAAATAAGAAAGAAAAAGAAAAGAAAGAAAACTAAAGCAAAAGCCTTTGGGATCAGGGTACCATTTTTCAAAGGCCCCTTCTAAAACTGTACTCTGCACGCAGGGTAAAAACTCACTGATTTTTCAGTATGGCACCCTGGTGAGGAATAAAAACTAATAAAACATGTGAATGAGTTATTTTAAAATTAGAAGAAATCTTTGAAGTTTCTTGGGGGAAAAGAACGCCGTTTTGCGTCGAATTTTTAAAAGAGATTTATTTTTTCCATTTAGAAAAAACTGACGTTCAAAATCGTGTTATCATGCTTTTCTATTGTCATACCTTTTCCTTTCTGTTTTAGATCCTGCAAAAAGAAGGAAATTTAATACTTTTATAGCGTAATCACAATTTTATCATAATTAGAAGAAAGAATCATTTGTTGTTTAGCGTTTAGTGGTAGTGCACTCGCCTCTTGGGTCTCGGGTTCGATTCCTCGACAGGTCAGATGATGGGTAGCGTTTGTTAGGTCTCTCCCTTGATTCTAGGGTTTACCCCCTTACAAAAAAAATTTCAATTCGTTCGATCTGTGACTGAATTAGCCGTGCCCTGACTTTAATCAGCCCAGAGTTTGTTTCAGAGTTTGCCTGATATAATTCGCTGTGGCTATATGCCCGGCAGCCGGTCACGATCTCAAATAGACTAAATGCCCGGCAGTCCAAACTTTCGCCAATAACTTTGTGAAAACGTTATCAAAGCGAATCAAACTAGTCTATCTTTCATGGTTTAGAAATGTCAAGCGCTTCTCGTGAGCTACATGGATCCGTCATTTGGCTTTTTGAGTTTTCTCGGCATAGTATACAATCGTGGCACTTGGTTTTTATTTAGTCTATTTGAGATCGTGACCGGTTGCCGGGCATATAGCCACAGCGGATATAATTGTTGATATTTGGTGTATTTCTCAGCCATACGGTTCTTTATACTGACTTACCAACTCGACCAGGTAACGAATTCCATCATCGACGTCATACTTGGCTTCAACTTGAATGATACGATTAAGTTGAAACTTATTCCTGAAAAGCAATTGGAAATAATAGTTAATAATGTCCATTTCCGCGCTATCATTTCAGAAAACTCGCATTATCTTGATTCCCACAGACTGCAGTATTTTTTAGCCTTCATTAAAAAAAAGATTGGTGACGGAGAAAAGGTAATTAAATCTGTTTTGATATCATTCTAAGTGCGTCGTGGTCCCAACAATCCTATTAAAAAATCTAGGCCTGTTTTGGCTTTACGTTCGGTCAACAATACTGACTCAGACCATGTATAACTGTCTGTGAAAACAGGTGTGGTACGGGTGGGGACAGTGGACGGTTGAGCACAATATTTGCATGTTCTTATTCTTATGCTTTAACAGAGTACAAAGGTGTACTTTATTTTTCGAGTCTTACCCCTTTTTGGCTTTGAGAGCTCTCATGAAGCTTGATACAACAGCTTTAGCTTCCTGAAAAACAAACATTCATTATTGTCTGCGGCACTGATGGATCAATCTAAAGATCTCTCACACAGGATGTGATTTCTATTGGAAATCGAACATTATAGCATAAATTGTGTCCTATTTCCTGTCGAGAAAAATCCTATTTAGGATTAGTAAAACGATATTAATTCTTACTTTTTCTGGGACGATCTCATTTCCAATACTGATTTCATTACCCTGATTCTCTTTGGCCATAGCGGTATTGTCATTGGGATAGACCAATGAATGTCGAACCTAAAGATAGCCAAGAAAAGAAAGGATGAAAACAGGTAGCTCTTGTTTCTCATTCTTGTTGTATCGCTGCTATTCATACCTAATAAAGTGTACTTTAATGAGATGTTGGCCATGTTTAGTCCTTACTGTTTAACATCAGCGCTAGCAAATTATTTCTTGTAACAAAACTATGCATTAAGGAATGCTATCCAACTGTGGCCAGCGGTGTATGGCTTACAACTTTACGCCATTGCCAGCAATGTAGAAAACGTGTTCCCGTGTTAAAGTTTTCTGCGCGCAAGTAACGTTATGCGCAGCGCAATGGTTAAGGAAATTCCAACACACTACTGAACCATCTCCAATCTCTTGTCTATTTGTAACTAGATCGTATAAATGTGCCACTACTTACAATTACTTGTGACTGGAATTGTTTTTCTAGGTATTTGGGCAGATACTTTGGTGTATAAGAACATCCTTTTAACACATCATCAACTTCAGAATGGTCAAGTAATTTAGCTGTTGAGTGAAGCAATAAATGTAAAGCTTGGGAAAGAAGCTAGACTAATCTGTGTTTTGCGCTCAAAATGGGCAGGTATGAGAAATAAGTAAGTTTTATATGTTATTACGTACCTGTGATGAAATAATCATCACGAATGTCTGGTATCTGGAGCAACATGAACTGTAAAGAATCATGAAAGCGATTAGGTATATCTCGTGTGCACATGCTATAGCTTGCGTTCTGATGCTTGTCAGTGCAGAAGAGGTGCCGCTTCACCCCTCTTTATGCCCCTCGGCACAAACCAAAGAAGGCCTTACTGTTTTAATAATGCGTTTGGAATGAAAATTTGTTTTCCTTTGCGCATTTACCTATCAGATGCCAATTTTTACACAGAGTTCTTTTCCATCTTCTGTCATTTCTTTATTCAAAAACCTTTTAACTCAGACCGTCGTAAGTGTGATAGACGAGAAAAGAATGGCTGAAATCGTACGCGCACAGTTTGCTGGATGGCAGAAACGCGAATAAAGTAACCTACCTTATTATATCTTAACGTAAGACCTGGGTCACCCTGAATGATGCACTTGGTTCTTTCACTTGCCTTTGAACCTTTAGACTCCACTGTAAAACAATATGTGACAAACAGAAATAGGTTGAACTAGACTGAATATCCCCTTTGCGCTTGTGTTTTTAGGTTTGTCGACTTACCCAAGTACTGTGAGATATATTTAGAACCGATGACTTCTGGCTTCGTACTTCCAGGGATGGTCCACTGTGAAAGATGAATTGGAAAACGTAAGTTCAGTCATCTCATAAAGTGAAACTTTATGGAAAATGTACTAAAAGCAGCAGCAATAACAATATTAACAGCAAAGAAGAACGTCGATCGTAACATTTGAGATACGATTATTGGTCGCGCAATAATCATTATCTTGATTATAAACGCTACAACTTTTTTGGCAGTAAATGTTCGTTTGCTTCAGTAAATTTGACGCTAAGACTCTTAACAAGGTTTGTTTTGCATTTTGGGTCGCAGGCCACCATGCACGTGGAAAAACGCAAGCTTTTTCGACAAGAGTTTTTTTTAGAAGAGAACTTGATAAAGCTTTTTTTGTCGCGCAAATTTGTTTGAGAACTGCCCCCACTTGCTTTAGGTTTTCAGTTATTCAGAGAGACAAGAAAACATGAAGTACTTACGGCTACTTGTAAATGTTGTTCGCCTCCCTTCTTTTTACAGAACATTTCGATGAAGTAGGGTTTGTTCGCAATCAAACTGAAGTTAACAAGAAAAGCATAAGTTAGAACCCAGTTCCGAGGAAATGTCTGCGTGTAAAAATCTCGTACAAAGAGACATTTTTCAGAAGACAAGTGTACAAGTGTACAAGTGTACAAGTGTACACGTGTACAAGTGCGCGCACCTTTAGTCTGGTAAGCTTTACTTCTATAGGTGGACGTACAAACCTGATATTTTGTGACTGCTGTGAAGATATTTTTTCGTATTCCCCTGGATTTGAACTTTCTCCATACTGATCGTTTGCCTGTAGTACATGGGTGTAAAACAAGTTAGGCTGAATCAAAGTCTTGGCATAATGTGCTATGACCGTGATCGTACCGTGTCAAAATATTTTATTGGTTGAGCAGTAAATGCCGCGTGCTGTGATTGCTTGAAAAGAAGTCAGGCGTCAATTCCGTGCCGTGTGCCTTGCCATTTCATAGTCATACAAAATCTGCTTCGTGTACCTACCTCTCCCAAGTATGCTATCATTCTTGTATTGTTAGGAGTATCGTCCGTGCTGAGCCACAAGTCTGAAGAATCTCTTGAACTTATAAAGAACTTGTAAATACCTTGGACCAAAAGGTAAGATACGATTACAACAATTATTATGCGCGACGCTTCCTATCATGGCCACCCAGTTAACTTTCTTACACGTTAGCAAATTAGACAGACCCGACCTTATTTACAAGTCAATGAAAAGCAACAGTCACAGCATGTTATTCAAAGGGAAGATTCCATACTGGCTAAAGGTTGGGTGGCCAAGGTAGCTCGCGTCCCACTACAAAATTATCAAAGAACCCGTTATATTATTACTTACGATTGTTAGAACTTTTAAGAAAGCGCTTTTCATTCTTGACTTTTGCTGTGTCATCTTTTAAAATTATGCATTTCCGGCCAGCAAAATTTAAGGTCGATGAGTTCTTATAATGTTGAAGCCAAGGACCGAAAAACTGTTTTTTTTACCTGTTTTGGGTGGGTGAATATACCCAAAAATTCTCTTTCCTCTCCACGATCTGAAGTGAGTACGTTCGATCTTAAATTCGCTTAGAGTTGTTCTTGTCTGAAACGAAAAATAAACAACAAATATTTTACTCAAGAAGCTATTGTAAACAAACAGTACCAAAGATCTCGGTCCAACAATGTTATAAACAAAGACAATCTACTTACGTGAGGTCTTTCAGGAAAATTAGGGTCTCTTCTTAGATCATCAGTTGTGTAACCACACCAGCCATGCCAATTGTGGAGATTTAAACTGCCATTTGGATTCTAAAACAAAACAGCGTACATCTAACAGACCCCTTTAGCTTGGGCGTAATGTCTTTCCATTTCAGACCACCTATCATTCATTCTCTTGAAGTGGTCTGAAATGGGAAAACATTACGCCCAAGCTCAAGAGAGGGCTCTATTCTATTCCCTCAAAAAATCCTAGTGATTTCAATATCCCCCAAACGATATGAAACGTTTTTGTGTCTCCCCTCTCCCTCTTCCCCCGACTTTCATTCCACCAGCATCATTTCAGTTGCTAGCTGCCTAACTCCTCCAGGTCCCCTCCCCTCCCCCTCACCCCAGGCTGTAATATAATGACGGATTTTTAAGAGATGCCACCAAAAAAATCCTTATATATCCATTTTCATTGTTATCTTTTCTGAGATTTAGACTATAACAAAAGCTTAATCAGAGTAACAAGGCAGGTTAATCTCAGAAACCATCTGCGAAGGTAGCGCTATGTGGTCATGGAAACGGTCTTTTTGCATGCATATGTGGCAAAAATGAAACCCGCTTGTGAAACTCAATATTTGCCAAGTCAGCCTTAAAAGGTTCTTATATACTTGATTTGTATTGAACAATAGACCTTTCCCGAATTCGCTTGAGTTACCACGAAACAATGGCTCCAATTGGAGGTTGGACTTGTCGTTTCGTGGTCACTTTTTCGTGGAAATTCGGCATGTCATTCCGCATGCATACCCTAGCTGCAATTAGCATTTCAGTATTCTTAATTCCAAATTTAGAAGTATAGAAAACAATACCTGATTACGATCAATTCTCCCCTTTATTCCACAATCAAGCCTGATCACTTCTTGGTCGGTTTTTGTGTCTTTTAGCTTGACTTCGTTGTGTATCAGTTCCTGGAAGCGCGCACTCTTGGCTTCCATGCGCAAATCGTTACTTTTTCCACTTTCCCAAGATTCGAAAAATATCACTAAATTATAGGTAAACAAAAATTAAATATATTAGTGCTGTGTAGCTAAGTAATACTTTGAAGTTCAGTGTTAAGTATGTGCACGGACATACTCTGATAATATTTTTTCTTACTGATCGAGAAGAAATAGATTCCTAGTGTTGTGTTTTTGAGTTATACGACATCTAAACTTCTGAAGAGCTTCAAGCCTCGCAATTTTGTGTTCAAGTTTAGGTGGCTTGTCGATCCCAGGTCAAGCAATAGGTTTGGAGAAACTAATGCTGTTATATCAGTGGGAAAATGGTCTGGTAGGAAAATCTCCGATGTCAAGCAGGAAAACGTGAAAAAAGTTGGTGCTCCAACCATGCAGGAATGCAGTCATGTCGACCTTCCTTTAAGAAATCTTCCGTCAAATTCTATCAAACCCTGAGACAACCTCTGGGCTGATCAAAGTCAGTGTACGGCTAACTCACAGATCGAATTGGAATTTAGTCGTGTTACGAGGTTTTGCGGAGGGAAGAAAACCCTCGAATCAGGAGAAAAAAACCCTCGAATCAAAGAGAGACATGACAAACGCTACTCACAATTGATGGCAAAGTCAGGTATCGGAACGGGACAAATAACACCAGTGGCCACAGCTCAGTTGGATACAGTATTACTACCGGACCGCTGCCGGCATGTGCATTCTGTGATTCACGGTTCAGCAGAATCAGGCAAAATCAGGCGCAACGATTAACGATAACACTTTATTTAATGAGGGTATTAATACACGAAATAGTGTAGAAACACTAATGTGGCCACTGGGTGATTCAGATTAACGATAAGTTTTTAATTTATGTGTACGTTGGAGCTTTCCAGAATAAAAACAACTGACATTTACGCAAGGGAAAATAAATTAAACAAATTTGAATTTAATTATTCCATTTCTCATCTGTAAAGTAACTGTATAATCTCTTAGTGCAATTCTTTAGTAAGTGAAAACACCCCAAAAAATTACAGAAGTGCAATAATTGTCGTTGGTGATACTGTTTAATTTAAAGTAAGCCGTTGTCTTGATATATTTTATCAACTTTGTAAACCGACCCAAGCCGGCCAAAAACGGCTACAAACCATTATCCCATTTATCACAGTTTCATTTGAAAACAATTTCTCAGTTACCTTTCGAGCACGCCATGGGGCTATCGCATTTGATTCTTGACCAAAACACGACTTGGTAGAAAACAATGAAGAGCTGAACGGCAATCAGCACGACTGCCAAGAAGACAAGACGAGAGGTAGAACATCCAAGCCATTTGCGTCGTCCGCATCCCAACAAACTGGCCCTCATCCTATATTTGAAGCAATCACAGCCGAGAACTCTTATAAGTTTGATTCAAATTAGCTTATAGCTGTAAAAAAGGGGACCTTGCTCCGATAGTAAGCGTAAGTTCTAATTGATAAGCTAAAATGACACGTAAAAAGGTTATTAAAAAAATATCATGAAAATACCAAGGCAACGATCGAAACAAGTTGACGTTAATTAAGGTACAGCTCTAATTTCGGTCCTATCAAAATTCTTGACTTAATTTTGAAATGCTCTGTACGGAAAGATAATTTCTTCATTATACTTTATTAAGTTAGAGTTTTTTCCATACCTTCTTGTTAATTTCTTCCATATCATCTTACTGGTTCAGATAGCGAGGGCTCAATGACGTAATAGCGTGGCACTGATTTGATGTGCTAATCGTGGAACGGTTCCATGGATACACCAAAAGTCTGACAAAAATTCCTTGTTTAAGACGGAGAATCATGGTGTTGATTTATAGATTTCTCGTTATATGTAATTAATTCTAAGGATCTGGAAAATGCTTGCAGGAACTGATTCTTAGTTTAGTAGGTAATAGGTAAGGTGAGGTGGATATAGTTTGGTACACCCCTAACGTACAACATTTTGGTGATAGATGGCAAATTTATGGATTACAATAAAAGTTCCTAAGATATCATCAACATCGCCATTAATCATTATTATACCAAGGTTATTCAGTATAGAAAATTGCGCGCGCTGATTGGTCAATGACTTCGAACTATTTTAATAAAACTATTTTAATAAAACAATTGTTCACCTCGGGGTGAGTAATTATCGGCGAATATTTACCCAGATTCCATCTTGGTAAATAATCACCGATAATCACTGAGCCAGAGGCGAATAAGAATACAGCTTGAACACTGAGTTTCTTACATGTTAGAAACTGGGAACTGGCGCAAGTCTTGATTTAAAAAAATTGAGCGTGGGCCGCCTGTGGTTTTGACTCAAGAACACTGACTGGGCACGAGTTACAATCAAAATGGCGGACGATGAAAACGCGAAAAGAAGCAAAACAAAGGTAAATACGCAAATAATTCGTATTTTAGACCATATTTAGACTTAACATCACTAACAGTAGTAATAACTACTTTGAAGAATCGAAAGAAAGAAACATTTTTCGTATTAGTGGAGCAGTTTCCATGTACTACAACCTTAACTTTTAAATTATATCCTCAACGTTTCATATGCATATATATTTTGTTAAAAGCCCTTATTAAAAGTATTATATTAAGCTTAATTTGATTGCAAAGGTCTAACATTACGGCTACTCACCTTACCTACAACCCTTTAAAATATGTTACGGTATCGCTTTGTTTAGAAATCATTGAAGTGACAATTTTCGAAATCTTTTGATTCATTCAATTAAGCTGTGATGTTACTCGATCTTGATCCCTGGTTGTCATCTTCCGACAAAGTTGGACCAAGTCTTTGAGGAGTCATAGTTTTACAAATACAAGTTACAAACTACCATTCAGTTTTGTCGCCTGCAGCTTTCATTATTTCCTATTTACATGTGGGGAATATATCAGATTATGGCTCTATAATTATGGCTATATAACCATAGAAATGTGAAAGGTTGGACAAACATTTTGACTTAAAATATGGTTTTTCTCATGCAATTAGACAGAAGAAATGAAGAAATGAAAAAAATATTGAATTACGATATATTACGAATGATATATTTGCCAACCAGGAAAAAGGGGTTGAATAACTATTGTTCTGGACTCACTAGACTTGTGTTCAAGTGAAAACTTTAAGCATTTTTACATGTATGAGTGGCTAGTCAGTCCAGAACAATAGTTATTCAAATTGGTCGCCATATTTCGATTTGGTGTATAAGTTTTTTACTTGATGAAACTTAGTTTTAATCTTTAGTAATTTATAATGTAATTATAATTTCAGATTCCTCAGTTTGTGATTTGAGTTACTGACCTGAAATAATGGAAGGAATACCACATGAAGCATTTTTTACTGAAGAAGATTTTGAAAGCTTCACATCTCAACCAAGTTTATTAGAATATCTACAGACTTTTATCACAAGCAAAGAGAATCAAACAAATGCAGAGAGACAGGTTCTAGAAAATATGCAAGTCGAGGCAATTGCTAAGCAATATGGTTTTGAAAATCGAGAGGCTTCAAAAGGAATCAATGAAGTGGATATTCTGAAAAATATCGACAAAATAGCTAAGAATGAATCTGGTTTAGAGATTGAATACCCAAAGTTGTCTTTCCTATCAAAAGAGGATCAAAAGACATTTATTGAAGAATATGAGAAGGCTGTTAAAGGAGATGTCTTAGATGGCAATATAAAGGATACTCTAAAGGTGAGATATTAATGAGTGTTAGGGATTCTAGGGTTTTTTAATTATGGTAGTCAGTGTGTTATTAGAGACCAGTCTGTGGATGTTGAAGTAATAAAACAGATCATTCTCTTGGTGGCTGGAACTTTATACCCTGGATATACATTATTGAAATTATAATTGAAATTTTAAAAGTTTTTAAAATTATCCTGACTCTTCACAGAATTATTATTTGTTATTTTATATTAAGCCTTCTCTTATTCCATCTTTACTTTCTCTCCCTCATCCATCCAACCATTCATCCATCCATCCATCCATCCATCCATCCATCCATCCATCCATCCATCCATCCATCCATCCATCCATCCATCCATCCATCCATCCATCCATCCATCCATCCATCCATCCATCCATCCATCCATCCATCCATCCATCCATCCATCCATCCATCCATCCATCCATCCATCCATCCATCCATCCATCCATCCATCCATCCATCCATCCATCCATCCATCCATCCATCCATCCATCCATCCATCCATCCATCCATCCATCCATCCATCCATCCATCCATCCATCCATCCATCCATCCATCCATCCATCCATCCATCCATCCATCCATCCATCCATCCATCCATCCATCCATCCATCCATCCATCCATCCATCCATCCATCCATCCATCCATCCATCCATCCATCCATCCATCCATCCATCCATCCATCCATCCATCCATCCATCCATCCATCCATCCATCCATCCATCCATCCATCCATCCATCCATCCATCCATCCATCCATCCATCCATCCATCCATCCATCCATCCATCCATCCATCCATCCATCCATCCATCCATCCATCCATCCATCCATCCATCCATTCCATCTATTCCATCCACTCATCTATTATTAATTGATTTATCACATACTTTTGTGTACTGTAAACTAAATGTTTTAATTTTTTTTAGGAAATGAAGCCAAAAGTTGTCTTTGAACAACAAGAGTTTCAACAGTTTGTTTACCAGTATGTAAAAAGCAATGCTGATAAATACAACAGCATTCCCACAGAAGCCAAAGAAGTGTCTCAGGTATTTTACTAAATAAATGCTATGATTTTTGGGTGATAAAAAGGGGCAAAAAATGGTCATGGGATGGATTGATTCCTGAATCTCTGATTTTGCCACAGTTCTAAACCACTCAAGAAAATGCCATTTATAAAAAAACTGTTATAATCAATTTTGAACGTTTTTTTGTAGGTAATACTACTTGATGAAAAGAGGATAAAGATGCTGAAAGTAAGTTCTTTTGAAAAGAGGTTGCATGTTTTAAGGGAGCAGGTCAAAGTGAAGGGATGAGTATGTAATATTTTAAATAAACAGCAATTGATTTTGCTACACCCCATTCTAATGAAGAAAACTCCTCTAAGTGTATGTACAACAGTGTAAATAATTATGAGTGTTATGAATTTCTTAATGCAACAATATTACCATCTCAATCACACTAATGATCTCTGCTGGTGCTCATTTTAGAAGTGATCTCGCAAAGCCTTCTGTCCCCAGCCTCCATTGCTCATTAAGTAGAATAACCCTCTTTTGGTATTCTGGTTGAGTGATCATGTACAAAGCAATTTTAGACAAGGCTCCAGGAAAACAATGGAGTATTCCTACTATATTCTTTTATTTTTCCCAGTCCCTCACCTTGAATCACTTTGTGCATTATCCTTCAAACAGAATATCGAAAGAAAGTTGGCCCTTGTAGCAAATGTAAAACAGTGTGAATACAATAACTATTTGGTCTTTGCTGCAGCAATATTACCATCTCAATCAGACCATTGGTCTCTCAGTTGGTGCTCATTTTAGAAGTGACCCTGTTTTAGAGTTTCAAGATATTCTTTTGCAAGTGGTAAGTTATTTCCTTTTCGAATCTTTGTGCCTTTTTTTTATAGTACATTTTTAAAACATTTTACCGTTGGAAATGAAATGTGAAATTTGGGTGTGGCATTGAACGTGTCATTTTTCACAATCAAGAAGTTAGACTAATTGAAATTCACTAATTTCATGTAATATGTATTCTTTTGTTCTTCAGGGAGATGTTCCCATTTTAGTAGAACCTACTGACAGGATCAAGCTGTCACTGGATGCTGATATCTGTGAACAACGAGGCATTTCAGATAAGGTATCAAAGACTTTCTGTTTATACAAGGGAAAACATAAGTACAATTGCAAGCAGTAGCATAACTGTAATGTATTAAGAGGCGATGTAATTTTTTTAGTTGTCATCAACGAAATTTTGATGCAAACGTCATATCTGATGGGCAATAGGTTGAGCGCGTGGATAAGAGGTCAACTTTGCGCACAACTATACGGAAATGCACCGTGTATCCATGCACCTCTGCAGCTATTGCACCTAGTGTTGTCAGTAACACCTCTCGCGCCTTCGGCGCTCATTCGTTAAAACCACGAGAAGCGAAATAGAACCTCTGGAGCCAAGGGTACAGCAACGCAGAAGTAGAATCGAGAGCTAGTTCTGCTACGTTGCGCAAATGACAGGTCATCGCGTAAACACGACCTGCAACGCTATGTGGCGTCATCAGATTCTCAGCCAATAAAATGCGACTTTTTCTTGTACTACTAGACAGAGTTCTACGATGTGTGGGTAAATTTTTTTATTCCCTCGTATCGATATGTTATGTAAAATTAATCGAGGGGAAAAAGGATAACTAAATCAGATTTGAAATAAATTTAAATTTAAATTTGATGGATAAAAGAATGTATTTTTCTGTGATCTTGGGAAAGGAGTATTTGTGGTTCTCCAGAAGTTTACTTTGCTTCGCCTTGGTAACCTAGATAACCATACTTTTTCATTGCTTATTTCTAGGGCTCCTTACTCCTCAGTGAAGATCCAGTTGCTCTTCGTCTGGCAAAGGAACACAGTGTTAACATCGTTATTTCGTCTTGTTGCTTACAAACTTTGGTCGATAATCAAGCACCACAGTTTAATCAACAATGGGACATTCCCGTCATCATCTCCGAGACTCAGCAAGGTACGAATCAGTAGAATTTGAAGAGCGAGTATGTCATCCAAATGTAGCCAAGGACGGGTGGATTAATACAAACGCTCCTCAAACACGGCCCTTTTTCACTTGAGCTGGGAGGCAGTAAAAAACTGATTCTGGAAAAGGCAAAGATCGGCTCAAGCGCGCATGGTAGTATAGCAAGAGAGCATTAATTATTTATGCTCTCTTGAATATAGTAATTGTGCGCACGTCAAGAGGAAGTACGATTATGAGAGCACTTGTCCAGGGGAATCATATATTTTTGAGAGCTGATAGTTCACTTAGCATACAGTCTATAATGGGTGAGAAAACTGTGCAATACCTTATTTTTCTTTTTCTCTTTTTCAGTACTTTCAACATCCAAAGACAACCCTGCACACAAAATTGTCTTCCTAGAAAAGCCTTTACCAAAGAAAGTTTATACACCCAATCAATTGATGATAAAAACTTATAAAAGATCTTTGATGAAAAACCTTTGTCAGACTGACCACGTCCGAGCAAAGAACTTCGTTTATTCCCTTTGGAAATTCGGCAAATTTCGTCTTCTTATTCGTAGCAAGTTAGATGCGTATAAAACTGATGAAAACACTAAAGTTCAGACTTTTTTGTCAGTTGTTGCCAAACCAGAGTTTCAGTGGCAGTTTGGGTACGAACGGTTGACGCCCAGTGAGACCGCACGCTGGTGGGTTAAATCATACATTCGACCCCACACCACCGTCTTGTGCGCCCGCATCAAGAGACAGAATCATGAAGTCCTTCGTGTGGACGAGATGAGCACGTCAGATGTTCTTTTATCGGGATCTGCTTTCAACCCAGCGAAAGGGATGAAGTTGGTCTATCAAATCTTCAACTCTTTGGCGCAGTTATCCAGCGATTCGTACCTTTTAACGCATGAACGTTTTGCAATTCACTGCTGCTTGTACAAAAATGCCCAACACTGTACTACCAAGAAAAAACCTGAACTGGATTTGAACGCCAGGTATTCCAAACCCATCACTGTTGTTGACTTTACTTCTGTTGATGTGCCATGGTTTGGGATTGACACTGAACTGTTTCTTGCTGAGCACATCGAACAGAAAAAAATCCCAGCTACTTTTCCCGCTGTCAGTAAAAATATACTGATAGAGATTGAGAAACAAAAGCGAAAAGAAATGGAGCTAATGTTTCCTGCAAATGTCGGGAAGTTTCCTGGGAAAAAGAAGAAGAAAAAGAAAAAATCCCAGGCCAAGAAGAGGAAACTTGATAATGTGGAATCTAAGAAAGAAACGCACAAACCTCAAACGAATTTTAAACTAAATTATGACAGTAGCAGTGCTGGAAATGTAATTAGTTCACAGGATATGAATGCTAAGGGAACAACAGAAGGATCAAATGAAAGGGGTGGTTACAGATCAGAATGGAGAAGGGGTCGTCCGCGTCCCCAAGCCAGACGACAATTTCTATCTTACCGGGATCTTGATTATAGTGGATTTGATTAGAGCGCTTTTCATGTGCTCATTGCATCCAAGTCTTGCCACTTTCGTGTTTTTGCCACTATGTCTTTGATTTACAGCGGCTGAGTTAATAAACTGATAGAAAGCTCGACTTCTAAGAGTCCTGAAGGCGGCAGAACCATGAAAATACAGTTTCAGATTTACTATAGAACAGAATCCACTGAACCTCCCAAAAAGTTCCTAAAGGTTCTAATTTGAGATTTCTCCTGTTAGAGAACGGTCTTTATCATGGTTTTACTGAGGACAGGGTAAAAAGGGAGGCCAATCTATTCTTGATGCTTGACTAAAAAATGCCTGCCAGACCTAATAAAACACCGCTTCCTAAAAACACCCTTGAGTTGATGTTGCATCTTATTCAAGCTGCTATCAGGATGCTTCCTTGATAAATCGAAATTGTGGTACCAAAATATTCCCCCGACCTCATGTCACGGGCAATAATGCGGTAGTAAATCCTTGTCCAAGTAACAGAACGACAATAGTAGACGATACAATATAGAACAATACAATACATGAAATGTATTGCACTTGGACATGAATTTATAACCGTACCCCACCCCATCGGTTCCCTAACTGGGACCATTGTTTTGACCCAAGGCTTTTACTTTTGGCATCATGCGGGTTTCCCGTGCCGTTATCAGACCTAATAAAATTCCTTGTTTTGCTTCATCAATAATGCTCAAGGATATTTCAAAGGATATTTGTGCAGAAAACATTCGATGGTATCCCTGTGTAAGTCACTACGCATGCGTTTCTTGTCTATGTTGTTGGGATCCCTGTTTCGTCTATGATTTTCTCTCGTACATTTCGAAGTAAATTCGGATATTTTTTAAAAAATCATAGAATTTACAAAGCAGTTAGGATGGTATTTGCTTGCCAAGAGGATTCATTCCTTCAAGAATACAAAACAACTGTCGTTTCGTGCGAAAGTGCAAAACTTGGAGACAAAGATGGCTTCGAAGTTGTTCTTCAGAACACCATTCTTTTCCCCGAAGGAGGAGGACAGGTTTGAACGATTAATTCTGCGTATTTTATGCTTTTTTACAACCACTATTTCTCTCTATCAACTATTAACTAAGCATCAACTGAGCATCAACTATTCTAAAAGTACTTTTTCTCTTTTCTTTAAATCGCAGCCAGACGACAGAGGAACTGTAAGTAAGAAGGAAGCATTCAAGCTGTACTTATCATCATTACTATTATTTATTACTAATTATTATTATTGTTATTATTATTGTTATTATTATTATTGTTAAACTATTATTAAGACTTTTTGATAATTGTGATATTATTAGATCAATGGAATTGAAGTGATGAAAATAACCAGAAGGCAAGAAGAAGCTGTACACTTCGTACAAGAAAACATCCCTGTTGGAACAGAAGTTCAGCTGAAGGTTGACTGGACAAGAAGATTTGATCACATGCAACAGCACTCAGGTATAAACATGAGTTCAAGAAGTCACTTCTGTCTTGCTAAAGTAGTCTCACATACTCATCCATAACTCATATAATCACCTTACTTGTAACACTCTGATTGGTTCAAAACTGTGGTGTATCAGAGAATAGAGCACAGTTTGGTATTTGACCTTTTCTGAAATAGCAAACATGGTGCATTGTGGTCTAGCTTGGGTGCAAACATCTTTTCTCCCCCATGCCTTATGAATGTAGTACAGGGAGACTAATGAGAAATTATAGAACACTATGTTTCCCACTCATATAAAAACCTCTCTCAGTATGATGTTTCTTACACTTCTTTTGTGCTTTCATCACTTGCTGCATGCTGTGTTGCTGAACTTAGATTTATTCTTTAATAGGGCAGCATCTGATATCAGCATTGCTTGAGAACAAATTTGGATATAAAACAGTGTCCTGGTAAGAAGAGTCTGATCAATGTATACTGTTATGTCTGTCTTATGAACTGTACACATGGTGCAAAATTATTAAAGCAAGCTGTCACGTAGTGTGTTTATTAACTGCTATATTATGCTCATCTTGATTTTTTAGGGAGTTAGGACGACTAAAATCTCATATTGAGTTAAACTGTAAGGGTTTGACCAAAGAGGATATGGCTTGGCTAGAAGACACTTCCAATGCGGAAATCAGAAAACATGTTCCTGTTAATGTACACATATATGCCAATAAGAATGCACCCGAACTTGAGGAGGTATGAATTAAATACAGAAACACTGCCTAGTCAGTAGTTTAACAAACCCTGTCAGTGCAACTGCACACACAGATTTTTTATAGTGCAAAAAAAGTGTAACTTATAATTAGATGGGTTGCATGAAACATTAATATTGACTGCTTTACTGTAATCAGGGATGGATCTTGGGGGTCTCCATTGTTGCACTGGACACACCTCACAAAAATAAGTACAAAAGTACAAATTAAATAAGTCAGATCAGGATTATGATGGCGTCACTATATTGTCACTTTTTTCATTTTGGACACCCCATTGCAAATTTGGTAACACCACATTTAGTGGCATCATTCTGTCAACTGGAATGAGCTTTGCTTACCTGTCCACTTATACTACATGCTTCCATGTCTAATTCAACAGGCACAGACAAGAGGGCTACCAGATGACTACAATGGCCCCATTAGGGTAATTGAGATTGAAGGTACCATTATTTAATTACTAGATTACAGTGCTTCCCAATCACACTTGAAAAATCACACAATTTACCATCCTGACAAAGTAGGTTTTGATGGATGTCAAGGCTGCCATTTGTTGCGATGGCAAATTGTATGATTTCATGCATGTGTTTGAGAAGCACTACAACACAGCTTCTTCCATCCTTCCTCCTTTGTTACTTTCCTACTTTGTTAAATTTTATTTCCATCTCCCATCAATCTGTGCTGCTTTCAGACAATTTTACATGTCTTTTTTTGTAATTTTGATTTATTATCTCTAACGCCCAAATCCGTAATCCATAATTCCAAACAACTGCAGAAATCAGTTGACTGGTAAAAATTTTAATAGGCATGTAGGCTAAAAAATTTACCTTGATTGATTATTGATTTCTGACCAGTGTTTGTATCCAGCAAAAACATTATTCACAATTTTACTCGTGAAATTTTATCTGATTACAACAGGTATTGATAAGAACATGTGCTGTGGAACTCATGTGCCCAATCTTAGCTATATCCAGGTACTCAGCCATTATAAATAGTCTTTTTTATTTTTGTTTTTGATATAATTTTTGTTTGTTCTGAATGAAAAATTAATGCATCCACTTCCAGGCAGTGAAGCTCTTTCCTGATACAGAGGCAATGCGTGGAGGATGCCGTCTGTATTTTCTAGTTGGGAATAGAGTATTCAAGCATCTTGACAGGGCAATGGAGAATGAACGAATATTATCAAAAAGTCTGAGGTAAACAACACAAATTGCATAATTTGCAATAAATTCCTAATTTATTCATTTAATCTGACATCCTACCAAGAAATTACTAGTAATTTGTAGTTCCATAAAATTGTCATACCTGCCATATAGGGGTGGATTATTTTTTACAAGGGACTTGAAGGGTCTGAGAATAATTTTTTTGATAGGGGGTGAAGTGGGCAGAGAACACATTTTTTTAACAGCAATCAAAAACTGGTTAATAATTTTAAGAGCAGTTGTCTGTAAATATCACCTATTGCATGCATGCAGTCTAAAAAATTTGTGATTTTCTCAAAATCGCAAAATTAAGTGCGTGAAAATTGTATGTAATAAGGTAGTTTTCTTTTTTCCCTTAGCTGTGGTCCAGATGAACATACAGGTGCTGTGGAGCGCATACAGAACTCTATCAGGTCTTCAAATAGGGTATGGAAGAAACAAGTATAACATCCTTGTGAACCCAGGTGTAAAATTTGTGATTAAAATGAGCCACAAAATTTTACCCCTGGATTCCTGAAGATGCAAGTATACATAATTATTTCCACAACTATGTTCACTATCTGAATAGTGTTGCTCTTGGACTAAACTAACACATGAACAAAACCTCTTTTAGACCTTAAGAACTCAACTGAAAGAGATTGCTCAGCTGGAGGCATGTAAAATAAAGTCAACTTTTGATAGCAAGACATTTATATACATACACAGGTCAGTTCACTAAATTTAACAGATTTCTGATAGTTCAGCGTGATATATGCTCTTATTTACCATGATATGTAAATAGCTGATCAAAATGTTATGTATGATGATGTTTTAATAAAACACCACATTCTTTTGCATAAAAATTGTGCTCATTCGAGGGCAGTGCACTTTCAATATTTTTACTCTCATATGTGGCCCTTAATCGAGTATTCTAAATATGATATTTGCCTCAAATGACTCGGTGTTGAAGAATTAAAGCTTTGCTTTTATAGAGAAAATGGTGACATGGACTACATGAACACAATATCCAGTGAACTGTCTGGCTTGGTGAGTCTTGATAGCTTATAATTATTAGTGTTTAGCCAGTCTAATGTTCTGGTGGTTTTGAAGCCATATTAGCAACTGAAGGCTAATGGGTCAATACAGTGTGAAAATAACCCAAATTGTAGACCATGTGGGATTATGTGCTAACCAATCCCCCCCTCAAGCATCGAAGTACACTGTATTGATCTCCAAATTGGCAAAATATACAGGTTCAGTAACTAAAGACTGTGAAGTGAAAAAACATATCTCTGTTTTGAATATTGTCATTTGATATAAGGTCTCACTGAACTGACGTCAATTTTTGTATACCCATATTATTCACATTATTTGAACTTGCATTAATTGTGTTCACTTGGTACTTTTTATAGGGAGTCCCACTTCTTATCACAGTAGGGCCTGATAAGGGACCTGGTCAATTCTTATTTATTGGAACAGAAAAACAGGTTGCAGAACTTGGACCAAAGTGAGTAAATCATGCACCCACCATCATACCAAAACTATTTTATTTTACTTGTAAGAGTGACATGCAATTGCCATAACTTTTTGAATGTGTTCTCAATTTGGTTGAGCACATTCTTGCAAAAGGAAATTTTGAAACATTACTTGAAAAGTCACATGAAAAAATATTGCATTGTGCGTCACGACTACAAACAGTGCAGGTGCAAAATCTTGCTGCCAATAGGTGTCTAGCTGCATGAAGTCCCACTTTAACTCTGGTTAACACTGTCTTAACCGTCTTAACCAGAGTTAGAGTCAGACCACATGCAGGGTAATAGGGTAACAATAATCATTGTTTTATAATAATTGTTTTCTCTGACTTTAATTCACATTATAAAGACAGACGTTTCTAATCAATCATAATGCTTTTGTCATAGGATATCATCATTACTGGATGGCAAGGGTGGAGGAAAGAAAACAAGATTCCAAGGCAAAGTAAATACCTTAAAACCAAAGATAAGGAAAAGTGTGGATGAATTGCTCAAAGAATTTACTTCCTTGTCGGTCAATGCCAAGGAAAATAGCGATTAAATTCCTGGGGATATTGTAATAAGTTTTAATAAACAAACCTCACATCTACAGAATATATCCCTCGGAAAATTCGAAACTATTGCACATTTAGCAATTTGTAGATGTCAGTTTTTTTCGGTGGTGTTGTCAATAGGTCCAACTACACGCACAGTTATTAGAATTTAAGCTGAACCAAGCAGTGAGAATGAAATGTAAACTAGGTTAAGACTAAGGATCAAAGATAACAGCTTGCCTATCGTATCAAATGTACATTTTGTAGCAAAAAAAGTCGAGAAATATACATTATATTTAATCCTCTTCATCGTCCTGCAAGACAACTTTGCGTATTTTCTTGTGATGAACTAACGGAACATCGTCTTCATCATCATCACTTGCGTCGTCTGTCACTCGGGGTCGTTTGGTACCGATTTCGTTACCTCTGGCGGTAGCTTCATCACCTTCCAGATTCTCGTTATTCTCTAGATTATTTTCATTTTCATCTTGAGGAGTGTTTCTCTTAATAATCGTCAGTGGAACATCGTCGTCGTCGTCGTCATCATCCTCAAGCGCACGGGTTGTTTCTTTAGTATTGCTTTCCCTTTCTACATCATCTTCAGAATTCCTTTCATTCCCTTCTTCTGCACGACTTTCTTCGTCTTCTCCATTCTCTTCCTCTTCGTCACTTTCCTCCAGAAGAAATTTTCTTTTCTTTGTTGCCTTGCCTTCTTTGTCTTGGTTTGACGTGGCTGGGGATTTGGTAGAATCTAAAAAAAAAAACTCGAAAGTCTTCCTACCATTTGAAATCATTATATTTAATACAGTCGAAGCTCACTTTGCGACCACTCTTGTAAGCGAACAGCTCTAGTTACGATCACGATTTTGAAACCCTGTTTGCAATGCCGCTTATGAGGGCCCATTCTCGTTAGCGACCAGCTCTAGTTACAACCACTTTTTTCGATTTCCTGAGGTGATCACTTGCGAGAGCTTCGACTGTATAACTTTAGTCAGTTCTCAAGATTTTTAAAAGTTTATCCACACTTGAAGAAACTACCTTCATATGACTATTCATTACCTGCGGATTCTCCTGCTTCTTCATTCGGTTTTTCAGCATCAGCATTCTTCTCATCCTCTTCGACTTCTTCGTCACTCTCAGTAAAGGCACGTACTCGTCTTTTAGTCTTGTGGGTTGTTGACTTCTTTTGGTTTGTGGGACTCTTGTTTGTTGATGAAACTTCCCCGTTTACATTTGTCTCTTCGTAATCATTCCTATTCAAAACGTAATGTAATCGTAAGTTTTTGTATAGCGATACTTCATGTTTACTTACAATAGCATTGTGATTCTGCAAGTGCATCATTAGAGATTTTATTTCCCAAAAGAGAACGTTCTGTTGTTTTGCCCGTTCAACATGTGGCTACCATTATATCTCTCAAGAGTTGAAATTATAACAATATACAAAATGAATTACTGTAAAATCCCGGTCATAAGCATCGCAAATATCCTTCCAGTTATAAGCCCACCCTGTTGTATCTCCAGCGCTTTGATGACACAAAAGATTGATTTGAAAAATAATAGAAATAATCGTTTCCTCTTCCTCCCCGACTCTTTTTCCTTCCGGTTATAAACCCATCAAAAAACCCTTAATAATTATAATCCAGGGCATAGTATTTACTACTACTTACTTACGGCTCTCCACACCAGGAAGCGCAAAAGGCTATACTACTATGAACTACACCAAAGTAAAGTAAAATCACTTTTGTTAACTATTCAAATGACTATACCTTTCATCTCCACTCTTTTCGCTATCAGACGAGTCCGCATCGTTAGCGAGAGCCTTCCTCCATGCCCTCCCCTTTGATGCTGACTTCTCTTTCCTTTGAGGCGTTTTTACGGTTCTTTCGTTTCTTTCTTTCCTTTTTCTTGCGCTGGTGCTGTGTTCTTTTCGTGCTGCGGCAAGAGCAGCTAACTTATTCTTTCGCTGGTTTGATTTGATAGCAGAAGGAGATGTAGACGAATTCGGAACTGAAAGAAAAGTTTAAAGAATTTAATACCTCAGATATATCCAAAAAAATCCCGTCCTTGTTTTTACGAGGGTAGCACTTAACCAACTAGAAACTCTACTAGTCACATGACACCAAGCCTGACGGGACACGAACCCTTAAAGGCCCGTTTACTCTTGCAACTTTGTCGCGCGACTTGAGCAGCGATTTTATGGCGATTTCACGGCGATGATCGCAGCTACGTCGCCGCCAATTCAAACATGATCGAAATTTAGTGCAATTCGTTGCGATTTGGGTCGCGATAAAATCGCCATTGAAATCGCGGCTCAAGTTGCGCGATAAATTTGCTAGTGTAAACGGGCCTTAACAAGGGACCTCTTCTTTGATTTCTCGTTGAACAATTTCTGTAAATTGCTCTTGTATGATTCGACATTGCTTTGCAAACTACTTTTTGAGCGACCAGTACGATAACTTTTGAATCACTGGCAAATCTTTTTAGGTTCGCATTTTTCCACTATTTCAAGTGACAAATCCTCGCTTTCTCTGAGTTTAGAGGTAGCTCCTTCTGCACGTATAAGAATCATGAAGCGAAACTTATATTCAATTACCTACCTTCATTAGTGTCAGCAGAGTCTTGAGGTTTCCCGTCCAGTTCATCGGCTGACTTGCGCATCTGTTCGTGTGTGAGATTACTAGGAATGCGCCAGAATGTTTCCTACAAAAGCAACAATACATTTATCTTCAGAAATCACTTTTCCTTCTAACTCCAAACTTTAAAAAACAACTTTCTAAATGAGGTTAATTCCTCATTTTCCAGAAGTTAGCAAAAACTACTTGTAAAGTATAATAAGACTCATGAGAATGACTCGTGGGCTGAAATGGGAAAAGGCCTCATTACACCTAAGCTTAAAAAGCCAAAGGTGCCAAATATGCCAAATATGCAGGAAATATCACCAGGAATGGTTATTGTACAGATCTAATGACTCTGGTATCATGGGCACGACACGGTACCCTCCGTATCGCACAATTTTTCAGTCTTACAAATCTAGTCTAACTGCATTACGTTTTGAAGAAAATTTACCTGTTCATTTGCTGGCGGTACGAATCCAATCTTCTTCAACATTTGAATAAATTCTCGATTACCAAGTGCTTCTTCGTTTTCCTCGGTGATGGTTACCAGGGGTATGGCCTGCCTGCTGTTGACTGGGGATACCAACGTTCAATTAATTTACTAACTAATACATTATTTATTCATTAACTAGAGTGCTTTTGCTTATGTGCGGGAAACAAACGGTACTGACTTACAGTACGTACACTGTACAACATGTCGTAACATTGAAATGGCTTCCCATAAGAATGGTTATGGTATGAGTGAGAAACATACGGTACTGACTTACAGTACGTACACTGTACAACATGTCGTAACACTGAAATGGCTTTCCATAAGAATGGTTATGGTATGAGTGAGAAACATACGGTACTGACTTACAGTACGTACACTATACAACATGTCGTAACATTGAAATGGCTTCCCATAAGAATGGTTATGGTATGAGTGAGAAACATACGGTACTGACTTACAGTACGTACACTGTACAACATGTCGTAACATTGAAATGGCTTCCCATAAGAATGGTTATGGTATGAGTGAGAAACATACGGTACTGACTTAAAGCACGTGCGTACACTGTACAACATGTCGTAATATTGAAATGGCTCTCCAGTTGTTTTTGTGTGAATCTGCCAATCAAAACGAGTAGTTATGACTACTTATGATCTTACCATCGTCTTCTCTGTCGTCTGCAGTTCTCCTGAGTTTGTTCTGAATCCATTCTATTTGTTCGCCAAGACCTGTAGTATTATTAACAATTTTATCAATTGAAAATACAAAGGCACGACAATGGGACATTATATACTACGTGCGTATCCTCCTTCATTCATTCACCCTGTTTCATGCAATCGTCATCTCTATGGACCACACATCTTCTCGAGTTAAGAGTTAGTTTTAGTTATTATACTTTTATTTCAGTCGAGCATTTGACTTCAATTTTAGTCTACCGGAATTCTGGAAGAGGGTCATTAAATGTCCTACTGAAAATAAAATTGTTAAATCAATACCTTGATCTTTGATCTTCTTTACTAAAGTTTTCATCGGTACAAACAAGTAAGTGTCATCATCATCACTTTCTGATGAACTTGCAGCACTCTCAATGTCTTCCTCATTGCTTTGCCCTCCTTCAAGAAAATCGGGAGAATATGGGGTTATATAGTAAACAAGATTTTGTTGTAAGATAAAATACATAACCCTTCAAGAAAACCAGGATAACATGGGGTTATATAGTAAAAAAGATTTTGTTGTAAGATAAAATACATAACCCTTCAAGAAAACCAGGATAACATGGGGTTATATAGTAAACAAGATTGTGTTGTAAGATAAAATACATAACCCTTCAAGAAAACCAGGATAACATGGGGTTATATAGTAAACAAGATTGTGTTGTAAGATAAAATACATAACCCTTCAAGAAAACCAGGATAACATGGGGTTATATAGTAAACAAGATTGTGTTGTAAGATAAAATACATAACCCTTCAAGAAAACCAGGATAACATGGGGTTATATAGTAAACAAGATTGTGTTGTAAGATAAAATACATAACCCTTCAAGAAAACCAGGATAACATGGGGTTATATAGTAAACAAGATTGTGTTGTAAGATAAAATACATAACCCTTCAAGAAAACCAGGATAACATGGGGTTATATAGTAAACAAGATTTTGTTGTAAGATAAAATACATAACCCTTCAAGAAAACCAGGATAACATGGGGTTATATAGTAAAAAAGATTTTGTTGTAAGATAAAATACATAACCCTTCAAGAAAACCAGGATAACATGGGGTTATATAGTAAAAAAGATTTTGTTGTAAGATAAAATACATAACCCTTCAAGAAAACCAGGATAACATGGGGTTATATAGTAAAAAAGATTTTGTTGTAAGATAAAATACATAACCCTTCAAGAAAATCGGGAGAATATGGGGTTATATAGTAAAAAAGATTTTGTTGTAAGATAAAATACATAACCCTTCAAGAAAACCAGGATAACATGGGGTTATATAGTAAAAAAGATTTTGTTGTAAGATAAAATACATAACCCTTCAAGAAAATCGGGAGAATATGGGGTTATATAGTAAACAAGATTTTGTTGTAAGATAAAATACATAACCCTTCAAGAAAATCGGGAGAATATGGGGTTATATAGTAAACAAGATTGTGTTGTAAGATAAAATACATAACCCTTCAAGAAAACCAGGATAACATGGGGTTATATAGTAAAAAAGATTTTGTTGTAAGATAAAATACATAACCCTTCAAGAAAACCAGGATAACATGGGGTTATATAGTAAAAAAGATTTTGTTGTAAGATAAAATACATAACCCTTCAAGAAAACCAGGATAACATGGGGTTATATAGTAAAAAAGATTTTGTTGTAAGATAAAATACATAACCCTTCAAGAAAACCAGGATAACATGGGGTTATATAGTAAACAAGATTGTGTTGTAAGATAAAATACATAACCCTTCAAGAAAACCAGGATAACATGGGGTTATATAGTAAAAAAGATTTTGTTGTAAGATAAAATACATAACCCTTCAAGAAAACCAGGATAACATGGGGTTATATAGTAAACAAGATTGTGTTGTAAGATAAAATACATAACCCTTCAAGAAAACCAGGATAACATGGGGTTATATAGTAAAAAAGATTTTGTTGTAAGATAAAATACATAACCCTTCAAGAAAACCAGGATAACATGGGGTTATATAGTAAAAAAGATTTTGTTGTAAGATAAAATACATAACCCTTCAAGAAAACCAGGATAACATGGGGTTATATAGTAAAAAAGATTTTGTTGTAAGATAAAATACATAACCCTTCAAGAAAACCAGGATAACATGGGGTTATATAGTAAACAAGATTGTGTTGTAAGATAAAATACATAACCCTTCAAGAAAACCAGGATAACATGGGGTTATATAGTAAAAAAGATTTTGTTGTAAGATAAAATACATAACCCTTCAAGAAAACCAGGATAACATGGGGTTATATAGTAAACAAGATTGTGTTGTAAGATAAAATACATAACCCTTCAAGAAAACCAGGATAACATGGGGTTATATAGTAAACAAGATTGTGTTGTAAGATAAAATACATAACCCTTCAAGAAAACCAGGATAACATGGGGTTATATAGTAAACAAGATTGTGTTGTAAGATAAAATACATAACCCTTCAAGAAAACCAGGATAACATGGGGTTATATAGTAAAAAAGATTGTGTTGTAAGATAAAATACATAACCCTTCAAGAAAACCAGGATAACATGGGGTTATATAGTAAAAAAGATTTTGTTGTAAGATAAAATACATAGTCATGCGTTACCTTCATTCCAGTCGCCTTCAAGTCCCTCGTTCTGCGTAAACAAATTCAAAACGAAAAATGTAGCGTTAAGGAGCAACTCAATACTAAGAGCGAGTAGAATTACTTAATAGTTTAAATTTAAAAATAATCGTTCAAACAGACAGTGGCCGTAACCGTGCCGGGACATTTCTGAGCATTCTAATTGATGACCGACAGAAACCTCGCGCAAGGCGTTTCAGGTACCTGGACGTTCAACGAATGTTTTTAGTTCTGGTGGAAATAGTCATGACTATTACGCGTTTCTCATGTGAATTCCGATAGTGCGGCACGTGCTCGTTTACATTATAATCTAACTGGTGTATTTTTGAATTACCTCGTCGTCGGCGTTTTTTCTCCTCTTCTTTCTTTCCCCTGGTTTCCTCTTTTTACGCAAGGCTTTACGGTCTTCAACGAGACCCATCTTAACCAACTGATTAACAACCTGAAACACCACAAAATACACATGAACAACTCGCCACCACCCCTTAGACCTTATCAATAATTCTTCAGAAAATATTTAAGTATCTTAATTAAGAAATGGCTGATTACTTACCTGCCGGCGAGACCTTGAAGTGTGTGTAAGATGTTCTAGAATTTTCTCTACGATTCCTGAAAGAAAGGACAAAATATGGATGACTACTATATTTCTATTAATTGTACCATAGTTGATGAATTAATTGCAAAAATAATCGAATTTAGATACAGTGATACCTCTATTAATTGGACACCCTTTATTAAACGGAAAGTAGTTGTACAGTCCTGAATTTTTCCTCCCATATCTACTGTAAAACAAGCTTCTATTCACCGTTTACCGGTAAGCAGACACCAGGCAAGGTCCCGAAGGTGTCCCGCGCATAATAGAAGTACCACTGTAGTTACCATTATTGGAACTGCTTTTATCTTTGTACGTACAGCTCTGAAACAATATCTTACCATCCTCACAATTCTTGTATTCTTCGTACAAAGCTCTCAGTTGATCTTGCTCTTCTTCAGACCAGTTACTTTTCTTCTCGGATTTTCTGTAGTAACGTAATAGCAGGTTTAACTACAGTCTTACATTTAAATAAGCTTGTTCGGAGTGGGTGTGAAAGTAAGTCTACGGGAATGACTTCATTACATTGTCAACTTTTAAAAGATCGACATTTAATCATACAGACCCCTTGCAGCACGTCGGGGAGTTTGAAGTTCTTTTGTTTTGTCCTCCAAATTTAGCTGCTTTGACGTCACGTGAAAGGGGTCTATTCATTCAACATTAGCACCTTAATCATGTAGTATCAATTCCATCATGATGCATCAATGTCCAGTGTAAGACATCATTGCCGTTATCATTACTTATTCTGTTTCATATTCGTCCATCTTCAGTATCATCTTTACCTTGTTTATCACCGACCCATGAATCCATAATTTACCTTCACCATTCCATATTTATCATCCATCATTCGCCACCCATCGATTATCATCCCTTATTCATTATATAACACCGCACTATCATCCACCATCATCAACCATCACCATCCATCACTATTATAGTCAATCGATAATCATCACTTACTTGCGCAAAGTCTTTCTGTCTTCCACTAGCTTCATGGATACCAACTTATTGATAATCTAGAATACAAGGACATATATCGATCAAGAGAAAACCGCTTCGTGAAATGCACGGCTCACATCAAGATGCGGAAATACGAGGAGCAAAATTGTGCAACTTGTCGCGCAGCATTGTTGGGTTGCAAGTTACAGAGCGAATGTTGCTCGTATTACCAACCCGCGCGCAACAAATTGTCTTTTTTGCAGAGAGTAGGAAGAGCTTCTACTTCGTGCGACAAAGTCGCGCTACAAAAATGTTGTTGCGCGCGGGGTGGTAATAGGAGCAAAATTTACTTTGCAACTTGGAACACAACCAATGTTGCGCGACAAGTGACACGATTTTGTTACTCGTATTTCTGCGCCTTTACTGCAGGCAGTCTATAAAACTAAGAATATAACACAAGGAAAGATGCTATCCCAACCTGTCTTCTAGTCCTTGTATCGTCAGAAATGTTCTCCATGATCTTATCAACGACGTCTGCAAAGATGAGAAGAGCTTTAAAAAATGTAGCTCTTAGCATGAAATAAGACGACTTTTATCTCAGCACAGGCGGCGTAGCAGTGGGAGCGCTTGCCGCGACCCGGGTTCGATTTCCGAACTCGATGTCAAGACGAGTTGCTTGTTGGTTCTCTTCTGTGCTTTGAGGGTTTTTCCCAGGGTTCACTGGATTTCCTCCCTCCACGAAAATTATCTTCTACATTCCAATTGAAATTTAGTGGAAGAGCCACTCTGTGAAATCACTGTTTCAAAAATTCTTAATTCTCATTATATAAATTCCAATTACCTCCTCCTTCCTCTTGAAACTGATGGAAAAACTGTTTCAGCTCTTCTTCCTCTTCCAAGGTGAATGTTGACTTGTTCTTGGACTTTGAGGCGTTTCTGCCAAGAAATCATCGGAAAAAAACAATTACTTAAAATCGCCCATCTGTTACTCTTAAGTTTGCTTTATTGGATAGACTGCCATTCTATGCCTTACAACAAACATATGGAAGCTTCTTTTTTGAAAATAGTGCACCTAGTGGTATGCTGTAAGAGGCCATTACCGTTATGGGTACGATGCCCAAAACACACACAGGCCTTGTAAAGCTACGAAATCGGCTTTAAACCTGACCTTCCTGAGATACCTCCCACAAAACACCATATTCTAATGATGCGCAAACACATAATACACCGTTTTGTGAATCTAACTTACTTGAACGCCAGGCTGCCGTAGCCCTCGGTGAGCTCGTAACAAACGTCAGCGGTCTTCCAAACTGCGAGTTCCACGCACAAGACAGGGTTTTTCGGAAGAAGTGCAAAGAATTTGCCGACAATGAAACGAGAAAACGTCACCAATTCCTGGGGGAAAAATCTGATGGTAAGGATATCTAAAGTGCTTACCATTCAAGCCAATCCATCCGATTTTTCTTATCTCGATTCTAATCAGACAAACTTCTGACAAAAGGCACACGCGTCTACTGGAAGAACCGAAAAGAGCGGGAAAAGTAGATTACCTCAATCGGAAGACCGAGTTTTCCAGAACTTTCCTATCGGAATGACATTTTCCAACTGGAATTTCCGGTTTTTCCAGTTAAATGCCTGAGCATTCCTAATATGATACTAAGTTCTCGCAAACTCAATCCTTTTCTCATTTTCATTTACATACTTATCCTTAACTATTTCACTCTACGCTACAACAACTCATTTTTATCCCATTCGTATCTTCACGGTTATTCAAGAAATGATTTTATCCCCTCTTTCTCTTAACCTTTATTGGTACCTTATACTGGCTTGCAGCATTGTCTTGAAGGATTTTGTTGAAGACAGTAAACAGCGATAGCTGGAACAACATGGGGTACATCTTGAGATCAACAGCAATCCTATGCAGCATCTTAACGATATAATGGTTTGTTTTGGCGCTGTTTTCATGGTAAAATTTCAGTAGCCAACAGTAGGGCTGAAGAATGCTAGGATTTGCCAACCTTTAAGAAAAACAGTGTCAATAAAAATAGCTCGGGTGGCAACCAGAACAAAGCCCTGAAACATCAAATAAATGGAAAATATATGGACTAACTTGTTCAAAAAGTCTTGATAATCAAAGTGAGTTTCTCGTGTCACAACTGCTTCCATCTCTTCTTCCTCTGCAAATTAAAGGACGTTTCTCTTCAATATTAATATAAGGGAGAAGTAGCCTCTAGACGTTAGATGTGGTGATTGTTTCGTTAATTACCGGGTAGGATTTCTTCTTCGTTGTCTCCAGCATCTTCTTCAATCGTTGATGTGACTTCTAAGAAGGTAAGAAATATCAGAGAAACAATTACTACTTCGCGCACAGAAAGACGAGATAGAGCGCAGTTCGATTCGACTTCGTGCTACAAACCAAATTTGTCGCGTGCGGTGTGGTAGCGAAAATATTCACTATGCAACTTGCAATGCAACAATGTTACGCGACAAGTGGCACGGTTTTTGGTGCCTGTAATAATGCACCTTATTGTTAGCATGTTATTTCAAATGCTGGGTATCATATGACTTCAATGGCTAAGAGTATCAGGCCCATACCTTGAGGAAGGTCAGTCATTTTAAAAATATCATGAAGGCACATGAATTCATCCTCTGTCTCCATGTCTGCAGTTCCAAACGAATCGTTAGGCCATATTTCCCTACAAAAAAAACAGCAAACCGAATACGAGTCAATAACCAATATGATATGAAAATCAAAACGAATAACTGAAATCAGTGATGACATAATATTCAAATCCCAAGGATATTAGATCTTACCTGGCCGCACGCAAGAAAGCCACAGCGTCTCCGTACTGTCCTCCCTGTAGGTAGGTCTGGATCTTGCTTAACGCGGTGATCCTAGAAGCAAATATTCAGGTAATCAATGCTTTGTTTTGTTTTGTTGTGTTGTGTTTGTTGAGTGGTTACTGTTGAGTGTTGAGTGGGTTTTGTTTTGTTTGTTAGCTTGTTAGTTGAGTTGTTTCCATCTTTCATTTGTCTTCAGATCTGCTTTCCTTTTTTCTTTTCAATTTTGATAGTTTTGTGTCCCTTTGCGAATCTTTGCTTCCATTTAGTTTTCCTTTTTACTACTTTTATTCTTAAAAACAGATGTGACATTACATTTAGAGATAGGGACTTATTTACAATTTCTGCTGCATGACAAGAAGTTTCACTTGCTAGTTGATCGCGAAACGCCCATTTCTACAGTATGAGCCAGTTCAAAGTTTAAGAATAGTTTTCAATGCGCATGCGATTTTATCCCGAATTTCTCGCCTTCTTTTGTTTAATTAAAAACAAAAGGTTTAAACAAAAGAAGGTGAAAAATTCGGGATAAAATCGCATGCGCACTGAAAACGATTCTTAAACTTTGAACTGGCTTATACGAGTTGCATCACCCATATCATTCGTTTGGTGGACAGTGGACATACAAGTGAGGGTTAATGTTATACCTTTGTTGTTCCATGGTGACATCTGATGCAGCGTCGAAAGGAACAGCTGAATCTGGAATCTCCCCACCATGACCTTGTAGGAGCGAAGACAGGTCAGATGTCATTCCCTGCCACATGGTTTCAGCCTGCTCAGGAGTCAAGGCGACTCTCAGATCTAAAGGAAAATAGTCCAAGAGTACTTCAAAAATGATTATCAAACTCCATTCGACTCCCGTTATGATACAAGTATGAACATGGTTTAAAAAAATTAATGCATTCTGCAGAATTGACTATGCCTTCATTCTGTTTGGCTTTGTCTGCATTTTGATTTGCTGTAGTTGCCCTCTGATTGGCTATGCTATCAGTGACAGCTCACTAGTAGAGGAGACAGACAAAACAAAGATGGTTGCCTGCCATGAGACTGTACACGCCTACATAATGACTTTGTAAACCATTATGGGACTAATACACCAGTTTCACATTCGATGGAAACCGCTGTTTTTGAAGACCACGGACTCATTTGTACAGGCTTAGCCTCGTTTATAAGTCAGCTATTCAACGACTTCATTAAAAGTCCGTGGGATTTCAAAACATTGGTATTGTTCAACTTACACATTCTTTAGATTACGGTTGACTTCCGCAAATCATTAGCAACAGCCAACTGTAATGTAAAGAAAGTGCAAGTTGAATAATACCAATCCCACGGACTTTTAATGGTGTATTTGAATAGATGACTTATAAACGAGGCTAAGCCAGTGCAAATGAGTCTGTGTTCTTCAAAAACAGCGGTTTCCACCGAATGTGAAACTGGAGTATTGTTTAACGGGTTTATCCCTACTGTACCTTGATTCTTCTTTTGAGATTTTTTCTTTTTCCTTCGTGCTTTCTTCTTTTGCTGATGAGGTAAAAATTCGTTGAATGTTAAATCTTTCTTTTTTCAGCTTTGATGAAATTTTTTATCGGTCAATTTCAAGAACTAAATACCTGAACAACGACGTGACTTTTTCCAGAACAAAACCTCTCCAGCATCTTAAGAAACACGTGGAATGTTTCTACCACATCACGTAAGTAGGCCCTGAAATAGTTATTTTGTCAGAGATGAAGCGCAAGACTGGAGTGCCGCAATGCTCATTCTTTGGGCTGAATGTAAAACGCTCCTGCAAACATTTTAGGAGCAAGTTGCAGGGTTTGCGAAAGCGCAAGGCACATGGAAAACGCAGCGAATACGAAACGTCATACATGTACGTGTAAAATACAACGAACTTGCGAAACGCAATATACATTCGCAACACAAGCCACGTTTAAAATGCAACACGCATGTAAGATGCAAAACACTCAAGAAACGCAACGCACAAGAGAAAAGTAAGACAGTTTTAACATAAATGCGTAACGCTACGCACATGCGAACCGCTATGCCCAAGAGAAACGCAAAACAGTAAACAACGTACATGCGAAATGCTACGTATACGCACATGCGAAACGAAACGAAAAGCATGACTAATGCAGCGACACGAAATGTGAAGCGCAAGTACACAAAGTACGTACTTTGACTGCTTGGATTTCTCAAACTTTCGCAACAGCAGCATAAAGATCTCGCGGTACTCAACCACGTAGAACACATTGGCTGTTGAACAAGAAACGAAAGAAAACACATGGAACTTACATGGAGCTTGATAAAAAAATTTCAAGACGATGAACTGAAATTATCACAGTTCAATGCAAGGAAAAACACATCATCAGTTGGTGACACGTGTACAAAGAGGTGGTTTTTCGTGTCCTTCGTGAATTACCTAAGCTGAACTTCAAGAGGAGGTTTAATAAAGCCCATGGAATACTAACCTTTAATGACCTTAGCATTCTCTCTAAGGTTCTCATCCTTCGAGTCATCCATGTATAGAACATACATCAGCAGTTCTTTGTAGGCTTGGACGGCAAGGTGGAGCCTGGAAATTGATAATTATCTATCAAAAATGATTCCCACACATACAGTGAAGCTCTCTGGAAAGACATGCATGTGACGGACAGACACCATTTAAACGAACCTTATCCCTGTATGACACATACAGTTGCTCTCTATGTCAGTAAGTGCATAAGATTGTTGTATTTTCTGACCTCCCAGAAACCTTCACATGCTTGCCAATCCATCTGGTTTAAATGGTAAGCGATTTTCTAATCTCAAATTTTCTAATCAGACAAACTTCAGACAAATGGTCCACACATCTACCGGAAGAACCGAAAAGACGGGGAAACTATCGGAATGACACACACCATTTGTTTTTTCCACTGAAACTTCCAGTTCTTCCCATTAAATGGTAAGCACCCCTGGGCTGACCAAAGTTGGGGATCAAATATAATTTGAAGATTGACCGAAGTGGGTTGGACCTATTAGAACAGCCAAGGTAATCAACATTACACACTAAATGTACTACCTTCTTCCCCATGTCACTGGGTCTTTTTTATCTTCTAGGAAACTCTCATAATATTGCATCATAATCTTGAGCACATACTGGAAATTAGACACACTCATCGTTTCCCTGAAAAAAAAAGATGAGTATACTCAGCTAGCACATTACTACTGTAGACAATCTAAATCATTGTTATAAGTTTTTGCAGTAGTGATACTTCATGTGATGTTAGCCTTTGCCATTCATTTGCCAATCAGAGACTTGATGGTAGAATAAGGAAACTTGTGAAGAGCTTTTGTGAAAATGGTTGGCATATTAACATCACAATGCTATTGTTAGTGAACATGAACTTTCCTGAAGTTTTAAAATACTGGACTGCATAAGTAGATCATGTTGTAAATCATTCTTGTTAAATCATTCTTTATATCCTGTGGCTGACAACTCTGTTGCCCTCATTCCATTGATTGAATTGGAATTTTTAATTGTCGGGAGAAAAACTGGAGAACCATGAGAAAAGCCCTTGGAAAAACTAGAGAGAACTAACAAGAACCTACCCAAGTGGGTCTGAGGATGGAACGAGATCAAGACTACAGTAGTGAGTGAGATGCAGCACACCAAGGATGATGAAAACATTGGTGATTAAGATAATGCATCTTAAAATTCTCAGTTTACAATTACATTTTCGACTAGTATTAGTCTAATGGAAATAGATTTAGCTACATTGTAGAGTAATACAGGTCGTACCTACCCAACAAAATCAACTCTGAAGCCATAGTGTCTAGTAAACTCCATGAAGAATTTCATTGCCCACAAAAAGTAACTTTCATCATTTTCTTGTGACCTTTCGTGCAACAGATTATCCTTTGGAAGTAATTGAGGGAATTATTACTGAATATGCAACTATACACTTACTAACAACCACTTACGAGGTTACATCACTTACCCTGACAATATACAAGAGTGGATTATAACAATGTTCCAAGAACTGCTTACAAAAGTCTTTCAAGAACAGCCTATGTATATCCATGCATAAAAAATGTATGTTAGGGGTGATATTCATGTACAAAGCTTGTATGTAGATTTCTACATTTGTACAGGTTTGGTACCTTATGCTTAAAGTTGACTTTCTCTCAACTGACATCTCTTTTACAGTGACTTGCTTTTTTCTTTTCTTGGGTGCATTTTTCTCTCGGTCAAAAGACATGTTTTTTGCATCTGACAAAGAAAAGAGTGGCGCAAACAAAAATTAATTTTTACAAAAGCTTGTGAAAAGAGCTGAGGACCTGAAGTCCCAAAACCCATAATGAACATTATCATGCGTCCTCTATTGCACAGGACAGCACATCAAGTTGTAACAGTAGTAATGTTGACATTATTTTGTACCTGCTATGCTCCTGTGGTAGATGACTTCTCTCTTATCTGCTATTGACATCATATTCTTAACAGTAAAAGTCCCTCCAAACCTTGAATGTCTACAAATACAAAACAAAAACCACAGAATTAAAAAAAAAAATTAAAATATTAATCTCACTGGAATGATTGAAGACAAAAAGTTCACTGTACACATATGTACCTTCCAGAGTATTTCAAAGTATTTTTTCGTTTTTCAGCCAGTTCTCTCTCCCTCATGATCTGTAGTTGCCTGACAACACGAAATGTAAAAATGTGGGACATCAGTTCAAAGGTTTTACCACAAAATTTTATTGAGTCTAGCCATTATTTTACTCCTTTATGCATCACTCACCTCTCATCCTCACGTTTTTCAGTTTGTGATCTTTCTTCTCCAGCTTTGGCCAAGCTCTCAGGATTCTACATGCAAAAGAAACACATAAAATACTTTCTCTAATATACTTTACAGGGGACGAGTGGCAGGCTGCAGGGGCTTAAGTGTTGTGACTAACACTTTTTAACTTGTCATTTCATGACAGCTCTTTAGTCACTTGCCGTAATAGTGCTGCCATGGCCATATAATCAGTGTGACACCCTTGCATGACAATCACTTCATTTTTTTCTGCGATTGGTTGATTTTCCACCCCCTGTCCCCACTGCATGATCCCTGCTTGGATATGGCTATCAACAACCTTGTGATGTTGGTATGGCCAATATAGCAAATTAGTATCATCATCAATTACCTGCTCCCGTAGCATCAAAGAAATGATCTCCAGAGTGTGCATGCACCAACGCCTCTGAAGGTAAAACAGGTTTCAACATTAATTATTTTCAATCAAGTACAAATTGATAAAATAATTAAAATGACTTATAACCACAATTAAGGCATTGAAATACAAGCAACAAAATCGTGCAACTTGTGGTACAACATTGCTGTGTTGGAAGTTGAAGTGTGAATTTTGCTCATGTTATCACCCTGTATGACAATGAAATTTTGTTGCACAACTTTGTGGCAGAAGAAAAAAAACTCTTTCTACTCTCTGCAACAATATAAATTTATTGCGCTCAAGGTGATAATACAAGCAGCATTTGCTCTGCAACTTGCCACCCAACAATGTTGCACAGCAAGTTGCACCATTCTTGTTGCTGGTATTTCCACATCTTTAACTCCCATTACCTCGTCAGGAGAGCCTGCTATGTACAGCAGTAGATCATCTATACCATTTTGGTGTAAGCTCCTGCAAAGAAAGACCAATCCATATATGTACATTTACAGCAGTATCAAAATACTGTCTTACAAATTTTCCAGCCACTCACTGATTATGAAAGGAAATTGTTGAGCAAATATTTACCATATTACTTGATCATGGATACTTGCGTCATCATCTGTCCTCTGATAAAAAAATAAGCCATTTTACTACATGCACTCTCATTGGTAAAGAACTTTGCTGTATTAATGAACAGAGCATGATAATCATGCCACCCACACATGCACAGACTGCTTTGCAAAGAAGTGTAAGAAAACAGCATTGGAAACTTTAAAAACACAATTTTTCTTTCTACAAATGAAACAAGTAAAACAGCTTTTTCCATGCTCTGTTCAAAAATAAAGACATTAGGAAGTGCCAAAAGAAATGCTTTATTTATTTCAAGTTTCTTCAATTCTTACTTTTTCTGCTTGAGGATTGAAGGGCACATGCAAAACATTCCTGATCAGCAGCAAGATTCTTTCTATTAGCAAGTAATCTTCCTCATCTCTACTCTCCCAGTCCTGTAGTAGAAAACATAAACCCTGAATGCCTTTGACAGCCTTATTTACGTATATCATAGCATGATGGAATGGTAACTTGTGTCAGTGAGGGAAGCGAGCACACAAGCTCTCATGTATGCTCTCTTGGGACAATGTCGCCATAAGTCATTATATTGGTTGCCAGAGAACAAATCCAAGTAAAAACTCCCAGGCAGTAATTGATTTAGATGATGCTTTGCTTACAGCGTTGCTTCCAATGGGTTTTTAGGGGGATGTCACATGTTGTGACTTTTGTGGCTAGGCACGGTTACCCAATTCTATGTTTACAAAGCTGATGAAATCAAAATCATCACATTTCATTGGCTGAGAGCATCATGCCATTGCAAGCAACATTGCAGACATGTTCACATGTTTCCACTTCTGTGACATCACACGCAGGTTGCATGGGTGGACACACCGAGCAAACTCACTGTTGCAAGCAACTTCGCAGGCAATGTCACATCGTGTCGGTGCCTTTTGAAAAAGAAGAAGTAAAGGAAGTACACCTTACTAGCAAAAAATGTATAATTAAATATTGTCACAAACCTTTTGTAAAAGCTTTGCAAGTTCTTTGCCAATAGCTGCCATGACCTCTATATCAGTGAAGGCCTTTATAGATAAAGCAAAATATAAGATACAGTGTATACAAGATCAAATATATTGATTACACAGCAATGATGCAGTATATGTTTTACTTCAATACAGAAACAGTACAATGTCCCCAAAGCAGAACATTTCTAAAAACATTGCATTTTTTTTTGACAAGGGAAAACATTTTTTCCCAAAGCAGAAAATTTTTATTCCTTTGCCTTTTATGACCTGGCTTCTGGGACACCTAGCCTTCTGACACATGATATACACTGTACATTGGTACAGAACTTTCTATTTATCTGTACCATAGCTATTTAAGAAGGAAACATGTACCTCTTTGTAAGCTTGCAGATAGTTGACCAGTTCCAAGTGGTAATGCTGTCCAGTCTTATCATCTGGAATTCTTTGTCCTTCCCAACACAGAACTGCTGGCTGGGTCAAATTCACCATCAATCTAAAATAAATAACAGTACATGTTCTTTTTTTATGGTTTCACTTGGTTGTGCATGAGATAACACATGAATATCGATACAACTCAACAAAGAATCATATTCTTAAGAGAATGACACAAGGTCTGAGATGAAAAAACAGGATCACAACTATAAAAAACATTAATTAACCATTTAGCTTACCGTATGACCATATTAAATATATCAGCTTCCTTAGGTGTGCAACTCTTTAGAATATCAACAAGATCCTAAAATACAGTATAACAAGATTTCACAGTTTATCCTCTCAACTGCTCTTTGAAGCAAATGGTTTAGACCTGAAGTCATAATTTTGTTACTACACAATCAAGCTACCATTGTATTTATTTAAAAAATAATTTACTTGATTTGGACTTACATTTTGCAGAACTTTTGAACGACCCAACTGTCTTCTGATTTCGCATGTTGAATCATCACGACGCAGAAATTTGATGAGATCCTTTAAGCTCTCTTAAAAAGAAATGTGTTACAATAAATTATTTCTACCTGCTTTAAAGTGAAAAAACACCTACATATTTATTGCCCATGAAGGGGGAGAGGGGATTTCCATTTATGCAGACAGTTACGGTATGGATCATTATGCACTGGGTTATTATCAATATATAAAACATTTGCTTGACTGGTACTAGGCTCAGATTTCTGGGCCTAGACTGGTACTGGATACTAAAAAATCTGGGTTTTTTTTCCAAAAAAACTTGCATTACAATCATGGTTCTGAAGCCGTTTCTTCGCTAGTTATTCATGATTAGTGCATTTCATCAAAGGAATGAAAAAAAAAACCTTTTCAAAATTCAACTTTGTTCACACCAAGCACACAGCTTAAGGGACTACCATATCAGTGAGTTAAATCTAATAGACCCCTTTCACGTGACATCAAAACAGTTCAACTTGAAAGACAAAACAAAAGAATTTTAATCTCCTGAGAATTGAACCAATAATTGCTTTTTTTCTCCAAATTCAGCTGCATTGCAATGTGCTGCAAGGAGTCCATAGTGAGGCGATGGGCAGAAAAGCATCCAATGCAAAGGGTCTACTGCTTAAGTCAGAGGGGTAGGGGTGGGGATGGGGGTGTTAGTTTAAAAGTCTCCTCACCCAGACAATCAGGACTCTTGTAGTACTCATTTCCTTCAGCATAACCAAGACCAGCTAAGGTACACACTATCTCTGTGTTGAGGTACTGATTTATCTCGTTCAGATTTTCCATCTGATATAAAACACATTTCAAAGATATTTCGATCAAAATGAATCCACATTATTCCTTCCAAAAGACCCTGGGGACTCTAAAACTGAAAGTACTGTTTCACCTCGATGCTTAGTACGAAGTACAATGTAAGCTTACGTCCTGTGTTTAAATGTAGTCAGTTCGAACAAATGTTGAGAGATCAAATCTAAACCCAGCTGATGTTTTTCTTTGATCAGGAAGCTTTTTATAACCAAGCTTTTTATCATTCTATTGTAATCTAGAGCTATCTAGAAATGTGATAAACAAACCAAGAACCAACAGTAATAAAACTTAGTTTAGATAAAATATATCTTGCTGACCAATTCTTAAAAAAATATTGACCTCCAAATCAAACTGGAACTACAAGGTAGTTATTAGTTATGTAGAGAAAGGTGGCTTAAAATTAAACAAATAATAATAGATTTTATGTGCAATGAAATTTAAGATCAAGGTTAAAGACGAAGGAGGTATTTGACCGGCGAGTTCGATCATATTCGAAGTACAATCGAAGAGAACTTACCTCGCTTCTTTGCTTCTTGATACAGCACGAAAACAATCAAAACTTAGAAGATTCTAGTCAATCCACCGAGTATATTCAAGATCGTGCAATATACCTTCCATACAGTATCGTAAATAAGCACGATCGATCGAAATGAATTTGTAGACTTCACTGCCGCGAAAAGCCCGCCAATTTTATTCATATGCGTGCGCACCCTCCATGTTATTTTGCGTCACTTCCGTTTTCAAAACCACAGGTAAACCACAGCAAGCAAAGTCCGCCAAAGTCTGCGTTACATAAACTGGAATGAACACACACGTATCGATAGACGGGAAAGGTAGAAAGGTCATCAGCTTTGGCAAATATCCTTAACTCAAGGGAAGTAAAAGAACATTTAACAAAGCAAACAGAATAAACATTATAAAAATGCCTCGCGAATCTCTAGATTCTCTGGGTAACCAGTTGTTGAGGGTCGGTGTCTTCTCCCATCATGTTAAATTTTATTATTAACACAAACTGAACGTTTGAGCATAATTTATAAATGGGAAGTGTTAATATGCAAGAGTGCATGGAATTAGTTATTTTCAACTACGATGAACTATGTATCACTGCAACTCGAGAGGCTGGGAGGTTGTCCACAAAAGGGCTGACTACTTTCATTTATTTTTTTCGAGGTTGTCACAGACAACTTTATCTAGTACTGGAGGGGTTTCAAACTAAAGGACTGAGCTCTTTACACAGACTGTCAAGATGCCAAGAGGGATTTGCGTGCGATCAACAGACAATCATTTTGAGAATGTAACCTCTGAAAAGGTGAGCTGGTATTGAAAATGGTCGCAAACGATGAAATAAACTTTGATAGTAGAATCCTGTTTCTCGCGTCAGAAATCGATTTCTGAAGAAATTAGGAGTGCTATCGGTTTGGAAAGAAGTATTATTATTTCCAGGAAGTCATAAAAGCAAACAAATACTCTCATCGTTGTTCCGTGTGTATGATGGAAGCGGTTGGATTAGCACGCGACTAGATCGGGCAACACCTGCCAACACGCTATGCATGCAGGCCTCAGCTCCCTCGTATCGTAGTCTAATCCACTGACCTTGAGCTGACACGACAACATAACATTTAGCAGGATCTTCATGATATGAATTACCAGCTAAAATTAACTTTTTATACAGTAAAAAGACTCTACAATAATTAGATGCGAAAGACGTCGCTTGTCATCAAAATAGCCACGCCCTTTTCCTCTCTGTCGGCCCCACAACTTGATCCTTCTTCACTTAGTGTAAAGTGCCTTATCTTGAGAGAGATTTGTCCAAACAGTTGTGTATTGTTATTATATTGAGTATTAAGGTCTTTGATATTTTTTGTAATGCTATTAGACTAAGAAGACTCTGTTTTGACTACACAAGCTCACAGTTACATTTAACAGACTTTTTTTAGCTTGGGCATAATGTTTTCCCATTTAATTTCAAACCATGCCGTCATTCCGTACGACATCATTTCTTAATTGAGTCTTAATTTGTTTCATAACGGTTGCCATGGTGAGAAGCCACATGAATATGGATGCAACTCAAAGAAAGAATCTTATTCTCAAGAAAATGACACGTGATCTGAAATGAGAAGTCATTACGCCCAATCTAACGGGGTTTATAGGACATTGCGGTGCCTCTCCTTATCCGCCTTGGGTAGCACGTTGCCCCAACAAACAACTATCCTGTCTATACGCACGCTCATCAAAATTCATTTAATTTCGTTGTTCCTTTTCAATACTGAGGCAGACCTTTTTAACAGATTTGCATCAATAACCATGAAATTTGTTCTGGCTTTAGCGCCTAGTCATGCAGATATTCTATTCCACGCCTTAAGGAAACGAAAAACCGCGCTTTCAGCATCGGTAAACCTCTGAAAACACGAACCGGATATCGTTTCCGTTAAAAATTAAGTTTGAACTTTCTAGTTGGCTCTTGCGGAATCACGTTCGAAAGGAACCTGAACCTAGAACTGAACTTGGTCACAACAATTAATGACTAAAGGCCGGCAAAACTTTAAAAACATATATCTTTTTACGCCTTTAAACATTTTGATTTTCGTTTAAAACATACTCTTCAGTCCACCAAAGCCGTAAAAGTGTCTACTACGTAATAGCCGGCCACAAAAAGGCGGGATACACTCTTAGTTTTTGACTGACTTAAGTTTATTCCGGAAGCGTCAATCCCCGGAAATCTTCCTTTGCGATTTGGTCCCTGAACTCGACCAAGCATGTCCTATTAAGATGTGGCCTTTATATTAAAGAGCTCATCACTTATTAGAGTCTTGGATAACTTCACCGGTAGACGTCGATGACTAGGTGATACGTCTGTCCTCAACTTTTCAGTATCGCCCACATACGGGGTCTTCTAACCCAAACAAACCTTGCACAGTCGCCGTCTGTAGTGTAAGGAAATACGGCTTAGTAGCACAGTTGTCACGCCTGTCGGATAACGAACTCACAACGACGAGAGTTTCGAGCACGCCGTTACTGGAGGCCAAAGCTCTCCGGGCTTGCAAGATGAAAACTCTCTTTCTGTTCGTACTACTTCTGGCCTTTATACTTGGCTTTGGGGTCTGTAATGGACAGCGTAAGTACTGTTATTAAGAAGTGTATTTAGCGCATAATTTAGGTCATATTATTTCCAAAGATTTGCCTAAAGTGCTCTATAATAACTGACAAATGTCTGAAGCATTTTTGTAGAACTTCTCTACGAAAAACCGTCGCTTTCATCCTTATCTATATTTACCCAATAAATTAGAAAATAATGACTTCAAATTCGGTGTGGGTTTGATATTGCGTGAACTAAAATTTTTAAAGAGCCAATTTTTCTAGATCTTTCATTAAACTTGCTATATTGTGTTATCAATTAAAGTGAGAAGTTCAAGAAGTTTCGACAAGGAGCACGCAAGATAGTAAACAGACAAAAAAAACCGTACTTTTTACTGAGTTAAAACTTCGTGATTATAGTTTTCGTAAATGCCAGACGAAGATGTCCTGAAAGTATTCTTGATTAGAATCATCATAATCCTATTAGCGTAAACATTGAATTTATTAATGTCTCTGAAATATTTTAAGGTCTTTCGCAGAGAGGAAAATTCATGAGAGATCTAGAGTTTGATAATATGTTTTTACAGTAATTGATACATTAGAGAGCTGTTCAGCGGCTTAGAATAATCCTTTGTTTTTTTTGGTACTGTACTCTTTAATTTTCTGTTCTAATAATTTTTGAGTATTTTTTTTTTATTTACTTGTTTTTATGAGCGTACATTATCTATAAAACCAAAACACCTTATACTGAATTTTTCTTAACATGAAAGTTCAAATTATATATCCCCTTTGAAAGACATGAATAAAAGACAACAGAGAGGAATCTCGTGATTCATCCAGCTTATGTAGTTATAGACAAGAGCTCGGTGCGATAGTGGTTTAATAGCGTCTTCTTAAAGAATTAAAGCTGAAAAAGATCAATCACTGTTTTGTTTATCAAACAGCTATCGCCTTGGTTTGCTCAGTTAGTTTACTATAAGTCTTCTCATAATACTGCAGATAACATCCAAGGTCGGTCCTACTGAAGGTCGGGGAGTTTGTTATTCCAACCTATTTCATGATATTCAGTTTTTTATTTCCGACTCGAAATAAATAGGCAAAGCGCTGACATCTTTCCCGACGTATTTTATTACTTTCTGACTGATATTAAGCATGAAGGTAATGGCTGATGATGACTGGCATATGGCAGGCATGCGGGATGCAACACTATGTTGCGCGTGGGTTGTAGCGTGACAGGTTTTGGAGTAGACGTCGTATGGGTGTCTGTCTATACACTTATAAATAATGATGTGCGCTACCGTTCCGCCTATTTCGCAGATTATTTCCTTTAGTTTTTGGGTGGGCTGTCGAAACGGGCAGGGGTGCAGCTTATGAAAACTTTTTAACAAATTACCAAATATGATAGTTATGTACATCTCTTTGTTTCCCCTTCTTTCCCATTGCGCACTTATTTAGATAACGTTTTTCATTGGCTTTTGATTGGCTTAGCAATGTTGAAGGCTCTCCAAGTCTCTCTACCATGTCTTTCCGGTGTCAGTTCGGGTCAAAAGCCCGCCGTCGCATTCCTTCGAAAAACTTTTGGCGGGAAAGGAAAACAATCCAAATTCAAACCAAACATTTGTGTCGATTCGTAAACCTGATGACGTCACACCCGAGTCACGTATTATTGGGCTACCTGTGGACAGCTTGGCAACAAGGCAGTTGCACTGTGTGGAGCTCTCTTTGAACAGAACTTAGATTTCAAGAATAGTAGGGAATTTTTCAGATTACCGAAGAAGAAAACGGCTTTATGACTCTCACAAGGTGTGATTAGTATCGATATTTCAGCTCGTACTGCGTTTAGGTTTGCAATATTTTACAAACAAACACTGACTTGCTTTTGGACGACCAGCATTTGTTCTCAGGGAGAAAGACGGTATGGATGGTATTTGTAGAATCACAGAATCACACTACAAGTAAGCTAGAAGCTGGCCGTAGCATTAATTACTATTTTGTTTATGCCGATATATATAAGTTTACGCATTATTGTATATGATATGCTTTAACATGTAAAAGTGAAGTATGCATGCAATTTTGAAACGAGTTGCAAGACCTCAGTTTGTAGTTTGATTCATAGTTTTGATTCATAGAGTTTTGGATAGCGTAAATATAGAGTTATTTTTCTAAGGGACATAAGATTCTGTTGTGTATTTTAAAAAAGTGATTGAAAAATGGTTTATTTGTTTTACTAAGGACGAAAAATATCTCCAAATATGTAAACCATCATTGTTCGTTGGTGTGGCACGTGCATATGCGAGGATGCAGGAAGCCCAGCTAGTCACGTGACGTTATAGCCGCCATGTTGGATGAATCCTACAAATTATTTTTTCCATTATTTCGTATACTAACTAATTGCAAACACGTATTCTAGACTTTTTGTTTACAATGGACTGACTACTTAATGCTCAGTTTGCATGGAGATAGGTTACCATATATTTCTAGACTTACTCATTTCTTTTATGTCCTCTCTCTTTCATGTAAACAGAGCTTTAGTTGATTTTCTTTAAAGTATAAGAAATAATGGGCCTTATACAGTTATTTTCAAAAAAGGTTGATGAAGGTTTTATTGCATGCTGCATGCTGCATGTTACATGTTGCTTAGCAAGCTTGAAATGTATTCATATGTAAATGATATCAGCACAGAAGAAAATATGCTGGAAAACTTGCAGACAAAGTTTGGAAAAATTTTATATTGTTGTGAGCTTTTTCTGATTGAATTCACATCACCCATAGTGCATTCTAGGCTTGGTATGCAACATGTAACAAAATCTTCACCAACCTTTTTTTGAAATAGTTGTAAATATTGTTTTATTTTTCCTTGGCAGGAATTCGTCCTGGGCGATGTTCGTTCTACGAGAAGCGCAGCGATTGTCCAGTGTATATATGGGACAGATGCACGTGCGATCAAGATTGTCCCCTGAACATGAAATGCTGCTTTACAGGATGCAGAAACGTTTGCATATTCCCAGGTAAGCGTCTACTGACCATAGATGATTACCGGCAGCCAATCTCAATAATAACGCACGGAATCGTACAATTAGTCTTCATGACAAAATAGTATATTTTTGGTGGACTTCGTTCAAAGTGTTTCTTTGCTGCGCAGAATCGTGGAAGTCGACTATGGCTGCCAAGTCCAAATACGACCTTGAGAAAATGGTGTGTTGATAGACTATACGCAGTCAAATGGCCGCATTGCGCTAGTAGCGTGGAGAGCATTAAACAGTGCGCGCACACACTGATTTAAGAAACGTACTTTGCAAGCACAATCTGGCAATCAGCTAAGGATTTAGGAATAAGAATCCGCGTTAGATTTGATGACAAAGGTCCCTAGCTCTAGGCCAATTGCTAATCGTAATATTTTTTGTAATATTCAAAATGGCCTATGAACAGATGCGGGTCAGAATAAGATTGGTTAGTTTAATCTTACCTCCATAGCTCTCCCTTAGAAGAAGGGGCTTGGCCAAGAAGAGCGTGAATAGCTAAGACTAGTGATAGTTGCGCAAAAAAATTACTAAAAAAATAGGTTGTTTAGTTAGTGATATTTCTTTTCTTTCCAGACAAGAATGTGACTATTACAACAAAAGCAGACGTGGTATTCATCATGGACTCGTCTGGGAGTATCGGCATCGATGACTACAACAAAGAGAAGGAATTCGTCAAAGAACTTGCCAATATCTTCGACATCTCTCAAGGACAAGCCAGATCAAGTGTTATCATCTATGACGATTTTCCCAAACTTATACACAGCTTCGAAGATAGGCTTGATAACAGGAATGTAAGCTCAGCGATCGAAGATTTAGAATACCTTAAAGGAAGAACTAGAATAGACAAAGCATTGGCTACCGCGGAGAGGGTTTTCACAGATGCGCGTCCGACTGTCCCGCGTATTGCTTTCATTTTAACAGACGGGAAACAAACTCAAGATTTCGATGCCAAGCCGTTAGACGTTGCTTCTAAGCCACTCAAAGACTTGGGCGTCAAAATGTATGTTATAGGCATCGGAGCGCATGTGGATATTGATGAACTGAACTTGTTGGCTGAAAGACCTCAAGATGTGTTCACAGTCGATTCGTTTGACGATTTGCTGAGAAGACTGAGGGAAATTATTCAACATGCAGATCAACCTGGTAAGTTAATGCGCGCAGTGATGCAGGCAATCGATGCTACGAGCCATGTCACGCGACACAATTCGTTGCACGCATCCTACTTCAGGAATACTGCCTGCAATATTGCGCGCAATGTAACATCGTGTGTCTGCAGGCCTTGATGTTCAAGAGCGATATAGTAGTACTGACTTTTGTAACATCTGTTAGAAAAATGAGCTGCAATGAGTCTGCGTATGTTGATTATGCTTGTGTTGCTATTCTGATCGACGCAATATCATGTTACGGTAATAAGGGTAGCGATATAGGGGAACACCTATTTTCACGTTCTGAAATAAGAATGGCTGAAAGGAAAGGGGAAATTGGAATTTTCAACATTTTCTTACTCAATTTTTTTTACCGTTTTATTTTGTCCATGGTTGCATGACAGATTCTGCCAAACCAGTGAACCTAACAGCCGATCTTCTATTCCTACTCGATTCCTCATGGAGTGTTACTCAGGAAGAGTACAAGAAAGAAAAGAAACTAGTCAATCATTTAGCGAAATCATTCAAAGTTTCACCAGAGTACACCAGAGCAGGTGCAATCACCTATTCCGACACAGCCTCGCTAGATATCCCACTAGAAAAGCATTCAGACATTGCAAGCTTCAGTTCTGATGTTGATGGTTTATTGTACAAGGGAGGAAGGAAGAGAATAGAGAGTGCCTTACAGTTAGCAAGTGATACGTTTGATAATGCAAGACCTCAGGTAGGAATTTGAATTTAAAACTGAGCAAACCGCTGAAAACTGTAATATCTGCTATTTGCGTCTTGTTCTTGTCTTGGTTTGCAATGGCAAACGTGATGATGATGATGATGAGATGATGACGATGATGATGATGATGAAGATGACGATGATGATAATGCATGATAATGATGATGATAATAATAATGATGAGGATGATGATTTTTACTTCTCAGGTGCCTAAAATCGCAATCGTTTTAACGCGAGGCAATGAACTTACCGATCCTAATTCTTACGCCATGGAGAACGCAGTTCGTGGTTTACGCGAAAAGAATGTTCACGTGTTTGTGATCGGGGTTGGTGAGAATCTGGATATCAATACCTTGGGTAGGATTACCAACAAGCTGAAAAATGTGATCTATGAACGGACGTTTGAAAGGTTGGACCACTATGCCCCGTCTGTTGCAAGATATATAGCCAAGCATACAGGTACCTCACGGCTAGACTACAAATACATTCACCTTCACTGAACTCCTACTCCTGATCTTGCATGTTCTTGCTCTTGCTCTTGCTCTTGCTCTTGCTCTTGCTCTTGCTCTTGCTCTTGCTCTTGCTCTTGCTCTTGCTCTTGCTCTTGCTCTTGCTCTTGCTCTTGCTCTTGCTCTTGCTCTTGCTCTTGCTCTTGCTCTTGCTCTTGCTCTTGCTCTCAGCAGGTACTGGAACAAAATGTGTCTTTGCTGTTAGTTTTTAAAGACATCGGGAATTGCGTACTCACATCAATTACTGCGTCTGAGCTTACAGCAAAAAAAATCGTCGAGATAATCTTTTTTGACTTTGTATCACTTCAAAGGTAGGTGCGCACAAAACATGGAAAACGTTTTAGTTTCAACTAACCAAAATAATTCTTCTTTTTCAGACATCTCGACACCACTTGATCCAAACACCGATGTCATCTTTCTCATCGACTCTTCGAAAACCGTTGGAGCAGAAAACTACAAACGTGAAAAGGAATTTGTCAAAGCGTTAGCCAAATCTTTCAAGCCGACCAATAAAGGCCCTCGTATAGGTACTGTTGTATTTGACCGTACTGCCTACACGGTCAATGAACTGGGAGATTATACCAACCATAATGACTTCACTCAGAAGCTAGTTCGAGCAGTGTTTCTAGGAGGGTCAAGGAGGACGGACAAGGCTCTTAAGCAGACGGGAGATATGTTTAAGTACGATAATCGAGGTGGTCCTAAGATAGCAATACTTGTTACTAGTGGGCCCGCTTCGAAAGCGGCTGACTCGGTGCCTTTAAATCAAGCTATGAAAACGATAAGAGACTTGGGTGGGAAGATTTACTCCGTTGCCATCGGACCCGACGTCGATGATAGAGAACTTACGACCATGAGTCATCCAAGGAATATCATGAGGATTCGTGATTTTAAATCATTGCAGACTAATGTTCAAAAAGTTGGACTCCACATTAGTAGGACACACGGTAAGTGGTTAGTGAGTGGTAATTAGGTTCAATACCTCATTCCTTTCATGTTGTACTTGAATGATTTTAATGTGCAATGAGTAGGAATGAGTAGGAATGCGCTTGAAATCTCAAAATATTGGAAATGCCCTTCAATTTTTTTCAATTTCAAATTTGTCTCCATTTTCCCAAAGGATTATTCCTTGCACCAGGGCCCAGTTCAAACGTCGATTTTCTCATTAGCCGAAAGCATTGAAAACATGGATAATAAGCGACATGAAACTAAGCTTCATTTTCCTTACAGGAAAACAAATCAAGCAAACTGTTCGTGACTACGATGTGGTCTTCATGATGGATTCGACTTCCGAGGTCGACCCTATAAAATATCAGCTTCAAAAAGAGTACGTGAAATCTCTTGCCCGATCACTAAGCCTTTCCTCTGACTCTACCAGAGCTGGTCTTATAATCTACAGCAACTACGCTACCATCAAGTCTAGACTGGAAGACTTTCAATCTCTCAGAGGCTTCGAACAAGAAGTAGACCAAGCTGAATATCTTGGGGGTCAAAGAGCAATAGACAAAGCCTTGGACGCGGCTGCTAGAGTCCTTAATTCTGGCAGACCAAATGCAAAAAAACTTGCTATTTTGATAACAGCGGGAAGACAAACTCAGAGTGGATCCAGAGCATTGAATGATGCTGCCAGACCTCTGCGATCCATTGGTGCCAGATTATACATTATTGGTATAGGAGATGGTGTTGATCCTAATGAACTTCGCCCTGCTGTACTGGGACCTGATGATGTCATCCAAGTGCCTTCTTTTACTGGTCTTCCAAGCAAAGCTCAAAATACTATCAACCGGGTTCTGGGAATTACAGGTTGGTTTTAAGAACTTTTTTTCAAGGACGGATGTGTGTTGATTTACTACGTTAATTCTCAACGATTATTTTAGTCGTTTTGTAATGGTAGGCTGCAGCTAACTAAAGCATTGTTTGCATGTGATCTTGGCTTTTTGCTTGTCGCTTGTTGCTTTCGGCTGCGACAACCTTTATTGAAATAGGCTGTTATAAGTTAGGTATCAAGACAACAGACGAATCCTTCACAAATGTCTTTGTCATGTTTTCAGGTGCGCCAAAAGACTTTGATGCCGATGTTCTGTTCTTTGTCGACTCTTCAAATGGAATCTCCTCGAGTGAGCTAACTAACCAGAAGGAGTTTATCAAGCACACTGCAAACTTACTAAACGTGAAGCAAGGACAATCAAGAGCTGCGGTCGTTAGTTATGGAGACAAACCAACAATTATATCTGGACTTGACAGCTTTAGTACCAATGAAGAACTAAGCAAAGCAATTGACGGGGCACAGCCAACTGGAGGAGAGAGACGAATAGACACGGCTCTTAATATTGCTTCTCAGGTTTTTACCCGCGCACGTCCCCAGGTTCCCAAGGTTGTCGTACTTGTAAGTGGCGGGAAACAAGGTCCCAACGCGCGTGCGCTCGACGATGCCGCAAGGAGATTGCGTAATCTGGGAATCAAGACCTTTGTCGTAGCTGCTGGTCCAAATGCTGATTATAATCAACTGCGTCCTGTAGTGGAGAGCCAGAGACATATCACAATAGTGCCCGCGTTTCCTAAATTACACCAAAGTGCTCCAGGCCTAGCGAAACTCGTTGCAGCAAGTAAGTTCCACTTGTAATAATTTTGCTAACAACAATAATATTTTACGTACGGACTGGATATTCTAGTGTATGTTAAGGGACCCGCAACACAATGTTGTCTTGATCCCAGTATATAGTCAATTTAATCTGAGTATAAACAGTAAATCATGATTGAAGATAACCCTAGTCAAGAGTAATAGTACTACGAAAACATACGCTACACTGTCATAATATTTTTTTTAACTTTTAACTCGATGATTTTATGAAGGTTGGTGTAGCATTAGCACACTTGCTTCCCACTTCTGCCCATGATATGTGAGCAGAGTTTGTCGAATCTCCCGTTAATCGAGCTTTTTTCTTTTACTAAATGAAATTTTTCGTAACGTTTTTTTTTTTTTGCGTTTTCTCCAATAAAGATTCGCCAAAACCAGAAAACTTTGACGCTGACTTGGTGTTCATGATCGATTCTTCCCGTCAAATCACACCCGATAAACTTCAAAAGCAAAAGAACTTTATTAAAGCTATAGCAAGATCAATGAACGTGTTACCCGGTCGATCAAGGCTGGCGCTCGTCAACTATGGCTCCACCTCAACACCAGTTGTCGACTTCGATAGCTACAAAAATCTCAATGAGTTAAACGCGCAAGTAGACAACGCCCGTGCTCAAGGTGGAGACAGGAGAATAGATCAAGCACTAGACGGTGCATCCGCGTTGATTAGAAGCGCACGGCCAGACGTACCTAAAGTAGGTATTCTCGTTACTGGTGGCAGACATACTTCTTCGCAGGGGGCAAGGACATTGGAGGAAGCTGCAAAACGAATTCGTGATCTTGGAGCTAGGACATACGTTGTTGGAGTTGGTAATGGCCCAGATAAAAACCAGCTGAGACCTTTGGTTCAGCACGCACAAGATGTTCTTGATGTCAATGATTTTGATGCACTGCAGTCGCAGGGAACTGAAATTGGACGTATGATAATGAGCAGATCAGGTAAGAGAACACAGGTATCCCGCACTGTAAAACACTTTCTCAGAATTTGACGTTTAGTTGTGACGTATTTCCGGCAAAAAACATTCACAAGTTTTACACCCGCACAAAAAATACATGAATGTGACTTTTACTTTTCTTTGACACTTTTTAATAAGATTAAACCCAAAATTACTTTGCAGGCGCTCCGCCATCTTTCTCGTCTGACGTCATCTTTTTGGTCGACGCGTCATCCGGAGTAAGCCAATCAAATTTCAACGCCCAAAAGAACTTTGTCAAACAGCTGGCACGTCTTCTTAACATTGCTCCAGGAAGATCTCGAGGCGCATTTGTGACTTACGCCGACAATCCTAATACTGTGTTCTCGTTCAACGATTATACATCGATGGATAATTTCGATGAAAGAGTCGATCGCGCGCCATTCCTTGGAGGTGCGAGACGAATAGACAACGCACTTGGCGCTGCAACTCGCCTTGTAAAACAGGCTCGCTCTGAGGTGCCCAAGCTTGTTGTGCTCCTCACAACTGGACGGCAAGGGCCAGGAGCTATCAGTGTATCTGAAGCTGTAAGGCCGTTGAATCAACTTGGCGCTAAGACGTTTGTTGTCGCTCTTGGCAGCGAAGCTGACCCAAGAACATTGCTACCAGCTGTTGAGAGTTCCAAAGATCTTACGCTGGTTAAATCATTCGGTGATTTACGTCTGCGAGCTCCTGCTTTATCAAGATACATCGCAAGAGGTAAAACATTAGAATACTTGCATACAAAAGTCCTTAGGTACCTAGTGTCATTTCATGACATGCATGCCTCGAAAGTTTTTTTTCTTCACTCAAAGAGGTCACCTGTGTTACAATTGATCTGGTTCCTCTTTTTCTAATTTTAAGCGCCTTTTTATGTTTCAGAATCTGATTCTTGCACTGCGGCAGCCGACATCGCATTTCTAGTGGATTCTTCGGGAAGCATTGGTCCAGACGATTACTCAAAGATGAAATCATTCGTCACAGCAATGGCAAAGAAGTTCCGATTATCACCCACAGGATCACGTGCCGCAGTGATACTCTACAGTGACCAAGCCGTCAAAGAAATTGATTTTACCTCCTTCAAAAATTCAGAGGACTTCAGGAATGCCGTGGAAGCTCTTCCTCAACAACGTGGAAGAACGCGCATTGACAAAGCCTTAGGACTTGCCTACCGGGACTTTTTTGGGCCAGGAGGGACTGCGCGCCAAAATGTCCAACGCATTGCGGTAGTTCTCACTGACGGGCAACAAACTCCAGACCCAGATGCAGTTGAATTGGATGTTGCAGCAGATGAGCTGAGGAAAGGGAATGTTTATATTTTAGCTGTTGGTATTGGGCATATGACTGATAGGAAAGAACTAAGGTTGATGACAGAGAGAGATCAGGATGTTTATATGGCTGATTCGTTTGATGATCTCTTGAACAGAGTCGGCGCTTTTGCACAGACAGCCTGTAGAGGTAGGTTTTTCTTTGAATATGAATTATTTTATTTTATTTTTTATTTTATTAGATTCGCCATTTTATACTAAAATTAAAGGAAAGACAAATAGCAGGGTCACCGCAGCAACATAGACAATTACTGCGGGCCCAAACAGAAAGAAAGAAAAAAGAAACACATTATACACGAAAATAACTAATTGAGAGTAGATAACTAGTAACAACAAGTAGGAAGACGAGTAAGGTTACGACAGCAGTTATACCTGGGACACATTATACACGAAAATAACTAATGTAGAGTAGATAACTAGTAACAACAAGTAGGAGGATGAGTAAGGCTACGACGGGAGTTAAACCTGGGACAAATTTTAAAACTACGAGGATCTTCAATGTGTTTTCCAGAGATAAAAGGCAGTATTTTCTTATTACTGTTTTAAAATGTTTGAGACTGTTCATACATAGGTTATGTTCATCGGCCAAGAACAGTCTATTGCATTAATATCCTAGTTGCGCGCTTGTAGAAATTTGTAAATTTGTAGCTTTATCATTTCTTGGATGTGCATTAGATGAACGATGAAGAATAATTATTCACCAAAGGAAGCTTATTTGGATACAAATTTTAAATATGTTTTTGTGTTTTCCCTTAGTCCAGCAACGCCCGACCACCTTACAAGCAGAAATCGTCTTCTTGATGGATTCTTCCTCACAAGTCGGTAGCAGCACCTACAAGGGAGAAAAAGAACTCGTCAAATACCTAGCTAAACTGTTGAACGTTTCACCTGGTAACTCGAGGGGTGCGGTGGTAACATACGGATCAACTGCTGAACGTGTGATCATGTTTGACGAATACGGAACTATATCAGCATTTGAAAACGCCGTCGACCAAGCGCCTCATGTAGGGGGCAACAGAAGGATGGACAGAGCCTTGGAAACTGCGTCCACGGTTCTGGCTTCAGGCAGACCCAACGTGCCCAAGATTGCTGTCCTACTCACTACTGGGAAGCAAGAACCCGCGTCCAATGCCAAGACGTTTAGTAGAAGTTCTCAGTTACTCCGTGATCTGGGGATTAAGACTTTTGTTATTACCATCGGACAACAACCATCTCAGAGAGAACTCTTACCTGTTGTTGACAAACCACAAGATATTTTATTGCTCCGCGGAATTGATAATATTAAACCGCAAGTAAAGACAATATCGGAGGGTATTGCGCAAACGGGTAAGTACAACGTGATTCAGATAGTATATGATTTTTAAGACGCGATGTTTTTGATTTTGAGTAGACTGTATGCGGACCGGAGTACACGGCACGGCACGTGATACCGTCACGGCATTGAATGAACATATTTTGAACCAATGCAGCGCACGACATTAAATTTCAATAGACCTTTTCGTTTTGGGCGCAACGTTTTCCCATTTCAGAACACCTGTCATTCTCTTGAGAATAAGATTCCTTGTTTGAGTTGTATCCATATTCATGTCTTCTCATGTACAACCATTAAACAAAGAAAGGATACTCTACACGTGGTCTGAAATGGGAAAATATTACGCCCAAGCCGAAAAGGTCTATTAAGTCAAAATGCACCTTTAATAATCAGGGCACAGTACGTCTATAAAGGGAGTTTTTCAGTCACAGTTATATTATATATTGCGCAATGTGATGTACAATACATGGTGGTGCTGTTGGCGAATTATCGCCGTCTGCCATGGCTACATTTCCAAACTGCTGAGTGAAACATTGGGAAAATGCTGGGGTGTGGTATTTTGTAAAACCGCGTGCCTGCTTTTACCAGCTTCGCGTATTTGGTCAAACCACAAAATACAAGTTGTTTATACCTAAGAGAATATCCTACATGATTCAGAGAAAACATTAGAGGCCAAAAGAATGAATTTAAATTGCATATTCATTTGATTTTTGATAAAAAAACTCTTTTCATTTTGTCTTTTCAGGTGCTCCAAAAAGCTTCACCGCTGACGTCATTTTCTTGATTGACACATCATCGAGTGTGACGTCATCTCAGTTTACCCGCGAGAAGGCGTTTGTCAAACGCTTAAGCAAACAGCTGAACATAAGACCAGGTCAATCTCGAGCAGCACTTGTTCCATACGGAAACACTGCCAATGTCGGTCTCAGATTCGAAGGCTATAAAACTTTGGAAGAATACGAAAATGCCATAGACAACTTACGACCCGTGGGGGGACCCCGCAGGGCAGATCGGGCATTAACCACAGCAGCTCAAATGATCAAAGATGGTCGACCTAATGTACCGAAGATTGTGATACTTCTGACAGCTGGTAAACAAGATTCTCTGGCAGATCCTATATCACGGGCGGTGATACCCGTGGCAGACCTTGGTGCCCAGACGTATATCATAAGTATCGGTTCTGATAAAGACCCTGATCAGTTGAAACCAGCTGTTAGTACGCCTAATAATTTGTTCAATGTCACTTCGTTCAGCCATCTGACTGACAGAGCTCCTGGTGTTGCAAGACAGATTTCATCAAGTAAGTTAGGAAATCATTGTTATAAAAATTAATTCGAGCAACGCTTGAAGCCGCTTATTACGTTGGATTGTTTAGATTGTTTCTTGTCATCATTGCCTCCGTTATCGTGATCATAAACACCACCACCGCCATCATCTTTGTTATTGTCATCACTATGATTATCGTCAGCAACACCACCACCATATTATCATCAAAATTAATATCACCAACACCATTACCGTCATTCTCTTTATCACTACAATCATTATCATAGTTCATCATTGAAATCATCATTTTCTATTAGCAGTGAATCGAAACCCCGCTAATACTTTCAACAGTTGTCTATCTAAGTTGTGCTGGCTCGCTCGTGTTATAAGAAATCAGTTCAAACCCTTAGGCCTTTTTTGAATTCGATAAACAAGATGCATTGTGGTCTAGCTTCGGTACGAACAACACCATATAAGGCATGGTGAACAAAAGATGTTTGTACCCAAACTAGACCACAATGCACCATGTTCGCTATCTCAGAAAAGTTGTATGTTTTGGACATATTATAAGATTAATGATTTACCATAGTAATAATTCAGTATCTCAGCTAAATGATATCATGTTGCTTCCAGGCACACCAAGCTGTACAATCCCTGTCGACTTGACTTTTATTGTGGATTCATCGGGCAGTATTGGTCAAAGAAACTACACCAAGATCAAAACATTTGTATCAACTTTAGCAAGTAAATTCGGTATATCCCGTAACGGCTCGCGCGCCGCAGTCATTCTCTACAGCGACTATGCAAAAGTAGAAATCGACTTTGGTGACCAGACAAGCATCGAAGACTTCCACATCAAAGTTGCAAGCCTGCCTCACCAGCGTGGAAGGACGCGAATAGATCGAGCTCTTCAGATGGCATATGTAAAGCTTTATGGTCCTGGTGGTTCTGCTCGTCGTGGAGTTCATAGAATCGCAATAGTCTTGACAGATGGACTACAGACAAAAGACCCAGATACTGTTCCTCTTGATAAGGCAGCTACTGCACTGAGAAAGGAGGGGGTTTATATATTTGCTGTGGGAATCGGTTCTCATGTCAGTAGGAAGGAACTGAGACTCTTGACGGAAAGAGATGATGATGTTGTCATGGCGAAGTCTTTTGACGATTTGTTGGCCAAAGTTGGAACATTTTCAAAGACTACATGTGAAGGTAGGACGTTTTGGTAGCAATGTTAAGTAACTATAAATCAATTTGGCATCTGTATTTATCAATTTTAGTTAATTTCTATAAATAACCTAAGCCTTTTATATATTTTACATTGAAGAGCCACAAACACCAACTAACGCTGATTTAGACGTGGTTTTCGCCATCGATTCGTCAATCGACGTCAGAAAAACCGACTTCGACCAGCAAAAATTATTTGTGAAGAACATTGCTCGTTCATTAAACGTGGAGCCTGGTAAGTCACGTGCTTCACTGCTTACCTACGGCAACAACCCAAGACGAGTATTCCTGTTCAATGGTTACGACTCTAGAGCTGACTTTGAGTCAAAAGTGGACGGCACAACACCACAAGGTGGAAATCGACGAATCGACCGAGTTCTCGAAGACGCGACGCAAATACTCAACTCCTCGCGACAAGGTGCATCTAAGGTCTTCGTGCTGCTTACCGCTGGTGGACAGTACCCTGAATTAGGCGCCAAATCTCCTGGCTTAGCATCACTTCCTTTGCGTGACATAGGAGCGAAGATGTATGTCATTCATGTTGGAAGTCAGCCCCGACCGAAAGAGTTCGACACGGTTGTAGACAGACCTGAGGATGTAATTCCTGTCAAAACATTTGATACTCTGTCCTTCTTGGGCAGTTCTATAGGCAGAGAGATCGCCAAAGGAGCTGGTAAGTATATACCAGTGGCATTGACAGAATCTAGACCGTAGAATGAAAGCAAGAATCACGAGTAAAATGCTTAGAAGTACATTTTAAGTGTTATAGAACGCTTGCAGCACTTCGGAGTACAGCTCAATTTGGAGGACAAAACAATAGGTTCCAATTCTCAGGAGATTAAAATTCTTTTGTTTTGTCCTCCAAATTGATCTACTTTGACGTCACATGAAAGAGTCTATTTGGGTTCTTTCTCCCCTCCCCCCATCAGAACTACACGAACAATTTCACAAACTACACAAACAGTACAATAGCTATTTTGTAAGACATGTTCAAGGTTTTTATGCAATACGTAAACGCAAGCAACATACGCAAAATAAATCATTATAGTTACTCACACGTACCTTTGCTTTATTTCCAAGAAATCCAAAAATGTGAAGTCAAAATGGACTTAGTATTCATCGTCGATTCATCGGGTAGCATCCGGAGAAGAGACTACAAAAAGATCAAATACTTCACCATAGATTTTGCCAGTAATTTCGTCATGTCACCTACCGACACCCGGTTCGGGTTGGTCTTATACAGCAACGATGCCAAGAAAGAAATGGACTTTGGTGATTTTAACGATATAAACAGTTTTGCAATCGCCGTATCAGCCCTTCCACATCAGAAGGGAAAGACCAGAATCGATCGAGCGCTTCTTTTAACTTATAAGGACTTCTTTGGACCAAGAGGAACTGCGCGCCGAGGAGTGTTACATATTGCTGTTGTGATGACTGATGGCAGACAAACCGAGCATTTGGATGCAATTGCGCTGGATAGGTAATTTGTTACTTTATTACGTGAACCGCCTCTCGGTTGGCCCAGTTGATTGGGCTTAGGCCTGTTGTGCTAGTGGTAGTGGGTTCAAGCCACGGTCGGACCAACACTCAGGGTCTTAAAATATCTGAGTAAAAAGCGCTGCTTTTGCTCCAACTAAAATCATCTACAATTGGTTATACCTTCGCCGTGACTCGGATGACCCGTCTCATTTAGACGTGTTAATACATACAAGGAGATCCGCAAGCTACAAATCTCGCAAATCTCGAGTCTCTAATAGTCTTTTTTCTTGTCATCATGTCTCATCATGAAACACCTCTGTTGACCAATAACGTTGAGCGCACTTTCTGAAATTGTAGACAACGCGCACTTTCTGAAAGGGTAGACTACGCGCACTTTCTGAAATTGGGACAGTCGGAAAAACAGTAAAGACCTTAACGTTTCCATGTATTGCAATGTTTACCTGCGTGTACTTCAATAATTATCTAAATACAGTATCAGTTGTTTTAACATTTATTTATTTGTTTTTCCAGAGCATCAGAGCCCCTGAAGCGAGCAGGTGTCCATATGATTGCAGTTGGAATCGGAATGGATGCCGAACGAAAAGAATTGAGACTAATGACGAACCAAGATGAGGATGTTGTCATGACGGAATCGTTTGACGCACTTTTGAAGAGAGTTAAAAGGTTTGCAGAAAAAGCCTGTGAAGGTAAGCAGAAAACATGAGTAGAATGACAGGAGTCTGAAAACACGAACTTCTATTTGAAATAAAAACATGAAGTTTCAATACAAGGAATACCGACGATAACATTAACATCGTGTCCTTAATTACAAATAAATATGGTGTGAACATTTCGTTTTGTTAACAAAAGTACGCATCATAATGGTCGTCGTTTATTTTGTGTAGTCCCCAGTGCTCCAGTAGTGAACGGCGACATCGTGTTCCTGATCGATTCATCATCTCCCGTCGACGCCAGCCAGTACCTAAAGCAGAAAGAATCAGTCAAATCCCTTGCCAGATATTTAAACGTCAAACCAGGCCATTCCAGAGCATCTCTCATAACCTATGGTAGCACATCGTCTAAAGTTATCGATTTTAACAGCTACTCGACTCTTAGTGAATTTGATGCTGCTGTGGATCGTGCAGGAAGAGTTGGAGGACCCAGAAGAATCGACTACGCTCTGAATGCAGCTAAAGAGGCTCTTTATGAAGCGCGTCCCAACGTGCCTAAGGTATCTGTGAAGACTGACTTAATATTATCGTGTTGTGACTATTGCTGTGATCTGAATTAGGAAGTGCGGATTATGAGAACATTATAAGGGTTGTGCATAGTGCAGATTTCTTATGACTGAGAAAAACTTACGGTACGGGCGTTCCGTGCTGTGACTATGATGGTTCCTTCTGCTATAGCATTCTGATTGGACGAACACTGACCTCGCACTATGTGATTGCTCGAGTTATGTCGGTTAGTGTATACTGCAGCCAGTTATGGATTTACTTTCCATCTTGATTTTCTTTTCTTTTTTTCTCTTTTTTTCATACTACGCGAATTGATGAAGCAACTACTTTGATTTTCATTATTTTCTTCTTTCATTTCTACAGGTTGTTGTGCTCTTAACTGCAGGACGAACGTCTCCAGAAGTTACCGCCCGTGCCTTGCAAGGATCAGCCAAATCCCTCAGAAACATTGGAGCCAAAACATATGTAATAGCAATTGGAAAAGAACCAGATAAAACTAAGCTATTACCCACAGTTCAGGATCCCAAAGATATATTTAGAATACAAACATATGATTTGTTGCCTGTTGAACTGCCTACAACTGCGAGACAGATCAGTGATCGCACAGGTCAGTGCGCACTCTTCTCTACATTTTTAGCACAGAGTTTGGACGACTGTCAAAAACTCACGTTGTGGACGTACGGTGTCGATTTGCGCGCTGTGATTCGCCAATTTTTTTTCCAAAACTCTCAATTTTTTAATTTATTTTTATGCGTTCTTTTTTTTTTTCATACATGCAGGAGCCCCGCCCAACTTCGGAGCGGACATCGTTTTCTTAGCAGACTCATCAGTTGACGTAAGTCCGTCAGACTTCACAAAACAAAAGTCCATGGTAAAGCTGATGGCTAATCTACTGAACATTCACTCGCTGAAATCACGTGCAGCATTCGTTACCTATGGCAACACTGCTAATGTTGTGACGTCATTCCTTGACTATGGATCAAGCGCAGCGTTCGAAAGGTTTGTTATGACAAAATCTTTGTGTCGTTTTAATGTATGCTTGATAACCATTTTTAAATCAAAGAATAAAGGTGAAGTTATTTTTTCAGTGTTGCACAGTCATCCAAATTCAATTACCTTTACATACCTACGAATTCAAATATTACCAGGAAGCAGGAACAGCAATTTTCAGACGGGAATCGGCCAAGATTTTGTGAGAATATTTGAATATTTGCACGGATTGGTCGCCGTATTCCGATTCGGTGTATACGCGTTAATATTTATATATATATGTTTTTATCGTTTTATTTTTTTTTTTTATTTGTCTATATTATTTTTATTGTTATATTGTTAAAGCATCGAGACCTAGTTAGATGCTTTGAAATAAAATTATTATTATTATTATATTTCGATAAGAAAATAATTTTTGTTCCCTTAAGAAGCAGCATCTGTTGCATGATATCAAGCAGTTGTCTTTTTCGAGTTTGTGGCCAGTCAGATTTCGATGTGATCCAACCTTTATCACTAAGTTATGAATTCAAATAGAATGATGGCGGTGGTGGTGATGATCCCAAGATATGCTCTAGATTTAGAAACATGGTGATGCAAACGCCACGAACAACAAATCTGCCTGTATACAGTGGATCAACTGAATACAGATTTAACTGGATATGTGAAATCATGAAATTTAAGTGACAATTTCCATTTTTTTTTTTTTTTTTTTTTTTTTCATTTATGACAATTTTCATTTTTTTAACACAGGCTGGTCGATAATGCACCTCCAGTCAATGGCACAAGACGAATGGACAAAGCCATCGACACAGCAACTCAACTCATGCTACAGGCGCGTTCTGGGGTCCCAAAAATCGTTGTTCTCCTAACAGGAGGAAAAGATGGGGTCAACGCACAACCCCTTGGTGTGGCTGTACAGCGACTAAAAGATTTGGGGATTCGTTCGTATGTTATAGCGTTCGGTGCAAAACCTGATCTGGAGCATCTGCGACCAGTTGTAGATAAATCTGAGAATCTGTTGTTCTACCCTGTATCTAAAAACCTCAGGCCAAAGGGACCAGAAACAGCCAGACACGTGGCATTCAGTAAGTACACAATAGAAGATCCTTTCACAGTCGCTATATTGGTTAAATTGAAACCAAGATGGTGGCCATGCCTTTTGCTTTAATTCCTTCAATTTTTCATTGGGACACTGTACTTTACGTTTTTCCCGTGCTCTCAAAAGTTAGAATACAACTGAAAACAAAATGGCGGCCGTAATAATAAAATAAAAATAATAAATTCAAATTCCTTCTCTTTTTGATCGAGGCCCTCCTATTTTCTTTGTGCATGCTCCCAAAAGTTAGAATACCTTACCCCTATCGAAAAGGACCAGAATTATCTTACAAATAGTGGAATAAAGACTTCAAATTTCTAGGAGTATCAAAACATTATTTGAGAGTTTATTTTGTTACATAATGAAAGCACTCACCTAAATTTAGTTACGTGTTGATTGAACGTCTTCTTCATTTTCAGCGTCTCCAATCTGCAACGCTCCCGTGGACTTAGCTTTCATCGTAGATTCATCTGGAAGCATCAGCCGATCAAATTACGTCAAAATGAAACAATTCGTCTCTCGCATGGCAAGTCTGTTCAACATCTCTCCAACTGGTACACGCGTGGCTGTTATACTTTACAGTAACGAAGCAAGAACTGAGATTGACTTTGGTTCCTACTCAACTCATTCTTCTTTCCGGGATGCTGTTACAAGGCTTCCGCATCAGAGAGGCCTGACAAGGATAGACCGTGCCCTGAAGGTTGCGTACGATGACCTGTTTGGTCCAACTGGATCATCGCGTCGTGGCGTACAGAAAATAGCTGTATTGATAACTGATGGTAAACAGACTCCTGCAGTTGATGCAGTTCCTCTTAATCAGGTAAAATAATGACACGTATGTTTAGGTTTGCGTCTTTTTGGTGGATGATTATGAATGGGATGATTCATGGAACTGCATGTTGGAGAGTATTATTATATGATGTCTATGTTGACGAGCGGTGATGGTGGCGTTGTTGTTGTTGTCGATGCTGAGGAGGAAGAGGAGGACTCAGGTCGATCTGATGATGATGATGGAGAAAATGATGATGATAAAGATGATGATGATGATGATGGTGGTGGTGGTGGTGGTGATGAAGAGGAAGAGAAGTTTGAATTTAATACTCTTTGCGCCTTTTCACTAGGCGTCCGAGCCCCTGAGGCAAAGTGAAGTAGAAATCCTAGCTATTGGTGTAGGAAGTCAAGCGGAGAGAAGCGAATTAAGACTGATGACCAAACGAGAAGAGGATGTGTTCATGACCATTTCCTTTGATGATCTGTTGATCAAGGCTGTACAGTTTTCACAAAGCGCATGTAACAGTAAGTCTATAACCAAATGAGTAGATAGTACTTTAATCTAAACCAGCTATTGGTAAATTGCAAATCCTAGTGTAATATTTTTGCCATTTTTTAAAATTCAATTTTAAACCGTTCCAGTCCCAAAGAAGCCAATGGACGCTAATGCTGACGTCATATTTCTCATGGATTCCTCGTACATCGTCGGACCACAGAGATACCACACAGAAAAGGACTTCGTGCGTTCCCTCGCACGGTATTTGAACGTAACGGTCGGAAACACTCGCGCAGCTGTAGTTACCTATGGTAAAAACGCAACTAGAGTCCTCAGCTTCACAGATCACAAGACAGTCGCAGAGTTTGAGAGAAAGCTATTAAACGCCCCGTCGGTGGGAGGGGTTAGGAGAATTGACTACGCCATTAAGGCTGCAGAAGATCTTCTTGCAGAAACCAGGCCAAATGCCAAAAAGATTGTAGTATTGCTTACCGCTGGCCAACAAGCTCGTGTTATCGACTCCAAAGCGTTAGACCTGGCGGCCAAGCCTCTTCGGGATGCGGGAGCTCAGACGTTCGTGATTTCGATCGGAGATGATCCAAAGGAGCGCGAAATACGCCAGATACTTGTCAATCCCAGGGATAACTTCAAAGTCGGATCGTTTGATGTTCTCTACCCAAGAGCTTATCCTATTGCGAGGGAAATAGCCAAGGCTCCAGGTAACACCTACAGTCACTTTCAATACGGGAACCAGAAGGTCAAAATCGTTAGGATTTCTTCTTCTGCCAGTCAAAATATACACTCCAGACCTCTGAATATTTAACTTTGGGGCCAGTTGCTTAGATGACTTACTTGAATATTTTTGTATTCTATTGAAACCTCCGCGATGTGCGGCGTTAGTGATAAATTGGTTTGGATAAGATGGTAGCGATACGGCAACACTTTCGTTTTGCGCCTGCTCGCGCCATAAATGCTACTTCTGAATAAGATTCTAAGGACAGAATATGACATTAATAACAAAAATATAAAACTGGTCATTTTTCAACGCAAAACTATCCATGGATAATTCTATGGTGACTGGAAAAATTGAAAATACTTTTAGGGGCAAAGGGTATGAACCTGAGTAAATTTTTTCGGCAATTGATTGAGCAATTGAATCCTGTAGAATTTCTAACATTCATATCTAAGGAAAGACCACAAATATTACAATAAAATGAAAGTGAAATAAACTTTTACAATTCTTTTAGCTCCACAGAAACCAGCTAAACCTGAGGACATCAACGCAGATATTCTCTTCCTCGTCGACTCGTCGTCTCCTGTCAGCAAAGGGGACTTTCAAAGGCAAAAAGACTTCGTCTCATCGATCGCTAGGTATCTCAGTGTAGGTCCTGGAAAATCAAGAGGTTCTCTCATCATCTACGGAGGACAAGCCAGACAAGTGATCAACTTCAATGGCTACATAACATACGAAGACTTCGTTGATCAAGTTAATAAAGCGCCTTATTTGGTTGGGCCAAGACGTATAGACGAAGCAATGGCACTAGCTGTTGATTCGTTTAAGAATTCAAGACCCAACGTCCCCAAGATAACAGTTCTATTAACCACAGGACCTCAAACGCCAGTCCCGGGACATACGCCCTTGAATCAGGCAGTGAAGCCCTTGCTTGACAACAACATCAGGCCATATATTGTTGCTATTGGACGAGATATCAACCAATGGGATTTGAGTACAGCTGTAGCTGGACCTGAGGATGTATTTCCTGTGAATAACACGGAACAGCTTCAACCAAGAGCGAGTCCTATTGCAAAGGAAATAGCAGGAAGGGCAGGTGGGTATTATTGTTAAACCGTACTGTGCAGTTTGTTTCAAGGCGCAGACACACGATGCGCAGTCGCAAAAGTTAGAGATCACACCGTGTGACCACCCGTGTGACAGGTCGCCGACGACGTCGCAAAAAGTAGAAACGAGTACTACTTTCGGCATCGCGCGCGAAGAACCGCACTTCTGAAACACAACGTCGCATGCTGCTCACACGGTGCGATCTAGTTTTTGCAACGTTGCATGAAAAATCGCGTCGTTTCTCCGCACCTTTATTCTTTTCTATGAAAAAAAATGTTCTCTGTGAACAAGAATATTGTCAACAGGAAATCAGTTTCTCAAACAAATATTAACTGTTAATTGGCATAACTTCAAACTTCTCACCCTTCTTTGTTAGGAGCACCACCTGGATTTATAACAGATGTGATCTTCCTAGTCGACTCGTCATGGCAAGTTAACCGCAGAAACTTTAAATTAGAGAAAGACTTTGTGAAGCATATGGCTCGTCTACTAAACGTTAAACGGGGAAAATCCCGCGCTGCCATGGTAACATATGGAGTAAATCCTCGAAATGTCTTCAGATATGGTGACCATGTTGATCGGTCAGGTTTGGAGAATGCCGTAAATAACGCTCCATATATAGGAGGGGTTCGCCGCATGGATCTTGCTTTGAGTGCCACCAGACAACTTTTGTCTGAAGCTCGTCCCGATGTAAAGAAAACCGTTGTCCTTGTCACAGCTGGAAGAGAAGGTATTGGAGCAAGCCCGCTTAATCCCATTGCCCGACAGATTCAAGAATCCGGCGCTAAGACATACGTAGTTGCTATTGGTAACAGACGAAATATGGAAGAACTTCAACCTGTGGTTCAAAATCAAGCCGACATCTTTCCTGTTTATAGTTTTGTTGGGTTAAGGCCGAAAGCTCCTCCGATCGCAAGACACATCGCGAACAGTAAGTGATCTTTAACAAGGAGACTTTTCAGGTGTTAAATAAGCAAAAGAGGAGAGCCCTGTGCTCCACGAGGCAGATGCGTTGGAAGGGGAAGCAAAGGAGCAAACGCCCCCTCCTAAAAATTGTTTTTCTATTATGTCTCGTGATTTGGCGAAACATTTTGCACCAAAACGTACGCACGCACTTATTCCTCCCTTTTAACTCTGGGACTCTCGCTACACCACTGCGATGTTTTGCGCTGCTTATGTTTGTTGGTTCTCTTCTGGAGCCGGTTGTACGAAGCCTGGATAAAGTTATCCACCGGATAACAGTTATCTAGTGTATAGAATTCAGTTGTATAGGTTTTATCCGCTGGATAGCGCTATTCAGGCTTCGTACAACTGGCTCCTCTTCTTTGAGGGTTTTTCGGGGTTCTATTCACTTTCTTTGCGGTCTAGTGTAATTGGCCGATGCTGTATGAAACGCTTTGTCCACATGGAACAAATTACAGACATTTCGCTCAGCATGCAGCTCACTGCAAACCTTGAATTGCCGCACGGCCTAGATATTTAAAATTTCTTCTCTATGTTGTCGCCCTTGCTAACATTTATTTCTTCCAACTAAGGACATCTTTTTATTTTCATTCCACTAACTTTTTGCTTTCACTTTCCTTTTTCTTGTACTTCTCAAGGAGCACAGACATGCCAGCATCCTGTAGACATCGCTTTCATCGTTGATTCATCAGGAAGCATCAGCAGGAGAAACTACGTCAAAATAAAATCATTTGTTTCACGCATTGCTCGTACATTCGACATCTCACCAACTGGATCTCACGCTGCAGTAATTCTCTACAGTAACGACGCCGAGACAGTTATCAACTTTAACCAACAAACAAACGTCGATGACTTCTCTCGCGCCGTTCAAAGTCTTCCTCATCAAAGAGGCAAAACACGAATCGACCGAGCTCTTCAAAAAGCGTATCAAGATCTGTTCGGTCCTGGTGGAACAGCGCGCAGAGGAGTTCAGAAAATTGCTCTTATTTTAACTGACGGCGAACAGACAAAAACAGCGGACTCGATTGAGTTAGATGAGGCTGCGTCGCCTCTTAAAAGAGAAGGTGTCTACATGATTTCGGTTGGAATAGGAAAGTACGCAAATAGAAAAGAACTAAGGTTGATGGCGGAGAGTGATAATGATGTTATTATGGCCATTTCGTTTGATGATTTACAGAAGAAAGTGGTTTCTTTTGAAAAGAAGGCTTGTGAAGGTAAGATATGAAGCATTGCATCGTGTTTCAATTAGTATGTATGAGAGTGAAGGATTGAAACTCGAAAATTTAGTGGCTAGGGGACTAAAGCTCTACCCCTCCCACAAACTCCACCCTCTTCGATCCACGGTGAACACCTGAAAACCTGTACACTGAACACCTGAAAAACTTATTTCGTTAGCGCGTCAACAAAGTTGTTGCATAAATGGTATTCACTAAATTTCCATCTCGTTGAATATTCTACTCTATTCAATTCTATTGGAACTGTATTCTCTGATTAGTGCAGCCTTGAGTATTAATTAAGTTATTCATTCATATTTGATCATCTTCTCTTGTGATACAAGGGCCAAGAAAACCAACCAACGTCAACGCTGATGTCATCTTCCTGGTCGATTCCTCCTCAAGCGTACCTCAATCCAGTTACCAACAAGAAAAAGACTTCGTTAAACAAATATCCAAATACCTCAACGTTAATCCCGGAAGATCCAGAGCTGCTTACGTAAGCTACGGAGACCAAGCAAGAACTGTCTTCAAATTCAATGATTATAGATCTTACGCAGAATATGAAGGATTGGTTGATGGTGCGCCTTATGTTGGAGGACAGAGGAGGATGGACAGAGCTTTAGACGCAGCGAGTACGCTTCTTACTGAAACAAGACCATCTGCACCAAAGATCGTCGTTCTTTTAACAGCTGGGAGACAGTCGCTTGGTGTTAACAGAAGGTTAATTGACGAAGCTGCAGCTCGCCTTCGAGATAAGGGCGCGAAGACTTATGTAATTGCGATTGGCGCGGGACCGAATAAAAATGAACTTAGGGGAGCCGTTGATCGACCAGAAGATATAATCCCAGTCAGATCCTTCAACAAGTTAAGCCCTAAAGCCTCGCCGATCTCTAGAGAATTGGCGGGCGGAACAGGTTAGTTTACACCGCACAATTTCTTTTTTTTTCTACGGTACAATATGTTCCTCCCTTAAAATAGAATGCAATGGTGCAATAGAGAATATTTTGTATGGCTTCGGCACGGCAATGGTATAGAATTACGCGCAGAATCGTACAATTTACAGTTACGACAAAAAAGGGTGTGGTGTGGACGTCAATCGAAGTGTTTCCATGACATTATTGGTTAACAAAAAGTTTTGAACGGCACGTGCCAATGGGATGTCATGAAAACGCCTTGATTGACGTCCACCAAAAACGTCTTCGTCGCAACGAAGCAGCGTGCTATATTGAGAGCGCGCAGTCTGGTCTTCTTTTTGGAAATTTTGCGCAGTACTTATAGGCGTACGACCTGCACTAAGTTTTCACAGTCATGAAAAAAAATGCTCCATACACATACATACGATGCCATTTTCACTAGAAGATCATAGAATGGTTACTAAAACTTAGTGTAAGCACATGCTGTCAATGTAGTAGACTATAGCATAGTGTAATAGCATGTTACAATTATATGGGTACGTTAAGAAGACGATGGAATACGTTGCCACACTACAGTAGCATCATACAAGTGATAGTCCTAGCTGTTAGATGAAGTTTCTCTCTTTCATTCCTTTTCAGCTCCGCTAATTGATTCGCGCTGGTCTGCTGACGTCGTCTTCCTTGTTGACTCCTCAAACACCGTCAGCGAAGAAGACTTCAAAAAAGAAAAGACAGTCGTCAAGACTATGGCCAGACATTTCAATGTGTCTCCAGGGAGGTCCAGAGCATCGGTGATTACTTACGGCAACAGCAACAGACGAGCAACTGGCTTTGACGGCTACAAAAATATCCAAGAATTTGATAACAGAGTAGATCAAGCTCCAAGGATTGGTGGACGAAGAAGAATTGATCGTGCGCTAGAAACAGCCGTAAGCGAGCTTCGCCAGTCACAACCAACTTCTAGAAAAATAGTAGTTATTCTGACATCTGGACGAGAGACTCAGGAATTAGACACAAAAACAATGATCGAGGCCTCGGAACCTCTTCGACGACTTGGAGTGCAGACGTATGTCATGGCGATAGGTCGAAATCCAAATGGACAAGAACTTCGTCCAGTTGTTGGTCAGCCTGAGGATATATTCTTCATTAAAGACTTCGATGGGTTGCCTTCAAAATCAACACCAGTCGCGAATGAAATACTCAAACGATCAGGTAAATTGGCCTCTTATGTTACATTTAGGGCCGGGGAAGGGGAGGGTTACTGGGTTGAGTCATGGTTTGGTTCACAGATCGAATTGGCATGATGGGTCTTGCGGGGGACATAACCTGTAAAAAGAACTTGAATCAAGAGAGATTTACGACAAACTCTCTGACTAATTGTGGGATGGAGAGTCCAGGAACTCGAGACCTCTAAAGATAGGGGCCCAAACACTACACCGCCCTTGATTTTCTCAGTACAACATTCCAGTATCTTAAGGTTGACTTTGACTTACACATTGTGACTGATTTTTTAAAGGTGATAAGCCAGGGCCATTCAATGGAGATGTCATCTTTCTGATGGACTCGTCTACCCCTATTAGTTCTCTTCAATACTACCACGAGAAAAAACTCGTCAAAATAATATCCAAATACCTGAATGTCGCCCCAAACCAGTCAAGAGCAGCCGTCCTTACATATGGATGGGATCCTGAAATCGTCACAGACTTCGTAGGATATCGAACGGTCGCAGACTTCGAGAGACGTGTTGACAATGCGGTTTCTAAAGGAGGTCCCAGAAGAATTGACAAGGCATTAGATGAGGCCGTAAACATTGCCAAATCAACGAGACCTGGTTATCCAAAGATTGCTGTTTTGTTGACAGCCGGGCGTCAGAGTTCTGATGCCAGTGACTTACGGAATGCTGCACAACGCCTAAGGGACCTGGGCATTAAGTCTTATGTTGTAGGAATCGGACGAGAGCCTAATAAAGCAGAATTACAGCCTGTAGTTGACAAGCCAGACGATATCTTCAATAGTGATGTCTTTAATACCTTGCAGTCAGTAGCACGACCAACTGCACGCAATATGGTTAGACGACTTGGTAAGAACACTTGTTTTTCGACCTTAGAGAACAAAGGCGTCCTCCCACAGAACGTCGTCAATCTCAAAAGGATGATATTTCTAGCATTCTCTTTGTAGTATATATGTGAAGCCAGATCTTATTAAAATTGTACATGGGCACGATGCCATTGCACGTGACGTCAAAACAGCTCAATTTGGACGACAAAACAAAAGAATTTCAATCTCCTTAGAATTAGGAACCTACTGTTTTGTCCTCCAAATTGAGCTGCATTCCGACGTGCTGCAAGGGGGTCTATACTCAGCGTATTGTTTTATGAAACCGTTTAGAAATTGCATAGTCTGCCAACTGCCTGCTGCCTTTTAAAAAAACCGATTACACGAGTGCATTAATAACAGATTCCGAAGGCGTATCCTTTTTTCAGTTTAATGCGCAAGGACACAGCGTACATGCCTTGGTTTTATTAAGATTAAGTCAAAATAGTTGAAATTGATATGCCTGTTTATTCATTTACTTTTTCAGGAGCTCCGCTCAGTTTTTCAGCAGATGTCATATTTGTTGCTGATGCTTCCAAGGAAGTTTCTTTACCCGACTTCAAAAGAGAGAAACAACTTGTTAGTTATCTCGCAAGACTGCTAAACATCAAGCCCCAAGGCTCAAGGGGCGCCTTGATAACATTCGCAGATTCTCCAAAAACAAATATCATTTTTGACAGCTATAAAGATCTACCCGACTTCCAAAAACAAGTAGGGAACTCTCCATACATTGGAGGTGCAAGAAGAATAGACAGAGCTGTCAGATCAGCAGCCGAGTTGATGAAGCTAGCAAGACCCGATACCTCGAAGATTGTAGTTCTACTGACTAACGGAAGGCAGCCTCAAGGAGCAGAAGGAATGAGGGAAGTTACAAGACCTCTCCGAGAACTTGGCGCAAAGACATTTGTTGTTGCGGTTGGCTCTCAACCAAACTTTCTAGATTTATCTGGAGCAGTTGACAAACCTGATGACCTAATGAAGTTTGTCGATTTTGACGCTGTTCTTCCAAAAGGGCCAGATATTTCCCGACATATCTCATCAAGTGAGTCTCACATTAACGTTTTATAAAATATTTTATAACTAATACAGGCATACTTATCAAGCTTTAATTTTACGTTTTTACAGGCATTCCATCATGCAGTGCAGTAGCAGACATTGCCTTCCTCGTTGATTCTTCTGGAAGCATCGGCCGAAAAAATTATGTAAAAATAAAAGAATTCGTCTCTGAATTCGCCAAGAATTTCCACATTTCTTCGTCAGGATCTCGCGCTGCTGTTATTCTTTACAGCAGCGACGCGAAGACAGAAATCTTCTTCGGTGACCACTCAAGCTGGGATGCCTTCAGCAATGCAGTTCTCGACTTAGACCACCAAAGAGGTCTGACAAGAATAGACCGTGCCTTACAGCTTGCAAGCAGGGATTTGTTCGGTCCTGGTGGATCGGCGCGTAGAGGAGTACAGAAGATAGCTGTTGTACTAACAGATGGAAAGCAGACTGTTAGTTCTGACGCTCAGCCGCTTGATATTGCATCGGAGCCCTTGAGGAAGGAGGGTGTGTACATCTTTGCGATAGGTATTGGTAAAGAGGTCGATAGAAAAGAACTCCGGTTGATGACCGAGAATGACGCAGATGTCGTTGTGGCTGATTCCTTTGATGACTTGAGAAACAGAGTTGATACACTGGGAAAAAGTTCTTGTGAAGGTAAGTAATTATTATATAGTTATGCGGTTTCGGTTCTGAGAGAGGACTAATGTCCGTATGTTTACATGAAGGCAGGGGGGACTGACCCTGGTGCTTCCCCAGGGGATATCAAAAATAACAGTTAGCCTTTAGCAGAACGCTCACCCTATCTTCATATAAACAGTCCAAAAACACAAAACTGAAGATTTTAATTATCCTTGTGAGGGAAACCAAAAATAGTCTAGTGTGTTGGAGTTCGCGCCTTTATAAAAATCACCTAGGGCCCTGGCACACTTTGGCGGCACTATATAAAGCCTTTGGTCCTGTCCTTCTTACTTTCTATTACTCGTAAATGAGACCTGTAAAGAGCAGTCTCATCGCGTATCCTTCATTGCAGTACGACAATCTGCTTAGTTCCTGATTCATTAATCTTAAAATCAGGCATTTATTGCCCAGATCCAACAAGTTATATTTCTTTATATTTTGCTTTACCACCTTTTTTAGAACCAAGGAAGCCCACCAACGCTAATCTAGACGTTTTGTTCTTGGTTGACTCGTCATCTGACGTAAGTAGAGAAAACTTCCAACTCGAGAAGCAATTCGTGACAAGTATTGCCAGGAGCCTCAACGTCTCTCCTGGACAATCCCGTGGAGCCTTAATAACGTACGGCCAGAACCCAAGAATCTCGTTCCGATTTGATAGCAATCGAAATACTGCAGAGTTTGATAGACTAGTTGGCTTAGCGCCATACATGGGTGGAGCTAGACGCATTGATCGCGCACTTGGCGACGCAGCTGATGTGATTAGGAATTCGAGACCAAATGTCCCGAAGGTGGTCATTCTTCTCACAGCTGGAAGACATGCTACTGATCCTGGCGCAAAGTCCTTGGATGAAGCTGCTAAACCGCTGCGTGACTTGGGCGCAAAGACATATGTGATTGCTATCGGGGATTCTGTTAATAAACCTCAGCTGAGACCGATCATTCAAAGACCTGAAGATATTATACCTGTGGATGGTTTCACTAAACTTCGGCCTCTTGGTCCTTCTATAGGCAGAGAAGTCGCGAAAGGCGCAAGTAAGTATTGAGCAAAAAGTATAGACCCCTTGCAGCACATCAGAATGCAGCTCAATTTGGAGGACAAAACAATAGGTTTCCAATTTTCAGGGGATGGAAATTCTTTTATTTTGTCCTCCAAATAAAGCTGCTTTGACGTCACGTGCAAGGGGTCTATTCTGTATACCAAAATACAAAATTCCTGGATCCGCCCTTGTGTATACAGCGTCAGTGCTAGATATAAAGCCCACTCAAACAAAGTCCGATCGTACTTGGTGTCATATTTTTCTTGCGGTACAATTAACAGTTGTAATTCCATTTTTATTTTTTTTTTGTAGCTAAAAAGAAAGATGAGCCCTCAGAAAAAGTAGTTGCTGATGTTGTATTTTTGATGGACTCGTCTTCCTCTGCCGGGAACAACAATTTCAGAATAGAGAAAGAATACGTGAAGTCTCTAGCTAAAATACTGAACATCAGACCTGGATATTCCAGGGCAGCTATAGTGACTTATGGTGATACTCCAAGACTTGTGAATAAGTTTAATGGGTATACCACAGTCAAAGATCTTGAGAATCGGATAGATGGCGCTCCGTTTATTGGTGGTCCAAGAAGAATCGACCGAGCATTGGAATTTGCATCGTCTGTTCTTAGTGAAGGAAGAAAAAATGTCCCTAGAATTACTGTGCTTCTAACAAGTGGCAGACACGCCTCGCAGCCCAATGGGAAGACGCTGGAAACAGCTTCTCAGCCTCTGAGACACGTTGGTTCTAATACCTACATCATTGCTATTGGACGTGATCATGATAGGACAGAACTAAGACGAATAGCACAGAAGCCTGATGATGTGTTCTTTGTCGATTCGTTTAATCAACTGCAAACAAATATTAGACCAACTGGTAGACATATTGCTAGAAATTCAGGTGAGTTTGGGCAAGACCTGTTACTAAGTGATTATTTTTTTTTTTCTTGGCCTTGATTATTTTATGGATAGATCGCATTTTTATGGGTTCCAAAGTCACTTTGAAATGGGAGGTGAAATGGGTCAGTAGAGTGACTAGCTGTCGCCATTGTACAAAATTGGGGTATTTGCATTCTGGTAAAATTTCGTTTAAATAGTGAGCATCACTACAAAAGTTGGGAAATTGATAGTTGATGGTAACTTCGAGCACTGATAAACAAACAACTGGCTAGTTTAAAACTAATATGGACTGCATTGGTCTTGAGACAACGTAAAAAAAGGATAAATGTATGTTAAACACCTTATGTGAAGAAACATAAATTAAGTTGAATGATGTTTTGGACCCTGAGTACGCATCGTTTAGTTGTAGTTGTGGGATGATGAGATAGGAAGATGTACTCATAATTCCAGTATAGCTAACAAAAAAGGGAGAACGTGTAGATCAACAAATTTGCCCAGCATCACAAATATGCTTGCATAGCTAAAAATATCCCTAAATTATTTTTACATTCGTTTTTTTCAGTAATTCGTCAGTTGAATCCCTACGAAACAGACGTTGTTTTCATCGTGGATTCCTCCAGTCGTGTTCCTCAGAGAAGTTTCACAACAGAAAAAGAATTCGTTAAGTCTGTCTCTCGTCTACTTAACGTCTTCCCTGGAAAATCCAGAGCAGCTGTTGTAACCTATGGCAACACCGCGTCAAGAGCCGTAGACTTTGGTTCCCCTTCAAGAACAAGGGCTGACTTTGAGCGGGAAGTTGATGCAGTATCTCCAATTGGCGGTGAAAGACGTATCGATAAAGGCTTAGAAAAGGGAGCTGAAGTTCTCTCAGGAGCAAGACCAAACGTTACCAAGGTTGCTTTGCTGATAACGTCAGGTCGGCAACTGACTTTGGCCGATAGAAGTGAGCTTGAAAGAGTTAGAAAGCGTCTTCGGGATGTTGGCGCCAAGGTTTTTGTTTTGTCAATCGGAAATGAACTGAGTACTCAAGAATTGCTTCCGTACGTAGATAGAAAAGAAGATACCATAAGAATTGATAGATTTGAAGTCTTGGAACCTGGTGCCCTTCCCACAGCCAGACAGATCATGGGAAATTCTGGTGAGAATATGAACAAATTACTCATATTTTTACCTAACGTGTAAATGTTTGTTTTAGAGCAGTTTTCGTAGGACTATGAAACATTTACGGCACTTAACCGCGCTTTTATTTGCCGTGACCGTGTCAGTGCCGTACCGTGTATAAAAAGATTCGACATTCGGTGCCGTGCCGTGTCCGCGCCGCGCTTTAACCATGCCGTGTGCCGTGACTTTTCACACTCATAAGAAATCTGCTCTAGGAACAATTCAGTATTCAATTCAGTATGAAGGGGACTTGAAAGGAACTAAATAATCAAATTATGATTATTTTTTCATGTTTTTCACAGGAATTGTCCCAAGTTTTGAAGCCGATGTGATTTTCCTAGTTGATTCCTCTTTAAGAGTTTCACAGTCGAATTTCATCCGGCAAAAGGAATTTGTCAAACATCTGGGACGACAGCTGAATATCATGCAAGGAAGATCACGCGGAGCTCTAGTCAGCTACGGTAGCAACCCACGAATATCGTTCTCCTTTGATAACTACACGACAGCAGAACAGTTCGAAGGAAATGTGGACAAGGCGCCATACATGGGTGGCAATAGGAGAACTGATAAAGCCTTGGAAGCTGCGCGCAACTTGATAGCAAGTGCAAGGCCACATTTCCCGACACTCGTTGTCCTTCTTACCGCTGGACGACAAGCTCCTGGAGCTGAATCTCTCATAACGGCCGTTGAGCCTCTTCGTAGACCTGGTGTTGATATATATGTCGTGTCTATTGGATCAGATGATTCTGAACTCAGACAAGTGGTGAGAAGACCCCAAGACTTGATCAAGATTGATGAGTTCACTGACTTGAGACCAAAAGTACAAGACGTGGCGAAGACGGTTGCCTCAAGTAGGTATTATAATATCAACGAAAAGATCAACAATATTCTGGTGTAACTCATTTTGACCGGCCACAGCCAATGGGCTACATAAATTTGCTTATGGCTTTCAGCCGTTTTAATCTTTCCCAGAGCATTTTCAATGTTTATTCATTCATATGTACCAGTCAGTTTGAAATTATTGAAATCCCTGATGGTTATCTTGAGAACTTTGAGACGTGCGTTTTGTTTACAGCAATTTCAAAAAGGTTGGTTAAGGGTTTATTGCATGTTGCATACCAAGCCCGAAATGCACTATGGGTAATGTGAATGAAATCAGGGAAAGTTCACAACAATATGGAATTTTCATTAACTTTGTCTGCAGGTTTTTCCGGCATAATTTTTCTTCTGCGCGCTGACATTATTTACATATGAATATAATACATTTCAGGCTTGGTATGCGGCATGCAACATTAAACATGCATTAAAACCTTCACCAGCCTTTTTTGAAATAGCTGTATACTTTATGGGTTTTAAAATTCTTTAATTAATCATTTCACTAGGCACTAACATTTATCAACCTTTTGTGTTAAAGCTCCTGTATCCTGCACCACTCCAGTCGACATCGCCTTTATCGTTGATTCTTCAGCAAGCATCTCAAGACAGGACTATAGTAGGATGAAAGACTTCATCGCAAGGTTTGCAGCTAAATTTAACATCTCTTCCACCAATTCTAGAGCGGCTGTAATCCTTTACAGCAGCAATGCTGTTACGCAGATCAACTTCCGTGATCATGATAGCTTCCAGAGTTTCAAGACCGCCGTAGAAAGGTTGCCACAACTGCGTGGAGCCATAAGAATGGATGTTGCGCTTACGAAAGCGTACAGTGACTTGTTTGGTCCCGGTGGATCAGCTCGACGAGGTGTCCAGAGGATAGCACTGCTTGTAACAGATGGAAGGCAGACTAGTGCAAGTGATGCTGTCTCCCTTGATAAGGCAGCAGAACCTCTGAAGCAAGTAGGAGTGCACGTAATTGCAGTTGGTGTTGGTGGGAATGTGGATAAAAGAGAGTTAAGAGCAATGGTGAAGAAGGATGAAGACACCATCTTGGCAACTTCATTTAATGAGCTTTTGAACATGGTTGGATCTCTTGTGCAACATGCTTGCGAAGGTAAAAAATGGAGACACAGAGAGAGATCCCCAGAAATCCGGGGGAGTTGGTTGGAAAAGGGGTGGGGAAACAGGAAGAAACATGTTACCTTCTTTTCTCCTCTTTACACCTCCTGTGCCTTTCCTTTTTTCGTAGCTGGCTTTCCCTCAAAACAAATAGGTTGTTACTTTTTTGCACAATTGTAGTTCCACTTAGGTTATTTATTTTCTTTTTCAGAAGCGCGGGGTTCACGAAATTTGCTTTGATCATGAATAACAATATCTTTCTCAGTATTTTCTATTATTATGTTCTTGTTTTCTAAGGATCAAGAGAACCGATAGACACAGAAGCTGATGTGTTATTCGTAGTGGATTCGTCTTCTTCAGTCCCTAGAGATGACTACAAAAAAGAACAAGAATTCGTCAAGACGATGGCTCGTTCACTCAATATCCCCAACGGGAAATTACGCGTGGGATACATCTCATACGGTAGCATAGCAAGGGTGTCATTCACTCTCGGCAGGTATACGGACCTGAGCGACTTTGATGATAAAGTAGACAAGGCGATCTATGTAGGAGGAAGCAGGCGCATTGATAGAGCGCTAACCTTGGCAGTCCGAGAGTTCCAGCGAGAGGGAAGACAAAGTGTTCCAAAGCTTGTCGTTTTGTTAACGGCAGGTCGTCAATTTCCAGCTTCAGACGCAGTGTCTTTAGAACGAGCATCTAAGCCTCTCCGTGATATGGGTGCTAAGACCTATGTTATTGCTCTTGGCAGCCAGCCAAGTACCCAAGAATTGACACCAGTAGTGGGCAGACCTGAAGATATATTTGCTGTTCGATCGTACGATAATTTGCGACCTCGTGCGCATCCGATTGCCTCTGAATTGACAAGAGGGTTAAGTAAGTTTCTAGAGATTTAAAGTTATGAAATTTAAAGAAGGCAAAGACCTCGCCAGCCAAAATTTTCCGCCATGTTCAATATCAAATTTTCATTTTTTATACATTTTCAAGGCTTAGATGCAATGATTTTTATTGGTTTTTATATTTTAGGTAAAAAGGCACCGAAGTCAAACACAGCTGATTTTTATTCGTTTTTATATTTTAGGTAAAAAGACACCGAAGTCAATCACAGCTGATATCTTATTCATTATGGACTCTTCCTTCCTCGTGAGCTTTGGAGACTACACACTCGAGAAGACCTTCGTGAAGAACATCGCAAAAGCTTTAAATATAGCTCCTGGTAAATCTAGAGCAGCGGTGATAACCTATGGCGATAGACCCATCCTTGTGGCAAGATTTGGTGATTACAATACACATGAACAGCTTAAGAGCGTTCTCGACAGAGCTCCGTTCTCAGGGGGTGTCCGAAGAATCGACAAAGCACTGGAAGCTGGTGCAACTGTCCTTCAACAGTCAAGACCTGGTGTTCCTAAAATAGTTGTTCTTCTCACATCCGGGCGACAATATCCGGCCAATGGTGCAAAAGCGCTAGATGAAGCTGTTAAACCACTGCAGAACCAGGGCGCAAAGACATATATCATTGCTATTGGAAAAGAACCAGATAGTACAAAACTCAGGACCATCGTCGACACGCCAGACAAAGTAGTAAATATTGATAGCTTTAGAGGACTAAATCCACAAGTTCCTTCCATCGCTAAAAAGATCATTGATGGATTGTGTAAGTTTAATGTAATTGTAAAGTTTTGTGCTCTCCAGCTATCATGATAGCAGCGAGCAAACTTTTGTACTGAATATCAAATGCATATCAGATTTCATCTATTTCCATGATAGGCAACAAACCCATTTGGTGATTTGCATGCAAAGTTTGTAAAACTTTTCTAGAAGGTAATTTTTATTATAATTGGAATTTCTTCTAATAAAACATGGAGAAACAAGTAACGCACTTGCACTCGTGCAAGAGATATACTCGGCTCCATTGTTTAGTTTTTCTATATTTAGGCATCTCCAACGTCGCAACGATGCGAATTCTAAAACAAATATGTACTGTAAATGCAAATTTATCTTTCATATATTAGCCAACATACATTTTTCTTCTTTTTTTTTTTAGCCGAACCTGCGAGAAAAGTTGATCCTCTTGATGCAGACGTCGTGTTCCTGGTGGATTCATCATCTTTGGTCAATCAACAGGATTTCACAAAAGAAAAAGACTTTGTGAAGCAAGTAGCAAGATATCTCAGTGTTACTCCGGGTAAATCTCGTGGTTATGTCATCACTTATGGAGACAGGACCGAGGACGTAGTCCGATTTGAAAGCTACAGAAACGTGCCTGAGTTCGAGAGAGCAGTAGACTCGGCGCGATTTGTAGGTGGTTCAAGGAGAATTGATCGCGTGTTGGATGCTGCAAGGAACGCACTTTCAAACGCTAGGCTAGACGCTCCAAAGATTGTTGTTCTACTCACAGCAGGACGACATACTCCTGCGGCAGATGCTAAAACCCTGGATGCAGCAGCCAAACCCTTGCGAGATCTTGGTGCAAGAACATACGTTGTTGCTATTGGGCGAGGTCCAAGCAAACAAGAACTGCAACCCATTGTTGAGAGGCCAGGAGATATCATTGAAGTTGACAGATTTGAAGGGCTTAAGTCTAATGCATATCCAACAGCTAAACGTATTGTAGATCGATCAAGTAAGTAAGGGATTGCAAAAATATTCGTGAGAAGGAATTTTTTTATTCCCTTTCCTGCTCACTTGCAGAACGTTTAGAGATATTCGTGACGCTTCGTCTGGTTCTTTCCTACGGGGTTTGATTTTCTTTAGGTTTTCCATCTTTTCTTTATACTGTACGACTTCTAGTACATAAGATAACTAGTACATAATAAGCGCGACCCAAACCTATCAGAACAAAGTACTGTGGAAAGCGTGCACTTTTAGAATTTTAGTTTAAAAAAATGTTTTTGGTTTTGGCACATACGGGTTCAGTCGATGTGTATGATGACAATTTACATTAACGCATGAACATTATTCCATTTTTTAAACATTAGCAATGACTATTTTTCAGGTGTTCCAACGTATTTTGATGCAGACATCATCTTTTTGACGGATTCATCAAGCGACGTCCAAAACAATGACTTCAAAACCCAAAAAGACTTTACGAAAACCTTGGCAAAACATTTCAACGTCCAGCCTGGCAAATCTCGAGCAGCTCTTCTCACTTACGGAAGCAACCCATCTCTTCAATTCCGATTTGATGGTTACAAAACCATCTCTGAGTTCGAAATTAGAGTCGATAGAGCTGTTCCAGTAGGTGGGAATCGACGTATAGACAAGGCATTGGAAGCCACCCAACAGTTAATCAAAGTGGCCCGGCCAAAGGTTCCTAAAATCGTAGTACTTTTTGTATCAGGAAGACAAGCTTTTGGTTCGGATGACCTCAGCAAAAGGGTGGCACCTTTGCGTAAAGCGGGTGTTAAAACTTACGTTATTGCTGTCGGTAGCGCACCAGATACGAATGAACTAAGACCATTGGTTAGTACACCTGAAGATTTGTTTATCATCCCTAGTTATAACAGTCTTGCTCCAAAAGGACCAGCAGTAGCCAAACACATTGGAAAAAGTAAGTTAGACTGATCGATTGTTCAGTGCAACTTTTAACAATGCACCACAATACCAAGTTGTGACTATCCCAAGAAGCATTTTAAAAGGCGCCATGACACAAGCAATGTTCCTTACAAATTGTCTCGCAATTCTCCTCTCAATGCAACTGTCGTGCAGCCTCTTATTTCGCCGCAAAATTATTAGTTGCAAATAACTTTGCCTGATGTAACATTCCTGTTTGCGCGATTGCTGTGCATTCTTTTCATAGCGCAACAGAACTGTAAGGCAAGTTGCAAAAAAGCATTCGTAAAACACAGTCTTTGTTGCTAGAATTCGTCATTCCTTCTAGTTACTTTTCTTAGTTATTTTACTAATCTTATGTTCTCTATATTTTTTCGCTTTTCAAGAATCGGATGCTTGCTCACACGTGGCCGACATTGCATTCATCGTGGATTCCTCAGCTAGCATCAGCGGAAGAAACTACAACAAAGTAAAGTTGTTCATCTCAAAATTAGCAAGCAAATTTGAAATCTCGCCTTCAAAATCCCGTGCAGCTGTCGTCCTCTACAGCACTGACGCACGGACAGAAATCAACTTCAACGACTACACAAATATCAATGATTTCTCAAAGGCTGTTCAGAGTCTTCGATATCAAAGAGGAAAGACGAGGATCGACAAAGCATTACAACGTGCCCATTCTGATTTGTTTGGCTCTCGAGGTACTTCACGTCGAGATGTCCAGAGAGTAGCAATTGTCCTAACCGATGGACGCCAAGCTCAAGATCCTGATGCTATTTCCCTGGACAAGGCAGCTAAACCGTTAAGAGAAGAAGGAGTGTATGTCCTTGCTATTGGCGTTGGTTCTGGAGCTGACAGAAACGAGTTGAGGCTGTTGACGGAAAATGATGATGATGTATTTATGACCGATTCCTTTGATGGAATGTTAGGAAAGATGTCAGCTGTATCATTTACGGCTTGTCAAGGTAATCACCATTTGCTTACATCGTAATCTAACCTGCATGCCATGCAAACTTAAAGTTTTGTATGAGAAACAGAAGAAGAGTTAGAGAAAATCTATAAAGTACACATAGGCTTGGGTATTGTTTAACTGTTTCAGCCCCCATCTCATCGCTTCGGGAACTCAGTATATTGAGATAAACTTCGCTCAAAACTCTCATCTGATTTTCAGAATGCATGGGCGTCCTAACGCTCGAATCGAGGGGGATATATGAGAGTAGTATCACAAAACCCCCCTCCCCCAAGCGTCCCATCTTTAACATCATGTGTTACATTTATTCACTGCCTGAACTCAATTTGAAACTGAATTCCAGAACCCCTTAAATCAAAATCAAGTTTTAACCAGTTTTAACCAGTTTTAACCAGGGCGATATTAAAAAGTAGAGAGGTATTCGCTTCTTTAATAATTTCATTGTTATCTGAATGATCCAGGTCCTAGAGAGCCAACAAGTGCAAACCTGGACGTGGTGTTCGTGGTCGATTCTTCCAATCCTGTCACTAACGAGGATTACATCAAAGAGAAAGAATTTGTTAAATCGATGGTGAACACACTCAACTTATCACCTGGAAAGACCAGAGCATCGTTAATTACTTACGGTGAAAACCCCCGGGTGGTCGTGAAGTTTGATGGCTATCGTGATAAACCAGGTTTCAATAGTTTTGTCGATAGAGCTCCCCGTCAGTCCGGTAGAAGGCGAATCGACCGCGCTTTGGACTCCGTTGCAAACATCTTACGAGAATCTCGTCCTGGTGTTCCAAAAGCTGTGGTTCTTTTAACCGCGGGAAGACAGACTCCTGCTCGTGACGCAAAAGCATTAGACATTGCTGCCAAACCTCTTCGCGATCTTGGTGCCAAGACGTATGTCATCGCCATTGGACGTGAACCTAGCAGAGTAGAACTGTTACCAGTTGTAGAGCAACCCGAAGATATTTTTTCGGTAGTCACATATGATGGGCTAGTAACACGTGTCATACCAATAGCAAGAATTGTTTCACATGGAAAAGGTTAGGGTTAAGAGATCAGGAATTTTTGGGGAGCGGGGGGTAGTGGGATTTGGGGGAAGAGTCGTAGATTTGAGAAAGAGTGATTTTTAGGAGAGTTTTAGAAGAAATAAACTTTGAAAAATCAGTTTGCATGTCTGCTTTTGGAAGCTGTTATGTCATAAACTGAAAATTGGTCATAATTTCCCAAACGAGAAGTACGCTTGCCGAACAGTGCAAACTACAGTGGGCATGTTAGTGGTGCTAAAAGCTAAAATAGAAATATTTCAGTATACAGCTATTTCATAAAAGGTTGGTGAAGGTTTTGTTGCCAAGCCCGAAATGCAGTATGGGTGATGTAAATTCAAACAGCGAAAGGTCACTGACGACATTATGGGATTTTTCCAAACTTTGTCAGAAGTTTTTTCCAACTTATTTTCTTCTGCGCTGACATTATTTACCTATGAATATAATACATTTCAAGCTTGGTATGCAACATGCAACAAGCAACAGGCAACAAAACCTTCACCAACTTTTTTTGCAATGGGTGTATCATCTCCGTGCCCATGCAAATCAGAGCGGTGCTTATACTAATGTTCTGTATTCTTTTTCAGCTTCACCAACGCCTGAGAAATTAAACGCCGATATACTTTTCCTTATCGATTCTTCTGCGTCAGTCTCAAACGAGGACTATAGAAAAGAAAAAGACTTCGTCAAATCAATAGCAAAGTTTCTCAATGTTTCTCCCGGCAAGTCCAGAGCAGCGGTAGTCACCTATGGAGAGAGACCCCAACTTGTGTCAAGTTTCACTTCTTATCGTACATTGCCTGAATTTGAGAGTTTGGTGGATAGGTCTCCTCAGATACGAGGGGAACGAAGAATGGATAAAGTACTTGAAGCAGCCCAATCCATCCTTAATACTGCAAGAAAAACAGCTCCGAAAATAACAGTTCTTTTAACGGCGGGAACACAGTATCCTGCTGCCGGTGCCAAATCGTTAAACGAGGCATCTCAACCGCTGCGAGATCTTGGTTCAAAGACTTTTATAATTGCAATAGGCAGTCAACCAAACCAACAGGAATTGCTCCCTGTCGTCGATCAACGACCTGATATATTCTCAGTAATTTCTTTCGATGCTTTAAAAACACAAGATAGATCAATTGCCAGGGAAATGGCGAAAAGACCAGGTAGGTATCGCAAACTCTTTACTCTTTGTATACAGTCACGAGTTTCCATGCTCACCACACATTACTATTACCACATAAGAAACAATAGCATTACAGCTGAAAGAAAACTTACCCCACTGAAGCCGGTGGGAACTCCTTTTTCTTGTTTGAGAAAAAATCCCCAGTCAAAGTCTTTCAATTTGACAGATTATATTGGAGGAAATGCTTGTTTTATTCGTAAAAGAAAGATTTAAATCTTATTTAGTACCAAATATTTTGCATTATTGAAATGGCAGATCCCAAAGTTGCTGCTGACTACACCGCAGATGTCCTCTTCCTCATTGACTCATCATTCGATGTTACCAATGAACAATATACCATGGAAAAGGATTTCGTGAAATCCATATCAGACTCCTTGAACGTCGCTCCACAGAAATCTAGATCTTCTGTAATAACCTATGGCAACCGTGCATCTCTTGTTGCAAAGTATGATTCTTACAGAACCACTCAAGAACTAAAGCGTTTGATTGATGGCGCTCAGGCTGTCGGAGGTGCAAGAAGAATAGATAGAGCTTTGGATGCAGCCTCTACAATGATTTCAGAATCGAGAAAAGATGTTCCCAAAATTGTGGTTCTATTAACCGCAGGACAACATACCCGTGTTGGTGGCTCAAAACAGTTGAGTGTTGCTGCCAAGCCATTGAGAGATAAGGGAGCAAGAATCTTTGTCGTAGCCATTGGTAGAGGTCCGGTAAACAACGAACTTCGTCCGATAGTAAAAGAAGAAAAGGATATCTTAACGTTTCCCTCGTATGAGGTTTTGAAGCCACAAGCTCCAAGTGTTGCAAAAATACTATCAAGGACTACCGTGGGTAAGCAACTATCAACGTGCCTGCAAATACAACTGTACATGTGTTTGTTTGTTTTTTTTGTTTTTGTTTTTTTAATAATATTTAAACAGGTTGCCCAATTCAGCAAAGAAGAAAACGTTATATAACGTGCTGAAGATATCGCTTCAATCTTTCCTAGTGGAAAAGAAACATTTGAAATTAATAATTGTAATAGATTAATAATTAATAATAATTAATAATATTTCTAATATTTCCACTTTCCGTTGCAGTTCAAACAAAACCTAAACCAGTCGACCCGAACTTCAAAGCTGATGTTGTATTCCTGGTTGATTCTTCCATCTATGTCAGACAGCAAAACTTCCAAATCGAAAAAGATTTCGTCAAGTCATTTGGTAAGGCATTGAACGTGGAACCAGGAAAGTCAAGAGCATCTCTTATCACCTACAGTACCAATGCACAAAGGGTGTTTGGTTTTAACGATTACACAAGCACATCACAATTTGAGAGACTAGTGGACAGGACACCTTATCTAGGTCGAAACAGACGAATGGACAAAGCCATTGAAGAAGCTGACAGAGTTATGCAGCAGGCAAGAAGAGATGTACCCAAGGTAGTAGTATTGTTGACAGCAGGAAGAGATGTTCCTGCAGGAAAAACTCTGGAGGAAGCCGTCAGACCTCTTGAAGGACGTGGTGCTAAAATCTTCATTGTGGCTATTGGCGATCAGCCTGACATTGCATCTCTTAATCGTGCTGTAGAGAAACCAGAAGATGTGTTTAGGATACCATCATACAGTCAGCTTCCTACTCGAGTCACTGATACAGCCACCAAAGTTGTAAAACGAGCTGGTAAGTAGAGGTGGTAGATAAGACAAATCACTGTTGTGCTTTGGCATAAAGTTTTTCCACTTCCTGCCAATAAATCTCTCCTAACCCTTTCAAAGATAAGACGATTTATAATGTTTTTTTTACTACAGGAGAGAAAACCACAAAATCAGTCGACCCCAATTTTAAAGCTGATGTTGTATTCCTGGTGGATTCTTCCATCTATGTCAGACAGCAAAACTTCCAAATCGAAAAGGATTTCGTCAAGTCATTTGGTAAGGCATTAAACGTGGAACCAGGAAAGTCAAGAGCATCTCTTATCACCTACAGTACCAATGCACAAAGGGTCTTTGGCTTTAACGATTACACAAGCACATCACAATTTGAGAGACTAGTGGACAGGACACCTTATCTAGGTCGAAACAGACGAATGGACAAAGCCATTGAAGAAGCTGACAGAGTTATACAGCAGGCAAGAAGGGATGTACCCAAGGTAGTAGTATTGTTGACAGCTGGAAGAGATGTTCCTGCAGGAAAAACTTTAGAAGAAGCCGTCAGACCTCTTCAAGGGCGTGGTGCTAAAATCTTCATTGTGGCTATTGGCGACCAACCTGACATTGCATCTCTTAATCGTGCTGTAGAGAAACCAGAAGATGTGTTTAGGATACCATCATACAGTCAGCTTCCTACTCGAGTCACTGATACAGCCACCAAAGTTGTAAAACGAGCTGGTAAGTAGGTGTGGCACATAAGACAAATCACTGTTGTGCTTTTGCATAAGTTTTTTCCACTTCCTGCCAATAACTTTCTTCTAATATCTTAAAAGATAAGACGATTTATAAAGATTTATTTTAATACAGGAGAGAAAACCACAAAATCAGTCGACCCAAGTTTTAAAGCTGATGTTGTATTCCTGGTGGATTCTTCCATCTATGTCAGACAGCAAAACTTCCAAATCGAAAAGGATTTCGTCAAGTCATTTGGTAAGGCATTGAACGTGGAACCAGGAAAGTCAAGAGCATCTCTTATCACCTATAGTACCAATGCACAAAGGGTCTTCGGCTTTAACGATTACACAAGCACATCACAATTTGAGAGACTAGTGGACAGGACACCTTATCTAGGTCGAAACAGAAGAATGGACAAAGCCATTGAAGAAGCTGACAGAGTCATGCAGCAGGCAAGAAGAGATGTACCCAAAGTAGTAGTATTGTTGACAGCTGGAAGAGATGTTCCTGCAGGAAAAACTCTAGAGGAAGCCGTCAGACCTCTTGAAGGACGTGGTGCTAAAATCTTCATTGTGGCTATTGGCGACCAACCTGACATTGCATCTCTTAATCGTGCTGTAGAGAAACCAGAAGATGTGTTTAGGATACCATCATACAGTCAGCTTCCTACTCGAGTCACTGATACAGCCACCAAAGTTGTAAAACGAGCTGGTAAGTAGGTGTGGCACATAAGACAAATCACTGTTGTGCTTTTGCATAAGTTTTTTCCACTTCCTGCCAATAACTTTCTTCTAATATCTTAAAAGATAAGACGATTTATAAAGATTTATTTTACTACAGGAGAGAAAACCACAAAATCAGTTGACCCCAAGTTTAAAGCTGATGTTGTATTCCTGGTGGATTCTTCCATCTATGTCAGACAGCAAAACTTCCAAATCGAAAAGGATTTCGTCAACTCATTTGGTAAGGCATTGAACGTGGAACCAGGAAAGTCAAGAGCATCTCTTATCACCTATAGTACCAATGCACAAAGGGTCTTCGGCTTTAACGATTACACAAGCACATCACAATTTGAGAGACTAGTGGACAGGACACCTTATCTAGGTCGAAACAGACGAATGGACAAAGCCATTGAAGAAGCTGACAGAGTTATGCAGCAGGCAAGAAGAGATGTACCCAAGGTAGTAGTATTGTTGACAGCTGGAAGAGATGTTCCTGCAGGAAAAACTCTGGAGGAAGCCGTCAGACCTCTTGAAGGACGTGGTGCTAAAATCTTCATTGTGGCTATTGGCGACCTGCCTGACATTGCATCTCTTAATCGTGCTGTAGAGAAACCAGAAGATGTGTTTAGGATACCATCATACAGTCAGCTTCCTACTCGAGTCACTGATACAGCCACCAAAGTTGTAAAAAGAGCTGGTAAGTAGTCCTTAGCAGCTTCTTCATTATTTTTTTCCCTAGTAGGAGTAATTAGAGTCAAAAATGTATAAATTTTACTTTCTTTATTTTAGGATCGCCAGTACCGGACGGTTTCTCCACCGATATAGTATTTTTGATGGATTCTTCATTTACTGTCACTGTGGATGATTATCGGAAGGAAAAGGATTTCGTCAAAAGACTAGCAGATATGCTTAATGTAGTTCCTGGGAAATCTAGATCGTCATTGATAACCTACGGCACAAACCCTGTGCGTGTTTTCGGCCTTGGACAGTACCAAACAACTAAAGATTTCAAGGACAGGGTAGATAGAGCACCTACTTTGGGAGGTTTAAGACGAATTGACAGGGCTTTTGCAGAAGCAGCGAACGAACTAAGAAGGTCCCCCGACGGTGGGTCTAAAGTGGTCGTATTACTTACTGCTGGAAGTCAAACACCAGGGGCCCAGGAGCTTGGAAGTGCTTCGAAACCTCTACGAGACCTTGGTGCAGCTGTTTATGCTGTCGCAATTGGCAGCCAGCCAGACAATCAAGAGCTTCTTCCCGCCGTTCAAAAACCTGAAAATATCTTCCGAGTGCCTTCATCGTCTGAACTGCTTAATATCTTATGGGAAATATCAAAGAATATATCCAAGACACCAAGTAAGACTAAGGAAATTGTAAAGACAATTTCATATTTTTATGGCATTACTTGATGTTCGAAAAGCTGACTTTCAAAAGTACATTCAAAAGTTTCAAAAGTATTGAGGTTCCGTGCCGAACTTATCAGCACCGTGTCCTTTTTGGGAACAGCGGTCTCAAGATTTGTTTAACGGGTGTTGTCAGAGTATTGACTTCAGTGCTAAGTGCAGCGAGCAATCACTCCTGCTCATACTAGGATCTTATCTTTTTTTTGTTTGATCATAGGACCTAAACCGCCAACAGATTTTACTGCAGACATAGTCTTCCTCATGGACGCTTCAGTCGACCGCAGAGACTACATCAAGGAAAAGAACTTCGTAAAAGAACTAGCAAGGCAAATGAACCTTGCACCAGGCAAGTCTAGGGCCTCCATTGTAGCATACGGCAGAAGTCCTTATCTTATATCGAGGTTAGGAGGCTACTCATCTTTAGTTGACTTTGAAAGACAAGTAGATTCTTCTAGACGTTTGAGTGGTCCTCGGCGCATAGATTCTGCATTACAAGCTGCACGTCAAGTTCTTAACAAAGCGAGACCGAACCATCCAAAGATAGCTGTGTTAGTAACAGCAGGAAGGCAGGATCCAAATGGACCAAGACTCAATGCTGCTGCAGAGCCTCTTAGAAGGAGTGGGGTGAAAACATTTGTAGTCGCCATTGGTAGCTCACCTGACTCTCGCGAACTTCAACCAGTCGTCGAGAAGCAAGAGGATATATTTAGAATTTCTTCTTTTGACCAGTTATCACCAGAAACCCGTTCTGTGGTTGAGAAAATCATCAACCGTAACAGTAAGTAAAATCAGCGTCAGGTTACGCACAAAATAACACACATAGGTCTCTCCTACTAGTACAAGAATATTGCCGGGTTGGTCATTAGACATACTAAAATGAGGAAGTGAACATTCGACCGAATCTGTAGATCCCTTTCCTTGATCAAATGGAATTTAATATTATTGGTTTTTGCGGGAAAAACCCTTGGCGAAAAAAAAAGCGCGAAGCAGTCCGTCGGTTAGATAGAGTTATCATTTTTATCTGAGAAAAGTCACATATATGTTATATAATGTGTGCTCTTGCTATCGACTGAAGGATTTGTTTCAAACGTTTGTCACCATTTTTCCATTCTTTCATCAGCTGCCACGGTTCCATCCGACTTTGCTGCAGATGTAGTCTTCTTAGTTGACGGTTCTCTGTCTGTCAGCCAAAATCATTTTGACCAAGAAAAAAACTTTGTTAAGTCAATGGCGAAGACTCTCAACCTCTCTCCATCTCAGACAAGAGCTGCGTTTGTAACTTACAGTACACTTCCTAGGACCATCGCACAGCTTCGTGGTTACACAACCCAGCAATTTGACCAAATCGTTGACAGAGCTACGTTACGTGGAGGCACCAGACGAGTCGATCTTGCCATTGATGAAGCAGCAAGAATTCTAAAAACCAATGGACAAAAAACAAAGAAAATAGTAGTTTTGCTTACCGCAGGCCGTCAAACCCCAGGAGACAAGACTTTGAGAACAGCAGCTCAACCACTTCAAGACATCGGGGCAGATCTGTACGTCATGGCTATTGGATCGCTGGTGAACATTGAAGAATTGCTTCCAATTGTCGACAAACCAGGAGATATCTTCCGAATTCCTTCGCATGAAGTATTGTCGGAGCAATTTAAGCCGATATCGTCAGAGATTGCAGAAAGAGCCGGTAAGATATCCTTAATGATAATATTATGATAAAAAGGGCATATTACTCAAGGGAATGATATCAATAAGCCAAAAGGTGTGGCCATACGCAAGCTAGGTTGTCTCTCATGGTTAGTTAACCCCTATATATTAGGGCAGAACAAAGCATTCAGTTATCCTTAAGGTGACTGACTACTTTAGCAAGGAATAATTACAAAATGTTCTTAGAAAGATATTTTACACAGAATTTAACGCTGATTCCAAAAATGAAAAGAAAAATGGGGTGTCCCGAGCTCGTTTTCGAGATAAAGAATTTTGAACATGACCATCTTGACTAGTTTTCGAAATAAAAATGGCGGAAATCAAGCTTTGCACATAAAAATTCATAAGTCAAAAATTAAAGAAGCTCTGAAAGCAATTTTCTCAGGACATCTACTTTAAACATTATTTTTGAAGACTAACTAAAAATATTTGAAGAAAGTTTTAAAATAAGCTAAAAATTCAGCTTCTTGTTAGTTCAATCAACCGAAAATCGTACTCAAACGACAACAACAAAATCACATAAAACGCTTTTTTTATAAGTTCTAATAATTACGTTTTTCTCAAACTTTCTCAAAAGATTGATTTTTACCTGTTGTTTTAGGAAATTCAAAGAACAATATAGAGTCCCGTGCAAAATTCGGGGTTTTTGCACCGTTGAAGTTCAAAACGTGTATGGTCCCTCAATAAAATTTTGAAGGTTGTTATGCGGTTATAAGCGTTTTTTGTGCGCGCGCACATCGTGGGCTCAAATTGAACGGTTCAAAAGTAGTCAGTCACCTTAAAGTACTATCTGCGCTTGCGTATGTCGTTATGCTTATGCTTGCGTCGCTAGTGTGAACCTCTACCTTCAATGTTTTCTCAAAATCAAGCAGCATGGCAGCTATGACCTCACATGCTCTGCAAGAATTCAAACATGTTTCACAACATTTTCAGGAACCAGATCGTTGGTACCAGAAGACTTCTCAGCTGAAGTAGTATTCCTAGTCGATGCTTCAACTACAGTGTCTCCATCGAACTTTGAACTCGAGAAGAAATTCGTTAAAACAGCGTCAAAGAGTCTGCAGGTCTCGCTAGACAAGACCCGCGCAGCTGTTATAACTTACAGCGACAACACAGAAAATGTTGTTGAACTCGGGAAATACCAGACCTTGGCTGAATTTGAGTTCAAAGTCGACAGTGCAAGACTTCTTAGAGGTGTAAGACGAATGGACAAAGCATTGGAAAGCGCTGCAAATACTCTCAAGAAATCTCGCCCAGGCGTTCCGCGGTTGGTTGTATTATTGACCGCTGGACGTCAAATTCCAGGCTCAAATACCCTAGATAGAGCAGTCCAGCCATTAAGAAATCTTGGCGCCCAGACTTTCGTCGTAGCCATTGGCAATCAGCCAGATACTCGAGAACTAGGAAAAGCTGTAGAAAGGCCTGGAGATCTGTTCAGAGTGGCAGGGTACGAGGAACTCCCTGGAGATGCCAACCGCATCGTTATTATTCTTTCTAGAAGAGCAAGTAAGGCACAAAAAAACTAATATATTCACTTCTATACTATCAATTAAATATTATAGCAGATTTTATGAATGTGCGGTTGAAAAAGTCACAGTACTGATGTTCCGTGCCGCCACCATGTGGCGAAGGTACCGTATTCTGTACATTAGATTAAACAAACAGTCAGTAACGTTTCATGCTGTAATTGGTTCGACGGAAGTCATCCATTCCGGGGCATGCCATGACAGTGAGAGCCGGGTACCGTACGTTTCACTGCCATACGGAATCTTCTTTAATCAGCTACTTTTGATTGCCGAATGTTTTAAAAAATGAATCCTTTTGCACGGTTTCTGCTGTCCAGTTTTCTTTTCTCATCCGTTTTTGTGTATTTTTTGTAGGCGTGCCTCAACTAACAGACTTTACTGCAGACATTGTATTCATGATGGACGCTTCTTCGTCCGTCAGCCAAAATGATTACAGAACAGAAAAAGACTTTGTTAAAGCTCTCGCAAAACTGTTAAATGTCGCTCCAGGGAAATCCAGAGCATCACTTGTAAGCTATAGCAACAATCCAAGTGTGATTTTCAGGCTCAACGGATACAGAAACTCGTTGGACTTTGAACAGCAAGTGGACAGGGCACCCTTGCTAGGAGGATCAAGACGGATGGACAAAGCTTTAGAAACCGCGGGAACAATTTTGAACGAAGCCCGAAGAAGTGCACCTAAGATTGCAGTTTTGCTAACAACTGGCAGACAAACGGCCGAGAGAGATACGAAATTACTTGACGAAGCAGTAAAGCCATTGGAATCTATTGGCGCCAAAACGTACGTCATCGCTATTGGCAAGAAGCCAGACATCCGGGAACTTAGTCTGGCGGTGAAGAAAATAGAAGATGTAATCCAAGTTTATTCATTCCGAGATCTTCTTGCCAAAACACAGCCTGTAACACAAAATATGATCAAGGAAACTCGTAAGTACAATAAAAACAGATAAGTCAATAATTTTGCCGCAACATGTAATCTCGTGTCGTATATACTCGCCTCTCACCTCTGGGGTCTCGAGCTCAATTCCTGGACTTGACATCACAATAAGATTGATTCTTTTCCTTGATTCAAGGGGTTTTGCTCCAGGTTCTACGGTTTTCCTCCCTCCGCAAAAGTAAATTGTTTTCATGTGTTTCGTCCAATAATTAACAAAACCTGTCTTTGCTGTTCCTTCCAGAATCTACGATTCCAGAACCACTTGATGCAGACATCGTCTTCTTGGTGGATTCTTCTTCCTTTGTTAGTTTTAGCAATTTCGAAAGAGAAAAATCCTTTGTCAAATCCCTGGCGCATTTCCTTAATGTGAACCCTGGAAAATCAAGAGCATCTGTAGTTTCTTTTAGCTCAAATCCTCAGCTCGTTTTTAGATTCTACGATTACAGATCTCAAAGAGAGTTTAACAGTTCAGTAGATAGGGTGCCGTACTTATCAGGAAGGTCAAGAAGAATCGATAAAGCTCTAGACGAAGCTGTTAAAATCTTCAAAGAAGCTCGACCTGATGCGGCAAAGATTTTAGTTCTCCTAACCTCTGGTGTCCAAACTCCTGAGCAAGGAGCCAAAGACCTTAAAACCGCCTTTGAGCCGTTGCGCAAACAGGGCGTCAAGAATATTGTCATTGCTGTTGGTAGTAATATCAATGGAAAAGAGTTTGAGAAGACCTTGGATAAACCAAAAGATCTTTTGAGGGTGAACTCGTATGTGACTTTGCCAACTCAAGGGAAAGACATCAGTGATAAAATTACTATGAGTAAGTAAATTTATTAAGATAGTGCGAATATTTGATGAATGACAAAATTAAGTGCTTGAACTGCGTTGTCACCATGAATAGGAGATCAAGCTCTGATACTAATGAGAATAGCATAACATGGAACATGGTGGAAGATCATACTCAATGTTAATGGACATAACTTTTTCATACGAGTGTTTCTGCTCAGTGATGAACATACCCGGAAACACAATGCCCGCCATTAAGTCAGATGGTTGTTTTCAACCACATGGATGGAAAGTCTCAGTAGTAATTTTTACGCTACACATACTGTAAGAAGTTATGATGTGAAATGAACCACGTCACCTGTTAGTACGCTTACTCGCACCCTTTTACTGTGCATCAGGAGAATTGTAAAAAAAATATGCTTTCCTCCAATTATTTTTTGATCTTATATTTTCTTTTGGTTGGGTGTTTCTTTACCTGATTTTCTACTTTTACTACCATAGGTTTGATGGAACCACTGGATCTAACATCAGATATTGTGTTTGTCGTGGACTCATCATCTACAGTAAACCGACCAAACTATAAAAAAGAAAGAGACTTTGTCAAATCCTTAGCCAGAGCATTAAACGTTGCAGATGGAAAATCACGAGCAAGTGTCATAACCTACGGAAGGAACACACGAGTGGAAACAAAATTCGACGAATATAGAACGGCGTCTGAGTTTGAACAAATCGTTGAAGATGCGCTCTACATGGGTGGGGCAAGAAGAATGGACCGCGCCTTGGAATCAACAGCTCAATTGTTATCGCTCGCCAGACCTCAGGCAAAAAAGATCGTTATCTTTTTAACTGCTGGTAGACAAGGAGTTGGTGCTAAGTCGTTAGAATCTGCAGTCAGACCGGTACATGACCGTGGTGCTAAGGTTTTCGTGGTCGCGTTTAGAGAAGAACCTGACATCAGAAAATTGACTTCACTCGTTAATCAACCAGAAGATATTTTCAGAGTTTCGTCGTTTGATGGTTTGAAGAAACGAGTTGTGCCTACGAGTAGAGTCATTGCGGCGCGATCGGGTGAGCGAAAACTTAAATTTCATTTAAAAACTCTTTAGTTTAGAAATAGAAAAATGGATTTTTTTGTGTAATTCAAGTGCAAAGATAACCCTTTGAGTAGTCGAATTGACCTTGGGGGGAAATCTATAGCGCAAACTTCATTGAGCACTTTTCGTATGAGTAGGAAGCGTACGATTCTGACTTTCAGCACGTGCACGGTACACTGCATAATAACATTGAAATGGCTTTCCATTGTTTTCGTGCGTCTCATCTTATCATAACATGTTCGTCTATCTACGGTACATCTACAGTACGACTACGAATTTGTTGCATCGTTTTTCACTCATACGAAAACCTCTTTAAGACTACAGATCACACAAAACACCAACAAGGGTCACGTTACAGAGTTCTCAAATAATGTATATCAATATGTTCGCGCGGTGCTGCTTCGCGCTAATCCACTCATTCCAGAGAGGGTGATGAGTTTAATACTCATTTTTAATACATATTTTTCAGGTATAACGAAAGTCTTAGCCAAAACGTCAATGGCCGATATTGTTTTCCTGGGTGACTCATCTTCAGACGTACCAAGATGGCGCTTCGATGAGCAAAAAGAGTTTGTCAAAAAACTCTCTAAAACCTTCAACATTGCACCGGAGGGTTCGCGCGCATCGTTCATCTCGTACGGCAGTGCGCAAATTCTTGTCGGGGGATTCCACAACACGCCATCAGCATTTGACTCTGCTGTGACATCCACATCGTTCGTTGGTGGTGGCAGAAGACTTGATCTAGCCGTCAATGCAGCATTAAAGCTTTTCAAAGAATCACGCCCTGGTGTCTCCAAAGTTCTGGTTCTCATCACAGCAGGAAGAAACAGCCCCGGCTCTGCACCTCTAAATACTTACACTCAAAAGCTTCAAGACCTTGGCGTAAATACTTATGTGGTTACCATAGGAGCGCTTCCTGATGCTGACAGCTTGGTGCCTATTGTAGACAAAAGAAGTGATATCATTCCTGTATCATCCTATGATAGGTTACCTTCTCGGATCAATGATATACAGTTGATCATTCTTCAGAGTTTCAGTAAGTGCTAATGTAGGCTGAAGTAGAAAAAGGAAGTTTTTTTTTTATAAATCTACCAACATAGCGACTTTGACCTCGCAGGAACTGAAAGATCAATGCTAAAATTGAAATGTATCGCGAGTTGATCTTCAGAATAAACTCAAGATCAACCAATCAGAATTGAGGATTCCACATTGTTCCAGCATTTCCAATGTCCTTCAGTGCTCGGAAAATGCTAACCAAAAATAGTTGACCCATAATTCCTTTCGTCAACAAGAAAATTTAATGCGGCTCAGCTGGAATTAACGAAACAAAGCAAAGTGCGCAAGGGATTCTGGTAGTGGTAGTATATGATGAGATAATGCAAACGCTCTATTCTTGTGTATCTCTTTTTGATATTTTTATTTTGCTTTTTTAGGACCCGTCAAACCGTTGGATCTCTCGGCAGACGTCATCTTTATGATTGATACGTCCAGCGATGTCACCTCAGGAACCATCAAACTGCAGAAGGACTTTGTAAAGACGCTGTCAAAGCAGTTTAACATTGGTCCAGGAAAAGCAAGAGTTGCTTTGATAGTTTATGGTAGCAGAGGAGAAGCCTTTGTCAAGGTAAACGCGACGCGTTAATCGGTTAATTCGACCAACATACATTGTAAATCTAGCGTGATTCATCTTCTGCTTCGAAGCTAAATAGGTGGACCGCCTTTCCTGTTCCCGTTTCTCGCTTGCAAATTCTTTCCCACTTTTTTAAGTAAGATATCACATACTGAATATCACATATTTTCTAAGCATCTTAGAGACTACCAAAAATAAAAGATATTTTTTAATTTCCACAGCTCGATAGCGCCAGCACTCCTTCAGACTTTGCGTCCCTCGTGGATCGCGCACCAATTATCGGAGGTCGAAGGCGCATGGATAAAGCGTTGGATACCGCATCCCTAATACTGACAGGCGCACGTCCTAGAGTTCCCAAAATCACGTTCCTGTTGACAGCAGGAGCACAGGCTCCAGGAACGCCTGACAAATATTTGAGCACGGCAGCGAGATTATTACGAGACATGGACGCAAGGACGTATGTGATATCTATTGGTAACCAAGTAATAGAGCGAGAGATCAGCAGCATTCCAGAGAAACCGAGGGATATCATAAGGGTTTTGTCAGGCAGTGAACTTCCATCAAGTGTAGTTTCTGTGTTTAATGTAATTGTTCAGGATTATGGTGAGTATTAAGTCAAGCATCGTGGTCATTTCATCTTAACAATTCTTTTCTTCTATTTATTCTTAACGCTTCTTAGCAAATCTTCTAGTACTCGAATGCTATTGTTGTGTTTTACTGTTCGTGGTGCTTATGCAGTTATTGTGATTGTTTTTTTGATGCTATTTCTATTCTATTGATGGTAGTGGTATTGGTGTTGGTGCTGTCAATGGTGTGGGTGCTATTGTAGTTGATGGTGATGGTGATGTTTCATTTACTTCTGTTAGTGATATTATTTTCAATTTTGGAGGAAGCTTTCATGTTATTCAGCAATGTTTTTCACCTTATTTCTTAAATCTTCTTATCATGTATGAAACGTTCACTTTATTTTCGCATCTTTCATTTTTCAGGAAAAGTAGGTCCAGTAGGGCACGTGTACGATGTTGTTTTTGTGATCGACTCGTCTTCTACCGTCGCGTCACAGGACTTTGAAAGACAAAAGCAGTTCGTCAAATCCTTTGCCCGTCAGTTCGGTATATCACGTGACAGATCACGTGGGGCTCTAGTAACATACGGCAGATATGCAAATCTCGACGTCCGCTTTGACGGCTACGAAAATCTGGACGACTTCGACGCAGCTGTTGACCGAGCTGAGAGTGTTGGAGGAGAACGAAGGATGGGCCGAGCATTAGATATGGCATCGAGAGTCTTACACGAAGCGCGACCAAAAGCTTACAAAGTAGCAATACTTTTCACGGCAGGAAGACAGAGCCAGAGCGCTGGATCTTGGTTTATGGAATCAGCTTCTCGTTCGCTGAAAAATATTGGCGCGAAGACGTATGTCGTTGCTATTGGTAACCAACCAGACTCCAGAGAGCTTAGACCGCTTGTCGATCGAGATAGTGACATCTTGCCAGTTGTTTCGTTGGCTAACATCGACGACCTGACGGGCAGAACAGTTACCTTGGTAACAGATGGAACAGGTGATTCACTCAATTCGTTATTTTCTCATACCTTATTCCTTAGAGTAGATTGCACACCACTGTGACACGGCACCGCAAACTCAGTTCACCGTCACAATATGAATCGACAACCTTTTAGCTAACACAGCGTGAGATTACTGTCCATCAGTGGTCACTATCAAGACACGAACATCTATCCGTGCGATGAGTTTTCGAAATCCTACAAAAAGTCTGCTAGTAGTAGTTGGAGTACTTTTGACGTCTTTACTTGTATTTTGCCACAGGTCTATTGAAGCCCTCAAAGGTCACCGCAGATATCGTGTTCCTGACCGACTCATCATCAGGAGTCACCACCCAACACTTCACTTTAGAAAAGGAATTCGTCAAGAATCTCGCACGAACCATGGCAATCACCCCCGGTAAATCACGTGGAGCACTTATCACTTATGGTTCGTTCCCTAGAACTGTGTTTGGATTCGATGGATATAAAACGGTTCAAGACTTTGACAGGAATGTAGACAATGCGCCTTACATTGGAGGATCCAGGCGGATCGATACCGCTCTTAATGCGGCTAAAACTCTTCTTGATAGAGGAAACCCACAAGCCGTTAAGGTAAAGTAAAATATATTGCGAAATAAATAGCTCTCTAATCTCTCTCATGTTCTTTCATTCTTTCTTGGACTCAGCTCTTCCGGTTTCTCCAATATAGACTTTGTCACACTCGCTGCAAGGGATCTTGTAAACTACACCGTCTTGTCTGCCGGAAGGGACTGCGGGGTCTTTAGGGTGCACAAAGGCTAGGTGCACCAAGGCTACGTAGTGTTGTTTCTGATTTGAAGACCGCGCGTATGTCGACACCCTAAACTCTACACTGTCTCCCAATATCCCACCCACTCTTTTGCCGTTTAGAAATACGGTTACGTTTACCTGAATATATTGACATCCCTACAGATAGTCGTACTCCTGACGTCAGATACCCAAATGACGGATGACACCAGAAGACGTATTAATGAAGTAACAAAAGGTCTACGGTCATCCGGTGTGTTGACGTATGTTGTTGCGATTGGTAGCCGGCCAAACGTCAAGGACTTGGGCACAATCGTGGACAGACCCGATGACGTAATGACAATCAAAACATTCACTGATTTACGACCATACGTGGACAGTGCCGTTCGACAGATCATGAATGGTAAGTTATTTCTTGAGAACGGTTGGCAAGGTTTTTGGGGGGAGGGGAGGGAGATTTCGTGTCTAAGACCCAGTTCAGACGTCGAAATCTTGCCGCGTCGAATCTATTTGCCTTTGATGTAACTATAGAGTGCTGTTTTTCCTAAAACTAGAAGAGGTATAAATTAATAATGACTGTTGTTTCCAAATGAAGGTGTGACTTCACGACTTGACTTCAAAGCTGACATAATTTTCATGATGGATGGTTCCAATGAAGTAGGCAGCGCAACTTTCGCGCGAGAAAAAGAACTGGTGAAGACCTTGGCTCGCTACTTTAACGTCAAACCAGGAGGTTCCCGCGCAGGAGTTTTGGTGTATGGTTCTTCGTCTACCGAAGTCCTCAGACTTGGAGCAGATCAATCGTTATCTACCTTTGATTTTGCTGTTGATAGAGCACGATTAGTTGGTGGGGCTCGTAGAATCGATCGAGTTCTTGAATCCGCCGGTCGGCTTTTCTTTACCGCTCGTAAGGGTGTTCCCAAAATTGCCGTACTCTTAACAACTGGAAGACAAGCGGAGGAGCCTGGAGCCAAACCATTGGAGGTTGCTAGGCAACCACTGACAGATCTTAATGCACGACTTTATGTAATCGGGATTGGTCAAAGAGCTGATGTTCGTCAGATGAATAAGATCGCTTCGTCGCCAAATGATGTGTTTGTATTACGATTACCAAGTGATCTGTTGTCAAAGGTGTCGACTATAACCCAGCACACAAAGAGGACAGCCAACCAAGGTATGTAATTTTTGATAATCGGCGTTTTCCAACGAAGTTATAAAGAATGACTGATAACGAGCATGCACGCGTCTCGCATGTAATAAACAGCTCAATTTGCAGCTCAATTTGGAGGACAAAACAATAGGTTTTCAATTCTCAGAAGATTGAAATTCTTTTGTTTTGTGCTCCAAATTGAACTGTTTTGACGTCACGTGAAAGGGGTCTCTTGCCTTTTTGCGCCATGACGTCATTATCATTAGCACTACCAAAATGCTTTGCGTATTTCCTTTCTTATTTATTCTTTTGTTTCCTTTATGAGAATATAGGACGGTTTAAAACACGCGTGAAAAACGTCTGCGCATGCTGTAAGTTCGTATGCAAATTCAGTCAAAAGCGTCTTCGTGCTATTGTAAAAATATGCAAAATTTACTTTCACACTTGGCTGAAAAATAGTCTTTACAAAAGCACGCATGCGCAAACGTTTTTCTCTAGTGTCACGGGTGATTACATAACAAAAGAAAACGTGCAAGGGATTCTAGTAGTTATGCTAAAATGCTAAACTATCTTTTTTTGCCAACATTGAAACCTAGTTGCGTTCCGTATAAAAGCTGTTCGATTCACCGTGATACTTGACCTTAAGATCGTATCTGCGCTAAATCAACTATTCGCTCGGTTTTCTTCAGGTAAAGTTCGTCTTCCACTCCCTCCCACTGATGCCATCTTCCTCATCGACTCGTCCGACGAAGTGACAACTGATGTATACGAGAGACAGAAAGATATCATTAAATCCATCACACGATCATTTGACATAGGATTGGCCAAGACCAGGGTAGCAGTGATTGCCTATAGTGACCGTGGAAGGAATGTGATAGAGTTTGATACATACGGAAACATACTAGACCTTCATAGGGGGATAGATACCATCCCTTACCTCGGTGGAAGGAGAAGACTCGACGTGGCTGTCACACAGGCTAACGCTTTGTTATCTGAAACGCGACCAAAGGTAAATCATAGCCAAAAGAAAGAGAGTATATGCTGGCGCGGTGATAGTTCCGGGGGGTTGGGGAATACATTCATTCAGTATCTTGTCTCCCCCCCCCCCCCCCTTGACTTCAGGTCCAATATATTTAACAATGTGTTTCTGCAGTTGGATATCTGGGTCTCAATATCTCAATGAATGTGAGAAACTCACAGGACGGACTTCCTGTACCGTGACCGTGCGATTATTTTGACTTGATGAAAACTCGTGCACTGTAAATGATTCAGAGGATGAGTTCGATCCCATACCTTGACAGTGTAGTGTGTCGTTTTACAGTCCCAATTTACATTATGTGTTGTCGTGCCATACCAACGTAAAGAATCATGTAAAAGCATGAGCATGCGCCATTCATTTTTTTAATCTGATCGGTTAAAATAATGTTTTATCATAATGTTACAGGCCAATAAAGTCGTCTTCCTTCTCACCACTGGTCGCCACAGACAAGAGTTTGGATCGACTCCCCTGCGCGCCGCTGCTCTACCTCTACACAACAAGGCTCAGGTGTTCGTCATTGGCATAGGTTCTCGGCCAAACTTCCAAGAACTTCAACAACTAGCAAGTAGAGATGGAAATGTTTACATGATTCCTTCTTCAGGGAAAATGTTTCCTCAGATTGAGGTTATTCAGATACAAGTGGCTTCAGGAATAGGTAAGTAAAAAGCATTAAACTCGATCATCCTTTATGAATATTTCGTTTTGTTTAGCTTAGATGTTTGTTTAGTTCTTTCTCTCTCACATGCACTACACAACAATTCAAGACTTGAGGCACATTTGTAAATTCTTGTTTCTTGGAGCGCAAATCTCAAAGGTAGGAATACGTAAACCATGTTTTTTTCTAATAAGATACTGATATGTTGATTTCACTATTGCCTTATTAGAAAGTCCAAAACAGATGTCAGATCAGAAAATCGATCTCTTATTCGTGGTTGATTCCTCGGATAGCGTTGGAAGAACCAATTTCCTCAAGTCTAAAGAATTTGTCAAAGCATTTGTCAGAGCTTTTCAAGTTTCCCCTGATAAGACACACGTGGCTTTCATCAGATTTGGAAACACCGCGGAGCTCAGCATCCGGTTTGGCGAGTACGCAAACATTAGGGACTTTAACCGGGCAGTTGATAATGTTGGTTTCGTTGGAGGAATAAAGAGACTAGATAAAGCTCTTGTGCTTGCTGCGCGCGTTTTACCGAAGGCGCGTCCAAGTTCAAAGAAAATCGCTATCATCATATCTGACGGGAAGCAGACTCAAGGACCTGGAGTTGAACCACTGGATTTTGCAGCGCAACCATTACACGGGATAGGCGCCAAGGTCTACGTTATTGGAACAGGACAACAAGTCGACATACCAAAACTGCAAAAGATCACTCAAAAACCAGGAGATCTGTTCGTTAGCAGGTCATACGATGACTTGTTACAACAGATACTTTATTTGATGAGGCATATGACGAAAGGTAAGACTGTTGCATTAGTTGGTTATCTGTTTGGGCCTCTTTTTACTTGTGGACCAAGGGTATGAGGGGTGTCGTTGTCGTCCAAACTCAGCCGGGACGTTCAATAGGTAACAAGACAAATATGTAGATATACAGTGCAGTATTCTTGACCTAAACCTCTTTATAGTAAACTGTTAGTTGTTTAGATGCGCTTTGGTTGTTCTGTCTTTTTCAGGCCCAGCAACAAGTCCACCAGGATACATTGCAGATGTCATGTTCTTAGTTGACTCATCAGATTCTCTCACCAACCAAGAGTTTCAGTACCAAAAAGATTTCCTTAGAGAAATATCCAGGCGTCTTCGCGTGTCTCCCGTTGCCACGCGCGCTGGATTCATAACGTATAACGACAACGCTCTACTCCGTATGAATTTTAATTCCTACAACACAACAGCCGAGTTTTATTACCAGTTATCGCAGATACGAAAGGAAGGCGGTGGTAGGAGACTTGATAAGGCGATAGAGTTAGCTGGACAGACGTTCGCTGGAGTGCGTCGAAACGCGGCAAAACTATTGATCATCTTTGCTAAAGGCAGAAGAATAACAGATCCAGACTCCAAACCACTTTCTGAGGTTATGATACCCCTGAAAAACCAAGGTGTAGTGACTAACGTCCTTGCTATCGGGCCTGGAGTTGATGTTGTACAACTGACTAGTATTGCGCTGAGACCTGAGAATATTCTTATTGTGGATAGCTATGGCGCGCTGAGGAACCAAGTCCAGAGGATATGGAAACATATTGGTAAGTACAATCACAATTTGTATATATCTTTGCGAATTACTATCTCTGGCTGCTTGAAGGACGGTCGGAGTGACTGACTCTGTTTCAATTGACTAACTTATCAACTGACTGACCTGATTGACCGACTGACTGACTGACTGACTGACCGACCTACCTACCTACGGATCGACTGACTCACTCGCTCAAACACTGACTCTCCCTGAAGATTGACTGACTGACTAATTGAGTTATTCCCCTGACCGACTAACCTCACTGTTTAATGTGGCTAGTCAAGATTTCTCAATATAATTTTCTTTCTCCTGCACAGTGGGTACAACTGTAGTCAGTTGCAACAAAACACTCGACGTCGGTATCGTAATGGATTCCTCTGGAAGCCTGGGGCCGACCCACTACTCCAAGGAACGAGACTTTATTAAGTCCATCATCCGGGTACTGATCACAGCTTCTCCGCGCAGTCGCGTTGGCATCATACCTTTCAGTGACTATGCTGAAGTTGCGATTAATTTTGAAGACTTTGAGTCTATGTCCACTTCTGCTCTTGATGCCAGTATTGATGGGCTTCCGTACGAACAAGGAAGGACTCGAATAGACAGAGCACTTGATACGGCTAATAGGGGACTATTCACTACTAAACGATACGGAGTACCACAGGTAAGAGGGAAAAGTGTAGATTTTTGTGTAATTTTAGTACTAGTTCCAAAACCTTCAAAACAACTACCTCTGGACTGATCAAAGTCAGGGAACAGCTAACTCACAGATCGAATTGGAATTTAGTTTGTAAGGTTTTGCGGAAGGATGGAAACCGGAGAACCCGGAGAAAAACTCTCGAATGAACCATGAGAAATCATGAGAAAGAGCTAACAAACGCTACTCACATGTCGAGTCAAGGAAGCGAACCCGAGGTCCCAGAGGTCAGAAGCGAGTGGCACCCTTGATTCCATGAACAACTTTAGAAAGATTTTTCCGTGCTCCATTCAGTAATGTAACACGTAGAAATTCGCCAAAGCACGAAAGAAGTTCGAAGAGAAGCACAAACCTTACATATCCGAATATCCAAATTAATAAAATGATTTGCGGATGAAGCCTCGTGAGCGATTCCTTTTTCTTTGTGTTTCTCAACTAAACACATATTACGCTTCCTTTATTTTTCAGATACTCATTCTGATTACAGACGGACGTCAATCTATAGATCCCGGATATACCCCTGTAAATCAGGCAATGATTCCCCTCAGAAACAAAGGCATTAAGACTCTGACTGTTGGTATTGGTAAATACGTCGACCTGGAAGAACTCAAGCTTATTACCGCTGACAATATGAATATATTTATTGTGGGCGCGTTTGATGAATTAGAGGGGATTGTGAGAGGACTTGTTACTAGATCTTGTTCTGTGTAAGGTGAGTTGGATTCTCTGTTCTCGTTTGCAAGTCATGATCACTAGATAATAGTTAGGCTAAAAAAAAGAAATTTCGAAGAGGATTCTGTAACAGAGAATTCTTTAGATATTAAGTCTGTTTGACTTTGGGAAGAGATATTAAAATAGATTTAATCTTAATGTTGTTTTATCATATACCAGAAAACTGAGCCTCTTTAAAATGGACCATCCATATGGCGGCCATCTTGTCAAGTAACCAAGCCTCTTAGCCTAATACAACTTTTTTTTCTTTCAGATGAAATCTGAATATATTCAAATAAATATACTGGGAAGCCTTACATAATCTTTCAAATATCATGGCAAGAAGGATGATTTGTGAGACGCTGGCAGTGTCAAGCTCAATTTGGGACATCTCACCTTTCAAGGTTGCACTTGTGCAATACGTGCATTAACGACTGGTCAAAATTTAAGTCTCTAAACTCAATATGTAAGGGCTGTATAAGATTTATATCCAATATGAGTCAGACGTAGCCTGCATACATCCCTACTTAACCACAGTTATGTTCGGATGTAAGCCGGCTAAGTTAGACCTAACCAGGCTCAGTATTGGGATTCTTTAGTTATGTTTCTACAAACCATTTATAGCTAGAAAAGCATGCTTCACACTACAGTAGACAGATGTCTCGCTAACCATTTTATCCTATTTTCGGTTGTCTCGTTCGCATGGAAATACAATAGACAGTTAAACAAATACTACTTGATCGAGTAAAGGGAAATTACCTTCTATCTAATCGATACGCTAAAGTGGATTCTTAATTTCTCAATAAAAAATTATATTCATGATATCATTCGTAACTGCTCAGCGGGAAGGAAGGGTGGAAGAGACCATGAAGGATAAGTTCTTCATGGTCTCTTGATGTTTGTAAATAGGACGAAGTTTGGACCAAATATCTTAAGGTAACCTTAAGTTATAACTGTTGCATTCAAAATTCACCACAGATGTCCTATGTAACCACAAATGTCCTATGTAACCACAGATGTCCTATATGTGAGGTATAGACCCCTTGCATGTGACGTCAGCAGCTCAATTTGGAGGACAAAACAAAACAAAAATAATAGCCTGAGAATTGGAAACTATTGTTTTGGCCTCCAAATTGAGCTGCATTCCGAAGTGTTGTAAGGGGTTATAAGCTGTATCCTGTTGGGAACTGCACTCTAGGGACTCACTACATGTCTTATCACTTGTACAAACAACATCTGCCCTCACGCCCGTTCGCCTATTTTACTTTACTTCTATTATGGTTACCGTGTTAATCAAAAATTGTGTAAAAAAATTGTTAAATTTAGTATAGCCTGTCATACTTTACACGAAGTTAATCTCGATAAAAGCCGGCTGTCGTATGTGCGATACAAGATTTCAAAACTTTGCGAACTCAGCAACATCCTGTTGCCGAGCTGCACTTAGAGACTCGTAACTGTGACAGCCATCACATCATCAAGATACGGTACAGACAACATCCGTCCTCACGCCTCTAGTATGTTTTTCTTTTCCAAACACAAGGAATTACTAGCATCAAGTTACTCAAACAGACGGCACAGCGTTTAAAACAGCCGCTATTTCACTTCTAGAAACTCCTACTGACTTTGAGGAACATTTTGCAGTTTAATGAAGAACCATGCAATACTTTCGTCTCCAATTCTTGTCGATTTGCTTTACTTTTCTTTTTATGGCTGCAGATGTTTCGCTTGTTTCAGGCACGAATATAGATGGTGAAGGTAAGAATCTAGAATACCTAAGTTATGCTTTTATTTGAATTTCCTTTAAATTTCATAATAATGAAATACCCTGAAACAACCTCTGGACTTGTCAAAGTCAGGGCAGCTCACAGATGATACTCCAGGACCCGTCTGTTGTGTGCTCCATGGTAAATATGCTATAACAATGAATACACTTATGGATACCATTTATAGTTCGCTGTGCAACTAGGAAAACATTTAGTATATATTCCTACAGTAATTGACAGCTTCAACAGTTCTCAATGTCCTGTTAAGGCCCGTTTACACTGGCAATTTTTGCGGCGATTTTTGAAAATAAGATATATATTTTGTCCAGGTAATCTTGGTGTCCCTAATAAAACTTTAAAAATCCTTTACCATTCTTGACTATGACAATTGCCGCAACAATCGCAACAAAAATCGCAGCAAAATTCGCCAAGGTAAACGGGCTTTTTATAGGCATTGTACACGATTAGTAGCCGCATATCTCATGGTCATTCCCTTATCAAATCATCAACAGTGGAACCTTTATAAGCTAAACTAAAATCACTAAAGGATCAAAGGAGGTTCTCTATTCCATCCCCTCTCCCCCAAGAAGCAATTATCCATTACTATTTTGATTTATAAACTCAAAGCTGAAAGCTTGTCAGTCTGAGGATTTTATCAATTTATTAAGGAAATATTATTTTGGCTTTAAATTGGACGTATGTCTAAAGACGTGACCTTAAACCAGAAGGAGGTTTCCGTATAAATAGCCACAGTAGCTCACTCTTCCTATGGAAGCCAAATGTTTTCAAATTTTATCTAGATCTCGCCTTGCAACTTTCTTTTGCCCCTAAGATGCCATGCAGGTAGGGACATAGAGAATCTGGAAAGAGGGCACTCGAGGAGTGGGAACTTCAAGTTTACTTAGGCCTTCCCCCAGACGCCTTTCACCTCCCCTCCCCAATCTTGGGTTGACATTAATGCTGATAAACGATAACAGTCTTATAAAACATACAACATCTTTGTATTTTTGTTTCAGGGCCAAAAGAATGTTTCTTACCCATCAATCTTGCACTTCTAGTCGACATGTCGTATTTCAAGACAAGCTTCGACCTCAAAGCCTTTAGTTCTGTTAAAAACTTCATAAAACACGTGAACTCGCTTCTTGGTGTGTATAATACACATGTGACAGTGGTCACTTATGATGACGTCACTGCTACGTTACTAGCAATACGTGACGATGTTAATTATGACGTCAAACAGTTCGATGTTGCTATCAACAATTTGCAATATCCTTTTAATTTTCACGAGCTGGTAAGCATACGTAATTCACTTAACACTAACCTCTTTAGCTTGGGCATAATGTTTTCCCATTTCAGACCGACCACGTGTCATTCCCTAGAGTATCATTTCTTTGTTTAACGATTGTGCATAAGAAGACACATGAACGATGAATACGACTCAAGCAAAAAAAATCCTATTCTCAAGAGAATGACACATGCTAAAAGGGTCTAATATTATCTAATAAAACCTACCCATCTCTACAATCAGCAGCAGAAAAATGATTTGTCATCAAGGCTCGACTACGCTCTACATCTCGCTTCTTCAAGATTATTCAACAGACTTCCAGGAATCCCAAAAGTTCTCATGATATTGGCGACTGTGACACAAGCACAAAGTCAACACTTGACGTCTTTGCTAAAATCCCTGGAAAACAAGTCTGTGTATACATTAGTGATAAGGGGGCCAGACGCTGATGCCCAGCAACTGAGAGCATTTGTCAAAAACGATCAAGATGTGGTTGAAATCGAGAAACTAGAGAACCTGCCATTGTCTACTTATAACATCACAAGGCAGATTTGCCTAAATTCAGGTAAATAACTTGTCACCAAAATCTGAATCATTTCTCCATTTATTCTCTTTTTCCCACATTTTTGGTTCACATTCTTTTTCTATTACATCCACAGCTCCAGAGAAATGCATCCACAGAACAGACGTCCTCTTCTTGATCCAAACAAGTGAACATTTCCAAAGCCCAAATGGCAAGCATCTTATAAACTTTGTTACTTCAATGACACACGCTCTAAATGTGGGTACTTATGGTTCTCGTGCTGCTGTCATACTAGTAAGAGAAACCTCAGAGATTCTAATAGGTTTTAATGAAACTTCGACGCTCCAAGACTTTGTGTCCGCTGTTCAGCAAAAGCTACAGCATCATAAAACACTCTATAATCGGTATGCAATCAATGGAATCGAGAAGGCTGTGGCATTAGCTAACCAACTATTTGTTGATCATCGTGCAAGACATGACTTCCCCAGGGTTGTATTATATATCACAGATCAACGGCACTCCAACTATTTTTATCGCCAAACGTTCTATCAAGCAATCGAAGCGCTGCAGCACACGAAGGCTAAAGTATTTACTGTTGCTGTTGGTGGATCGAGAAGACTAGAGAACTTAGATTTACCATTGAGTCAACGTATAATTACGTGTGATTGGTTCCCTGACTTACTGATGCACACTAAGGACTTGATGAAGAAGATCTGCACAAGTTTGGGTACGAAATAACTGAGTTTAACGCGCGCTTTGCTTCGCGTCGTGGTTTCCTACGCTTCTCTCGTGTTACGAGCCACATTCGTTCTGAAACTTGCAACGCAACAATGTTTTGCGACAAGTTGCACGATTTTATTGCTCGTATTTCCGCGTCTTTACTAGCATGTACTCATTGCCAAATGGCGCTGAGAAATTAAAGTTACATTAATTCAATTGATTTCAATCAAAGTTTGTGATTCGAATCTCTTTACATATGTTTTGCTTGTTCACTTAAGATTTCGACGCTAATTGAGCAATGGCTTTAACCTAGTTTGAGATATTAAACATCTTCTGTGCAGTCATCAGTACATCAGTAAGTTTTTCTTTGCCGTCACTTATTTAGTGTTTTTTCTTATTTTGTAGCTCCATATCAATGTACCAAACCAGTTGACATCGTCTTCATCGTCCAAACACCGTCCTCATCACGGATGTTCCTGATGATGAAGCAGTTTATGAAAGACCTGACGGCTTCATTCCTGGTTTCCGATGATAATGCTAAGTTTGGAGTCATAACGTACGGCAAGTTGGCCTATTTTCGCGTCAAACCAAACCAAATCCATTCAAATGATGATTTTATCAAAGCTATAGAGAAGTAAGTTACATAAGTTAGGATGATAGAATATTGTAAACTGCCAATATTGTTTACTCTATGTTACTGTAATCATAATACAATGATTTTATCAAAGCTATAGAGAAGTAAGTTACATAAGTTAGGATGATAGAATATTGTAAACTGCCAATACTGTTTACTCTATGTTACTGTAATCATAATACAATGATTTTATCAAAGCTATAGAGAAGTAAGTTACATAAGTTAGGATGATAGAATATTGTAAACTGCCATGTTACTTCTATGTTACTGTAATCATAATAAGCTACTTTTTGTTTGTTTGTTGTTGTTTTTGTTTTTGTTTTCCTTTTTCACAGCTTCTTCTATTACTTTCTTTTCATTTTGTTTTCTCATTTTCACAATTCATGTTTGTTTGTTCGTTCCGTCGCTCGCTTGTTCATTGTTTGTTCGTTCCGTCGTTCGCTTGTTCATTGGTTGGTTGTTTCACTTTGTCTGTTTGTTTGTTTGTTTGTCTGTCTGTCTGTCTGTCTGTCTGTCTGTCTGTTTGTTTGTTTGTTTGTCTGTTTGTCTGTTTGTCTGTTTGTCTGTTTGTCTGTTTGTCTGTTTGTCTGTTTGTCTGTTTGTCTGTTTGTCTGTTTGTCTGTTTGTCTGTTTGTCTGTTTGTCTGTTTGTCTGTTTGTCTGTTTGTCTGTTTGTCTGTTTGTCTGTTTGTCTGTTTGTCTGTTTGTCTGTTTGTCTGTTTGTCTGTTTGTCTGTTTGTCTGTTTGTCTGTTTGTCTGTTTGTCTGTTTGTCTGTTTGTCTGTTTGTCTGTTTGTCTGTTTGTCTGTTTGTCTGTTTGTCTGTTTGTCTGTTTGTCTGTTTGTCTGTTTGTCTGTTTGTCTGTTTGTCTGTTTGTCTGTTTGTCTGTTTGTCTGTTTGTCTGTTTGTCTGTTTGTCTGTTTGTCTGTTTGTCTGTTTGTCTGTTTGTCTGTTTGTCTGTTTGTCTGTTTGTCTGTTTGTCTGTTTGTCTGTTTGTCTGTTTGTCTGTTTGTCTGTTTGTCTGTTTGTCTGTTTGTCTGTTTGTCTGTTTGTCTGTTTGTCTGTTTGTCTGTTTGTCTGTTTGTCTGTTTGTCTGTTTGTCTGTTTGTCTGTTTGTCTGTTTGTCTGTTTGTCTGTTTGTCTGTTTGTCTGTTTGTCTGTTTGTTTGTTTGTTTGTTTGTCTGTTTGTTTGTTTGTTTGTTTGTTTGTTTGTTTGTTTGTTTGTTTGTTTATTTTAAATGCGTGAATTTCTCAATCATGATATTTCAAACTTTTTTTTTCCCCCGCTTTTTTAGTTTGCCATTTGAGAAAACAGCGGGAAAGATTGACACAGCGTCAGCAATTCATATGGCAAATACAGAAATGTTTTCGTCTCATTCTGGCATAAGACCAGGAGTAACAAAGATTGCAGTATTACTCACATCCAAAGGGATCACATCTTCCTTACCAAAGACAAGGCTCTTCAAGTTATTCATTGCAACCTTCGGTAAGCAAAATACCTCTGCGAGACTGCACACAGCCAGAGAAGACAAGAACGATTCTATTTTTGTCGAATCCTTTGATCAAATACATCGACACTCGCAGAAACTTGGAAAAATATTGTGTAACGTCTCAGGTACGTCTTATATTTTTCAATTGAGTTATCTGTAATAGCCAGTTATCGACGAGTTCTGATTGGATAAACAATACGGAACAACAAAAAGCGCCTCAGCATTACGGCTTAACGTACCGTGTACGTGCTGTAAGTCAACAAGGAAGTATCCAGTGTTTTTGTTTTGTTTTTGCTTTTGTTTTGATTCATATCTCTTGTTGCCTTGCCTTACCTTGCATGTGTTTTAACGGAGTGGAGAGATGTTTCCACTCGTGTTAGAACTGCACTATCTTACAATTTTCCTAAAATTCTAATTTAGGTTTTCCTGTAAGCCAAGCACCAGTTGATCTGGTATTTATCGTCGACTCCTCTGGCAGTGTTGGTGAAGAGAACTTCAAAATACAGAAAAACTTTCTGAAATCTTTTCTGAAGACACAGCCTATTGGTCAACATCTAACTCGTATTGGAGTCGTAATTTACAGCCACACAGCTACTGGAGCAATAAAGCTGTTCTCCCACTACCAAATCGATGATTTGTCGGAGGCGATCGATAGCCTAGCGTTTTATGGAAAAACGACAAGAATCAACGAGGCGTTGAGGGTGACTGAGCAGATGTTGAGTGAAGGAGGAGACCGAAGACCAGATATACCTGCAATAGCTGTTCTCATCACAGATGGTCTGAAACTATCTGCGTCAGGGCGTTCACAACTCAAGGTATTTAATAATACCAATAATAACTAATAATATCTCTTTACATAGGTAGTAAGAACGTTCTGTAAATAAACGGGAATAGCATAGAAGGAATCTTCTTTTCCCTCCCCTCCCCTCCCCTCCAAAAAACACACATGCACATATCGGTAACAGTTAAACTACCGATGGGTACGCAGGCACCCCAGTACCCAGCGTACGACTACCTGTAATTGCTGTTAAGGTATTGCTAATCGTTTCATATTTTCTGGATCTTTTCAGCTTGGGCTAATCTTCTCATTTTAGACAACGTGTCATTCCCTTGACTATCGTAACTTTGTTTACCAGCCGAGCGCCTTAAAATGTACATGATATGAATATAAACATGTCACCTTATTCTCAAGGGAACGACAAGTTTGAGGCAATTACAATAATCTTCAACTGACCAATTTACTTATAGGATTTTTATCATAAAAATTACCAGTGTCGACAAGAGGTCGATCGATACATCATACTTTTCATCATGTGTCACTGACGTTGTTACCATTTTTTATTATCTTTGTTTCTAGCAAGCTATGACTTCATTGCGGAAGAAAGATATCAATGTGATAACCATTGGTGTTGGTAGGAACATAGAGAAAAGAATGACAGTCAAAGATCCACAAGCCGACTTGTTAACAGTAACGTCGTTCACCAAATTACACGATGTAATACCTGCATTGCCTTTGAGGATTTGCCAACTAAAAGGTAATCTGTGAGGAGAAACTTTGATTTTTAGGCCTTAAGCTGGAAATACACGTTGCGGTTTGTCTGCCCGATTCATCGTCCCGACACCATCGGGAAGCAAATCGTGCGTGTAGTTTAGAGCCCGATTCAAGCTCGATTCCAAAAAATTGAATCGGCCCGATTCACAAAATCTGTAGCACTGTCACAGATTTTCTCATGTCGGCCCGATCTCGAAATTCAAATCAGGCTTAATCGGCGCACTAAAGTACACGCACGATTTGCTTCCCGACATATTCTGACGAATGATCAGGCCAACAATCGCAGCGTGTAGATGGGCCTTTATACCACCGTTGCACGGGAAACTGGAAACTGGAAACTACATGGGGTGGTGTGAGTTGCTAATACGCCGCCTCTCACCAATGTGGTCATGGGTTCGACCCCCAAGAGGCCTGAGGAGTGTTGCTTGTTGGTTATCTCCTGCGCTTTGAGGTTTTCCCCCCAGTTCACCAGTTTCCCTGCCTCTTCAGATTTTTTGGTACTTGTTTTGCTCTATTGCAATTCGTAGCATCGTGAAAGTACTTGTTTACTCTAGATTCAATCCCTCGGCTTTTCATGCTTTGAAAATCTACGTTTCAGCTTGATTTACTTTCCCAACCTCTGATTTTCAGAAATTCCACCATGTGACACCCCTTCAAAATTGATATTCATTGTCGATTCTTCTGACGCTATTTCTCTTCACGAATTCGGAAAAATAAAAGAATTCCTGAAGAGAACAGCCATGTCGTTGAACACTGGAGTCAACACTCAAGTGAGCATCATTTCCTATGGTAGACTTGTTTCTATTGACATTGACTTTGATGAAAACATTAGCGCCTATGAGTATTTTAAAAAGATAGACACCAACTTAACTCACCAAGGTGGGAACCAATCCGTGTTACAAGCTATGGACACTGTTCTGAAGATTTTCTCTGAGAGAGAGCTATCGATCTTTGGTTTCAATAAGTATTGTGTACTATTCTCGCACGGCAAGCAGCAAGAAGCAGTAAATAAGGAAGCACTCGCCAAGTCAATGCAGTTGCTTAAAGCTCAGCGAGTTAAGGTCTTAGAAGTTGGAATTGGAAAGGCTTCTGCGTCGGGTGTGTTAAGAGAGTATCGTGATGACGTCATTATAGCTGACTCATTTGAGGGTTTGTCTTCGATGGTATACCCGCTGACCAAAAGGGTGTGCACCGCTTCTGCAGCAGGTAAAATAGCATTGACAAACGTAATCATCATCATATATTATTGTCATCATTATTATCTTCATCATATTTACTATTATCTTTTTGTTCTTCGAGCCTTCTCCTCCTTCATCATCCTTCATCACTTCTATTATTATCATATTCTTCATCACCATTACCTTCACCATTACCACCATCACCATCACCATCACCATCGTTATCCCCATCACCATCACTATTATGGTCTCTTTTCTATCTTCTTCTTCTTCTTCTTCTTCTTCTTCTTCTTCTTCTTCTTCTTCTTCTTCTTCTTCTTCTTCTTCTTCTTCTTCTTCTTCTTCTTCTTCTTCTATCTTCTTCTTCTTCTTCTTCTTCTTCTTCTTCTTCTTCTTCTTTTTCTTCTTCTTTATCGTTATTCTTTCATCACTTTCATCACATCATCATCTTTACCATGCTCGTCATCACCATCGTTTTTATTATTATTTCTTCTAATTTTCTTTTCCTCCTCATCCTCCTTCTTTCCTTTAATGATATTGGCATCAATGAACCATGGCGTAAGTTCGTTTTCGTGCGCGCATGAACGGTTCACGAACCGCGGTCGTTTTTTGCACTGTAATCCTTCATTTCCACTGAAATGGTCTTGGTAATAACTATACTAACTCTTTCTTCTTTCTTTGCTTTTTATGCAGAATATATCTACTGTGAAGGGTTGGCAGACGTAGTTTTCCTTGTCGATTTGTCAGTTTCATTCAAGGACTACAACCATCAGCTATCTTTCATCAAACGACTTGCAAGAAGGCTGAATATTTCTCCTGAGTTCAGTCAAGCTGCTGTGGTCTTGTATTCTGTGTTTGGTGATATTGTGGTCAATCTGAACGATAACCCGACGTTCAGACAATTCGAGAGAGCAATTGACAGATTACGTTATCGTAAAGGAGAAAGAAGAATAGTAGATAGAGCTTTGCGTGCTGTTTGGAGGAAAGTCTTTACTAAGCGAAATGGAGCAAGGAAATACGCCCCAAAGGTATGTGATTGTTTGCTTGCTTGCTTATTTCTTGCTTGATTTTTTACTTTTTTTGCTTGTTTACTTGTTTGTTTGTATCCTTGTTTGCTTGCTTGCTTCAGTGCTTGCTTGCTTGCTTGTATCTTGCTTGCTTGCTTCTTCATGGTTTCTTTGCTTCTTTGCTTTCTTGCTTGCTTTTTTGCTCGTTTACTTGTTGGTTTGTTTCCTTGCTTCTTTGCTTGTTTGCTTGCTTGTTTGTTTGCTTGCTTGTTTGCTTGTTTGTTTGCTTGTTTGTTGGTGATTGTTCGTTTGTCTGTTTCCCTCTATTTGACATGATTATCTTGTTAGGTTGTTATAGCGCTGGTTGGTGGTAAGCTGTCCGGGTCAGTCGATACCCTATCAACGTCAGCCATACCGTTCCATGATCAAGGCATTCCTGTCCTAGCCATAGGGAAAACAAGATCAGTCAGCAAAGAAGAGCTCCTACCACTCGTTCTATCGACGCAAGATATTACTCTGGTCAATTCGTTTGAAAATCTCATAACGCTTAGCGATAAAATAGCAAGCTCTGTGTGTCAAATCACAAGTAAGTATTCTAAAATCCACTGGTTATATAAGTTTAACAGCCTATATATTTGTCTAGTCAGTTTCTTTTTTTTATGAAACATTTACAAACGTGTTGGCCAAATATATTGCCTTTCTGTGGTGCCGCAGGGCCATTAGAGCAAATTTTGTATGACTGTGAAAAAATCATGGTACGGAAAACTGTGCCTTGACCGTGAAGGTACCGTGTCCAAGCATTCTGGTTGGATGAGCAGTCATCTTCTCTTGCTGTGATTGCCGTGCCGTGCCGTGCCGGTTCACCGACAAACGAAAACTGCTCTAGCTGGGTTATAAACCGCCCCCTCGCTCTACCAGTGTTCATTTATTCATTCACTCATATTATTGCTTTGATTTTGTGTTGCAAAACAAAGAACCAAAAGTGTGCTCTGAGTTCATGGATGTTGCTGTTCTAATGGACGCCTCGGGGAGTGTTGGCGAAGAAGACTTTGAAAAAGAAAAGCAGTTTGTCAGTTCTTTGGCACGTGTACTTTGTATTGAGAAGGGTGATACACGCCTTGCTGTGGTTAGTTACAGCAATTCAGCCAAGGTAAGATCTCAACCAAGAGCACCAAACAACTTACTATAGTTAGTAGAACATCGCTCTACTTCACTTCACTAACAACTTACTATAGTTAATAGACCATCATTCTACTGTATGACAAGAATGAGGCTAGAATCCTCTCCCGGCAGGATTGTCTTCATTTCACTAACAACTTATTATAGTTAGTAGAACATCATTCTACTGTATGACAAGAAAGAAGCTACAATCCTCTCCTGGCAGGGTTGTAATCTTCACTTCAATTCCCGGTGCAGTAATCTGACCAATCAGGGATACACTTTATGTATAACTAAAACTTCTAACAGTAAATACAGTATCGTTGCTATCTTTGAAGCCTATAGCTCATCATAAGAAAGTATGATATATGGTTGTAGTTTTGCTCAGACTCGTGATTTTAGAATAAATATCTTTGTCAATTGGAGCACACCTTTTATTCCAAAGGCTGATGCACCTTCGTCTTCGTATTTTGGCGCAAACGTTCCCGCCAAATTTAAAGGAATTTTATCCGCATAAGCCATCAAGAGACCCGACTGTTCTTGCCAACAAAAAAAAAGGAATTTGAGATTATTGGAGGGAAGCGTTTTGCCCCCCTTCCTATGTTGCGCCCTCTCCCCTCCTCAAAAAAACAAACAAGATCTTACAACTGAACAACGAATGTTCCGCATTTTTACTGTACTTATTCGAATCCTTATTTGACCAAAGTTTGCATCCAAAACTTTATGAATTATGAATTGCTTTAATCAAACCAGCCTGACGAAGAAGCATTACATCTTTAGTGAATAGGAAAGGTTAAGTGCAAAAACAGGCCTTTTTGATCATGGGAAATAAGTAGAATATCATAAGACATACCTTTGCTCGCTCCTCGGCAAGGTGTTCTTCATAATTACCAACAGTTGTTAGAAACCAAGCCAAAAACATTGCATAAGAATCTGATTAAGAGATTTATGCAATGCTTATGATATCGAAGGGTGGACTGCATGGATGAAGTTCTTTGACGTCAAGAATGATTCAAATGTTGTTCTAGAACGATCTTGACTTTCAAGATAAACATTTTATAGAGTGATTTTACTTTATATGCGAAAGAAAGAAATTGCTTGTTAATGTGAAATAGTCAAAAAGGCACAATAGAAAGTTGATGGACTTTACGTTTTATCAAAGATTGTATCTCCAAAAGACTTTGTTATATTAAACCCTGAAACAACCTCTGGGCTGACCTAAATCAGGGCATGGCTAACCTACAGACGATGAGAATTTGAGGCATTAGGGTTTTTTGCATGGAGGGATGAAATCGGGATAACCCAATTGTGTTGCTATCCGCGATATTTGACTTCTATAAGATTGATGTATTTGTTTGATTCATGTCCCTGTTCTTATTAGGTTCACATTCACTTGTCAAACTCCACCGATCAAGACCAATTTAACGAAGAGCTGAGACAAATCCCCTACACTGGGTTAACGACTAATATTCATCTTGCATTACACGTCGCTGACAGCAAAGTCTTTGAAGAAGGAAGATCCTTCCGCCCATACGTAACACGAATCATCATCCTTCTCACAGATGGACGCCAGACTCGACACCCAGGAGACGTATTCCACACAGACTCAGTTCAAATTCTCCGAGAAAATGGAATCAAGCGCGTAGCAGTTGGGGTCGGGCGAGGCTATGATATGCAGGAACTAGCGGAGATAGTTGATGAGAAACAACATGTCATTACTGTGCGTGACTTCGTAGAACTTCAGTCATCTGTGTATCCTGTATTTGACAGATTATGTCAATTAGCCGGTAAGTGGAAAAGTAACACGTTCAGTTGATTTGAATGTTGTTAATTACTCGTTAGGGAGTACCCAGGCACGGAATAGAGTATCCAGATCTGTCAGTCTGGATTGAGAAGATAACGAGAGACACGTAACGACTAAAACAGATTTCACGTGGAAGAAAGGCACACGACATCGTAAAAGTTTCACTTCAACACCAAACAATCAGAATATGCTAACATAGAGAACCCTAGATTCAGGTCCAGCACCGGAATAGGGGGTGGGGTGGGAAGGGGTGAGACATGAAGAACAGAAGCGTCTGTAGCTCAATTTAGCAATCATGATACTTATTGAGCGCGACAAATACAATTAACGATTGAAAATGTTTGCATTACAACTGACATGCAACAAATATCTTGACATATTATGATTTATTTGAATAATAAGTTCTTTGCAGCAAATGGCATCCAGATAGTAGAATTGTAGTTGCTTGAGGTGGGAACTACATTCCATTGAAGCAACAAAAGTGATGAGCAAATAACATCATCGCTTTTTTTCCCTCAGTTCGTATACATGATGATTTAGAAGTAGTGTGAAGCTGAAACTGTCGCATCTTTTCCTTCTTTTTCCTTATCTTCGTCAACAATTTTTTTCATATTTACGAAATGGTTGGAATACAAGTCAAATATTGATGACCTAAAAAGGAAAAAAATGTTTATCAAAAAGAAAACTCACATTTTAAAAGATTTGTGCAAAATGGTTCTTTTAAGAACAGAAAATGATTGCTGCAAGAGCAAAGTAGAACTGAAACCAAGCATCGTGATTGATTGCGTACTAGTTGCTTGTTTATAATTGCTGCAGGCACCCGAAGAAGAAACATTAGGAGTTCACAATACCTTGGGTTTTACGCGATGCAGAATCAAGCTAAAAACATATGATTTCTCAGCAGTTCCTTATTAGATGAGAAATGTGAAATTTTAGTTCTAAAAAGGAAGAAAAAATGATAAAATGTTACGATGAATTTTTTTTTTCCAGCGGTCAAAAAATGCGAGTACCCCGTTGCTGTCACCTTCATTCTTGGTTCCTCAAAAACTCTCAGCAAAAAAAAGTTTCAAAAGCTGAAAGAATTCATGAAAGCCGTCAGCGATAAATTCACCATCTCACCCTTCCATACAACAGTAGGGATAATCATCTTAACCAAGCATAAATCTATAATCTTCAATCTCGGACAATTCACTACAAACCAAGATTTCAATGATGCTGTTGATGATATTCCTTATATTAATGAGACAATGAGACTCGATGAAGCTATGCTGACAGCTACTTCACTCTTAACAGAGAGTCAGGGGGAGGACACACGATCGGACGTACCAAACCTTGTTGTAGTATTAGCCGATGGGTTTCGCAATCGTTCACCAGATTCGTTGTCTTTGAGCGATGCTGCTGGTCCACTTTTGAACAATAATGTACAGATCATAGCTGTTTGCATTGGAAATGAAATAGATATACAACAACTTGAGTCAGTTGTGATGGACAGAAAGGATGTTATTGTTAGTAGTTCGTACACGGAGCTCAGGTGGAGGACAGGACAGGTTGCCATGGCAATATCTCAGAAACTTGGTGAGTTTGTAATACGTAGTACCCAAAATTATTTGGGTAAAACTGCAGCCTTTTTTATGTTTGTTTTTATATATCTTTTTCTCTACCAACTTCACCATCATTAGAGTCACCAGAATCACTATCAACAGCATTTCACTAACATTTTTCATCACATCAACATCAACATCAAACATCATCATCACTATTGTAATCATCTTCATCTTCATCCCGATCACCGTCAATGCCATCTAGTTATCAATACCATCATTCTGTACAATTAGTTCTATCATTATAATTATCATCATTTTCACCGCCACTACTATACACCACAACCATTATCATCATCAACATCACCACCATCATCATTGCAAATCAACCTGATTATCAATATTGCAATACTTTCTACCAACTTCTTTCACTATCGACAACACCTACTACTACCATCAACACCTAGGCCTACTGCCTTCATCTTTAATCAAATCGCGCAAAACTTGTCTTTTCTTTCCTTTTGGTTTCTGTTTAGTCATGTATGTTTGTTTTGTATTTTTTCAAATTGCTTTGATAGGACTAAGAAATCAAATCCTTTGATTCATTGTAACTTTATTTTTCTGTCTCACAGAAGTCAAGCCGTGTGATAACGTTCTTGATGTTGGGTTCCTCGTTGACTCTTCAGTCAACATCAACCCATCAGAACTGGTTCAGGTTAAAACGTTCATCAAGCTGTTCACTCGATCTTTTCCACTCAGCCGATCCCAGACCCGCGTGGGACTGATTCTCTATAGCACCCAACCATCTCTTCTCATCAGATACGAGGATGCTATAGACTCAAAAACATTTGACAGCATTGTGGACAACCTGCCCTTGAAGGGAGGTATCAGTCGCCTAGACAAGGCTTTGTATCTGGCAGCTGATGACCTCATACAAGTCGTAAACAAGGAAGGCAAAATGATTCCCAAGGTTTTGGTAATGATCATTGATGGTAGTCTAGCTTCTATTAATGGGATTCATAGCTTGGATGTATCTGCTGGCCCTTTACTGAAGGCAGGAGTGAGTATGTTTGTCATCAGTGTGAGAGGAACCGACAGCAGAAATCGAGTGCTGTCTTCTCTATTAACAGATGTCCATGGAAAGTTGTACTCTATTGATACGTACAGTCTTCTCCTGCAGAAAGTGCGCAGGGTTGCAAAAGATATTTGTAGTTGCGCAGGTAGGTTTTTAAGAATGTGCTTTGATTTTCACAAATTGGTCTTAGAGATCAAGAGTCAACGATTCAAAATTTAGGCTTAGGCTGCTGTCATGGAATACGTATATGAAAACAAGAGTGCTTAAATGACAGTCATACTCTCCTTTCCTTGTTTGTTTGTTTGTTTGTTTGTTTGTTTTGTTCATGTTTTTTCCCCTCAATAAATGCCATTTGTAATGGTATGTAAAGTAAATTTCTATAATGAAATGCTAACATATAGCGACTATTTTAATTTCTTTGTGCAGATTTCCAGCCATGCGCGTCAGTTGCTGACATCTGTTTTATGGTGGATTCATCTGGTAGCGTTGGTAAAAACAACTTCCAAAGAACGAAATCGCTAATCAAAAAACTGGCCAAGACATTTGGAATATCTCCTGAGGGCAGCCATGTTAGTGTCATCACATTCAGTAGCCACGGAAGAGTGGACATCAATTTAACAGACCACCTAAACTGGAATGACCTTGGCACATCTATAGATGGAATACCCTATATGGGATATACCACACGAATAGATCTGGCCTTGAAGCTTGCTTCACACGAGGTGTTTACCATTCAAGGTGGAATGAGACCGCTGTATCAGAGAACAGCGGTGCTTTTCACTGATGGTCGGCAAACACGAACACCTGATTCTATCCCTCTATCTGATGCTGTTCAACCTCTTCGAAGTCTAGCTGTTAATATCGTGGTTGTTGGTGTCGGTGCCCACGTGAATCACAATGAATTACAAACGATCGCATCTTCGCCGCAAAATATTTTACTTGTTGAGTCCTTTGATGACCTCATGATAAAAGGACGAGACCTAAGTCGTCTTGTTTGCCCAGACGACTTTGAAGGAAATTAAAAACCGAATAACATGTTATAAAAAGTCCTCAGGCTAATAGGCTAGCTTCCTTCCGCTGGCTTCCTCTAAGGCGCAGCGAAGTCGTTTTAAAGTAGGGCGGAAACACTTTATAGACCTATTTTTATCAATTCGAATTGCTATTTAATTGAAGTTTTATTAGCCAAATTCCACTGTTCTTTTGAACTTTCTTTAAGGGCGGAAGTGATTCATTCAGATAGTAATTTTTGGCGGGTATTTTTTGGCATTATGGACACTGCTGTACAATTGTGTGGCAGGATGCTCTGTATATTCTTGTGGTAAAAGGTTCCTGAAATGGAATTCAGTCAGAAATTTAATTTTTGCGGGTCTTTGTTGGCATTATGGACACTGAAGTACGATGGTGCATGTTGCAGGATGCTCTGTATATTCTTGCGGTAAAAGGTCCCTGAAGTGGAATTCAGTCAGAAAGTTCATTTTTGGCACGACTTTTTTGCCTTTGCTGCTCAGGTGCCCTGAAACACTCAAGAAGGCTATGGCATCCACAAACCTCGCCAAAGGCCGCATGGATGGAAGGTTAAAAGGATGCAAGTACAATATCACTCCACAGCCCATAAAAAAATCTTAATCCCTCAATGACTTAACACATTAACAATTCTTATAAAAATGATATCTAACACCAAAAGGAAGATGAAAAACAAACAGGTCTACTCCAATGTTTCAACGTGTGAAGAGATGCGACAACAAGATGCAAAACTGCAAAGAACGTTAGATGTTCCTTGATGCATTTAACCTTGGGCACGAAACTTAGCATATTTAACATTGCGACAACCTTCTTTGCATCTTTGATTTGAGGTCGATCGTCTCAAGTGGAGATAGCGAAACCTGCATGTGTTGTTGTCTGGGAGCCAGTAAAATGATTTGAATTGGATGGTCGTTCTCCTCCTTTGAATTATCACTATAAACTGAAAATATATCCAAAAGCTAAAAAACGATGACATTTTAGCAGTGTCCTGAAAAACAAAAACAAAACAAAAAAATAATAATAGGCAAAAATACAACACATCTCTCGACCAGATCGCCTGCTTTTAAAATGCCACAAGATCCCGGCATATTCAGATAAAATATATAGGCCCTTTCAAACTTATCTTGGATTCAAGGCTAATAGGAAAATACAAGAGAAATCTCTTAAGTACTTTCCTGTTAGCTTTACATCCCACGGAAGATAATTTTGAAAGGGGTCTATCATGTATCATGGCCAAATACTTGATTCCAGAGCAGCCTAAAGTCGATATCAGTAATCAAAGTGTGAGCATAAATATAAGTAATAAATATACGTAAAGTACTCATTTGCAGAATAAGTGGCACCACATTAAACATAAATATAGGCCAAGTGCTATTTCATAAGCATTTCCACAGCAGCAAAACCAATTGAGACAAGAATTGAAAGATATTTTCAATAGACAAAACAGAACCGTTTTGAATGTACTTAGACAGATTTCTATCTGTCGCCAATAGTATATACTGCTCTACATCTTTTTTGTCTTTCGGGTCAACATTTTGTCATTTTTGGCGTCGTTTTGGTTTCTTACGTAAACTGGAGAAATCCTTGCCATTCTTAGGACACTTGTCATGTCAAATACTCCAAGAATCTTCATTGGAATCATTAATCCTAGAGAGTTTTTCCCTGATCTATCAATCTGCATGACCTTCAAGAAGGCGGGCGCTTTTCAAGTATATTTTGAAAATTCCTTGCAGGTTTAGAAATGGCTTTTTTGAAGATTATCGTTATATTTTGACTGTTTGGATTTCGTTAATTGGCAACTATGTGTCTCAAGTATTTTAGAGCAGAAAGCTCCTGGAAAAGAAGCGAGCAGTTACCTTAAATTACCTTAAAACAGCTCTACGCCAATCAAGAGGCATAATATAATGTTTTAAGTAAAGAAATCCATTTTAGATGTCTGTATCATGCGCGCTCACTCCATGATAAGCAATTCAATAGAAGATATCAGTGTAACTCTGATATCTGCTATTCTCGTTCTCTTTCCTGACATGCTTTTCTTGACATTCTATTTTGCTTTTCTGGGAACTCTTTTCCTTTTGTTAAAATCTAAATAGTTCAGCTCCTGCAATGTCTACAGAGGACACTCGTTTCTCTCCTAGTGCGTGGCATGGATTGCAGTTACAGTCTTAATGACACCCTTTAAAACCGGGCACCCTACATGGTCCCTTTGGTGTCCGCATGAACAGGGTTCTTTCTTCCTCACGTATCTTCAAGGTTTTGTCAAACTGAAGTATGTCTAATCTTTAAGGTATTTGTGCATTCCCGTTATCTGAAGTACAGATCGTCATAAATATTGTTATTCGATCTTTAAGTCTCTTATACACTTTTATAACTCTATTATTGCTGATTTTTATCTATCGAGTTATTTTAGTTCGTACCTTTCTTATCTGTATCTAAATATCTGCGACACCTTTCATCAAATCTAATGAATTTCATTTTTGATTCATTTTATGTCTTATCTTTTTGCTTTGCCGGAAAAAAGGTTGGTACACCAAGATATCCGGAAACTGAGGATTCTATTTTTTACCTTAAAGAGCAGTGAGGTTCAATCTATCTATATATGTATATATAATGTCTTAGACCAGGTCCAGTAAAAGTACAGCAAAATCATAAGAAAATCTGAACTTGACATTCGTTGGATTTCGTTCCTGTCAGCTTAGACATTCCTTGTACATACATTTGTTCGTATATAAAAACAGACCAAAATAGAATGTCTTTTTGTAATTATCTTTCGGTGTCTGTCTAACTCTCTCTATCTCTCTCTTTCTAACAGCTTATCTTTCAGCTTTATTAGCATCTAAAATAAGCAGACCAGAGAAGCTCCATCATTACCATTCTCTGGCTTTTTGTCTCTGTCTGTCTGTCTGTCTGTCTGGTTGTCTGTCTGTCTGTCCAACAAAACCTGTACATTTATGTACATTCCGGTACGTACAGTAGTTACATCCCCATTCTCTTATTTCTTTCCCACTAAAACTCACGTCGATACACTTCCTCTGAGTGCACAGATGATTTTATGTATAAGAAAAAAGTGCCACACTTCACAGTTAGTCTATCAGCAGTGCTTCACAGCCAGTCTATCAGCATTTCTTTCCCACTAAAACACACGTCGATACACTTCCTCTGAGTGCACAAATGATTTTATGTATAAGAAAAAAGTGCCACACTTCACAGTTAGTCTATCAGCAGTGCTTCACAGCCAGTCTATCAGCATTTCTTTCCCACTAAAACTCACGTCGATACACTTCCTCTGGGTGCGCAGATGATTAATATTTATAAGAAAAAAGTGCCACACTTCACAGTTAGTCTATTAGCAGTGCTTCCTACCTTCACATAGACTACCTCGCTACAAATACTGCAAAGAAATTACTAGTCATGATCCATGTGCTTATGGATTGTATGGAGACACATGGCTTATACGCGAAAGGCAAATATCTTTAATTCTTTGAATAAACATCAATCATGAAAAGACAGACTTCAAAATGGATGGTTTTCGTTTGCGCCAAATGTTTACAGATTAAGATACCTAATCTGGCACTGATTTGATTCTTGTTTGGAAATTTTAGACAAGGAAGGGGAGATACGGGAAATGTTTGCACGCGGTGCATGAAAACCCACACAGTAATACCTTAAGTATGACGTAATCCTATTTTTAGCTTCCAAACATCAGAATGTGTTTTTACTTCCAAATCGCCACGTTTATAATTCAAATACTTTTAGGTCGCGATTTCTGTTGCAATGTTAAGAAACTACGCTCATGTATTCGACTATTGGGCTTTCTATTATGTTATTAGGAAAACCAAGTCTCTACTCGCGCGAGTCAATGAGTGACTTGAAATTGGCGGGGAATTTTCACGACAGCATACCGGCACATTGTCACTTTTGGTAACAGCAAAATCTACGATGAACATTACGCGAGATTTTATCGTGCACAGTAAGACAGACATACTTGCGAAGAGTGACAGCACAAAACAATTTGTATAAACAGACTGAGGTGTTTTTTGGCATGTTCAAAACACTCTTAAAGACTAGACGAGTGGAAGTTCACGTTTTCTTTTCCTCCGCTCTGCACAAACAATCCAAAATTGATAACATAAATGTTCGTAAACAATGTATCAATGTCAGGTGAGCATACACTAGGGCACGTAGTCGCTTTGTATCTGTTCCAATATTATGCAAACTGGACCAACTCTCCTGCGCTCACGCCAAGCATTTTATAATCTCTGTCATTTGATCAATTACATCCACGCCCGGGATGGTCTAATCTCTGTCATTGGACCAATTAACGAAAAATTTATTGGGTCGTATGACTGTTATGACCTCTTGGAAGAGCGCTTATCTACAGATGTATATTCTTGCTCATTTCCTGTATTGGACATCAACGTTTTATTGCAACTTAAGTAAACACTACTCAAAAGTTAACCAAATATTGATTTCGTGTTTTTGAGGTAAATCATTTCTGCTGACGTCGTTTGGAAGAATTAGTGTCTCTTCAATTTTCCGAAAAGACCCAAAAAACCCAAACAACCAGACATTCCAATAATGATTAGTATTTTCATATGGGGAAAATTTCAGCTAATTGGACACATTTCAGTTCATTATGTGTGTGATATTATGAATGTTTTCTCGGTAACACATTAGATAATTGCAAGGGTTTGCACACGTAGTCACTTTTCAGGTGTCCAGTTACATGACACCAGCCGAGGGCAAAGCAGACCGCGAATAGCAGTCAGAACCACTCCTGCAGATGGCACTTAACTATTGATAGACGTCGTATGTCTTGACCATTCGGCCTAGATCATGGAGCTGTACACGCTAAACCTTCTCCTGCCTTTGCTGTTACAGTTGTTCACAGTGAACGCACAAGGTAAGTCACATCTTTACTTATTTTTGTGCGTATTCCTGGACGCTATCGCAGGCGATCTAGTTTTTTTTCGCGCGCTGTTAGATAAACTTTATACAAAGATAAATGCCATTTCAACATGATGTTCGAGCGCCGCACTCAAGGAGAGGCTTAAATAACTTACAGTGACATTACATGCAAGCAACTCACGAGCTGTGACTGTCAGATTTTTATTTCAACAAGTTTGGCTTACGGTTTTTTGAACATCTTTAAAAACCCACAATCGATGTTAGCGATAAGATGGACGTTTGTTAGGCGCTTCAATCTAACCGCAGACCCTAAATTAAATATGTATTTCACAGACGTATTCTGTCGGTTTGAGTTGACGTCTTCATTTTCAGTCCGATTTAAAGACCTTTCTTTCGTGATTCTCGGCTTTTGTTGACAGAGTTCTCGTCAAACGCAATATTCTTCACTTGAATGAACACAAAATGGAGAACATCAGAATCCTCATCAAACTCTTCATTTGCGCAAACATGTCGCTGAGAATTTGTCGACTAAACCTTTTCAAAGGGATGCATTTTCAAACTTTTAATACCTCGAGGACTATCATTTCGCTACACTATTGACTTCTAGATATTTAGACGAAGAAAAATGCATTCACTCATTTCCAGGCTCCACGCTTCTTCGTACCGTGCATGACAGCTCATTTTGGTTTTCTTGACTTTTGGCCATCCACATGGTACATCAGGCTTTGGCCTTTCATAGTTTGTTAATTACACTTGAAATCACTGTCCAGCTTAGATAAACTACATATATTTTTCATGGAATCTCAGCGCCACAATTAATGTTTTCCACGAACGCATTGGAATGTATAAGCTCTTTATATTTCAAATTAAATATATATATGTATCTCTTCGTATCTGTCACATTCTATTTTAGAGAAAGGATTTGATATTCCGTTTTTAATAATCTTCAATTATTCCTACCGGATGCAGCTACAATTAATGACTTGTTAAATTAGATTAGACTCTCAACTAAAGTAAGGTTTATTGGAGATGAAGTAGAATATCAAAGCCAAAAGGTTAGGGGATAAATTCCTTGATGTCTTAATATAACAGGATATTTTTAAGTACGAAATCTTCCTTCTTGGGTTTGCTTGGCACCATTGTAAAAGTAAGTGTAGAATTTCAAAGCAGAAGTAGAATATTCAAAGCCAAGAGGTTAGGGGATAAATTCCTTGATGTCCTAAAATAACAGGATATTTTAAGTACAAAATCTTCCTTCTTCGGTTTACTTGGCACAATTGTAAAAGAGTAAGTGTGTCAAGTACTTTGTGGATAACATAAAAATCTGCCTCTCTAGTGGGCTGTCGACCAAACTTAACCTACTCATAGCTTTTAAAATTATGATAGTTGATTGGTCTAGAAATTTCAAGTCACCAATATTGCTGTCTACCAGATTCTGTACAAACTTCAGCTTCAAATGTACGTAGTTCATTGTCAGTGATTGATCATGTCACATTGTTTATCGCCCCAAGCAAAAATTGTTCACACATCAACATCTTAGAAAGAAGGAGTTACTTCGTTGTTAAATAGGGTTCACGCTGCGTAAAAACACTAGAAGATTCTACGAAAATATTGAGGATAAAATCTTGCGTCGTAAGTGTTACAGTATTGTTTTTATTTATTTTTCCACAATCCAAACAAGTAGAAAAACTAGGTTTTTGTCGACAAATGGTCGTGCTACTCGGATTGTGTATATTGTGTACCCAAGTCACGTTACAAAAACACAACTGAAGTTTTTCTTGGCTTGTAGAGGTTGTCTAAACACTTCCAAATGATTATCCCACCAGAAAAACAATCAGTCAAAGGTCAGTTGCTGCAGCTTGTCGAGTTAGAAGATTTCACACCCTTAAGCCAAGCTAAAACACACAACATCTGTGTTGATGATCCAGTCTGTAATAACATATGGACAATGTGGATCTTCTTTAAACAGTCACTTAAAGAAGGATTTAAATTCATTTAGAGGAATAATCCCTTCTTGGATTGAAAAGCGAGCGAAAGATAAACAGGTAGGAAGGAAGGGGGCAGTGCCAACGTAGGCGGGGTTTTTTTTTGGCAATGTTAGTGATGCTGCTCCTGTTCCTGACGGCGGAAGGAATGTTGACTTATCGTGTCTAAAGAGGCCACTTGACTGACGAAACGGTTTTTGGATGCCATCCATGAGTGATGGAAACCTTGAACGTATTTTGTTTTGAAGTGTTTTCTTCCGGGATAACGTGTGCCAGTTTGAACCCTTCTGGTCGCGGCCACGCGAACTACTTGCTCCAGGCTTCTATTCTTTTATTTCTTTTTTCTAATACTTTAGTCACTCTATCGTTAACTTTATCATCCTTTCTATATGAGTGTGGTAGCCAAGTCCTAGATCTTTGCTTTCTTGACATCTAGGTAACTTCTCGCTATTATTCAAAAGTTAGGGGGTAGGGGTTGATGGTCTGCGCCAATCTCTAGGGGAGTGGGGTGGGATATGTTATTGCCAGGGGGACTCTTACAGTGTTTCAGTTCAGTTATATATGTCTCTTCAACGTTCAATGTCAAGGGGAAAAGGACGGAAAGGGGTGCGGAAGTTAGCCCTCGTATTTTATCATCTATTTATATACAGTTATTCAAAAAAGGTTGGTGAAGGTTTTGTTGCATGTTGCATATCAAGCCCAAAAAGCAACTAAAGGTTACAACAATATGGTGTTTTCACAAACTTTGTCTACAGGTTTTTTTAATTCGCGTGCCGCAGTGGCAAAGCAATTTTATAAGATATCATCAACACTTGATACAGCATTATAACCCATAGTAGACATATAAAAAGCATGGGAGAGTTCCATTGAACCCACGAAATACATATTAGTCTAACACACATTAATAGACACGCATTCTCTTTTTTTCTTCTCAATTATTATACATTGACTATTAGATTTTGCGGTTAAAATGTACGTATTCACTCCATATGGCAAAAAAAAATCAATCATGAAATAACAGCTATCAGTTTTTCCTTTTACTTCTCAATCTTTTTAAAAAAATTAAGAAGAACAAAAGGATGGATGTCCAATGATAAAAATAGGTTAAGATGATCCCCTGACTAGGAAAATCAACCGAAAAGGGTAATAGTAATAACAGCAAGTATACACCTAATTGCAGGAAAGTTGTCATATAAAAATAACAAATAGCAATTAATTAGAAATATTTTTCTTTATTTTGATTCTAAAGCCCCCTAGATTGATGAGAATAACTGTTCAGTAATATACCAACAAGATTATCTCAAAAATATCAGTCTATACCTTCAAAACAGTGAAATAATTACGTCTGTTTTGCAAAAATAATTCATTCCTATTTTTTCTTTCTTTCTATGTCAACCTTCTTGCAACTAGGTGTATACACAGTAAATATCAATCAATCAAATATAGCATCAGACATCGGATTAGACAATCATTATAGGTGGTTTGCAACCATTCAATTTCCAAGAGAATATAATAACAAAAGACTTGTCTGTGTTTATAAAAAAGAGAAAGAAACTATAATGCTAAATCTTTCGTTACATTCGCCGACCAAGATGGCGGCCGTGGAAACAATAGAAGGGTTCGTCCCTGAATACTGAGCATGTTTTCGTATACGATGTTCTGATGATCTAACTAGTCTATAACTTCAGTTATTTCAAAAATCGGGCACGGATAGCAAACGTAACATTGTTGCCATAGTTAATACTTAAAGGGGGTCAGAAAGGCCGCTCCTGTGAGCCACTCTACCAGACGAGTACAGCATGCGTATGACATACAGGGTTTCTGTCCTCGGGGGGTTTTAACCCAGATAATATCCGCGCACGTGGAAATCAATGCAATATATCGACCTTGTGCACGTGGTTAGTCTATCATACTGTGTTTAGGTTGCGGCTACAGGACTGTCCACCAAGGCAACGGAGAAAGAAATAGACCCCTTGCAGCACGTCGGAATGCAGCTCAATTTGGAGGACAAAACAATAGGTTTCCAATTCTCAGGAGATTGAAATTCTTTTGTTTTGTCTTCGAAATTGAGCTGCTTTGACGTCACGTGCAAGGAGTCTATAGAGATCTTCTTTAGTGTTCGGTCTTATTCTTGTGAACGGGGGATTCGTCGGAACCAATTTTTATTCTTACCTTAACAAAATATTTTTTGATAGCGTTTAAAAATCTTCACATTATTTATACATAGAACTCGAGACTTCAAGGTCAGATTTCTCAGTCGCTGGTTTTCCTTCATGATTCTACGTGTTCTCTGGCTTTCTCCCCTGCGCAAAACGTAAAGTTGTACCATGGTGTCCTGGCTGGAAAACACTTCAATTCTTAGATGTTTGTGGCTTCGGTAAAAAAAACGTCCAAAAGTTATTTCAAAAAAAATTAGGCCAAGCTTTATCTAGATTAAAGACCTTTTAGATTGTAAGTGCTGTTTTCCGATTCAAGCTCTTTTCGCATTTACTCCATATCTTTGTGTCTTTGCAAGTGTCTTTGGTAAACAAAAAAATGATGTTTAAGGGAATGACATGTGGTCTGATATGAGAAAACAATATTAAAAGGATCATTCCTGACCTTAAAGAAAGACCTTGAGGACTGACTAAGATTAATTTCCGTCATCATTATGATGAATAACCTGTAGTTCTGAAAATAGATTTTGTGGTTTCTACCCCGTGGGTTTTCTCCGCTGTAGTCCTGGACACACGAGGGTGCATGTTTTAAAGTTCTGACACTATATATGGACAGCACGACCCCACCGAGGAAACACTTTTAAACCTCAATCACACATGCGCAGTTGAAGTCCAATAGGTATTTGGCCTTGTCATGAAGCAGGATAGCAAATAACTAACATTCTAAGAAATTACGAAAGACTTTTATGAGTATTTGGTTTTATTTAGTCAAAGGTATTCTAATATATACTAGAGTTAAAACATGATAAAATTGTTTAACGGTCTGGCTATTTGCTTCTTCCGCTAATTTTTCCTAGTACGGGAATACTCCAGTTTCGAGTTCTCTTTTACGCTGTGTTAGCCTCAAAACCGTGTAATATATTCTTTTATTCAGTAACAGCCCGTGGAAATTCAAGAGATCTGTGTGTAAAGAAGACAATAAAAATACTTTGAAATTTCACGAGTTTTATCTAAATTTCTGCATAATTTACGCACAATTGAGGCTAACACAGCGTAAAAGAGAACTCGAAACTGGAGTATTCTGTGTTCATTCTTTACATTTTAAGATCTCTTGCTCATAGATTCTTAGATGTTTCTAGTCTTTTGCCAACGTAGGTCAAGTTCAAGGCTTCCTCTTGCTTGGAATTTGAAAAGGTTTATCTAATTTATCAAATGAACCGAAGTGGGTCAATGGGAGGTACGGAAGATTAGCCGCAATACGCGAAAATACACCGTGCGTTTCTTTCGATTATAGAATACGTTGCGCTTAGATTTTTTTCTCAACAGAATTATTTGTCATTTCTTCGGTAACTTTGCGTTTGAATGCTAAAAAAGAGCAAGAAAGAGTTTCAACGCGATAGATCTAAGTTTGTGCGTCTTTTTGCGGAAATTTATGATCTTTTTGCGGAGAAGGTCTATCCTCTTGACCTTTTATCGACTGGCAAAGATGAAATCACGAAACCATTTATCCAGGAAGACTTTGTATTATAGAAAATGTTTTTGAATAATGAATTAAGTGTTGATTGATTAAATGACGCCTCGAGAAAGTGCAAAACAAGATAACTGAACTACACATTTTAGGACCGTTTTTATAATTATTATTAGTCGCTGTTTTCGCGCGCAAGCGCGCACGTGTCATGGACATGACGATTTTGAACGCGTGCAACTCGCAATAATGATGGGTTGCCAAATTTAAGATCGTACGATTCAACTTAATTTTTTTAATTCAAGATAACATGTGATAGTAGAAACACCAGAAAAGTGCGTCGCGGGTCATGCATGAGTGAGCCCTCGGTGCTCCATGAACCCTGTGGTGTTGGTAATTAATAGCATCAACCAAAGTCACTTCATGGCCTTGGCGAGGAAATTTTTTTCAAACGTCTAGTCTGCGGTTTCTCTGTTAATCGGATTTTAATGCTTTACATATGGACTTGAAACAGATCCAACGAAAAACCTTAAATCTCAAAATATATATGACTTTTACTTTCTATTAATGGAATGAAACACAAAAATGATGGAATCGAATTCTTTAATATTGAGTAACGCAACATTCACCGAATCTGATTAGAAATTTGAGCTAAAGGAGGAAATTGAAAAACAGATTCAAAGGAAGTAAGTAGCACAAGACGACGCAAATTATGTATATTGAATGTGGTTATATATGAAGTGAGTACACAGCCACATATTTCTTTTTAAAATATATCGCGCAGTTTTTGGAACGCTGCTTACGAGCAATGGAATGATAAATACAGATTGATTGGCTTACCATGCCTGAATTATTACTAATAATGATGCTCTTCACAATATTTGTTGGAACAGAATCTTGATTTCTTTGAGCACGACCTTCTAACCACTGACACAAGCCAATAATCCAGAGATCTCTCATTCACAGTCACTCATCTGTCGTTAAATCTTTATTCATTTTAATTAATTTTCTTATTCCGCTTAACCTACAATTGTCCAGGATGTCGCTGCCAACCATATTAATGAATATTACTCATGGTATATCGGGTATTTGAGAGGAAAACTCAGTTATTGCAATCCTATAATCCAGCTATCGAACTATATGGTTTAGGATTAAGGATGTTGATGATGATGATGACGACTGAGGTGATGATAGTTATGATTATATGATACGTAGTTATTAAAGGATGAATAGCCATTGCGCATTTGTTTACAGACGCTAGTGGTTGTATGTTAAAGGTCGCGCGCACCGCACACGAAGCGATAACACATTGTGCCATACACTGCTGTAACAATGTCCCCTCTGTTGAGAGATATCGGGTTTAACTGATGAGTTTTGCTAGGTAACAAATGGTAGACCACATATTGGGCTTTGAGGATAATTAAGATACTGTAGTGTGCCAAGGGAAGAAAGGAAAAATATAGCAACGATGTAACATTTGGATGAGATGTTGGCGCCAGTGACATGCTGCGATTTAATGAAAAAATTTTGCGCATGAATATAAAAATAAAATTCCTGTAGAAAATATTTCGCTTATACACGAGAGAAATGCGCAGGCTCCAAAGGATTCAGACAACAATAGCCAGGTTGCCATGAATACCATTTTAATCTCCTTCGTTGGTCTAGTCGTTTGCGCGCTTCTTCTATTTGTTTATTGTTTTATTGAATTCACTGCATTGTCCTGTCCAGGTTCTGACGCAAATTGTCTGCTCCGTTTGCTTGGGTTTCTTCAAAAGGAATTATCTTTTAAATTTCTAGGCGCGGTAGACTGATGACTTGAAATATTGAATTATCCATGGTTGAAAAGCTTTAAACAGCAGCGGGTTTTAAAGATTTTAAAGAAAGACCAAAGTATTCCCTAGAAAATTACATCAGCATTTCATTGCGCAGAAAAAATGCCGGCATTACAGTCAAAACGGCTCAAGCGTACCCCCCCCCCCCCCCCCCAGACTTCATTAATGACTTTACTATTCGAATATTGAGTTGATTATTCACTTTGAATATTCATTCATAAATCGGAAGACTCCAAAACCCTGCACATTCAATTCACAGCTAAAATTCTTAGTGGACAGCCAAGTAAACTTCATAGTGGCATGTCTGACGAGTTTTTCTACCTCGAGATGGCAATCGTTGAAGAATCCAATCAAAACTCAAGAGGATAATTAATTTTCAAGTTTGGAGTATTCTGTTTTATCGACCCTTTGCACTAATTCCCAACCTGGGGGTCAAAACAAAAGAACTGCCTTCTCTTGAGGATTGAAATATTTTATGATGTTAATATTTTACATTGTTTTTTATTATTATATTTAACGAGGAAGCCACACTCATCGGTGATGATTTTTAGGAGGGTTATGACCCCCAGGTTGGGAATTAGTGAGTAATGAACTAAATATTCGAATGATATAATAAGTAGTGCATTCTAGAGGGGTACACCTGGGCCGTTTTCACTGTAATAATCTTATCTTAACTTAGTCAAAAACTGGACCCACTCATATTTCTGTTTATTTCTGATCCGAATCAACGAGCGCGGGTTCACGAAGATGCATGGGGGGGGTGGGGGGGGGGGGGGTCATCACGGACTTTTATCGCGCTATTCAGAGATCTGGACTAATTCCGATGAGGATTAAAACGTCTGTTTGACCCCGATATAGTCGATCAGTAGGACCGATATGAACAAGGAAATACATGTGAAGACAATTGGAACCAATTAATGGTTGAATAGCTTAAAACCAACCTTGCAAATTCGAGGACACCTTTTATTAAAATGGGTTTTTAGTCGTCTCTTTGACTAATAACAATGCAAGCATTAGTGTAGCCACATACAAAAACCAAATCAAACAATGCGCCAAATAATTCGCAGCATGAAACAAAAACTTGAAGTTGCGCGCAAACACATTGCATGAAAAAATGCGACGTAAATTATTACAGCTATTTCAAAAGGTTGGTGAAGGTTTTGTTGCATATTGCTTGTTGCATGCTACATTTTGCATGTTGCTTACCAAGCTTGAAATGTATCATATTCATATGTAAATAATGTCAGCACAGACGAAAATATGCTAGAAAAACCTGTAGATAAAAACAAATAATACATTTTGGGCTTGGTATGCGACATGCAACAAGCGACAAGCAACAAAACCTTCATCAACCTTTCTTGAAATAGCTGTATTCAGTGCAGGTAATCGCACGTGTTATGCTAATGAGAGTATCTATCCAACCTTTCAAATCAGTGTAAATCAATCTACCATCTTGATATTTTTACACAGCGCAAGAACGATGCCGCAAGAACGTAGACCTTGGTTTCCTAATGGATTCATCAGGAAGCATCGGGGACTCGGATTATCAGAAAGAAAAAGACTTTGTCAAGTCCCTTGCGTCAACATTCATCCTCTCTCGTCGAAATACGCAAGCTGGAGTCATAATCTACAGCGACGACGCTCAAATGTACTCCACATTTGGTCAATATCCTGATATTGAAAGATTTAAGAGGGCGGTGGACTCGTTGCCGTATTTAAGAAAAAGAACTCGAATTGACAAAGCTTTGAAATTAGCCTCTACAAATCTGTTTACGAGTCAAGGAGGAGCTCGTCCTGATAAGGAAGACATCATGGTGATTCTAACAGGTGAGCTCTATGGATGATTTGTATGAGTAAAATTCGAAATGTCCATTGAAAAACTGAGCAAATTATTTTAAATGGTTTTTAAAATATTTAGTTGGGATTTGGGGGGAGGGGGAGAGGAGGAGGGGTTGAGTACATAGGGTGCTAACTATAGGTGAAATTCAAATTCATTGCAGCACAAAAAATATTTTAGTGAAAGTTAAAAAAGGTTTTTTTTTCGTGCCGTAAAGTAATCTAATTTAATGTAATGTAAATTTGATTTGTTTGTTTGTTTTTTAATTGTTTCTCATAAGTATTAAGTTATATTAGTTTATATTAACTAAATTATGAAAAAAATATTTACCATAACGTTGAGGCTAGCTAGATTGCTTACTCCTTTGCGCAGGCTTTTTCAATCCTTGCCTTTCTCGCCCAGGGGGGGTACTTCGGATCGTTTCATACGGGGATGCTCAGCCCGGACTCTCGACCCCTTACCCTTTTCTATACGAAATTTCAGCGAAAAGGTACCCTTTTCTATACGAAATTTCAGCGAAAAGGTACCCCTTTCATATACCTTTGAAGAAAATTTACCTCTTTTTATACCAAAACTCACAAATTTCCACCCCTTTTCTATACGTGCAGCCAGAAAAAGTACCCCTTTCGGGCGGAGCATCCCCGTATAGTCCATTATAGGGAGCACCCGACCCCCGGGCTTTCTCGTACCTTCCCTATTTTGGAAACATATGCAGCATGTTGACAAATAACAATTTTTCAAGTCGAGGCATTTGGGGCAACAATACAGTAAATTTATAGAAATTTACCCAAATGCCACGACTTGAAACCATTGTTTGAAGGCAATGGATCGTAACTCTGATATCTGCTATTCTGCTATGTGATGTCGAGTCCAGGAATCGAACTCGTGATCCCAGAGGTGAGAGGGGACAGAATATTGCGGGTGAAAAAGAAAGTAAGCTGTGGGGGTGGAATTCATAGGCAACAATAGTTCGACTTACGAACCAATTCTGTTTTACTGAACTTTTTAGACGGAGTTCAGACGCCTGATCCAGATGCCGTACCATTGGTTGACGCGGTCCGTCCCTTACATGAAGCTGGAGTACGTGTTTTTGCTATTGGAGTAGGAGGTCACTACAAAAGAAGCGAGTTATTACAGTTAGTAAGAAGACCAAGTGATGTGTACGAGGCAAAGGACTTCGATGAACTGCTACGACTTGTCAAAAGAATTGCGCGAGGAACTTGTGCTCCTGCACCCGGTAAGCAACTGTATAAGACACTGTGTAAGACACTTCGGCCGCTTCGCGACGTCTCAAAAGAAGAACTCGTTTCTAGTTTTTGCGACGTCGCAATCGACGTCTCATGCAAAGTCACACGGTGCGACTTCTAATTTTCTGCCGTGACGTCGCACGCAAAGTCGCATAAAAAATTGCATCGTGTGTCCGCACATTTATTGGTCGCCTGTGCTTGAAAACAACTAATTTGTATTTTTTTGTATTTTCGTTGGTGCGATAACATACGACTTTTCCCTATTTTTTTAGTTATTGTGCCGAAATGCCGGTACCGCGCGGATCTTGGTTTTGTGATGGATGCATCTAACAGCATTGGTGAAGCTGACTTCCAGAAGGAAAGAGATTTTGTCCATTCTCTGGCTTCAGCTTTTACTTTCGGTCGTAATGAGACTGCCGCAGCAGTTATAACCTACAGCGATATAGCGACGCTGAATATTCCACTCGGGCATCACTACTCAGCGGAAAGGTTCAAACAAGCTGTAGAAAGAATCCCATATACCTTGGGAAGGACGCGCATTGACAAGGCTCTAAAGCTGGCTAGCACTGATATATTCTCTGATAGGGGGGGCACTCGTCCTGGACTCCCCAAGCTTATGGTTATCTTAACGGATGGTGTACAAACGCCGGACCCTGACGCTATTCCGTTGAGTGAGGCAGTCATTCCTCTGCAGAATAAGGGTGTTACGATATTTGCAGTTGGCGTTGGTAACAAAATAAATCACAATGAACTGAGATCGATGGTGCAGAGAGATGACGATGTTTTCACCGCGACAGACTTTGATGATCTTCTTAATAAGGCTTATCAAATATCTGAGCGAACTTGTGAGGACGTTAAAACTCAAATAGGTTAGTGTTCCTTGTTTTCGTGATGAAAAAGATGATGAAAAAACAGATTTCACTGACGTCTATGCTTCCAAACTTTAAGTCTTGTTCCTCCATCGTTCCTTTCATTCTTCTCCCTATAGTACTGGACGTCCCTTTTAGCTTAGGTGCAAAGTTTTCGTATTTCAGTGTCATTTTCGTGAGCATATAAGATTTTTTGTTTGATTTGTATCCATGTTCATGTGTCTTCTCATGTGCAACTGTTAAACAAAGAAACGATACTCTAGGGAGTGACACATGGTCTGAAAAAGAAAAGCATTATGCCCAAGGTAAAGAGGTCTATTCAATCCATCTCGATTTCTTCTTTTGACTCAATTACCCCTGCCATTTCCCTTGTTTCTCGTACTTCTCTTGTATTTTTCAATCATCGAGCTTTGCTATTCCAATAGACCTTATTCGTCGTGGTGCAATTAATGTTTTCCCATTACAAACCACGTGTCATTCAAAAGATTATAATTTCTTTTTTTAATGGTTGTACATGAAACGACACATCAATATGAATACAACTCAACAAAGAATCGTGCTCTGTTTATTCACATTGATTGTCATGTTTTGGTTTAGTTGAAAATGTTGATGGTGGCTGGTCATCTTGGCAACTTTGGGACACCTGTATACCTTCCTGTGGTGGTGGTTTACAAACAAGACGACGAGCCTGTGAAAGTCCTTTTACTCAGGGGAATGGGCTGCCATGTCAGGGACCTGCAAGTCAGACACGTGCATGTAACCAACAGCCATGTAGAGGTAAATTACTACGATGCGATAGTATTGACTTGGAAAATATCGCGCTGTGTTTAGTATGAGTTCAGTAGGTGTTGGGTACGATGGAACAGTGCGCAGAGTTCGGTGGGTGTTGTGCAACAGTTGAATAGTGCGCTGAATTCAGTAGGTGTTGTGCAGTATAACAGTGCGCTGAGTTCAGTGGGTGTTGTACAACAGTGGAACAGTGCGCAGAGTTCAATTTAGCATTGTGCAACAGTGGAACAGTGCGCAGAGTTCAGTAGGTGTTGCGTAACAGTGGAACATTGCGCAGAGTTCAGTAGGTGTTGCGTAACAGTGGAACATTGCGCAGAGTTCAGTAGGTGTTGCGTAACAGTGGAACATTGCGCAGAGAACAGTGCGCAAAGTTCAGTTAAACGACAGTACGAAGCATTCAATGAACAGTGCGCATTGTTTTATTTGGTATTGTGCGAATGTGGTACAGTGGTTAACATTCAGTGAAAAATATTTGACCAAACATTTGTAACCTGCAGTCCCTCATCTGGGGTGATTTGATTCAAAATTTAAATATTAGCGTAACAGATCTCGGATTAGAGAGCTGATAATCAGCGCAATTATCAAAATACTTTTGTTTCTCTTTTTTAGAGGTTAAAAAATGCACTGCAAGAGCTGATATTGGATTCGTCATGGACGCATCAGCCAGCATCGGAGAATTTGATTTCCAGAAAGAGAGAGACTTTGTCAAGGCTGTAGCAGATTCATTCACCCTTGCACGTGATCAAGCTATTGTTGGTGTCATTACTTACAGTGACAACGCAAAGCTCGATATTCCTCTTGGAAAATACATGTCGGCAGAGAGATTCAAACTGGAAGTCGATCGTATTCCATACATTTTGGGACGAACAAGGATAGACAAGGCTCTGAAGCTCGCAACTACCGATTTCTTCGGTAGAAACGGAAGAAGTCGACCGGGCTTTCCTAAAATCATGATTATTCTCACTGACGGGGTCCAAACTCCAGATCCAGACGCAATTACTTTGGATCAGGCTGTGATTCCTCTGCGTCGAGCAGGTGTAAGAGTGTTTGCTGTTGGAATAGGTGGTCACACTAGACCAAGTGAACTGCGCTTGATGGTGGAGAGACCTGATGATGTGTTCATGGCAGCAGACTTTGATGATCTTCTTAGAAAGACTTACCAAATTGCTGAAAGAACCTGCCAAGAAATAGAACGCCCGCCAGGTATTTTGATTCCGAGTTATTTATTTGCAATCTTTCTATTTGTTAAGTCTTCCTAATAAATCTCTCTGAATAACAAAAGTTAAAAGAGTATATGAAATTTACATTTCAGAGGTATGTCTGTAAAATAAATCTTTGAATTATTTCGTGCACAAAGGTTTTGCCTCGATTAAAAGTTTAAAGTCGAAACATTCATAATCATCAAAGATGACTAACAACTGCCAACACTGTTAAAACTTGCAGAGAGCATTAAACATAGTTCAGGGTAAAAGACGGAACATAGCTTTAAAACTTTTAAGTGACATCTCAACACCTCCTCTTAATTTATGAGTTTGTTTAACCCACGTCGATCGCTGTTAAATGGAAAACGTTTGCTCATATATTTTGATTTCATTAGTGATTAGCTGATTTAAAAAAATTGTTTTTGTTACCAGTGGATGGTAGCTGGTCATCGTGGGAGCCATGGGATACCTGTATACCATCATGTGGAGGAGGTCAACAAAGCCGTAGACGCAAGTGCAATTACCCATCCCCAGCAAATGGAGGACGAGAATGTCAAGGGTCAAGCATAGAAACACGCGCATGCAATCAGCAGCCATGCCCAGGTAAACATGCGCGGCTATCTTAATAGCTCTATAGAGATGTTTTACTTGTGTAAAAATGAAGACGTGGCACGGTCACGGTGCGAAAATTTGCTATTCGCTGAACCAATCAGAGCGTGCGACATTTAGGTCCATCCAGGAGACAAAATGTGTTCTAAATTATCCAAAATCAATGAATAAGGGATCGAACTGCAACCACTTTGTTACCATAAAATTCACATAACTGTAATTGTTTTAGGAAACCTTGAAAAGTGTACCGCTAGAGCTGATATTGGATTCGTCATGGACGCATCAGCCAGCATCGGAGAATTTGATTTCCAGAAAGAGAGAGACTTTGTCAAGGCTGTAGCAGATTCATTCACCCTTGCACATGATCAAGCTATAGTTGGTGTCATTACTTACAGTGATAACGCAAAGCTCGATATTCCTCTTGGAAAATACATGTCGGCAGAGAGATTCAAACTGGAAGTCGATCGTATTCCATACATTTTGGGACGAACAAGGATAGACAAGGCTTTGAAGCTCGCAAGTACGGATTTCTTTGGTAAAAACGGAAGAAGTCGACCGGGCTTTCCTAAAATCATGATTATTCTCACTGACGGCGTCCAAACTCCAGATCCAGACGCAATTGCTTTGGATCAGGCTGTGATTCCTCTGCGTCGAGCAGGCGTAAGAGTGTTTGCTGTTGGAATTGGTGGTCACACTAGACCAAGTGAACTGCGCTTGATGGTGGAGAGACCTGATGATGTGTTCATGGCAGCAGACTTTGATGATCTTTTGAAGAAGACTTACGTAATTGCACAAAGAACTTGCGAGGGGGTTCAAGACCAACCAGGTAGGAGAGTACGCTTGCTTTGCAAAGATGACAAATAATTAGAATAGATAAAGATCTATGTAAAGAAGAATTATTGTTTTTATCTTTAACTAGCGCGCTTTTTGGTTTTTGTTCTTAGCAGTTTTTTTTAACGTCGTTTATTCCCTCAAACGCCCCCAGTTTTCTCTCTTTCTTTGCCCTACAAGAAGCCCAATTGCCTGAATAAACCTGGAAGCCTGCGGAGGCTATGTTAGTGGTAGCACGTGAAAACTTTTAGAACGTCGTCGTAACGTACAGCTTTTTATTCGTTCGAAATATGCCGTTAACATTACGTTTTATATACTACGATAATCCCTTACACGCTTTCTTAGGCCACATAAAAGGGAAATAAAGTTTTAAATAAGAAAGAAAATTCGCAAAGCATTCTGGTAGTTGTAGTAACATGAAGCCATAATGCAAGCGACTCAACTAGATTCCGCAACCTTTTAATCTTTGGTTTGTTTGTTAGTTGATGGTGAGTGGTCATCATGGCAGAAGTGGGACAAATGTCTTCCTGAATGCGGCGGAGGCCAGCAAACGAGGCAAAGATCGTGTAACAATCCCTCCCCGGTCCATGGAGGACGCTTGTGCCCTGGATCGAGCAGTGAAACAAGAGCTTGTAATCAGCAACCATGTTTTGGTAAATAAGAAAAGATGTATTTACTAGTGCTTAAAGAAAACGGCTGCAACGTCTTTTATCATTACATTTTCTCGACAATGATGCACACCACACAGAACACCGCATTTTATTTCGCACCATTGAAAATACAGTCAATCAGAATGCACGAAAGCCGCTATGTATATTGCACGTTACGTCAGAGCAGCTCAATTTGGAGGACAAAACAAAAGAATTTCAATCTCCTGAGAATTGGAACATATTGTTTTGCCCTCCAAATTGAACTGCATTCCGGCGTGCTGCAAGGGGTCTGTTACTGTTCCTTCCCACCTATTTCTTGTTGTGCCACTCAAATTCCCTTGTTCGATTGAATATTCCAATATTTATATTATATTATTATTATATATTATAATACACTTTCAACGGCTATGCCCATTTTTTCTTATTTACTTTATATTTTTTCAGGAAAAATTCAGTGCTCTGCAAGAGTTGATCTCGCTTTTCTAATGGACGCATCGGGGAGCATCGGAGAATGGGATTTCCAGAAAGAAAGAGATTTTGTCAAGGCCATGGCGTCATCCTTCACCTTCGCCCGCGACCAGACCTTAGCAGCAGTAATAACCTACAACAACAAAGCCTACTTAGACATTCCATTTGGTCGCCATCTCAACACAGACAGCTTTCGTCTGGAAGTCGATCAGATTCGATATACTTTAGGACAAACACGAATCGATAAAGCACTTGCTGCGGCTGCCGAGAAGGTTTTCGCGCCAGGCAAAGGAACCCGACAAGGTTTTCCTAAGGTGATTGTGATCCTTACCGACGGTGTACAGACGAAAGATCCAGACGCCATTCCTCTGGGTCAAGCAGTTCTCCCACTGCGTAGAAAGGGAGTGCAGATAATAGCTGTTGGCGTGGGAGGTCATTCTGATCCTAATGAATTGAGGCAGATGGTGGAAAGAAGCAGTGATGTTTATACTGTAACTGATTTTGATGATCTTTTGAAGAAGGCGTATGATATCGCGAAGAGAACATGCGATGGCGCAAGCAGGCCAAGAGGTAAGTTCATGAATGTTTTTATACTAAATCTCTATCCCAAACAATTTAGGAGAAATCTCGATTACATGGAGCAATTTTCTCTGCCACTTGTCTCGCAGCAAGGTTGCGACACAAGTTGTATGGAGCATTGCGGCGTGTAACCTTCAGTGCGATTTGAAAAATGTTGCGAGACAAGTTGCAGCAATCGTTGTGAAAAGTAGAATTCGTTCCTACTTTTGGCAACGATTGTCTCTCCGTTGCACCGTGTAGACCCGCAACGCGACAAGTTGCGAGAAAATTGCTCCGCGTAATCGCGCATTCAATTGTCTTAATTTCAACTCTTTGTGGGACTTCTAAGGTAACAGGTCCGATCACTGTTTCCAATTCAGACCATGTGTTGTTTTTTTCATTTAGTATTATGTATATTCTTCTCTAATAACTACATAAATCTTAAAATGGTCATGGAAAGGAATGTAGGAGTTAACTTTTAAGGGGGGGGGGGGGACCGGAAGCCTGGAGAAAGTCCTCGAACCCCCTATGATGGTAGGACCACCCAGACGGAACCAGAATGACCTCACCACATTGATAGCGCAGAGCCACGCACCGTGCTCATCTATTATTCCAGGCAAAATATGATATTAATTTCTAGTTGTATTCATTTTAGTGAATGGCGAGTGGTCTGAATGGTCGGACTGGACAACTTGCAGCGTGTCTTGTAACAGAGGGGTAAAAACCAGGAAGAGAGGCTGTGACAACCCCTACCCATCTAATGGTGGATATACTTGTTCTGGGCAGAATGAAGAACAACGTTCCTGCAATGAACGAGTCTGCGTAGGAAATCTAAGGGGTAAGTACTTGTTTTTATTCTGTAGTAACAGGGTCTCTGGTTAATTTAAGAGTCTTTGGTTGCATGTGACGTCATAGCCGTCATGTTATTTCACTCAAACAATAGACTAGGTCTAGGTCATCCAACATGGCGGCTATTTCTTCTGTCTTCTTAATCTCATTGGAAGGAATGCATGTTACCTATTAGCAACGTAATTAGTATATTTTTTGTAAATCTTCTCATTCCAGTCAACGACGGTTGGTCTGATTGGTCAAGATGGTCACGATGCAGCGTGACTTGTGGCACAGGAGTCGAAACCAGGCAGAGAAGGTGTGACAATCGTTACCCATCTAATGGTAGATATTCTTGTTCTGGACGGAGAGAAGAAAGACGAGCATGCAAACTACGAGCATGCATAGGAAATCTAAGGGGTAAGGACTTGTTTTTGCCAGCGACGCAACCAAAACCGAACAATGAATGTAAGAGCAGACTTTTTGATTAATTGTCGTTTGATACTTGGGTAAATCAAAACATTTCGTTTACCTTAAAGTAGTTTCTTCGCTTGCGTATGTCGTTATGTTAATTCTTTTGTCGCTAGTAAGTGAAAACCAGGTTTAAGCATACCGGTAATGATAAAACATGACAGGTCAGTGAAGTCGAAACAAGAGTTTAGGGGTAGGAAAGTAGGTGTGCTGTTGTTGAAAGTGACCGAAAACCAATAAACTGTAAGTTTGACTGCCACTCGAGTAACTCTCACGTTACTCTATGCTACGCGGCTATCCGGCACTATATTTATAGCCAAGCATCGGGTATTCCACAATTGTTTGTCTATTCTAGAGGTGCTAATGACGTCATATGCTTGTAACGTCATACCAGCCAATTTGGTTGGCTTTATCAACTTTTGTTATGTCAGCCAATATGGCGGCCATGTCTTTCGTCCTTTTATTGTCAACAGAGCATGTGCGCTACCTATACGGAACTGGATGGACCAAAAAAGTGTTTATAGTAACAGGTTCTTCATATTTAGCGGGTTAATTTAAGGGTACAGTGAAACCTCGTAAATTCATGGGCTGCAAGTGACGTCATAGCCACCATGTTATTATACTCGTCTAGGTCATCCAACATGGCGGCCATTTCTTCTGTCTTCTTAATCTCATTGGAAGGAATGCATGTTACCTATTAGCATCGCAATTGATCTAATTATCTGGTATATCTTATTATTCCAGTCAACGGCGGTTGGTCTGATTGGTCAAGATGGTCACGATGCAGCGTGACTTGTGGCACAGGAGTCGAAACCAGGCAGAGAAGGTGTGACAATCCTTACCCATCTAATGGTGGATATTCTTGTTCTGGAAGGAGAGAAGAAACACGAGCATGCAATCAACGAGCCTGCATAGGAAATCTAAGGGGTAAGGACTTATTTTTGCCAGCGACGCAACCAAAACCGAACAATGAATGGAAGAGCAGACTTTGTTGATTAGTTTGTCGTTTGATGATTTCGGTAAATCAAAACATTTCGTTTACCTTAAAGTAGTTTCTTCGCTTGCGTACGTCGTCATGTGAATTCTTTTGCCGCTAGTAAGTGAAAACCAGGTTTAAGCATACCGGTAATGATAAAACATGACAGGTCAGTGAAGTCGAAACAAGAGTTTAGGGGTAGGAAAGTAGGTGTGCTGTTGTTGAAAGTGACCGAAAACCAATAAACTGTAAGTTTGACTGCCACTCGAGTAACTCTCACGCTACTCTGTGCTACGCGGCTATCCAGCACTGTATTTACAGCCAAGCATCTTACTCAAACAATAGACTAGGTCTAGGTCATCCAACAAGGCGGCCATTTCTTTTGTTTTCTTAATCTCATTGGAAGAAATGCATGTTACCTATTAGCATCGTAATTAGTATATTTTTTTGTAAATCTTATTATTCCAGTCAACGGCGGTTGGTCTGATTGGTCACGATGGTCACGATGCAGCGTGACTTGTGGCACAGGAGTCGAAACCAGGCAGAGAAGGTGTGACAATCCTTACCCATCTAATGGTGGATATTCTTGTTCTGGAAGGAGAGAAGAAACACGAGCATGCTTCCAAGGAGCCTGCAATACAAGTAGGACAATTGCATTCTTTTATTCAAATTATACATTTGCAAACATTCCCAAGAGATTCAAGGGACAAAGTCAAGGCGGCCATGTTGGTGGTATTAATATGGAAGCTAATGACGAATATTATGCAAAATACCACCAATATGGCCGCGATCAAGTGAACAGACAATATAGAATGGCGAAGGGGTTATACGGAGGGTCACAAGTGATGATGAAAGGGATATATATAGAAAGCCTCTAGATCTATGCATTATAATTATACACCAAATTGCAGAATCTTTAATTTCTCGTGTTCACAATGATAAACCATAAAGGCTTCAAAACCAATAGTCCCTTTCACAGTTTCCTGCGCCATCTTGAAAGGTAGCCGTGCCTTCGCATCGAAGCGAGACATGAGATGACCTTGCACTGATAGACACATGTGAATAGTTGTCCAAGGTATTAAAAAAGGTCTCTAACATTACAAGGTCACCTCATGTCTTGCTTCGATGCAAATGCACGGCTACCTTTCAAGATGGCGCAGAATACTGAGAAGGGGACTATTGAGTATTTTCCATGGGTTCCTGTCATGGGTTCCAGTGTTTAAAATCGTAAAAGTACTCCCTTAGTAAAACGAGACGGTCTTTTGTTGTCAGGAAGGAGAGTCGATGGACAGTGGTCTCAATGGAGTGACTGGCGCCAATGTTCTCGTACGTGTGGCGGAGGCTTTCAGTCTAGGAATCGGGATTGCTCTAATCCTTCTCCATCCAATGGCGGACGAGACTGTTATGGAAGAGCTCAGGAAACTCAACCCTGTGCTAATAACCCTTGTCCAGGTAAATATCCTTTTTTCCATTGATTCCCTGGACTCTACAAATTTGCGTACTGAATCGTTTTTTAATTAATATTAATCTCACAACATTCTAAAAGCCCGTTTACACTGGCGATTTTTACGGTGATTTTGGTCATAGTCAAGAATGGTAAAGGATTAACTTGTGAAGTTTTATTCCGGACACCAAGATCACCTGTACAAATGTCTCTTTAGAAACATACGGCAAAATTTATCACATTTTCGAAAATCGCCGCAAAAATCGCCAGTCTAAACGGGTTTAAATGATAGACCCCTTGCAGCACGTCGGTATGCAGCTCAATTTGGAGGGCAAAACAATAGGTTTCAATTCTCAGGAGATTAAAGTTCTTTTGTTTTGCCCTCCAAATTGAGGGGGGTCTATAGAAAGCCATGGCTTTGCATTAGAAGGCTTTGTACAAGCTGGTATTTCAGTGCTAACTTACTGTACATCTCATGACGTACATTGAAAATGGCTTCTTCTAAGATTCCACATGCTAATTTATGCAAAAATACAGATATGCTCATATGCAGCGAATGAGCACCGCACTACGAATTTTGCTGAAATTTCACTACTCTTATAAGTAATTTACTCTAAATAAAGTTATTGGTTTTAAGCACTTCGATTTTGTATATTTTTATTGGCACCTACAGCGAGAATCGACGGACAATGGGCGCCATGGAGTAACTGGGTTCAATGCTCCAAGACATGCGGCGGTGGCAGACAGTCGAGGTTCCGCGCATGCTCTAATCCTTCACCATATAATGGTGGCCGAAACTGTGATGGTGCTAGACAGGAATCCCGTCTGTGCTCTACAAGACCATGCACGGGTAAGAAATGTTAGCGTTAAACCAAAAATATATCCATCACAACTACAATCATATGATAACATCTTCATCACCATCTGTATTCCAGAGCTGGACCCACTTTTATCAATGTGCGCGCGTTGTAGAAAATAGAGGCGCGCGCTATTTTGAGACATAAATAAACTATATATCGAAAAGTTTAACTTTAGATACTCAGTACAACTTACTTAGATCGATGACAAGCTTTCGACTCAAACTAGAGTCTTGATCACGTTATGTGATACATAAACTTCGTGATCAAGCGTGACTGCATAACGTGATCAAGACTCTAACTTGAGTCGAAAGCTTGTCATCGATCTAAGTAAGTTGTACTGAGTATCTAAAGTTAAACTTTTCGAGATATATATAAACTAGTTACTGAGAAGATTGGGTCCGGTTCTGGACTACATCATCTGCGGATGCCACATGTGAATAGAGTTTATTTGATGTGTTGTTTTCTTTGTTTGTTGTAGCCTTGTTTTTCTAATATCATTAGAATTTTTTTCTTTATCAGTCCCAATAACATCAACTTCAGATTGCCAAAGTCTCAACGCCATGGTGGGTATCCTGATGGTGGGTTCTCGGAGTGTCGGCCGAGACAACTTCAGGAAACAAAAGGATTTTGTAAAGCATGTGGCCTCATCTTATGGACTTTCTAGTGCGGGGACTCGAGTGGGAATCATTGGATACAGCAATAGTGCCCAGGTGTACGCAAAAATGGGTGAACATACTGACCAAGCCAGCTTCGAACGAGCAGTTGATAGAGTGATTTATACTAGAGGAACATCGAGAATTGATAAAGCATTGAAGCTTGCGTCGCTACGATTTTTCCCTTCAAGTGGTATGTTAGTAAAGTCTTTTTTTAGCTTGTATGCTTTACCGGCCCAAAGATATAGACCCTTTGCAGCACGTCGAAAAGCAGCTCAATTCGGAGAACAAAACAATAGGTTTCTAATTCTCAGTAGATTGAAATTCTTTTATTTTGTCCTACGGAATGAGGTGCTTTGACGCCACGTGAAAGGGGTCGTCTATAGGGATCATTTCACGCAAAGATTGCTGCGTTGCAAATCTTAAATTCCCTATAGGCACATCTACACATGCAGAGTGGAGGTGGCTCCTATTTATACGATGTTCGCAACAAATGTTTTTGTAACACGAAGTCCAAGCTTTTAATATCTTCGCAGCAAAAACGTTATTTGAAAATAGGTATATTTAGTTGTCTGTGAGACGACACCCAGGTTGTCTTTGTACTTTACAGATAAAAACTGTATAGGAACTAGTTCGTCGTTGTGTAAGAGTTGTCTTGTGCGTGCCTATAGGGACTTTAAGATTTGCAACATCTACGACGGCGCCGTCAACCTGATCGGAAGTATAAATAATTTCTCACTGGAGTTCTGTTTATTGGAGACTTAGTTAAAGCATTATCAGTAAAGTCAATTAACTGATCCTGCAGGGAACAAAAGACGTGAAACCCCAAAGTAAAGTTATTTACACTTCCGGTTGAATTCGCCGCAGTAAATCTCGCAAATCTCAAAGTCCCTTATATCATCTTTTTTACTTATTAATATTTCTGGTATCAAAAGGTGTGGTAACATTTGGTGTTCCAAGAATTCTCATCGTCTTTGTAAACGAGCCACTAACACGAGATTTTGATACGGTTCCTCTACATCAAGCTGTGCTGCCACTAAGGATTGCCAACGTAAAGGTTTTTGTGATTGGCATTGGACAACAAGTAAATCGAAATGATCTGAATGTTGTTGCGGACGACGAAAAAAATGTTTTCCTTGCGCGTGACTTTGATGATGTTCTGGCACGTAGCCGAGAAATTATACAATCATGGTGTTCAGAATATCTACCAAGTGGGTATCATTCATCTCTCCCTAGCTTCTTCAAGTTATTTATATTGCTTATTTCTATTATCCTCTGTTATCTTATTCTCACTTTTGTGTTTTTACTTCATATTTATTTTTTGTTTTCATTATTCTTTCTTCTCCCTCATTTCTATTTCTCTCTCTTGTTCTCCTTCGTCCTTATCAGCATCAAATTCTTTCTTTTCTTCTTCTTCTTCTCCTCCTCTTCCTCATCTCCTCATCTTCCTTCTCCTCGCCTTCCTCATCCTATCCTCTTCCTCATCTCCTCCTCTTCCTCATCTCCTCATCTTCCTCATCTCCTCATCTTCCTCATCTCCTCATCTTCCTCATCTCCTCATCTTCCTCATCTCCTCATCTTCCTCATCTCCTCATCTTCCTCATCTCCTCATCTTCCTCATCTCCTCCTCATCTCCTCATCTTCCTCATCTCCTCCTCTTCCTCATCTCCTCATCTTCCTCATCTCCTCATCTTCCTTCTCCTTGTCTTCCTCCTTCTTTACTATTTTTATTCTTATGCATTATCATCATCAACAACAACTTCCTTATCACTCATCACTACCACTCATTCCCCCCCCCCCCCCCCAGTTCTCTTGCAGGGGCGGATCCAGGGGAGGAGTGCAGAATCGACTTTGTGCCCCTACTGAAGATATCTAATACGCTTAATGTTTTTTTTAGTTTGACGTTTTTCTCGTGTGGTGCCTTTCCAACGCAGCATTCCTTCGTTTCAGTACTGTCTTTCTCATTCTTATTTCTTTGCAGCCTCCTTTCTTTTTCACGATGATTCTTTTCCATAAACTAAGTGAATCTTTACATTTGATTTGTAGAACCCAGACCACAATGTCTCGGTACATCAGATTTGGGCTTCATACTAGACGCCTCAGGTAGCGTGGGCCCTGCAGGGTTCAACAAACAGCGTCAGTTTGTAGCTTCCGTGAGTTCATCCTTCAATGTGGGACCTCCATTGACTCATGTTGGTGTCATCACCTACGGTGGATTTGCTATGGTCAGGTTTCGATTTAATGAATTAAAATCCATGGATGAAATCACGCGAGCTGTTACAACGATTCCTTACACAAGGGGACAGAGTCGCATCGACGATGCTTTGAAGCAAGCAACGAACGACCTGTACACAGTCAGTGGAGGCGCGCGCTGGGGGTTACCCAAAATTGCCATTATCCTATCCGATGGACTGCAAGTACGAAACCCTGGTGTACAGCTTCGTCAGGCCTCAGAGGCCTTGCGTCGGGCTGGTGTTAAGATCATCGCTGTTGGAATAGGAAACGATCGTGATAGTGACAACTTACGCCTATTGGTCAATTCAAACAACCACGTGGTTATAGTAAGAGACTATGACGAACTTCTGAGGAGAGCAAATGAAATTGCTTTACTGACGTGTAATGGTGTTCGTGGGTCGTTCCCGACCTTCAATCCAGGTAAATATGCCGTTCATTGGTATGAGCCTCGAGACCTAGACCTTGTTCGCAAGTTTGCCGAAGCATCAACACTGTATTGGTCACACTCTGGTTCTCAAAGGCCGCATTCGTTTTAGTCTCCGCCATTAAGAAACAGGGGTTTAAACGAATCCAACTGCCACTGTTTCGTTATGTGATATAACAATTAAAAATGTTTGGCGGATGGAAAAGAATAACACCAGAGTGTGATATTAACGAGGCCTCGTATTTTGATTATTGCCATATAAAAGGTTTGGAAAATTTGCAGACATTAAGGCGCAATTACACAGAGCAATTTTCTGCATGATTAGTAAAAAGTCTAAAAAACGTACGCTTTATCGCCCGACGCAGAAACCATACTTATGATATCTTTCTTCTAGGAAATATAGGCTCCTATCGATCTTGCCCCAACGTGATGGACCTGGGCTTCGCCATGGATTCGTCTTCATCACTGGGCCCAAGAAATTATCTCAAGGAAAAAGATTTCGTCAAAAAAGTCGCGACACACGTGGGCTTAAGGCCAGATGGCAGTCGGGTTGGTGTATTGATTTATGGAGAAAACTCTATGATCGAGATTACAATGGGTCATCATCGTGACTCAAGATCTTTCGGAAGCCTTGTGGACCGATTGCCCTTTTACAGTCAACGCAAAAAGATCGATAGTGCCTTGAAAACCGCAAAGTTTATGTTCAAGGTGCCTCCACAAAGTCCTCGAGTTTCGAAAGTTCTTGTCCTGTTAGTGAATGGAAAGCAATCCTTGACGAGCGGATACATTCCGTTTTCTCAAGCAGCTAGACCCTTGAGGAATGCAGGCGTGAGGATTATTGTGATTGGAGTTGGGAATGTATCGGCCAATGAACTGCGTAGTGTAACAGCGAATTCACGAGACGTTTACTTGATACCCAGCTTTGATGTTTTACTATCGCAAGTGGAGAACTTTAAAAGGATTATATGTGAAGGTAAGGCCCAGATATGTACTGCATTTTTGCTTGTCTGTAGGGTGTTGGATTTGTCCATGTTTTCGGGTTTTTTTTATCATGACAATGCAACCTTCTCAAAATTATCTTGAATACGAGGCTAACATGGAACACAAAAGAAATCACACTTTTTCTCGATGGAATTTGTGGTATTTCTTTTGTGTTCCATGTTAGCCTCGCATCCAAGATAATTTTGAGAAGGGTGCATTTTGCAATGGAAAAATATAGGTCTGGCTGGGGGTAGGTGCTTCACGTAATTTGTATTTTATAAAAGAAATAAACTAACTAGCTGTGATGTGTGAAGCACTTGGGGATTATCAGAACACTCGAGATGTGTTGAGATGCACCCCGCTACATGTCGTGCTTCTCCTACACTTATTTCATGTTTTGCCAATCCCCGCATGCTTTACAACGGCATACAGCACGCCCGCGCACGTCTTGCATTTCGTCATTAATGCGCATGATACTTGTGAACTTACCTGACTTTGATGATGCTTTCTAATTTTGTTTCAGCTGGAGCAAGATTTTCAAGACTTGGTTAGCACATCAGCGAATAAGTCAAAAAAATCAAACAATGCAATAATTAGACACAGGAAAATAAGTATATAAATAACCAAAGAGCGTTACCATGGCTACGACATATCTGTAGCGAAAAGACCAACAAGTTCAATTTCTATATCTGCTAACGTACTTGTCTCTGCCAATTTTATGCTGGCATGTTTTTCTTTTCAGAAAATCTATTTAGAAGACTTAAATAAGCTTATATGTACATGTTTAGCAGTGGCCTAACAGTGTACAAGTGTATAAATGTATAGTGAGTACCGTTACGCCGAAGTTTCCAAGAATCTTCAAGTTTTTAATTGTAAATTATCAAAGATTTTTCGATATGTAAACTGGGTTAAAGGGATGAGATAGACACAGGGAGCCCATTTATATATTTTGCACAAATGATAGATAATATATCGCTAGTTAATAAAGTAGTTTTTGAGGCAAAAGCTGAGCTAGGAACGAGGAAGAGAAGGAAAATTACGTGAACATTGCGGATGTGGGCACCTGAATAAAGAAAACTATTAATCTTTTTTCACAAAAAAATACATTTCGTCGACTTTGGCTCATTCATCATCATCACCATTATCGTCATTCATCATCATCAGTCATCATCATCATTAACATCATCATCATCTTTTGTATTTTTTTGCATTGGAGATTTCAAGCCATCATGTTTTCGAACTATTTTACGAACAATGCACTGATAAAAAATGTTTTTATGCGACCATCACTCCCTGTGAAGGGCGGATAATTTAAGTGTATATCAACCATCTTTTATCGAAGGCCCCGGTTCATAATTGTGGATGATATAATATGGCGTCGTCTATTGCAGTTTTCATCTCCATCGCTTGAATGCGTGACTACACAAAGGTAAGCTTTCAACAGTTTGTTCATGCGTAGTTTAATGGACTTGACCCCAGCATTGACGCAGTTTGAACCGGAATACGTTAACTAAGGCAGCCAACCTAGTACACAGTAGTCTTTGCTTCAGCATTTGCTAAGCCCTGTGCGCCAAAAAAAACTCAAATTAAACTTGGAACATTTCTGGAAATAGATTGATGGTGCTTCTTCCTGTCGGGGCTGCTTTGGGCCAGTTGCGTCATTTCCGAAGAGTTGCTAAAGTGGCTTCTCTATATTGGCAGGTTAGACTACATTTTTATTATTTGGCTGTTCATGCAGTTTGAATGTAATGTCCAACAGATCGAAGTACTAGCATATTCTTTTGAAACACTGCAGACATTTCGCAAGGGATAGTTAATGACGTTAATCGTGATGACAAGTCGTTCTAGAAGCACGACCCTAAGCTAAGGAGCTGACAAAGATGAATGAAAACAATCCCCGAACACGTGCCAACATTGTATCAACTCTGTCAGAACTCCACCCCACGCTGACATCTTTGGTCAACTCGAAGAATCTTATTGAAAAAGAAAAAAGATCGTTTTCTGTTCTTTGTTTCGATTTTTCTCAATATAATAGGCAGTTTCAGAGCTATTGTTTCAATGGTGTTGTCAGCGCCTTCGAAGGACTTGATGAGCAGCAAATTGTTCCAGCTTAACTTTCCTGATTTTATTGTAACGGGGTAGTTCATTGAGCTGTGCAATACCCCCATTGAATTCAATTTGAGAAGAACAAAAATTTCACAACACCAAAGAAATTTTCATGTGAAATATTTTATTAAAAAATTGTTTTTAGTTAACATAAATAAATTAATATTTCATTCATTATATTCATTTCCAAAGCATTATTTCTGAATGAATACAGTTGTATCTGTCACAATGTTGGGTCATTGTAACAAATCAAAACTGCACATTCTCATATTCTCTTTATTTTATTTCCAAGCTATTAACTATTCTTTTTCCTTCTGCAAAAAAATATTTTTACCAAACCTTGGTTATGTGGATAGTTCTTGTTAAATTTAGTTTAACTTTCATAGAAACCACTTAGAGTTCCTTTAAGAGAAAGAAAAATTATTTATATTTTTGCTGTATTTAACTAATCAATAGCAACAGCTTATTACTGCCCTGTGAGCAGAGGTTATTTCCTCCTTTCTGACAAAATGAGTGGAGTACAATGAATAATGGTGTCAACTTCTCTGCCCTGAGCAAAGACTGAAGACAGAAAAAGAACTCTGCCAGCAGTTTAGTAACTATGATATTAAAAAATTATACAAAATATTTGGGATCAGTATACAGTATTCTATCCCTACCAAATGAAGTTTAAAAGTAATCAGTATAGATTAGATAAAAGTAGCACTTTAAAAGCACTTGGCTGTTGTTTTAAAGTAAACTACTTTGGAAAATTACAGAAAAATAGCAGCCCCTGTCAGTTAAAAAGATGACTATTAATCTTCTTATTTACCAGATTTTACAAATACTAGCTGTCTACATCTTCTGTATTATGTGAGTTTGAAACTTCTGAAGAATGTAAACTTTTCTGACAAATTACTTTCAAGGAATCTGGTGATATTTTAGTTACATTTAGCACTTCTTCCTCTTTATCTTTCAACTCATCACCTGTTGTTTTGCACTGGTTTTCATTTTCACAATGCAAATCATCTTGCTCCACTTCAATATTTGCTTTACTCAATGGGTTTTCTTGGGTTTCAATAAAATCTTCATCTTTTTGTGTCAACCCAGCTGAAGAACAAATATCTGTGGTATCAATAGCTGTTATCAAATCTTTCGATTCCTCTGATTTATTTCCATACCCATCTGAATCTTGAAAATTACTAGTCACTTCTCCCAGCAATGACATCTCATTTCTGACTATTTCTTGTTCACTTTCAGCTGACATTGTAACTGGATTTTTATCTTCTGCTGCACTAGACTCTACTTGTTCTTCTTCACTTTTTGATAAACATGTTGGCTGCACGTCAACAGTCTTATCATTGAGTTGTAATTCTGCATTAACATTCTCCACATCTAATGTATTTTCTTGTGGATTATCCAACATGTTATTTTCTACTAAACTCTCATTCCCATTTGTATCATTACTTTCTTGGCATTTTTCAGATTCACTATTGTTCAGTTGTTTATTTTCCATTTCATCCTTCTCTTCTGTAACACAATTCTCAGATTCATTTTCTACAGTTTCTCTGTATTCATCAGATTTAGACCCATCTGATGACTGCCTTTCAAAATCTGCAGGCCTTATACATGGATGTTTTGTTTCAAGCCACTTTCTCAAGTTCCTTTGTATAACCATCACAGCTCTTTTTATCCTTAAAAAACGCCTTCTCTCCCTGAATCTTTTAAAAGCAGCTTGAATAACCCGAACAGCACTGTCCATCACAACTTCTTGAAATTTCTCAATGAGCTTTAAGCATGCACTGTAGCCTTCTTTATTCTGTGTGGAGTCACTACTAATGATTGTATTCGTATTGTTGGAAGGTGAATAGTTGTTAATGACATAGGAATCATCCAAGATAGTTGGTGAATCATCATGATTGTCACATTTGACAGCATCGTCTTTGATTTCTGCCAACTCCGAAATAGGTTGCAAGCCCCTGAAATAAATTCAAATGCAATTATTTAGTTATTAATGTTGTTGTACAGCTATAAATATATATTAAAAATAGATATAATAAATTAGTTCCCCAACAGGATACTAAAAATACTACGACAGTATTAAATGCATGGGAATCACAATTAAGGTAACTTCTATATTCAAATTCAAAAGAAAATTCAACATGGGAAGAATCCAAATTAAGTTTAAGCGGTTTGCATGACTAATATTTTAATACACATATTTGACATACAAAAGCCATAATCCCTAGAAAGCTGTTAATTATAGCTTCTGGTGTAATCAAAATTGATGAATGCATGGAAATTTGCCAAAATCTTAGACTTTGAGTCACCTTTAGAACATTAACCCTCAATTCGTGAAAAAATCACTACTGCATTTGTTAACTTGAATAAATATTTAAGAATAACTTGCTCTGTAATCACAAGCATTGTGTTCTACAAATTATTTGTTTATGTATATAAATTTATGTTTATAGATTTCGACCAAAGTTTTACTGATGAGATTTACACATCGAAGCAAGACTGAGATAAAAATATAGTGTTATCCTGCCTTCGAGTCCCAAACCACCCCTATATCCGTACAATCTATAGGGATTAACAAATCAATTATTTAGACGCGGTTACACACAGTAATCGTCCTTGCGTAAAGGTGTATTTATTTCCAACAATATTTCATTGTTCCAGACTTTTCTTCCTGCGCCCTTTGAGACGGTAAACATCGATTCGAAAGTGAAAACATTTATTCTACAAGGGGATTTTTTTTCCTATTTTAGATCATGATTCATAAAGGAGGTGTCCCTAAAGACAATTCTTTAATTATTCCTAAATTCCAAAAGCATGCATGTAGAATTTTCCGGAAGTAAAGCCCACGTAAAGTATAGAAATGTAGACACATTACTTGATAATGCCGTACCACGAAAAGGAAAAGAATCTATAAGATGCAAATAAAGAAGGAAAAAAAAAAAAAAAAGGATGCTTAATACTAAAAGAAAGTTTAGAAAAAAAACACAATAGTATATGAATAAATTTTAAGGTTGGTAAGCTAAGGTTTTAAAATGGTTTCTGAGCACGTACACAGAAGATACCATAGAAGGAACCAGAAAAGATGATATCCCCCTATAAATATTCAAAAAATAATTCTGCAATAAAATAGCAAGGCAAATATATTCCCAAATACAGTAAGATAAATAAGTATATATAAGTTTAAATATTATTTCAGAGCTTAAATAGATCTGAAGCATAAACTGATTAAGTTATACAAAACATCTACTTATTGGTACTTCAATGGCACAAATGCGAAACCGCCAAACAGAAACTTGAAGTAAAAGCTAAATTAAAAACACGATCGTTGTTATTTTGCTTCTTTTAAGAAGTCTGGGATATATATTAATAGTATTTATTATCACACAGGTAAAATAAGTTTATATTTGTGCATTTTTTTCAACGCATGAACACATGTCCAATATCACAATTGCTTGCATGGACGCGCCGTTTTTAAAAAAAATCACCATCGAAATAAAAACATTTTAACGACACAAAATCAAATATAATCGCTACCATTGACTTACCGGTTAAAATACCACCACCTCCTTCGTCTTCCACCTTGTTTCATGTAACTGTTTCGTTTGATCGACGGAGGATTCGAGATGGAGAGGCCGTTAGTGTTGTTGGTGCATGATAGTTCCGAGGGCGGACAATTTTCGACATTTTGATCAGAAATATTCACAGTATTCGAGCTCATTGGCATCCAAAAGAACCACCAGTGTGTTGTAATGTGAAAGTAAAGCCAGGATGTATGTTATTGTTTGAGTAAGAGCGTAGATCTGTAATTTGAGTAGAGTAGATCGACAGTATGTATGTTTTGAGACAGAAACTAGAAACCAACGGACTTTGAACCCAACCTTCGGCCTTCCTATGCACCAGGCTCCACCATGTCCACTCGGATAGTCATAACCAGCCCAAAAATTCAATATCTTTATTTTATTAACAAAATAATTCAAGAAATAAACCTAAGAAAATGTATGATTTTCCCTTCAAAAAATTATTTCAGCTTTAAAATTTTTATGAAATTTAATATCTATAAATTTTTATTATGAAAGTCTATGAAAGTCGACTAGTTCCCAGGCCTCTGAGGTTTCTTGATTCAATCCTGCATGCAATGGCCAAAGTAAGAAGTTCAATGATGGCATTTTTTTCAGGTCTTGGTAAGAAAAACCCAACTTAATTACCCTTATATGCTTTATATTCATTCATTGTATATCCATGTATGCATTTCTTGGCGTTCTGTCTTTGTGAATTAAGCCAAAAGCCTAAAAAATATCAACGATAAGGTTGAGTTGTTGGCAAGCATTTGCTTCACGTGATGAGCTTGTGATCCAATGTGGACGGACTTTTCTGGAGTTATCAACACAAGAGTTGGTTATTGACAGTTGTTGACAGTTTGTTAGTTGAGTATCACGACATGTTGGACTAAATGCATATCAAGGTTACACGCGAAAATTCGTGTACTTTATTTCACATAAAACATGTCAACTTTTATGATGAAGAGAAATTAATTTAAAAGGGGCGTATGCCTTTGCATGAATATGCAGTCTCAAAATTTGTTGAAGCATGGAGCTCTTAGCTCTTGCATGAACCAAGGACAGCGGAGCATGCCTTTCAGTGTAGCATGTGCAGTGGTAGTAGGGGGAGGTTAGGGATGGAGAGGGGGTAGTCCTATGGAATAAAACTTGGTGAAAGCAGATCAAGACGTTGCTTTTTGGATTCAACATGCAAATCTTATGTACATAAAACTTATCTATAAGGATAGATGTGCTTTATATGTTTGGCTGTCATTTAAGGCCTTTTGAAATTTTGAAAAATATATGACAAGTTCATTTGAGTGTGTGTGAAATAAGGTGGTGGTGCAGGGCTCAAAATAACGGCTAGTCATATGCTGGTCAAGATGTCCAGTATATGATATATATATATATTTTTTTCAAATATGACCAGTCAACATGTCTGTTCAAAACCATATTTGACGGGTCAAGTACCAAATTTAGCCGGACAATGACTGTTGACCGGCCATTACTTTGAGCCCTGTGGTGGTAGTGGCTAGATTTAGGCTTTTTAAGGTTACATAAAAGGGCACGTCTTGGGACATGCAACAGGGCCATTTTGGTACATGCATAACCCTAATGACCTTCAACATTTTTTTGTTTATTGGTGTTTACCCTAGACCAGGGTTCGCGTTAATGCAGAAATCATGCATTTTTACGCAAAAACTAACAGAAAATGCATTTTGTCAATTTGTTTGCGTCCCAGGACCTGAGAGCTTCATTTCTTGCCATTGGACTAAATTCCTTGCTTACAAAAGAACACAACCTAGAATCTTATCAAATATGTTAGGGAGCCCAATGTGCCCAGACACATCAATCCTAGGACACACATTAAAAAATTCTAGAGCAATCCCTGCCCTAGACTTTATATAGCTCTCTACCCCTCCCCCAGTAAGTAGGAGATAAAGACAAGGAGATAGTCTTTCAAGATTGCACTTTGCTCCATCTTATAAGGCTTTATAGTGATCTTTTGGACTTGGATTGGAACTTGATATCACAGTGTTATGTTTTTTGATATCCCAATGTACCCCTTAAAAGATTATACCTGCTAATAATCCAATTATCAAAAAATGATATCCATTTCATTCTTTGCATGTGTTAGGATGAATTATGCTCGAGAGTTTTAAATTACTAAATTTTTGGAATGATGATGGTAGTTGTAAAAATAAGTTGTAATCTAAATGTAATGATAATTGTTTACAGCTGATGATGTTTTGTTTTGTTTATAAATGAAATAATTGTAATAATTTAAATGGAATAAATATATTATCATAAACCTACCTTGGTTGGGCTGCCATGATTAACTTTGTGTTATATAGGTGTTTTTACTCTCTTTAAATAAAGTTATTATTATTATTATATTATTATTATTATGTTTTTCCAATGTCCAAGTTCACCAATTCACTAAAGATCCTGACAAAAATTTCATACCTAAAACCTTGCATTTGTTGTTGTATCCAGTGGTTTTTACTTAACCCATGAAATAGCAATAAGACTAGCAAATATACGGAAGTAGATCTTACACTTTTGCTGCTCTACGTGCATGCAAGCTAGGCATTATGGGCAGTAAGTAAGTAATATCTTACACTTGTCCACTCTGACAAGCTGATTAAGTCACTGCAAAGCAAAGAGAGACTTTTTCCCTCCCTGACTTATCAGCTTGTCGGAATGGATTGAAAGTGAGTCAGGACTGGACAAGGGTTAAGTGAAATCACTCTATTTTGTCTGTTAGTATTGATTGTTTTTTTCCCATGATGATCAGTACAAAATTTTTTAGAATGTTATTTAATTAATTTATTCTTGATTCTTCATTTAGGAACAGAAGAAGAAGGTGGTTGGTCAGACTTTGTTGAACTTTATCAACCTGATAAAAGTGAGTTATTTACCCCCTGCCTTACTGGCTCTTTTTCAATCAATCAATCAATCAATATTTTATTCTTCTTTGATATGTAATAATAAAAAAAGAGTTATTTACAAAATATCCAATAAGTAATGTACACGACAAATATTTACAAGAATGGAATAATTTACATATAAAGAGAAAAGGTCATCCTAAATTTCTTTCAAGCAAGCAGAATGAAATAATAGAAAGCTGTGTGTGATAATTCCCTTTAGTATCATTTCTTTGTTTTCTTTTCAAGGTATTGTTCTTCTTTCTGATGCTGCCAAGTGTCAAAGTGTTGAGGTAATGTTTCATTATTATTGTTGATGTTTATTGGTGTTTATAACACAAAGATTAATTATATGTTTTATTTATTTTCCAGGCTTGTTTAATGTTTTTTAATCTTCGGTATGAGCGGAAATACTGCCACAATGCTGAATTCATGTCCCCAAATGGTAAATATTTTAAATAAAAATGTATCTATTGTTAGTACAAAAATTATGTTTAATTTATTCATTTGATATAAAAGGTGAAGTACCATTTCTGAGGGCTGGAAGTGTATTAAAAGGTGGTGTTCAAGAAATATTATCATATATTCAAAAAAAGGTAAAAACAGACTCTTAAATAAAGAAATTTTACAAAAAGCTTTTAATATAATTATATATTTATACCTTATTAAAATTTTATAATCCATCCCTCCATTCCTTCATCTGTTTGTTTGTTTGTGTTTTTCATTTCTTTGTTTGTTCATTCATTCATTCATCTATCCATTCAGAAAATCTTTCTTTCTATCTCTTTCCATTTTTTAAAACCAATTTGGAGGGCCAGTGACATATTTTTCTGTTATACCGAAGGGAAAGGTTTGCATTTGACTATAATTTTATAATTTTTTTAGGGTATGTCCGTTAGTGAAATAAATTTAAAGCCACAAGAAAAGGCAGAGATGATGGCATACATATCACTTGTTGAAAAATGCTTGCTACCTGCTGAGGTAAGATTATTTGTACACCGCAGAGCTAAAAAATAATGGCCAGTCATCAGACAATGTACAGCCAAAATTGGCACTTGTCCAACCAAATGCCTCAAGGGCCAGTCCTCTTGACTGGACACATTGATCAGTCTGATGTGGCCATTCATCATGCTCTGGTCCTAAAGCGGCCATTACTTTGATCTACAGTGCAACTACCCACTAAGGACACAGAGGGTCAGGAGGGGCTATAGCCCTGCAAATTGTTTTCTATTTTGCATGATACATCATTACTGAGCATGGCTGATTTACACCCCTGGGATTTACAACACCACAATGACTTGAGCCTTTCTTGCTTCTTCCACCAATTCCATATAGCAACTCAACCAATAAAAAAAATTAAAGACAGCAATACTGCTTCTACCATCTTATTTTATCTTAATGGATTTTTATAGCTTTATATGTCATGGTGTAACAAAGAATGGGCAATTCGCAGTCGGCACAAGTATGGTAGTCCGTACCCTACGCCTTTGAATATCATACTAAGTTACAAGAAACAGAGGTCTGTTTGGAATGAACTAAGAGCAATGAACTGGCATCTTAAAAAAGAAGAGGAGGTAATTATCATGATAATAAATATACCCTTTTTCTAACTAATAAAATTAAAGTGATTTTATACGTAGTAAATATTACCATGATCAGTCAGAGTGGATCCATTATTTTGAGAGGGATATTTTATCTTTAGGATCTCTCCATTGCATCCTTTATGAATAGAATGAGGAAATATTAGAACTAATAGACCATTTTTTTTCAACCAGCAGACTTGTTTAGTTTGAGTTGTATCCATATTCATGTGTCTTCTCATGCACAATTATTATATGTTAAAATAAAGAACACTCTGGGGAATGACATGTATTCGGAAATAGGAAAACGTTATGATCCAGCTAAAAAGGTTATGGTTCCTCATTAATAATACATTTACATAAAATACTGTCTTGTTTCTGATTGGCTGACTGATCATGAATTTTCTCTTAATCCATGCAATTAATTAATTGTGCACATCCGGGAACTTTATACCTTGTGTTGTTGTTCGGTTGTATTTGACGAAAGTTGCTTAAAACCACTTGTGCTATGCATCCATGGTATTAAGCAGCTTTCATCAAATATGTGTGGTATTTTTCATTAATTCTTCTTGAACAGTGGTATTTCCTATACTAATTGTGCATAATGGAGTATTAGTTCTAATTTTCCCTCATTACTGTCATGAGGAAAAGAATATTCAAGTAACTATACTCAGTTTTTATGACTATCCATTTAAATAAATAGCTTGGACATCTTTTCCTTTTAAATTTCTGCATTATCTAATTCTGAATATATTACCAGGTAATTGAAGAATTCAAGAAAGGATGTCAGGCACTAGCAGAAAAGCTTGGAGGACGCAAGTACTTTATTCATGATCTGTAAGTCTGAATATGAGTGATAAATAGTTATTATGACAGGGGAAAATATACTGTATTAGTGTTTCAGTTGCGCCACTTATTCAGGGGGAACAGTTATTTGAGGTGGCGCTCTTTGAAGTTTTGTTCTCATATGCAGTGCTCAATGGGGGTGGCACTTATCGGGGGCGGCGCTTAAACAAGTAAATACTGCAAGCTTATAAAACTTAGTAATAGCCCTCTGTTCTTAGTCTGTATCCAACTAATTTTTTTTACCAATAAATATTTTTCCTTTATTTTATAGACCAACAGAACTAGATGCTGTAGTGTTTGGTCATCTACACACCATCTTAACAAGATACCAACCAGATGATTCATTAGTGTCTGTGGTCAAGATGCACAAAAATCTTGTGGATTTTGTTATGAGAATTGTTAAAAATTACTTCAGATGAAAAATACTTACATTTCTCAGCTATTTGTAAATATCGTCAAATTATAAAGAACAAATAAAAGCAAAAATATAATTAAAAAAAAAGGATTTATTTTGATTTTGATAGCTTCTGATTGGGGTTCCTGTGGAATCGTCAAAATAGTTCGAATGGGGTTCCTGTGTTTTTATACTGAGCATGCGTAAAATCAGAAGCGCCATTTTCAAAAACAAAGAAATGTTTATCAAGAAGAACCTTGGAAATCCTCGCTTTATAGCGACTTGACACGACTATAAGACATAATGGAAGGCGAAAGAATACTTAAGGAATTGCTGAAGAAGAAACTGGGAGGTCTTTACGACGATACGAAGGTAATTTATGAAGATATAGTCAAAGAATTTTTCGGCCATATTTTTGGCTCTGAACAAAAACAGTTTACGACCTTGGACCCGAAAAATATTTGCGTTTTGTGGAAAAAAATTATTATAGAGGCTGAAATCTTGTAATGTTAGTTAATTGATTGTTAATTCATTAATTTCAAGCAAATTTTTATCTTTAATATTGTTTGATCTGCAGAATTACATTGCCACTTTGAAGAGAGTTACTGAGAGTAAGAATGGCTACACGGCAAAGGGCTGTAATACAGTGGAAGAGGTGGTGTCCAAGTACAGTGGATTTTGTAACAAGTTCTTAAGATGCGCCATCGAAATACTTAAGGGATCTAAAGATTCTCAAGATATAGAAGAAGTCATGTTGATTGTCGATATGGGTGAGTAAAAGTCGATGTCTATATGGTATATAGGTAGGCCAATAGTCAGCTGCATGGTTGCCTAGCTAGCTACATGTAATACAGCAAAGTCACATATCTCGACCCCCCTATTATTTTGAACCTAATCCCTTGGAGGTTCAAGATAACTTGAATAATGAATAACTGGCTCTAATAACTTTAATAAAGTCATTGATTGATTGATTGATTGATTTGTTTGGAGACCATTTGAGCATATATCTATCAATGGGGGTTTGGGGGGGGGGGGGGGGATAAAATACTGCTACGAGGATACTGTCTTTCATGCAGTTTCAAATGATGTGGGAAATGTGGGTTTCAAAGTACCTACAGCCCCCTCCTTAGTCAATGCAGTTGACTGATTGCTGTTTTTTTAAATTTTTGGTTGCTAGTTATGACTGTTCTTGACTTGGTACTGACTGCTGAGAATGGCAAATACTTGAAGTATACTCCATCTCTAGATGATGTTGGTAGAAAAATTCTCCATATTACAAGTCATCTTTTAAACAAAAACCTATTTGACACATCACTTACCTACATTAACTACTGCATCAAGTATCTCAAAATGGCAAGGAACATTGATAATATTGAAGATTCTACTCGAAAAGAACTTAGGAATGTTGCTTTGCACATGGGAAACTTGTCATGGAAAGGAGCACAAAGACTTGAACAATTGAATGCCCCAAAAGAAAAACTAAAAGACAAGCAAGATTATGTCATTGGATGTAAAGATGTACTAGAATGGAGACTTAAAGCTGTTATGTTTGAGCTTGAAGCATGCTCATCAAGTCTTGAATCATTGGTTACCAAAGCAATCAAGTCAATTTCAAAGTTTCAGATGGATAGTGGTTCTTGCCGACAATGTGATGACGACATTATTGTGCTCTGTGGATCTACATTTTCTGCCATCAAAGAAAGGGTACTGGAACAGTGTAAGTGTGGTCAGTCTATAAATAGTTCTTCAGTATATTCTACTCTTGATCTTGGCTTACACCTTGCAAGAATGTGTAATAATTTAGGGAAAACAGATAAAGCAACCTTTTTCTTTGAGGAGCTTCAAGGTTTGACAAATGGAGTGGTGAAACCCAAGAAGACAAATACTGCAGAAGGTTGCTTAATATCACGGTTCGTCATGTGTAATATATCAATATCCAAGGCTTCCATGTTATTTGATTCTATTTATAAACATGAACCTTTGGATGAGCAGCAGCAATCAGATGATTTGATGAGGCTAAAGAAGATGTTGGATGAAGGGAAGAGACTGTTAGAAATTTTAATGGAAAGCAGAGCTCGAACTCCATTTTCTTCATCAACCATTTTGCAAACTCTAGAATGCCTTAAATCAAGTGTACAAAGCATGTTCAATAACTCCAAGGAAAAGATTGGAAGCCATAAATTTGTAACACCTTATAAAATTTTTCAAAGTGTACAATTATTATTAGAAGAATATGAAGAGTTACTTCAGTTAGAGGTGGAGTCTAGTTGTATAACAAAGAAAAGCTTGTCAAAGGACTCTACAGTACTTCAGCAACAACAGCAGAAGCTTATAGAAAGGATGCTTGGATTGTCAAGCTTTATAATGAAGTTTTATCAGCATCAAATACGTGTTGGAATCAAGGAAATGACTGATAACAGGTAAAAAATAACAGTTTTTTTTGCTATAATGATGATTATCTTGGTCTTGATGGGTTCATGAAAACTTACTGCGATTCTCAATATTCTCAGACTCCGACATTTTAACAGCTTGTTGTAAAATTGTTTTTTTGCTGCTGTCAATTAAAACTACATGTAATCAGTCAGTATCTTATATATTTTTTGACTGGCAGCAGTGGAAAAACCAAATTCCAACTTGCAACTCACAACTGGGCAAGTTTCCAGACTATTGAGAATCACAGTACTGGTTATTGCATCTCAGTTTTTCCAAATGTCCCTCCATAGTATCCTAGGTCTGCAGCTACTCCCTAGAAATTTAATTATGTTCATTATAGGAGAAATTAAATAAAATATATAAAATATTTTTTAGGATTTTAGCCTGCATAGCAGTGCATTGGGGACTGCGGTGGGGGAGAGGGGAGTATTCCCCCTCGTCCCCTCCCCCACAGGCCCCCCACCCCTTCCCCCTCCATCCTCCCCATTTTGGGCTACTATGCATGCTAGTAAGATTTTGTATGGGAAAATGTTTGGCTTGCAAGCTCTATTTGCATTGGCAAGGGGCTAGGCAGTAAGGTCACTTGATAGTGCATTATAATATAAACCAAACTTTGATAATGTAGTTAAAGGTCAGTAATTTTTTCCAAATTCTTTACCATACAGTATCAGCCAGCTGATGTCGAACTGCATCACATACTCACAAACCACAAGCACAAGACTTCACTCCCTGATGGAGAATGTCAATGTCTGTCTGTCTACCAATGAATTGATGTGGCATGGTTCTCTGTCCTTCTCACTCGGCATGGAGGCCTACAAGTGTGACCTGTTTCAAGAGGGTGCAGCATTAATGTCACTTGGATGCAGTGACCTGAAAGACTGGAGTTTATTGGCTGGTGATGATTATGAATTGGTGTACACAAGGTTAAAGGAGGTATATGCTTTTATTAATTGCTGTTTTCAATGTCATGCCAGCTGCTAGGACCTCGAAGGGGGGGGGGGGGGTTCGTTTTTTTGCCAATCTCACTTATTGCATTATCCAGCTGTTCTCACAGGAATTTACATATAGAAGGTAGGGGGTTCATTCAAACTGTCAAACTGCCCCTAGCGACAGGCCTGATGGTTGCCATGAATTCAGCTAAAGCATTTGGGTTTTGTTTTAACTTCTGTCAATTTGCAATGTTTCATGAAAATATGAATATATTTAACCTTTGTCAAAGTTATTATCAAATTAAAGAGTAGATCTCTTTCAAAATAATCTTGGACACAGGGTTAACAGGAAAGGATAAAACCCAAACAAACAAATGAAAGAAATGGCACAAATCTAGACCCCTTACAAAATTATCTCCTGTCCAATAGAGTTTATGACAAGTTGGTTAATAGAAAGTTCTCAAAGGGTCAGAAAATATGCCACATTTGGGACAAACTAACAAAAAAAATCAAAGAAGCATTAAGTAAACTTCCTGTTATAATAAAGCTTAGCTGTTATAATGTAAATGTATAAAATTTTAGGGATTCTGATTTCTAATTTTGTTTCTTTAGCATCTTCCCAAGTATGGAGCCCTTGTAGATTGCCAGAGAAGAGCGAGATGTTATGAAGAAGCCTTTGATAGTGCCACAGCAAACATAACATTGTTCCTTCAACTTGATATGATTTCTGACTTTAGTTCCTTGACTACTGATCTCCAAAAACATGTTCATCTATGGCTGAAAACAAAGAATGACTTGGTTAAACACTCAAGCAATGATGATTTGTCTGAGATCAGATTGAGGTATGGTTTATACAAAAAGGAGAATAAAGTAGACCAAGACTCTAAAATGAGTGATTAATTGTCGGCAAAGCGGTGACAATCAGCTTACACCACCAACCTGCTGACACCATTGACACCATTAATAGAACTGTGAAAATCTTCTGATAACCAACTAACAGTCATGATTTGGTATCACTGAGACTCCTGATAAACCATCTTTAGTGACCCACTAACACCCTACTGACACCCGGGTTTGAGTTATTGATGCTCGCCAACACCAATAACAGAACTGTGACTCCTGTAAAATGAGTTGATAATGAACTTACAATGAAATGACACCTGGTTTGGAGTCACCAGCACTCCTCACAAAACAATCTTTGGTGACCCAGGCCACCAGCATCTGTCTGACTGACTACTACTGGCTCTAAGTCATTAACAACCCACTGACACCCCAGTGCAACCTCCTTGATAATCCACCAATATCTTACTGATGACTTGTGACTCAATTTGATTCTTGTCACTGTGCTTTTACATTCATAGGACCTTGTATGATGTTATCTCAGAAGTGGAGGACTTCTCAAGTCTTACTACTGAACATCTAGCCTGTATTCTACAGGAAGAACTCAAGTGTTATAAAACACTCACCAGATATGATACATCACTAGAACAAATGTCAGTAACCAAGCAACTGATAGACCTGTATACTGCCGATGAAGACTCATTTTACCTTGCTGTAGCCATGTTAGAGCATGCAAGAGTTCTTCATGCAAGTGGTAATCTGGAGTTAAGTGACAGGTGAGATACAGTACCTTCACTCTCAAATTTATTTTAGATCAAGGGTGATTTAATGGACATAGTGCACTCATCTTACCAATGGGGTTTCAGGTTGAGTTACTTAACTAGACATTACATGTAAGCAGAGTTTGTTTGGTCTCTCCTCCGAATTAGTGGGGAAGGGGATTTTTCAGATTTTCCTCTCTCCGCAAAGCCTAACATGCTAACCTCCAATTCAATATGTAAGTTAGCTGTGCCCTGACTTATATTGGCCTAGAGGTTGTTTCAGGGTTGATAAAAAGCAATTGATGTTTTGTTTGTTTGTTTGTCAAATTTCATTTTGATTTCTGTACTAAGGAGCCATCCTGTTCATGCTAAACAGTTTTTTTTGTAAATTTGGTCTACAGTTGTAACTGCAAAATGCTGGAAAATTATAGCAGTTTTCAATGTTATGTGAATTCATAGCTGCAATCTGTTTTTTCACTGCTGACTTAATCAAAATTAATTTGTTACCTTTTACATTTTGACTGGTGGCAGTGAAGAACCAAGTTCCATCAGGTAACTCGCACCTACTGAGTTTGCATAATATTGAAAATTGCAGGAATTTTATTGTTCACATGTTAGATGTATTGATCTAAAGAATTTGCAAATAATTTATTAGGTCACCTTCAGAACTTTGCCAGGAAAGTATAGAACTATTGGAAGGTTTACAGAACAGCACAATAGAAGAAGCATCACTTGTTACCTTACAAGACAAGATTGCCTCGGCATACCTTTGGCAGTGTATCTTACAACATGAGGAGGCTATGAGACAGAATACTGCTCTGTTTAAAGATGGTGATGATTCTGAGGTGACTGGTGTCGAGGACATGGACCATGAAGAAGAAAGCCATCAGGTACCTAGACTGTGCTGATAGCAAAAAGTGATCACAGGATAAGATCCAGTGGATAACTCCCATCGAGCTTTGTAAAGGATAGTGCTTATTCAGACTTCTTACAACCAGCTTGCACTTAAAATCCCTACACACACTTTACACTTGACCTTTTTTAGTTTCAATTCCCCAAGGTGTGTCCCTCTCTTTTCTGTCTTCCTCAAATGGAGAGAAAATCTCAAAGCTACCAGGGTGCCCTTTCCAGATCTTACCCCTACTTGTGTGCAACAAATCTCATTGTGTGAACAAAGTTGCCAGCAACATGACATGGGTGGTAACCGTGCAATCTAGTTGTTGCTATAATGTTGTATGTGATGACGTCACATGAAAAATCACATGATGTTTCCACACCTCAACTCATAACATCACATCAAAAGCAAATGCCCAGACTGAGGAACTGTTGTTGCTTATAACATCTCACTGTATGCTAATCAGTAACAGATTGACACTTGTCTCTGTTGTTAGGTAATAAGTTTAGAGCAGCCTTTTGTCCTGTCCTTGCATGCTGCTGTAGATATGTGGACAGCAATAGTGGAAGCTTGTGCAAAGCAGTCTCAAGATGGAAAGGTTAGTGGTACTATTGCTACTCAGTGTAATATAATAGGTTCTGGCTGATATACATATACTTGTCTAGTACTGTTATGAATAACATTTTTCTGTATTTTCAGGTTGACATCTCTACACTTTTGAATCCTACTGAGACAAGTCATTATCTGCAGACAGCAGCTCTTCTATATGGAATACTAAATCAAGTAAGCTTCTTTTCAAGTTTTACAGTAAACAATAATTCTCAAGGGGATATGTATGATCTGAAATGGAAAAACTGTACACACAGTCAGATGAATCAGGTCTACAGTGATACTTGTTTTAAGAAGACACCTTTGGGCATTTGTGTGTTGGCCACATAACAGAGGTGTCTGATGAATAGAATGTCATTCTACAGTAAAATAATGTTCTGTGAGCTCTTTTTCTGCTGGCCCAGTTTAAAATGAACTAAAAAAAGTGATGACCCCTGCATTTTCCATGCAGGAATTTTTGCAATTTACCCAAAAGTCAGTGAAAAGTCAGGGAATTTCTGTTAACCTTCAAGAAATCGTTTTAAATTTACAATTCTTAGTTGGGCTTCCTTTGGTTGAACTACCATATAAATATATTTTTTGGTAAAATAAGTGCACAGTGTGGTCAGTGAAAAATGTTTTTTTTGTCAGGGAAAAGTCAGGGAAAATTGTTTTTCTAGATGCGTGGGAACCCAGAATGTAGGATTCTATAGATAGCTGACCCCTTCCCTTCTTACTCTATGACCAGTCCCTTATTATTGAATACTATAATGACCAATATAAATGTTGTTTTTAATAGCCTCTTAACCAGGTCCATGCCCTTCATCTGTGTGCTGTGATCAATCAGGCCATCAACACACAAGACTCAATGAATGAAGCTGCTACAGCATATACCCTAGCCATACACACGTTGTGTAGTATTCATGATGTTGGCCATGCAAGTTTGCTTCTCTCATATTGTGAACAAATAGAAGGAAAAAACACTCTTGAATCTGGAACACTCATACAGATATTGCTGGCCAAGAGTCACTTGTATCTGGAGTCTGGCAAGGTAAATGGCATGTCTATAATAGTATAAATCTATAAATAATACTATAATAGTAGTACAGGTTCTCTTGTTTCCATCTCCTTGCAACAGGTTTGCATGCCAGTTGGATGACTTATTAGCCCAGGGTTTGAAATAACAGCTGGTCAGTCGCCAGTCATGATGACTGGCCAAATTAGTTTTAGCTTGGTCATACCCCTGGACAAGTTCCAATTCTAGCTTGACATTTTCTGTTGACTGGCTGTTATTTCAAGCCCTGTAGCCAGTAGATAACAAACCTGTGGCCCTAGTTTCATGATCAAATTGGAATTTAAAAGTTTATTTTTGTGGAGGGAGGAAAACCGACGAACCCAGGAAAAAACACTCAAAGCACAGGAGAGCACCAACAAGAGCACATACAAAACCAAGCCCGGTGGGACTTAAAACCAGGTCACATTGGTGAGAGGCAAGCACTTTCACCCCTACGCCACCCATGCTACTGCTATTATCCCAACAAACAAACAGTGGTTAATGTAATTACATTGGACTGTTTGTTGTGTTTTGTAATTTATAGTATTCTGAAGGAGAAGAGTGTCTCAACATGGCCTTTTCTAGTGACTTTCTATCCCAGAGGACTCGTACATCATTTGTTCACATCGCAGTAGCTCACTCCTTGATGGTCAAATACCTGCAGCTTCCTCCAACTGTTTACAGTTTCCAACCACCACAAGGTACAATAAACTAAATGATGCCCCCCCCCCCTTGATTCCAACTCTGTCATTAAAATCAAAATCAATCCCAAAGAAAATCAAGCATTTTCTCAATTGGTAGTGTTAGTAAGATCATGATACCATCAGGCAAACAGCCCCTTGCGCTTACTGTATTCCCAATCTGGGGGTCAAAGCAAAAGAATTCCTTCTTGAGAATTGAAATCTTTTTTGATGTCCACTTAATATTTTTCATTATTTTGACCCCCAGGTAGAGATTTTGTGCAAGGAATCTGTTCTGTTCTGATTGAAACCTTTTGCATGGTGGTATTCTTTTGATTTCCCTAAAGATTCCTTTATGAATTTCATTATGTTAGGTTTCAAAGATTCAGAGGACCATCTCACACCCTTGGATGCAGCAATAGATGGCATCAGTAAGCTAGAAGGCATTGCTTTTACTCTCTTTGGACAAAGAGTTTCAGACCTCAGTGCTAATACAGGTCAGTGTTTTTGATGAACGTTAAATATATTACAGTTAAGTTCTTGTGAGTACAACTGCTCTGATACCTTGGCATGCTGTTGAAATGATCTGCCCAGATCTTTTTGGCAGTTGGGTCCATGATGTAGAAAAGTTATGTGTTCTTATGTATCAAAAAAAAACCTAATTTGCTAGGATTACTAGTTACACAGTGAGGGTAATTTTCAAACTCTACTCATGTATGACACTGAGCCTGGTGGAACTCAAATCCAGGTCACATTTGGTGAGAGATGAGTGCTCTTACCACTACGCCACCCTTGCTATAGTTTATATATTTAGTTGATGTTATGTATTTTATTGCAGATACTGAGGTAATCAACCCAGATGTGATGTCTGCAGGAACCAGTCATTTACTTGTAGTACAAAACCTTCTTATGTTCCAGCAGCAGTGTGGCACTCTTCTTGCCCACCAAGGAATGGTCAGGCAGGCTGTAAAGTACCTGACTGATGGTCTTGTGTTGTCAAGAAAGTTTGTCCTACCATATAGGTAATATGAGTGGAGGTTTTGAGGGAATGGGTGGGTGCATGGATGGTAGGAGGGTGGTGTCAAGAGAGCAGAGGTTTCAATAGAAGGTAGCTACCAGTGGTTGATCTCCAGGTACTTCACTCACCACTGGCTATTTCATGATCAAATGAATAATCATATAAATATATTAACTACTGCCTATTTTGTCAAAAGAGACTCCTACTTCAAATAGTACTGAAACCTCCAAGAGAGTGACTTGGTTGGATAGGTATTTGGATGAGCAGGTGGTTGGGTTAGTGAAGTGAGTGACTGGATGGGTGTTTGAGTGATCATGAGTAGGTGATTGGTTGAGTGAGTGAGGGATGGATGGAGGAAGGAAAGGAGTTGATTATTGAAAACAGCACAAGTCCTAATCATAGGGTAACATGTTTCTGTTTTCCAGAGTCGCAGAGTTTGTCACCTGCTTATCCCATGTAAAAACACAAAAGGGAGAGTTCAAACAAGCCAAAAATGACCTCCTTCATGTAGCTCACACATTAGTACCAATTCTACAAAACGATGAAGAACAGACTGAAATTGAACAATGTCTGGAAATTCCTCCATTGGTTGATCATCCAAAGGCTTGTCATTGTGTCTGCTGTAGTGACCCTACTGTGCAGTCTATTCTAATGGGGTTCTTCCTTACTATCGCTAAGTATTTGGGATCTATATCACATCATAAAGACTCTATCAAAGCTTTAGAAGTTACTGAGAGGCTAAGTTCTATTGCAATTCAACGGATGACAACTTCATTGAGTGAATTCACTAATACTTTGAAACTGGGCTCTGGCAATTTACAGAAAGAAGACATTAATGAATTAGAGGGAAAAGGAAAAAAGAAGGGGAGAGGTAAATCTGCAAAAGCAAAGCAAGCAAAGAAAGATAATTCTTTTCCTGGGGCAAATCAAGATTTATCTCAAACGTCTATGGCAATGTTCAGTTCATATTTAGCTGAGACATTTGTTCAGAATGCAGAGATTTTGATCAATAACAATAAACACAAGAAGGCCTTAGATGTGGTTGCATCTGGTGTAGAAGTCATCCACGACATGGAGAAGATGAACGGAGGGTCATTACCTCCTTCACTGATCCATATTACTTCTTGTTTGTATTACCTGAAGGGCTTAGTCCACTTGAACAGTGCTCTTTGTTCAAATAGTAAAGGGTTGGATTCAATATGGGGATTCCCTGCTGGACAATCAGAATGTGACAAATGTGGTGATGCACTCAATTCTACACAGACCCAGGAGGTTGAAGAAGAAAAACCAATAAAGAAAGGAAAGCGAAGTGCAAAAACTAGGGGTAAAGGAATCAAAGAAGCAGGTGTTAGTGAGGAAACAACTACAACAACACGGAAAGGTAAAGGCAGAACTAAAAAGGTACCAAACCCAACCATTACTGAACAGCATGAAGAAAATGACATTCCAAAGGCTGGCAGGAAGGTTGCTAGCAGAGGTGGTAAGAAGACAAAGGAAAGAATAAAAGAAGTTAACCAAGGTGAGATTTAATTTTCTTATTGATTGTGACACAGAATAAATGCTTTAAAGTTTTGTGACTATAGGTGGCTTGAATTCTTTTCTAAGAGAAGGAATGGGTGTCAATGTTGGTTGATACCACCAGGAAACCGGCAATTGCAACTGCAAAAACCTGAGCAATTTTGTTAGGAAGTTGCAGGGAAATTGTTGCTCATACTAAACTCTGCCTGCAACAATATTTCCTTGTTGCAACAAAGAAAAAAGTGTAATACAAGCAGCATTCTCCTCCAACTTGCAATGCAACAATGTCATGTGACAAGCTGTCTGGCATTGACCTTGTCCATGTTTCCACATGTTCCTATCCACACCTGACTGATTTAGGAACTCAACAGTATAGAAATTGAAGAAAGTCACTTCAAGATGATACATACATTTTTTTACATTGCAGAATCTGAATTGGAGCTTTCCACGGCCATGTTTACCAAAGCCTTAGATCTGTGTTGTTGGCTACCACAACCACAACTGTTCTCTCAGCTTTGTCAATGTCTATCCTTATGTTATGGAAGAACATCTGTTGACAAAGCAGTGCACTATCTTAACCTGTCTCTTGGGGTCACATTAAGATATGAAGCAGCAAACAGTTACAGGAAGAAGATCAGGTATATCATGCAAAATCTGATGCAATAGATTTCTTTAGCTTGAGCATGGTGTTTTGCCCATTTCAGACCATGTGTCATTCCCTTGTACAAAACAATGGCTCCAAGTTGAGGTTACTGTATTTTATCCAACTGTGTGACTTGGGAGCCATCATTTCATGGTCACTCATTACAAGCCAATTTGAGAAAGGTCATTGCCCTCTTTCAATTTTTACAGTTGTACAATAAGATGCCCACACCTCTGTACAATATTGATTGACTTTCCATGACCTTGATGCATTCTTAAATGAAATATAAAATTTTTATCATTGGTAACATTATTTATTTATATATCGGAAAAATCAACTTCTAACTTCTATTTCAATCTAGAAGGGCCTAGGTGAAAATTGCTCTGTGTAACTCTAGTAACCCTACCAATTTTTTTATCTGCAGGAAACTTTTAAGAGAGAAAGCAGAGCCCCAGGTATGGATTATATAACTTGTTTTAAGTTACTGTAGTTTTTAATTTTCTCTCTCTTGCATTTTATTACTTTGACCCCACTTCTAACCTGGCATTGATAATTTTTCAGGTTTTGTCAAGTGACATGGCATCACTTGCCAGTAAGCTAGAATCCATATCAATACAAGATGATCAAGTACATGCCTCTGCAAAAAAGATCAAAATCCTTCAAGAGACCAGACAATTAATGCTGTTCCAGACACACCAAACCCAGCTTGATACTTCAAGCATACCAAAAGGTAATGAAATTTTTTTGCAATTTCCCTATATATAACTCTAATATCTGCTATTGTTTGCATTGCAACTTTATGTTCTAAAACCCATGATCTTTCATTATTAGAATGGACAGTTTGTACCTTGACATCAGTTCAGATACCAGGATGTTCTTCCCAAGAGCTGATCCTATGTAGACAAAGGTCTGGAAGAGATCCTATTCTTGTCAAGATTCCCATGACAACAGTTACTGTAGATGATGCTGAGGACACTGAACTTCATGTAAGTAGAAACTGTCATTTAACTAAAGTTGGTAATGTGATAATGATGATGTTGATGGTGATGGTCATGAAGTAGATAAGATCCCATTGGTAATCACATCAGAGTTTTGCTGCTAGTTGAGGTATGGTAACTACGATGATGATGGTGATGGTCATGAAGTAGATAAGATCCCATTGGTAATCACATCAGAGTTTTGCTGCTAGTTGAGGTATGGTAACTACGATGATGATGGTGTTGATGGTAATGGGCTTGGTAGTGATGGGGTGGTGGTGGTGATGATTATGAATTACAACCTAGCCATGATATACCATGATATAACTGCATACACTGATTAGTTACAGTAATTAGCATCCATCCAAAACTTGATAGGCTTCATGCTAACATGATGGAGAAGCATGTGCTATGTAATGAAGAAAACAAGAAGAATTGAAACCTGACTGCAACTCAAACCTAATTTCTTCTTGATTTCTTATAGCTAAATGATGAAGTCAACAAGGCAGTCCTGGACATGACCAAGCTTTTCCAAGGAAGCATACAAGAGGAATTTTCAGATATCATTCAAAGCAGTTTAGACAGCATGGGCATTAATGATAGTAAAGAATGGTGTCAAACTAGATCTGCCTTGGACAACAAACTAAAGGTAAAAATTCTACATTATGCAAATATATACTTTATAGTAGTAATAACCATGAGGTAATACTTTTGAATAAAACACATTTCTTATAATGCATTATTGTTGAGTATGGGGGCAATATAAGAAGCCAGGGATTGAAATTATCTGGATTCTTTTGGAAAAACCAGGAATTCTATCCTTGCATGCTCTTAAAAACCCCTTGAATCCATGGCTGTCAAAACATGGAAGATAATCCGATCCATGGTCAAAATATTCTTTTTTTGTCAGGGTGTGTACGTAGTTACTAAATTTTTGCTTAAAGGTGATATTCAAATGATTCTACTAAATTCCCATCACCTGTAAAGCACCTGGGGAACATACATGTGCGGTACTTGCAGTCAATATAGAGCTGCATCATCATTGTTACACTATATTTTTTTCCCTCTTTTTTCTTACTGTTCATTATTTGTTAATAGGTTTTACTGGGAAGACTTGAGAATTCTTGGCTTGGGATTTGGAAAGGTGCACTCCTGGGCCAACACACTGACTCACATTTACAAGAAACACTTGAACAAGTGTCCAAGGATTTGGTCAAGAAACTGGAAGAATGTGTCCAAAGACCTATTGACAAGGATTTGATAGAGGTAATGGTTTAAAAAAATCATGAAATAAATGGAGATAAGGTGATGCCTGATTATGATAATTATATGGAAATGGAAATATTATATACTGAAATAATTGTACATTCCATGGCAGTTCTGAGAAGCCCAAAGGGAAGAGTTAATAGAAATAAATGTTGTGTCTACAACAATTATCACAGTACAGTACATTAAAGTACAATAACACTTGAACTGTTTTAAAACTTTTTTTTTTACAGGTATTGTTAGATTCATTTCAATTTCTAATTGAAGAACAAGTCAGGGATGCACTAGCAAAGATCACTGGTCTGGGCCTAAAGTCATCAGATCTTGACAAAGTATGGTTGCAGTTCGTTTTGAGTAACCCATCTGCATTAACAGCTATACTAATAGACCTCTTCATGAATATATTGTCTCAGGTTGTTCAAGACTATGAAGTGCTTGCCAGTTCCTTGGTACCTCAAAAGAAAAGAACATCCAAGCAAAAGTGGGTATTTGTATCTTAAAGATTCATTAAAAACCAATGCTGCTTTTGCTTTGATTAACCATTAACAATGTTCTGTTCCCCACTGTTTAGGAAAAGATGTCCTAGTGTGAACGATCGTCACCCTGTCATACTAATTCTTGGAAAGGTAATTTAGATAGTTTATATGATTGCAATGTTGGTTAACTGAAGTGGTTTCAGTGGTTTCGTTTCAGCAAGCTTCTGAGACCCATTTCCATGGCAGCACAATGTGGCTTTAACAATCCCAATTATGGCTGTGACAACCATAATTATAAATGCATGTTGCAGCTGTGACAACCAATATAAACACATGCTACAGGTGTGACAACCATTAAAAACACATGCTGCAACCATGTACCATGACAAATGCATGCTGCAACAGTGAAAACCATTACAGAACTCAGTGTTTTAATCTCCATTGGTATTCTTTAGGACATTCAGCATTTACCATGGGAAAGTATTCCTATCCTGAGGGACCAGCAGGTTACTAGAATGCCTTCCTTGCAGTTTGTGCATGCACAGACACAACAGGTATGTCATACATAAAGTAGTAATCCCTTTGAACTACTTGGGTAGATCAACAAATAAATTATATGGAACCTCATGTGAGGTGGGAGCTAGAGTTGTGGGGAGGGGAGCTTGTCTAACATCAAGTTGCATGGTCTCTCGAAGTCTTGCATTCTGAATTTGCAAGAAAAACATTGGTTCTCTTGTCATTCTTTCTTTTGTCAAATGTTATTTTTGGTTTTCCAACCAAAGGCTGAGGCTGATGGGAATTCCAGGGTTATTGACCCAAGCAATGCATACTATGTGCTCAACCCAGAGGACAATCTACCCAATACTCAGAAAATATTCCAGAACTGGTTTGAGAGGTATGCAACAAATATTATAAATATTAATAACACTGATACTATTCTAGTTGAGAGTAATTTGTCTTAATAATTATTACGCTAATTATGACCTGTTACTACAGTGAATTGAATTGGGCCGGAGTAACAGGCAAGAAACCTTCCCAGGTTGAGTACAAGAGTGCGCTAATGGATCATGAGTTATTCCTGTAAGTATTACACACTTGTTTCAAAAAAGGTTGTTGCAGCTGAAAGCAACAAGCAACAACACAAGACAGCAAAGAACATGATTGTGTATTTTACTCCTTATAAGTCATATAGACCTGATTATTTAAGTCGTTTTGTAATGTTAGGCTGCAACTTTCGATTCTTTAAGTGCTGTCCCGAATATACAGCTAATTAAAACATTACTTGTCGCTTGTTGCTTTCGGCTGCAACAACCTTTATTGAAATAGGTGTATGTTTGGGTTTGTCAAACTTCTGTCTTTTCTCACCATTAATTAAATGCCTTGTTTCTTTCTAGCTACCTTGGTCATGGTTCTGGGCGGTCCTTCTTCAAAGGTGATGATGTACAGCGTATCATCTGCAGAGCCACCACTATACTAATGGGCTGCAGTAGTGCAAAACTCATGGTCAGTATTTCTTACAAAGCATTTTAGATATGGTAGCCACTTTCCCCATCACCAAATAGTTTAGCTCCACCTCAAACAATCTGTACTTCAGGATCTCTTGCTACAGGCATGATTAGCATCTGTGCCACCTTCTTTTCTTGGAATTTGGTAGTGTGTGTCCATGTGTCTGGGGGGAGGACCAAATGAAGTTTCAACCATTTGAAAACATTGATGTTTTGTTTTCCAGGTTAATGGTGTTTGTGAGCCACGAGGTATGAGTCTCAACTACCTTCTTGCTGGATGGTAAGTTACAGTCCATTAATGTTTTTGATATTAATAGTTGATCTTGAAGTTTTTTTAACTGTTCAAACATTTTACCAGTTAGATATTATCATTTACATGGAACTGTCTTTTCTGTTTACATGGAACCGGGTCCAAATCTGCACAGCTAGGCATTTTAATCTTTGTCCAGATAGCACAGTTCCATGTAAATGGAATGCCTAAACATATGACTTTTTGAACTGCTAAAAATGTGTCTGGTACTGTTTAAGTCTAGTCTTACATCATCCTTCATTATTCCACATATTAATAACAACCTCCTTGTTGTAAACTTTCCCCTAAAGTCCTGCTATAGTTGGTAACCTTTGGGATGTGACAGACAGAGACATTGATCGCTTTACAAAATCTCTACTCCAAACTTGGCTGGAAGGTGATCAGAAATCATCTCTTCTTCAATTCATCAAGAATGCTAGACAAGCTTGCAAGCTACCTTACTTAATTGGTGCATCACCAGTTGTCTATGGAGTCCCAGTGTTTCTAAAGGATTAATCAACATGGTGGATTTGTGTATCAATCGTAGCTGATGTGGATCAATTTGTCAAGAATGCTAGACCAGCTTGTATTAAGCTACCTTACTTGATTGGATCATCACCAGTTGTCTATGGAGTCCTAATGTTTAACCAAAACATGGTGAATTTGTGTATTACTTCTGGCTCGCAAGCAACTTGTATCACTATGGAGAAGATGGGTAATATAGGTGCCAAGTCCAAAACGTTCACCTACTGGAACTGCATGTTGCCACACTATCAAAACTGCATTTTACCAGTTTTGTAAAATTCGTGATGCCTACCAGCTATGATAAACTTGGTGCTACATCAGGATCCTTGTAAGAATTTTAGATAACTTTCCACCTCAAGAGGGGTGTTTTAATCTCACTGCTTTTATTGCTTATTTTAATTCTTTTTTTGCAAGTTACATCATGGCTGCCAGGTTGGATGTATTTAACAAGATTTCTCATTAGTCTTCCACCAACACCACATCTTTGTCATTTGACTCCTTCAGGAATGCTTGCAAACCATGATTTATAGACTGAAACACATTATCAAGCAAGTGAAAACCAGACAAAACTACTCCTTACCAACAACTAGCCACTTCCATACTACAACTAGCCACTTCCATACTACAACTAGCCACTTCCATACTACAACTAGCCACTTCCATACTACAACTAGCCACTTCCATACTACAACTAGCCACTTCCATACTACAACTAGCCACTTCCATACTACAACTAGCCACTTCCATACTACAACTAGCCACTTCCATACTACAACCTGATATAATATTATTAGTACTAATAGAATTATTATGCATCATATAATAATAACAGTAATGGAACTATCATAGGAACTATTTTATTAAACTGCTGCAGTTAAAGAAAGTAATCATATTAAAGATACTGTTTCCAGTATATTACAACAGAAAATTGCTTCTCTTGTGAATGTATGATTTTGAAGGTGGGTGAAGTTTGACGAAAAAAGTTTTTTTTGTACTTCAAGTTTCAATCTTTTATTTCATGTTACATACATTTACATCAAACAAAAAAAAGGTTGATCTGTTTTACAAGAAATATGAAATATACTTGTGCTATTAGCTTTGAGTAAAGACTACCAATACAAATAATACTGGGCCTGGTGGATAGCGCTATCCGATGGATAAATCCTTATCCAGTGGATAAGTTGATGCCATTATCCAATAAATTTATCCACTGGATAAGATTTATCCATCGGATCTAGTGATATCCACCCTTCGTACAACCGGGCCCAGGCTGACATACTTTATTCCATACTTAATTTTTTTTAATTGATTTTATACACCTTTGGATAGGAATAAAGTCTGCATGGTGACCCTCTGTAAAGGCAGTCGACATGTACAGAGAGAAGGGAAAAGGACCTTAGTACAGAGGGGCATCAAGCAGGATATTTGAGGCTCACTCACGTGTTATTTCAAAAACACTTTCATTTTATGAAGAAAAGTAATTTCAAGCTCCCTTAATTTTGGAAGTGCAATTCTTCTATAAATGTTTTACACTTACAAAAAGTGAGAAGTATTATTTCTATCCAAAATTATTATCACTGAATTTTTTTTATTTGGAGCCTTCATCTTGAAGAAACTTGAAGACAGATCCAAAGTCTAACTGACTGTATCCTTTGTTGCACATAATCCTGAAGACCTGATGTGCCAAGGAACCCATGGGTGTAGCAGTCTTGGTTGATGTTGATGCATTTTGTGCAAGACCAAGATCCTGAAAAATGTAATTTTTTACCATCATTTGACTTGTATTTCAACCAATGATCTTTCCTTAAATACAAAATGACTACTGCTATGCTGGTGTGTCTGATGGTTTGACGAGAGATTTAAATATTTTAGATCTTTAAAAAAACATTTAAAATTTAATTGAACCCTGAAACAACAACCTTTGGGCTGGGAAGAACAGGCGCATCACTAGCCTCTCACTAATGCAACCTCATGTATGAGTCCTGACGGGCTTGGTGTCATTGTGAGTAGAGTTCCTTGTTGGTTCTTTCCTGTACTGCAAATTTTTTTCCTCCAAGTTCTCTGGTTTTCTTCCCTCCATAAAAATCAACTTCTAAATTCCAATTGGAATTCAGTGGATGAAGAGCCACTCGCTATACTCGCAGATTAAATTGGGATTTAGTGTGTTTGGTTTTGCAGGGGATGGAAAACTAAAGAACCCAGAGAAAATACCTAAGAGATATTAAGAGATCGACTTATAATAATAATGATTATTTATTTAAGGTCAATAACGTGGGAAGTGGTCGCACAATCTTCCGAGCAACGAGGCTCATGTTAAAAACGCTAATTTTAAAAATGCTCTTACTTTAACAAACTCTACTCACATGTGATGTGACTAGGAATTGAACCTGAGGCATGAGAGGTGACTACGCTACCACTATGCAGCCCTTGATTTCCCACCCTCTTTGGATCTAGTAACATTCTTCATGAAACCTCAATCGAAGTGACATGTTATTCTTATGTACCTTAGCCATTAGAGCTGTCATGAATCCTCCTTGATAATTATTATTAGATGGGACGCCCTCGACAACTCCTGGGCAAGGGTTGTACAACTCACTAGACCAACAGCGACCAGAGCTACTGTTGATAATTTTAGCTATCATCTTGGCATCCAAACCAAGACTCATTCCCAAGTTCATTGCTTCAGATGTGCCAATCATGCTGACAGCTAACAACATGTTATTGCAGATCTTGGCAGCCTATGATGTGAACATTAGACATCAGTTTTGCAAGGACTTCAAAGGTGGGAGTTGAGACTTTAAGATTCAATGGCTATATGCAAACAGTGGGGAGTCTAGAGTCCTCAGTCGCCCCTACTTCAGAGCCCTTTTTGTATCCATTTGATTTGAAAACTGCAACACATCTGGGTTTTTGGTAGCCTACATGCAGCCTGACCCTAACTCTGGATAAGACCATCTTAACCAGAGTTAAAGGTTTTTGGCTTGCATCAGAACACTTCATGCATAAGATATTCCATACAAATTGCAAGAAAACTAAGCTTGTTCAATTCCACATGCAATCAAAGTTCACTGGAATGTAAAGCATCAGCAGTTGAAGTTAAAAGGAAGTTTTTTCTGTGAAACCTTAACTGATTGCTCTGTTTTTATGACCACTGATAGACTGTTGAATGGAAAGTGGCCAAATGTAACAGCTTTATGACAGTAGTTTTCAGCTTTGTAGAGGCCCTAGCATATTCTAGTACTTACTTGACCAGTTCCAACAGCCCCTGTATGTATAACGTTCTTGCCCATATGCTGAAGAATTTGCTCTGCCTGTTTGAATCCTTCATTTTGACCTCCAACCATAAATGTGAGTGTGCCAGCTGTTGCTGCTGTGATGCCTATCAGGTAAAACCATTAAAATAGCTTTGTCACAATTTGCTAGACGCTGTTGATTTAACCTCTTTTACTTCGATATTTTGGTATAAGGAAAAAAGATAATCTCTTAGAGAGGGTTGGCACTTGGTCTAAATCTTCAGGTAGAGCAAATTTCATGTAATTTTTAACCTCCCTCTCCTGGATGAGGGCCCCACCTCACCTCATGAATGTCCTGGGTATTATTTCTACTGGAAAATATTGGAGATTTCTAAAATTGACTATGTCCATGGGTAGGTACCCTCTTCGAGATGTTCTTAGGGTTGCGGTACAATGCCTCAGTGCATTAGGCTAGAGGTAGAGAGTCAAGTGGAAATCCAGGGGTTGAAAGGCTAAGGGGTTATAAAGGAAAGATAAATATGCTAGCTCAACCCACCTCCTGATACAGGGGAATCCAGATACATTGCTTTCTTTTCAGATGCAAGTTCACTCATGTCCTTGGCAATGGCTGGATCAATTGTACTACAGTCAACAAGTAAGGAGTTTTCTTGGACCTCTCTAGAAAATAGAAATCATTGCTTTTTACAAAGATGAATCTATAGGTTTAAATAGCCCATGTAACTTCTGAGATATGCTTTGCTTGTGACGCAAAAAGGTTTCAATGTGAGGCTTTGTGCATGAAAAAAAAATTTTCTTAGTGATTCATGACAGGAGAAAAGAATAAATTTAATTTGGTACGGAGTCTCATCCTTTGTACATGATAAGTGAGGCATATCTCAGAAGTGGGCTATTACAATATTATCAAATTCAGTTTTTTTTCTCTTTAACAATATACTCACTTGAATATTCCACTTTCTCCACCGTATACTTCCAATACATTTGGGCTGTTAAGTAAGAAAAGATTATAAGCTATTAGCATTAATCAAAATCTCTTTGCATTATTGTCCTATATCCTCCATTCATTCAATATTTTAGGGATATGGGGGGACCAGGTGTTTTGAGAGAGAGGTGAGGTGGGGGTGGTTAGTAGAATGGGAGCCCTCCCACTACCAAGGACACTAATACTTTTAGAGGGGTAGAGATAATGCAGTTGTGAAGGAATTATGGATGTTTTTTTGAACTACACATTAACTTACGAACCTTGAAGGCAGCATGGTAATTATTCTGTTAGATTTTGATGCAATTTCTGCAGGGCTTTGAGCTGTCTCTGCACCATTCTGCTTCAAGTCATCCATAACTTCCTGGGACACATCATAGACAATGATCTTGTGACCACTTTTGATAAGGTTTTTAGCCATTGGGCTTCCCATGTTTCCTAGCCCAACAAATCCAATAGTTGAGTCCTAAGCGAGAACAACAGTGAATGTTAAGACTTTACACTATTTCATTGCCATTAGATGACAAAGAAAAAAATTGTGACAGGTTAGCCCACTTTCCATATTTTGGTTGGGTGATCATGCACAAAGCAATTCAAGATGAGGCTCCGGGGAAGCAATGAAGAATCCTGATATATTCTTTTATTGAATTGATTTGTTCATCAGCTCATTGCAATGAAAACAACTGTTACAACATTTAGACTATTCCATAATTAGATTTAAGATTTTAATTAACTTATTTCCTCAAACTTCCTTCCACATGCTTATTCTTTGTTGGAATATCAATTTTTGGAGTTCAAAATCATAAAATATTTTTTTTCAATGAATAAAGAATTCCTAAAAAACTATGAAATATAGTTTTATCCACGTGGCTAGTGTAGAAAAGTACTTACCGAGCTGCTACTTCCATCTGTTGACAAGAAAAAGAAAGAAACATTACCACAAAATCCTGTAAGATGCTTTGATATTATAAGATCGTAACTTACTGGTTAGGAATCGAGACAGAAGAAGCCTCGGTGGAAGCTTGGAAATGAGAAGTTTGCTTCGAAAAAGTGTTGCCATTTTGTTGGACTACTAACTGAAATTTTATTTTCCCGGGTAAGCGGAACGTCTCCTCGCTAAATCTAATTAGAAGGTTAGTTTCGATTGGCTAATATTACTGGTAAGTTGTACGGCATTAACTTTTACGATTGATTACTTTTGATGTTTCCGTAAAGATTAGAAAGCGTTATAATTTGAGAAACAAGTGCTAGACTATTGAAATACTAGATGTGAGGGTAAATCCAGTTATTGTGAAAAATTATGAAGTTTCCCGTTTATTTTTAGCTATCCAATGGCAAGCCAGGATCTATATAGCTTACATAAGCCTGCGCATAGATGTAAGGAGCCTTCCCGCTGACCAGTCGAAGAGAACTTGAACTCGAACTTCAGCAAAATTGTACAGAGAAATTTTTTGATCAAAAATATGTCAGGATTTCTTTCAAAAGCTGCAACGTTTGGTCAGAGAACTATTGCTTTGGGACTGAGTTCCTTGAGTATTGGTCTTTTAGTTTTGTCGTTCAGAGGCGCGTACATCATGAGGCAGAATAGACTAGAGAGAGTCAGACTTATGCAACTGGATGAAAATTCAAGCGAAAAAGTAAAGGTTTGTATCGGAAATTGTGGATTTTAATGCTTCTGTTTTTATTTTATGGAGGCTACACTGAACTTAACATTCTACGGAAAGCAAAAACAAAGTAGGCATTTTGTTATTTTAAAAACGTGAACGTAGCAGTGTACATTTCAAAGTGTGTATCGCAGGCGCGTGCACGGGGAACGAGAGGTATATTATATTTTAAAGTCAGCGCTGATTTTTATATCCATACATGTTTTCTTTTGTTTTTCCCCCCTGTTAATAAAGTCATATTTCTTCTGTTTATCTATTTAGGAACAATAGATATAGCAACTTGGTTGGACAACAATATAATGCGTGGACTGGGTTGCCTGTGCTTTCTTTAAGATGATTCAGGAGTCAATGCTATGGAAACGTTCATTGTACGAAATGTAAATGTTGGTTCTCCTGAGGCAACTTTTCTCTATTTGATGTTACTTAATTTCATAAGTGACTATGAGGGATTTCGTTCACAGCCATAATAATTATTAATGTTGGTCGCAAACCCTCCAGGCCTTCCCTTCTAGCTAGTTCCCTATGACTGACACTAATAAAGGTTGTCAAGGAAACCACAGGAGCAGATGGCCTGGGAGCCATATTGTTAGAGACTGGCAGCCAATCCAAGCATGCAAGAATAATGTAAACCCAACCAGAATCGAATCCATGGATATGAAAGTACCCAAGGACAAGGCACAGCGGGGCTCCTATTTTGTTCAGAGTTGTGCAAAATTTCTGCTTTTTGTTTTGCTGGATCCCAAGGAAAACAAGTTTATTTCTGGAGCAGGAGAAATCACTTACTATTTCTGTGAAAAATTATAGAGTGCTTTTACTTAATCCCTGAAACAAAAATTGCTTGACATTATGTAATAGTCAGAGACACAAAGCAATAGAATGGATATAAGAGCTACAAACCTCTACTGGTTTTATAACTATTTTATGGGTTAAGTAAAATCACTTTTCTATTGGCTTTTATCTTTCAACTTCTCACTAGGGGAAATAAAATCACTAGCTCTTAACAAACTCAAAATCCATTAGAGTATTTTTGTTAACCCATGGAATAGATGTTAGATAGTCTAGTAGACATTTGTAGACACTATTTATTAATAACAGAGTCACTATACAGCACCCAAAACAAAAACAATGAAAATAACAATTTCTTGAAGTCCTTTTTTATTTGTCATACAAAATCTGTGCTAAAAATAACTTGTTCAACCCTGAGTGATGAAGTATTTCCACAATTTATGACACGTTTTTAAAAAAAGAGTTGTGAATTTTGTTCTAACATTCAAGGTCAGTAAGTATGAGATGGTTCCATTTAACCTGTTTAGAGATACTAATCATGCCTAGAAACTAATAGTCACTAGTTTTATTTTTATTTGTTTTTTTGTTTGCATTCTTTTTTTAGGCATGTACTATTAGAAATAGTTATCACACAGGTTAAATGGAATCATGACCATTTTAAAATGAGAGCTCTGCCCATTCCCTACGATAGACCTTATTCATCTTGATGCTGTTCTTCTATTTCAGACCATGTGTCATTGCCTAGAGTATCAAATTTTTCTGATATGGATAATTATGAATACAACCCAAACAAAGAATCCTATTCTCAAAAGAATAACACATGATATCTGAAATGGGAAAACATTAAACCCAGACAAATAAGGTCTATTACTGTGCGGATACTCCAACCAGGACTACTTTGATAAACTAGTGTCATTAACCAATCACATTGCCATATTTAGTTCAATATTTTTAATCGGCCAATCAGATCGTACATTGATGTAAAAAGAGCATGAGAATGTGATAATCTGATTGGCTAACACTGTTATCAGTCCTATCTTTGTCAAGTTTACTGTTATCTGATTGGTCAGTTATATTCAAGTGGTCCTGGTTAATGTGTCTGCACAGTATTACTTTTCCTCTGGTGCTGTTAAGATTTTTGTGACCAGTGATAACGTTATGCCAGACGAATGTACGTGTATACTGTAGTCTTGATGTGTTTATGATGTGTTGTGGATTGAACTTCCAGTAGTCTGTTCAGTTAGTAGATTTGATCTTCAGTCAGTCAAACAGTCTTGCCTTAACGAGATCATGCATTTGGTAAGAATTATTCCAGCCAGAAAGGGATTTGGAAACTGCAGGCATTTATGCAGCTTACAGCAAGAACTTTAGTTTCTTTTCCATTTCAACGAGTGCAGTACAATTCATCTTCCATGTTGCTGGAAAATGGATGGTAGATTTTCTTTTTTTTTTAAGGCAAAGGTGTTTCTGCACTTTTTGCTTAAATAAATCTTTTTCTCAAAAATAAATTACTTTGACTTGACATTCTGGATCATATCATACCACTTGGCTCTCCAGATTTCATTTTGAAGTCGTCAATTACTTTCTTTCTCATTTTCATAATGCTTGTTGACCTGCACAGAAATAATGTATTAGTTTTAGTGCCTGATTAAAGATCAACTAATTACTGTCCAAAAAAATATAAACCTCCCCTCATGATTATACAGTTGACTAATCCAAGAAGTCAGATTGATCATGAAGTAAGAACAGAATTTTTAAAGATAAAAAGTGGCAAATACTTTGAAATGTTTCAATAAAATTATCAAAATGATCTTTCATTTTGAAAAATCAATTTTCATCACAGGATCTTCAAACCTTCAATTTTTAAAGATACCATAATGGCTAAGGAAGATCGAAATTGAATTTAGTGTAATGGGTTTTGCAGAGGTAAGGAAACTACGTAGAGAACCCAGAGAAAAACCTTGAATCAAGAGAGAGACCCAGCAAACTCTACTCACATGTGATGCAGAGTTCAGGAATCAAACCCAATACTTTCAGAGGTGAGTGTACACCACCCTTGATTCCCTTAATCTTAGAAGTAATCTTTTATTGATGTATTTGTCATAATATGTCTGGATGTACACAAATTGGAAAAAATGACTACTTGTATACACTTACAATTCCTTTGATGTACGATAAAGCCTGTTCATCTTTTCCATCTTTTGGAAGAATGTTCTCTGCACTGTATGGTGGGGAAATAATAACTTTATCCATGATAACAATATTCTTTTCTTCCCAGTATAATTCATTGAACCTGTAAGAAAAACAACCCATTTTTTTTTAATGTGGAATAAATCCTTAGCCTTTAGAGTGGTTTTAAAGTGATTTTACTTATGCCGTGTTTACACTTGGACATTTACTAAGGTTTTAAAAAGTCAAGGTTAGTTTTCATAACCATAGTTCAAAGGCTAATTGTCTACACATGCTAAAATGACCATAGTTGTATAACTAGTAACAGTCAAAGTAAGGGAAAAAAATGAAATCAGTGTATACTATGTATTAATACCATTAATCCTACATGTCTCATTTCTAACATAAACAAATGTGCAAATTCTTTGCCATTGAATGCTTGTGCTTACTATTCATTCATGGACCAAGTAAAATCACAGGTCAAGTAAAAACACTCTAAAAAGATACAGTCTAGTGTTCAAATATTACTTTTACAGGGTTTCCACGGTCATGGGAAAGTCAGTGAATTCTTGAATTTTTTTCAAGGTCAGAAATTTTTTTATTTTTGGTCAGTGAATTTTTGCAATTTACCAAAAAGTCAGGGATTTTCTGTCAGCCTTCATGAAATTGTTTTAAATTCGGAATTCTTAGTTGGGCTCCCTTTGATTGAACTACCATAAAAATATAATTTTTCATAATAGATGCACAGTGTGGTCAGTGAAACGTGTTTTTGGTCAGGGAAATATTTTTTTTCCAGATGAGTGGGAACCCTGTTTTACACAAATTAATATAGGTGGCAGTGTTGGAAAGAAACATAGAACTTTCCATAATTTCAAAGCTTCATCATAGAGCAAGACCTAAGGGGACAGGACATCAAAATATGTTCTTGAATGCCCTCGAAGAATATTCCCACTCTGCACTGATTGATTAATGAGAGGTTAAATGATAGTAATATCCTACTTCCTAGATATGCTTTGCTTGTCACACACAAAGGTTTCAATGTGAGACTTCGTGCTAAATCTCAGGGAGTTGTGACATAAGCAAGGAATAGATTTAATTTAGCATGGAGCCTCGTACTGAAACCTTTATGTGTGCTTGACAAGCAAAGCATATCCCGGAAGTGGGCTATTGGCTTATCCAAATCCTAACATGAACCCTTGTATGTTGCTACTCTTGCCATAGTTGGGGATTAACCTACCACCATAGACCTTTTCCAAATCCAAGGCCAAACTTGATAATACAGCAAATGTAATGAAAAATTCAAGTCCAACCTCAATATGGAATCGCTTAGGGTTGTTAAGATCTTCAATATCATACAAACATAGTTGTTCCAAAGCTTGTTTAACATCCAATTTTCATAATTATGGGCCAAAACAACTCCAGACACGAAACCCCAGTAACACAAACCCACCTACCCCTACCCCACCCCCAAATATTAACCTCACTCCTCACAATTCTAAATATTACTTACTGTTTAGCTATTACATCAAACAATTTTTGTCCTTCAGGAGTGACATCGATTCCAACTCTACTAACAGCAACCCTTTTATCTTGAATCTTGCACTTCGTTCGTCTTTCAATTTTCTCAAGGTCAATGGCAGGAAGTGGTTGCGTTGGTTTGAGCGACTCTTTAACTATTTCAAAGTTACTTAGATTTGAAATATTAAACATTCTCACGTCAGAATTCCCTTTTTTAGATCCCTTGGCGGTAGGTGTTTCTTAGAAAAACGTTAAGGAATATTTTTTTAACAAATTTTCTATCAATTTGAACAAGATGAAAGCATATGGCAAAATCTTTCGTCACACATCGTTTTACGACATGAAAATTAGGCATGCGCAACCATATCTGGAATAATTCCCTAACCTAATGTATCTCTAATACATACACAACAGATACCCAGCTACAAGATACTCTTATCGTACATGATCACAATGAAATTTGAAGGGTATAAACATTTGATCCCAAAGAAATTCGAAGAAAATGCTTTGTCGTCCACCTGATCGTTTGCCAAATCAGTAAGAACTTATTGCATAAGGTAGTTATACCAAGATGCATCTCTAATGCTTAATACTTAGTATTAATTGACTGATCATATTTTGTCTGATGGAAACACACTCCATAGATAAGAGAAAATCAAATGATCTACGAATTTTGTTCACGATCAGATGCACAAGCTAAGAACATCAAAACTTCGAAACACTACGACTGACTTTCAAAGTACCTGGACGAAAATAAAGGATACTTATGACAACGAATTTGGTTCCATAGTCGAAGGCCATGACTTCGCCTTCAAATTTCTCGTTAAAGGTAGTAGTACAGGCGACGATTGTGCCCGGTGGAATATCTTTTCCATCCTTCATTCTTCCGCTCTCGCTCGTCGCCATGTTTTTTTTGCCACCGGTACGTGTGTTGTTAGCGCGTGCTGCGCGGGAGAATGAGTTCCTGTTGAGTAAAGAGATTCTAGCTTTTCATCAAAAATATATTATTCAAAGCTTTTATATTTTTACCTAAAACTTTTTGAAATAAAATAATCCAAAAGGCGAACCATTTTGTATTGTTACTAGAAAATATAAATATAGCTTTATTGAGGAAAAATTGACTTTTTTTGGTAGAAATAAGATAAGTTATTATTCCTGATATCACTTTCTCTTTACATCACGCTATAAAATAGGAAGAAGTACCGCTGAATCAGGCGCAAAAACAAGATGGCGGCCAGCTGTAAAGAGGTAAGAGTCGAACAATCTATTGTTTTCTTTCATTTAATTTCCATTAATCTTATAACCTACAGTTGTGCAATAAAATATATCAATTGCTCTATGGATCCGCGTTAGCTAAGTCAATGTTTCGCTTCTCGCTTAAGAACCAAACCCACAAGAAACGTCTTGTGTTGTCCTTGAAGGATCCAATATTTTTCCACCTCAAGCTTATGTTTTCTATCTTTGCGCTGTTCAAGCTTGCACTGAACTTTGAAATATCTTAGATGTATTGTAAGAAGCAGGTTATGTAAGAATAAGAACACATTTTCCAGCTCTGACCTGAAATTTTACTGTTTTGTTAGGATCTAGACCAGTTGCTAGCAGGTCTTGCTTCAATGGGGTTTGAATTGGATGAGTGTCAAGAAGCACTGCTAGCTGGTCATACTACACTGGAATCTGCAGTAGAATGGTATGCATGTAATACACAGGGCACAGGGGCGGATCCAGGGGAGGGGTGCAGGGGGTACGCAATCCCCTGGATTGACCTTGTGGCCCTATTTTCAAGATAACCAATAGAAAATGATGTTTCATTTCTTTGATTCTAAGGGTTACACCCCTTCCTGGGCCAACTTTGTGCCCCTACTTTACAACCTGCAAGATATCCAACAAAAGGTTCAATCTTTTTTGGGGTTTGCATTTTCACTGGCAGGTGTCCCTTAAACCCTGCACCCCACCCTGAACAAAATCCGAGATCTGTCCCTGATACATATGGAAAGGAGTGAAAAGCTGTCAGCCAAAGACAAGATGGGAAATGAATGGGAAAACTCTAAGATATCAGTCATTTATTTCTTGAGACATTCTTTAGTACTCTATTGCGTTATACCCCTAGACCTTTTGGTTAGAGTGCAAACAATATGCCTGTGAAAAAGTACTAAAACTAAATTTAATGCGAAAACCCTCTGTTTCCTATACTTTTAATACTACTAAATGAAATAAATTTGTTATCGTACCTCTATTAAGTGGACACCTGAGATTTATGACCTTGACTGGAATCTGCTTAATCTGTTTTATGGTAGATATGGGAAGAAAATTTAAGGACTGTGTAACTAAAGTGGTGTCTGCTTACAGTGCTTTTCATAATTCTGCAACTTACATCCAGATGTCTGTCATTTTGGCTTCTATCAATCAAATTTTTGATGGGCCGAATTCATTTTGATTGCAAGCAATAAAGAAATTTCCCTGTGAAAATGGCTGTCTAGTCAGGGAATTTCCTTATCATTTGATTGGAATGAACTTGGCCCGTTGTAAGTTTTATTGATGGAAGCCAAAATGCCAGATGTCCCAGTCGGTAGGTCATAGAATATTATTATGAAAAGCCCTGTAATAAGGGGTCTGCCTTATAGGGTTATCACTATGGTGCTTTTCCTTTTTTTGAGTTGATTACTTTTTCTTTATAAATAACTTTTATTTTATAGGCTGGTGGAGAAGAAATCTAATCCATCTGTACCAATAGCTGGAAGTAGTTACAAGAACTTACAGGTATATTAGAGTAGCTTTTAGATCCCAGGAAATGTAACAGGAAATAGGAGTATGCAAAGATTTGTGAAAGATTCTTCAAGCCAAAAACCCTGGAAAAAGCTGGGCAGTTACCTTGCTTGGCAGAAGTTCCCTTATTTCTGTCCTCTAAAGGGAAGAAAAGGAAACCTCTGACTGTAAAATGTAAAGTAAATATTTGCTGTTCATCTCAGGGTGTAGCTAGGATTTTGCATTAGAGGGGCCCAAAACCAATTTCCTGAACATCAACCAAAAAGAAAATGGCAAACTGAAAAAATGCCCAACCAAGAAAAAATGACTAACCCCCAAAAAATGTCCAACCAAATATAATGGGGGAGGGGGGGGCGGCCGCTCTGGCCCCATTCTGGCCCCAGTCTGTCTATGCCCCTGTATCTCTTCACTTTCCTAGAGCTATATGACTTTTGAGACTTGGCCAAGGGCCACTTGAATTTCAACAACAATCCTTTTCAAGTTTATTTTTTTTGACAGCTGGATTTGCAGGGTCCATCAATCTGTTAAATTTAACTCTGAATCTATAATATGGACTGGATTATTTGTAAAACCTTCCGATCTGTAGATATATTCACCCCCTCTGTAAGGAAATGTGCTTGAAATACTTCTATATGTCTGTGTTTCCTTCTTCATAGACTGGCTAATGATCGTAATTCCTGCTTAAGTTAATAATTTTTATCTAAAGGAGAAGGAAGAGCCATCTGGCAGTGGCATTGAACACCAGGAATCAGGACCAGCTGACCATCAGATTTCAAGTAGATATGCAATGACTGATGAAGGAAGAAAAGCCAAGGAAAGATTCATAGAAAAAGAAAGAGAAATGGCCAGAACTGAAGCTAAGAAGCGCAAACTGGAAGAAAAGAAAGCAAAAGAACAGATACTTATGCAGATTGCAGATGACCGAGAAATTAGAAAAATGAAATCTAATGTTAAAACTGAGACAGCATCAGCAAAAGCTTCACCAGCAGGTACATTTAATGTCTTAGGTATATAGACATCTTATGCGATTTTCATTTAAAAATTTATCTTAACCTTTGATATCATAGGGGGATGTAAGGGTTCGCAGTGATGTGGTATTGCGTTATGTTTGGCGTGGTTTTACAGTAATTTCTAATTTTAACCTGCGGTATTGTGGTTTTACAAGACTATTTATTTATTTATTTATTCCCTTCTATGTGGTTTGCAGTTATTTTAAATCTTAGGCCGCGATAATTGGTGGAAAAAAGTCTATGTGGTCTGTCTTAGTAAATGCAGGTTTAAAGCAAGTTTTGTGGTATTTTGTTTTTTTCCTTTAATTTTATTTAAACTCCCCTTACGCCCCTCCCCCCCTATATCAGGCTACAATAGAGCTTTTAAGTTGTGACATAGTTGGTTTATTTATTGAGGGTAAAACACAAAGCAGTATAAGATAGTTATAAACTAGTGGCCCTCAAACAATGAACTGACTTATCTAGATGTACATACTTATAAAATATAACAATGAATATTTTATTTTTCTGTTGATTTTCTTTCTGATTGTGTTTCTTTTATGCATTGAAATCAGAAGAGGTTACAAGTACCAGTCAGTTGTCCAAAACCACAAAGGAGGAATGTTCAATATGTAGGCTACAGGTAAATGATATGTTGATGTTGAGCAGCTCAGCAAAGGTACAAGTGAAAGGCCACTTACTTTCTGTGATGCATACAAAAACATGCCCATATAGACAGGGCTGAAAATAACGGCTGGTCAGTCACTGGTCATGATCACCGGCCAAGTTAGTTTTAGCTTGGTCATACCTCATTTCCGGCTTAATGTTACTGTTCAGAATGGCCAGCAAGGCAAAGATTTGAACATACAAGCTCCAATTCTGGCTGGACATTGTCCACAACTGTTATTTTAAGCCCTGTTCTATCATCTGTACAGATAAACTATAAATAAATAGGACATTTCCATAGGGCGGCACATTTAACTAATTCTGAGGATATAAGCAGGTGATGAATCTGAATGGGGAATTTTTGGAGAAAAAAAAAAATCAGACTTGAATATGCTTCGTCAATAATTTGATTGTAAGCTTTTGGGTCTCTGACCCATTATCTGAGGGAAAGGATGTTAACAATGCATGTCCTAGATGAAGAAAAGGACTCAACTGAGTCTGGAGAAAAAAGAGGATCTGTTATAGTCTAGCTTTTGGTTTAGTGGCCAACCATGTGAAAGCAAACCAAAGGTCTGTTGTGCACATTTATTGTTTTATTTTCAGGTTAGGTTACCAAACAGCCAAGTTAGAAAGGGCAATGTACCAGTCAGGACAAAACTAGAGCAAGCTGTTGCTTTAGTGTGCAGTGACTCTTCTCTCAGAACTGGAGAGATTGAAATAATCCAGGTACTATTATTAGTTATTACAAATGATTATGATGATGATAATCGATGATGAAGAGTAGGAGGAGGAGAGTGGTGATGATTTTGTATGAGTGGGAAATATATGGTACTCACTTACAGCACATACATGGTACGAGATGCCATAACATTGAAATGGCTTCCCATTGTCTGCCAGTATTTCATCCAATCACAACACCTAGTTATGGGTATGGTAAGCTATGGTATAGCTACAGTTAGTAGGTCTATGAATCTCTAGTACTGTTTCCCACTCATAGGAAAACTGCTTTATTGCACTGATAAACTTTCTCTATCATAATTTTTATGTCTCCAAATGAGAGGTGACTGCCAATTTACGTGGTCATCCAAGCTATGTCGAAGTTCTAGCCTTTTGCAAATATTTTTAGAGCAAACTAAGGCAACATCTTCTACTCAGTTAAACCCGCGACCTCCCACAAAAGACCAGTGCCCAATTATTTCATTTTTTCCACCTCTAAAAATTCTGAGATTTAACCCAATTTGGTATACTTTACTGATAATAGCTGCTGATAGTAATCATTCAGTGATATTTTGTTTCAGCCATTTCCACGCAGGACTTTCACTCCAGTTGAATTAGAGTCAACATTGGAAGAACTGGGTCTGTGTCCATCAGCTGTGGTGGTTGTACAGAAAAAGAACCCTCAGACAGTAGCTTCAGGTATACCCATGACAAGGATTGTGTTCATAATTTTAAGTGATAAAGCCATACCATTCGAAGTTAGGTATCTATGACAACCTGAATACTTTTCACTTGGGAAACTAAGATGGCCATAAGGTCTCATTCTATTAAGCTTTGGCTGTTGTATCACAGTATAGGATGCTTGCAACAGAGCTAAGCTCAAATTGCTGTGAAGCTCAGCATTGAATTGGAATTTGGAAGTTGATTTTTAAGGAGAAATCCCAGAACCTGTAGAAAACCCCTTGAAGCACAGGAGAGAACCAAAAAACAACTCACCGAGAAACCAGTGGGATTTGAACCGGGGTTGCATTTGTAAGAGGCGAGTGCTCTCACCCCTATGCCACCTGTGCCTCCCTCATTCAAAGAGTGCCGAAGCCATACAGTATCGGGTAAGAGATATCCATGGCAACCATAAAACATATAATTTATTTTCATTTGATATTTAGATCTTAGCTCTGGCACAGGTTCTGCCCATTTGGTGGAGCCACCAGAAGCTGAACAAGGTGTTGTTGGTGCAGAAGGAGATAGACCAGGAAGCAATAGAGATGTGGGCAGAGTTCAACCTGATGTTGAAGCTGGTCTGGAAAGAATAATCAATGACCTTCCAAACCCTCCTGGCTTGGACATTCTTGGTCTTGGAAGACATCAACAGCATCAGTGGGGAGAGGGGATGAGATTAGGAGCAGTTCAACACAACCCTCATGTGATAGAACCTGTCTTACAAGCCAGTTCACCTGGAGAATCTGCTGTGAGAAGGATGGAAATGAGAGCACAGTTACTGCAGCACAGACTGGCAGGCAAGAATTAAACCTAGTGTTAAATAGCATTTATTAAGCTTGTAAAGGATAAGACTTAAGAATTGTTGTTCATACGTTGTCAGCTTGAGTTGATTCTTGGTAGTTTTTTGGTAGGCTGTGAGAATGTTGGTAAGCTGATGGTAAGGTACTGGGTCTCAAAAATCCCTCCCCACTAATGGCTGCTTACTGCAGCCAGACATTCCATTCCAATTGTTTGATTTAAGCCAATTGGGGGACAGGCCTGTGACAGGCTGCCCTGTTGATTTCTCGCCAAATATAATTAACAATGAGCCGACAGCTTTTCTCTAACATTCAAAACAATTATTCAAATCTTGATCTAAGAACTAGAGCTGTGGTTGACTAAGCTGTTGGAATGGAAAGTCTGGCTGCTGTAAGCAGCTGTTAGTGGGGAGGGATTTTGAGACTGATCCCAAGAATGGCAGCAAAGCAGACTAGGGTCCCAGGTTCCAGATTAATAATTCCATAAGTGCTGGTCCAGTAGTTTGCCATTAGAGAGTCAGAGCCTTATTGGCAGGGTGTCAGAAGATGATGCCACACTTGAAAGAAAACCTATGGACAATATAAACTACAATCCACAAAATTTTTGCAAAGCTTGAAAATTTTAAAATTAAAATAAATTATTAATGAATTTATTCGAATTAGATGCTGCAAGAAGTCCTCCACCTGAACAACCCCACCTCCACAGAGATGTAAGAAGCTTAGAGACGATCTGTGTAGACAACATTGCTTTAAGACTAGCAGGACACCCACATTTGCAGCCAATAACAACATTAGGGACTCTACCTCACAAGGTGTGTGACAAGATAATACAACAGTTAATGAAGAATAAAGGTCTCTCACCAAAATCAATGCAAGCTTTCTTATCCTGGTAAGTCTTACAAAACTACATTACAAAATGGGGTCCACCACCTGTGGTAAATGTTCAAAGCTTTTGATTTGATCAAACAAATAAATACATAGATAAATCCTTATTTTACTTTTTAATAGGAGGAGTTTGTTTGTTTGTTTATTTATTTATATATTTATTCATTTATTCATTAACTTTACAACTAGAGATATAGATGATACCTTAGCTAATGCATCCTTCTCAAAAGTATCTTCGATGTGAGGCTAACATGAAACACAAAAGAAATCACACTTTTTCTCAATGGAATTTGTGGCGTTTCTTTTGTGTTCCATGTTAGCCCTGCATTCAAGATAATTTTGAGAAGGGTGCATTGAGGGTATTGTCAACAGGACTAGAGTCCCATATGAGGACTGGTAATCCATTAGCCGACATTGCCAAGTCTCTATAGTAAGAGACGGATTTTTAAAACTTAGTATATGACACATTCCATACCGACTACCACTACATTTTTTCATCATATTTTAAGCACACAACTCTCAACACTCGACTCAGAAATAGTAATTTTTATTTTCATTTCTTTCACAGCTGTCTTCGATATCTTAAGATGGATTGTTACTTGTTAGTAACAAATGAGTTGATTACTGCATTGAGGTATGTCATTTTGTATGACTGTAGGAGTTTACTGTACTCTTGAAGTATATCCATTGGTGTAGCAAGTGGGGTTCATCTCAGCACCAAAATTTCATTAATTCTTGTGGGATTCCTGTGGATATGACAGGAAATAGGTACTGTGGATATGACAGGAAATAGGTACCCCCCCCCCCCCCCATGATCAAGATCTCACACCCCTGATAAGAATATCCATACTAATGACCAATGAGTCAGTTGTAAATAAATTCTTATTGGTTCGATTTGAACACTTCTGCACAGTCCTTGCAACTGTCATTATGTCTATCGATATCATGTATATTAAAGCCAGGTCTAACTATTTCATTGTTCTCTCATTAGATTTGATTTCTTTTTCTTTCATATTGTCAGACTTCACAAGCATCTGACATTACTTAGTCTCAAATCTTGTCCCCTAATCACTGATAAAGCAATGGAGGCTGTGTCAGGTATGTTTCAAGAGATATTCACCATTTTCCATACATCAGTTTATTGGTGATAAAGCATTCAACCAAAGCTGCCAGGTAGTTTCTCAAAGGATTATTCAAATTTGAAACTTGCGCAAGCAATGGTGACATAGTGTATAGGTTCTCGCTGCTTGTACTCACCACTATGGTCCTGGGTTCAATTCCCAGAGTTGAGTTTGTTGATTCTCTCCCTAGGTTCAAAGGTTTTTCTCTGGTTTTCCCTCCCTCTGCAAGAATCAACCCTAATTTGATATAAGCTATGCTCCGTGGTCAGACATGAGTCATATGGCCGCGACTGCCTGTGGCTCCTAAAGTTGTATGCCTTTGACTTGACCATGTTGAGCTGCGTCCTTCAGCTAATCAGCTGCAAGAAAGGATGATTAGTCACTCCACTCCAAACCTTGCAGCCTCGACTGAATGCTTTGTGTGTGACTAGTAAACTGATGTATGGAAAGTGGTGAATTATTTTTCTTTATTATAATTATATCTATTTTTTCAAATATTAAAACTTGCTTGGTATTTTGTTGTAGCTCTAAAGAAACTACAGTCTTTGAACTTAAACCAGTGTTCACAACTTACTGATAAATGTTTTACTTACATTAAAGGTAGGTATTCTAATGCAAATACAAAGTCTCATCCATCCATCCATCCATCCATCCATCCATCCATCCATCCATCCATCCATCCATCCATCCATCCATCCATCCATCCATCCATCCATCCATCCATCCATCCATCCATCCATCCATCCATCCATCCATCCATCCATCCATCCATCCATCCATCCATCCATCCATCCATCCATCCATCCATCCATCCATCCATCCATCCATCCATCCATCCATCCATCCATCCATCCATCCATCCATCCATCCATCCATCCATCCATCCATCCATCCATCCATCCATCCATCCATCCATCCATCCATCCATCCATCCATCCATCCATCCATCCATCCATCCATCCATCCATCCATCCATCCATCCATCCATCCATCCATCCATCCATCCATCCATCCATCCATCCATCCATCCATCCATCCATCCATCCATCCATCCATCCATCCATCCATTTATTTATTCATTTACCTATTCATCCAATTCATCCATTCATTTATCCATCCATCCAATTCATCCATTCATTTATCCATCCATCCATCAACCCACCCATTGATCCATCAATCTTTTCATACATCTATTGCATTTAGTATCTTTATTTATTAGTTTGCTTTTTCATTTTCCAGACTTACCTGCTTTAACTGTGCTTCAAATGGACAACACCAAGGTATTTATTTGCACAAAAACATCTCCATGTATAGTACAAACAATAAAAGTGTGCAAAACTTATCGCTATATAGTACTAAATAGTACTAATTAAACAATAGAAGACAATAAAATAAGCATAACATCACTATTTAGTGCTATTTATGTTGCACGCTTTTAGTGTTTGTACTGTACCTTTCCACAGTTCCCATGTACCTTTACATACTCTAACAATATATTCAGCTGACAGAAGTCTATAGAGGCTTTACACCATCACGTGATGGCAGCCATGACAGGAGGCAGGAACAACTGAATCTGGTTTAATATGATTTACATGAAAAAGAATTCAGTTTTCCAGGGAAAAAACACTGCCACCACATGATGGTGCAAAGCCTTTATTGCAACTTATGTCTCAATCAGCAAGTAGCAATGGAAACAGAGGTCATCCATATTCAATAACATTCCAATGTCTTTGTTGCAGGTTACAGACCAAGGGGTTCAGTATTTTGTCGGCAATGCCAGCTGTGTCAACAACCTCATACACCTCAGTCTTTGCAGTACTGCTATAACAGATTTAAGTTTAGATGTTCTAAAAGGTAATCAAACTTCCTAGTTTGCTGATTGATTGTACCTATGAAACTGTGCTTAAAACCAATACAACTGCAGTCAGTGGCATACTTAAGGGTTGTCTAAGGGTGCCCATGACCCTTTTCTAGCTTGGAATTAGTTGGTTAGTATTCACCATTTTCCAAACATTGCTTCACTGGTCACTGACAAATTGTTCAACTGAGGCTGCAGGGTAGTTTCAAAGGATTATTCTAATTTGAACCTTGCAAACTTGGCTGAATGCTTTGTGTTTGACCAGTGAACCAACATATGGATAGTGGTGAATGGCAAAGGGTGCTTCTTCTTGATTTTGTGACCCCCCTACTCAAAATCCTAGATATATACACCCCTGGCAATAGACATGTTTAGCTTTGGTGTATGGTTTCCAGGGCTCGAAATAGAAAAGATAAATGGCCCGACAGTTTCTTATTTCGGCAGGATAAATAATTTTGCAGCAAAATTCCCCTGCCATTAAATTTTCCATTTAGCAGTTCAAAATTGTTTTAGCCTGACAGTAGTAGAACTTGACCTGCATTTTGGCCATTGGCAGGCCCCTATTTCGAGCCCTGGTTTCACATTTCAGACTGTGTTATCCACTAGAGTATCATTCTTTTGTTTAATGATTGTATTATAAGAAGACGCATGAATATGGATAAAAAATATATCCAACAAAAAACCCCTTTCTCAAGGGAATGATAAGTGGGCTGGAATAGGAAAATATAACACCTAAGCTATATGGGTTTATTAAATTTTGACAATAGATGCTTTGCACCATATTGTAATGGCAGTCATGACAGGAGGCAGGAAAAATTGAATCTGATTTAAAAGAGAAAGAATTCTGATCAGTTTCCCATGGAAAAAATACTCTGTAGTTGTGCCTCCTGTTGTGGCTGCCATCACATGATGGTAAAGCCTGTATATGCTGTGCTAAGGCTTCAGGCACAGATCAGGGCTTGAAAAAACATAATGTCCACAGCCAGAATGTCCAGTCAAATCTTTGCCTTTCCAGTCATTTTGACCAGTAACATTGACCGAGAAACTAGGTATGGCTGAGCTAAAAGTAATTTCGCTGATCACCATGACCAGTGACTGACCTGCAGTTATTTCAAGCCCTGCAGAGGTATCTAGGGTACCAACATGGTATTGTTTTTCAAATTCAGGACTATATAATTATGCAGACTGATAAAATAATTCTCTTTCTCTTTCAAGATGTAAAATCACTAAAGATTCTTGGGTTGGAAAATACAAAGGTAATTCTATCCTGTTGTGCTCCTGAGCTTTGGGAAATTTCTTCTCAGGTTCTCTTGTTTCCCTCCTATGTAAGCAAAATTGTGGTAGCTACTCCTAGATCACTCTCTAGTGTTGCTCAAGATCAATAAGGACAATACTAAGCTCACATTTATAATAAATTTCTATTATAAAACCATAATAACAGAGACAGTGGAGCACATTTTAAACTGTGGGAGGTGGGGCTAGAACCATTCTCTTAAAAAATGGGGGGAGGCTAGTATTTCTTTTTTTCATGCGGAACTAAAATTAACCCAAAATAGGATCTAATTTTCATAAAAAGGGTGGGGGGGGGGGGGGGGGAGGGTGTTAAAACTTCCTTCCCTGGCTCTGCAGTCCCTGAATAAATGTGTTACAGTATTATAGGAAATTATTGCTTATAAATTATTCATAACCTTTCTTAACAGATTACCAAATTGGATGTTCTATCAGGCCTTAGTCACCTTGAGAGTCTAAATGTGTCTCATACAAAAGTAACAAACGACAGTATGGCATCACTATCTGGCTTCCCATGCTTGGTGTCACTCAATATCTTGTCCACTTCTGTTGATGACGCGGGACTGCAACATCTCCATGGTAACTAGTCAAACATTTCATGTACCCAAGATCCCCTTTTAGAGATATTGACGCATGGGGATAGTTGGAGTCCAAGCCTCTCACCCCTCAACCCCTCCCCCCTACCATTACCACACACTCACCTTAACAGCATATACATAGAGGATATTACAGGGTGTTGCAAAAATATGAAGTTTATCTTTGAGTGTTGAAAATATTTCATGAGTGAGTGCACAAACAAAAAAAACATTTTGACAAGTCTTGGCTTGTTGCAACATGTGTTAAGGTGAGCAGGAAATTATGGGAAGTGATGTAGACATCAACAGACACAGCGCATGATCATGAATGGAGTACGTTATTTTATATGGAACTTTTCTCATGATGGTGAAACACGCCCTAATCTACACCTTGGTAATCGTTTTCTCATATATCACTCAACTGTATTACTCCTGGCCAATCACTCACTCTTTAAAACAAGACTCTACTATATCTCTCCAGAACTAGCTGAGTTCACTAACACTTTCCACCTGCCCATCTTGCTGCAACTCGTAACTTTGATAATGTGAAATCTTAGACAGTGAGCGCCGATTTCTTGGCAGCCCTGTGCCACAGGTTTTTCTTTTGACTCTGCTCTAATGAATTGTATAAAAAATACCATTTCTTACTGTCTCTAGCGCAGCGCCATTGAACTGCTGGAAATGGCGCTATATAAATAAATTATCATTATAATTATTCCCCAAACTTGTACCCCGAGCCCACATTCATTCTTGGTGCTGACCAAGAGGAACATAGGCTCTGGGTACGAGATTGTATATTCCCCACTCCCACCGATTTCAAGTCCCTGCCCTATTATTAATCTTAATAATTATTATTTTAAACTAATTTTAGGTCTACAGTTGACTCATTTGATGTTACCTGGGAGACTGAATATAACTGACCAAGGGATACAGCACATACAAGGTAAAAAAAGTTAGAATGGATTGGAAAAGCAAATTACGTTCTCAAGAAAATTGCATCTCAATAATTGATTATTGATCTGCTATTGTTCTAGGTCTTCCACTTGCAGCATTAGATCTGTCAGATTATATCAATGTAACAGATGTTGGGGTTCAGTGCATCTCAGGAATGTACAGGTAATCAGCTTTGATCAAATTGTCATGAGTATTCACCTCTCTCTTCAGACCCTTCAGGCCCTCTTTAGCTTGGGTGTAGTGTTTTCCCATTTCAGACCACATTTCATTCCTTAGAGCATCATTTTTTTGTTTAGATTTTTTTTTATGGGAAGCATGGGTGGTTTAGCAGTGAGTGCACTTGCCTCTTTCCAATGCGACCAGGGTTTGAGTCCTGCTGGGCTGAGTGTCGTATGTGAGTAGAGTTTCTAGTTGATTCTCTCCTGTGCTTTGAGGGTTTTTTCTCCAGGTTCTTCAGCTTTCCTCCCTCCACAAAAATCAATTTCTAAATTCCAATTGGAATTTTAGTGGATGAAGAGCCACTCTGTGGAAATGCTACTGCTAAATCCCATTTATTATTCCTTCCTTCCTTCCTTCCTTCCTTCCTTCCTTCCTTCCTTCCTTCCTTCCTTCCTTCCTTCCTTCCTTCCTTCCTTCCTTCCTTCCTTCCTTCCTTCCTTCCTTCCTTCCTTCCTTCCTTCCTTCCTTCCTTCCTTCCTTCCTTCCTTTATTCCTTTGTTTATTCATTTATTTATTCATTTATTTATTCATTTATTTATTCATTTATTTATTCATTTATTCATTTATTCATTTATTCATTTATTTATTCATTTATTTATTCATTTATTTATTCATTTATTTATTCATTTATTTATTCATTTATTTATTCATTTATTCATTTATTCATTTATTCATTTATTCATTTATTCATTTATTCATTTATTCATTTATTCATTTATTCATTTATTCATTTATTCATTTATTCATTTATTCATTTATTCATTTATTCATTTATTCATTTATTCATTTATTCATTTATTTATTCATTTATTTATTCATTTATTTATTCATTTATTTATTCATTTATTTATTCATTTATTTATTCATTTATTTATTCATTTATTTATTCATTTATTCATTTATTCATTTATTCATTTATTCATTTATTCATTTATTCATTTATTCATTTATTCATTTATTCATTTATTCATTTATTCATTTATTCATTTATTCATTTATTCATTTATTCATTTATTCATTTATTCATTTATTCATTTATTCATTTATTCATTTATTCATTTATTCATTTATTCATTTATTCATTTATTCATTTATTCATTTATTCATTTATTCATTTATTCATTTATTCATTTATTCATTTATTCATTTATTTATTCATTTATTTATTCATTTATTTATTCATTTATTTATTCATTTATTCATTTATTCATTTATTCATTTATTCATTTATTCATTTATTCATTTATTCATTTATTCATTTATTCATTTATTCATTTATTCATTTATTTATTCATTTATTTATTCATTTATTTATTCATTTATTTATTCATTTATTTATTCATTTATTTATTCATTTATTTATTTATTTATTCATTTATTCATTTATTCATTTATTCATTTATTTATTCATTTATTTATTCATTTATTTATTCATTTATTTATTCATTTATTTATTCATTTATTCATTTATTCATTTATTCATTTATTCATTTATTCATTTATTCATTTATTCATTTATTCATTTATTCATTTATTCATTTATTCATTTATTTATTCATTTATTTATTCATTTATTTATTCATTTATTTACTTAATTTCATTTTTGTTTTGTACCAGCTTGACAAAGCTGACGCTGAGTAACACCAAACTAACAGATGTGGGAATGTTAAGTCTATCAGGTATGTGAATGAGAAATGAAGAAGAAATAATGATATGTATATAGGTGGTAGTAAAATTTGGGTGTTACTATAAATGGACCTTCCCTGAAAAAGTCCCCTTTACAGTTCCCTACGCCATCTTGAAAGTATTTCAATTTCATTCCAAAATTCAAGAAACAATTGCTGAAGGTTGGACTTAATGTGTTCATACATTTAGTGTTTTTTTATGAAGTCCAGTCCAATAATCCCCTTCACAGTTCCTCGGCCATCTTGAAAGGTAGCCATGCCTTTGCATCGAAGCAAGACTTACGATAAGCTTGCAATGATAGAGACATGTGAATAATTGTCCAAGGTGTTAAAAAAGGTCTCTGTCATTGCAAGCTCAGCGTTGACACCAGAATCTTTGACACCCAGTGCACCAATTTACTGATCTGGTTTATTATTTTATACTTAGGACTGACTCATCTTGTGGAGTTGAATGTTGACAGAACTGCAGTCACAGATGAAGGATGCACGGTTATCAGTAGTAAGTACTTAAAGATTAAATAAAAGATTATTCACACTCATTGTAGCGCTAATATCATTATACCTTCCAAGGCGCGCACGTTATAGTGACAGACATGTTAACAGTGTGCGTGCTTTTCACAGTCATGCAAAATCTGCAAAATCAGAGCTGTTAACTGTATGCGCGGCACTATTTTATGGCACAAATATCATTGTACTTTGCAAGGCGCGCACGTCATAGTGACTGAGCTGTTAACTGTATGCGCGGCACTATTTTATGGCACTAATATCATTGTACTTTGCAAGGCGCGCACGTCATAGTGACTGAGCTGTTAACTGTATGCGCGGCACTATTTTATGGCACTAATATCATTGTACTTTCCAAGGCGCGCACGTCATAGTGACTGAGCTAATAATTGTGCGCGCGTTCACGCGAACATGATTGTAATAGGGGAATAATCTCTCCATATTTCAACTGCGCACTAACCTGTTGTCTTCTTTGCAGACTTTCCAAATCTTCAAATCCTCAGCCTTTCTTCTACGCAAATAAGTAACAAACTGCTAACTCGTGGTACACTTAATCAATGCTTAAAGCTGAGCCAATTAAACTTGAGTCGAACTCGGGTGTCCAACAAAGGAATAAGGTGTCTTAACCTTAACTGTCTGACTTTACTCAACCTGGACTGGACAAGAGTCACCTCTGATTGTCAACTGTTGCTTACAGGTAAACTTGTCAAATCTGCTAGTGCTTTCTTTCGTATGGCAGTGTTTACAAAGACATACGTATTCACCTGCGCAACGTTACCTTAAGGCTAGCGACCTTTTATTCTCAAACTCATTGCCTGTGGTTTTTATAAGATGCGAGGAACATAGCCATTTTAAGTGCTTCTACTTTTTGCAACAAAATTGTGCAATTGCATCATCGATTTTTGCTGCGTAACAAGTGGCTTGCAGGGTGGTGTTACGATCAATATCGTTCTGCAACCTGCAACGCTCCAATGTTGCGCGATTTTGTTGCTCGTATTACCACACTTTAAAAAATAAACGATGATCGACATTTTTATTATTTAATTAATAATCCAACTTTTTCTAGGCTGTTCATCTCTCAAAGCATTGCGGGCAAACAACTGTGACCCATCCATGGACGATTCTGATGAAGAGGAAGATTAATCGCTAGAAAAAGGAGTTGCCTAGCCTTTAAAACACCAAAAATCTAAAAAAACATTTATTGAGTTCTGAAATAGAAAAGTATTTCTACAAAGGGCGGACTGACGTATAAATAAAGATTTATTTTCGTACATAGAAAAACGCCAAAATAAATTGAACGTTTTAATAAATATATTGTTAAAACAACCCAGATTTTATTAAGTTGTCATAGTTGATAATAAAGAAGACGCTCTTACAGAGTGAATTCGATAATATTCTACTTGTCTTGTCTTGTGGCATATTCTCTTCTCTTCTCTTCTCTTCTCTTCTCTTCACCCCCTCCTACTGCCTCCTATGGTACGCCCTAACTTCCCCGACCCACTAAAATACGAGGAAGGATCCAGTACGGTTTATGATACAAATTGGAAGAAACTTCATCAGGTTTGTATACACTCTTTATTTAAAAGACTGTATGGTATTTCTCAGCTAGATCAAAAGAACAAATAAAAACAAATGCGTTTGCATGTACGCCATATGGAGAAAACAAACCTCCATCAAACAAAAGGCTTCATTTGCGCAAAACCTTTTAACTCGCAACTATTTTTGGTCTCAAGGGAAGCGCTTTGTGTACGAACGAACGCGTCATTTGTCTAATATACGTTGAAGTTGAATCTAGCTTCATCGCGCAGAGGAAACTTAACGACTAGCTGTTTTCTAGTTTGTACAAGACAAGAGAAAAGGTAATGTGGATTCTAAACCTTATTTGTGTAGATGAATAACGTAGTCTTGATGCGTTCTTGAAAGTACTTGTCAGTTCTAAGGGACCGATCTGTTATATCTAATATTATGGATAAATGTAAGTGTTCATTTTGTTTTTATGATAAAATGTCATTTAAAAACGTCCCCGGGGGAGGGGGAAGTGGAATTAGCGGTGGAGGGGGGACGGAGAATTGGGGTAACTTTGAAATACACAATTTTTGATGGGGGGGGGGGGGGGGGGGAGGTTTTTTTTACTTTCTTCAGAAATTCAGGGAGTACAGTTTTTACACACGTTTATGCAGAATCTTCATTTCAATAAAAACAAAAATAGTAGAAAGAAAAACCTCTCGACGAATATTTATATATATATAAAATTGGAATAAAATTTACTGGCTTCGTGTTGTTTCTAAAATTACTACATTACCTGTCACCTGTTCCCTGTTCCCTGTTCTCTGTTCTCTGTTCCCTGTTATCTGTTCCCTGTTCCCTCTTGGCACATAAGGTCTCCACAGATTCTCTCAATGCCTATCACAGAAACCAGAAGCAGAGGAAATCCATTGAATCTCTGAAAATCTTTTTTTGACGGTTTTAAAAGGTCTTTGGGTTACCTGTGGTTAAGTTTTAGTTAGGTAGCACTTTATGATCTCAGTTTTCGTAGAGGAACTGAGCAAAATGTGCAAGTATTTTCAATTATTCATAGTGAACAATCAAAAATCCTTCCAAAATTTTATTTTCATTGAGAAATCACGATTTTTCGCACCTTACCAAAGGGATCCCAAGGGTATACCTGAGACACGTCTTGAAAACTTTTGCAAAATTGTAAACTATGATGTAAATATTTTTTAGTATCCTAAAAGCATTTTAAACGAGGGATTATCGTGAATGAAAAAAATCCATAGAATTCTTCCGACCCCTCCCACCACATTCCCTGCTATAATGACTCCTCCCTTATGAAAAACAACCCGTTTTTTTAATGAATTGATTTTTATGTTTTCAAGGTCCATATTGAAAGACTGTGGTAAGAAGATAGTTTCTAACTAAAAGTTCGTACCATCTACTCTTTTAATGCCCACTACTGCTATTTTTAAGGTAAGATATTGGTTAAGATTAGATCATGTCCTATACGCACGGGTTCCTTTAGTGCGCACATAAAGCAATACGCTTTCAGTTGAAAAATATAACTGCTTTTCATAAATCTCCTTAAAAATGCGAAAAAAATACAAACTATCCAAGAAAATTACTTAAGGATTCAAGAGTATTGCGTTTTTGTTAAAGAATTTGATATAAAGAATGTCACTATAATTGAGGCATGTAATTGTGAAACCTTTGGGATACCTGTAGTAAGAGTTAAAATTTCGGTCGAATCCAAACTTAATTTTTCTTGAAAAATTTTAATGTATCAGGAAAACTATTGCTTATTCGCCGTAAATACGTCGTGTTTTTTTTTCATAATTTCACTCCTAAAATCCTGATCATAAACTGCTACCTTACCAATATGTTACCACAGGAAGCACAAATGGTTCCCCCGTCAAAAAAACGCTTAATAAAAAATGAAAAAAAGCTTTGGCTTAAAATGTTTTTAGCTTAAGAGAAAGTACGAAATGAGCTTTAAATCTATGCGTCGAAATATTTTGACATTTTTCTCTATTTCATAGAAAACAAGCCGCTTGAAGTTAGGTACCCGAAATAAGCGTTTTTTGAGTTGGTCAAAATTTTCGTAAATCGAAATATTGAGTTTCTCCAAACAAAACATAGCTCGTTGGAAAGCTTAAGACCACGTGAACATGGTTCTGAAATTATTTTCTTGATTAGAGTTATATTACAGATTTTATAGGGGTGGTAATTTTTGATGAAAATAGGGATTGGTCAGCGGTATAGCGTTTTCAGCATTTTCCTCATTTCGAGCACTTTTTTAATTTGTTTCCAAACGAAACTAAAGCAGGTGATAGACCTTTAAAAGCATTATATTTTAGCGCAAAGAAAGTCTCTAAATTCTCTTAGAAACGAGGAGAAAAAAGAGTTTAAAATACAAGCAATTTGGGTTTCCTGTGTATTGCTGTGACCTGCACGAATACCACAGGAAGCCCACCATGCACGCCGCTTTTCAATAAAGTAGTGTTTTCACTTTTAAATCCCAATTGAGAATTTTCTTTTGTTTTTAAAATCTCGTGATTTTATGTTCTCTAGGGACTCTGCGTGTTCGAACTGGTTGAGTCCGCCATGTTGAAGACTTGGTGAATCAAGAACTACGAGAACGAGAAAGAACGCTGAATACGTCAAGAAACAAGCTGTATGAAACCTCTTGGATGTCTGGAACATAGGTAAATTGGATTATAGACTTTATTGAATATTTGCGAGGACCGTAAAACTACTCAAATCAAATCAAATGTTACCGTTTTCTGTTAATATCGTCAGTGTCTGTATATTTAACCACTCAATAGTCTATTTTCTATCCATCGGTCTCTGGATATCTTGTCTACTTAACAAATGCGCATTTTTTTAAATTTCATTGTTCTTTGTCGGTCTAGTTTGTTTCGTTAATGTACATGAATGGTTTATTTTCGATTTAACGATATGCGCATAATTAACAAGTAGCAAAGCTGAGTTTAATCTTCCACGTAATCTCTCTGCTAGCCACAAAGTCCATCTTTTAAGACTCGTGAAGCTTTAAATTTTCTCTGAGTAGACATTTGGTATGGAAAATAAGGAAATTAACTATTTATGAAGGCGCACATTTTCATTTGCGATGCGCAATCGTAAAAAAAGGTTAAATCGTTGAAAAATATATTTCACCGCACTTCTATTATTTTTGCGCTGTTTCCTATTTAATTTTATTTGCCGAAGCTAAATCGACCTTCTGATACTTTTTTTTATTTACAGGAACAAGATTGCAAAGGTAACTCGGAGAACAAGAACAATTAGAACTGTCCTGCTGCCATATTAGTGAAAAACAGACTAACCAAGGTTAACAATTTTCTATTCTTTGTATGTTTTATTGTTTCCTAAATGCTGTGTTTTATGAAATGTACTGTTGTATTTTGAAATAAATGATTTTGACTTAATTTTTGTCTGGTTTATTTCGTGTTATACCCTTTTCAAAATCGCACCTTTTTTCCCGCCAAAAAACTTAGAAATTTTTTCGAGCTCTACTTCTTGATTTTCATTGGCCTCTTTTCAAGCTCTCAAATTTTCCCGCAAAAACTTGGAACTCTTAGTCACGCCTAGGGCTCTTACACCTCATGATCCCTTTATCACTTATCAACGTTCTTCTTGCCACCTCTACCCGCCCATCTAATCCCCTTCTTTTGTTCTGCTCTTTATCCCATTGTTTCGATCAGACAATAAACAAGACATTAAATATTCATAAGAATTTTTATTAGGTCATTATTTTGCGTTACGTTTTAAGGAATTTCAAAACCATTACTCTCAACAAACACATCGACAGTCTACAGCACAGATCACCGGACTACAGAGCCAAAGGTAAGTTGAAGGTACAGGTTCAAGCCTCCAGGAAAGTCAAGTTCTTCGATTAAAAATTGGACAAGCAAGAACACAGCCACCCACAAGCCAGGATCAAGGTAAGTCAGGTAACCATAGACAAGGTAAGGAGGATTGGCTCACAAATTGGCAAAATAAACTCAGAAATTGGCAATTAAGAAAATAAAAAATATTCAAATTCGGCAATAAAAAAATTAAAAAATTGTAAAAAAAAGCCATAAAATTTTGAAAAAATCTATACTAAGTCTTTTTGCAAATTTTTTTGCCCCTAGGCTAATTAGACGAAGGTCCCAGAGATCAAAAGTCCAAACCTACCCTCCCCTTAAGAAAAAGTGCCCCCCAACAAAGTGTTGAGGGGTACCCTTAAGGGTGATTCAGTAGGATCAACTTAAGACCTCCAGGACAGTCCATTTGATTGAGATTCTAAAGACATAGGTTTTCTTGAGTAAAAGGCTAGTACAAAATACTGAAACAAGGCATAAAACTAGAGTTGTCCTTCAAAACGTTGATTGAAAAAATTGCCAAAACTAGTGTGCAAAAGTTATAATGCAGTTTTCTTCATAGTAAATATCTTCAACATTATCCGTATTAGAAATTGATTGCAGATCGTGTATGAATTTAATGCTGGACAGCTCATAATGGACAACACCAGTTGTATGCCTCATTTAACAACATCAGATTGGACTGGTTAATACATTGAACTTTGCACGTGTTGTATCCAATTTGGTTGGAAATAAATTAGCCTCAATAAATCAAATTTGGATTCTAGAGAATTAATTTGACACATGAAAAGTTCAATGTCTTAACTGCATGACCCTTACTGGTACTAGCAGAGGCAGAGCAATTTATGTAGGAGTATGATAAACCATGGCACATGACAAAATGCTGATATAGTCCCGGTGAGAGTAATGAAAGCTGATAAATAATTTGTTCCAGCAGGGCATGTATGTACCATACTTATCACAAGCCTACATAAACTATTCTACATTACAGCAAGAATGAAAAATGGTATTTTCTTATCCAATCAGATAACATGTTGATTTTCATTGATCTTATATTGATCATGCCGGGAGTGATCGCTTGGTCTCCCAAACCAGACATTCATAATTATGCATTCAGAATACCAGACTGAATTGAAATTAACACCAGAGAGAGAGAGACTGAATATTTCAAGTTAACTCAAAACCAATCAGATGTTGAAAGATGTCAAGATATTTCTCTGAAAGTATCTGGTGGATGCCAAATTTTTTTGCTACATTTTGGAATACCATTTATCATATTTGCATACTTTTACTCAACAAAGACCTATGTCAGACTATGATATGAACACACCAAGCCCTATGAAGTACCATCACCAAAATACTGTGAATTAAAACTTAGAAAAGTTTTTGATTTTTTCCCCCACACATTGAATGAAATCACATTCCAATTAAATGTGATTTTGATGGGTATGTCAGATAAAGAAACTGTGCACTAAAGCACCACATCAATCCTGCTAAACAGAAATGTGAAAATAGCCAATCAAATAGCCATTTAGTTGATTTAGACAAATTTAGGAGTTGAATTAGGCAAATTTAGATAACAGCCAAAAGTTGGCATAAATCAGGCTGATAAAAAAGAATAGGCATTGCCCCTCATAGGATTGATGTGGTAGAGCCAAAATATGCATTCAAAAATGTAAACAGTCTTATTATGTGCACAGACCCCCTACCTGACCATTGGTGTGTTCAATCACAGTCACTAAAGTTAAAATTTCACCACTTTAAGAACATGAAATAGCTTCTATAGAAATATTTCATGTTGAATAATGCACAAACATAGAAAGCTATTAATTACAACAGATAGGCCAAGTCTGTTTTGTTATTATCAGGAATTTAAAAAATATCTGTTCCATTGCTTTTTATGCTTGTACACTAATGTTACCATATTTGAAAACAGGAGAAAATTCTTAATTATCACTTTTTCCATTTTATATAAAAGAACAAATGTGCCAAAAAGTATTAACAATTTATCATGACATATGGATGATGCATCATAACCATTGTCAAATATGGTAATTTATTAGCTTAGAGATAATACATTCCAAATACTGGGGGTGCAATGATTTCAAAATGAGAAACATGATATCTGTAATGCTCAAAAAATATTTTGTGCAACCAACCTTGGGATTCCTCGAAAATCAATAGTTATAGGAAAATGAATAATTTTGTTTAAAAAAAATTAATAATGAGCAACAATGTCAAATGCACCCCAAGAATTGAAATCTTGTAACTTACAATGAAAAAATTTAGAACTGGCATCTTCCATCCTCAGAATAAGAATATGCAACTTTTAATTGAAACTTTCAAACCAAATTCAATATTAAGGTGGCTGCCTACTATAGAAAAGTGAAGCTACTGTGTACGCAAGTACGCAATCACAATGACACCATGAAGCAGGCAATCTGACGTCACTATGTGCACGCACACAAATGACCTTTAAACTTGTTATTGAAGAACCATACACGTTTTGAAATTCAACAGGGCAAAACCCTCAAATTTTGCACGAGACTCTATAATTTTTTTTTGCAGATTTACAAAAGAGCATATTAAAAAGAAACTTTTGACAAAGTTTGAAAAAAATGACATGGGTTTTAATTATAGAAAAAGCAGTAAGCGTACATTTTTTGCACCTGTTTCAGACAAAATTGTCAAGGGTAAGCCGAATAAAAAAATTATTTTTGACTATATTTCTTAATATTTTCCAAATCTTTTGACTTATATTTGTACAACGATGTATAATTTAGTTTTCTTGAAAAAATAACATCAAAAGCTTGATCACTGGTGAAGTTATGAATTTTTTTCATAGAGAGTTGGTTTTCGCTTGTTTGTCTTCAAAAAGTTGTTGATATGCTTGTGTTTAATCATAAATATCTCGAGAAACGACCTCAGGACACCCCTTTTTTCTTTCAAGATTTGAAATCAGCATTAAATTTGAGTTTAAAAAATTGTGACTCAAAAACTTTTTCATGGATTTTTTCTATAGTAGGCAGCCACCTTAAAGAACTGTGTTTCAATTTTTTTGGAAATATGAGAATGAAATGGAAGAGGATGATAAATTGAAAAATAGCCAGTGAACTGAATGTTGATAAACCATGCACTTTGACTTACTGTGAAGTTGGGTGGAAACCAGGAAGCAGCCAGGAGATCATCATAGCAACATTATAACAACACATAGTAATCAAATCATTCATACAGAAGAATCCTAAGAACTTAAACTATCAAAAATTTGAAAAGAATTTAAAGTATCGAGATGAAATGAGAGTTGAATGTAACTTCAAAATAAAAACCCAAAATAAGTATTTTTAATTGTAATTGTCTAAGTTATCAAGATTCCTCTGTATTATCCAATGCATCAATGAAAATAATTAAAAATAATCATCATGTACAGTAGACTCTCACTAAATATGATTAGGAATCATGCCAAAACATCAAATCAAATTGGAAATGAAATCAATGCCAAATCTGACACCTATATGATAAATCTTTTGCCAAAATGCTGCTAATCATAGCAAGTGAAAGTGTACCGGTATCAAAACAGTTGGAAAAAATCATCAATGTAAAATAAATGAAAAAGCTTGTTTCTCAACTTTGTACATTGTTTACATGTAAGTTGGTTTTTTATTTTTAGATGAACTTCGAATTTCTGATTCTAAAGACACTTGCAAGATGGTGTTGTCACGAATTTAAATAAAAAAGTTGAACAAATTTACTTCAAAAAATTATCAAATTCAAAGAAAGTCAATTCAAGCCAGAATTTGGAAACCGGGTGTATTTCAGGAAAAGCATTTATGCACAAAATTTAGAAAGAAACTTTTTCATGTGCATATATGGTGTCATTCAAGACAATGTCAATCAATAAATATCAAGTTAGTACAATAAATCATTGGGAATCAATCAATCAATCAATGTCAATAATAGGAGAAAAAAACAAGCAATTCAATGTCAATCAAATGTATAAGTTGAATAATAATAATGCCACAAAGCCACGTAGAGCCAAGCCAGCCAGTTCTTCGTCCAATGGATATGTGCATAATTTATCAACATAGAGTAAATATATATGCCAAACAAGTCAAGTCAAGTAAGTTCAGGTCATGGTCACTTTTCATTTGTAACAAAAAGATTCCACAACCTTTAAATTTTACTGCTTAAAGTGGTGAAACAGATCTACATACAATGAGTCATTCTATGTAGACAATATTGCATGACTAACAATAATTCTCCACAACAAAGTGAATATCAGTAAATATTTACCCAAAGAACAAGCCAGGGCAAGCATTGACTAATATTCACTGAGCCCAAGGAGAATTATTACTTTAGTAGAATTACGCAGGTGAAAAGCAAAGGAACTAAAATCACAGTAACTTTGTATTCACCTGGTAGTTTTACTAACAATTAACTCTACCACATAAACATTATATCTAGGAGGTTCTTCTTCTGGTCTCCTTAGGAGTCTTGCTGGTCTTGATGCTGATCTGAATAAGAAATAATACCACCAATGTTAGTATAATGGTTTACAAGATACACAAGCAGACAAAGACCAAGGGCATCCTCCCCTTAGGATAATCAATCCCTGATAATATTATGAAATATGTGGTTCTAAAGGGACTATTCCCTGCTAGCAGAGTCTCCCATAGGAAATTTCTCATTAGACATTGGGAGACTACCGGTTCAGGCCATTTTCTTTGTTGCAAATGTGCTAGTAGCAATGTACATGAATATTTTAGACTGCAAGTCAATCAGGATCAGCTGCCGTTAAAAACATTGAGCTCTCTTCAAAAAGCCCATTTCCAAGTTCTCACTTGTATGACATGATAACTGTGCTAACACGGCAGCCTATGCAGTGTACTTGAGGCCTTAATTTGAGCATTTTTAAAAAAACATGCGAAATTGTAAAATTTGTTCTCAATAAACTAATATTCATGTTACAACTTATCGATATATTAAGGAAGTTTGCGGGCAAAAGTGTTTCCCATGTTTTTTTCCTCAAACTTCACATGGTGAAATAAGACTATCATACAAGTTCCATAAGCAAATATGAGGGTCACCGTTCTCATTTACGAGTGAGATGATATCAAAGTCCAGCCTTTTTCTTGTCAAAAATCGCTTGTGCGTAATCAGGGAGGTGGGAGGGAGATGGAGATGAAACTGAATAAATGAGGGTCACCGTTCTCATTTACGAGTGAGATGATATCAAAGTCCAGCCTTTTTCTTGTCAAAAATCGCTTGTGCGTAATCAGGGAGGTGGGAGGGAGATGGAGATGAAACTGAATAAATGAGGGTCACTGTTCTCATTTACGAGTGAGATGATATCAAAGTCCAGCCTTTTTCTTGTCAAAAATCGCTTGTGCGTAATCAGGGAGGTGGGAGGGAGATGGAGATGAAACTGAATAAATTATCGAAAATGGAGCATTCTGATTGGCTAAGAGCCACCTCTTCCAAGACAGATGTTTCATACGGTCAAGCGCCAAAGTTTGAATGTCCAAATGTTGAGTCGGGTATCTATGATTACATAGATTATTCGAAAATTGTCCATGAAAAGTATATGCAAAGCAAGACATACAGCAATAACACAATTTTGAAGGTAAGACAAAATATTTGTACGAAATCTGTGTTGATAAATGATGTTTTTAGTTGGTTAATGGACAAGACAGCTGGTTTATTGACAGCTTTGGGACAAGCGCATATTAGGATATATTTGTGTCAAAGTGTTCTTGCTTCCCAATAGCTCGATTGCTTTGAAATTAAGACACCTTTATAACTTATATAGTAAATATAGTATGTTATGACTTGAAAATATATATGTATTGAATCAGCCATACCATGTGTATCGAAACCACTAGCTACCGATCAAACACAAGCCATTGGCTACCAACTTTTATCCCACACCATAGAAAATACAGCCAATCAGAAAGCAGGAAAGCCGTTGTATATTTGTCGGTATTTCACTCTTCCTTCCCATCATGCACTGCTTGTTAAATCTACGCATTTATATTTTCTATGGTTTTGGATAAAATGGTTGTACAATGGTTTCTCGTGGCACACTGTTGATATCCCACTTGTCACTTGTATTTTCTTTGTATACAAACTCACCTAAAGGCTTGTGTGTATACTAGAAACTACAAGTGACTCGTGGGATATTCCACGGTATGCCACTCGAAACCATCGTACAGTATAACTAGTCTATAACTTCACTTCTATTCAACCAAATCAATGAGAAACTGTTTGTTAAGAAGCTCTTGCATATCGTTATCATTTCTAATGTGCCAAAAATCAATAAATTGGAAACAGTTATCTTATGTAGACGCCAAAAACTGAGCGAAAAACTGAATAACTCAGATTTTAATTCTAGCCAGTATCTCGACATTTTCACTACCAACCCAAAGTTTCTCATATATCTCCGCTTTTACTTATTCAAATATTCATCATCACAGCTTGTTGTAAAGCTCTAGCTTAGTGTAATCATTTTAAAGCAAGGTTATTGATGCACAAGCAAATGAGAAACAGTTTTTTGATGATAAAAGGTTCATCAACAACCGAGAGATTGCCATCACTCCGTTTTGTTATGAGGAAATGTGTGAAGTCCGTTTGTACCAAGAAATTTCTGGAAGCTTAAAGGGCACCTAACCCCTGATACAATACTTTCAGTATTGATTCTACATGAAGTGAATATTTGAATGGTGAAATATTTCTTGATTTGATTGTTGCATCTTTAAGTTATAAAGGTTTATACATGTACTTCCAACATGTTACAGCACGACGCGCAAAAGTATGACCATTTTTAATGTATTCGCATACTTCTATGCACAGGCTTTTTGCTCCAAACGAGCTTTTACATGCCTTATTTGGTAAAACCAGACAGCTTTGCATCAATTGTGTCGGTTTAAAGTACAAAATCCCGTGCATAGAAGTATGCGAATACATTAAATGTGGTCATACTTTTGAGCGTCGCGCTGTAATGACTGTGACGTTCACCCAGGCTTCATTAAATATACAAACTTTAACAGGTTCACACAAACAGTATTTAAAAAGTATCATCATTATACTTATGGTTTCCTGATTGTTTAGTGTAAATTTGGTGTCTTATAATGGCCAGTGTTTAGTATTACAAGTAAAAAATATACTCAAATTCCTGGGTAGTCGTCACAGTCATTAACATAATTATTGGAAGTTTAAACCTTTATAACTTGAAGACACATCACTCAAATAAAGAAATATTTCACCATTCAACTATTCACTTCATGTAGAATCAATACTGAAAGTATTGATCAACTTTAACAGTTGCAGTTGTTAATTTGTAGTAGTTTGTCCAGTTTTTGGCATCTATATAAGATAACTGTTTCCAATTTATTTCAGACTGAGGCACCTAATCATTTTGTTTTAAATTTTATGAAAAGAAGGAATATAATGTATTTTACTTAAAGAAAGAGTGAACATGTGACTTGATGAGGCTTGTTGATTTCACAAAAAAAAGATGGTGTCACGCGTGGCCTTGACCATCAATCAAGATTTTTCCTTTGTCTGTTTGATATTTGGCAAGTTAGAAATGATAACCATATGTTTCCCATTGATTTGGTTGAATAGAAGTGAAGTTATGGTAACCAGTGGATTAGCCCCCTGGTGGATTAGCCCCCTGGTAGTTTAGCCCTCCTTTAAGTGGTTTAGCCCCAATCACTGCATGCAATCAAATCTTTTATCTCAGAGTCTTATATAAATCTCAACGCAAATAAAGTAAAAATTAACATTGCAAATGAGTCACAAACATTATACGCTCGAGCGGATTGCTGTTGTGTGACAAGTCTAATGCTTCCCATCATCGAAACCGGCAAACTACTGAATTTTTGTAATAGTCAGGTCTGTTAGTGAAAAGATTGTGCACTTATGAGTATAAGCACCAAACTTGGCACAAATGTTTGTGGGTGCCAAAAAATGGTGGTCAGGGGAGGCATGCCAAACTCTCTACTAGATGGATAAACTTTATAAAAATTTATATGAAACAAAAAGAATTCCTTTTAGTTTTAGTGCTGACATGAAAGTGCTTTTTAAAAAAGTCAGAATGGCATTAATAGTTTTTTGGTATCTCTTTTTGTTGCAGAGATATTAAAAGTCTAAAGTTTGTAACTCATTCATGATGTTAGTTTTACTTTATTTGTGTTGAGATTTAAAAAATACTTTCTCTGAGATAAAAGATGTGATATTTTATACAAGATTTTGGCAATCAAGAAGAGATTACTTACAAAAATCAAGTAGTTTGCAAATTTCGATAACGGGAAGCGTTACACTTGTCACACAACAGTGATCCGCTCGAGTGTCTAAAGTTTGTGACTCATTTGCAATGTTAGGTTTACTTTATTAGTGTCGAGATTTAAATAAAACTTTCCCTGAGATAAAAGATTTGATTTTTTATACAAGATCTTGGCAATCAAGCAGAGATATGCTTACAAAAATTGAGTAGTCCTGCGCAGCCGCTGTGAGGCGCCTCTGGTTCCCGTCATTCCCCCACTAGCGTCTGCTCCAACTGGAACAACATTCCCTTCTACATTGTTTTCTATTAGCCAATCAAATCGCTAGGTGATATGCAAATGTTCTATTTTGAGTAGCCGTTGCTGTTTCTAGTGTTAGTGAAGTCGCTAAACCTGTGAGATAATAATTGCTAGATTGTCAAATATACAATGAAATTAGGGTCTACTAAAGTGTATTAGTCTAATATCTAATTCACTGGTTTAGTGATTTAACTCTAACCGAAGGAATTAGTGATTTAAACTCTGTAAACGAGAGTAGACTTCTCGGAATGCAGTGTGTTTAGTATTCATAAAAGTACTCGTGAAAAGTTCAAATATATTAACATTTAGTCCTACATTATATTGTGATGGACCGAGGAATAGTGGAAGAGAGACAGCCCGTAGGATTTATTTACTTGTACATTGTAGCTCAGTAATTTTAATACTTTTAAACGAGTGTGATTAGTATTTCAATGACGAGGATAATCAATATCATCAAGTAGGAAAGATTCACAAAAACGCCCTCAAAAACGTCTTTATTTTCTAAAAGTACAGCATCAATGACTTTTTTCTGATGAATTTTGAACTTATTTATACAAAAATCCTGGCTTACTTTGCTATAATACCGGTAGTCATCCATACGTTCATTCTCTAGGGAAAGACAGCCAAGGTCAAGGTCGTACCCACAAGCTTTTGTGGGGCTCTCTCTGATTGGTCAAATTCATAGAAAGGAATGTTGTTCCAGTTGGAGCAGATGCTAGTGGGGGAATGACGGGAACCGGAAGTGCCTCACAGCAGCTGCGCAGGAGGCTAGCTGATTTAAGCTTACTTAGGGCTTAATGATGCCCTCCAGCACTCCATAGATGAATAAAATGGGTCTGAAAATCTCTGGTTTTTGAAAATAGTCGAAAACAAGGCAGCAGAATTCCAAGAATAACGGCTTCAAGCAGGAACTAATTATGCAGCCAGTAAACGTCATCCCTCATCTACATAAAACACTGACAGTGTCAATAAAAACTCCAAATATGGTCTTGCTAGGGTTTGGAGAACGTTTAGGTCCAGAAAAACACTGAAAAACCTCAAAAACCACCAGGAGTCAAAGGGTTCAGAGAGTGGGAAAATATTTAGATTTAAAAACTTTAACATGGCTTGGTAGCCTGGCCTTTTCACCGTTTTCAAAAATAATGCTTAACTTTGTTTCAATTTATGTCAGCTATGATTTCACTTATTTGTGAGTCAATCCGACCAAATGTACATTTGTTTTTTAATTTTTAATGAACTATAACATCATAAATTGCGTAAGAGAGATGACGTCATCGCACATATCAGAAAATGATCCATTTCACAAATTGATTTTATCTATGAAGTCAAAATATAAGAAAAAAACTTTTACAGATTTAAATACTTTCCATAGCAACTGTGGCTGGTAAATAGGTAAGTCCCCCCTTAAGGACTTTCACAGGCATTATTTGTACACATCTGTTCTGTCCATATAGCATGACAGCATGCACGCAACCCATGTTTTTCAAGATCAAACTCTGTCAGGCTTGTTGCAAAAATGATTTCGATTGGCTATATCTCAAAAACAACAATGGTGACCCCCATTTTTTATTTTAGTATTTTATAAAGAATTACATAAGCTGTTAGTGTTCCAAATTTGAAGGAAAAAATAGGGGAAAATCATAATAAAAATATGTATTTATGTGGATGAAAAGTTCAATCTACATTACTGCCAAAGCGTCACCGAATGGTGCATGGTGGCTACAAACTTCGTGTGTCTAAGTCTTATTGTGTCTTATTCCGCACTTATTGTGCGGAAGTGATTTTCGACAAGAAAAAGGCTGCACTTTGATATCATCTCACTCCTACTCGAGAACGGTGACCCTCATCTTTTATTTGCTCATGGAACTTCTATGATGGTCTTATTTCACCATGCGAAGTTTGAGGAAAGAAACATGGGAACACCAGTTTCACATTTGATGCAAACCACTGTCAGCTACTCAAATACACCAATACAAGTCTGTGGGATTGGTATTCAACTTGCACATTCTTACATTACAGTCAGCTGTTAATAAAGATTTGCAAAAGTCAACTGTAATGTAAAGAATGTACAAGTTGAATAATACCAATGTCTTGAAATCCCACGACGTTCAATGGTGTCTATGAATAGCTGACATATAAACGAGGCTAAGTCTGAGCAAATGAGTCTGTGGCCTTCAAAAACAGTGGTTTGCATTGAATGCGAAACTGGTGTATTGTGACCAGCTATTAGTTTGACACTCAAATAAAGTTGTCCATTGGGGGATGGGAGGGCAAAAAAAGCAATTTTTTCATGAAGTTTTCGACAACTTGGACTTTAAAATCATTTAAGAAAATGGTTTATATTCTTTCTACACTTTTAGTAGTATACAATAAAGAGTAAGAAGGCTTTTTTCATGTCGAAAAGCCAGTCACGTGCAGCAACCAACGGAAAGTGAGTTCAGAATAAATGGTTTTTACTCGACGAAAAACCCTATCAAAAAATAATATTTCTAGCCAAAGAGAAATAACTAATACTTATCATTATATTTCGATAGAATAGTTTAGTTAAGGAGCATTTCTTACCGTGTAAATGGTGATTTTTTCGACCACAGCTTCGACCTTCTTCTTCAATGGCTTCTTCTTGACAGTGACGGCCGTGAAGCATGATGGGAGCACGTGAGACTAAGATACAGGAAACCCAAAAAGTGGATTTTATAAGGGGGGAAACAAGATTTGAGTGTAGTGGACAACTTGCAAAAAAAGATTTGTGTTTTTGAAAAAGATTATTAGTAGAATAAAGATGCACAAATAGTGTTGCATTACGCGTGTTAAATGTACGTAAGAAGCATAAAAAGGTATGCTCAAATTTGTTATGTGATTTGAAGGAACTAGAACTTCTGCCGGTCTTCATGACTCAGATGACTTGAAGAAGTCTTTGAAGCATCAGGGAGGGACGTAGCGAGCCTTGAAAAACTGGGAGAGGGAGGCACAAAGCAACACGTGAACACGTCAAATGAAAAATCAATTCCATACTTACTTTACTTTTCTGAGGAAAACTGGGGGCTCTAGCCCCCCCCCCCCCCCCCCCCAGCCCCTCCCCTTGCTACGGCCCTGCGTAGTTAGTATTAAGTATTTTTGAAGACAGTCGGTTTTCTTCAAGTAAGTAAACCAATGATTGACAGAAAACTTGAAAAAATTATCGAATGATAGGCGGGGGACGAGGGGGGGGGGGGGGGGGGGGGGGGGGGGAGGGTGCTAGAGCCCCTCCATTTAATTTATTATTTTTATTTATTTTTTGCTTCGGCGATTTTTGCCTTCTTGTTTGTTTTTTGTTTTTTGTTTTGCTTCGGCGTAATTTTGGCTCTTTCAGCCCCCCACTTTTCAGTTCCTTCCGCTGCCCCTGCGATGAAAATGAATGCCAATTATGAAGGAAAATCGCTTTTTTCTTGCTATCGAAATAAAGCATTGTAGGATAAATTAATAATTAATTAAAAAAAGAAAGAAAGAAAAAAAAGACTGGGAAACGCATTTTTAGACTGGTTTGCTACAGGCAACCCAATATTCAAAAGCATTTATTTTCTTAATCTCCTGTGTTGGGATACCTGTGTTGTTTCAAAGCACAGGAACCCCAACACTAGCAACTATCCATTACTTACGGATAAACCATTGCCTCGGTATATTAGCTCCCAGCAAATATTACGATTGTACTTTTTGCTGAAATTCGTTAGATTGTTGAGGATAAGCCAAAAAAAGAAAAAAATAGCCTGCCCAGGACCTCTCTTAGGCGCCTTCGAGCGATCGTCGTTGGAGTTTAGCATCACGTGCGTAAAACTCGTGATGTGATTGGCTATGATGGCTTTAAAATAGTTGTGGAGGGAAAAAACGAAATTCTGACAACGACAACATCACATGTCAGGGAGAAACAAAGTCAAAATCACACCACTATTCGGCTGATCTTCCTTGTCTTTTTCATATGAAAGAAAGAGCAATGTCTGCTGCTGCTTTAGTAGGTGGCTTTGACGATATAGTTCGCTCAGCAGCGATTTTAAGCGAGGGAATCGAAGGAGGTAAATTTTGATGATTGGAACCGCCATGTTGGCGCTCAACATTCTTGATTATAATTTTATGATTTCTGCTTTTCTCTAGCAGGAAGAAAGCCTTAAGATACTGTCTAAGCCTTAATATTTTGTTTATATTTCGTTATTTGATCGTGTGAACTCCTAAGGAACTGTTTAGGTATATACCAGAGGTGATCCAAACTTCGTTATTCGTTTGATTTCATGCAGAGTTCTTGAAGTTCGTACTGCAGCAAGAAGAATGCCGAAAAAAGTGGTTAGAAACTGAGAACACTTGTGTTAAATTGAAACAAGAAGTTACTAAATTAAAGGTACGTTGTTATGAAGTATTTCGATCGCCACATTTTGGGGTGTATACCTAACATCTTGTCCAAATATTTTGCCTCTCGTCTGAAGGCTGATAAATCTTCATAAATCCTATCTTTGTAGGCGGAAAACGAAGCCCTAGACGTCAAGCTAAAGCATGCTCGGTAAGCAATCGTTGCGGTTTTCTGTTTATTCAAGTATAGTTTACGACTCTTACTTTGGGAAATATTAAACTTACTTGAAAATCATCGCTTTACATTTCGTTTTATAGGAATCAGATTGAAATCGAAATCAAGAGAAGAATGAAAGCAGAGGCTGCACAAGATCACCTGGTGAGCTCCGAATCCTTTAAATAGATCTAAAAGCCGTAGTGTTAGTTTAGTTTTCAAGAATATAATAGGTCTAGAAATCATTGTTTGGTTTTGTGATCACTCCCTTCCCCCCACACCCAGCATGAAGTAAAGGTCTTGGTCTCTTGGAATCAAGTACTCTTAAATTATCTTTCCCTTCTGGGGTTTTGGGTTTGATTCTTTGACTTGAGATCAGATGTGAGTAAAGTCTGTTGCCCCGTCTCTCCTTTGGTGCAAGCGTTATTCTCTGGGTGTCCAGTTTTCCTCTCAGTTCAGTTTAGTTTCAGTTCAAAAGATACCTTTACAGTGTTCTCACCAGGATTTTAAAAATTGGGGTCCGCAGAATCCTTAAGAGGGTCATTTTTGATATCGAAAAGGACTGAACGATAATTTAACACAAGAAGAATTTATTTGCATAAGAAAAATCTTTGTGCCCTCTGGACCCCTCAAGCTATTTCTACTGCGTCATTTTTTAAAAAAGAGCAGCAATGCCGTGGTCTGGTGAGAAAACAGCTTTTATACAAAATCTAAAGCCATCACTCAATCTATGTTCTTGATCAAGGACCGACAAGTGGCTCTGATAAGGGAGCTGTTAATTGACAAAGAAACAATGAGTCGGCTGAATGAAAATGAGAGGCAGACCCTGATGCAATCAATACAAGTCAGTCAAATGCACAACGATGATCAACGAAGCCCAAGAAAAAGACCATATGGTATTGATGAATCATCGGCATCCATTCTGTCGCCATCTGATATCAGTTATGATACCACTGCTGATGATCTTGTAAGTAACAGTTATTTGACAATAAATATGGGTTATCAGGTACAGTTAAAGCATAATCACATAATTTTACTTAGTCACACAAATTCCATAGTTAACTATTTACTGATATATCTATTCATTCTCTGATTGTTGTGGTGAGATTTCCATAGGACAAAAATATCTGGCCAAGTTGCCTAAATATGACCACATTCTTCCATTAACTATGATAATGTTCCCTTTTTTAGGATGAACCAGTTCCTCAAAAAACTGTGCCTGTCTATCCCCAAAGTGTAAGTTATACCCGCTTTTTTAAATCTAACGTTAATGATTTCTGTGTTTTTCATAATATTAAAATAACATTCACAATTTATAATAATTTATTAACAAAGCTATGATGGTATTGTTCCCTTCAGGAACCTTCTGCTCCTTCAGTTGATGAGCTTAGGGTATGTGCACTCTTAGCACTTGTTATTTGTTTTATACATTTATACAGTTAATGTAATGTATATCAATAATATGCATCTTTCCTAACCCAGTTTTTTAATTTTATAATTTAATTTCTGCATTCAGTGGAGTCCTGTTATCTTGAATCTAGCACACATGCATTTAATTTTTGATCTATTATTTCATGGTTATTAGGATTTCTTTTTATGGCAATTCTTTTTTATCTGAAATTTATCTTGCTCCTTTTTTTATTATTTTGCATTTAAACATATTCTAAATTTTCTTTTTAGGGAGGAACTCCACCAAAGAAAATGAAGACTTCAATTGATCATGTGGTAAGAAAATATCTTATTGATTAAGATATTTTGTGATACACCTATCCCAAAAATTAACCAAAAGTAAGAAATAATAGTAATAAGTGTGATTTGGATAAATTACAAGACAATTCATTTAAGCTGTCAGCTTCTTGCTTTCGGCCCAGACAATAATATTTGAAATAGAGTTAATATGGCATGTCGTCTGTTTCTATTTGTTAAAATGGTGTTTTTGCTAATAACTTACAGAATTTTATTCTTCGCAACTAAATACACATTAGCTTTGAAATTTCTAAGAAAATTTGGTGGTCAAAAAAATCTGGAAGGTCGAAAAAGTATAAAACATATTTTGTTCTGTGTCATCAGATTCAGGATACTGTTATTGCTGGCACCAAGGTTACAGTCAGTCCTGATGGGCCCATTAAAGTATCAGCTTTTGTGAACACAAAACCAAGTCCTAACAGACCAACTATCAGACGTAAGTTGAAATCATAATATCTAGAAATCATCAAATTTATTACTCTTGGCTGATCCAAGTAAGCTATTGCTCATATATCGCAAAGATTGAATTTGGATTTGGATTTGGCATCCTCAGTTTTGTGGAGGGTTGAAACTGGAGAACCCAGAGTAAAACCCTCAAATGAACAGATGCATGTGCAACAGATTCTACATGGTCCTGATACTTGTGGATTCAATGATTATATTCTTTCAGCTGAAGATATTGATGACAGAGGATTACCAAAATCCAACTTGTATCCTGCTCTTCCTGTATCAAGAACACCATCAACAAGGTACCCAAAAAGTTATATATAATCATTACAGCTGATCACTAACAAGAATGAGAGCTCTCTCATAAGCAGCAATGCAAATGGGGTTTCAAAATCATGATCTTAATTAGAGCTGGATGCTTACAAGAATGGTCACAAATAGAACTTTGACTATATATGGTTTGTCACTGACTTTAGTTAGCAATTCAAAAGATCAAGTATAGTATCTCTTGAAAATTAAGTTTATGTCCAAGTCTTGAATAGACTTTTCCTTGTAAAGTTCAAAATTAATGTTTTTCAAATTTCTCTTTGTGGTGATCTACAGGGAAACTCCAAGAAGCGCTTACGCCATCAAAACTGGAAAGAGAAAGAAGGTATATTACTCCTTATCCTTGTATTTAGCTTTAATCTAGTCCATCTATATAGAGAAACTTATTTCAAATCAAAAGTAATGTTCACACTGATCTCTGTCAGTGGATGAATGCTCAACACAGATTCAATGAGGATCTGCAGAGGGAATTTTGTCACCTTACTGTTGAAATTATACTCATAATTTATTTTCAATGAAAAAGGTGAACATTCAAGTTATCTTACAATAATAAATAATTCTTAATTTATTATACAATTTTAAACTTTTGTTAAATGTTGGAGCCTTGATCACAATGAATGATAAGTTGAAGTCACACTTCAAAAAAAAGGGGGACCCTAGGGACTTTTGAATGTATTATATTGTCCCACAGATGTGGTAGTTGGTATCTACTGCCATCACGGTTGAGATTGGGCTTGTTGGTACATATTTGAATACCTCGCTTACACCCCCTCTCTAACCATTTTACCTCTCTGTCGAGGATGTACTGATTTAATAGTATTGTGATCAAGGCTCCAGCAAGAGTTGAAAGCTCAATAAAAAGATTCATACATTACACAGTGTCTCAAAAGTTTAATATCGTTTTGTACAGTGTAGATGAATCTTCATCCAAAAAAAATTTCTCATATTGTTTTGTTGCAGTCACATATCTTTTGCTCCAAGACTGTAATCAAGCCAGAATCCTGTCAACCGGTAAGATTACTTTTATGATTCTTTTATTTTTAACCAAACCTTATCATACTTGGTTATGTACAAGTAAAGCTAACCTAAATTGCTTTGTATAACTACAAAATAGCCCACAAACCATATGCACATATCAAATAACAATGACTTCTATTGTTGGATGGCTCGTTCTTCAAAGAGTTCCAACAACTGCATATGATTTGCAGGGTCAGGGCTCAAAATAACAGCCACTCAACGGTCAATGTCTGGCCAAATTTGGTACTTGACCAGTCTAATACGGTTTTGAACGGACATGTTGACCGGTCATATTTGAAGAATATATATACTATATCATATGCTGGACATCTTGACTGACATATGACTGGTTGTTATTTTGAGCATTTAGTGTATTCTGTAGTTGCTCTCCTTGCTTTGTGCATACTGTATGAGTTCCAACAAAGTGAGAATTGCATTATGTCATAATAATGTGCCTTCATACAAACATCTTTGACCTCACCCATAAACCTTACTCTTGTATTCTAATGATAATAGCCATTTTATTGGAATTGATATTTTGTAATTCTATTTTTATCTTTACTAGTGCGGCAAGAGAATAAAATTTGGAAAGTTGGCTCTGAAATGCAAAGGTGGGCAATAACTATCGCATACATTGCAACATGGTTGTGGAAACTCCTTGTCCATTCAAATGCTTCTTAGACCAGTTACATGTTGATCAGTCAGATGTGCGGGCTGCAATCATGTCCAGCCATTGAGCTGCCAATACAGTTGAAGCTGTTGTAAGCGGCCTTGGGAAATCAGAAAAGTGGGCATAACTAGAGCTGGTCACTAACTAGAATGGGCCCTCATAAGCGGCAATACAAACAGGGTGGTCATGGCTAGAGTTGGTGGCTTACAAGAATGGTTGCAAGAAGAGCTTGGACTATTTGTTAGCCCGGCATATTGTGATGAGCTGATAAGAGCTTTTCTTTACGAAATAAGATATACCCCTTTTCGTTATTCTTATATTTTCACTCAATGCAATTTTCTTTTTGTTTTAGACTGCCGTGCTGTATGCCACCCAGATTGCAAAGATGCAGTGCCACTCCCATGCATTCCTTCAAATTTCACTCCAGGTTCTGGTCAGAAGAGACGGGTAAGAAACGATACTCTAAGCTGGATCTTTTAGAGATAAACTTATTCATTTCCCTTGCTTTTTTGTTTCCAGGAAGAAACCATTGACTTCTATGCTCCATCAACAAGTCCAATGATACCAAACCTTGTGGTAAGTTGATATCTGCTTAGAACTTTAAGCTAGGATATTTCATTCCCTGCATTTTTTGCTTTTATCCAAGTTTTTCTTTCGAAAAAAAATATTGTAAAACGTTTTTAAAGATTATGGATTTAGCGTGTTTTTGTAAAGGTTTATCAACCTTTATTTCTTTGTTTTCGCCGTAGATCCAGTGTGTACGAGAAATTGAAAAGCGAGGCCTTTCTGAGATCGGTCTGTACCGTGTCCCAGGGTAAGTGTTCTCTCTCTTTCTCTCTCTCTCTCTCTCTCTCTCTCTCTCTCTCTCTCTCTCTCTCTCTCTCTCTCTCTCTCTCTCTCTCTCTCTCTCTCTCTCTCTCTCTCTCTCCAAACAATTTGATTCGTATTTTGTTTGTACTGATACCAAAGTGTTCTTTCATTTTTTTAGAGCTGAGCGCAGCGTCAAAGAAATCAAAGAAAAGCTCCTCCACGGCAAGATGCAAAAAGTGGTAATTATTTAATAGACTTTTGAAAATTGATCATAACATCCATCACGCTTTCACTAAAAGAATCGTTTCAAGTAACCCGAACTATATAAAGAAATAAACCTGTCAAACTATTTCACTTAAGTTTGGCGTTTTCACCTTCAAAAGACAAACACAACAGACAGCTCTTATTCTTTTGACGGCTTTTTGATTTATTTTTTTAAATTGATTTATCGATTGTTATCAATATCGTAATGGTTTTTCGTGTTATTTATAGCATGACGAAAGCATCGATATCCACGTTATTTGTGGGGTATTGAAAGACTTCCTTCGTAACCTTGCTGAACCTATCATCACTTATCAACTGTGGCAGGCATTTACAAGTGCCGCAGGTGAGATATCGTTACTGTTGAGCCTGGTTTTCACTAACAACGCAAGCAGAAGGGTCCTTATATTATGGCGGAAACAGGCCCAGCAGAAGCAAAAGGATCAAAGTATTTTTTCCCCTCATGCTTGGGCTGCCGTTTGTGTTTGCATCGCTAGTAAGATCAGGGATTTAGGTTTACATATATTATAATTTTGATCAATGTCAATACAAATATAATGAATGGGGATTTCTTATGATAGCGCATTTCACAATCGTCTCAATGCGCTTTACATTCGTGATCAGTGGAGAACTTTACGGCTGCGTATTAAGGCGCTATTAGCAGCCGTGCAACTTCACAATCATGAGTGAATTTTTAGTATATTAGTGTTATGCCTCCGACTTGGGATGGGCTGTTGAACCGGGACACAATCCCATACTCTTACACGAATAATTCAACAGGTTATTTTATGTCCCCCATTTACAGGTTAACAAAAGGTAAAAAAAGACAAGAGAAGACATAAAATTTTATTCAGTTCTAATACTATCTTAATAATCAACAGGTAATCAAGATGACATTGATAGCAGCAGCGCACTGTACCAGGCAGTAAGCGAGCTGCCCCAAGCCAACAGAGATACACTGGCGTATATGGTAACTCATCTTCAGAGGTTTGTACGATCTGCTTCATTACTGCACCGCAAATTACCCACGCAAATTTCTTTCTAGATTATTACTATATTTTTCGAGATAAAATATGCTTTTGGCAAAACGCTATGGCAATATAACGGATCTGCCCGTGGGAGTTTTAGTTTGTGTGAGAATGAATTGCCCTCCAGAAGTAAATGTACTGAAATCTTTATATCTTTCTACCACTTCAGTTCTCGGTGAAATTCGGGGCTGGAGGGGGTGGGGTAAGAGGCACCCAGCGAACTTCTTGCACATCCACCCTGATATGTCATAACTATTTATTTATTTATTTTAGGGTCTCTCAGTGCCACGAATGCAAAATGCCCGTCCAAAACTTAGCCAAAGTGTTTGGTCCAACAATAGTCGGACACTCGATGCCCAATATCGAGCCAATTGACATGCTACGGGAAGTGAAATTACAACCACCTGTCTTGGAGAAATTACTCTCTATGCCCGTCGACTACTGGAACCAGTTTTTGTATGTCGGCGAAAATATGCGCTCCCCACCCTACAACCCTAACACTCACCGATCAGATGGCACCCCCCTGACTCCAGAGTGTAGACCAGGTATGACACAAATGGAGTGTTATTTTTTTAAGGCTTGAAAAAGAGTTCGGAATTCAATTTTGAAAACCATAGTTTATGTATTTGTCAATTCTCATTTTCATAAAACAAGAATTTTTTTTGAAAAAATGCATGAAATAATGAATCTCACCTGATTGTTTCACCAGTGCCTCAAAGCATGCTTGGACCGATAAGTGCAACTCCCGGAAAACAATCTGTGAAAAAGAAGGGAAGTTTCCTCTCTCGAACGCCCCTTACACCAAGGTAATTACTGAAATACCCCTATTATTTGTTTCAGTACTTCTCTAGAATTCTTCTCTATTTCTGTCAAGATCACCTCTGGTCCTAAACCCGCTAACTTTCCCTTTTTTCTCGGCAGGTTCGGAAGCAAGTCGAAAGTCCCGAATAAGCGACCGACACACTTTTTCGCTTCCCCAATGTTGAAGTAATGCCAAGCAAAGATGGTGTAGAAATACTTGAATACTATAAATGTTAAACTGCGTAGAATCTATTAATGTTAAATAGACGATGTCCAAACCATCTTTGATATTTCATATATTTTTTTTCGTTATAGTAATAGGTTTTTTTGGATTATTTCTAGATGCTAAGATAATCGATATTTAAGCAGTTGGGTGCATAATGCTCAACATAATTGGTGTTCAGTGGCAGCATTTTATGGTCACGTTCATCGAAAAAATAAGTAACTATCAAACTTGGAAGTTAAATACTGTTTGATTTGAATAACATAAAATTATGACATTTTTTATATTTGCCCTATGCATAACACCAAGAATAAATGATTTACTAGAATTTACATTTTGCGGAAGACGGTTTTCCTCTTGAACGCGCTTCCTGCCAAGCAAAAGCTTGGGAATCAGTCTACAATTTTGTATCTTCCTTTTCACCGAAGATATAAACTATTTGCTACCCATTTGTATTCATCATACAATAAGTTTGAATGTTATTGTGACTTAAAATATAACAGATTATCAAAGAAACTGTATTTTATACCTTTAATCTACTTTCTTGTTTTTGAGTCTGGGGCATATGGTTAAGGCGAGTGTATTATTGTTCTTTGAAGAGATAGCATCATAATCTTCAGCTGCTGTTTTATAGCGATCAATATTTGACCCAGTATTTTGTCAAAGCGAACAGTACGGCAAAGCAATAACGCGATAGTTTGGTCTGGGATTGGTGATTGTGGTCTGCCATGGGTTGTCCTCGCTTTTAATCAGATTCTACCAATGAAATTGCATTGTAAAATTACTGCTATAAACTATACTCGCCTTGTCAAAGACTCAAAATATCAAATATCGAAGGATGTAGGGTTTTTGCACCATTATAGACATGGGCAGCGCAGCGATTGCGCAAAATTCATCCATCATCAACCATAGAGAAGATAGATGCGTTTACTGTAAATATAATTTGATGACAGTAATCATATCTGGAAAAAAGTTTTTATATTTATTCTTAGTCTAAAAGAGTTCATACCTTTGATATTCTGACAGATGCAAGAACGAAAACCATTTGCATGACTGAGGGAGGAACCGTCTAATAAACATATAATTGTTATACGTGGCTCATACAAGCAGTTGCTTTTGAGCCAAGTGAAGAATATACCAATTCGGTATCCGAATTCTCGCGAACAAAATGCTTCTTCTTGACAACCACAGCTTGAAGAGGCCAAGAATGACTTTAAAGAACAATTTTCAGGGAAAAAATGTTTTCAAGAAAACTACTGGGTCTAAAGGACCTACCTAGTTACCTAGTCAAACTAGAGGACTGAATGCGCTCACCTTTAGTGTCTTTCTTTATTGATAATGAAGAACTTTGTATCACTGATAAGTTTACTGTCATTGTTCCTTTAAGTTATTGTCGAACCAGTTCAATTTGAGCGGTTTTTCTTAGAATTTGCTTGATTTAGATAGTATTAGACAAGGGAATTTACTAAGACATTGTGTTAGCTAGGCCGTCGACGGTCTAATAAATATAGTCTTTTAACATTAGCGGGGAAAAAAGCACACGTCACTTAAATCGGTGCTTAAATGAATGGCCACTGTGACGATATGAAGAAATATTTGGCGAATTTAAGTCGTAAAATGTTTGAATCCTTTAATTTAATGCCTAACAACAAACAATACCCTATACTAGCGCTTTTTGACCTTTGATTACCATACTAGTCTCAACGCCTTTGTTGGTTTACCCTGAAGTGTGACGGGTTGAAAATTGGTCCAATGAAGGATTGAAAAGTCCTCAGTTAATTATCAACTTTAGGCCGTCTAAGCCGAAAAATCAATGAACTCAGAGACGAATGGTAATAACTTGAACAACTACAATCTAAAGTCATTGCTCACTCCTTTTCTCTAAAGATATGGATCTATTTGCCATTGGAAAAAGAAATATTTTACCCGTCAAGGAACTAGTCCTTACTGAGAAAAGGACATGTATTGCTTTGGATAAAAACATGACATTTCTTATAGATCTGATTGGCATATTCTATAAATTGATCGGAATAAGAACTTGAGCACAAATAAGGACATACATATAGGTATCATTTAGAGACCGCATTTTCTCCATTAAAACACATGTATGAAGTGCATATACTTGTAGCTGGCAACTCTGGACTGCTGAGGCCCATCGCGTACCGAGTGATAACAACACCGACACCTCTCAACCAATCACTTGTCGTTATGCTGCCGTCCGCCAATCATGATTCAAGTTTACAGGCTATTGACCTGAGCGGCAAACGAGGTGTGCTTTGAGATTTGGGTAAGTTTTGAAGAGTCGGTAGTGGGGGAACATAGAGTCGTCTACTCCAGAACCCATATTCAGCCCTCGAGGAACGCATCATCACCGTCCTTGCCCAACAGGAGCTTCACAGCCAAGAATGTAAACAACTGGGTCCAAAACGCTTCCAGCAGATCGCTTCTATAACCGTTCAAATCAGAATAGGACTGTAATCCGTATCATCTTTGATGCCTTATGATTTAGTCCTGGTAACAGCAAAATTTTCGAAGCTAACTAGAGAATTGTGAAGTCAGTCAGTCATGGAGGAGAGTGGAGAGCTTAACGAAGTCTCTAAGGAGCAGGCAAGTTGTGGTAGAGCTAGTTTTCGTGAGGCTGACCTAGCATATCTCGTGATTGATGAAGAGAGAATGTTCCCGTTAGCGGAGTTGCTTGCAAGTCTGTTCAGCAATACGGCCCGGACTACGTTATTCACAAGAATGGAAAAAATCAATACTCGCAGACATTTTTGCAGTGCAGAAGAAATTAAGTTGCTTAAAACGGTGAATGGGATCCATGGATCTTCGGCCATTTGTACCCTAATCCCTGAAGCAGATGTCAAGAAATACTGTGGCGTGTATGTTGATCGAACTATAGATCTGAAACAGTTCGCTAAAGGCAAGAAAACAAGAAAATTAACAGCCAAGGATAAGGGATCTAGGAAGAGCAAAGTTTCAGAATCTAGCAAATCAACGAGTGCATTCAATAATGATGAAGAAAATCAGACGGCAAGGAACGCTAGTGATGACAACGATAATATTATTAACCCATCGAAGAAGAAAAATCGGAATTCTAGCAGTAAGCGAAGGGTAAACGGTGAAGCTAAAGTGAAAGACTCTAGGAAAGAAGAAAATAAGCTTCCAACTAACGAATCGCAAGTGATACTTGGCGAGGTATTGGAAGAAAAAGATTCGCACTTGCTTAGTTTATCCGAACATGTGACAAATGGCACACAAACCGTTTCTTTGTTGAGCGAACCTGTGGTTAAACCAAGAAAGAAGAGGAAGGCAAAGGATAGCAAGGACCATGTCGAACAAAACAAAAGACCTCGAGACACAGATGAAGTACTCAGCACGCTTCATCCGCCATCGAAACCTTCGAAGACAGAGACCAGTGACGGCAACGACGGAGTAGTGGATAGCCAGTGTTCGTCGACTACCAGTTTAGGAAATTCGCACAGCTCTTGTTTAAACCAGTGTTTAACTAATGCAAATTCAGAAATACTATTTTCTGATTCTTCGTCAAATGACAGTGGTTTCGGTTCGACAGCAACGCTCGGCTCGACGTGTAGAACATCATGTTCGTCAGCGACTATGGACAAACCTAACGAAAAGCTACGTGTAGCAATGGCCAAGAAAATAAAATTAAGTCTGCCTTCTCCAACAAAACTGAACAAAAATAAAGCAACGAAAAGAAAAAATCTACAAAAAGGACTTGATTGTAAAAACATGAGTAAACTAGTCGATCCTACTTTATCACCCCCAGCGTTAGTAATAAAGAGACAAAATAACACTTGGCAAGTTGAAACTAAAACAGAGATTGAATCAAAAACAAAGATTCCAAGGAAAATTCCTAAAACTGTGAAGAAAAAGCTGAAATGGTCGTCAGCAGAAACAGAGTCTGAGGCGCTACATTTAGAAAATGGAACTTCAAATGGACAGACTATCTTGAAAAACAAAAGGCGTAAGAAAGAGCAGTTTTCCGACAAGGTGAACGGAGCGTTCAGTGAGGAGAGTACAAGGAATGCAGTCAAAAAGAAAAGGATGAGGCGAAAGAGACCGGGGGATGGAACACTTATTCGAGGTTCAACTTTAGACCCAAATACAGCAAGCAATGATTCGATGACGAATTTCTATTTGGAAAGCAAATACAAAGGTTTGGCTAAAAAATCAGGAAGAAAAGAGGACAAAAATTCTGATAAAAAGCGCATATCCCAGACTATGGATAAAGTTAAGGTAGCGCATTCATCAAATATTGCCATGGCAACGAGCGCAGGATCTTCTCTAACTTCAAGAAGCAAGCCAATTTCCAATGCAAGTAAAACTTTTAAAGTAAATAAGAACTTCAAATTCATGAGTTCATTCTCTGGGTTTCCATTCCTTAGTATAAGAGATGGGGACTTGAGTCCTACTTATAGTATGCCTGTGCCAGATAATATCAAGAAACCATCATCACATCCACTTTGGAAATGGCACTTAGGAGCACCAGTTATTAGACATGATTCCAAGACAAAATCAAATACTTCTTAAGTAGGTTATGCATTGGACAAAGAAGATATATAGTTCTCAGCTCAACATGTATATACAGATACAGACCACCCAATCCACACTTGTCTAAATATACAACTGATGTATCCATTCATTGCTAAGATACTTTCATAATGCCTTCAGGTCTAAAACCCTGAATTGTGCGAGAACATTTTGATTTTTCCTATGATTATTATTATAAAACGAAGAAGATTGCGTGTTGTTTATAGGCTATATTTGATGTCAACAAGCTCAATTCACTCATGTGCAGTCATAATTTTACATTTTATTAATGATCGCATACAAATTTCAGTTATAATACTCATATTTATGTATAACAGTTATGAAATGGATTATTATGATCTAATTGTTGCATCCTAAACCATACATCTTTCTAGCAAGTCTCCCAAAAATTATAGAATTTTTCAATTTGGAAATTTCATATCTTTGAACAACATGATTATTGATCTTTTTCCTCAAAGAAAAAGTATCCTTTGTAATACTTCAAAGTGAATATAATATTCCTTACTTTTCTACAAGCTAGTGTTAAGTTTGAGTTGTTGGACAAAATTGTTTACTATTTACAACATCTGAATCTACATTAGACTGGCTATTTTTGTACATTTGGCTTTGAAATGGTTTTTCACTTAAAAACATTTAGTGGCACAATTAGTTTTAAAGATTCTGTATCATATTCTTGTAGTAAATTTAAAATAACTCACATTAACGTTTAGCTTAGTGAATTATCAGGAACTTGGAGCTTTTATATAGCTTTTCATCATCGCAAAAAGTTCTGCTTTGTGTTCACTCGGTCTGCCTGCTTATAATGGCGACTTCGTCACACGTTTTGGCCTTTATGCTTTATTTTTAACGATAAAAAAATCTAGATATTGTATTAGATCTTACTTTGACTCAAATTTGAGACTGTCAATTAAACATTTGGATAAGTAAGTAGTAATACGTGGTCATATATGACTTTCAGAAGTACACAAGGACACATTCGCCTCGTCGAGCTTGTCTTTTAATATGAATCGGAAGGTCTTTAACATATACATCGATACTAAGAGTACATATGTATTATTTTCTGTTTTTGAACGTTTTTTATAACTATTTAAAAAATATATTTTTAAACTTCGTATATATCTACACTGTAGAAAGCGTGCACGCATCCTTCATAATTTGTACGACACAAATCAATCTATCGTGTATGTCACTTTATTTTGATAACGCAACAATTGATTATGTAGTTATAAGAACCATCCATTGAAGTTTTAATTTTTTTCAACTTACTCTTTTTGATAACGAAAAACCTTAGTCTTATTCGATTATTATGTAGCTTATTCGTTTGCTAAAGTGAGTGAGAACCATGTCTGCAACCATGTTCCTGATGTTCGATTGACTGAGGTTGATAATTAAGTTCCATATGGAATTTATCGAAGCCTTCTTTTTTCGTTTCTTTACCCGTTCGAACTTTATAATAACAAAGAAATTTCAATAATTTTTATGTCAAAAATCAAGAAAGCTTTCCGTTTTTAAAGCAGTAAACGGCAATAATCGGAAATTTGCGACACCGAAGCCTGACCTATTTCGCCACGTGCATGATCTAAGTATTATAGTATACGGCTTCTATCTGTTTTATGGTGCCGCGTTCGGTTGCCTACCAGAATATAGCAACTGTTCAAATACTGTCTATATTTTCGGGATTCTGTGTTAAAAATCAAACTCTTAGACATGTAAAATGAATACCCTATTTTCATTGTCTTTCAAAATTGTAAAATACCCCAGCTAGAGATCGAAGCTTTCATGACTTTCAACAAATGATTATGTTGTGGAACTACTTAGGCTACAAATGGTTTGTTAGCGTACGCCACCCAGTTTGGAGACTAGAAGACGCTTAGCCAGAAAAATAGACTCTTTCGACTCGCGCTAAGTATCACGTAACAGACTCGCCGCTAACTGTTTTTGGGGTTTCGCACGTTAGTGGCAGATCGTGCCCTCCTGTACGTCCTGAGAGAGTTGGTGGTCCATTTTAACTGAAAAAATTATAATTATCTCCTGTCCTTTCGTATTTCAGAATAATAATTTCTTATAAGTACCATTGATATACTGCATTCTTATAAAGCAAAATAGGCATAAACATAACGAATGAAAGTGTTAATAGTCAATTTCAGAATTGGGTTACCTGTGGTTTAGAGGCCACAGGAAACCCAAATTATATTGATCTAACTGAGAGTCCATCCAGAGGACTGCGGGACCGGTCATTATTTATCTCCTGGGAGGGGGGGGGGGGGCGGTTTTTTGTTACGAAATCACCAAGATTAAATACCCCACACAAAAGGAATATCTTTTTTATGATCCCCCTTTCTGTTGGTTGCTACTTGGCTTAATAGTGATCCCCCCTTTCTAGTACCATTGTCAATTTTAGCTGACCCCCTTCCAGTTGTCCTAAAAAACGTGATCCCCTAAATCCTCCGACCCTCTCAGTCCCACGCCGATAAATAATGACTGGTAACCAGTAACAAAAATTTCGAAAAAATTTTCTCCCGCTAGCGGAAGCAAGGCAATTTCGAGTCAGGACGAAAGCCGAGATGCTACTAGAGCCTATGGCCTCATTATATCTAGCTAACGTTTTATTCTAAGGCCGCGAATCGTAGATGTCTTTAGGGCACCCATAAATCCACGAATTGGTGCTTTTAAAAACCAGTGAATGATTCGGAATAATGCAGATCTCACATCGAAAGATTCGTCTCTGGTACGAAATAATTGGTCATCCAGTCAGAATAATGATACGGTCACGGTCCATCACCGTTGGTGCGCGGTCGTAATTTTTTTTGTAATTTCTTGATCTTCACTGACTTAGGATCGTAATTTTTAGTTGGGGCTTGGATTAGGGGAAGTCAGACCTGCATGTCATATCTCCTGACGCGAGCGGACCTTAACTGTAATGTCTAGACCAACATGGTTCTAGCTCACTGAGTCATGTCGAGGGTTTTGGCAGTTAACTGTCGAGAACTGATATGTTCATAATAATTTAGCGTGCTATATTTACTCTGTAACTTTATGGCTATAATCACTGGGGGTTGCGACGAGATTTTGTAATTAAGTAGACCCAAATATGGTTCAGTTCAATTATATTACAGTCGAACCTCTACTAACAACGGCCACCTCCATACAACAACCACCTCTACCCAACGGCCAGAAAATTTTGTCCCGGTTACCAATTCACCACACATCGGTTCACTGGTCACAGACAAAACATTCAAGCGAGGCTTCAAGGTAGTTTCACAGGATTTTTCAAATTTGAACCTTGAATCCTCGACTAAATGCTTTTTGTTTGAGCAGTGAACCGATGTATGGAAAGTGGTGAATGATAGCAGTTCATACTGTAACTGAAACCTCTCCATAACGGCCACCTGTCTACAACGGCCACAAATTTTTAATTTGTCGTGCCGACGGTGGCAGTTGTGTCAGGTTCGACTGTCAGTTGACATGTATGAACTGGGTGTATTTTGGGACCGTTCATGGAACAACGGCGTGCGCAGCGCATATCAGCGTCTGCAGTTTTTTTACACGTATATGGCTGTGATACGGAATTAAAACGTGTGCTTCTCTGCCTCCTTATGACGCATTACCCTCTACAATTTTTTTTTGGAATTTTGGAAAATAACTCGGTGTGAATGGAGATTAATTTTTAAAACGAAAGGATATTATAGTTTAGGGAAGGCATTGTACCACATTTATCAATGGAGGCCGGATGCAAGAACATCATTGCAATTGTGGAACCTTAATATAGAGTAGTTCTTCGTTAAAATAAAACACAAAAATATTAAATACCACGGTTAAAGACTAATATATCACATCTTTTATTTCTACAAAATAGTTTTTAAAAATTAATACGCGGATCACTGTTTCTTTTGTGTTTTTTTTTTCAGCCTCCTTCCCCCACTACGAAGATATCCCTTTATAGGTATCTAGGTAACCCTAAACATTTAAATAAAGTTCAAGATTAGATCTCTAGGTTAAATTTTGTTAGTCACAGCACACAAAGGATCTGTTTGTCAATCGGTACGTCTTTTGTGATCATAATATGTAGAGTATTGGTTAAAAAATAACAGAAAATTATTTGTAAGTGATTTTATTTTCAGAAAGTGTGTATGATAATTCTACCTCAGTAAGCAAATTGCGCATGCTCAGTCCAAGTATCAAGGCACAACAGGTGAAATCATTCAGTCAGTATATTTCTTCATAAAGCTTTTTCGGTACACAATTCTCATCTATTTATTTAGAAGTCTTATTTGTATTTTCACTAGTGAAATATTACGAAACTACCATGACTACCGGGCGGTTATCTATTTTATACAATTTCTATCAGTTTTGCCCCCTTTTTTACAGTTAGTAATCGATTTTCGCCTTTTTTTTTATCTCTAAACAAACAGCAATCATTACCTCAGGATAGCAAACCAACAAGAGTCAAAACGATGAAAACAATGATTGATAATGTCATTAACTTCAAAACCTACGGCATAGAAAATACATCAAAAGCCTAATGACACAGGGCCAGTGGGCCACTCGCGAGCCAAACCACATCAGAACCAGCGTCCCATCATGCTGCTGCAATAAATCAACCAATCTTTTAAACTCCTCCGTTGGAGACCATTTTTGATTCTTCGCCTTTTCTACGGTTGAAAAAAAGAAAAATAGATGGAACATCTGTCACTGCGGTCTAAGTATGGCTTGGATGAACGTAGGCGTACAGATTTTGACACGGACAAAGATATCGATCTCCGGCTTGATGACGTGAAGCAGTGCATTTTTCTCTCCTAAAGAACCAACCATTGAATAAAATATATCCCATTTGTGACAAGCAAAACTCTTACAACGTTTCTCAGTACATGACTTGATAAATTAAAAAAATAGATTATTTAAATATTTTAGGGTAATTTTGAAAATAATTTAATAATATCTAATTTTCCTGTCGCAATGTGGCATGCGGAAAATTAATCGTCAATATTGAAAACTTCTATTTCTCACGTATTAGTATATTTTCGAATTTTGGTTTTATTCTAATAAGTTAGAGTTATGTTTGTGTGATTAAGAATAAAAGAGGGATATATATTTTTTAGGGATATAGTGGATATATGTATTTGATAATGAAGGTCATTGATTGGCTAAAAGAACAATACGCATCACAAAATATCCGTTCTCCTGACAACATCCGGGGCTTTCCGAAGCCATTCACTCGAACAAGAACTCGAAGGTCGCTTATGGCGTTGTGGTTGTTGTCAGTTGGTCAACTGTTTTTCACCACAAAACGTAAAGTTCCCTCGTAAAACCCATGGCAGCCCTATGGATGGGAACATCAGAAAATATACTTTCCTCCTCTGTATATTGATTTTTCATTATGGACAGTTAACGAAGGGTTCAAGCGCCGGTAAGTTGAACAGTTTTTTGGTCAGCTTGCTAGCGATCACAAACATGAGTGGGCGAACAACGACATGTTATCGTCTTTTAAATTCATTTTTCTTGAATTTAACAACAATTTCTTTCTTTATAGATTGTACTGTAGATCAAAATGTTTGTGGTGAAGACGAGTATTGCGAAGAAGGTTCGTATATAGGTCAATTCTAAGTAGAATTCAAGTGAGAATCGACCAAGCCAACTTGGTCTTTGATCACTGGTCGATATATTATTTTGTTATTTCCGCTCTGAATACATCTTGCTTTGCCTCCAGATGTTCTTCTAAAAAGTTATTCAAATCTTTATAGAATGCATTTTCTGTACAAATATACAAGTTATTGAATACTGGCTAAAAGTCACGGAGTATAAAGTCGATATATATGGAAGATGTTCACTTTAGCGGGAACATTTAAGGGAAACCCTAGATGAAAATTATCGTTTTAAAATCCTTGACCGGGAAAAATTTTAAATAACAAATATTTTGCCTACTAGAATTACACACGTTGATATTGAAATTAAACTTATTTTCCTCTTTTGCGCGCCTAGTTTACTATTATACGGCAGTAATTTGGGATCGAAGAATACTATAGAAACACGAGAAAAAAGTAGCACGAGAATTTTTGAAAATGGCCTTTTTTCCTTCTTTCCTCTAATTTTACAGCTGATTAAAAAGTTGTACATAATTTTTTAGTGATATTACTGTTACATTCGTGTCCCGTGTTCTTCATGTCGTAGCGTCCGACGCTTTTCTGTTGAATACGGTATGTTGAAAAATAGGTGAAGCAAAACGAACACCAACAAATAATCGAGAAAGTACCCAACATTTTCATAATATCTTCATATCTATTCATAATTTTAATGCAGAAAACCACCAGTATATAACTGCGGTGGATGATATTTATTATATGTGATAATATCCAAACAAAAATAACTCTTGTACATGTTTTGTTGTTTTCTTTGTTTAAGAAGCCATAATCTAACATCAATTTTGTTATTTTAGCTCGTAAATTTCCTAATTAATGGTAATTTTTTCGACATAATATATCTAAATTCTTAAAAACTTGGGGCGAACTTTCAATATCTAATACCAAAAGTGTTAATGTGATTTTTGATTGCACAAGGAAACTGCGGTTTTGACTGTCTGATGCTTCAGTTCGCTTCTTCGTTGAGTGTTTACGTTCTTTCGAGACAATTTTCCCTGAATTCAGAAAAATTATTCGCGCGGGGATAAGATATTCTAAAATAATAATCGAACACGATTGATTTAAGAAAAAAAGAGCGGTTTGTACTTCTCAGATATTAAGAATTTTTCGAAATCATGAAATTTTACGGTTAAAATTCGCATCTCGTCATTCGATCTTTCTGTTTACATATGCAATCTGACGCCTCTAAAGGGTCAGCGACGCGAAAAAAAATCCATAAAATACCTCAGGAATGTTGAATAGCTTACCCCAATAAGGTGTAGCTTAGCATATTCCATTACAAAATATTTCTTTTGTTGAAATGGATATTAACCATTCATGGAATTAAATATTTTGGCTTTGACAGCTGTAACTTTGTGAGAAAAGGCCGTTTTTGAATCAAATGCTATATTTTCAAATTATTTCTCGTACTCATATTGTCCTGGAAAATTTATGCGTCTGATAATTACATGATTTTGACCAACCTCAAATAAGGCAACTAATTCAAATGGACTTTAAAAGAAAAATGTCTGTATGTCTGGAACCATATGGATATTGATGTCACAGTCATAGTTAGCTGTTTGGTCAGTTTTGCATGCTATTGGCCCCATTAGCCTCCCTTATATGTCTGTTTAAAATATAAAGAGTATTTGATTGGAGGCTCAACTACAATAGCAGCTGTTTGAATGTTATTTTAGTGGTCCTTATGTTTTGTGAGGCATTTTAGACTTAGCAGAATAAATTTTAGATTTAGCAAAATATAATTTGTTGATGATGCAGATTGATGATTTGGCAACAGTATTAGGAAATATAATAATAGAGTATGAATCATAATATTATGATATTTTACAACATAACTCACATCTTGATTTTTCTGGAGGGAGGAAAACCAGAGTACATACCTTGAGAAAAACCCCTATGACGATGGAACAAAAAGTCAGACAAACTAAACTCACAAAGGCTGAAGTGAAACAATAAACCAGGCATGACCTCATCAAATATGTTTCAAGTTATGTTCATGGGCTTGGAAACTAGTAAATAACTGGCCTATGAACAGTCTCTTGGGGGAGGGGGTGGAAGAAAGGAAGAGCTTGCTAGCGTATAACCTAAATCACTCAAGAAAAATTCCATCCTTGTCTAATACCCATTCATTAATTGTAGTAGGTTTGCTATTAACTGATTCTGATATTTGAATTTCCCATGTTTTAGGGTATATGTTTGCAAGATGTGTGAAGAGAAATCTAATTCCAGGTATTCATCTTTCTGTGTTGTGGTTTTATAGACATTATTTCAATCAACACATTTTTGGTAAAACAAACATTCAAAATAGGGGAGAAAAAAAGAAGAATATTTTATCTTAGTTGTGCAAGTTAGTTTACTGTTGTACTAATTTCTCTTAGGCCTAGTTTAGACACTGCATTTTACATGTGCCGCATCTAATGCTAATGAGCAAAACCTATTGTTTGAATTCAATTGCATTAGATTCGGTGAAGTCTAAACTGGGCCTTATGATAACTAAATAACTAAAACAATGGATTGCTAAACGTTTCTTGAAACAACTGTCTACTAACCTATAGAATATTATGTGTAAATATTTATGAATACATACAAACAATTTGTAGCTTTTGGCTCAAATTTCCAGCTACCATGCAGTGTTTGGTGATGCTTTGGCCTTAACGTTGGTTGAAGTTTTCATCCAAATATGTGTTTTCTTTATGAATTCCCATAATTTTTTCTTCAAATTTGGTACACTGACATCCTATTTAATTCTTTATAAATTATTAAACTAAAAATTGGGGTTCAACAATGTTGTTTGTGAGCATGACAGAGCTTGATCTTGAATTAAACACCTCACCATCATGCCTTATGTGCTGAACAGATGCACAAAAATAATGCCAGCCAACGTCCTTAGGAAACTTTTTTGCCTCTGTATTAATTGCTTATTTTTCAAACTAGATTATGGTGACTACAGACCAAATGATGAAGAAGGATATGATTTCAACTCTCGTCGAGGGGAAATTCCAGAAGGGAAACACTCTTTTGATGAAAATGGATATGACAACTCGGAACCAACCTTAGAAGACAAGGCCTTGATTCAATCTCTACCACAGGAAGGGAAGAAAGAAAGATATGAATCTGATACTAGAGGTGAACCTGGACCAGTTCTTCCTCCTATAGTACCTGCAAACTGGGATAATATAGAACTTAGAAATGATATAAGTATACGTAATCGAGGTCGACCATCAGCTGATGAACGTCATAATTTTGAAAGTAGCAGAGAATTTGATTTACCTAGGAAAAACCATGCAGGATCACACAAGACATTTCATGAAGATGTTGCTAATGAACAGATCTCCATTGAACATCTCCCCCCAGAAAGCACTAACAGTGAATCTGAAAACACCAAAGACACAAAGAGTAATGATATAACACCAGACAAAATGGATAAATCACTAAACAAACCCATTCATAGTTCTCATTTGGAAAGCAGTGATAGCACCAATGATGACATAGACTCCAAGGGAAAAGTCATGATCAAAGGTGAAGTAAAGAAGGCTGAGGCCAACATAGATCAAGGACCCAACCCAGAGGTAAATTATGAAAGAATTAAAGATTTCTTCAAGACCCAACAGGCAAGTTCAATCGTGGAAGTTCCAAATGCTGTTAAGAGGGAGGAAGCTTCAAAGATTTCTAAGAAGAACTTTGTTCAAGTGAACAAGAATATGGAAGATGAAATCAATGCTGAGGAAGGTAAGTAGTTAATATTCAGAAATATAAAAATGATGTTTCCAATTTATAAGAGAAAAATATTCACCAATTCTATGTTTTGTTTCTCTTGAGGCATTAAATTTAGAAAATATGTAAACAATAAGCAGGCATTTTTTGAATGGGACGATGAGAGCATATTACATGATTTGGTTGAGTGGTTGCTATACAATCATTCCAAAATAATGTTTTCTGGGGAAAAAAGGTGTATTAGCCATTCCAAAGTTGAGGAAAAAACTGGGTCGAGTTAGCATTGCAGTGCATTGTGGGACTGTTTAAGTGGACATTTTTCCCAAGATGGCATTCATTAAATCCCCTAAAACAGTCCGACAATGCACTGCAATGACTTATTTAAATAAATGGCTAATTTAATCATTATCGTTAAAACAAGTCATCAGGTATTCTTTCTCTGTTTTTCACAAAAGGTTATGTGCAGATGTTCCTTTAACTTATTAATCATATATTAATCATCTTTGTGTATAGTTGAAGACAGAAGAGCTTCAAAGAAGTCCTTGAAGATTAAAGTGGACAAAAAGTAAGTCATATAACACAGTCGAAATTGAGCCTCAAAAATATTAAACTTTTTACTATGAAAAATAATTATAGAATATATAATTTGTATTCTGTCTTTGTTACTGAAGATGATCATAATTTACTAAAGCAAATGCTATTTAAAAGACTAACTCAATATAACAGATAACTTTTCTTGAAACTTCTCCATTTGGTATGATACACTGTGTAAATTATGGTGCAATTATTCGCATTTCAAGAGTAACCTGATTTCTAAAGATATCTAGGAAAAACTCTTTTTTGAAAAGTTTGTTCATTGTCGCAATGGAAATGCTGATTAGCATAAAAAGGCCATCGTTCAAAACTTTCATCCAATTCTAATACCTGGTGTAAAATTCCGATTCATTGAGGTTAAGTAAGAGTATGTATAAGCAGATTCAAAAAGGGAAGTGTGACTCAAAAAAACTCCTTGGAGACACCTTAAATGCATTTAAGCTGTTCAAATGAATCTGCAGACAAGGATCACAGCAGTATTTACCAAATAAGAAAAACAGCTTTTCCAACATAAGAGCCTAAAACAGGAGCAGTAAGGGGTTTTCGTGGGAAATCCTGAATGGGGTTCTTAATTTTCATGTTCTGTGATGAGCATGTTCTAATCTTTGTGAATTGGGAATTTTCTTGAATTTGAACATTTGATCATTTCCATCTTCGTCCTTTTTTAATTTTCATGAACCATGCCGAGACCCCCCTTACTGCCCTTGCTAAAAATACTTGCCATTGATGATAACCATGGACATGTGCCAAGTCATGTATCTATGTCCTAAAGGATAATTGCAATGTCTAGTTAATTTACAAGCCAGATTGTTGTTAAGCTCTTACTTAGAACACAACAGGCTGTCTCAAATTTAATGTGTTTATCCGTCAATGTGGTTCTTAGCATTAGTACCCCTGAAGCTTTGGCCCTAATGAAGACCCTTGAGAAAACACTGTGGATCAATGCACCTTCACCAATGTTTACCTTACTAAAGTAAGCCCTCTTGTTCCAATAGACCTTTTTCAAATTTATAGAATACCTCTGTTCCTAATACAGACTTATTTACTCAGGGTTAGCCTCATTCCAGCTTCAAAATCTTACACCAAATTTAAAAAATGCATAACTTCAATATCACAACCACTTTGAAATTCCATGAACCTCCACTGGAATACATAAATATTCACATAAACGGAGCTAACCCTGAACAACAGAGAATTCAAAACTGGAGTATTTTTGAAGCAGTTCTTGTTGTGTTTTGTGTTTGAGTTATGATAATACAATTTTCATCTATTCATATATCTAAACATTTGCTGGTATAAATCCAAGTGCTTGCAACTAATCATAACATTTTCTGTGACATGATTTTAACTGTTTTATTCTAGATTTCAATTGCCAGTATACTTGATATGTTATTCATTTTGGCTAACCTCGTTTCATTTTTCCACAGGGTTGACAAGTCTTCAGTGCATGTTCGCACAGTCAAAAATGACTACAGTCCTGAAAGTGAGAAGGATATAGCAAAAAGAATCAATGAGGGTAAATATTTGATACCTTACTGGTTATACTACTATATTATGCATACAAGGCAACTCCAGACGTCTAGAGCCTCTGCAATCAAATCCTGAGTGAGTGAATTAACCTTTACTATAACAGGGTGGCCCATTCAGTTAAAATGCTGGTACCCAGAGGAGCCCTATATATCATAAACAATAATCATGCATATACAATGCACTGGTGCCTACCCCCTCCAAATTCCTGGTCACCCCTGCATGTTTCTTGGGAATTTGTTGGCCCTTGCTTGCTTTTGACAAAAATGAAAAAAAAAATGTGTTGCACAATTGTGTGTTTACCAAAAATCATTTTGAATTTTTAATGACAAATTGAAAGCCAATTTTCAACCAAAAACGGACCAGTTCAGGCATCACATTGACTGTGATTTTTCAAATTTTGGAAGAAAATCCCTTAGGAGAAGGTCAAATTGCACCTCAACATTTTTATATGAGGTTCTAACTCCTGGATTGCAAAAAATAAACACACCACCATTAACCCAGTTTATTTATTAATGTAAAGATCACCAATAATGTAGATTTGAACTGCTGTTAATCCTTTTTTCTTTTATAATCTAGATGCCAGTGTAAAAGATGCTGTTTCCAGACAAGTAGGCATGAATATTTTAAAAGCAGATCAAGAATCACCTGTAAGTTAACAATAAATCCTTCATCAACCCATTTATTAAATGAGTCTTATTCTCAAGTCATTTAATTTTCCAACAATTTGGGAAAATTAACACAATATCAGCTGAGTTTTAGACATTGAAAAATGTTTTATTTTCAATATATATAATTCAGACCAACTAAAAACAACTATTAATTTTTTAAAGATCCATTTACCTCCTTGTTTAATGTAGGTTTTGTTTATCATTTTGTGGAAAAAAATACATAATTCTTAAGAATTTGATTGATGTAGACAAAGCAATTCAAAAAGGTTTATGCACAAAGTCCAATAAAAGCATCACGATAGAACATTTCCTTGCTGTTTTAAGGATCATAATAGACAATGAAAACATCAACCAAACTTAATAGTTTTTCCCTAGAAAAAATATTTAAATGTGTACGTTAGCTAAGGAACAATGAATCCTTAATCATCACTAAATAAATATATATAATGGTAGGCCTTTAAGCTTGCCATTATTCAACAAAAAAGGAGAAAGAAAAACAGGAAATATTTCAGCTGGTATATTCCTTTGATAACAGAAATTAAGTCATGAATATTTATTAGTCCATTCAGAATGTCAGATGTCCGTTGTCATGGCAATGTCAAATCATCAATTACCTACATGTATGACATCATTTCCTTTAGCCTCTCTTTCTGAACAAAGCCATGAATGATTAATAAGTTCCTCCTTTGAAGTTCAGTTTTTTAGTGGAATGTATCAACAAAATATTGATCATACTTGACTAGTACTCGAGTTTATTCCTGTCCTAGAAGCTGGTAAGGTAAAAATCTCAACTTTAGAATTCAAAGCAATTGCTTCAAACCAGGAATTATGTTTTATAAGGGAAAGGAAAATATATGTTTTGATTTTCTACACAGCAGTATAAATTTCTTGATCAACATGTAAATCAAATAATGGTTATATTTTACTTTTGTTTGGTATTCTTGGGCATTGAAGATTTCAGTGGTCAAGTAGAGAACCTCATTTATCAATTTCAAATCATAAAGCCTTGATGTTTCATTTTATTTTGAAGGAAAAACTTGCATTTTGTCATCGAGTCTACTCGTAAAAAATGGAAATGAATTATAAGATCTTTGTTATCTTTTCTTTGTGGCTTTATAATGGCTGGAGTAGAATTTGTAAGTTGAATTATAAGTGCCACAAGTTTTAAAATTGGTTTGAAATCTTTCATTTGAAATTGATGTCACAGACATTGCTGTGGGAGTTAAAGGTTTTATCTTCTATATTTCTTCTTCTTTTTGTTGTTGTTATTCAAACTGAGTTGACAATTACGTTAAAATTAGAAGGAAATCAAACATATTGAAGAAATTGCAATAAATAAAAATTTCAAACTTCAAAGTTGGCCTAAAGGCTTTCCTGAAGTGTTGCTCAAAGTTTGAGTTTCTGAATAGACCTAATGTTTCAGGGTTCCTCAGGAGTTGAGAATTATTTTTTGATCTGTTAGTAATACAGTATCAGTAAGCCCTTAGTCCAGTAGTTTTCCTTTCTTCTTTTATGTACTTTTTGTTTCATTTTCACTATTTCATAAAAGGATATTTTGTTATCCATTAACAATAGGTAAGAAAATAGGTAAGAAAATAGCTTTTGCCCACCGTCTCAAATAATGTCATTTTTTCTGTTCTTAAACTTAAACATTCTGAGGAATGTTTTGTACATTGTTATACTTATTTTCGGCAATCCATTTATTTTAAGTGATTGTGCATGCTCAACAAGTTTTTCCCTGTTTTTACACCCATGTTTTTATGATTGCTCCACCAACACAGCTCTATAAATAATAAATAAGAAGAACCTTGGTCTTCTTCACAGAATTAAGTATTATTTACCTCTTCAGGCTCGCTTACTTTTTTATAATAGTTTAGTGTTACCTATCCTAGATTATGCCGATATTGTCTGGGGAGACAAGGATAATGCAACACTCATGAAAGAACTTCAGCTTTTACAGAACAAAGCTGCTAAATTGATTTTAGACAAGCCAACTTCATCTTCGGCAACTGAAGCCTTAACAACCTTAAAATGGCTAAATCTAGTAGACTGTAGAAAATACCATAGATGTATTTATATTTACAAATGTATTACGGGTCAAATTGATCATTCTCTAGTTATGTCCAGGCAAATGGACATCCATTCATATAATACACGAAATAAAGATTTCTTGAGGCTTCCAAGAGTTAAACGAAACTGGGGAAAACAACGCTTAGCCTATCACGGAGTACATGATTTTAATAGTCTTAACAATTCCATTAGAAAGTCATCTAGCTTAGCAATTTTTAAGAGAAATTTGTTCTCTTCTTTTTAGATTTTTTATTTTTTTAATATTTATCTATTAATTAATTATATTATTAATTATCATTCATTTATTTCTGAATTGTAAATATATATATATATTTCTTATATATCTTTTTTGTATATATTTATTTTAGTTATTAGGACCTCTATGAAAACCACTGTAGTGATAGAGTTTCCTGATTAAATATTGTTATTATTATACATTGCTTTTCAATTGCATTTCTAAGGATGTGAGTTAGTATTTTATGATTGATGGTAGCCTAAAACTCAGATATGATCTGGTCATAGAATAGAATAAAAATAACAATAATTAAATCTTTTTATTCATATACTCAGTAGCCTTTAAAGATAGAAGCTTGTGGAGCCGTGTATCCTCCATAGACACTCCATATAAATAAAAAACAGGTGTAATGAATATCTGATATTATTATATGAAATAGAGTGTGATATTGAGTGACATCAAAATGATAAGATTGATATCCCCACTCCCACCAGTGGGGATACAATTTTTATCAACACTGGTAGTGTCAAATTTCGACCAAAGTCAAATTCTACATTATTTTTCATTGAAGATTTCATATAATAAACAGAACATTGCATGGCCGCTTGGAGATGTGAATTTTATCTTCTTGTGCTGATATTATCTCTCACTCATGTAATATCCTATATTTAGCATTGCTGTTTCTTTTATCTAGAGCAAGTTTGAATCCAAAACCAAGCACGTTGTTACCCAACATCCAAAATACTTCCTTACAACCCTGATAGTTGTTGGTTGTGTCTCTGGGGTCATCCTTTCTGCAGTAGCTGTCTATCTCATCATGAAGAGGTATGGATCTTTATCACTGGAATACTTTCATATGTAGATCTGTAAACACCTTGTTCCATTCACTACCATTCCATTCACTTGCATCAGATTTGGAATTGGGGTCAGAAACAGAGTTTGAAGTGTTCATGCGTAAAATTGCAAGTCATCATCATTTGCTACAAGTGTAAGTTAAGTGCAAACCAAGAAAAAGAAAACCCCTCCATTTGTTTCATTTTTTGACTCCAATTCAAATTTGACTCCAATTCTGTCACTAGTGAAAACCATTCCTTAGATATTCATAAACACCAAACATATGACAGACTTACCAGCGTTATGCACATGCTTGTTGCCATGCATGTTCCTGCAATATATTTTTCCTCAATCAAAAATTTAGATTTATTCAGGTCTTGCTTCATTACAAAACTATTATAATATTATGTGTTCTGTCAGGTGTAGGGAAAAATAAGAAGTGTTTATGTACTAAAGTTAGACCAACAAGCCCTTAGGGACTTCAATAACAATGGGAGGGGGATAAGCATGCTCAACAATGATCTTAAGAATGACCTGTACGATGCATCGAAATATTTTGTCACAAATTTCCCATGGAAAGACATGATGACCAATATGTTTGTATGTGGTCCTTTTAAATTTGTGAAATGATAAGCAGTACCAAACCCTGCCCTTTTTGAGATGATGAATTCTCCCCTCCCCAATCCAAAAGGGACAAATACCACCATATTTGCTGAAGACTTGCATGATTCAGGGCTGTAACCAGGGGGTGCATGTGTACCCCCTTTACAAGCTTTGGATTATTTTTTGGGGGTGATAACATTATCCTGCATATTCTTAGCACTTCTTAAGGTGATGGCTGTTAGTTTAGACATAGTTACAATTTCATTTCATGTGCACCCACCCAGAAAAACCCCTGGTTACGGCCCTGTGATTGGAGTAGTGTTGAGTAGTGATTGAGAATGGTGTATAACATCTTCTGTTCTAGGTACAATGATACTAAAAAGTTTAAACCAGTCACTTTACCTGGACAAGAAGCTGCTGCTGATTATCAGGTTTGTCTTTATATTTGGAACGTTATATTATCAGGGTGTTTGAAAAAAAATTTGCTCGCACAGTTGTCTTTGATGTTCACATCTTGAGTTAAATCACTCTAATCTTACCCAAACCACATCGGTAAGAGGTGAGCACAGAGATGAAGCTTCCCATGGTTCCTCCCAGATAAGTAACAAGATGTTCTTATTGATAATAATTATTATTATTTCTAGGAACTTTGCCGACAGTTCAGGGCAAGCCAAGGATGGGAAGCTCCAACAAAGCCTGGTGGACATACAGAAAAAGACAAGTCACTGTTAGGCTCTTCCAAACCACCAGCGTATTCTTGGTTAGTGTGACATTCAATTACCAGTAGACCCTATATATTCATTGATGGTCTGCAAACTTTCCCAAGAGAGTCAAATTACAAAGAAATCACTGCCATGTTAGTGGCATTAACAAATAAGGAGGCTAATAAGAAAGGATTTGTTAAATATCACTAACAGCATTGCACAATGATTTAACATCTAAACAAAGACAAGTCTATAGCCAGGGGGTGTACAGGGCCCAAAAGGTCTGCATTTTGGTACTCAAGGTCCACAATTTAGAGTGCATTTTAACACTAAACAGTGATAGTTAACAAAACAAAACAATTGAAATAGCAGTAAGGTCAAACAGTTATAGTGCAGTTTGCTCCACTTTGGCCTCAACCACACCCCTCCCCCCCACCCCCAAATAAATCCTGGCTAAGAACCTGTTGTTATCTTAATTATTGTAGTGTCAAAATTATATAGCTTACTGCATAAGAGATAAAGACCTTTTATACTCAGCTTGCTTTACATACTGATTATTTGAATTTTGGTTTCATTTGATTTTAGGAGCGAAGAACCAGTTGTACCCAACATGGATATTTCAACTGGCCATGTCGTCTTGGTAAGTTTCTATCTTGGTTCTGTCATGAATCTAAGCTAGAAATGGTTTTTATGCTTTAACTAAATTATTTACAAATGATAATTCAATAGGCATACATGGAGGATCATCTCAACAACAAAGATCGATTAAACAAGGAATGGGAGGTAAGTTGTCAGTGTCAGTTATTATTGACAGGGGCAGATACAGGATTTTGTTCAGAGAGGGGTGCAGCATTGTAGGGACACCTGCCTATAAAAACAATGAACTAAAAAAAGATCAAACCTTGTGTCAGATATTTTGCAAGTAGGGGCACAAAGTCGGCCCAGGGAGGGCTGCAACCCTCAGTATCAAAGAAAGAAAACATTTTGTCAGTGGTTATCTTCAAAATAGGGGCACAAAGTTGATCCAGGTGGGTGCGCATCCCCTGCTTTCCTCTCCTGATACATCATGAAATTCAAGAGCTTTTATGGTTCTAGAGCTTATGAAAATATTTTATTCCTCAGGCATTGTGCACCTATGAAGCTGAACCTAATGCTGCTGAGCTGGGCAAACAGGACAAAAATGTGAGGAAGAACAGATACAGTGATGTTCTACCATGTAAGTCACTTACAAACATAATTTTAATACAATATTTTTAAATGAGATAACAGAGATCACAAATTTCGTTTAGTGTCTAGAGTCATTTTGACTTGTGCTCCTCAAAATATTAAGTTATTTTGAAATTTGAAAAGGGTTTATGGCAAGAAAAAAAATTATGGCTAGACTTTTGCCCCCTTTGTTCATCTTGATGGAGATATCTCATTAAGTTTGGTATACAATATGCCAATTTTGGCATATTGGTGAACTCTAGGTTAGAAATATAGTTTAAAAATAAGTAATGAGGAGTAGATTTACCAGTGCAGTTGATTGCACATGGAGGAACTTAGCACATTCTGATTTGTTCATTAGATCTTATGATTTGTCAGCCATAGAGATATAGTCTAATATAAGTCATGTCACTTTTAAAGTCATGTCTTAAATCTGACCCCTTTTGTCCATACAGTTGACCACAACAGAGTGGTACTGAGAGAGACTGCCAACGCATCTGGTTCAGACTATGTCAATGCCAGTTTTATTGTAAGTTGTCAATTTACCACTTCAATCAAAGCTGTTGATTCCATTTGGACTCATTTTTAATTCTTAATTATTTTAAACTATTTGTCTTATAAATCTTGAATGGATTGTTTATAGACTGATCATGATCCAAGAAACCCAGCCTACATTGCCACACAAGGACCACTTGCCCATACAGTGTCTGATTTCTGGCAGGTATGTCTATCATTTAGTAGGCTTTGTTTAGTTAATCACCATGTACCTTATTGGAAGAATTTCCCAGTTTCTTTTCCACTTCCCTTTCCCTCCTCTACTCTGTCTCTTCTGGCCAACTCATTTCTTGACACCTGTTGTAGTGTACGTAAATGAAAGAATTTCCCCATGAATGGAAGAAATTCCCATTTCTCTCCCATTCCCCTACTCCTCTGACCAACTGACACCCTTTTTTAGTGTAGATAAATGGAAGAATTTCCCCATGAATGGAAGAAGTTCCCAATTTCTCTCCCACTCCTTTCCCTCCTCTCTTTTATTTCCTCCCCTGACATGGGAAGTCATAAATGTATCAACTTGTGTTGTAAGACCATCCACATTGATTCCATCTTCTCTTCTACAGATGGTTTGGGAACAAGGAGTAATTGTTATTGTCAATCTTACAAGGCTCTCTGATCTAGGACTGGTAAGTACATTTGATTCCAAAAAATTTCAATTTTCTAGATAAGGAAAACTGTCTTTAAAAAGTTGATAATTTTTTTTCAGTTATATATTTTTTTAATTGCTATACACATTATGTATTTTTTTTTAGCCCCAGTGTCACAGATATTGGCCAGAAGAAGGTCATGAAACATATCATATTTATGAGGTAAGGTGTAATGGCTATCTAGAGTACCATAAATCATTTGTTCATGCTCAACAAGATGCCTCTTATCCTTCAAGAGATCATGTAAAGATGACTACTTTTGAATGTTCGATATGAGAACACAATGTGTGCATGCACAAAAACCACTCAAAACTGTATAACCTTAAAAAATTTATTGAGGAACCATAATTACTCCTTGAAAAAGTAGTCAGTCACCTCATACAGAATTGTGCAGATCATTTGTACAAAGAAGGATCAAATTTCAAAATTTATTACACTGTATTGTAAAGTCACAAAGTGATCATTAATGGAAAGATATGTTCTATTTTTTAGGTTCATCTAGTGTCAGAGCATATATGGTGTGATGACTACCTGGTTAGAAGCTTTTACCTGAAAAATTTACAGGTAAGGTTATTGAGTTGGAATATTGCCATACAGTTGTCTCATGACTGTTGATAATGAAATGTTGCTGTTTGATGTGCTAGGAAAATATTGATACATTGTCATTTCATTAACTATATCTTCCATTTTGTTTTATAGACAAGTGAAACTCGTACTGTCACTCAATTCCACTTCCTATCCTGGCCAGACCTCAACGTTCCCACAAGTCCCAAACCTTTGCTTGAATTTAGAAGGTACTGTGATCTTGTATTATAGATAATACCATACCCTGTTGTCTCCACTCTGAGCCACTCAAAATGGCTTGCTCAATGGCTCCCATTCAGCTAGCTCAGGCAATGTCTTCCCTTTGGCTCACCTAAAAGTGTAGGGTACTAGTATCATATCAAAAGAACCATTCCTCATTTTTCCATTTTGTTTGTCATTATTAGGAAGGTGAACAAGTGTTTCCGTGGCCGTTCCTGCCCAATAGTGGTTCATTGTAGTGGTGGAGTAGGCAGAACAGGATGCTACATCCTTATTGATATGGTCCTGAACAAGATGATGAGAGGTATGCTTACATTCAAACTGAAAAGCTTGAAAACTCCAATACATGTGTACAAACATTTTCTACCATATTGATGCCAGAATACTCTTATGTGACCCATTCCACCCAAATTCCCCCAACGCATACACCCATTTTTCTTTAACCCTTACCATGAACATCCATATGCCCTTAAAAAATGACAAGGGCCACAAACACAATATATAGAATATATTGCTTAAAGTCAAAGTTTTATGTTCTCAAAAATATTTAATCAATCTCATATTGCTTGGGTTTAGGTGCAAAGGAAATTGACATAGCTGCCACAGTAGAACATCTAAGGGACCAAAGACCTCATATGGTGAAAACAAAGGTAAGTTATCAACGATTTAACTTTACTTCTTAAATATGATATATTAGTGTGACTTGTACTTATCCTAAGAAAATATTTTGCAAGGGATAACTTCCAACTTTGTTGTGTCTGAGCTGATAAGGACACATGAAATATCCCAAGTTTACATTCACTTACCTGGAGCTAACATATTCTTACATTTTCTAGGCTCAGTTTGAGTTCGCCCTTACAGCAGTGGCAGAAGAGGTCAATGCAATTCTACAGGCACTGGCCAAATAAATTTCATTTCAAGCATCAATTTCAAAGAAAGTCTCATTTCGTTTCCAATATCAAATATATGGCACCTCAATTTAAATTCTGGGAACTTTAGAAGTTTTAATTTAAGTTAATTTTAGCAATCCAAAATTAGCAAGCTTTCAGTTTTGAGAGCTTGCCTTTGGTAAGAGAAAGTAAAAATCTGGGGAAATGTGTTAGGATTGTTTTTCAGAAACAAGATTTGAGTAAAGTCACTCAAATTGTTCATTAGGTCGAATATGTTAGTGTTTCGATGATTTGATAATCTCTAAAAGAGAAGTAAAACGTAATTGGGTTTTCTAGTAATTATTAGTTATTTATAATTTAGTTTGGAAATAATTTTCTAATTTGTACATTAGTTTACTGGCATGTCTGCCAAATTTAAATGGACGAGGTAGATTTATCAAAACGACATTATGTCGTCAACAAAATACAGAAATAATAGCACTATTTATTTATAAAACAAAAATATTCTTACAACCATTTTTATGATTATGCGACCAACCCAGCCCAATGACGTCTGGGTCGTTGGCTTACGTTAATCATAGAGTTACAACCTTGGACTAATGGGAATTTGATTCATGGAAGACCAGTCCAGACGTCTTGAATTTTGTGTGGGTCACATAATTATGAAAGTGGTTAAGTTGGGAATGCAGCTAAAAGGGAATCTTAGCTTGCATAGCTGGTTCCTTGCTTACCACCTACCAAGGCTAAAGAAGTTGTTTTGGTACATGCTGGCCAGTTACCAGTTACCGTACCTTGCAATAATAAGAATAATGTAACAACATCCTTTAGAAGGGGTAAACTATGGATATTTCACTACCATCTATGTAGCTTATCCGGGACCTCGGAGCCAAAGCATGTTGGTTCACAGGGGGCCTAAAGTCGTGCCATGGTATGTCTTTAGTCCAGCCCCTCCACGGTCCCTCCTTCTAAGTTAAGAAATTCAGCGTTAATTTTAAACAAAGCTAGACTTCGGTCTGTCGGTCTTAAATAGCTCCATGAGAGCATAAATATGCCCACTTGGTAGCTCATGTTCAAATATTATAATTACGTTTGGGAATCATACATTTAGCCACTGTATCAGGAATCGAATTAGGACCTGGAGCTTACTTTATTCACGTGCATCCAGAAGTATCAATGTCCAGTCAGGAACATTAATCTATATTTTTTGCGAGGAAAATTGAATTCATCAGTGTATTCGTGGATATATTTTCATCATTTACTTCACAGAATAAGGTATTTAGGGGAATACACAGGTAAAGGAGTAGGGAATTATCCAAGAGAATATATACAGACATACTTACAGCTATTCTATCACGTTCATGCCTTTTATTTCAGTACAGCTGTAACTATTTTTGTATTTTAAATTAATTTTTCAACATACAAATCCTAGACTCAGTTGAGTTCGTTTTAATCTATTACAACAAACTGAGGGTCTCAAATCCAGGTTAAACTGAGTTATAAATGATATCAAAAGAATCACAATTTCTTTTAACGGTCTCTGTAAAATTCACTAGAACGGGAGTAAGTAACTGAATGAATAAAAAATATTACTTGGGGATATTTGTTTGTTTACGTGTGTGTTTTCTTTACAACAGAACAACATTCATGACTATTGCTAATAGCCTCCAATGCAGACGTTTTATGTGAGCACAAAATCCAGTCCAAGTGCGCAGTCGTGAGAGGAAAGCGAATTGCATGAAACGTCTGCAATGGATGCTATGTTGCTAGGGGAATGCTCATAATTTATTTAGTTGGATTACATTAGGGGCACTGGTCTAGGTCTCTACTCTATTACTGTGGTGTAAGCAACCCCATGCAAAAACCTCTGAAAAATTTTGCCATCAGCGTTTTCGTCGTTTTAAAAGATGTCTCTCTTCCTCTAAGAATTTGCTTTATGCTAATCTTAAATACCTAGCTATCGGTAATGTCCTTAATATACCATTTTCTGTACAACCCGGAATACTCCAGTTTCGAGTTCGCTTGTGCTCAGTGTTAGCCTCAATAGCATGTAGTATATTCTTTAGTATTAGTAACAGCCCGTGGTAATGAGGTGAGGAATGTATACAAATGAACAAAACAATTGCTTTAGGATTCCACGGGTTTTACTTTCCGGGTTCGAGCCCGTGGCTCGGAATGTTGCTTGATGTGTTGTTCTCTCCCTTGCCAAAAAATCAACACGTGAGTTGAATGTCGTATGTTTTAAATATAGAATGTAGTGGTATAGCGCATGTTGAGCGAACCTCACAGAGGAGCGCCGTCATGACAGGGAGTGGTCATGGTTATAAGGTTTAAGGTATGTCAGCATCAAGTCAAAAGAATGATTTAGAAATGCAATACTTCTTGACCTTCAACAGCTTTTTATATTTTCTCTTCCTAGACTCCTTGAATCCTAGAATCTCAGTTCCCGGGATCCCCGCCCAAAGTGGATTTGGAGGGGCTAATCATCCTTGCTTGCATGCAGCTCAACGTGGTCGAGTCGAAGGCATACGATCATGGGAAAGTATTGATAACTAGCAAATTTGATAATTTGGTAGCTAGACAAATTCTAGTGAGAAAAAAATAAACCATAAGAGTAAGAAAGCACAAGTATTATTAACCTCTTGGAAACTCTTTCAGTTACACCCATTTTCATCATTACGCAACCAACGGCCCAAAACATCTGGCCGCCGGATTTTGGCTGCCGTCGATCAAATTTACTAGCTCAGACCGCTGAATATTTGAAGCCAAAAACTCAGGAAATTAGAATTATACTGAGCTAGTTGTCTTGGTAGCGTAAGTGTAAAATGAGTGTAAAATGGCTTCAAAAGGTCGGTAGGGGTGGGTGGGGGACGTAAGTACAGGAAGCTAAGTGCAAACTACGGGCGATTTCTGTTTTCCGACCAGTTAAAAGTACGCCAAGATCTGAAATGAGCCCAAAAATTAAACTAAAACAATATACTGGAAAAGAAAAAGAGTGCTGATTGAGGTTAAAGTTTTAAAAACAATTTTTTTACTTTAAAAAAGTAGAGAAAGCGGTCATCCAATTATGCGGCCTTTGTTTTGGCGGGAAATTCTTGGCGGGATTTGACGCGGCCGCGCCTAATTCACGTATTCCGAAGTCATACAAGAAGTCGATGAGTGTGAAGCCTTCAGTTCTGTTGTCGTTGTGGCCGCCATTACTCTGTTTGTATTTTCGCTTTTTTTGCGTCTTTTCTTCATTCTTTTGAACCCTCTAGATCTAAATACAACAAGCTAAAAGCATCACAACACTTCACTGATTAGAGGAGTAAGTGTAAAACGAAACGGAGCCGAAAAAGTTCTTAGTTTAGCTAGTAGACTCGCCATTAACTGAAACTGAGCTTATTTGGTAAGTTGATGTTTAAAAATATCTAGTTATCCAGCTTCATACCGGTAGTATTCTTAATGTTTGCCGTTAGCAAGTACTCCCTTGCATTATTTAGGTGTTCCTATATCACAAACAAATCGTTTTACTTCTTTTGGATTTCATCTCAGATTTCTTGAAATAGTTCTCTGTTTGGTGAGCTTATTATTATTTGCTTATGAAATCAATCCGCATGAGCATGACTAAGCATTTTTTCTGAAATTGTAGCGGCCAAAAAAAAAAACATGTCAAAGTTCGAAGAGAAGTTTAGAGAACCTTTTGAAGCTTTAAAAAATAATCCCGAGGGTGTTCCAAATCAGTCAAGAAATCTAAAGCGTAGCCAAGAAGTTGTGCAGCAATCCCAAACACAGGACATTGCGAAAAAAGCCAAACAAATGCAAGAACCTTGTGGTGTAAGTAAAAAGATAAGTACATTCAATCCATTTTCTGCAAAAAAAAATTAGCGGGGTAGCGGCATTACTTTTGTTTCGATACCTTGTTTTGTTTTTTTTGTTTCTACTAGTTCTATTAGCTAACTTGAAACCATGCGTCTTATCTAATATTTTTGTATTGACAGGAAATATTTGTTGGTTCTATGGAAGAGAAAAGTCCAGCAGTGATGGCAAAGTGCCACCAAAACAATCCCGGTAATAAAAATAATAACGTAGCAGTGCTTTATTGTTAAGGCAGTAGGGGAGGGAAGGGGCTTTGTGGAGGACATAGGGGGTGTTCTAGGTGGGTCAGGTTCCCTTTGATTCTATACAGACCCTGTGTAATTTCATGACTCCTGAAAATTTAGAATATGGCGGAGCTTCATGACCTCATTTTATATCCATCCATTCGTGTTCAAAATCAGTGGTTGGACCACCTTCCTAGAAAAAATATCTTAGGTTCCTTGGGCATGCAAACTGACATGTAAGTTGGTTTGGTGTGTGTGAAATAAGAAACGCAGATTCAAACTGAATCCCATGAAAATCACAACAAGTATTACTATTAGTGTTATTCCGAAACTGGATATTCCCGTCTTTATCTTTTTACCCTCACCTAATCACTCAAGATTAGACAATATCAGTTGTCTATATCTTATATACTTATATGCTGTCTCACCTTCAGGTCTTAAAGGTCCTGAAATGAAAGGACCAAATCTACAAGCAGAAGTCGCTAGACTTGAGACTGTTCTCCGAGGTTGGTTTAATTTGGTTCATTAATTGTTATTTATTTACTTCAGCAACTGAGAATTCGGTAGGGGTTTAGTCGTTAGGAGTAACGTCTGGGATCAAACATGCAGATGCTCCGCTCTCCTAGAAATAAAAATATTATATAATATTAGAATTCAAGGAAGACCTTGATTGAACTAGTAATATTTACGATAGCTATTATGTTTTCTTGAATTTTACAATATACAGACATCGGACAGGAAACGAAGATGCTTTTCTTAAAGTGGAGCCCTCCATTTTCGTAAGGCAACCCAGTGCTATACATTTTTCGTTGAACTTTGTTTTGAAAATTGTTAAGAGTCATCCCTTTCATTGGTCTACAAAATATTTATGTTTCTTAGGGAAAGCGAAGCATTTGAAGCATTTTGCCCCTCAAGATTAGACGAACTTCTCAGCGAAGCAAATCAGCTGGAATTGCACTTGAAGAAGCAAAAAGAACAACTGAAAAACAGACTGACTGACCTCTCGAAAACTCTTAAATTGCAAATGAAATGACAAGTTGTTCTCCATCAATTTGTCAGTATATCCATACATCTGTTGAACTTCAACTATCTCAGTGTTGAAAAGAAAAGGTTTTATTATTAATCCTAAGTTCTTTTTTGTAAAGCCTTCAATACCTATCATTCTATTTTCCATTCTTATTCATTCGATTCCCATTTCATTTCCATACTTCCTGGTTGATCTCACTTAGTGTTACCGTTATAGAGGGGTATTAAAAATCTTATTATTTGAACACAACTTTAATGTCCTTATTCGATGCATTTTCGAGCCACAAATCTTCATCGTAAATGGCGGGCACAGTCATAGCTTTGTGGAAGCACTTATTGTTACAACTTGGACTGTTTATCTGAAATAAGACTCGAGCATCAGTTGTCAGCTTAAGACTAAAAGATACGCCAGGTCAGATTTCGATAAATGGACCCCTCTGTAAGGTTATGAAAATGTAATCAAGTAAATTTCTTTATGTCTAACGAAATGTGAGAGTTAACTACCTACATGAGGAGTATCGGTTTGGCTTTGAGGCAATCATAACTTAGTTCATGTTAGGCTCGTTCCTTCTTTTCAAAACTAGGGATTTTTTCTTGCACACACCCTACGAGGCAAACTGGAAAAAAATCAGATTCAAAGCAACCATTTGTTTTGGTTTTTTCTCACGTAGTTACGTACATAATTCAGTCTAAGTAACCAGATGCCTCCTTATACAATGATTTACATAGGGACGGTATTTTGGGAATCATAGTCATAAATCATGTTCCAAAGGACAAACATAAGGATACTTGAATCATACCGGAAACCTTGTCAAGACGCATTGGCTAACGTTCACTTCTAAAGCACTATTGTTTGTATTCAATATTTTTATACAAGGTCTTTATAAATTTAAGCATAAAGGGAAACTAGAAAAAAACATTTAACAAGAAGTGCAACGTTGCAAGCGGGTTAAGGTAAGAGCTGCTCCACTCAAAGTTGACATGCTTTCATTTTAGCAGATAAAATTCCTCTAAGAACTACTGATATAACCTTTCATCTCTGATTTCGTGATTTCGTGATTTTGATCTTTATCCGTGTATTTCTCCCGTTTCTCTATTCTTTTAATCAATTAAATGGTATCCTTTGCCTTTTCACGAATATTAGTTGTCTGTACTAATCAACCATGCTTTCAGTTTTTTAAATTTTCCCCTACGATGATTTCACGAATCCTACTGTGTCGTAATTCAAACTCAAAGTATCAGCTTTTGTTCTAATTTACATGCACAATCAATACACTTTTTGATATAAATTTTCCGTTCCTAAATCGACATTTGTTATATATTGTGTATTAATGTTTAATGACTTCCATTACACTTATGACTGACTACAACTGACTTTCGATCACCCATCAAAAAGGAAAAATTATCGTTATGGCTATCGAATAGTGATGAATCATGATGAATGGGAACCGAAACATTATTACTCGTCGAGTAGTTTCTCGAGCACTATAATGGTGACTATAGGTTCTCAATAGGCGTCTCCTTAGTTACTGTTGTAACTGAGAAACAGGCTGAAAAAAACTCACGTAGATGCAATTCGTCTCAAGTTTTGCATCATCATATATACATTACATATACATAGTTTTCTATAGTTTTTGTCAGCAAACTAAGACTTGATTATCAGTAAATACTCTAGCTCTTTCTACGCAGCCTTTACTAACCCGAATTCTCGATTTTTTCCCCAAATCTTGACTAATTAGAAAAAAACTACTTAAAATCTAATAGCTATTTAAAATGCAGATATACTAGACATGGGTACGCTATAAGAGTTACAAATTTAAAAGAAATGTAAAAATAGAATGAAAACTCAATGTAAACAAACAAACAAACAAACAAACAAAGAGACTACACAAAGTTGCATCTATCTCAAAGATGAAACAAAAAGTTGTATTGCTATCGGATTATTGCTATCATCATAAATTCACAAATTTAAGTATTAGTAGACACTGATTTTGTTTTCTATAACATAGGAAATAAATGGACAGTTGACGGCAAAGAGTTGTCGGACTTTGACGTTCAAAGTCTCTGGACTCCACAAAGTCTTCTTTTTAAACCATGATCCAACGAATCCTAAAAAGTATAATATGTTAATGTTTAAGCAGCAAACATATATAGAAAACAAACTTGTCCAAGCCGGCTCAACGCGTACGCACGCTAGGCGATCGAGCAAAGCAGCGGAGTGGTCTCTCGTCGTAAGGTATGGAATAGGTGTTTTGATCAGACTTCCATCCTTCTCCGATACAAACTGCGCAAATATTTAACAAATAGCTAATCAGTTTACTGTAGGATATAAAACTTAACCAAGGCCAAGGCCAATGAAATTTTGAATTTTAATTGTATCAATCAATTTAAATTGAGGCTTGGTTTGCGCTAATGTTCTTAGAATCACAAAGGGACATTTCCCCCGCAACAACTTTCTAGATTCGCAACTGATTTAACGCCGTAGGGTCTACGCCTACCCGCTTTCAGAAAATTGACAGTGGAACAGATGTTGAACATCCCATTTCATCCGTTTCTTTTCCGTACGCTGATCAGTTAAATCATGTATGTGTGTAACTGCATGGGTTGGGGTTTGGGTTAGTTTAGAGGATCCTTATCGACATATTCATGCTAAATGACTCAGCAATGCAATAAAATAAATGAGTACTTGGTTGTCGAAGGGTTACCCGAGAAAAAACGAAGAGGGAGGGGAGACATCAGAAATGTATGTGTCTGACAGACGACACCAATAAAAGCCAGGGACGCCCATGCTTTGTCAGACAGACATGAGCATTTTCTGTCTTTGAAATCCATTTTACTTTCCGCCCCAAACAGGAAATACTATTGTTTACAGCAAAAAAATCAATTACTACCCTTTTCCCCTACCACTCCAGTTTTTATAGATAAAACCGTGGAAATTTAAGTTATTATATTCAGATCATTGTCGTCAAGAAAAACTAGCTAAAATGTCTCGGAAATGATAGACATAACTGTACGTAAGATACTCCGGAGAAGGGAATCGTCGTAGAAAGAAAAAGAAAAAACTTAAATCAATGGTGATCAAATAGATTGAGCGGAAGTCGTTGGTCAAGGGTTCGTTTATGGATGGAAAAATACGTCATTGCCATACTGATTTTATGTACGGTACTCGATTCTACGTCCAATAGACTTCTTAAAACAAAGATTGCGTAACACACAATCATTTACACGTACTACAAATTACTAACGATACATTGAATATTCATGTTGTCAAGGACGCAACTACCCTCTCCAGGATATCTACTTATGATGTGTATACTACATATTAGGCCCATTTATGACTTGTTACAACGCTAGAGAAAGAAATGGCCCCGGCATAGCCTTTTATTTGTAGTGTTGGAGTGGGTTTTGCTCCATGGCCATCTGCAAAATTTCTTATTTAATCAGTAGCTATCAGAGTGAAGTTGCGCAGCACAAAATTAAGATGCTTTCGAGTGGCACATTACGAAATATCCCACACTTAACTAGTATTTTTTTAGTGCACACATGACCTTCAATGGTGACCATTTATAGTGAGTAATCCCGTGCCTGGAAAGTTTCAGTGCATGACGGGAAGGAAGAAAGGAATGCGGACGAACAAGCCACGGCTTTAATTCATCCCACATGAAATATGATTGGCTACATCCTACATGTACATTTTCTATGGAATGGGTTCGAATTCTAATAGAATATAATTTACTTACTAACAAAAACAATTTTTATTCCGATATGTGGGTGATAGTGCCTGGCATCAAGAAATCAAAGCCACCCTTTCGAGAGAACGTTCACGTAAAGTAGGAGGTTCCACGACAAATAGCTCACAAGGCTACACTCAATAATGACGAAAATGCATTTTAACTTTTAACTTTAGGTCAAAACTTCAACCAAAAGAAGAACTATGATTGGACGATGAAGACGTTTTCAGAAACTAATACCACCATGAAAGATAAGGTTTACCTCCCACACTCCGAGTGAGAAGGAAACCACTTTAAACATTGCGAAACGAAAGGGTATTTGCGAGGCTTTATCTGTCAACTTTTAGCTAGAATTTTCGCTTTTTTGTCACTTCGATACGTACATACTCCGTTACATTTGTAATTGCAACTATGTACACTGAATACTTTTTGTACCAATTTTCTAAATAATGATATTATACAAAAAAACAATTCATGACCCGTCATCATTCACCTACATATGTTGATCGTGCCCAAATTGTTTACATAGAGTTGATTCAAAATACATACTTTGCAACAAATGCCTTTATAACTGATATTATTTTTATTTTTCGCTTCTACGTCATGTTACCATTGACGTCGATTGACGTCACCACCTTTGCGCCTTTAAAACTAGACTTGCGTATAAAGTATAAATTATAATTTGATGATGTTCAACGAAATATCATTTAGATAGACCTTAACCTCCATGTTGAGGTGTATAAATTTTTCGCATTTTTGTATCACTAGTCAATTGTTTTTGACTGAGATTATCATGAAAATTTTTTTTTCTGCTGTTTTTGAAGAAGGAGTCTAAATATAGCGTGAATAAATTGAATGACTGATTTGCAAGGGTCGCTTCAGCGTAGGTTTGCCTTCGAGGTGTTCGTGATTGGCCAAGCGTTAGTCATGTGATCAAATCCCTTCCGAACTTTATGTTGTGCTCAAGACGCTGGTTTGTCATCTTCGTTGTGTTTTTATATCAGTACTTGCCGTTCAAGGAAAAAATACTGCCATCTTAGAGCTTTATCAGGTACACTAGAAACATCACTAGCTCGTTACTTGGTTATTAATGCGAGTTGCTTCAAACATTTGTCTAAATAGACTGTTTGAGTTGAAATTTTTATTCATGTCATCAGTGCAGTAGTCACTGCCGAATGAACCAAATCGAGCCCATTGACCGTATTGGTTATATTCTTCTTGTGTTCTCGTCTTTTTTTGTCGATGATGGATCCCCTTACTTCGTTTCATATTATTCGTTTTGTAATCATGGTTTGTTTCTCTCTTTTCAGGATTGGAGATATCCATTCGTGAGCCGCAGTAGGCTTGGGAACATTCGAAGTTCGCTCTATTTTTTCGAAGAACTCGAGCGCTTCCACTCAACTGCAATGTGATGCTCAGTCTTACATCTAATGGATGCTGGTGATTCAGGTAGAAATATAGTTATTAGCTTGTTTCTAACGATCTGTAGCTCGTATTTCGTGATAAGAGTTCCATTATGAGCAATCTGGGCGGGTGGTAGTTTATACTTAATACAAACTGGCCATCGTATTTTTAGCAGTCACCGAGCTTGTCTGACAAGACACCGAGAACCCGGTCCAAACTGAACTTATCTCAGTTCGGATGTGGTTTGATTGCCACACTATGGCTGTTGTAACAGTTACAGTTAGAGTGCGGCAGGTCAGATTGACTGCGATTCTTCCTCAAAAATTGAACACAATCGGGGGGAGAATGCTCTAAGAAAACGCGAAGTAATGGTCGTACTCTGTGAAATTAGAACATCGATCAAGGCCAATACATAACATAATACCAAACTTGTCAATTCAGTTTCTAGTGTATATATTGCCTTTTACTTTAGCGTTATTCCTTAAATTTTATCCTCGTGGCCAGCAATGTGGTATCTCTGGTTCTAAATCAAGAAAAGGCACGAAATCTCGAGATGCGGACACCAGTGAAATCAGACCAGAAATTTTCTTCTGTGACTCTCATCTAGGGATTTCGTGCTCTTCCTTCATTTAAGTCAAATCATCCATAATCCATCTATCTATAAAAACGCGAAAGGCTAAAGATAGCGCTATCGTGCATATTTAAACCATGAAACTGCAATGGTATTGTTGTCACATCTCGATAAAAATACTCGCGGTTCAGTACATAGGTCAGGATTAGCATAAGTTATATCCGAAGTGACTTACCCGAAGACATGAGGGGAAAAAATGGCTGCTGTATGTAACAAAACAATTACAGACTGTAGTATTTTGTGTTTCGTGATCAAGTGTTTTCCTTCCATTCTATTTTTGGAAAGTAATCCTAGAAACGATATTCAAACAAGTTTTATTTTTCTTCAAAACCATCTCGTTAGTAAACTACGGTTGCTTGTCTTCTACGAACTGGTAACAAAAATATATGCTGTTGTTCTATCCATTTCCCTTCTCGAAACACTTAGTTGATTGTTGTTGAGCGTCAGTGATCGAATGCAGTACAAAATATATCCGTCCCTGACGTCATATCCAGGGCTGTTTATTCAAGAAGAAGCATAGTTCTTCAAATTATCAAGTCTCTTATTAAACCACGCTGTTTTTTTTTTCAAACGGTGGATCCTGTTAGAAAAGCAAGAGGTACAATAATGTACAACTGTATCAGCTGATTGCAAATAAAAGTTCCTATGCAATAACTTTAGGTTTATATTATATTTTAATACAATGTTTGATTTAAAACTATTCGATATTTGATTTTAATGGGTTGCGATTGAAGCAGACTTGTAAGGATTCACACCATCTACATGAGGTGTTAGACAATTCTCTGATATTGTTTGCTTTGTGTAGCTAGCAATTGTTAAATACATGATTTCCGAATTCATCTTAAAGGCTTTTTCCCAGCGTTTCTTTCGGACATTCCCAAACCGCTGTCAGGGATTTTTCCTAAGCAAACGTTGGAAATATGGAAGCAGTTCATTAGGAAGAACCATATTTTTTACTGGTTACTAAAAATAGATTATTGACTTAGAACAGAGTCTAAAAAATAAAGCAAACATAAAAAGTGAAATGTAATAAAAGATTGTACACATTAATTTTAGCAACAAAATGTTTCAGCTTTACAAACATTTCTAAAAGCAAAAAGAAATAACAAAAGTGTTTAGCTGCTTTTATTATTATGTAAAGCTGCTTAGTACAGGGATAATCCTTTCAAACTCCCTGCATGAAAGTTGTTGGACATTATATCCTGCCTCTTGTTAAGGAATTTATCTTAAAAAATGTACATTAGTTTGAAAATTGGTTTGGGTTGCAGCAGTTGATACTGGTATTGTGATCTCTGGCATTATGTTATTAAATAGTAATTAGACTGCTCTTTGTCTATCATTGAATAAAAAATTATGTTTATTATATGATAAGAATATTCTTTTTAGAGGATTAATGTGATGTAAACAGAGTGGGCTTATTGTGTCTTTTTAGCTGGTGTGATATAATCTTACGAATGGTTATGAATGCATGCATGGTAACATTAAAAACAGGGCTATCTAGGACTAATATATTAGATTCAAGGTTACGTACATGTATGTACATGAAAGTACCTGATAAAACTTTTTTGTTTTTCTTATTCACACATATACTTTGCTTGCTTTGCTAAAGACAGATATATCAAAAGTAATCATAGTTTTTAATATTATACAACACGACATTTTAGCGGTATTTTGATCACATGAGTAGGTTGTATGTGCGGAGGTATTTTGATCATATGAGTAGGTCATGTGTGCAAAGGTCTTTTTCATTGTGTAAAGAATAGTTATTTCCTAGACTAGATAATTCCAGTGAAAAAAAATATCAAGCTTCATATAGGTTCAAGTTCTAAGATTTTTGAAAATTCAAAGGTTTTTGAACTCTTCAGCCAGCTGCTGCTAGAGCCTGTAGCTATATTTTCATTCCTTTTACAATCATTTATTAAAGCTAACTTGAAAAAAAAAAAAAATCAGAAAATATCAAACCGCAGCTCCTTTAAGGGTATTATATGTTTTTGACCTTTTCCTTGTCTTTGATCTCCTCCTTTAAGCTTGATCCAAATATTTGGACCCAACATGTTTATTATGTTGTCAGAATGTACATAGTCATTGTCTATGTAAACAAATTTGTATTATATTGTAACCTTACTTTTGACCTATACTCTAGTAATCTCATTCTGTGGTAGGTAATTCCATCTGATCATTACGAGATGACTAGATAGCTCCTCAGTCCTGCCATTATGATGATACATTGTTATTACCATGTAGTTCTTATCTTATAGACTTGTGTGATACTGGGCACCCTAACACATTCTTATACATTGATTAGTGTAAATCATAATACCCTGATTTTAAAGAATTTGACTAGACGCAGACCAACATGTCACTTTAAGATAGTACTGTTAAATTTTAGACACTTTCTTGTCATACCAAATGTCTGGGCCCAATATCTATATCTAGACATATCCTTTAGTGATATACTACTAACAGAAGATACAAAGGTGTTTCTTATGTAATGTTATTGATGTTTGCATATTCCCATAACTCTATATCCGTTATCTTGTAAGTCTAGATTTGTTTTTCATATAGGTGAGAAAATATCTACTTTATGATTCATATCATCAACCTTTGTTGATACACCTTTTGACTTTAAGAAAATATTTCCTTTTTTTTGGGCCCCTTATTATTTGTTTTTGTTTAGTCTATTTTTCTTTTGATAATAATTCACCTTAGTCTAGGTTATTGCTTATCCTAGATAGAACAGTTTCCAGCTGCAACTTTGTTGTTTTCAAATGATTTCTAATTTCCATACTATTAAAGTGAAAAAGCCCTTCAAGTGGACAGTAATTAGATATTGAAATTAGATTTCTTTTTACAGTAACTATTTTTTATTTTGTTTAAAGTTAAACTTCTGAGTTCATAGTTATTTATCAGTTAATGATATAACTTAGGAAAAATAGAAGTAAAGTTCAAAGGTATTGTATCAATTTTCATGGAAATACAATAGATATCCAGAAAAATAAAATGAAGATTTTCTTAACAGTATCTTTGTTAATTAAGTATCTTTGTAAATTAAAGTGGAAATGTGTACCTTCCAAGCACTTGTGAATGCAAATTCAATGTTAGGATGAAAGCTGTGATTAGAATTACCTAAAAAAGTAAAATGTAAAGTGGCCAGGTTATTTAATGTCAGTAATTACTTCTGCCGAAGTTCAGTTCTGTCAGTAGAAGCTGATAGTGTTCCATGTCTCCCAGTACACACTTCTTTCAAGTGCTGCTTCAAATTGACAAGCACTAAATAATGAAATGAAGTATTTTTATGAGAGTGGTATGAACAAATCCTCATTTTGAATATCTTGGTCTTGTCTCAAATCAATTTGTATATAAAATTTTACATTTGATGAAAATTACTTGTAGACCAACTAGCTAGACTGGGTATCTCAGAGCACTGTACAGGTCAGACACAGACTATCTATTACAGGCTATTGACTTTTGAACCTGTTTTGAAAAAAGTGTCTGAAAATGCACCTGTAGTCTGTGTTCCTTGCTTCTGTCCCTCTACTTACATCCTCCATTTATACTACGATGACACAGCTAGTTGCTTTATCATCTCAGGATTTGACAGTAAGGCATGTGAACTTTCATTTTTTCACTTCTTGTTTGATTCAGCACTAACTAAAGTATTTTGTACTTTTTTTATCATCTTTATATAATTTTCTGTCAAGACTAGATTTTCAAATCTTATATTTTCTATCTTTTCAGATCTTAAAAATATATTGTTAGTTATAAAGCATAGGATTCTTTTCTAAATTCCTGTAATGGTAACTCTCTGGTTTTAGGGATTTTTTTGAAGGGGGACGTACGTGGCATAGCAGTGAGAGTGCACACATCTCACCATTGATACTTGGCTTCATTTCCCAAACTTGGTGTCCTATGTGAGTGAAATTTCTTGCTGGGTTGTCAGGGTTGTTATTTGGATTCTCCACTTCTCCACTGGGATTCAATTCAGTAAACAATGAGCTAGGGCAGTATTAGGAACCATTGCTAAACCCAAGTTAGTTATTTTATAAATTTATTTCTATGTATTTTAGAGACTGAGCTTTAGTATATACAGTGTAAAGATGTTATATGTGTATTTAGTTACTAAAAGTTTATTCAGTACATACTAATTCAATTTAGTAAATAATAATAATAATACTTCAATGGGAGAGTCGAGTTTTTGAAAATCATGATTCTTAGTTAATTCTAATACCATGAAATACTTAGTGGGATAAATTTATCAAATGGTTTATAATTTGTGATGGTTTGCCTGCATTTTAATATGAGAATTACTTTCATCAAGATGCTAAATAAAATGATGTACATTTAGTTGTAAGTATTGATATTTTGTTTTGAAATAAAATCTTTATTTCCTTTTGCATTTTTCCATTCCACATTTGAATATAAAAGGGGAAAATGTCGTTTAAAACAGTCATGCCTGTCATTTGTATGCCTCGAGACATAATTAAAATTATTTAAACCATATGAAATGAGACATACTTGAGTAATGATTATACTTCTTATTCATATATTAAACCTCAAAATGTCAAGGCCATTGTCAAAAAAGAGAAATAACATTCTATTTATATCTCTAATGAATATTCATTTTTCCTTTCATGCATTTACTGAGCATTTCAGTTGAGTAATATAATGTAAAAAATGCTTAATATTTATGGCTGAATTAGTGTAGTGTTGAAACTATTATCAAATTGGGACAAGGTATTGCTGCAGGTAATGTGAGAGGTGAAAAATATATAGATTATTATAGTTTAAACATTTTTTTTATTCCATGAAGTATCATTGAACCCATTCTAGCATAAATTTGAGTCTGGAAATTCATATGTTTATGATATCTCAAGAATGCTAGTACATTAAATCTTAAAATAAGGTACAAGTTTGTTCTTTTAATCACTCCTCACCTGCGTAAGTAAAGTCTCTTCGATCAAACATTAGCCATCTGTTGGTGTTTTATATTATGTAATATATTTTAGGTTGCATTTATTCATTAATTCAGTATCTTAGAGAGTCATGATAAGTCAAATTTAATATTGTACCGAGAAAGTAACTTAAAATATTTTGAGGGAAGCTTATATAATAGAACCAAGTTGAATTTTGTGTTTTAGAATTCAAGAATTATTAATTTTTCTGAGTCCATTATGTAATCATCAATTTTTACTTATTAATAAGACTTATCAAGCAAAATGTTAAAAAGGCAATCAGTTATTTTATTGATGTATGATTTTTTCAGGAATAGTTTAGCTAAGAATTCATTATATTTAAGTGAAATATACCTTATTATTATTTTACATGCTGAAGAATAATGTATAATGTACAATTTGTTTTGCCTGACATCATCCAACCTTATTTCCTCCTCCTTTATTTGGATTATTACTGTCTAGTGAACAGTATTGATATAGAACAACATGAATATTCATAATTACAGCGTGACACACAAAAGTATGACGGCATTTAATGTATTCACATTGATCTTCTATGCAGGGGCTTTTGGTCGCTAAATGAGATTTTAAATGCCTTATTTGGTAAAACCAGCCAGCTTTGCATTAAAATTTGTTGGTTTACATTACAAAAGACTATATGCATAAAAGACTGTATGAAAATACATTAAATGTGATCATACTTTTCAATGTCATGCTGTAACTCACTAAACAGAAAATGTTGTAATTTGGATAGAAAAATAGAATATTAACTGAATTCTATGATGTTGTACTCAGTTGTAAGGAATCCAGTTATTTTAATTTTAATCAAGGACAAATTGGGCAGGAATATAGCCACCCTCATTGGAGTTTAAAAATAAGACTAAAAGTAATGTACAATTACATGCTTATATATATTATAATCATAATAATAACTTCTCCATTAAGTGCAGCCCACTTACGAGGGCAGATCCAGTAGGCTGGATAATTAAGGTGGCTAGCCACCCTCTTTAGATTAAATGTTTTTTTTTTTAAATGTGATAAATATATAACAGTGATTTAGAATAAGGTATAATCTAAGAGCACACTATATAATACCTTTCTTGACATGCAGCCATCCCCTTGAAATCATCCTGCATCTAAACCAGCCTTATTCTGATGTATTAAAAATGATACCCCAATAATAACAATGCAATCTTATCTCATTTATACTATTGACATAAGACTGATGTTGGCTGCATTTAACCTTGACAGCACTGTTAAAATATTCATGTTTATACCTGCATGACATCTTTTAAGTGAATAGTTATTTTACTTAGGGTTATAGCTTTCATATTCTTTGAGACCAACAGTTTGCTATCTGAAAAAATTATTACAGTATCCGTGAAATAATCAACAGTATGACAAGGTAATATTGATTGTAGATTATATAGAAAGTGTATATCTTAAAATGGAGATATGTCATAAGCTTTCGATTATTATTATGGACATCATTTTGAATTCTTTATCATCTTATGGAACTATACGTATCAGTGTTCTTCTGTACAACAAACCATTAGCTTAATCAAACAACCTGACTTTTGTTTTATTTTAAGTTTCAAAAAGCTTTTTAGTTGTGTATTGATGCGTAGAATCACTTTGTCTGGTATGGTAAATATTTATTTATTTCTGAGAAAACTATAGGAAAAATTTACTACAAGTAAATAAATTTAAAGTAAATATATATCTTATTAGACGTAGGATGCAGCACAAGGGGTGAATATTTTTTTTTGGTCGAAAGTATTTTGTTGAGCCTTTCAGGGCAAGACAAAAACAAAGATGAGAAAAAAATCTTCACCTGTAATGGTTACCTGTAAGATGTTTATTTATTATAAGTTATATAAGTTATAAGTTATTATATTTTTTGAGCGAATATTGCAAATATGTGACTTGTGATTTGTAGAGCTAGTATGATATATATCACTCCAGGCTTTCTACTGCAATATTTGTAGTACACTGAATTATAGTTATATAATAAATGATATGTATTTTATATCAGATTATCTCAACAGAATAAAATATAGAGTTAACTCAGACTACCTTTTTGCTGTATACAGTACATTGTTAAATACAGATTCAAATTTGTTGCGTTAATATTAGATAGTTACCAGTAGTGATAATAATTTGATGATAACTGATTACTGATGTCCTCCCTGCAGACTGTTATACTCTTATGGGTATTTGTTTCTAAAACAAAATTCTCCATTATGAAAATATGGTATCATGTGAATATAGGAAAAAATTACATGTGCAAAATGTTCCAAACTTTATTTGGGAATTCATAATGTATAAAGTATAATTTATAAAGTTCGTTTTTTGATTAGCAGTTTATTGAAGAAAATAAAAAGGAGATAATATAATTATCTATTTATCTATTTATTTATTTATTTATTTATTTATTTATTTATTTATCTATTTATTTATATAACTTATTCATTTTTCATTTTGATTTTTACTTTGGTTATAGAAACCCCAGGTAGCAGAGCTGTCACAGGAAAAACACCTGTTATGCCAATACCTAGTCAGTACTTGAAGCAATATTATGCACAAGGTAACCTGCAGTCCATGTCACCGTTTATTTAGTTTGTCAGTGCCTGCTTGTTCTGAACTCTATATAATCTGCCCACACATTAACATCTGCAAATGCTTTTGCTGTCATCTATCTGCTTAACATAATGAACCTCATTCATGAATACCATTATTCAGGACTCTAAAAAAACTCATTCAACACTGCCATATATATAGATAATCTAACTATGATTGAAGCTAGCAACCCAGGTAACTTGAAGCCTCAGAATATGATGACAGACATCAAACAGTTTACACAGAAATGCAGATTTATATTCAAAGGTTTAAGATACCATTGCAGCAGTTGTCAAAAATTACATCCTTGTCAGAACCAAGTTTTTGATTATTACTGGATAAGGATAGGAGTTAGAATAAAAGTTAAAGTATGGTGTATCTCAGAAATGGTTATTCATGAGTAGTCTTGGTAGATGTAGATACTGAACACCTGTCTATATGCAGACATTTGTTTCTTTCTTGCACTGTCTTTGTTTTTTTCTCTCTCTCTCTCTCTCTTTCTCAAAATCTTTCTTGCCTTTCTTCGTAATCTTTTTCTTTTTTCTTTAGAACTTTTGTTTACTTTCATTGTTGTTTTTCATCAAATCAGAATCTAAATTCAAAGTCATATGCAATTGACAATAATTGCCCTATGCAACTGACATAAAATTGGCTGCCCTGCCATAAATCATAATCATCATCATCATCATCATCATCATCATCATCATCATCATCATCATCATCATCATCATCATCATCATCATCATCATCATCATCATCATCATCATCATCATCATCATCATCATCATCATCATCATCATCATCATTGCCACTATCATCATCATCATCATTATTGCCACTATCATTATTATTATTGCCACTATCATTATCATCAACAACACCATTTAATAATGAATGATATATTTAGTATTCTTTTTTTATTTGCAGCTATGGGTGATAATTACTCTCCTCCTCAGGACGGTCCCAACATGCCATATATCTTAACTCCTGCACAACAGCAGCTTGCCGGAATTTTACAGTTTAAACAACAACAGCAGCAGCAGCTTGAGCAACAGCATGGAATCCATCACCCACAATTATTACAACAACAGTTAATATACTTACAGCAGCAGCAACATCTGCTACAACAGCAACAACAACACCAACATCAGCATGAACTCAACTACAGATTAGAGATGCAACAGCATTCTTTAAATGGTCATCACAAACAAAAGAAATTTGGAGACCACAACAACCAGTCTCCTATGGATCATGACAAGCCAATACCTCCTAAACCAAAGATTAAGGTACATATTTACAAACATCTTTGTGTGGTGAGCATCACACTTCATACAAAGTCTATCCACCGGCAAAATATTGTGGCTTGCTTACTTATGTTTTTACAAATACCTTTGCAATTTATTATGTTTAAAGTAAGCAATTTATTACACTTCATGCAAAGTTCATCCACCAGTATAAATATGGTGACTTGCTAGCCGAGTACTATATCATTCTTGCCAATTTGCTGATCTTGATACAACTTCTTCAGGATCATGGGAGGCAGATCCAAGGGAGGTGGATTGGGTCAAGGATTTTAGATTAAGAAGTAATAATAAAGAGTAATGTAGAATATAAATCTTTCTAGGGTAACAGCCACCCCCTGATAACATCCCAGAATTACCACTGTATTGTGAATAAAGATTTTCAATTTTTTCAGAACAAAAAGTAGTCTCAACCAAGAGCGTCACTAGGGTGCCTGTGATTTCCCATAATAGGATTCCCCATCTTTCCCACAGCTTCATAATTAATGTGATGCTAATATATGGGCTATTAATCTTTTGTAATCTAAGGTTGAGCCCGAAGATGAACCGACCCAGAAAGAGGAGGAGGTACTAATGGACCAGGATGAAGATGCAGGGAACAGAATGTCTAAAGAAGACCAAAATAAATCTTTATCACAGCCCAAACCACCTCATCTACCACCTGTATCATCGGCTGTTTCGTCATCTTCATCATCATCTCAAACTGCACAAGAATGTAAGTCAAGACAAGATCTGTTTGCCTACTAGTATTTGCCCACTACATGTATCTATGCTGCAAATGATTGCCCATTATGAATGAAAATGATGTTTTGATGAGCCAAGGTGACTTGTTTGGCTTGTGAAGTCTAACTTGCATACTTAGCTTAAATGAACCATCCATGGTGGGTTTGCTGATAGTGGGTAATGGTTGTGGTAGTGGTGGTCATGATGGTAGTGGTGGTCATGATTGTAATGTTGGTAATGGTGATATCCATGGCAATGGTGATGTAGTGATGGTGGTAATGATGATAGTAATAGTTATGGTGGTGGTAATGATGGTAATGGTAAGGGTGATGGTCGTGGTGGTGGAATTGGCAATGATGATGGTGGTGGTAATAACCAGTGATGTTGGTAACAGTGGTAGTCATGGCAATGGTAATGTCACGGTAATGGTGATAGTTGTGATGGTAGTGATGGTGGTAATGATGATAGTAATTGTGATGGTGGGAGTAATGATGGCAGTGGTAAGAGTGATAATTCTGGTGCTAATCATGGCAATTTTGATGGTGATAGTAATTGTGATGGTAGTAGTAATGACTAGTAATGTTGGTAACACTGATAATCATGGTAATGGTAAGAGTCATGGTAATGGTGATAGTATTGATGGTGATTGATGTTGGCAATGTTCATGGTAATTGTGATGGTGGTAGTAATAATGATGGTGATGATAATAGTGATAATGATCTTCATCTAATATTTGAGAAATAATGCAAGCTCGGCATAAGATAATTACATTTATATCTTATTTTATAAAATATTTGAGATCCTACACACTCTCTGATTGGCTGGCTACCGTGTTTATATCTTTATTATTTCTTGTTTATTCTAGTGACATCCAGTGCTGTCAAGAAGAAGTTGCAAAATTTTGTATTAAATAAGCAACAAAGGGAGCTAGCAGTAGCGTCTCTTACTAATGATTCTGCCTTCAAACACTGGTAAGTAGGACGGAATAGAACTTTCCTAAATCTATTAACTTCAAGATCATGATGAAACAATGGTATCAAGTTTAGGTTCGAGTTCTTGAATACCTAAAATACATATGAAAACTTCCATCTTGGACTTGTCTTTGTTTTGGTGGTCATTTTAGGGAATTTAAGACAGGTATCCACTTCTTTGAAGTCATGTATGCAAAAAATTATGGATTTGAAGTGCAGTTGAATTGAGCAATACACTGTTTAATTTAATCATTTTTGGCACCCTTGGAAGCTTAAGACACAAGAAAAACGTTACACCTATTGTTCTATGGTCGCAAAAATATATATGTATATTAAAAGTTGATGAAAATTCTTCTGGACCTCTGAGTGGTTTAGGAAGAGGGAGGGGGATGTTAGTCGTAGTAGGAACTTGTTGCCTTTATCTTATTCCAGAAGTAAATTAATTTGATGTTTTCAATGTTGTTCAGGAGTCAAAATATGGACAAGGAAGGTGATGATCTTGCTCCACTAGGATCACATCTTGATGCAAATCATTTTCCTTTGAGAAAAACAGGTAAAAATAAAGATTTAACGTCGTTTAATGAGTTTTTAATTCAATGAGATAGGGGAAAATATTTTAAAATTTTTGCTTGTAACTGGGTTCAGTCTTGAATGTAGAACCAGTTGTTTCTGAGAAAAACATGTTAAAAAAAAAAAAAGAAGAAAAAAGTTCTACGTGCCAAAATTGGGCACCTGTCTCGATATTTTTTGAAAGCAAAAAAATATTTTGGATAGTTTTATAGAAATAATAACATGTTTTCTAAACCAAGGGAAAAAATGCAAAACCGATTTGGTACCGGTACCTCAATGTTACTTACATAGAAAACGACAAATTAATAAAATATTTAAAAAAAGAAGTAACATGTTATGTCTACTTGCCCGCAATCAAAATATATATGATATTAAAGGTACGAGCTTTGCGTTAATTTCCACTTTGGTTTTTTTTAATAGCTTCTGAGCCAAACTTGAAAGTCAAGTCTCGCCTTAAGGCTAAAGTGGCGGAACACAGAACGATAGGGAGCCCTCTTCTACACAGACCTCACAGAAATGGAAATAAGCTACATAGGAGTATGACTTGTAAGTAGTAAAAGACTAAAGAAAAGAATTTAGAATTTAGAATTTAGAAAGTCGATGAGTCTATTTTAGGACCGTAAGGGATAGTACATATTATTTCCCGTATGTATGTATCTATCATATCTCATGGCTATGCTGTAACGTTACACTTTGTATTTTGTAACTATAACACTACAGAATTCTTTTGAGCCTGTATAGAAAGCCGACGAGTCTGTTTTAGGACCGTAAGGGATAGTACATATTTTTTTCCGTATTCACGTACCCTATGTATGTATCTACTCTCATGGCTATGCTGTAACGTTTCACTTTGTATTTAGTAACTATAACACTACAGATTTCTTTTGAGCCTGTATAGAAAGCCGATGAGTCTGTTTTAGGGCCGTAATAAGGAATAATCAGTTTCGCGGGGGGATGAGGAACGAAAGGACGTCTGTTTTCTCAGGCTAGTTCGGCTCGTGTAAAGTTCGACTTTTGAAGTGGGCCTTAGGGTTGCTTGCACCGTATGCGTGTTACAAAACGGGTACCAGAAAATTGTTCTCTTTAGACATAAAATCCCTCCTATCTTAACCGACAATTAAATATGCACGATGTATGACAACAATGAATCGTACGTTGAAGACCTACTTTATTCATTTGTTTGTTTTCGTTTCATTTCAGTGGAAACAACAGGAAATGAAAATGCAGATCGTTCTAATCCTGGTTCTCCCACTCAATCAGTATCAGCTTCGCCAGGAAGAGAGGTTTGTTTTCCTTTTCTTGTTTGTGCTTTAAGGTTGAGTTTATCGAGGATGTAAATAAATGATTCTTTTTTCCCTCATGTGTGATATGCCACACTTCGTGTCGCAGGTATATTTGGTCTTTGAACAAAAAAGCAAGCGTGCACTACCAGTAGCTTGAACCTGTAGTGCCAAACACCACATGAACTGTTAACGTATCGTGTGTAACCAGCAAATAACCTGCTTGTAACATAGGCGGTGGAAGGACATAAAAACTGGGGGGCGGGGTTGTTATCGCCAAAATTGCAAAGAAAAGAAAAAAAAATAAAACAAAAAAATCGCGGAAGCAAAGGGAAAACCTGTACAAATCGCCGAAGCAAAAAAAATAAATAAATAAAGGGAGATGCCGCCTAGAATTCAAAATCACCCTTAAAAAAGCACCCCCGGCCCACCCTAGCGCGCCGCCTATGTGTAAGAGCTTGTAAGAAGACTGTTATTTGACCCACTTATTAAATTTTACAAGTTACACAAATATAAAGATGAAAACATCTAAAAGGAAAAAAATAGATGTACAACAATAACAATAAAATATGAGCTTAAAAAATGTTGAGACGAGGTGAGAGAATAGAGTATAGAAGGTATTATTATTCAAAAGGTCCTTTTTCTAGAAAATACTCAAAAAGGTATTAGCGGTCCTAATGATAAAAAGATAAAAACTAAAACTGTAATGCTTAGATTTAGAGATTCAGCTATAGTTTTGATCGTTCTAGAAGGCTCGAGCGGCCAATAGACAACACAAAAAAAAACATTACGTCGCTAAGACTTGCCACTGTAGATTATTTGAAATGCAACACAAGACTGATTCATGCAAATATAGACTGAAGGTTTATTGTGATAAGATCCATATATGATTAGGTTAGATTATAAAGGTGATAGTAGTATAACAGGTTCTGTGAGTAAGGGAAACGCCGTAAGCAATGAAAGCGCGACTGGAGCTCTGACATGCATGGAAATTCTTTATACCAGTAGAAAATACAAGCTGTTGTCCACAACAAAAAAGAGTAAAATTGTCTAATAATCACTTGGTCTTTTATCTATTTATTAACATTTCCTATTTCTTTTCCTTTTTCGATTATTATTTATTCCTTTATTTTGCAACTTATCGTTTCTCGCCTGCGCCCATCAAACCGACCAGCGCAACGCACCAAGTCGTGACAATTATTTTTATTTGCGCAGAGTAAATTCAACTTTCTTTTTATGTTATGAACAGCGTTCTTCTCCACTGGGAGCACCTGGGTCTACCTTTGGTCACAGTCTTCCTAACCTTCAAGCTATTCCACGACTATCAGCCAACATCGACCGCTCACATATCAATCAACTCATGGCCAATAGATTTATTATCAATCACCAAAGTCTTGTCAGTCAAGGCATCAGTAATGACACTGAATACCAAAGTCCGTATGCTAATGAGTTACTGTACGACAGTATGGAAGAAGATGATGATAGCAGTCTTAATGCGGCTGCCTTGAAGCAAGTCCAGTATAAAAATCTTGCACTGGCAAAGGCTCAGAGTAAAATGCTTGGGTTATCTGGTGGCCATCTACTCAATTCGAATTCTCTTCTCAGCCGTGGACAGCACTCCGGGTTAACAGGAAGAGGATCACCACCATCTCAAAACAACCTTCTTTCCATCCCTAAATCTACTCTGTCACCAACGTCACAAGCATCGTCTCTGCACCACCGTCCTCTTAGGCTCACTCTTTCAGCTCCTGGGTACTCCATTTCGAACAATCCTCAGCTTCAGCAACAACAACAGCAGATATTAAAACATAATCAAGAGCTCCTGCAACAACAACAGCACCTACAGTTCTTACAGCAACAGAGGTTCCAGCAAGGTCAATCGCGTTACCTAAAGCAGCTACAGCAAGATCTTCTGATGCAGCAACTGGGTAAACAGAACTTTCCTAAAGTCCAACAGGCAGAAAAAGAGCCCAGGGGTACCTTGAAGGATCACTTAGAAATGCTTCAGTTCCAGAAAGAACAACAGGAACACGCTGCTAAAGAAAGAGAAAAAGCTTACCAGCAGCACAAAAAAGAACAACAACTAGCACAAGCAGCTAGAACAACTGAAGACCTACCATCACCAAGAGCGTTGAATGAACATCAGATTCAAGAGCTGCTGTTAATACAACAGCTTCAGCGACAAGACCCCCTCCAAAGAGGAGGACTGCTACAGCAACAGCTACTTCAGCATCAGCAGCTTCTACAACTGCGTCAAGCTGAAGTACAGGCTGCACCATCAGCTGCTTCTGCCTCTCCTAGTGCTTCTGTAGGACACAGACCTTTAACTAGAGCTATTTCTATGCCTGCTGTCGGTATGTATGTTATTCGGTTTCACTTTTTTGGAATGGTATACAGAAGTAAAGGCGCCGACACACGGTGCAACATTGTACGCAATACTGCAGGCATTTTTGCTGAAGTAGAATCGTATTCTGCTTCAGCAACATGGCGTGCAACGAATTGCACGTGTGACAAATTGCGTCGCGTGCAATGTTGCGCCCTGTGTCCTTGGCTTAATCATACTGCGCATGTAAAGAAAATCGCGTATCTTTGGCATTTACGGCACGGTCACGGTACAGTTTTACAACATCCCTTGGATCATACAAATATGAAAGTATTGTAGCGTTCCCTTTACTGCTGAGAACACCATGCCGTTACTAACAACGTTGCAGTCATATTTGCATGATGAAGGCTAGTGCGCGTAAAGTTTCGGGAATAGGTCTACGTGCTAAGGCCAAGTTGTGCAGTTTTATAGTCACCGGCAATTATACAGTGTTGTAACCAGATCTTCAGATACCTTGCCACGATGACAGTTGTTATAGCATTTTTTCGTAGCTTTCTGTGATTAAAGGGTGATATTTTTACGTATTTTCCAGGAAGTGGCCAGGCAGCAACAGCAGCTACTCGTACAGGAATAGTGTATGACACACTCATGTTAAAACATCAATGCTCTTGTGGTGATACCAGCTCTCATCCAGAACACCCAGGCCGTTTACAGAGCATTTGGGCACGTCTACAAGAAACTGGTGTTACAAACATATGTGAAGTAAGTGTTTATAAATGGTATGGCAAAGTCCCTTTTAAATTTTCATAGACATTATTTTCCCATTTTTTTTATAACGACATTGTTTGTTACACCCATTTTCATAGTTACGCGAACCAGACAACTATCTATAATTTGAGTCGTCTGGGTTTTTGGCTTCCGTCAATCAAATTTTCAACGGTCTGACTAGTAAATTTTTGATCGACGGCAGCCAAAACCCAAACGTTTAGGGCTGTGTTGGTCGTGTAATTATGAAAATGGGTGTAAAACTTATGATCTCGATTCTTTTTCACCAGCGTGTACGACCCAGGAAAGCAACACTTGCAGAGATCCTTACTGTCCATAGGTTCGTAGACGTTTCTTATCTATCTCCGTTACTTAACAATTAATCGTCCTTGTTTTAGGAAGGTAACTCTCAATAGTTACATTAGAGCGGTTTTCGTATGAGTGGGAAGCATACGGTACTGACTTACAGTATGTAAGTTTCCGCCCACTCTTACGAAAACCGCTCTATTGAACCCACGATCATAGGGGTGACTGGAGAGGGAGCGCATTTGCTTGGCCTTAATTACTGTTTTACTTATTCTCTTTTTCTTACTTATAACAGTGAACAACATACCATGCTGTATGGTGGCAGTACGCAGTGTAGAACCAAAGCCGAAGATGGGACCATAACGACCCTCAAGTGTTTCAATACCTTACCCTGTGGTGGAATGGGGGTAGGTATCTCTTATTATTTGTCCTTACATTGGTTGTTGCGCATGACTTATGGTTTGACTTTTTATAATAGGTTGACGGTGACACCATTTGGAATGAGATCCATAGTGCTAATGCTGCTAGGATGGCAGTGGGTTGTGTTGTTGAGTTAGCTTACAAAGTTGCAGGACGAGAACTAAAGGTTGGTTTGTATGATCTTTTTTCTTTGAAACGGAAGGTGTGAGCAAAAACACTTTACTGGGTTCTGCACTGAAAGGTTGTGATTTGGAAATGAACTTTTCTTTCTTCCTTCCTTCCTTCCTTCCTTCCTTCCTTCCTTCCTTCCTTCCTTCCTTCCCTTTTTGCTTATTTCAAAATGGAATTAATTAAGAATGACAGTTATTAACAAAAAGTATTGTTCAACAGAATGGCATGGCGATTGTCCGTCCACCTGGCCACCACGCTGAAGCTCATCAAGCCATGTGAGTATTTCTTTCCTTTTTTGAGGAGATGGGGTTGTGGTCTGGTAACACGACCTGAACGAGGACTGAAAGATACTGTTTAAAATCATTTCGTTATCATATTTTATATTAAACATGAGTATTTTCTGTCCAGGGGTTTCTGTTACTTCAACAATGTCGCTATTGCTGCTAGACTACTGCGCCTCAAGATGTCTGTAGAACGAGTCTTAATCGTTGACTGGGTGAGTTAGAACAAGCTTCATGGAAACACTAAGTCTACTGTGAATTAGACAACAACAATGACATAAAGGTTCAACTTTATGTACATTATCTTTTTAATTCTCATTACTAGCCTTTAATGTGGAGTCTATACTACCCTCTTCTTCAGTTGCCCATGTATCAGTAGTGATATATTAAAAACAACGTGACATTTATCTTGTGAATCTTCCTAGGATATTCACCATGGTAACGGTACACAGCAGATGTTCTATGATGATCCGCACGTCTTGTACATTTCAATGCATCGTCATGACGACGAGACGTTCTTTCCTGGTACTGGGAAGTCAGAAGAGGTGCGTATCATTTTACTCCTTACAACTTGCCTTTCCGCTTCTCTTTCATTGCGCAATAAGCTGCACGAGAAATTATCTCGTGTTAAATGTCATTAACTCGTCACGCAATCTTGCTACGGTCGTTGAAGGAAGCAAAGATGAATTCTTGTCCTAGCAAAGATTGCAGAAACAATTCTTAAGCCTAGTGTAACATCCCTTGCGCAACTGCAGCGGTTTTTTTTCTGTCGCGCAACAAAATTGCACGCAACTTCATCAGTTTTCTTCTATCAAAGTTGCATGATAAAGGAAGGTATTGCAGTGCTGTACGTGTGTCTATACAATTCCTATCCTTTCAAATGAGAAAAAAGCGATAATGTTATCGCACTTAATGTTCCCAGGTACTTATGAAACTGCCATCCCCAGTCAAGTCGTTATACTCGAATCCTTATATGTTTCTTCATCTAACCAATAAGTTGCGCTTAGCTACTAGACGATGCTGATGACATACCGCATTACTCAGACCTACCTTGCTTAATATTGTTGCTTCCTTTATCTCTGTACAGTGTGGAGCTGGTATTGGTGTTGGATATAATGTCAATATTGCATGGAATGGTGGATTGGGTAAGTTATTAACTTTTTTAACACATTATACCTTTCACTCAGGATTGCCCCTGGTTCTTCGTTTGTTGCGCACCAAGGTTTGATGCTCCTTGCGCAGTCTTAAGAGAAAGGTCTGTAGCGTATGGACTGTACAAATGACTTGTAAAATTCCTTAGTGCTTCTACTACTCTGTCTTTAGAAAGCTTTGCTCACACCAATAATCCTTGGAAATTGTGATTCAAGGAGGTCAAAACACGAAACTTTACAGATGGCTGATCAGAACTGAGCTGAATTTAGTCCAGAACTGGACCCAATTATCTCATTAACTTATTAATTCATATCGCAAAAATAAAAGGAAAAAAGCGCGCGCGCACGACAAATAATACTACATCGCTACTGTACCAGTCTTTTCCTGCTACTCGGTTCGTCCTCGCCGTGCGCGCATCGAATAAGTGGGTCAAGCACTAGACTAATTAACAATTAGTCCTCGAGTCCGAATGAGGGCGAGAGGTCTAATTGTTTTAGTAAAAACCTACTAATCGGTCCAATAAAAGGATGCAAAAAGTTTTGGATTTTGCTTTAAATATATATTTTTTGGTTTTCAAAACCGGCGCTTTTCGCTACTAGAGGTCTATCACTAATAGACCCCTAGTAGCTCAGCCAATCACAGGGCTCGATTGGTGATAGACCATTAGTAAGTTTTTTCTAAGTTGAATTAGGCCTTTCTAAAATTTACTTATTTTATTTTTCTTTCACCAGATCCAATATACGGTGATGCAGAGTATTTGGCAGCCTTTAGATCAGTAGTCATGCCCATTGCAAAGGAGTTTGATCCTGAAATCATTCTAGTCTCAGCTGGTTTTGATGCTGCTACGGGTCACTCGCCTCAGCTTGGAGGTTACAAAGTAACTGCTGCATGTAAGTCGACCTATCCCTTCTGCGAACCTTTCTATTCTTTACCAAGCCCACTTGTACTTGGCTGCTTCTTTTTTACTGTTAGGGAAACGTTATAGTCCCTTGCTTTAAGACATGTCAATCCTTTGAGTATTATTATTTTCTTTATCGAGATTGAATTTCGTTAAGCTTTTTAAGTATCGTGGGCGCTTTCTTCCATCGCTTACTCCATATGCACTTCCATATCCTTCTGAAACAAGATTACTTGTGTGAAAAGTACGCTAGTGTCTTTGCTTGATCATAAAAATAAACAAAATTCCGGTACGGACCTCGCCTTGCCGTGACCGTGTCCGGCAGTGGCGTGTTGTGTATGAAAATTTGATTATTCGGTGCCTTGTCCGCGCCGCTCCGTACCCGTGCCGTGTGCCGTGACACTCCTACGAAATCTGCGTCGTGCCATAGTTTAAAGTGTGACCTTGCCGTTTGTGTCATTTTTCAACATCAGCTCTAGCATCATTTACAGCCAGTTGAAGGGCAGTTCATTTACACCAGTAACACACTTCCTATCTTTTGACTTCAGGTTTTGCGCAGTTAACTAAACAGCTGATGGAACTAGCTGATGGTCATCTCGTCATGTCTCTAGAGGGGGGTTACAGTTTACCATCTTTATGTGATGCCGCAGAAGCCTGTCTAAGGGGATTGTTAACTCAAGAGGTATCTATCCTTTTCTTCTTCTTATTGATTGTGTTATACAATATTTCTTTGTTTATCTTCGCCGTATTAGTAGTTAACGATTAGTTCAGTTTTATGTGACTGAGATAGTAGAATGAGCTTCAGTTTGCTGCGCTCTTGGTTCCACTTAAGTTTTGATCATTTGCTGACGCCATTCCATATCAAGGGTACAGACTAGATTCGCTAAACAACTCAAACAAAGAATCTTATTCTCAAGGGAATGTCACGTTGTCTGAAATGGGATAACAGCACGCCCAAGCTCAGCTCAAAAGGTCTATTGACCATTTTTATTATTTTCAGCTGCCGGAAGTACCGAAGGAAAGCCTGACGAAACCGCCTAACCCTAACGCTGTGGCTGTACTTGAAAAGACTATTGCTATACAAAGTAAGGATTTTTGTATCACTGTAATCATTATGTGCATAAATGTTCTAGTATCAAAACAAACAACTAGCGAGACTGGGGCGAAAAACCTGTATTTAAGCCGGAAAAAATTCTCCAACGTTCTTAGTGGTACAGTGGTGTAGCGAGGACCCAGAATCTGGGGGGGGACTAGAATGAAAAATAATTACCAAAAATTGGGGGGGGGGGGGCACGTGCCCGCCCTAACTCCCTACGCCAGTGGCATTGACATCATACATTAAAGAAACAAGGCTCGAGCCGAAAATTTTGGGGGGGACGGCCGACCCCCCCGCGCTACGCCACTGTAGTGGTATGCCAACAACCTCTACTCTTAGCTTCCTTCAAGGTATCATTTGATGATTGTTTCGTTTATCTGATTATTTTCTATTATTTTTAGGTCGGTATTGGAATTCAGTGAAGAGAACTGGTTCTCTAATAAACCATTCAGTGGTTGAAGCTCAGCAGAGAGAGAAGGAGGAATTAGAAACTGTATCCGCCCTGGCATCATTATCCATGGGTGTTAACGTTGTTCCAGATTCAGATAAGTAAGTATATACCCGTGTTCCTTTTTAATGGGGCAGATTTCATATAGGGGGAAATGCGGCGAATTCTGCGCGCATCAAACACTGATAAGTAAAGATGTTCCTTTTAGATAGGACAAAATTCGTACAAGGAAAAAATGCAACGAATACTGCGTGTTTTTCCGTTGATAAATTTCTCGCTTTTCGATTTGATACGTACGTAAAAGAAAATTATTATAAAATACTTTTCAGTTATAGAACGAAGAAAAGCGTTAACAGCCATCAAATACAGTAAATATTGTTTATTACATCGATACACCTTACATTTGAAAACCAAACTATTTGAGATTAAACTTTTCTTAGCAGAGGAAATTTGTATAGTTCTAGACGATTCTGTCCACCTCATAAACAAGCCGTGACATCATAATGAAATAGGGCAACTGTATTCCACATGTAGTCTATTCTGCGCGCACGTGGTAATAAACTTAATAGTTCTTTTTGTACACGTTGGTTTTAGCGGTGTTTAAGTACCTACACAAATTAACAATAAACATCACTCCGGGATCATATTTGTTCCAAGTAAATCAACCGTTGCTAATTCATATAGACTCACACGCACGTGTTTCTTTACTGATGTGCACATCGTTACGCACACGGAATAGTCTGAGGCCGAGACATGAATTCATTTGAAAACCTTGATTAGTGTAAAGATTCATTTCTTTTCCTATTTAACGAAAAATAAATATATAGAACAAAATATTGATCGAGAAAAACTGTTATTTCATCACTTTGTCGTATTTTGCCAACCTGCTGTTAATTGATTGGACGCAAGAAACAAAAGAAAACCATTTCAATGTTACGACAGCGAATTTTTGCGTGGGCGAAGTCAATAACATACTACGGATTTCACCGAAGTGTGGCACACGCTAAAAAAAATCGTCTGTGTATTTGTGTGCCAGACGTGTGCTACTCCGCCGACAAACATCAACGTTTTAGTCTACATTCCTTTCCCCACAGGTCAGCATCCTTTTGATAATTTTCTTCTCTACACCTCATCAAAAGGATGCCGACCAGTGGAGAAAGGAATGTAGACTAAAACGTTTATGTTTATCGGCGGGTACACGTCTGGCAAACAAATCGAAGACGATTTTTTAGCGTGTGCCACACTTCGGTGAAATCCGTAGTAAGGAAGCCCTTTCAATGTTACCGTATGCTCTGCCGTGCGGTTTGTTTTATAATCTTCACATTTATGCGAATTTTTATGTGGGCAAAGCATATCACCGAGAATCACCGAGTGTCATAACAGGAAACCCTTTAAATGCTGTATTTTTTATTGCCTTTGTTTTCGAAATCAAAATTGTACATTTCCTGTTCCTGTTATGTCGCAACCGTAACCATACTAACAATAAAAAAGCCATTTTAGTGTTACGGCATGGCGTACCGGTACTTGCTAAATTCTGCAGTCGGTGTTGCATAAAGAATCTATTCACGTTATTATTGTAAACTGAAATTCTTCTTTGTTTCAACAGAGCCACCGACGTCCAAATGGAGGTACAGGACGAAAGCTGAGTCAACCATCCCAACCCACCCCTCCCATAGAGCACCTTAAGTTACTATAGTAACATCGGTAGTGTATATAATACTTTACTCAGTGTGACAAGACCAAGTCATTGTCCGCTGTATTGTCTTTTATAAGGGGTCACTTTCCCATCTAAAATAATTTGATGTAGATAGTATATAGGCGTATTAACAAGTGTGAAGATATAACAATGGTATAGTCTATATAACGTGTCAGACCAGACGTTAAATTATGCTCGTGATACGTCGAGGAGCACCCTGACACGACACAGGGAGCCCAAGCTTGGCTTTCGTGCTGTTGTATATTACAGTATGTGTGACTGACCGATTCAATACGAAAAAGGGCTTTCTTTCTTATTTTTTCTCTTGTTCTCGATTCTTATTTTCCCCTTCTTCCAATCCCAATAACTTTCAAAAGCCATTATATAAAGAACTCTTACTGCATCATGGGGGAAATTTAACACTTTATTGAGTGAACGTCTCACAATGCAATTGCGTATCACGTGGCAACTCTAAATTGGACGTCTTACGATTGAAATGGTTCTAGTCGCACTAGCATAATCCATATTGACGGTTAGCAAGTCTGAATTGAACGTATTAGAGTAGGAATGCAGGTCTTACTAAAAAGAATTTCATTCAAAAGTCACATGTACACTGTAATATGACAACACGAAAGCCGTGCTTGGGCTGCCTGTGGATAAGCATAATTACAACTTGTAATTAGCACAAGACTGTGGGTAAACATGTTCGTCTGTCTGTCTGTGTACAGTGTATTTGAAATCTTAGACCAGAACCAAAGCCACCAATGAAGGCACTGACCTAAAACCTTGGAAATACTGAGCAATACATTAATTCATGATAACCATAATATAACCAACCATCTATCTATCTATCTATCTATCTATCTATCCATCTATCTATCTATCTATCTATCTATCTATCTATCTTATTTCTTACCGTGTACCATAATATCGGTATAATGGACTTTACATCCTTGCGAGGCTGATAGAATAGATGTATGTACTTGAAGAGCGTATGGTAACGTGACTTTTGGGTGCGGTGTACAATGAAGCAACAAAATAACAGGAAAACGTACTGCAATGCTTGAATTCCAAAGCTATCTCAAAGTAACGTTACAGTGCGTTTTATAATATTCCCTGGGATTGTTAGGCAAGCTAAGGTAGAAATTGAGCTATTGTGACGGAGTGCTTTGAAGCACCTCATGAAACACACTGATGGATGGAAAGGCCTGGACAAACGATGAAACTGTTGCGTCCAGCAAATTTTATCGTGACGTGGATTTGCTTGCGACGTTGCTGGTGATGACGTAATGAACTAGCGTATCGCAAGGCCGGTATCCTGCGATGTTTAGGTCTCTCTCTTTCCAATTCATAGTTTTTGTTGCAGAAAAGGTTGCTACATGTGGCCTTGAAAACGTCGCCAGCAGCGTTGAATGCAACCAACGTTTCGCCGTGCGTCCGAGTCTTTACCACATCTCAGTGCATGTAGCCTTTTTCAACCCTTTTCTAGTCAAAAAATATCGTGCATTAGAAGCTTGCTTATGGTGAACAAGTTTTTTTGAGGCTCACAATTTACGCATGCGCTGTGTAACGGGCGATATATGGGGTAAAAGCATGGCTAGCAGGCAGGCAGACTACGTCTTACACATTGGGTAGCGTCAGGAGATTTCTTTTCATTGCTGTGAAGTTTAACCCTCTGTAGCTTGTAGTCTTTCTTTTAGTATAAAATTTGCTTACATTTGCAGAGCCTTTATTGACCGTGAAGTAAAGTACTAGCATTGAGACGCCATAAAATAGAGATTCCTCTGGAAAAGATCGTGCGATTATCTTAGTTTCTCCATACTACCAATTCATTGATGATACCCATTCTTCGAAGAGAATAAGATAGAAATTTCAGTCATGTTAGTGTACACAAAATAAGCAATCGAGAACTCGTTGAACATGGAAGCGAGATGTAACGTCTTTTGTGGCAAAACGATGCTAGTTCTTCACGGACAATAAGGTCAAGCAAGTACGGTATGCATTTCTTTCGCGTGTGGTTCTCATTTAACAAACTAGGTGCATTCTAATTGAGCCTTTACACAAGCAATAAAGAATGTCAAAGAGAGCAATCAAACAGTATATAGTAAACCCCTTGCAGTAATTTAGTCGAAATGCAGCTCAATTTGGACGACAAAACAATAGATTCCAATTCTCAGGAAATTGAAAATCTTTTGTTTTGTCCTCCAAATTAAGCTGCTTTGGCATCACGTGCAAAGGTTCTATCAGAATGCACCATGTTCACTCTCTCAGAAGAGACATATAAGTCAAATAGAGGGATAATCATAGACAAAAATTGCTCTTCAGAAAAATAACAGGTCTGATAAGTTGGCTAATTTCTTGTACATACTGTAACTGTAGAACTGAGTGTAGTATTTTCGGACTCATTAGTGGCCTCGTGTGTATTTTATTTGTATGATAAAAGAAAGGAGTGGATGTTTAGTGTGCGTGTGCGTGCCTGGTGTGCGGTAATCCAATAGCAGGTTCTAAACCTTGCATTCGTGTATTCTTATATATCCCTTACAAATATAGCATCAGTAACAACACCAAATTAATAATTATTATATATAAATATAAATATATATAAGCTTAGCTGGAAAATAAGTATTGGAATCTCCCAGAGACCATAAAGTTAACTGTTAAGTATAGTTTGGTGTATTTAAAGATCATATTATAATTCTAATAGATTTCTAGGGAGTTTCAGAAACTGTTAGGATTTCAAATACGTATTGGTAACGTATCTTTTCTTGCTTTCTTCGACGTGCTGTGCTTAAAAAACATTTCGTTACACGTTAAACATTTTTGGCGGTGCACGGAATAAATTCTACTGCGCCTTATTTCAACTGAATATTCCGTCTGTCTTCCTAGGCTCCTTTATTCATTCATTCCATTTTTATTTTTTTTTTATGCTGTTAATTGGCTAACTTCCCTGTGCTTTGGCACATCATTTAAGATTCTCTCATGACTGTTTTTAGGGTTCGATCTTGCTGCGCGTGATGTTGCTTGGCATGTGATTCACGACGACAATATTTCTCCCAATGGCGCGTCGATTTTTAATGAATCTTTCTTCGTTGCGAGTTTTTGAATATAAATCAAAAACTCATAACGTGTTGTTGAATCCGAAAATCGTTCCGCCTAGCATCTTACACGAAATCAAATTTTGGCGCCATTTTGCGAAAAATTGTCGTTGCGGATTTTTCCACGTAACATCGCTGTACTCAAATTAGGATCCAAAATCTCACGAAAATGTCTTGAAATTACGCGCGCCATAGATTGGTGGCAGCGCTGGGATGATCTCGCTTTGATGAATTTTTTCCCGATCCCCTAACCCTGCTATTATATAATGTCGTATTTTTGAACCCGTTTATTTAAGTTGGTTTTCAAGCTCTCATTAAATGTTTTTGTATTCGGACCAAACTCGAATTCTTGTTTTAAAAGTTGTGCTTACACTAGTAATGCAAGGACAACGTACCGCGTCAATAGATTTATCAAAGTGAGTTTGATCCGAGTGCAATGGAGAATGAGTGGAAGGCATAGATTTTAATCTGGAGTACAAAACGCAGCTTTTAAAACAGCACAATGGTCATATATCTGTCATTCTTTATTTCTTTATTATTTCACTTTTTTTATTAAAAGAAATAGAAATGTTTTTAAAGTTTTCGAATCATATTTTATTTTTTATTCGGGTAGCTTTCACCTTCTGTTACTCTTAAAAAGTACTTACCTGGATAACGTAAACATAACAATAAAAAAAAGTTCAGTGAAGTAAAACTTTTCAAGGTGAATTCTATTTGATTTTATTCTCTAACTATCGTATCATGGAGTATATTGAGATTGCGCGACTTATAAGCCAACATTTCACCGCAGTATTTTACACGGATTGTCTTTGTAGTGGTCGTAACTGCGACCCTAAAATCAACAGTAAAAATGATCTCTGCATTTTACTACAACAAACTTTTAAATTCACGCTATGGGCAAACAGTCGCACTACACAGTAGGGTTAATGAAGCCGGGGCAACGCCCCTTTTCTTGCATTTGGTGCAGTTTGCAAAGCAGCGCAAAATAAAAAATTGGTTCGTTTCGTGGTGCGCAAATTCAAGGGGGTTTACAATGTAACAACACGCAACTTGTAGCTGGCAGAAAATCTTATCCTTGCAACACGATATAGACCCTTTTTAGGCACTTTTTAGGAGATTGAAATTCTTTTGTTTTGTCCTCCAATTTGAGCTGCTTTGACGTCACGTGCAGAGAAACATCTGATCTTCTGCGGTGACTTTGCGGGGCCTGATAATCTCTTTCTTTATGGTGAAATTTTCACGTGCCAAGTTTAAATTCAAACTGAGTAAATCAGATAAAATATATGATCATTTATTAATATATTCGTCGCACGTAAAGTTCGACTTCAGGTCTGCGCATAAATGTTGATTTGATGTTTCCTCGGGGCTCATTTCCACACTCGAAAACATTTGAATTCCTTTACATTCTCGCTCTTTATATGGTGTATTTGTCGGATAATCTAATGAGTAGACGATTCTTTAATCTGTAATGTGTGCAGCTAAAAATGAAGTCAAGTTAATACACAAGGATTTCAATATTTTGCATTCGTGAAACTTTCAATGCGCTGTCGTGTTCTGGAGCCAACAGGACGACCAACCGCAAACGCAACTCGAAAACCAAACAGCAAGGTAAGCTTAGAATTTCGTTATTAAACAAGCCTAACAAATACCAATTAAATTTATTTTTATTCTACAAAATAATTATATTCTCTTGAACAAAACTTTGTATAAAAACGCTATGCAACGCACACTAATATACATGACTGTATGAATGCTTCATCATTATATGTAGTTCATTTTCCTTACAGTATTATTAGAATGCAAACACTAAAAACCTACAACAATTCAGAATAAATAGCAGTAAAAACTGTTTTCCAGATACAGAGGTTAAGAGAATGTCACGAAGTCTAACCACAAAATTCTATCAAGCATTGCACAGGAAGTGAATTTACCGTTGACGTCATTTCCGGTTTTAGAAATTATTGTAAAACATTTTGTTTATGGATACAAGCACAAACCAACCATGCAGACCCGTGTAGTATTTATGCACAAAGTGTGCATAATTACAAGGATTGCAATAGACATTCATCTTGGTGCACTGTCTTAAGAGTTACACAAAGGCATAATACTCAAGGGAGTGACACAATTCAGGTTTAGACCAATGTGTTTGTGCTTTGTTCTAGCATAGACAATTGTGCTCTATACCCCCCTCCCCTTAGTGCTATTTATCTAGACTTGTTACTCGGCAGTGTTTAGTGTTTGCTTCTATAGCATTATAACAAGCATGGTTAGGTTAAACATATTTCCAACTATCACTCATAATATTACTGCTATTTTGGACACACAAACTCAGTAGTTGAGAGCTGCACGCTGAAATTTGTTTTTTCGCTTCTGTCAGTTAAAAATAATTAGTCAGTACCTTTTATATTTTTTGACTGGCGGCAGTGAAAAAACAAATTCCAATGGCAACTCTCAACTACAGAGTTTGCATGTTTATAAAAAAAAACCAGTATAGTAGCACAGTACCAACAACATAGATTATGATCAAGGGGTGACAAATGGTTCTACAAACTTGGGTCTCAAAAAGTTTCTTTCACAGACTCTAGCAAACTCAGCAAATTCAGTGGCGGATCCAAGGGGAGGGTCAGGGGTACGAACTCCCCTATCATACCTGCGGTTCAATTGATTGTTTTATCATAATGGTAAAAGTGTATATAATTGTATTTCTAATAATTGTAACCATCAGAGGGGAGGAAAGAAGTGAGTGGCCGTGAAAACAAATTTTGCTTAGGATACATTTGGACCCCCTCTCAAAAGTTCCTGGATCCGCCCTTGAAATCTATGACACAAAATTAAAGCCTCATTTTAAGCTCACAATAAATATACCTGTCTAAGTTGCTATCTCATAATTATAAATATTCATCTTAATTGCTGTCCTCAAAGTATCACTTGACTATTTGTCACCCCTTGATGAAAAAATCTGCCTAGAACAATTTTGAAATCCTATTTTAAGATTAATTTTATCCAACTAGAGCACTATCTCTATATTTTCTATAGACCCCTTGCAGCACGTTGGAATGCAGCTCAATTTGGAGGGCAGAACAATAGGTTCCAATTCTCAGGAGATTAAAATTTTGTTTTGCCCTCCAAATTGAGTTGCTATGACGTCATGTGCACTTCCTGTCTCTGGTTTTAGGATTATTCGTAAAAAGATGTTACTGTGCAGATGCATTGGCCAACAATAGATTTATCACCCTGCTTCATCTGAGCCAATAGACCTTTCTCTAATTCGCTTGATTGACCACAAAACAATGGTTCCAAGTCGAGGTTGGACTTGATGTGGTCATACATTTACTGTGTTTTTTTTCAATTTTAACATCAACTATATACCCCTTTCACACGACGTCAAAGTAGCTCAATTTGGAGGACAAAACAAAAGGATTTCAATCTCCTGAGAATTGGAACCTATTGTTTTGTGCTCCAAATTGAGTTTCATTCCAATGTGCTGCAAAGGGGACTATTGTTTCATGGTCGCGCAAGCATATTTGGGAAAGGTTTATTAGTACTAGGTTGTAAATTACACTTTCAGACTCAGATTAAGAATACCATTGTGCATGGGTTTATCTATATTACAAATTAAAGTTTCAACCACATAAATATTCATCAAAATGCCAAGCTTTCAGACAAAGCATCCATCATCAGGGCAAGTGAAAAAATGTACATTGCCAGAGATTTTTCCCTTTGGGGAAGAAGGAGGGTCACTCGACCTTCTCACCCCCTTAAAACATATACAGATTCTTTCATACCCAATTGGAAGATTATTCACCACCACCCAAGTACTAGGCACTTGTCTTATGATTACTAAGTGAAAGTGCTTGCCTATTTTTCATTGATTTAAACATCCTAATCACTATTGCTGAAAATGTACCTAGTTTATGTTTTTTGAAATTTTAGTTCTTGGCACATAAAAAAGAAAAATCACCCCGGCTGGGGAACAGTCAGGGGAAATGTTATCTATAGCTTGTCTATTCACATAATATATTCTACTAACAAAAAAACATTTAATGTGCAATTGATATACACTGTGTGACTGATAAATTATTCATTAATATTATTGGCATGCGAACCTAAAGTAAGCAAGCATCTTATTCTATGCACTGTTTGAGCTTAAAGTCATTAAGTATAGTATTATTTATTTAAACTAAGGCATGCTTAAGCCAGTGGTATGACATGATACATGGATAAACATGGCAAAATTATATTGTTATTATTATTATTTTGCTAAACTAAACTTTCGTAAACTTTCTCTCTGATCCAATTGAAAAGCCTGCATGCACAAAGTGTGCATCAACCAATCACATTGTCAGAAATCAGATGCCATTTGCATCTGCTGTCCATCTGCTGTGTTGCATATCTCAGTTGGTGCCACACAGCTATTACAAAAATGTTGAAAGGGAGAATGGCGGTCTCTTGGGACAATAAGAATTTCTTCATGTCCATTCAGCAAAGACCCCAGATTGTGAGTAGTAGGGTTTGTTCATCTTGTGAATTTTCAATTTAAAATGTCTCATTTTACCATTTCACCTTTCACCCTTTCAACCTTTTTCAAAAAGCTATATATAGGACATGAAAATGGTAACAACTGCTAACTAATATCATTATTGGAGATTAATCACCTTACAGACCTCTCCCTTCTATTAGCACTAGCTAATTCTATATCTTTCTCTACTTCTTCCTGTACAGGTCTACTCTTAAACATGTTTATCTGTTGGTGAACAAGCCTTCTTGAAAAGTAAGTGATTTGATCTTGCAGTCCCTTGTGGACCTCTACCTCCTACTTCTTCTTTACCTACAGAATCTTCTCATATACATGTAAGTTTGAAAGCCTATAATTTCTCTACATTTGCGTGAGTTGTACCTAATGTTATATAAAATATAGACTCATTACTTTTTCTGCATAAACATCTTGATAAGAAAAGCATATAGCAGAGAAGTGTGCAAGCTATATAAAGATGATCGACAATCATTGGTTAAACCAGTGCAAGAAAAACCTGTTTTCCTGTACGACAAAGAATCTCACTTGTCAATGAAACTACCAGAGAAAAACATCCCCATCGCTATAGATATCAATATAGGCTAAAAACAGGTTAGGTTCATGCACCTAGTAATCTATTAAATTATCAGCTTCTTGAATCTCCGGCATATTAATATATTTGTTTTTACATTAGGTTTAGCACTGACTGCTTATAGTTTAATTACTGTGTTATTTGTAGGGGTGTTCCGTCTACAATGCGCTTTATCAATGTGCCATTCTCATATTCCTCAACTGTTTCTTGGCCATTTTCGACAATCCTGAAATGACAGAATATTTAGTAAGCTCAACATAGTTATTATCTGTTCTAAGATGTTGTCCCATTGTCCCATTTTATTAGCAGAGGAAATATTGTTCAAATTTCTATTGTTCTCTAGAGACGATTTTGTCCTCCCCCCCCCCCCCCCAACCAAAAAAAAAAAAAAAAAACAAGCCGTGACATCATAATGAAATAGGGCAATAATTGAAATGGAATACAAATGCCAAAAACTAGACTTGGTATTTCAAAAGTCAAGAGTGTATCTAATAGATTTAACTGTGAAATATTATTGGCATTTAGTAGATTGCCACCAATTCTACTGTTTTTTTCTTTTCTTTTCTTTGATAGACATTATTGAGTATTAAATTTTGTTTCATAAGTTAAATGGAATCACTCATGCACCGACATAAAATTTCTAGATCTCTTACTTCTTTTTTGTGATCTTCTTTCCATTTACAAATTTGGTTGAAGTTGAGGTTGATCTTACATTTGCTGTTGGGTAAAAGAAAAAAGAAAAAATTCGATACAGCTGTAATAATATTGTTATTTACTTACTTGGCATATACTGGCAGTATTTAAAATTCATTAACCCAATATATTTAAGTGCCAATCTTTTGCTTTCTTTCATGTTAAACTTGCTTTGAAAACTGATTTTTTGATTTGATGGCATATCTGCCTCACAGTTTAGGGCTCAGTCCGTTTGTTGGGTATCTGACTACTGTGTGGGAGGTTGTGGGTTCAAGCCTCAGCAGGACCAACACTCAGTGTCTTAATTTTAAAATATCTGAGTAGAAGTGCTGACTTAGCTCTAAAAGTATCTGCAAATGGTTAGCCCTCTGCAGTGGCTCACTTAGAGAAATTTAGAGATGTTAAAAATAGAGGGACATAAGTTTATCAGTTGCTGTGTCACATGTCACCCCAAAATTGATTTCTTTTCTCTTCATTCATTTACCAACTGCTACTTGTTGCACAGTTTTTAATTACCTGCACCAGGTCCATTTGTTGTGGCACCATTGCCAAAATTAGAAAGTGAAGCAAAGCTGTAAAAAAATGAAAATTAATGTGATTGTAATAATAATAATAATAATTTATTTAAAAACGATAACGTGGGAAGTGGTCGCCCAATCTTCCGAGCAACGAGGCTCATGTTAAAAACACTTGACAAAATTGTAAGGACATCAATTAAATGTGTCATTCTGAGACTTGATTATTATAGGCAAAATTAGAAATGACGCGATAGAGGCCATTGCTCTTTTGCACCTTCCAGATAAGTTGAACCTCAGAACAAACTCAAGGTCAACCAATCAGAATTGAGGATTCGACATTGTATTTTGATTAGCATTTCCCAAGTCCCTGCTTGGAAAATGCTAACCAAAAATAGTTGAACCATAATTCTTTTCAAGAGCGTGATTAACTTGTGATCAACTCATAATCAGCTGGCTGTTACTGTCTTACAAATCGAAAAACGAAGGAACCAAGGAATGTGTTTTGATGGTATTTCATTTAATTCTCCATTTTTCTCCATTCTCCATTTTTCTTCATTCAAATCAACTTCTAAATCATAAGTAGAGATCGAGCACATATTTCACACAATTTTTTTATATCTTACCTTGAGTTGCTGAATGGGTCTTGACCAAAACTACTACTGAAGCCAAAACCAAAGCCTCCAAATGGATCTGAGAAACGATCCGAAAAGTGATCGGAAAATAAACTACTAGGATGGGATGGCTCATTCATCCTTCGATGACTTGGATTTTTCTTCTTTCTTGAGAAAAAGCTACTGCCAAATCCTGGTATGTCATCTATAAAACAAACTGGCTTAGTTAGCAAATGATCCAGTACTGGGGAGGTTGTGGATCAGTACCCCTTGGGCCGGGGGTGGCTTCCATATAATTGGGTGGGGTTTTTGTTAGGCCTGGTTCACACATGACAAGTGATTCAACAGAAAAGACCTTATTCATTGTGGTACAATGTTTTCCCATTACAGACCACTTGTCATTCTCTAGAAAATAAGATTCTTTGCTTGTTTTGTAACCATATTCATGTGTCTTCTCATGTGCAACCATTAAACAAAGAAATGATCTTGGGAATGACGTGGTCTGTATTGGGAAAACATTGTGCCCAAGGTAAAGAGGTCAAATGTCTTTTTTCTCTCCAAATTAGAGAAGGTGTTTACCGGCATTGAGTCTGTTTACAGGTGTGTCAGTTGTTGCAAGTGTGATCCAGGGCCTACAAATAATTGCTTGTTCAATGCAGACCACTGGACTGACCAGTAAATGAGACCAGTGAAATAGGCATTTGGCCGACATGTGCCAATTTTTACTGGCCATTTCAATTGACTGGTCATCGTTTTTAGTAGAGTCTATTGTGGGTGTGGCAACAAATGGTTTGCACCCCTTAAAGGTAACATGTAATGTCAATAAAGCAAATTAACTTGAGAGGAAAAAATTCCACCAGTATTTAGATCCTTACCATCAAAGAACGTTGAAAATGGATCATTTGTTCCAAAGAAGTTCCTAAAACAAGCAAGATAAATATTTATTAATATTCAGATGAATATACCTTATATAAAGGCACTCTTTGATTCACCCTTAGGGATTATTCCCTTATATATACATGACATAAAGACTGTAAGCTTACAAAGGATTAGGAAATTATTGATAGATCTGCTTGTTTTCTCGTGCAGATACTCCATTTACTGTCGTAATGTTGAAAACAAGTGCTACAGTAACCACTGTTCATATGAGCAGTCTGAACTGCTCAATTAGCAGGCACTTAACTAACCAAGTTTTCTTAATATTCTATGCTATATTATAGACCCCTTGCAGCATGTTGGAATGCAGCATGCAGCTCAATTTGGGGGGGGGGGGAACCAATAGGGTTCCAATTCTCAAGAGATTGAAATTCTTTTGTCTTGTCCTCCAAATTGAGCTGCTTTAACATCACATGCAAGGGGTATATATATGTAATCAAGCTATAGCTTACTTGAAGATTTCTTCAGGTCTATGGAAATGAAAACCAAAGTCAAAATCAGATCCAGCACCTCTTGAACCACCACCTGGAAAAACATCAATTATATTAAGTTACTCCATTAATAACTTTAATAATTATAATGTGCATGTTTCATAATTATGTATATTCTTAGTTACTAAAAGGCCTCCAAACATTCATGGCATGGGTACCAATGATAGTGCAGGGATAATTAATCACTGGTATGATAATTTCTAGGACTACACATTTTAAGGATTATTCATCTTTCCATGTAATGCAATATTATTAAATTGTGAACTACCATGTATGTAAACATAAGAGTAATTTGTTTGTCATTCTGATAGGAAAGTTCTGAAAAACTCGGTCTTTTGATTGAGGTAATCCACTTCTTCCTGTAGAAACGTGCACCATTTGTCTGTGGTGCTTACCATTTACCCAGAAAAACCATTAGCAAATGAATTTTTAGCTGCTGATGGATTGTTTTAAATGGTAAGCACCCCTAGCCTGTTTAACTAATAACTTTCTGGACTGAATGATCCAGTTTTTTTCTACATACCTCCTGTTAATCCATCCTTGCCATATCTGTCATATAAATCTCTTCGTTCCTCTATAATTGCAAACAAAAAAATATAATTATTCTTATAGTAACTATTGTTTTTTATTATTTTCTTTTAGCTATTAGGCAACAGTTGTTGGACACTTACTATTTGAAAGTACTTCATATGCTTCAGAGATTTCCTTGAACTTCTCCTCTGCCTCGTCCTTGATGTCTGGATTCTTGTCTGGATGCCATTGTAATGCAAGTTTCCTATACCTATTAATTATAATGGTAATAATTGTCTAGAGATGCCGACCAATAGCCCATTTCCGAGATGTTGGAACCAAGTGGATCATAATAAGGCTATGTGCGAAGATACACTTTGTGGCACGAAATATAAAAGTGTTCTTGGAATGTATATTGTACAGTTGCCTGTCAAAGACAAAACTTCTCAAAATGCCTTTTTATTTCATGTCGCCAAGCATATCTTGACGTGTATCTTGAGTGTATCTTGACGTGTATCTATGATGTACTTGGTCACAATATCTCAAAAATACGCTATTATGACAAGAAAACCTTTTAAAATAACAGGCAGCTCTCAGGGATCTTCCAACTATCCCTGTCTAGAGCTTCCTGTCAAACCTCAAATGGACCAACTAGTAGTAAGAAAACCAGGTTAAAATTTCAAAATGTTTTGAAAACTGAATATATTGAAAATGAAGCTAATTTTAACAAAAAAAAATTAATACAAATCATCTCTCACTTTTTCTAGTTGATTGTCTCACTGTCTCAATGTTTTATTGAATACTAGCTGTGGCCAAGAAAATTTTCTATGTGGATTGAGTACTGTTAATTAATGTTTTTTACTATTCCAATTGAAATTCCACTATTTTAGACCACAACTGAGTCACTCTCATCTGTGATTTCTTTATTATGGACTAGAAATAGTAAATTATCGCTTAGCATAGATCTACCGTACTCAAGGAATCAAATTCATATCTTTGCTTTCTAATGCAAAACCGGGATTTGACTAAAAAATCAAATTATTTTGTTATCTTATCGACTTCATTAATTTTAATGATAACTATATACTTATGGCAGCAAACTCAAATATTAGAAAAAACAAATGTTTTGATTTCAATATGCATCCATTATCAATAATATTACTATGAGGTACTACACGATTGTTCCACAGCACAGACATGCTATTCACTAAGCTGATTAACACATTAAATACTGCAGTAGGTGTTGATTGAGACACTGTAGAAGATAGATAGGCAAGGGAACAGCAGGTGGTGGACAAAAATAGTGCATGAAAGTTTTTATGATATGATAGTATCTCAAAGCATTTTATTGGATGATTTAATTAAATAATTGAGACAATATTATTCCACTATTGATGGGTGTCATTATAATTTCAAAAATACTAGTAAACCGTCTTTGTCTTACGAGGGTAATAGCACTTAAAATAGCACTAGTCGCTAACAATCCTGTGACCCTTGTTCCATGATCAAATTGGAGTTTAGAAGCTTAAAATTTTAAAGATGAAAATCTATTAGGAACATTAGGTTATATCATAAGATAGAGTAATTGGTTTTAGGTCTTAAGGAAAGTTTAATCCTCATGCTAACAGTTAGATGGATTTAGAGCAATTTTTCATGCTTAGCCAAACAATTATACAGACAAAGTACTTTTTTTCTTATATTTTGGCAACATCCATCAAATTTACGATGGTCTTCGTTAGCAGTTTCTTGCTTGAGAGATTCCTAAAACACAAGTCTGGATGTTGCTGGAGGTTTTTAGAAACCTTAATTAATTCGTTCTAACATTCTATGGATGTAATATATATCTTCTTCCAAGGATATGAGAATCCTAACACTTTAATAGAGTCTAATGACAAAATATTTGATGTGCTTGAGATGATTGTTGTATTAGACCTACATAAAGTGATTTTCTCTATATGATTACTATAATGTACGTCTGTTGAAGAGATTGTACGTGTAGTTTCTTTCGTCAAGTACTTCAATGGTTAATAAACCATGAAACAATTAAATCATATTGTTAATACGAAATTTCTAGGTAAGCTGCCAGTCAATAACAACTGGTATAGGAAAAAACAACACAGTATCGTCTTTTACTTTCGTTTTTAAAAAAGAAAGGTGAATTTCTGAGAAAATTATGAAAGCTCTTTGGAATTAAGCTCATAATTGTCGTGAAAGGCGTTGCTTGCACATAAGCTTATAGTTCAGTTTGTATTCAATTATTTAAGAATTTGGTAAATTATTTCCAAACTTTTAGATAGTTTGATTCTTAAGATATTAGTTATGTAACGTAAATAGGGAAAATATGAATTATTTCTAAAAGAAAGCTGTGTAAAATGGAAAGTTATATAGTAATGTACGATGCCTCAGAAGCTTTACGAAATTCATAACCTTACTCAAATATTTTCGATAGATATGCATAGATTTGCGTACGATTTGGTTGAAATCACAGCTTAGTACAAATACACAGACAAATACAAAGAGTAAAAAATCCAGCAGTGCAGCCAAAAATAAAACAAGAACAAAAAAAAACGAATTAAAGGACATTAAAGTCGAGTCTTAGCGACATGTACACTGCTGGATAATCCAAACAGGCATCGCGAAGGAATTCTCATTGTTCTTCCTCTTCCCTCGAGCTAAACGAAACAACAACGTTTACAAGACATTGTTAGACAGAAATTGCAGTTAATTCTTGGGGGCTTTAAACACAGCGTTTCTGAATAAAATAAACACGCGGATTACAAATAAGAGTTGGATAAAATTAGCCAGTCATAATAATAATGAGACGACAGGACATAGTTTGCATGACGAAAGGTCTCTAGCTCACTTACGCTTTCTTGATATCCGCCTCAGTTGCACTCCTTGGGATTTCTAGTATTTCGTAGAAATCTGCCATTCGTAATTCTATGTGTCAGTGCACAAAAGATTTCATTCAGACTATGAGATCAGAAGAGAAAACTCTCTTCAAGTCACTCGTTTTCTTCGCCACGGGAATCGAATGCAGACGGGAATCGCTCGAGGGTTTTGATGACGTTTACGACATTAACCGATATCCTCCGAGCCCTTCCGAGTACTGTTCAATTATGCCGAAAAAAATCCGAAAATCATGCGACAAGTGGTTACCATCGCATCGGTTACTATCCCTCCACTAAACTTCCGGAAGATAAAAAATTCTAGGAACACAATACACTATCAAGAAAGACAATAAAGAATCTTAGAATCCTAGGAATTTCTTCCTGCTTGTAAAATGTTATTTTTATCGATGTGAATTCAGCTGTGACAGGTATTTTGGCTTTCACCATTATGTCATCGACGCATACAAGCGTGGTTTGAAGCGACAATATCTTTTCGTTCCTTTGATAGGCCACTTCCCATTCTCGTACCCAGAGCCTTCTCAGCTTTATAACGAAAAATCGTACGATTTAGCTAACGAGAACGGGCCACTTCCGAGATGTGCTAATGTGCTTTCAGTACGAAGTTCCGTGATAAATTAAATTTGTTCTTTTTCTCCGACCCTGTCTCTAATCACTGAGCATTTAGCACCGAGCCTCACATTGAAACCTTTGTGCTATCATTAAAATTACCAGGAAATGACTTCCATTTAAAGCAAGGTATGAATATATTAGAATGAGGCTGACTGGGAGGATCTCCCAACTCTCCCAATAACTCATTTTAGCTTAAAAAATTTGACAAGAAACCAGCATTGGCAGCCACCCCACTAAAGGGATGTGTGTGTTCGTGTCCTATGACTTTGTACCTTTTTTCTCATTTCTTCTCACCGGCTTCAATTATTCGGTTTTCATTTTAGTATTCTCCAGTTTAGACTGATTCCATCAGTCGGTCCCAGTTCGCAGGTTTTTTTTTTCGCTCACGGGTCCGACTCGCTAGTTGAGCGACCTCCACCTACAAATGGGCGAAAACTACGACTTATGGAATCAGTCTATCTCCAGTTCTACCCATTTCTTATTTGTATGACACTGAACTCGTTACGATGGTCTGCTAACCTTTCCTACCCGGTTGTTGGAAATTTTCGAGATTAAGGGATTTTTCCCCCGCACATTTTAAATATGATATCACAATGTAGGAGGAATATGACTGGAGCAAAAAAGATTTCAATTCATTGCCAACGAAAGGAATTTTCTAAAGTTCATTCGCTGTTTATCAATTTATGAAAAACACATATATATTTTCTTAATTATTAGCCGGTACAAACACTAAAAGCGTGCAAAACTTATCACTATTTATGTTGCACGCTTTTAGTGTTTGTACTCTATAAAAAGCACTTTATTATTAGGTTCTTGTAAGAAAATTTTAGACTGCTAACGTAATCTACAAATTTGACGTCACAGAATTCAAATTGTATATGACGTCATTCACAAATTTGACGTCATAGAAGTCAATAACGAACGCGAACGAGTTATACATAGTCATGGAACGAATGGAAGCAATGCTAGTGCAATGTTGCTAGCACCCATTGATTGAAACAAATGATATGCATTATGGATGGGGTGTTGGAATTTCACTATTTTTTCTTGCGATTAGTGGAGTAGTGCTAAGCGACCATGGCCTGACGTGCCCCTTCGGCTTTCCGGGCTGCACATGTGATCCTCCATATTTGCCGCTAAGACCAACCATTATCAGGTGTGTAAATACTACGAGGAGTGACTTACCTAAAGTCCGAGTGTACGATTACACCACGCGGTTGCAGCTTTTGTAAGTATACAGGGGAAAACTAAATCACATTGATTGCAGATTTTTTCCGCTATTTTACCTTGTCAGTATCAGTTTTGTATTGCATTTTGTTGTTGGTGGTGTTGTTGATACCAATTTCAATAAGAAGTACGATTTGCTGTTCATAATACAATTGATGTGTGATTTCAGAGACTTGACAGGAAGCAGAATAAAAGAACTGAAGCCGATGATGTTATCATCAGGCTATGGCAATCTGATGGCACTGTAAGTTCTGAAGTAGCGCGCACACGCATTCAATTAACAATATGATTCTTTGTTTGCTTTGTATGCATATCAATTCAAGTGTCTTCTTATGCGCAACCGTTAAACAAAGAAATGATACTTTAGGGAATGATGCGTGGTCTGAAATGGGAAAACATATATTACGCCCCAGCCGAAAAGGTCTATTGTTTGTTGTTCACAGTGCACTGCACGTATGTTTATAAATGTCAAATCCAAATCCTAAGAAGAAGAAATCGAAAAGCAATAGACCTTTCCCGAATTCGCAAGAGTGACCACGAAACAGTGGCTCCAATTCCAGGTTGGACTTGATGTGTTCAAACAACGACTTTGGACCATTGTCTCATGGTCAATCACTCAGTTATAGCAGCAGTCGTAGCTTAATTGGTTAATGTGCGGCTTTTAGAGCTTAAAGGTCCACGATTCAATCCTCAAGATCTCCCCCTGGCACAGGAGAACTTGGCAACCATTCCCCTAGTTTCGAAGTAAAATATTGGCTTTAATTTTATTACCTCAAGCGAATTCAGGAAATGTCTATTTTTTGCGATAAGACCAAAATTCACTTTTCTTTTCAGGATACTAAAGAATAACTTGATAACAAACATTGACAAAGCAGCGTTGGACAATCAAACTTCATTAATTAAATTGTAAGTGCTGCGTCACATGCATCATGAAAACGGCATCAGTATGATGGTGTTAGCAGTAAGATGTATACAAATCTGTTATGCGTAATCTTTATTTTCCAGAGATCTGCGGAACAACTATATAAAAACTCTTCCTAGGGGAGTCTTTAGTCAAAGAAAGTTAAGAGATCTGTAAGTGTTCATAGATGAGAGTACGTACACAGAACGTGTGCGCACTTTCAATTTCATCATTTATATTCAAAATAATGGCTGTCCTAATTTGTATTTTATTAAAGAAATTAAAAACTTGCTCGCTGAGCTGTGTGAAGGTTTACAGCACTTGGGAATTGGCAAAACACTCAAGTGTTGAGACGCATTCCGATATGCATCATGCTTCTCCTTACAGTTCTCTTGTGTTCTGCCAATCCCTGCGTGCTTTTTTACTACGCATGATAGTACACGTGCGCATTTTCTGTTTCTTGATGTAACCTTTTATTTTCCTTCGGTTAACGTTTTCTAGTTTCAAGCGAGTAAGACGTCGCAGTAGCGCTCTGTTCATTCAATACTCTCTTTTCAGGGTTTCGACCGATCGTTTTACTCTCCAACGCTTTGACAACCAAGCCCCCAACTGCCCCTAACGCGCACATGGCTCTGTTCTTAAATGCGCAATCGTCCCTCGGGATTTAACTCGGGACCTATCCCACCATGCATGAACCTTCTATTCCCGGGAGCCCCAGTGCCCCGTTACATTGATTAATACACTTGTTAATGTAACATACCATATAATATATATGGCCTAGTAAGTCTGATCAAGCTGGGTCAAGTATGAATCATGTTTTTCTTATATTTGATTCTTTGAAGAAAACTAGCAAACAATCCCTTTTCCTGTGACGATACAAACTTATTAGGAGAAATAGAAGATTTGATGACTGGAGCTGCAGTTCAAGTATTTGATGGTGGAATGTTGAGATGTGCAGAACCAGCCCATATGAAAGGTCGAAAGATTATTGATGTCATACAAGGTGAATTAGTTACATCAGTCATATTGTACAAGCACTTTCAATTTAACATGTAGTGGAGCTTTGCTTTATGGGGTTGCCCTGTCCATGTGACGAAGTTTGTAAATCATAAATCATAAATCATAAACATTATCATTCATCTATTCATCCCATGCATCGATTCCCTCAACCACCCATGCATAGGTCTGTCTGTCTGTTTATACGTGCATCCCATCCATCCACCCAATGTTCCACCTATCCATACACCCATCTGTCCATCCATTTTTCCATGCATCCTATCTATCCAGCCGACCCACCCAGCCATCCATTCATCTGTCAACCCATTTCTAAATTTATTCCATCCATCCAACCAACCATCCTCCCACCCATTCAACCATCTTTCAATTTATTTTTCCATGTATCCCATCTAGCCAACCATCCATCCATCTCTCAATCCATTTATCTATGCATCCCATCCATCCAACCAACCACCCACCCACCTATCTGTCAAATCCATTTTTCCATGCATCTAACTATTAAACCACCCTTCCATCTGTCAATCCATTTACACCAAAATATTTGCTATTTTTTTTCTTTCCAGGGAACAAGGCTTCTGCTATAGGGGCTGGTGCCATGATAAGTTTAACTAGTGGAATAGCAGCTCTACTAACTTCACTGATAGGTGCTGTGATAATACTAATTAAGAGACGCAAATCGGACAGGTAAGGTTTTCTAGACATGCATAATACTGTCATGATTTCCCACCAAAAACATAAAGGCAACTTAACAAATTTTATTCTTCCAGTAAATATAAATATGATTCTCTGTCATCAAGGGATGAAGGTAGTGTGCAACAAAGCCAAAAGAAATCTGAAAATGTAGTTGATGAAGAAGAAGTCGTAGCACATAGACTACAGAAACTGCGACGGCAATCCCAAGGTTACCCTGAAAATGACAATATTGAATCAGAAGATGAAGAGTCATAATGAGTGGCCAAAGATGAAGATCAATGTCACACTCTAAAGAGATGATGAAATAGAAGACATTGATTTGAATTATCAAACTGATGATAAATTTGTCACAACTTTTAGAAAATATGGTCAAACCTGGAAAATAAAGCAATCCTTTCAACTTTAGAAAATTGTTTATCTTTGAAAGTAATTGCAGATACATATACTCTGAGATTTCTCAAAAATTCATATCCATATACCCATAACCAATCCCATAACAATCACATGAAAAGCTCATTCAAACTTTTCATGGGCCATGAATTTTCACATTTTTCATATTCCTGCGACCTACAGACTCCAGACATCTGGCATTTTGGTTTCCGTCAATGAAATTTATGGAAGGCTGAGATCATTTTGATCACAAGTGATAAAGAAATCCCCTTGTGAAAATTGCTGTCTAGTCAAGGTTTTTTCTTATCACTCGATCAGAACAAAATGCCAGATGTCTGGAGTCAGGTTGCAGAAACATAAAAAGTGCTGTAAAAGGGAGCAAAACAGCAATCCTTTCAACTTTAGTGCATAAATTTGTTTATTATGAAATTAATTGAAGATATTATATTTATATATATAGATTGTGAATTGAAGATAAATTATAGACAAGACATCACTTTAGCTGTTAGTCCAAGTAACGGAGTAACAGCTAAAGACAAGTGATGTCTTGTCTATAATTTATCTTCAATTCACAATCTATTATGCTCTACATTTTAATGTATTGAGCACTCTACCGACAGTATAGAAATACATCTATATTTATTTATATATATATATATATATACACTCGATTGCAGAAACGTTGTAGTGTACATTTATGCACATATACAAATACCTAATGAGATGCAAAATCATGAAAAAATGAATAACTCTGTACCCATTGATGCATATCTCACAAAATAATATTTTTCAAGATGTTTTACCAATAAAGAACATGAAAAATACGATTTGAGCGCTATTAGATATTATTAAATATACATTAAAGAGTTTTTAGGCCTAAAAAGTGAAAATATATCAATAAATATAATTTATTAATATCTGATACTTCAAAACCTTATGTATTTGATATGGCTTGCATCAAAACAAGGTATAGATGTGTTTTTGGTAACTTTCAACATATACACAATCATATTTTAGGACTTTTTCCATTCTTGCATCTCATTAGGTATTTGTATATATGTATAAATGTATACTACAATGTTTCTGCAATTGAGTGTATATATAACATATATATTCTGTGAGTTCTCTCTGGTCCAGAAAGAAAAAACATTTTTTTACAAAATAGACTGAGATTTTGAATTGTTTAAATCCTAATTCTTTTCATTTTAACTATCTTTTCTTGAAGACGCATCAAGAATAAAACCTTTGGTGCTCTAAGTAAAAGGATATACCAGTAATGTACTAAGATATTGTGTCTTCTAATGCCAGAGGAGAGTTGAATTTGTCTGTCATTTGGACATCATCAACTGCTGTCTTTTGATAAACTCAATGTTGTGAGGCTGGAAAGTAAGCCATGGACTTCATCAACCTGGAAAAAAAAGGGGTAAATATATCATTAATTGAAATTTATCAGCTGATAAAAGTATTTGAATATCATTATCTGCTCCAAATGGTGTGTTAAAAACTGAACACCATGTGTTGTTAGCCAGAAAGAATTTTATTGGACTTGAAATTCAGCTGATGAATATTCCACATGAGACTGGAATTTATGTCTAGTGAAATCAAGCAATTTGTACGGTATGAAATAAAGCAATTGCAACTAAAAAGCAAAATTTCACTATCATTGCACTGGTACCCACCAGCTACCAGTTGCTAAGTTAACTGGTAAATATTTTTAAAAACCTTATATTTTATGACCATCACTCCCCATAAGAGGCTATTCTGTGAGGTTCACTACACACTCACTACCACTACATTCTATATTTACAATATACAACACTCAACTTGCATGTTAATTTTTACAAAAGTAGGATGATCCATGTCCAAGCTGGGGCTTGAACCCAGACCACAGCAGTGAGAGGGGTGTGGTAAACCACTATGCCACCCATAATATTTCTTTTTATGGGTTTCCTTTGTTTGATAGCAATGTAAGCTAGCCTGGTTGACCTGGTCTATGAAGGACTTTTAGGACTAACATTTCATATTCTCTCAAAATTGTAACTAAACTCACTTCTTCAATAGTTATTGTTGAATCCAATTTTTTACACAGATTATCAAGTTCTTTTTCTTCATCTTCCAGCCCAGTTAAATTCATATATTCTTTCAGCATATCAGTAATTTCTTTAACTTCCTCTCGGTACTTGTTTGCCGCACCTTGCACAAAGTTATCACTGTGTAGTATTTTAAGCCGAGACATTGCAACATCTAAGGGAGTTCTCCCAGTGTAGTCGAGAGCATTTAAGTTTGTACCAGCTCGAAGGAGAAGAGTAACGACCTTGATGTGATTAGAACAAGCTGCAAGATGCAGAGGTGTATTTCCATTCAAGTCCCTAGCATTTACATTAGCTCTGTGACCAAGTAATGCCTTAACTATAGTTTCATCTCCCTGTGTAGCAGCAAAATGCAAAGCTGTTCTGCCTTTGGAGTCTGGACTTGAAGGATCAACACCAGCATCAAGAAGATGACACAAAGAAGCCCAGTCTGAATCATTCACTGCTTCCCTAAGCTTCTTCTGAAGTAAATATTTATGGCCCGGAATTGAACGCCTGACGTAAGCCTGTGCTTTGTGCCTTACATGTGATGGTAAAATCTTATTAACGTGTTTTGGTCTGTCGTCACTTTTGTATGGATAGGCAATCTCGTATTCGTTACCAAAGTTTGAGGGAATAATCGCACTAAATTGAAGCCCAGCTGGTGGTTCAGGACTCGAGGAAATCGCTGGTTCAGCATCAGAATCGTCTGATTCTTGCTCTGATGTTTTGTTGTCCATACTTTGAGGAAACTTTGGGAAGAACAAGTTGATCGAACACTAAGCTTGTAGTAGTACTAGCACTGCTCTTACTTCCGAGCAATCCACATCGTTCTCGCGTCGTAAGAACGTATTACTAAAAGCTCGATAAGATTAACCAGACAACTGGGCTTTAAGATGTTGTTAAAGATATAATTCTGATCCAAATATTAAGAGAGGATCACAAAGCATCAAAGACCAGCCCAATATAGCTGAAATGTGAAGGGCGTTCGTGTCGGTTCTTCCTTAAGCTTCCTTAGTCTCCACGGCCAAGGGAATGGCAGGTAGCCCAAAGGTTAACAGTGAAGAATAGAAAACCTTGGTCTTCTTTGCCTAGTGAAAAGGAGTAGCATTTCTAATAGTTTATCTATCTTAAAAAAAGATTATAGCCTCATACTGAACGATCTACTGAACCAAACTAATGGAGAAGTGAAATGCTACTCCCCCCTCCTCGCCTTGAAATCCCTTGAGCCAAAAAAACGGGCTTGGGTTCCCTGTGCTTGTGGAGTAGTGACCGAAAATGGCGGAAGAGAAGCTGTCTGTGCTTGTTGTATTAGTTTGCACACTTTTATCGGCGTTTTTGCCGTCAGTCTTGTCTTTATCAAAATGTGCAAAGATTGATGCATGTAGTGCCTCTACAGATAAAGGCACCATTGATCTGTGGCCTCTCGTTGCAGCAAAAAAACCTCCAAGGTATAAGATAGAAAAAGCATAGTTTGCAAGGTTTTAGATAAGTGGAGAAAGTAGTTCTCTAGTGTTCCCTAGAACTTAAATTGCTTTAGTTGTCAATATGAGAACTTTATCTTGTTACCTTTTTGCTACAGTATAATGAAAATGAATATAGAAAATGACTCTACTGTTTTTAGTGTATAGGTTGCGGCGCTTATTTGAGGGCGACGCTCTTTAATATTTTTGCTCTCATATGCGGCGCTTAATCGAGGGTGGCGCATAAACAAGTAAATATGGTAATTTGAAAGAAGTACAGTACTGTAGAGCATGAACGTCCTTTTCATTCTTTTTTTTTTTTTGCACGCTGCAGGTTTAAAAATATAAAGGAGAGTGGAAATAAAAATAATACCTATTCTTGGAACCCTTGCAACCCCTGGACAGAAGGTGCAGCATCTGAAACAAACAAGTGTCAAGATGTAGCAGTAAGTGCACTTGATAGAAAGTAAAATTATATTCACAAGGACCGTGGAGCACCCAAAAAATGTTTATGTGTGTGAAAAAGACTGGTATGGCAGAAAGTGGGGGGGCTTAGATTGGAAACTTGTGCGGGTGTGTGTAGGTGGGGGCTATCTCCCCGGGGGCTATCTCTGCGGTCCACGATTCAGCGCTCATGGTGCAAGGGAGCTTGAGACTGAAGCCAAAAACTATTGTCAGAGAATGTAAGGTACAAATATGAATGATGATATGATTTACCACACTGCAACTTTTATTGACTGCTTTGTGTGAATGACGTTATAAATAATAATAAAATAATAAATGAGAATTAACAGTGGAATCTATTGAGTGGCTCTTCCTCCACTGCATTCCAATTGGAATTTAGAAGTTGATTTTTGATGAAGTTATGGGATATTCATCACCACTACCACCACTACTGCTACCACCACCATTACAATCACTTTCACCTTCATCATTACCATCATTATTGCTGTCAATGATCATTATTCTCATCATCCATGCATCATCACCACCATTATTCTCATCATCCATGCATCATCACCATCATTATTATCATCATCCATGATCACCATCATTATTATTATCATCATCCATCACCATTGTCACTATCATTGTTGTTTGTATTGTTTTGAAGTACTACCATTGGTCAGTTATCAATACTATTGTGACTTGTTTTCAGGTTTGCCTATCTATTAGCTCAGGAGCAGCATATTATGGTGTAGGAAAAGTTAATACTGCTGGATTTCAACTTGATAGTGGTACTGGTGATTGTTCTATTACATACACTGGTCATATCACAACGGAGCTGTCAACGTAAGCTGTTGCAAACACTGAATGTTTACATTCTCAGACAAAGTACTTGACATTGTTCATTATTAATTTGAATATATATTTATTATTGATCATTTAATTATAGGCAAGTACAAATAAACTTGAACTGCATTGAAGATGAAGAAGGAAGAATAGATGAATTTATAATCCATAAATCACAACATCCTGCAATAATTGTGAGTACAGATAATACTGGATAATTATACGGCCCCAAATTAGGTGTTGGTAGGTGGTCATTTGGGTATCAGTAGATTGTGGTAGTGTATCTATCAGTAGCGGGTATCAGTAAGCTGTTGGAAGGATATCGATAATGGTACATGTAGGATGTTCAGGTACTAAGGTTAACAGGGATTGCCTTAGAAGTCAGCAATAATATTTATTTATAATAAATAAAATAATATTGATTGACTTATATTGTGCCCTTCCTACATTATGTAAACTATATCCTCATACTTGAAATTTAAATGAAATCCCTGGGTTAATGGAAAACTATAGGCTGATACCCTTCTGACACCAACTTCGGAGTAATTGTTTACTATTATCTGTCAACATATTGAATGTAGACATTATTAGTAAACACAATATGTACCCATCAAAACTGCCAACTTTGTAATTTTACAAAGGTTTTCAACCTAAAACTTTGTCAATGAATGGTTACCAATGAATATATGCACCTGTGTTGAAATTTGTCGCATTAAATACCTCAAATATCTACCATCTGTTACAAGAAAGTGTATGGATGGTGAGGGAGGGAATTCATGAGAGATTGCAGCATTAGAATTTGGATAAAACTGCAATATCAGAGACTTTACAAGCTGACATGTATATTTTTCGATCAATTTTTCTTTACTTTTCTTCAACAGAAAACAACATTACATTCTAAATATGCTTGTCCAAACAAGAGTCTTAGTTTTGGATCAATACTGCTTATCATGTAGGTATTTAGTTTAGTGAGATGAAGTTATGGGGTATTAGCCCTGAGAAAATAGGTGTGGCTCAACACACGCAAAAAAAAAACATGAAATCAAGGCTGACCATAAAATACATGATTAATTTGGTGAAATTAAATTCAAAAAAATCATTAATGGGTAATATTTTTTCTGAATTTGATTTAAAGATTGCTACGGCCCATCAGCCCATCACAGTGAAAAACATAGTAAACTTGATGTCTGTTATCATGTACTTTATGACCAGCCAACATGTCAGTAACTGGCCAACAATCAGCCGACTTGTTCAACAAAGCCAAATTGACTTTTCTTTATTTCCACATGTACTTCAATTCAATTTTATCATGTGAACTGCAAGGGCGGATCCAGGGGGAGGGTTGGGGAGGTCACGACCCACCTGTCATACCTGAGGTTAGGGACAGGCAATTTGATATTTGATGGAGCAAGGTCTCTAACCTTAAAAAAAATATTGTGCAATGTCAAATACGGCAAAAAAAATATATCGAGCTAGCTTATAAATTCGATTTCAAGATTTCACTTCTTTTGAACCAAATGGAATATTCATCTTTTGAAGGGAGTCTAATGCCTCTCAAAGCACTGGAAATTGCATTTCCGAGAGTCTGAATTTCAAAATTTCAACCCCCCTAGTTGCTCAAGTCTACGGCGGTTGATTAGCTTGGTAAACATGACGTCATTTCTACGTCATTATTTCTGATCAGCTGGTTGGAAATTCCTGGATCCGCTCTTGAACCGAATTTTAATATCAGAAAGCTGGTTTCTCTCTAGCAGCCTATGCTATCCAAAACAGTATGTGTGAAAGAATATTTATTTCTGGAAAGTTTTCATTGATGTTTTGGGATTAATTCTCAAAAAGTTATCAGGATGACCTTTTATAGACTTTTGTATAAGTTTTTGCCATTTTTTTCCAAGGTTTTTCAGTGTGTTGGCGATCTATTTGCTGGGTGGGATGTTGTTTCTTAAAGTCTCCAGAGGAGCTACTGGAAAGGAACTCTTGCCTAATTACCCCTTTTGGTCTGATGTGTTCATTCTTATACAGGTAGTTCTTTTGTACTATATTAAACAGCTATAATATTATTATTGTTGTCTCTCCCCCGGCCCTAAGGGACTCTTCCATCAGCACTCCATGCACATATACACCAGTACATGCCAGTACAATCACTATTTAAAACACACGACGCTGATCTCACATGTTGATTATTTTTTACGGATGGTGGAAAACCCTTGTGACTAGAGATTGGAGAGAACAGCACATCAAACAAACACAACACATATTTTGCAGTTCATTTGACAATTGCACCTGCAAGTGAGGCCCCCAGACATAAACTACACAGTGGTGAGAGACAGTGCTGTAGCGTAGCACATGCATGCCTTCATGCTTTATGACTGTCCATCATACATAATAAATTAGACCCCTTGCAGCATGTCAGAATGTAACTAATTTGGAGGACAAAACCATAGGTTCCAATTCTCAGGAGATTGCAATTCTTTTGTTTTGTCCTCCAAATTGAGCTAATTTGATGTCACATGAAAGAGGTCTATTGGGTCTTGATTGATCAGCTTGTAATTTTGCAATATGATCACATTGCATATGATCATTAATTTGTTTCCAAATGCATACTGCCATTTCTTGAATGTACAAATTTAAGGCACTTAACTCCCTAATAGTAACAGCAGGAGAAAAAATGGCATATAATTGAAAAAATCATAAAAATCTCAAATTAAAGTAATGTGTCATGAAAATTTCATATAATAATTAAGGTACTATATTGTAAGGGGTGTTTATTTGTGAGTAAGACCCAAAAGTGCTGTACTATAACAAAATTTATGTTACCTTGCCCTTGTGAAAGAGGAAATAGTCATCTTTCTATCCATGGTGTCATTGTATGACTACTGTTCCCAATATCACATAGACCCCTTGCACATGAATTCAAAGCAGCGCAGTTCACCAACTTGGAAGACAAAACAAAAAAATTCAAATCTCCTGAGAATTGGAAACCTATTGTTTTGTCCTCCAAATTGAGCTGCATTCCAAAGTGCTGCAAAGGGTATATAACCCAGTTATAATACTTTTTAATTTTTAGGAAGGATGTGTTTTTACCTTCATTAAAGTAAGGGGACTTTGTGGAGGCAAGAGTACCAGTTACCAGAGTATTTGATCACCATAGTAACCAGCCTGAAGAGTTTGAAAATAAACAAATGGCAGTCTTAATGCAGGTAGGATTATTAGTAAAAAGACAAGAAAAATTCAGGGGTTTGATGATAATTTTATATGAACTTATTTAGAAAACATGCATTCTAACACCTTTCATAGCTGTTTAAGTGTTTATAAATGTGAGAACCCTCGTCCGTGCATAGATGTTCCCTTGATACTTTTTCCATAATAGATCAAGCACCATAACAGATCAGATATCAAGATTTCCAATGGCCTCCGCTCACCTGTCTTATATAAATATTTTTTTGTGCAGGATGTAATGTCTGTTACATCGGAGAAACTTCCCGGCATTTTTCGACACATGTGCATGAACATCTTCATGGAAAAGGGTTGCCACATTTATGAACAACAACCTATTTAGGGTAGATAAATACCTTGTGACCATTCAAATTGTATGATTGATAGTATGATACATATTTGAAGATTTTTGAATTTATCAGTCGTTCTTACAGCCATTCTCAGACACACGCGCACTCTTGTGAATTTTTTCTGTCGCGACAAGTTGGTTTTTGGTGAACGTCAATCAAAATGTTTCCATAGCACTGTCGGAAAACACAAAGCTACGAAGGCATGTGCGTATGGAATGTCATGGAAATGCTTTGATTGACGTCCACCAAACCCTACTTTATCGTGACAGAAAAAATTGCAACAGTGCGCGTGTGTCTCAGAATGGCTGTAATAACATGTGGGATTGTACAGTATTATAAGAATAATGACTTTAATAATATAATTATTTCAATAGTTAAGAAAATTGTTTCACGGGTTTATTAATACTATTTTTCATACATATATTTTTTCTTCTAACATAGAATATAGAAAAACTGTTAGTTCAAAAATTCTCAATAAAAATTATGAAAAAATATATTTTAAATTATAGGTATGAAATTAATCTACATATTCAATTGATTAATTATATTTAATTAATTAGATAATTAAAAGGATATAATTTTGGTTAGAATAGAGTGCAAGAACTATATCTGTGTAGAATTATACGTAACACAACTTGTACTTAATTTAGTAGTAAGAATGGCACTGATGAAACAAATTATAGAAAATAATCGACATATTGCACTATTTCACTCTGATTATAGCGCAAAGTAGATTAAGTAAATAGAGATGTACATTATGGCAAGTGTAAACAATTATTTGTCATCAAGCTAATTTTCCCCAGAAAAAAATCTGAGCTCCATGCAGCAATCAAACCTGCAACCTTCAGGTTGCTAGCCAAGGCTCTAATTTATATAAGAGTCCTGATACACTGTTTAATTTTTGAGCAACTTCTCAGTTCTAATTTTCACAATGGATTGCAGCAATACTCCCGTTCCAAGTTCTCTTTTACGCTGTGTTAGCCTCAATTGTGCGTAAATTATGCAGAAATTTAGATAAAACTCGTGAAATTTCAAAGTATTTTTATTGTCTTCTTCACACACAGATCTCTTGAATTTCCACGGGCTGTTACTGAATAAAAGAATATATTACACGGTTTTGAGGCTAACACAGCGTAAAAGAGAACTCGAAACGGGAGTTGGCAATGCCATTGCTCAGTGTATCACCCCTCCCCCCTTGCGTTGCAGTGTAATCCCACCTTGGCAGCCTGCAACTCTATTTTCAAGCATCAAGAGACAAGTTGCTGAGAATATTGCACAGTATAACAGGGCCTTTCAGCAACCTGCAACACTACATTTTCAAGCATAATTTAGCAAGACAAGTTGTTGAAAAAAATTGCACAGTGTACAATAACAGAACCTTAACCAACTGAGCTACTGGAGCTCTGATCCCCCCCCCCCCCCTGACCAAAAAAAGAGAGCTTGATGAAGAATAATCTCTAATAATTTACCAAGCAGAAAAACACCTAAATTTAGAGGTTGAGGTCTTGATAATTTATGATATCATGTGAAAACCATTCAATTTTTGTTTTATTATAGTACATTTTTATAAACTAAGAATAAAGATTTACAGTGCGATGCGCAAAAGTAGGACAACATTTAATGTATTGGGATTTTGTGCTTTAAACAGACACATTTGATGCCAAGCTGTCTGGTTTTACCAAATAAGGGGTGTAAAACTTGTTTCGCAGCATAAAGCCCTGCAAATGTATTAAAAGTGGTCATACTTTTGTGCGTCATGCTGTAATAGCAAACAAATTTCAATTTCCATTGTGACCTTGAGTGAACTTGTCATGATGAATGTATTATCTGTAGGTAAAACCTACAGATAATAATTTATCATGTCGAGTTCACACCGGGTCACAGATTTGCTGACGGCTCTCGACCAATGAGAAGTGAGATAGTGAGTAAAATGTATAATAATGATAATTGAGGATCATGTTGATGAAAATGATGATTGCATGATGATTATGATTATGATTATTAACATATAATTGATAGGGATTGCAGTCGTGTTAATGAGAATATTTTAAATCTAAATGATTAAAATACCTATAATGATGGTATAATTATCTTCTTTTCTTTAGTTTATAAAACAGAATCTTGGTACATAGGCAGATCAGTTGTGACGATTCAGTGAAGAAAGGTTAGCATGAATAACCGTATTGTTAGCTACTAGGTTTATTGGAAGGGTTTTGCATTGCAAATTAATGGCTGTGATAGTGTAACAATATAGACTTTTTTATTTTTATACATTTTTTTCTTTCTTTCTTTTTTTCTTTTTTTCTTTTTTTCTTTTTTTCTTTCTTTCTTTCTTTCTTTCTTCCTTCCTTCCTTCCTTCCTTCCTTCCTTCCTTTTCTTTCATTCTTTCTTTCTTTTTCTTTTTTTCTTTCATTCTTTCATTCATTCTTTCATTCTTTCTTTCAATCTCTGGTTCTCTCCTTTTTTTCTTTCTTTCTTTCTTTCTTTCTTCCTTCCTTCCTTCCTTCCTTCTTTCCTTCCTTCCTTCCTTCCTTCCTTCCTTCCTTCCTTCCTTCCTTCCTTCCTTCCTTCCTTCCTTCCTTCCTTCCTTCCTTCCTTCCTTCCTTCCTTCCTTCCTTCCTTCCTTCCTTCCTTCCTTCCTTCCTTCCTTCCTTCCTTCCTTCCTTCCTTCCTTCCTTCCTTCCTTCCTTCCTTCCTTCCTTTCATTCTTTCTTTCATTCTTTCTTTTATTCTTTCTTTCATTCTTTCTTTCTTTTTTCTTTTTTTCTTTCATTCTTTCATTCATTCTTTCATTCTTTCTTTCAATCTCTGGTTCTCTCCTTTCTATATCAGCAAATAGATCACTTGCCGTGTGTCATAGGTCAGCTATCATCCTGAACACGAATTTGCCCTCTCCCTCTCCTCCCCAGTGATTTATCGTCATATTAGACCCCTGCTGCGAGGTGAAAACACATCCTACTAAACTCGTCGAAGAACACCACATCAAGTGTGTCAGGCATGTTTACTGTAAACTCTAGCCTTGTACTTCGTATTTTAGTACTTTGCTTTCTTCTCTTCACTTGCCGGGCCTTTAAATACTGCAAGAAAATCGATGCAGCCAAATGCGAGACCGACGAAGGAGACATAGATCTATGGAAGCTTGCTCGAAGTGATGGACAACCGAAGTAAGTCTCAACTTTATATACCTATTTTAGGGGGGGAAATTAGTTTATTTGCACTGCAACATTCATTAGGCCATACCCTTCTGTATGAGGTCGCACTTCAAGTATGATTTAGGTGTCCTACAATCATTGACCTTCCTGTCTACGAAGAAAACTTTTCGATTCTTGTTGAAAGCCAAATAGTTGCGAAATAGGTAGAACTGTAGTGGTTGTATTTATTCTGTTCTGTCCAAAAAAGCGAGTGACTAGCAAAAATTATAAGAGTTTGCAAGAAACAGAATGAAATATTTGCAGTTCAATATTTAAATCTGTATGAATTGGTCAGTACTTGTATCATCATAACAACGTTACATAATATTTAACCAAGTGGAACATTCCCCGGATTTACCAAAGTTCTTGCTTTTAGTCCAACAATTTGGCTTTATTTTTATATCTAGATTTGATTTAAGTTTTAGTTGATAAGTCGTTTGTCTCGAATTATTGTTTTCTTGCACATGGTGAACTATGGTGAGTATCAGTATATGTGGTGCGAAGCTTATAGACAATGCACTGTTTTGATGCACTTGACTTGTCGAATACAAGAACTATAAATACCTTGCACGTGACATCAAAGCAGATCAACTCGGAGGACAAAACAAAAGAATTTCAATCTCCTGAGAATACTCCAGTTTCGAGTTCTCTTTTACGCTGTGTTAGCCTCAAAACCGTGTAATATATTCTTTTATTCAGTAACAGCCCGTGGAAATTCAAGAGATCTGTGTGTAAAGAAGATAATAAAAATACTTTGAAATTTCACGAGTTTTATCTAAATTTCTGCACAATTTACGCACAATTGAGACTAACACAGCGTAAAAGAGAACTCGAAACGGGAGTATTGGAACCTATTGACTTGTCCTCCAAATTGAGGTGCATTCCGAAGTACTTCAAGGGGTCTATAGTTTGCTATGTATATTATCAAAGCAGATGTCAATCAAAGATCTATCGTAGATTGATATTATTGAGCGATGATTGGCTAATGAAAAACATGATTTTTCAAAGCTTACAAGTATTTGAGTGAGAATCTATTTAGGATTTAACTAAAGCTTATATGTATGTAAAAGTAACGTAAATTCTGGTAGATGCAACAACCACCCACCCTAACGACCATACCATACCAATGCAACAACCACCCACCCTAACGACCATACCATACCAATGCAACAACCACCCACCCTAACGACCATACCATACCAATGCATCAACGGCCACCCACCCTAACGACCATACCATACCAATGCAACAACCACCCACCCTAACGACCATACCATACCAATGCATCAACCACCCACCCTGACGACCATACCATATCAATGCATCAACCACCCTCCCTAACAACCATACCATACCAATGCAACAACCACTAACTAAACCTCTTTTTAGGTTCAAGGATATACCAGACATAAAAGTGTCAAACCAGTTCTACAGTTTTAACCCCGGGAATTCCTGGTCTGACACAAGGAGAGCAGCAGGCGATTTAAACTCCTGTAAAAAAATTGCTGTAAGTATAACAACGCTTATTTTTACCCCTTGTTCGGTGTAACGCCCTGATTCCATGAGGGTCTTTCATTGCTGGTACTTCTATTAAGCGGGCACCCTTCATTAAACGGATAACTAGTTGCGTGGTCCTGAAGCTTTTCTCCCTACTTTAAGACAAACTTCTATTCAACTGACAACAGGCACGATAGGTCTTTATGCTGTCCGCTTAATAGAAGTACCACTTTAGTAAGGCATAATTACTGAATTTTCATTGGTAGAAAACATTCGAAATAAGATCTATACTAACCTGATTCTATACTGCTACTAAAACTAACGTTTATCTTTTAGGCATGCATGCGATATGGTTCTTCTTCCCCTAGCAACAGCATATTTGCCAACACTGGTACCCAGTCCAGTGTAGAGTTTGTCCACGATCCTTCTGATGGTACATGTACGTTGAGTGTGAAAGGACAGTATTTGACCACGTGAGTAAAAAGTCAGCCAAAGACCATAAATTTAGGTACTTTACGGCGAGATGGTGTTAAAGCTACATACACCGCACGGTACCCTTGCTATTAGGCACTTAACGACGAGGTGGTACTACTGCTATTCTGCACGGCACCTTCAGTTTGCTGTTAGGCACTCAACGGAGAAGTGTTACTAGGTTACACCGTAGCACTCTTTTAATATTAAAATATTTGGCATTCAAAAGTGAGGGATTATATTGCGGCAACATTAATCAAAGGAGAATAGGGTGTAAATTACATTTTCATTTACGCCAAACTCAAATGGGTAAGATGCTGTGGCAAAGAAGGGACGCGTACAGCCTCAGAAGACGTGGAAGAGAGCAACACCACGACGGGAAAGGCAGACTCGAATACACTTCATGATGATTTGATCCAGATGTGCGGCCCAACCTTCCTTTTTCCCAACCAAACGGATCATTTTTTAACAATGTAAATAAGACCTGATAGAGTACGTGTGAAGTATTTTTGTCAATGCCTTTGTGTTTCAGGAATACCAAGACGCTTATTACAATTCTCTGCAACAAGGAGGAAGAAGGCAAGCTTGATCTGTTTGTTTCTGACGAGAAGTCTGGATCATGGACCTACGTAAGTTTTCATTGGCGGCAAGAGAAACATGTATTTTTGGAAAAAAGGGTTCAATCATGGGTGGCGTATTGGTAGTACACTCCTCTCTCACCTCTGGGGTTCGATTCCTGGACTCGGCACCACATCTGGGTAGACTTTGTTGTGCTTCTCCCTTGATTCAAGGGTTTGCTTCGGGTTCTCAAAATAGAATGGCTTAAGGTGACTGACTACTTTAGCAAGGAATAATTACGAAATGTTCTTAGAAAGATATTTTACACAGAATTTAACGCTGATTCTAAAAGTGAAAAGAAAAATGGACTGTCCCGAGCTCGTTTTCGAGATAATGAATTTTGAATATAACCATCTTGACAAGTTTTCGAAAGGAAAATGGCGGAAATCAAGCTTTGCACACAAAAATTCATAACTCAAAAATTAAAGAAGCTCTGGAAGCAATTTTCTCAGGACATCTACTTTAAACATTATTTTTGAAGACTAACTAAAAATATTTGAAAAAAGTTTTAAAAATAAGCTAAAAATTTAGCTTCTTGTTAACTCAATAAACCGAAAATCGTACTCAAACGACAACAACAAAAACACATAAAACGCTTTTTTTTATAAGTTCTAATGATTACGTTTTTCTCAAACTTTCTCAAAAAATTTATTTTTACCTGTTGTTTTAGGAAATTCAAAGAAAAATATAGAGTCCCGGGCAAAATTTGGGGTTTTTGCTCTGTGGAAGTTCAAAACGTGTATGGTTCCTTAAGTCACCTTAAGTTTCCTTTACCATACCATAGGCCCTCTCTTGGTTCAACATGTCCCATCCAAATCGCTTTCCTTACGTCCACCTCATCACGATGGCTTTCTTCAGTTTTGCTTGTCTCGTCCTAATGGTGCTCCCATGCGATGCCAAAAAATACCTTTACCGCACGATAGACCCTCTCTGCGCATTTGATAATATTCCCATTGAATTTGCGCATTATAAATAATAGATATTATCATTAATATTATTAATATTATTCGTCCAGCTTGTTCCATCCAAATAGCACATCTCATCAACATGACTTTCTTTACGGTTTTCCCATGAAGTGCCCACACAATAGAATGACACCTCCCTTACCGTATTCCTTGTTTTCCAGAAATCAACTCTTCACACGAAACATGCCTGTTTTTCTCCCTTGAGTATCGGATCAATTATCTTAATCACGTGAGTAGGACATCACTACTTTACGCCTATAATCTTATTGTACATAAACTCTCTAAATTTGAAATTTTCAGTACATTAGATCTATTGTCGTAAGGTTACCAACATAGTTTATTGTTTGTTTATTTGTAGGTTTGTGTCGCTTCTTGTCGTGTACCTTGTGGCAGGGATCGTGTTTAACAAATTCAAAAGAGGAGCCAGTGGAAAAGATATCTGTCCCAACTATGCATTCTGGTCGGATTTGCCGTTTCTTGTCAAGGTAAAACAACACACGCATACCTAGTTCAGCTAAGGCTCTCAGAGTCATTATAAATAGACCTCTTGGGCGTAATCCTTTCCTATTTCAGACCACGTGTCATTCCCTAGAGTATCATTTCTTTGTTAAACGGTTGCGCATGAGAAGACACATGAATATGGATACAACTCAAACAAAGAATCTTACTCTCAAGAGAATGACACGTGGTCTAGATATGAAAACATTGCATCCATATTTTCACTGGTTTCTTATTCTTACATTAACCATGCACATTACCAGCAAATTAACCAGAGAAAAAAGATATTAAATTTTAACTACCATCACTCCCCGTACGAATATGATCAGGTCCGAGCCGGGGCTCGAACCCGGACCACAGCAGTGAGAGGCGAACCTGGTTAATACACCCACTAAAGGGACAGGACAAAGTGGCCGTATTAGCTGGGTGTCCGCATTAAGCGGGTAAATTTAATAGAAAATGTTTCGTTGGGACCTACAAAACTGCCCGTTATAACCGGATAACCCGGCGTATTAAGCGGGGTTCCACTGTACACCACCCATGCCTGGTTCCACTGTGCGCCACCCATGCCTGGTTCCACTGTACACCACCAATGCCTGTGACCTCCATCATAGGAAAGTAGTGAATGGGTCATTCATGGCCATTAGTTACTGAACTCTTGTTTTCTCACAGGATGGTGTCGTGTTTTCAGTCCAGACATGTCGAAGTACAGTTTTTGGTAGGAAGGAAGATTACGCTTCTATATAACTACATCACAGTATAAAAATACATGTGTATTGCTCTTTCCAAAACATCCTGTTTCATCCATGCGCGCTCTAAATTTTCAATTTTCCTTCGCTGCACTCTAGGAACTACGGCCGCGCGATTCCTCGGCATTTTATATTACGAAAATGATATTTCATTCTTATTCCAATTTTACAACTACTACAGGTATACCTTAATTTCTGCGAAATATTTCATTTTTAAAATTATCATCATTGACTTTTACGACATGCACGTTTAATTTCAATTTCAATTCCAGTTTCAAATTCATGACAACATAAATTAATCGATATTTCCAAATTTTCCAAATTAATTTGGAAGTATTTTTAAATGCTTAATTTTTGAATATTTAAAAATGGAAGGGCAAGCAGTATTCAGTTTATAAATTTAATATTTAATATTAGAAATTGCATAATACATTTATATTGAGGTTGTCAAGTTTTCAAGTTTTGTCGCCATGTTTCCTTGGCAACGCGAATATCAGGTATAAGGTAACAAACTTCCTGGATTTTTAGATATCTATCAGGGATAAACTCTCTGGTTTATTTTTAAGAATATGTGATAAAAAAGGGGTTTTATCAGTGAGGACCTTCACCTTGCTAATCGGCACTACAGTTATCAATAAATACATCCTACGTTTCAAATAGTTCATAGCAAAAAAAAAACGAAAAAATGAAGACAAGCTAAGCTTCGTTCAACTTATTTTTTTAAATGTTAATTTCAATTTTATATGACGGCCAGTCGCATAGTAAACTTATTTTCTTATCTTCATTTGTGTTCATTGACTTAGTTACCTCAATTCACAAAACTCGAATGATGTTATTCTGTGTCAGTTCAGGGCTGCTTTGAGTCGATTCGTTTTTGGCGTACTTTCAACCTGTTCAATTCAACTATAACTCAGTTGAACTATAGCACTGACTCGACATGGCTCTTTAACGACAGATTACTATGAGCAATCATGGAATACAATGAAATAATACGTATTTTTCGTCTGAATAAGACATGTTTTCTCAAATGTCTGCCAAGCCAAACATCTGTTTCTATAAAAGAGACATTCTGGCGTAAAATTAATTGACAGGGAAGATGTTCAGTTTGCATTCAGCAAAGTCATTTTCATCTTTCAAGTTGGGAACAATTCAGTTCGACCAAAGTTCACTGAATAGTAAATTAAAACTCATTGCATTTGGACGGCGTGGGGCCGAGAGAAAACCTTGTCGAAGAGCCGGAAACCTTTCGAGAGTTCGAGAAGACTATCTCAAAATTGCGTTACGTCGACAATCAAGAAACCGCATACATCAAGGGTGGGACGTTCGCTTTGTATTTCCGTTTTAATTGTTTATTTAAGGTTTTTTTTCTAGCTTAACCTTAATACACCTGCCCTTACTTACCAGGCAACACTCTGAAGTCGGCCTTTTTAGAAAACCCGTGTGGTTTGAGAGCGTTTTAGTCCTATAATTATCCTACGAGAAAACCAAATCGAGCAAGACTGCAGAGGATTCTGTTTGTGACAGAAACAGGTAAACTCATTTTGATCATAATCCATCATTTTGCCACTTCGTAATATTAGTACGAATCCTGATTGATTTTTTTCCGTCTTGCTTTTTTGCCATTTTTTCTAAATGTCTGGCACAACTTCAGTTTTCTGAAGCTTCTTGATTGATACTATTTCCAGTTATGACTTTTTCTGACGGTTTTGCTTTTCATTCTTTTGATACACGTTGAATTAAAACGCATAAACCAAGGATAAACAAACGAACTGAATTTTTTTTTCTTGTTTTCGATTTTAAGACAAAAGAGATCAGTAGTAGTTAACAAATTGATTGAAATGGCTCATTTGTCCAACAAGGATTTGTACAGTAACGTATCCAGGATTTTTCAAATTTTGTCATTCTCTGTTCTACGAGTGTAGAACACTACTTTATCTTTCTTAGATCAGAATTACGGAATCACCAAATTAGATAAGTTTTCCCACATACGTTTTCCCGTTATAACTTTATCAAAGAAAGCCCGAATATTCTCTTGCCCAGACAGACATGGTGACCAGTAGGAGTTCATCTAAAGAGGGATAATTTTGAAATCATTGTACGGTCCAGGACGGGTTTGTTTGGTACAGTAGGAATTCATCTAAAGAGGGATAACTTTAAAATCATTGCCGGCGGAAATAGAATGGATAAATGAATGTCTTAGTCGCTCAGTATTATGTAACTTTTCAGTGCCTTATAGTACGTGTGGACTGATCGATCTTAAAAGGCTCAAGGTGTACAGCAGGTGATTACTACAAAAGCAACATTGAACAGTTGAGGTCTGCCTGCCTCACCGCTATGTCTACAGTCATGGATCGACCTTCAATCTCTGTAAATGCTACACAGAACCCCATGGTTGACATAGCAACTATCTGTCGTCTTCCAACAACAGTCGAAAGCCTTGCACAGGGGATTTTTCTGATTATTATTGCAATAATTACTGTACTTGGTAACAGTGCTATATGCTGTGCTATCCTGTGGAATCGTATGCTTCATCGATATACCAACTACCTTGTTGTATCGTTAGCAGTCTCAGACCTGATGGTAGCTGTGTTTTCGCTACCTTTTCGCATCCATCAAACCCTTCATAACACTGCCTGGTGTCTTGGAACGAACACATGTATATTTTGGATTTGGATTGACTTGTTATGTCGCTGTGCGGCGTTTGCAAACCTCGCTCTTATCGCACTAGATCGCTTCTTAGCGACTATCTTTCCCCAAAAGTACCATCGTATCATCACTACTAACTCAGGGACATTTTTATTGCTATTTGTCTGGCTCGACGCCCTTGTTATCTCGTCTTTAGGACTGACAAACTGGACGTTGCCCAATCTTCCTCTTGTTGGCCTGACGAATTTCGGATGTTCGAAAACATATGATCCTTATTTTTACACTTTTGCTGCAGTTGTTGGATTCTTCCTTCCCTTGTATATTATTGGGATTTCATATACATATGTTCTAGTCGCAGCACTGTCTCATTGGAAGGCGACTTCGAAGGCAATTCACCCCACCCCCCCTCCCATCGCTGATGGAAATAAAGCAAGCAACAGACTTGCTCTTGGACGAGAGATCAAAGCAGCACAGACCTTAGCGATCGTTATTGTCTCCTTCGTGATCTGTTGGCTCCCTTTTTTTATTATTTTATTGGTGGTTTATTGGTGTTCTTCGTGTTTAAGCCAGCTCAATATGCCCATTAATGTTACATTCATATATGTTCTACCAAACATTACAAGTGCTCTCAACCCTATCATATTTTTCCTTTTCAGTAGAAAACTGAGAGAAGCGTTTTTGAAATTTTGTAGTTCGGTTACTAAAATAATTAATAGGTATCAATAAGAAATATTAGAAGTAAAAAAAACGAATAAATCAACTCGTACAATAGGATAGAATAAATCCAGAAATGTTCTGAAAAATACACTGACCAAAATTACTAAAATATACCTAGAGATATTTAAGATATGAATAAAAGTAAACGAAAAAATGTAAATAGTTGAACCTGTGTGTTTAGAATTGACAGCAGTTGAACAAACTCACTCTACGACATGATTGGACTTAGAAGTGCTTCTATTGCTTTAAAGGGGCAGGCTTGCATAATATCACATATCATGCATGCACCAATACTCATACTAGTAAAACTTATTAATAGATTATTTTAACGCATGCTCGGATTGGCTAATTATCACAACCATGTGCAACAACAACAAAATTGTGTTGCGCGACTTTCTTGCAGAAGTAGAAGCGCTTTCTACTCTCTGAAACAAAGTAGTAGGAGCAACATTCGCTATGCAACTTGCAGCGTTGCGTGATATTACACGATTTTGTTGCTCGTATTTCCGCACCTTTAGAAACAACATAGAATTTATTTCGATTAACAAAACATTGTTACTGTTTTGCTAATAGTATGTTATAAATGCATTAGTCATTGATTCACGTGCTTCCATAAAGTTTTGGGTGCACTGGGTTGGCTGCACTGGGTTGGCTGCACTGGGTTGGCTGCACTGGGTTGGCTGCTTAAACATTCAAGAAGCTAGAGTTGCACTCGGCTACGCCTTGTGTGACTCATACGCTTCTTTAGTGCTTAGCAACCGACCAAGTGCACCCAAAATTCGATGGAAGCACGCTAGTCAATGACCAATCCTTTATTCGTATCTATCTATCTATATAATTGTTTATGAATAAGAAAGTAGTTGTAGAGTAGAAGATAAGTATAGAATATACATTAAAATATCATATTTCATTGAATTTTGAAAAATAATCAGTGAAACCATTGTTCTTTTTCGACCAATGTCAGACAACAATCACTCGCCGTTTCTCGACCAATCACAGGCAGATATTGTTCGACTAATCGTAGGGAGTATAGTTCATATTGTATTGCCAATGTACAGGTCTGTTTTAAGACATATCTTGATATTTTTTCATTGGTTTTTTCCCTTTTTGTCAAACAACGAAATTACTCTAATTTACGAATAACACCGTCTAAAAGTCTGTCAAATAGTACCACCATTGAGATCGGAATGTAATTAAGCATTTCAGGTATTGTTTGATGAGTATAATAACTAGAATTAATTGTCGGTAGCGTCATTATGGCGTCATCTTTGCAAACACCCGAAGCTGAGACGTCTCACACGTCAAGGATTCGATTTCCGCAGCATACTAGATCATCTCGAAAAGGAGACAAACTGACATGAACGCTATCAAATGCTCAGGGTTATCTAAACAAATTTTAGCTGAAATTCATTTTTGCGGGTGTAGTTTACAAATAGATGGTGTTTTTTTTTTGTTCCTATATTACATCCTTTGATTCTTGTCAGGATTGCTGGGAAACGATGTCATTTTGAAAATACTTTCATCAATATAGATATTGAAGTATTAAGCAAGGTAGCTGGATGAAGTTAATGATGACATTAATAATGATGACACCGATGTTGGTGATGATAATGATTTACTGATGATAACGATGGTTGATCACAACGACATTTCTGATGTTGACGCTGTTGCTGGTGGTGGGGATGATGATGATAATGATGATGATACCGATGTTTTTGGTGATGATACATGATGATGGTGATATTGACCTGATGCTGATGACGTTACCGATGTTGGGGATGACGATAGTGATGACGATAGTGATGATAACGATATTGATGACAATGACATTTCTGATGTTGCTGGTGATGATGATGATGATGCCGATGTTTATCGTGATGATACATAATGATGGTGATATTGATGCTGATGATGATAACGATGTTGTTGATGATAATGATACTGTTGCTGATAATGACTGATGATGTTGTTACTAACGTTCATTGAATTGAATTTAGTGGATCTAGAGGAGATTCACTGCATACCCTGGCGGTATCCCCTACATGCGCAGTACGATAATCCCACGTGATGTCACGGCGTTGATGGTAATGCTGATAATGATGGGGTAATATGGATGATGATGATGATGATGATGTGTTAGTGATCTAGTTATCGATAGTGGTGGTGATTATTATAGTGCTCATGATTATATTGTGTTGCTGGATCATTATATAGCTTGTACAATGGCCCACTGCAAAAATACATGCGAAAACGCAGGCAGACGTTAAAATAGGCAGACAGACAGACACCAAGTTCTCTATACAGCTTAAACGAATCGACTCAACTTTTGTATACAAATATATAAATGGCAGGGGCCGAATTTTCACAAAAACAAACAACCTACCAGCCCTTTTAAAAATATTTTCATTATTTGAACCAGCTCCAAACTTTTCTGTTTTAAAATATTTCTATTTGTCTTCTACTTGTACACTTTTTTTCAATGAATAATCATTTCTACGTTTACCTGATGCTGTCATAGATCATGTTACCCGAGACGCGGCAATAAATGAAATATTGACCCAACGGGTTTCCTCAAACAAAACCCCTTGCTTGAATTACGACTAGGAGACAGTGATTTCGAATGTTCAAATGATATTTACGTAACGAATGCAAACATTTGGTCGATTATCCCCACACTCTCGTCACACGAATCGTTGACACAGAGCCCATTTGTAAACATTGAACGTAAATATAAGATGATTAGAATGGGTCTTGTGTATTGATAGACGCTTGCGATATGCTTGAATCATTCTGCTGTGTTTGTTTTTTCGTAAGTGAGAAAACGTGTATACGGTGTATTGTGGCTCTTGAATGGCTTCCATATTCTCGTATTGTGATTGGATGTTGACTTCCACGTTCTCGCATTGTGATTGGATGTTGACTTCCACATTCTCGCATTGTGATTGGGCCGTTTAGTATAGAACTCAGGTATGGCGATGGCGATAGGTTTAATGTTTTTTTAGTGTTAAAGAAAATGTATTGACTCATAAGTGCTCAAAATTCAAAAAAAAAATTATGTTTCTGGCTGCTTCTCATACATCTTTGAACATCATAAGATGCATGTACAATATTTTCTGATCAGCCTTCAGCATAATATGTGCGGTTTTATCCCAAAACTTATTACATAATGGACAGTGTAAGTTTTGTTAGCATGAGTGTGTGCACTAGTGTCAGGCTTTTCTGTTATCAGTTTTCTGAGTTATCTTCTTCAATATCTTCCTTGTAATCGCGCAACAGGTCCAAATTCCCTCCTCTAACATTTTGTTGTCTATTTTTTGAGAAAACTACTCGCTTGTTTCTTGCTGATCATAATTTTGTCTGGAAATGAAACAAACGTACCACTGATCAGTACATATTGTTGTACGTGTTTTGTTTATCAGCCGATTTTTGTTTTTGTTTTGTTCAGTATCTAATCTATCACACCCTTAGTAGGTATGTTCACTGCGATATTATTTAATAATTATTCACCGGAGGCAAAGTGGATATCCGTCAATATTTACAGACATTGTTGCATTGCAAGTTACAGGTGAGAGTAAATGTTGCTCGTATTACCACCCCACGCCTAACAAAATTTTCTTTGTTGCAGAGAATAGAAAGAGCTTCAACTTCTGCAACAAAGTCGCGCAACAAAATTTTGTTGTTGTACAGGGTGGTAATACGAGCTATATTCCCTCTGCAACTTGCAACACAACAATGTTGCTCGGCAAGTTGCACAATTTTGTTATTCGTATTACTGCACCTTAACAAAATCGTGCAACAAAAATGTGTTGCGCGCGGGGTGGTAATACGAGCAACATTTACTCTGCAACTTGCAATGCAACAATGTCGCGCGACAAATTGTACGATTTTTTTTGCTCGTATTTCTGCGCGTTTACCTGCGGACCGAGATCGCTTGGCGAATGCCGCACCCGGAGTTCCTTTCTCTCGATTATCTTCAAACTTCTCGTGGAAGTCCTCGTCACCTTCTTGGATCTTTCTATTTCCATCTTCAATGTCTCTCATTAATTTATCATTGTTTTGAGTAACATCCTCCTGATATTCCTCGTGATCTCGTCGTTCGGATTCTAATTGAAATCGCCATTGCTCTTGCGCATATTCGTATGACTGTCGTGAATACTCGTACGCTTGCCGATTCCATCCCGAGGACTTCCGAATAAGGACGACGATGGTAATAATATTCAAAAGTAAATTCCAAATTTTAAATTTCTTCATTTCATATAATCCATTGTAAGCAGATAAGCACAATGACTGCAAACTAATTAGAGAGTAGAATTTAAGACGAAATCAAGTTCTGTTGGATGCCATGAACAGAACCGGCTCGTCCTGTCCTTGATTGACGTCGGAGGACAAACTTCAAGCTTCACATGAGCTATACGCATTGAAAACAATAGATAATAAGGCAGTATTCTTTGATATCATTAGGTGAGGCTTATGTGAAGTTCAGTGTTTGACTTTATAAATCTAAGTCAAAAATCGCACACGGCTAGGTAAGTTACATGAAAACGAGGTATCCATGGCCAAATTTACAAATTTGCCCAAAAAAAAGACCAAACAAGTGTATACTTTACATAGACACCACATTGTTTCTTTGCATTTGGCCCTGGATGCCTCGTTTCCAATAATGTGCGCCATTTTGGACTTTTTGAACAGTTTGGTGTATTCTCACACTCCAACAAAAAACAGGAAAAGCCGGTATTATTCATGGCATCCACCAGAATCAAATTTTACTGTTTTCGTGAATGAGTAATTGAGAATAGTTTTCAGATGAACTACTGTGACAAGGTGCACGTACTTAACATGACAAACATGTCTGGTTGGCACAAACCAACAGAAAGTACAAAAAGATATATCAAATAAAAAGTCTGTCACCAGAATTAGATTAGCTCTTTGAACTACTGTGACAAGATGCACGTACAGTTGACATAGTCATAATAACATGTCTGACGCAAAGAATGACAGATAATACAGAAATGTGTCCATAAAAACATGAGAAACAAAAAGGAATAAGCAAAAGATTTAAAAAAGGGCTCTATACTCACCTTAACGTTAAGTAAATAAGGTTTTTGCGTGTTTGTATGTAGGGATATTTAGTAGTATCGAAAATCCTTGACAGATAATAGATGAAGAGTTCACAGATAGCAGGTGGATGTAAACATGAAGATTTCAGTCACCAGTAAATACCGACAACCATAGGACGACTGGTTTTAGAAACGTAGAACCTCGTGAAGTTTATTATTATTAATATTATGTGGTTTATTCCAACTTTTGTTTGACTTGACTTTTTACAGAAGAATGCAGAAATATGGCTTAATTTCTAAGCAAAATTATTATCATTTTATTTTAAAAAAAATTATTATTATTGATCATTGGTTATTATTATTATTATTATTATTATTATTATATATGTTTCTTTTGGTATATGCAATTTATTATAAAGACTAACGATAGCAGACTTCGTTTCGTTGTCATCTCGACAACATTTTCAGGTCTACTGAAGGATGACTATTATAATAATAATAATAATTATTATTATTATTAGTTTTTTTTCGTTAAACAACAAAAATTATTAGGCTACATTGTGTAAATACTGCGCATTCTTAAAGATTTAAATTGCTATCTTAGTTTAAGACCGAAGCAGTTGACTAGAAAAATAGTAAAGACAGTTTGGATTTTTTCTTGGAAAATAGCTTTCATTCATAGAAATAGAAAACTAAAGTTTGGGTTGCCTGTGGTTTTATCTTGTGTTGGCTCAGTGCGCAGCATGGTTTGCAGTAATATCTTGTAATTTCATGAGGAGTAGATGGAAGTTAAGGATTTTAGCAGATAACTTAAATTCATTTAAAAATCCAGTAATAAAATACATACTCTCAAAAGTAGGGATTGCAAACTGAGCTAAAGGTAGATCCTCTCAGCCATTCAAGTTGCAGAAATTTCTTCGGTAAAGTTAAGACAGAAAAAGTTGATATCTAACCTTTGGATTTCATATATGATTTTTATTCGTAACTGAATAATCTAACTTGTTCACAAGCCACAGTATATTTTCTTATATAAAATTAAAATAATCCTAAACTATTTACAATCTTTTTTTGCTACTTTTAAGTTCTAATTGGTATGACAGGCAACTTTTTGTTAGCATACTGTGTTAGGTAATCAGGCTGTGCAATCCTAATGGTCAGTGGTACATCGTTGAAGCACGTGATATTTTTCATTCGTTTTCGTTTCTCTAGTAGTTCTAGGATCATTTGCCTTTTATACGCCTGCCATTTTGTTTCGTCGACAAAACTATGGAAAATTTGTTTGGATGAAGGAATCGATTGCAACAAATATTCACGCATTTCTGTTAATATTATTCCTCGATTGACCCGTGCCAGGACGATCCGGGGAACATTAACGATTTCAACCTTGAAAAGAAAAAAAAAGAGGATAGCTGTGTCAGAAACTACCCTGCTATCAGAGGTCCATTTTCGTCTTTCTATTTCGCTGTATCTATTTTATGCATGTTTTTGAACGTTACCAAAGCATTCTCTGCACAGACTCGGCAGTTTTTCGTTTAAGCTTGCGTCGAGTTGTCATTCAAAAACGTGGATCATGGATGCGCACGCATAAAATCACAAAACCTTTTCTGTCAAAAATTGATCACGACATGCGTGCACATAAATTAACCAAATTACAGCTGGTCACAAATGAGCCCAGTCAATTAATTGTATGTCATTTCTTTTCATACTAATATGTTTTTGAATTCTAGGTCAGTAAATGATACTGATATGCACGCATGCGTAAACGTTTTTCCCTAGTGTCCGCGCCAAGGCACGGCCGTACACGATACGTTTTCTACAATCGCTCAAAAAGGTCACTTGAGTTTGGTTAACTAAGTATGGCTCGTTGATCCCATTTGATCCACAAAATCTCTCACCTTTCCAGCAGTAACTACCATCATGTTGCTTGTTTGTTCTCCTAGTCCAAAAAAGTTTCCTTTTTCCAGTACTCTAACCACGAGGAAATACTTTTTCATAGTGTCGTTTTCTGTCATTTGAAATGTCTTTCTTCTCTCAGCTTCTTCTTGCGGGAAAATGAGCTTGGTTGTACCGAACGGTAATGTCCTGGTCACCAGGTTCATCTCCATGACGACACGACATTGTCCTGACTTGATGAAATACACAAACTCATCATCGCTTTTATTGCCCCGTAGAATAACCTAAAAACAAAAAAAAGCATGGTTAAATTATATATCGCATAAGCAACATGGAAAGAAAGAAGGCTGAACAACTGAATAGAAAAAAAGTATAGAAGGAAAGTTGTTTGGAAATAAGAAAGTCAACAATTGCTATTGCATAAGTGAAAAAGAGGGAAACTTCAAAAATATCGTGTAAAAACTGAAGTTTGGAACTGTACTGAGGTTTAGGACGTTAATCTTTCGTCACAAATTCCATAGAAAAAGTGTGATTTCTTTTGTGTTTTCCACCGCTTCTCGACCACGCGCTAAAACATACAATTTTCTGTTGTGACAAAATAGGGTTTTGGTGGAGGTCAATCAAAATAGTGTTTCCATGACAATGTCAGAAAACACAAAGTTTTTAAGGGCACGTGCCTATGGAATGCCATGAAAACGTCTTGATTGACATGCACCAAAACCTACTTTGTCGCAATGATAAATCGAGCAATTTCGTGCGTGTGATTGGGAAGCGCTGTAAAGCGGTCTATAAAACATGATGAACAAAAAAATCTCTCTTCAGTTATGTTTTCCACTTCCTATCTCAATCTTTTTGTCATTTCCTTTCACTTTACTTCAAGGTTAACGATAATTCTGTTTTCACTGTCAAGCTAGTCAAACAATCAGTGTGTCTCTTTACTTCCTCGTACGGACATGGTATTTTCTAGTATTTTCAGTGAAGGGCAAAGCATAGAGATCATTATCGCCAACCTTTCCTTTTATCAGCGGATCATCAAGATCTAAAAGCCCATAACAAGACTTACGACCATTAAAACCATTGCTAATGAATAGTCAAGTTCAAGTGATTCAGTGGTATTTGATATGGTTTGAGTTTCCACTTGACCTTATTGGTTTGCAGTCTTATTGGAATGCCAAAGCGGTTAATGTTATCTCCGAATTCGTAGCCTGCAATTGACTCTATAAACGCTGTTGTTTTTCCATCCGCATTTCTTCTTAATATTCTTCCTTGAAAAACTGATTTCTTCTCGATCAAATGAAATCACTAAATAATAAATGCGCTCGATATTAGATTGATTTTCGTATGAGTGGGAAATGGTACAGCAAATTTAAAGCCGTAGATGTACAGTATTTTACCGTAGATGTAACCGTAGATGGCTACGCGACAATGGCAAGCTATTTCGATGTTACGGCATATCGTAGCATGTATGTGCTTTAAGTCGGTTTTAGCTGAATGCTCTACCACGCGTTTGCCCAGAACTTCACCCGGCGTAAGACGCATAACATACTCGCTTTGGAGAGAGCGTTTCACGGTGAAAATTTGTTGCGCGCGGGGGGTACAATACGAGCAACATTCTCTCTGCAACTTGCAACACAACAGTGCTGAACGACAAGTTGCCCGAATTTGTTTCCCTTATTACTGCACCTTTACAACTGCGGACACTAGTGGCTCGCAACGTGTGGCACACAAGTCATCACCAGCGCAGTTCGCACTAGTGTTTCACTGGCTAAAGTCGGCTTTCTCGTTCAACGTCAGTTACTCCTCCGCCTCCGGGACCATTTCTTTAGATTTCCGCGTGTGATTTCGATAAGACATCAAAATTTAAACTATTTTTTACATATCGGCAAACGTACGGAAATACAACTGACGGAGCCGGCGGTTATGCATAAAGTATGTTACCTCAACTTGAAGTTTTGGTAAATATCATTAGGGAAGACCTTGTCACCGGCGCCCGCCACTTTAGGAGGGAAATTACAGATACAATGTTATGATCTAGACGGTATAGATATATAAAAAAATGTTAAACGTTTACTGTTCGATGCGCTATTTTTAGACTTAATGTGTTCGTATAGAAATGAGTGGTTTGGTGTGCAAGAAATATGGATAACAGCAAGAACGTGGAAGGATTAACGTTGAGGCAGTTATGAAGGTCCAAGAAAACTATCAATCAGATAATGTTCCGCTGGAGTTCCCGAGTCCCTTTGTTTGCTTTTGTTTTTGTTTTTGCTTGTTTGCTTGTTTGTTTGTTTGTTTTTTAACCTTCGAACCTTCAGAATCTATCGATACTCGAAGTTTTTGTGGTCATTTTTACTGTAGTACAGACAAGCTTTATTTGTCCTTCCAAATAGAAATGACCGCCTGACTGCGGATGTCGTTCGCACAATTGAAAAAGATAATAGACAAATGTACCTAGGTGTTACAAGAAAATGTAACTAGCCAATCAGCGCGAAGCTAACAAGCTCAAGTTGTTAGCATAACCCATGACGGGAAAAAATTGCGCACCAATGACTGCCTTAGTAGGGTAGGATACGGCAAATGTTTTTCGGTATAAACAAAATTGGAACTAGAATTCAAATTTCTCTCATTACAAACGCAGGATCCAGTGTTTCTAAAATACTGAAAAGTTATTATCAATAAAATTATTTTTTCTTTCAAATTCGAGAGCTAGAACGAGCTTCGAGAAAATGTTCAGGCTCCCCTCCCTTGATTTGATAATTGGATGCGGGTTTTACTTTGTCAAAGAAGCACGTGAACACGAAGTTTATAGAAAAAATAAAACGAAGTTTTAGCCGTAGCATCTCAATATTAGCCATGTTAAATCATTTTGACAGGCTTTGGATTCCTCTAAGAGTTCTAGCGACGCGAGTTGTGCTGCTCTAATCGAGTAAGTTTGAGTTGCTGACAAATAATTCAGCTGATATGAATTCTCATAATACTCAATAATAAAACTGAAATGTGGAGAGTCCTATTCGACGCAGCGAGCTCCCTTTGCATTTGAAGGGAACTTAACTAAATTCTAATACTAGTTACATGTTCGTATAGATGCTAAGCTTCTGTGAATATTATACGGAATGCCTTATTTTGACCGGCCGCTTTATAACATGTTCCATGAATTAACATATTCAAACAGTATTTTTTAACAGTTATCACTTTAATTCTAGAAATAGAAAGCTTGCGAATATCTTGATACGTGTAGAAATACATAATGCGAATGTTTCCGTAGCTGCAAGCTTTTCAACACTTGTCTTCTTTTGAATTCTTTTAAATTTACTGAAGAAGCGAACGAGAGTTGTTGGGTTTCCCTTCGGTTTGTTTATATACTCGCACAATGACGCATTGTAAAAATGCACGGGCTAAAGGCTTACAAAAGGCTAACAACTTTGGAGGGATTGCATGCAGGCCTGGTCGCAAATACTTTACTTAGACCACATTACCGAAATATCTCAATATCGAACAACCATAATCATTGAGTAAAGTCATAGAACCGTCTGTAGACTTGGTTGGGCAACATCCGCTTTGCCTCATAAAAAAACAAACAAATTGTCTTCGGGGCTATGTTTCAATTGAAAATACCTTTTCCCTCAATCGTATAATCTGGAGGGGAAAAAACGTGCACACTTTTTTTACTTAATGGATCAATTATCAGAAACTAAAGGGTCGTTTTTTACGAGCGGTCAGTACGGAAAAAGAGATAACTAGTGCCGAATATATCTAATACCTTTTATGATGCTGGGTTTTTTAGACATTACGTGTTAAGCCTAGGGCAAGGAAAGTCTGGAATTTCGGGAAGCATTCGATATCACGTATTTTTCATCTATGAGAGATTAAGTTCGTTTGAAACCCTTTTGTCCACTTAATGGAAAAGTTCACCTTACATCGTAGGGAGTGTAAAGCATGCAGATGTTTGTTTGAGCTGGCGGGCGGATGGGGGTTTCTGAGGCACCGAATTGACAAATCCTGATGTTGAAATAGAGGTGTTTGACGTCTGCAGCGATTTTGTGGGCCGGAACGGTGCAATGTCTCTCGACGGAAAAAAAATCCGCCTTTCCCAAAGGAGAAAATTTCTCTATTGTTTTGCCTTAATAATATGGTTGCCGTGAAAGCGCACTATTTCTCCTCAACTAAACCTATGAAAGGGGCCCCATATTTCTTGCAAATTTTTCCCCATCACTTGCTTGCCGGTTGAGCATAGTGGATGTTTTTAAGCGTAATTTTTGCTCTAAACTTGCGGCATGCGTGTCCGCCGTTACGACAGTGCATTCCTAGTAAAATTAAGTTATAAAAAGAAAAGATTTAAGAGCGGATTTATCATGACTTCAAAAGGCATAAGTGAACTCTAAGTACTTCAGTGCCCTTCATCAAATATGTAGTTCTTATCAGAGATCCAACAGTAATGCCATCAAGTCGGTGCTTCTAAACTTTATTAAGTCATAAATGGAACGGCACAATGAAGAGCTCATTGAATCTGTAAAAATCTTACTATTTCGTTGGTATACCAGAGACTAGCTTACAATGACTTCTCGGTTAACTATTCACCATCTATGCGCTTGCTGGTTCGCTCATAGTACTGCTCAACAGCACGCGCGCAGAATCGCGAAATAGGTCAGTTTTGGTTGGACGTCACTGATCAAAGCGTTTCCATGACATTGAACTGGTAAGTGCCCTTGAAAACTTTGAGTTTTCCAACATTGTCATGTAAACACTTTGATCGACGTCCACCGAAACGCAACAGCAAATTGCACGTTTTTGTTTCGCACGTGTGGTTGAGAAGGATTGTATCATCTAATTGTGTCACGACCATCAGTGTAAACACAACACAATAAAACTGCATAATTCCAACAAACACAACACCAGAGCGGTTTTATTTACAGTAACATCCGCCAGGAAATTAGATTTACCGTTCACTGAACCACACAAATGAAAACAATGATTTGGTTCAATTTAGGCCGAAAAGATTTCTTCCTAAAAGTGTATCCGTAACATGGGTAGAAATGACAAAAATATATATATATTAGAAAGGGTTTGGATCTCGATCGAGTAAAACTTCCACCACTCATAAATTGTAGATAATATGATTTTCAAGGATTTTAGGTCAGTATGTGAGAGGAAGTTTTTCTGTTTTTCGCATTGCGTTGAGATAAATCTTTCACTTCTCTTAATTGTGTTTGTCAAAGGGCATTTTCAATAGCTCTTAATATTTTTTCCTGACTGGCTCTTCTAACACGTCTAGAAATCTTTATTTCTTAATTTGTTTTCAAGGTTTTACAATTATTCGCTGGAATAACATAAGTAGATCCTCCTATAGATAGCAATAAAGCTTAAAGTTACTTATAACAGTTTACTTCATCTTTGGTCGTCCATTACGTCAAAATGCAGCACGCGTCATTTTGGCGGGAAAATTTGGCGCCAAAAAAAAAAAAGAAAAAAATCTCTTTCCATTTTTGGGGAAAATTTAGGAAAGGATTGCGAAAAAGAAATGTAAAAGGATTACGAAAGAATATAATCTAAGTAATATAATTTCATTGATGGCCACCTTCAAGGATAATAAAATAAATTTAGTCGGAAGGATTTATTAGCCAACAAAAATTTCATTAGCACAGGTACTCACTTTACCTCAAAGCGTGAAGTACCAATTCTACGTCTTAGTCAGTTTAAAATCTTCAAGTTTAAAAAAACACCATTATCAGTTTTGAAAAGCCGCTTTAAGCTTGCTGTCGTGGAGAAGTGTTTCCTTATTCGTATCAGTGATGTTCGGTACTTTTGAGCACGTCGCATGCATTGGCTAATCTAGAAAAATGTAGAAACTCGCTCAAGATTCTTTAGTTTACAGGAGGTTAAAGTATTAGGATTACTCTTTTAATGCTTGACAGTTTTGACAACTAGGTTGAAGAAATTTTTATTCATAATTAGCAAATTAAAATAGCGTTGGTGTGTTAGGCCCGTTTTAGACGTCGAAGTTCATGCCGAATCTAATGCAAATGGGCAAAAGCCTATTGTTTGAGTTCATTTGCATTCGATTCGGCACGTGAAATTCGACGTCTAAACCGGGCCTTAGACTGTACAAGTTATTCAATTCTATTTACAACTAACATGGTTTTATCTACCGAAAAAACAACTACGACAAAAAAACAATAAACATTTGTGCATCAACATTTAATAGAGAACATTGATGTGTTACGATCTACAAACTATATTTTCAATTCATACAAATATTTCATTCACATACTCGTAACAATAAGCAAACTTTGATATACTAGATTCTAGAAAGTATTTAATTAGATTTACAATTTACAATTTGAAATTTCATGCTTGAATCTACAAAAGAAAATTTTACTACATAAAAAGTGAACCAAAGCAGGAAATAAAAGTCATAAGGCTTTTGGAAATGGCTTGAATTTTCGAATAACTTTAATTACGTGTAATATCCTTAGTATCCGGAATTTAATTTTAACTTTCAATTTTAACCTTATCTATTCTGTAGAATTATGTTTTTCCTTTTTTTCCTGCTCTGTTAAGACGTTTTTTTTCAATGGGATACCGATTTTTGCAATTTTCAAAGAATATGGGAAAAAGAATTTTTTTTTTCGCGACTAATATGAAAAGATGAAACACTGCCTGGTCAAATGATTGGTCGATTCCGTAAGTTTGACATTAATTCAATCTGGATAATCATTTCGAGTTTAATCTAAAGCTAATTGTATTTTTTACTCTTGATTTGAGAACTTTGGTTTAATTTACAGCGCAATAAAATAGAAGTAACCGACTGCGTTTGAAAATCTTTAGAAATGAATTTCTTTTTTGATATCACTATTGCTATTTTCAGTGTTACAATATTATTATTATTAATTTGAATCAGATATTTACAATTGAACGCGAGAAAATGCAACCTTGTTTAATTGTGTTTGAAAACATCTAGAACTGAATTTCTTTTTTATGTCACTATGATGTTCAGTTCTTCAGTTTAGTGTTTTATTTAAGTGATTATATTTTCAAACAGGTGTTTACAATTTGAACGCGACACAATACATAAAATACAACCTTGAAAACTAAAACTGAATTTCTTTCTTATAAATCAGTGACACTTTGTCAGTTCATCACTTCAGTTTCATTTAGTATCATTTCCAAACCAGTGTTTACGATTTTAACATGAAAAACAAATACATAAAAACGAACTCGTTTACTGTGTTTGAAGAAAATAGGAACTGAATTTCTCTTTTAAAATGTCACTTTGTCAGTTCTTTAGATCAGTGTTTCATTCAAGTATTATTTTTCAAACCCGCCGATGTGAACTCAAAATAATACATAAGATACAACCTCGTAAAGTGTGTTTGAAAACATCAAGAACTTCTGATAACTGAATAACTTTTTCACAATATTTGTCATCATGCCAGTTCGCCGTCGATTCAACCTGGTATTATTTTCAAATTTACAATTTGAACTCAAGACAATAAATCAGTGAAATGCAACCTGTCCAGGGTCGGTGCCTGGATATCAGGCTTCTATCAAGTTAACTGCAATATTTTTAGATTGCCTAACACCTATAAATATACAAACATAAATAATAATCCCAAATAGATCAACCTTGCCCAGTTTCTTCCTTAAATACTCAAGCCTTTTTGGTATATGAATATTTCTGATTTTTGCTGGATTTCACTAACATGTATGTAAACATTAATTTGTATTTGAGATTTTCCAGCTGTTTCAGGTTTTTCAGCGACAAGTGCTCAAAGAAAAATATCGAAATGGTATACTTTACATACAATTATATACTACAATTCTACGACATTGAATTTCATTTTGTAAACTGATGAAAATGTTGTCTTCCTCATTCGAGTACCAGAATTGAGCAACACATGTGTTATAATTGCAAAGCGGTTGTTTTTCCATCTGTTCGCAAACCCGGCATATTACCCGCCCAACTTGTCTCATTTTTCATTTAATTGTTATATTAAGTCTCTGCCACTGAAACCCCAACCCTTTGATCTCTCGCTTGAGGTATACCTCGGGTTTCTCCATATTGACTGTACATTCTCGAGAAGACATTTAGATTTCCCAACGCCGAGACACTTGAGTTTTCTCTTGGCCTAACGGCACCTGAGCCACGGATTTTGTTTGAAATCATCTCAAAAAACCTGACAAATGCTTGTCGTAGTTTCTTACTGAATATAACATAGATAAAAGGATTTAGAGTACTGTTAATATTAGGTAGTGTATATACAAATGTTATATTGACAAACATGATAAGCCCTTGTATTGTAGAGTTGTCGTAGTCACGAAAACACGAATCACACCAGAATTTGGCCATAAGGATGATAAAAAACGGAGCCCAACAAACAACGAAGGCACCAACTACGATAGCCAAGGTCTTGGCTGCTTTTATTTCGCGGGTCAAGGCTTTGCGTTGGTTGGTTGTGCTGTTTAGTCCTGTGGCAGGTAATGCCGGTACGGTAAGACGCCGTATAGCCCGCCAGTGTCCGATAGCAACTTTGAAAACGTATGAATATGCGATGATAATGATAGTCAGTGGCAAAAAGAACCCGAGACAAGAAGCAAAGGTGTAGAAATATTTATCACTCTTGAAGCACCCATTGCGGATGAATACCACAGGTTGGTTTGCATGTGTCCAGTTAACAAGGCCACTCGAGGCCACAATGATTGAATAGAGCCACACTATCGAAATCATGGCAATTTTTGTTGCCCTTGACAGCAAATCTTGGTAGGTTAATGGGTACTTGGTGGCCAAAAATCTGTCCACGGAGATCAAGGCAAGGTTACCGATTGATGCACAACAGCAAAACAAGTCGATACAGACCCAAAACATGCATGCACCTTCTCCAAGGCACCATTTCGTGTTGTGCAACGTCTGGTGGATGCGAAACGGTAAGGATAATGAACCGACCATCAAGTCACTAACAGCCAGTGATGCCACGATATAGTTGGTAAAACTGTGAAGACTTTGAGTTATTAATACTGTGATACAAACGGTAAAGTTCCCTACAAGTGTAATGATGAGAATTATGAGCAAGAAACCAGCCTGTACTGCAAACGATCCACTCGTTGGCTTCGAACAGAAATCCAAGCCTGCTGTTGCGTTCAAAGAGTTTGAACTCATTTCAAATGTGTTGCAAGAAAATTGAATTCAGTGAAGCAAATAGCTGTACTACTTTGGACTTAAGTGAATCGGATTTGATTCAGTGTGATTTGATTCACTAGGACTCTGTCAGATTAGTCTTTCTTGATGACCAAATTAATATCAGTTCAAGAAAAAACCCGTTTTCTCAACAAAACAAAAAAAATCGATAAGGAAGTGACATTAAATGTCGGCATCAGTCTAGCATCAAATATACAGCTAGAAATCTCCGTGTTTTCAATTTTTTGTCATCAGATATGCTAATTATTGATCGTTTTTGCTACACAAACATCGGAAGAAAAAAGTTAGCTTATAAGTCTCGGATGTTGAAAAGGCCTTCAGTAAAATAAGCGGTTTAGATAAGCCCTCGTTTGTTGTGGACACCGACGTGGCTTCGTTATTCTAAGAGCCAGACTTTATCCCTCAACCTGTATCAAATTTGTATTATATGTAAACCCACGCCTTCAAGCAGCCAACGTTCCTCTTTGCTCTCAAAACAGTTTTTTTCCAGTTCGCGTTGCGGAAACTCTTTCTTTAAGCGTCGTCTTTGAGACACCCAGGCAACAAGTATAGGCAAAGCGAAATGGTACGACCGTTTTATAGTGCTCTCAAACTTGCACTACAGTGTCGGATGATTAGGAATTGTCAGCTTTGAAGTATCCACTGATTTGATTGGTTACCTAGTACACATCCGTGATACCTCATTTTGAGCTTCAGTGTCAAAACGTGACATTTCATATAAAGAATCAAGACAGCGGCAGAATATAAATTTCAAAATTGATTGACATAAAAAGTATTTGGTATCAATAATTTTTTAGAGGATCGCTAATGAAGAGGTTTGTTTCCAATAGTGACAAACCAGATTTCGCGTTATTATTTTATTCACACACACGAACAAGTAACTCATTGGTAAAATTTATACCTTTCATATTCGAATGCTAAAAATTATTTTGACTTCGGAATCGATCGCTTTATGAAATTAGGATCAGACTGGGAACTTTCTTTCTAGGGTCACTTTCTGGGGACTTTCTATCTTGTAAATTGCTCATTTTAAAGGCTGTTTACTTAAGTCGTATCGAAACTCTGGTGGCGTGTCATTTTAGGAGCAAACGCAAACTGAACTGACATGTGTTAGCGCAAATGCCAATACCACGTCGATAGGGAAAATATCAGAGAGCTATCTGTGTTGACTTTTCCACCTAAAATACGAAGCTGTTGTCACCATGAAAATAATGCATTTTTTTTTCATCTCATTTATTAAAAGAAAAATGATTCTAATCTGACACGACACCGACGAAAAAGATTAATCAAGAATTCTAAATCCACAAAGATACAGAGTTAGATCTCCAATCAGTGCTTTTATTATTTGTTCCGATGAGATAGCGAACCTAGATCTTAATTGTCCTAGAACATATTATCTTTTTTCATTATTGCGCTGTCATATAAAAAGTCGTTGTGCGGGGGCTTGTGAGTCATTAGTATACCAGTTACTAAAGATCTGCGCTTAAGGAGTTGATGGGTGCAGCAAAGAAAGATAAGATACATCGAAGCAGGTCCGCCGACAGCCGCAGTTTCGGCTTTCCACCGTAGAAATCAAATGGTTATTTTTGAATTTCATACAGTAAAACGCTTTGTTATTTGTTGAGTACCAACCTTGAATACTAGAGACTTTATCAACGTTTAATGTGTTCTGGTGATATGTTAATCTCTGACAATCACCGAAAACGCAGTGCTTTTAGTTTTTATTAGTCCTTTATAAGCCTGGATCATTTATAGCCCGGTGTCCTGTTCTTTTGATGACAGCACTTAACTAAGCATTTGTGGTGTGATTAAAATGTGTTGATGAATATGTGTCCGCGGTACAGCGGGATTGATCGGGATGGTGTTGTCTGATATTATGAATAGATGTCCCACCTGCGTTCAGCTTAACAAACCTTGTCAGATATATATGAACTCGAGATTACAACCCCCGCAAGAATCGCAGTGCACTAGATAATAAGCTTAAGCCATGAGAATGATTTCCACGAATCTACCACCGGCTTCCCTCCACAGTGAATATGCACTACTCATCAAAAAAACCGGGATAAACTAGATGGTTTAGCGTCTGTCGTCTTCTGCCACCATCTGACTAATTAAGGTGCTCTGTGTTCCTCATGAACCTGAAGGAAACGTTGATTGAATACTTTAAATTTACACTACATTTTAGCAGCTACTCTTGTCACAGCGTACCAAATAACACTGTGCAAATGGTTATCCATCACTCACCAAACGCTTTGAGCGCATATTCGTTTTCTGACACCTTCTGACCAAGGTGCTCAGTATTTCTCTTTGAGACAAATTTAACATCACCTCGCTCTAACTAGCTCGCCCACCTTGAAATTTTACTCTAAATCTGAGCAGCCACGTACACTTGTTATAGTAGTAGCATGCCAAGGCTTGAAAAACACTTGGAGCACAAGCCAGTCCTCTGCCACCATCTGACCAAGGTGCTCAATATTCCTCTTTGAGACGAGTTAAACATGACCTTTTACTAGCTCGCCAACCTTGAACTTTTACTCTAAATTTAAGCAGCCATACTTGCCATAGTATAGCAGGGCTCGCCAAACACTTCAGTAGTGGAGCGTGCGCCCGTCCCCTGCCACCATCCATCTGACCAAGGTACTCAGTATTCCTTATGCAGCTGAAATAAATACGCTCTAACATTGTAGGTTCTTGTTCAGGCTAACTTGCATCGCTCAGGAATATAGGAATAAAGGAATATTGAAAATTTAATCACAAGGAGAATTCAAGAGGCGCTGAGTTCCAGAGATTTTTTGGGCCAAAAGTAGGTCTCGAACATCAAAGTTTACTAACAAAAAGATTGGTTTAAAATACTAGTAATAATTCTCGCGGGTTTTTTTGCTTTTTTGTTTGTTCCACTTCACTTCACTTTTCATGTAATTAATTAAGGCAAGAGCAATTCACAACCTGGTCCAATTTTAACGAAAAAGAATGGTTCTAATATGCAGGATATTTGCGCGCGTCTGTCACAGTAAAAAGTAATGACTCCTAACTCTCTCGTTTACTACATTTCCAAATAACAGAAAGAGAGCTCTGTTCTTTTTAAGTATCAGCTTTTACATGTTTAATCATTAAGACAAGGATCCTGATTGCAGTTTTTAAGTTCTTAAAGATCAGGTGTTATCTGGTCCATTTGCGGGTGTTGTTAACATCCATAAAGGCTGTAATGGCACCATCATTGCCAGAACGTCCGACTCTTTGGCGCCTGTTTTCTCCAAACTGTTACCGGCGGCGCAATGACAAATCAGTACAAAACGTTTAGTTAAGTTTGTACTGAAAACTGTCTTTGTCATTCCGTCAATCGAGACTCGAGGAATCGAGGAATTTTAAAGTATATAAATGAGGAGAAAAAGAGACACACAGACAAGCAGGGCTACACGAAAAACACTCGAAGAAGATTGCGCACAAATTTTAATAAAAAGAGCGAAGCCTGGTGGTTCTAGATTTAGACATAAACAAAGAAACAGATTCAGGCTGTAGATATCGGATGCGAGCAGTGACTATAGTGTTACTAAATCAAATAGATGTTTGTAGGTATGGTAGTTAAGGTATGGTGTTACAATTGTTAAGCGCTACGCACGCCGTCTGAGTATGATTCTCCATTTTCACTATACCGAATTTGTCGTGTTTGCAGAAAAAAATTACCAGGGACGTCCACATCAGAGTGTTCTAGGGATTCTTGACCCCTCTTAATGAGTCTTCGTGAGTTGCTGATTTTGCACGAGCTTGCTAAACAGCTGGTAACCCCTTGACAATGCCACACGTTCAAATCATCCGCTAAACCCGCAATGATAAAATACTGCGGGTCAACTGAACATGAATAGTCCCCTTCACAGTTCCCTCTGCCATCTTGAAGTTCCCTCAGCCGTGCCTTCGCATCGAAGCGAGACGAACGGTGACCTTGCAATTATGGAGACATGGGAATAATTGTCCAAGTTGTTAAACAAGATCTCTATGATTGCAAGCTCACCGGTTCGTCTCGCTTCGATGCAAAGGCACGGCTACCTTTCAAGATGGCGCAGGGAACTGTGAAGAGGACTATTGTTATAGTCTGCATTGCAGGCATTCTACATTGGTTCCTGTCAGGGACAGGGGGAGCCAACCAACAAGGAACGCCTCGCTGAAATAGACACTGACGGCAAGCATCGCGTCCATATCATTGTAGGTTTATATAGAGTTCATTACATTTGTTACAAATTTTGCTCACCGTATTTTCTGGGTACTGGACCACTTTAGAAGTAGCGGCAGCGTGCTGTAGCTCTTTATTGGAAAAATCTTGAAACTCAGGAAGAAACCTCAGGTAATTGACGCGTGACTCCCACTCCTCTTCATAACTGGTTTTCAAAACCTGTTTAAAGCAAGATTGTCATATTATTTACAGATATCTCTTTGTCTGCCTTTTCTACTCTGGACTTCCTGTGGTAGACGAAGTAAGAGGCGAGTTGAGGCGGGTTTCTCGGCCAAATTAGTATAGACACAGGAAGCTCACTAATACGAAAAAGCAATAGAGACAAAAAACGTTTACGGAGATTTAAAAAACAGGAAGAATAAGTCACCTTATGCATCAAATGAAGGACAAATAGTGAACGAAGGTATATCGAAAGAAGGAGGCCTAGAACATTTTGTGAGAGGATATAGAGATAAAGTACACGATAAAGCATTTTACTTTGAAGTGTTATTTGACAATTGTTTTACTTGTCAAATTGGATAAAAGGAAGTTCAAGTCATTTTAAGATAGGAACGATATAAAAACAAGTTATTACAGGCCATTATGTGTATTAATATCGCAGGTAAAAATAGAAATACTTGAATAAATATCCTTTAGGAAAGTAATTACTTGGCCTGTGAAATAGTTAGTCGGCTAATTAACAATTAGTCTAATTGTTTTAGCTCAGCCAATCACAGGGCTCGATTGGTGATAGACCATTAGTAGGTTTTTTCTAACAGAGGTTAGTATATCTCATTTCCATATCATATCGGTTTTCTTTGTCTTTTTAACTATGACACATTAACAAGTGATTTTTTTTTCGCGGGTTAAGTAAAGCAGATCTGTTGTTGATAGAGTTGTATCAAGTATATTGTGATTATACAGTGTATTCAACTGCTGTATAATTCATATTTCCAGCAAGAATATTCCAAAATACTCCTAAACAAATTTGATCTGATTCTATAACTTCTAGCTTGAGCGTAATGTTTTTCCATTTCAGACCACGTGTCATTCCCTAGAGTATCAATTCTTTGTTTAACGGTTGCGAATGAGAAGACACATGGTTATGGATACACCTCAAACAAAGAATCTTTTTTCTCAAGAGAATGACACGTGGTCTGAAATGGAAAACATTACGCCCAAGCTAAGGTGGTCGATAGAAGAGGCTAGTAGAGTCCCGACGCGGCATTGCGCAATCATTCTCACCATATCAAAATCTGGTTTATCAATCCTCAGGAATTCAGATCTTTCTTTGCATATAATTGTTGCGGTACGTTCAATGTTATGTAACAGTGACACTTCTCCAAACATGTCTCCAGCAAACATTTCAGCTACAGTCTGTAATATGGAACAAAAATAGTCGAATAAGCTGCTTTGGAGAAATAATAGAGCATTTTAAACTGAAACGATGATTCAACAATATCATCATCATTATCACTCGTCATCATCATCACTATCATCAGTCATCAACATTATCATCGTTATCACTACAACCATCAGCGTCTTCCTCATCATGGATCATCACCATCATCACCCGGGCTATCAGTCATCAACATCACCACCAACAACAGTCGTCATTATTATCAGTCGTAATCATTAACAGTCACCACCATCATCCGCATCATCAAGTCATGATCATCACCACCATCATTACTAGCATCATCATTACTAGCATCACTTACAACAAGAACAGCAAGAACACAAGAATCGTAGAATATCATGAGTCTTCACAACAACAACAACAACATCAGAGGAAAGTCACAGCGACAAACATCTCACTCTCGCTTCTCGTTACTGACTTTTAAAACTCATGCCAGTCTACAGTTCCCGTTCTACCAAGTGTTTGCCGGTTGGTGGTGCTCGACCTAACTTAGAATATCGTGTCTAGATTTTGTGCTATTGCCAATAACCCTCTCAAGGCGTGCAAAACTCCAACCCGCCATAGGATCAGCGTTTGATGAGTTGACGCACCTGTTTTCTACTCATTTGAAGGTTTGTGTCATCTTCCGCGGCGACTTCCACCGACACGCTACCAGTCAGAATGAAGTAGAGTGAAAAACCAGTGTCACCTGGAAAAAAGACAACAGTACCTGAGTTCCCTTTCAAAATTATCTTGGATACGAGGCTCACATGTAAACACAAAAGAAATCACACAAATTCCATCGAGAAAAAGTGTGAATTATTTTAAGGTGCAGACACACGGTGACGATTTTTCATGCGACGTCGCAAAAAAATTTGAGATCGCACCGTGTGACCATTTGTGCGACGTTGCTTGGGACGATGAATTCTGAGAAAATAATGGCATTTAGCTAGGATCTTTTAGCCTATTGTTGCAAATAAATGAAGGTTTTGGAAAACCTTTTTTTTCATTTCTAATTCTTCTCGCATTTTTATTCCAAGGCTTTTGAAGTCCCTGTAAGAAATGAGGTGGCCACAATGATTATACTCTCTCGCAAGTCTTTGTGTAATTTATGTTTGAACAACTGAGGGTGTTGTAATCGCATGGAGAAAAAAGATGCGTTTCTTTCAGTACAGATGTTGGCTTAAAAAAGGATGCAGATTTATAAACCTTTTCATCAACATTAACTGACATGCAAGCAAATCAATGGATGACAAGAAGTTTGTCCTTTGTCTTTCGAGTAAATACCTTGCCTGACAATCATCGTTCCTTCTTCACAAGCTTCATAGTAAGCGATATTTGTCAGACCTTGTCGAACACTCTGTGGGTAGGTTGCGAAGAGTTTGAGGTTATTGATGATAGTAGCGAACACCTTGAGATCTGCGGCAGTTCTCTTGTGGCGTGATGTCATCAAGTGTTGTCTGACGGTTTTGGTTAGGCGGAAATTTGGTCGCACGTGTGACTTGAATGCTGGGGACACCAAAAACAGGTAAAATTATCACTATAGTATTTCAAAAAGGTTGTCGATGCCAATGGAGATAGGCAATATTGAGGCCATTCCAAGATCCAAAAATAGCTGGGATGACTGGTGCTTCTTCTTGATGTTGAGATATTCACGTTGCTTGTAGCGGTCAAAGCCATTTTAAACACTTCGATCATTCGTGTTTAGATCTATGCCCATAATTCCTTTCGGTCTTGTAATGACATCAGGCTTGCCTCTCCTGCTTCAACAACCTTTACTGAAATAGGTAACTGCGACTCCTGGCCGCCATCTTGAACCCTGGTTCGAATGATGGACCATGTAAGTTAACAACAAATATAACGCCTTCATGGCAGTTGTTGTGTAAAATGTGATTCCACTAGCTATTTCCAGCAAGGAATTCACTGCCCAAGGGAGTTTCCTTTCTTTTGCGGTTATTACGTACTACCCTGGTTGGCAGAGGTTTCCTCTTTCACTCTTCACTCGTAGAGGAGAGAAAAAGTAAACATCAGCCAAGCAGGTGGTTATTCCGGGAAATGGTACACGCGTCTACCATAAACCCAAAAAGAGCGGGAAAATGGAATCTGAGACTTGAGTTCCGGTAAACAATTCCTCTTTGTATCAACTGAAAATCTAGCGTTATGCCAACCGTACGAAGTACAATTTAGCAAAGATATTTTTTATACATTTTACATCGAACTCAAATTCAAAATAATTCACTTCGTGGTATCTTCACTTTTCAATTAACCATGCAATTAGTTTTTCTAATCGAAAATTAAGAACAATTTTACTACTGTTAGAAGATTTATCGTAAGAAGTTAATAACAACTTACCATTGACATTAAAAGTCAACCTTTCCTCATCCTCTTGCTCCAAATCAAGCGCTCTACGAGCTTTAAATCTGCGATTTTCAAGAGATTTTATACCTTCAATAGCCCATTTGTTTTGTGTTCTGATACAAACTCTCTTGAAGGCACCAATCTCTTTGAAAATCCTTTTCGTCTTCCGTTCAACAAAGTCATCGATTTCTGAAGTATCAACAACATTTTCTATCTCGTTTCGAAGCATTTTTAACAGTATTATATCAGCTTCTACCTGCTTCTTTTTGGTTCTCGCCTTTTTTATTTCAATGAAGAGATCGAATGCCCGACGTCTCGACGTCATAAAGCTGGACGCATCGACGTGAAACACGCGCGCGCTTGATACGCGTGGAAATACACGCAGCTCCACGCAGATGAACAACATCAAAATTAAGAGAACAAAAGAAAAATAAGAATCTTTATGACACTGAAAAAGAAACTTTAACGCTTGGAACTAATGCAATGCTCTCCCATTTTAAACTCCGGCTTAAAAAAGCGATATTTCTAAATTTAATTTTTCGATGCCTTCTCTCAAGAATCCAACAACGAATGAATAGAGTAAGTTAGATATGCAATCCCAATACGAGATGAAAAAACGCCCATCTCTTAGAGTACATGATCTACTGGGTTTTTATCGATGCTGCATTCCATCATCATCATCATCAACCGCGGCAGGACGCGGTTCTCTATCACCGGTACTATCAATATTATGTTACAATATATATATATATACATTTTATTATAGAGTAGTTTAGATAGTATAGATTAGTATATTTTCAGATGAAGAGCCACCGAGTGGATATGCTGAAATAAAGTCGTTATTATTATCATTATTATTATATTATTTCATAGTCCATTTCACAGTTTCCTGTGCCATCATGAAAGGTAGCCATGCCTTTGCATCGAAGCGAGACATGACTGAGGTGACCTTGCATATAGAGACATGTGAATAATTGTCCAAGGTGATAAACAAGGTCTCTATCATTGTAAGATCTCCTAATGTCTCGCTTTGATGCAAAGCCACGACAACCTTTCAAGATGGCGCTGGGAACCTGGAACTGTGAAGGGGACTATTCAGTTCTTGATGTCGCAGGCTCCAGAAAACACGCATGCGCAACTGAAAGCTACCTCTGAGTCCAATGCGCGCGGCAGCTCACCATTCTTGCGTAATGAATTCTATCAATTAGAACATCTAGTAGAACATGTTGAAACTTGACGAAAGACAAAACTACCAACTGTCGAATTTGTCTTTGAAATCTTTTAAATTCACTCAGGTAATGTAGTTCTTATCAGTGAATTCTTGTTCTTTAGCCTTGCTTTAATTTTTACTCCGTCTAAGGCCCGGTTTAGACGTCTAATTTCACATGTGCCGAATCAAATGCAAATGAGCAAAACCTAAGTATTGTTTGACTTTATTTGCATTAGATTCGGCACATGCGAAATTCGACGTCTAAACCGGGTCTAAGGTCTATAAGGTCCGAAACGCCAGTACAGTAGCATACTTTTTTACACGGTGTTTAAGTTTCCTTCTTATTCACTCGTCCCAACTAGTCATTATCAACCTTGCCTTGGCTTGGATCAGTTGATAAAAATGCTTGCATGGGTGTAAATAATTTCGCATAAATGATTGAATCAAAAAAAGAACTGCGGAATCTCTCAAAATTTGAAAAATATAAAATCTCATGTATATATCATATCTGTGTTCATTAGCATAAACTACACTGACTGGTGGCCAGTCAGAGCTAATCAATATCTGACGTCATGGAATTGATCATTGAGGATGAAGCAAGTCATTCGGGCCCGGAGGATGTGGCGTATGGCGATGCTAGCTCCCGAAAGAGAAGTTCTGTTGATCATTATTTGTTGTCTTCTTACCGTGTCTTGGAAGAAAAGAAAGATGGTACTGAGGAAAAACAAGATCAGGATGATGAGAATAAACCGCCTTCTGAAGAAAGCAAAACTCGTTCTGCTGTCAGAAGGAATTTTAAGAAAGTTGCTAAGGCTATCACTAAACAAAGAAAACTAAGTACACTTCTGGAAGTGAGTATCGATCCATCCATCTATTTCACCCATATTCCATTCATCCCATCTCATCTCATCCCATCCCATCCCATCCCATCCCATCCCATCCCATCCCATCCCATCCCATCCCATCCCATCCACTTCAGTCATCCATTCGATACCCTCGTTGGTTCGTTTGTTCATTCCTTCCTTCCTTACGTTATCAATTTCTTCGTTCATCCATTTATTCATCTATCTATTAAGTCATTGATTTTCACTCATTATTGGTACTTATTTCTACCCCAGGACATCGCTCATCAAGGTGATGATCACACTAAAGCAAAAGGATTCGTAGCCCAAACAGGAACCCAAGAAGGTCAGGAGAGGGCAAGCTTTAATGTCAATGGTAAGCAAACTTCTTGTTACGATAAGCGGGATTTTTTCTAGGTTTTGTTACTGAAAATTCTTCAGTGTCTATAGGTGCGGGAATACGAGCAACAAAATCGTGCAACTTCTAGAGCAACATTGTTGCGTTGAAATTTGCAGAATGAATGTTGCACCGGCCTATTACCTCTCATGCAACCACAACATTTCATTGGTACACAAAGTAGAAGCTCTCTCTACTCTTTGCAACATTGAAAATTTGTTGCGCACGGGTTGGTAATAGCAACATTCTCTCCACGATTAACAACGCAACAATGCTGCGCGACAAGCTGCACAATTTTGTTGCCTGTATATTGCACCTTTAATTTGTCAAGAAAGAAGCACCGTAGATTATAATTGTATATTTTTATTTATTCTTTTCCAGCATTCAAAGCGCACATTCAATCTTGTGGAGCCATTCCTCCAGACGTCAAAGTTATCTTGGTGAAGCAATCATGGAACAGGTCCAAAGAAGAAGTAGAAAAAGTTCTTCGAATAGTGAAAAAAATGAAAGGTTTTAACAGGTATCCACTGTATGTTAAGCGCGAGTTGGCTAGAGTGGTTTATTACGGCAAGTATCAGTCAGGAAGGTGTATCATAAGACAAGGTTAGTTCTGATTAGTCTTTCGGTTTACAGAGAAGTATAAAACCCTAATTAATGTTCACCTAACTGGTCTGGAAATATTAAACTTATAGACTCCTTTCACGTGCCGTCAAAGCAGCTCAATTTGGAGAACAAAAAAGGAATTTCAATTTCCTGAGATTTGGAACATATTGGTGTACTTCAAATTGAGCTACATCCCAACGGATGGACTGACTGAGTGACGGAATGACACAGACAAACAGACTGACTAGCTGGCTCACTAACTACTCGACCGACGAACTTACTGACTAAATTACTGCCGGACTCACTGACTGACCGAGTGGTTGACCGACTGGCTCAGCTTAGTGAAACGATATTGACTTTGTGACTGAATTCCTTATTGTTCAAGATTGACTTTATAGTCCTTTCTCATGCATGTACATGGCAACCATGCTGCCTGGCACATACACATAACTAGTTATTTATCTGGTTACATCCAATTTTCTTGTTCTGTAGGACATGTTGGGATTTCATTTTACTTCATCGTTGCGGGAACAGTAATTGTAGAAAGGATTGAAGAGGATAGGATTACAGGAGAAAAACATATACAGGTAGCAGTTGATGCCATTTCTTAGTGGCGTAGGGACTCCGAGAGGTTGAGAAGCAAGCGCGCGCCCATGCGCAAAAGTTCCCGCCAAATCGACAGGAGCTTCATTTAGGAGCAGGCGTAGCTCAGTTATTAGTGCGCAGCCTTCGGAGCTTAGAGGTCCACGGTTCGACCCTCAGGATCTCCACGTGTGATTAGACTTCTCTCTCTAATCCGTGAAGCTTCAGCTTTGAATACCCTTAAAACGGAGCACTGATGGAGAGAAAGGGATAAAGTGCGCAGCTTCATTTCCTGGTAGTTCCCGGTACTAGCTGAACACTGACGTTAAATAAGGCCTTTACCTTCATCATTCCAGGAATGGAACGTAAAACTCGTTTGACGTTGTAATCAAGACGTTGTACTGAATTAATTCTCGTCTAGATTGAGTTAGGCAAATGCACAAACTATTTTCTGTTATATTTTTGTATATTGTCGCAGATCGTCGGTGAAATGAGCGAAGGAGATTCTTTCGGTGAACTGGCTCTTCTCCACGACATTCGAAGGGCCGCGACTATCATCTGCAAGACATCTTGCGAATTCTTGATTGTCGACAAAGATGATTTCAATGAGGTACTAACAGTTTATTCTTTTATTGTATTTTGAATCACGTCTGGGGGAGATTTGGTGGCGAAAAGTTAGTGCGCCGATATCTAGGCCTTAAAATCGAAAGTCCTGGCCAGTGCACTAACTTTGTGGTCTTGGGCCGCAAAGAACTTGCGGATGATGTATAAATGTGTACCAGGATATTGTTGGGATACACTGTCAAGAAGATTGCGCGGTTGTTGGAAAACTGGCAGGATATTGAGGCTATGGGTTTGAGAGCTCGAGCCGCCCTGGCCAATGCTAATGCCCTTATCTTCTACATCTGCTTTATACGTTTCAACCCTTTCGTATCACCTTGTGTTCTTAACTGGACAAACCCTTAGTCACTCTGGGTCGTCTCTCCACCCACATGTATATCTGGGTACTGGATAGCTGTTTGGATAATTTGGGAAGATGGTGCGGGGTTACCTGCGATGGGCTGACATCTTATCCAGGGGGTGAAGTGATAGTGATACTCCTAGTCAGTCAACAGACTTTATTGTGTTGTGTTAGAGATAATATCATTAAAAATTAATTCAACTTGTTTCATTAGGTGCTTCGAATGAGTCATCAAATCGAGTACGAGAAAAAGATGTCCGTTCTATCGACGCACCCTGCTTTTGCATCGTGGTCTAACGTTGAGAAAAAACAGACTGTTCCTCACACCAAGATACGAGTGTTTCAACACGACATGGTGAGTAGTAGTTGTACTTCACCAGGGGCGTATCCAGGATTTTTTTTAGGAAGGGGCTACTTCCGACTATATAGGCTAAACCAATCATCTCTCCTTACCTCCTTACCCAAAAAAGTATATACACTTGTGGATCACAGACACCATAGGACCTCCTGGATGCGTCCATTTTTACTCGATCACCTTATTTGTTGTTTTATCTTACATGCTAAACCACTTGTGAATTTCGAAAATTCCTGGGTTAATAGGCTAGTTATGGACGCAGGATTCAAAGCGTTGCCACTGGTTTTGCGCGCAAGTAGGAAGAAGGCAACCAGAGAATATCTGCCTGCAATTATGGTAAAAAATAGATTTGCCAAGACCCGGCGGGTATAGATTTGTTCACTGATTCTCTTGCTGAAGCGTGGAGACTTGCGGAACACTTTGGATGGAAGGGAGAGGAAAGATTTGTGTTGCCTTTGAACTTCTTTGTGGTCTAATTTCTCCTCCTATGCAATTTCATAAAACAATGTTAACAGCAGGATGGAAGGGGATGGAAGGACTCTTGATGGAACGTGAATAGGACTTGCATGGTTGGTCCAACAACAAATCGCAAGACCGAAGCTTTTGGTACATACATCATCAAAAGCCTTACAGTGGTGTGTCGCACTTGATCGGATATTTTATGCATAGCGTTAAACTATATACATGCTACAGCACAAAATCTGCCCTTTCTGCTCTACTGACTGGGATGGCATGCGCACGACGACAAGACTTGAAATGTGCTACAAAAGTCTTCTGTTCTGCATCTTCGCCCTTCATGCAAAGTGATCATTATAATCTCCGTCAGTTAACAAATTCAATTTGTTTTCTTTCTAGATCATTATGGGTGGGAAACAAGCAACCACAGATTTTTCTTATTTCATTATCAGTGGAAAATGTAATGTGGTCAGGGAAATGATGGTGGTCAAAAAAATCTCCAGCTCTGGTAAAGCGCGATATTCTTTACCATCCATTAAAGACACCAAAAATGGCATTCTAGCTGTACAAGATCACGTCAACAAGAAAATAGAAAGAAAGCTGTTGATCATCCGTACACTTAACGAGGGTGACTTCTTTGGAGTTGGTGAGGACTTGGACAAAACTTACATCATTACTGCAGAACGGGTTAGTACTCATTCACAACAACAAGGGTGGGATCGGAATAAAGGGTGGTGTGCTGGTGTAGCGATAGTGCACTCGCCTTTCATCTCTGGGTTCTCAGGTTCGTTTTCCCAGACTCGACATCACATACGCGCATGCTAAATTCCAATTCGATTTGTGAGCTAGCCATGTCACATAAGTTCAGAGGTTTCAGGGTTTAATAAAACTAGAGCATTTTTTCCCCTCTATGGATATGGCATGACTGCAGAGGGAATCCTAGAGAATCTGACTCCCTTCCGATTTTTTTTTTGTAACATGCATATGCATGTAATTTTTTAGGGAGGGGAGGTAAGGATGACTTACTGAGGGAGGTTAGTAGGGAGTGACCCAGAGTTGACAATTGATCATGAAATTCAGCTTGACTTGAATTCATTTTTAACATATTGATAGGTAAGTTGTGTGCTAATCAACCATATAGCTCTGTTGAAGAGAGACAGAGGAAAATACATGGAAGAAATGAGACAGAGGCTCATCAAGTCTTTCCCAACACAACAAGAAGCATTCGAAGGTTTCTTAGATGATTATAACTGGAAACAGTACAAGAAAAAGTGCATAAAAGATGTAATTAAAAAACTCCACAAACCCAATTGTTCAACATATGAAGATGTGCCGCTGGTTGTAAGAAGAGACAATGGTTATTACTTTGAATGATTTCTATGATTGTACAATGCAATAAATTAAGACTGCTGGTGCTATGTGCTTCAAAGTGCTATGCAACTTTGATTCAATAGTTTGTGAATGTTCATTTATTAACATTCATGCATAGAAAAGGATCTATTTATTTTGAACTCAATGAACTACAATTTCACTCAATGTACAATGTTACTGTAACTATGTATTGTTTTGTAATATTATTACATAATTTTTATAATCATAACTGCAGAAATTTTACTTGTAACAGCTACTTGTCAATCGTTTGTTAACTATTATGTTTTTATTTAGGTATACTAAGTCACTTTTTGAAATTTTTACACAACTTTTTAACCAAATCCAAAACTTGAAATCCAGAAGTCCAAGGAATAATTTGTGCTTCCACTCCAGACTTGACTGACTTTTCTTTCAGTAGATCAAGCAACTGGTACTCTTCTCTTGCCAAGATATAATCCTTACTCTTAAGAGACACTGCAGGACAGAAATCTCCTTTTCCATCACCAACATAAATAATGTGGTCAAATGCATTATTCTCTTTCATTTGTTCAGTTAAATAATTAGCAAGAACCTCTTTTTTGCACAAATTTTTAGGACAAATATGACAGCCATGGCTATGGTATCTTGTTACCTGAAGGCAACCATTTTCATTCCATTGAGCAGGATTAGTAACCACATGTGAAAATACATGGGTTAAATTATCTCTCTTCAGTAGATGCTCAATGAAGTATGTATTCGAGTCAGAAATGATAATTGCTGGGATTTTACTATCATATAGGTGTTCACAAGTTTCCTTCATTCCTTCTATAAATTTGAGTGTTTCCAAGCATTTTTCATATTCTTGTCTAGAAAAGTTCTGCTCATGGAGTTGTTGGAAAACAAGGTCCATGATGTTTGTCCAACACATGTCCTTCTTTCTGTTACGTCTAATGGCAGCCATTGTTGGTTCATGTAACTTTGTGATCCAAGTATCTGTGTTGCCATCGACCAGTGTATGGTCAAAATCAAATACTATGAGGATGGTGGGTCTTGCTGGTTCCATGATGACTAAAGAAAAGAGAAATAAGATGATTTTCCAGGAAAAGGTAAGGTATACTATTCATATAGAACTGACTGGTATTTTGCACCAGTCAAATTTAGCCCTGACCGCCCCCCCCCCCCCCCCCGGCCCCATCCCGGGATATGAATGTGAGGATTAGTTTGAATAGGGCACTAAAACTGACAACTGCCCCACCATATGGGGAAGAAATTTGCAGTAAATAGCAAAACAATATCCCACCCCTGGGGCAACAAAATTTGGCCAAATGTACCCAGAATTCTCTGCGGGAACAAAGGCCGTCATCTTGGATTACCCAAAAATCTTTGCACGAACAATGGCTGCCATCTTGGAATTTATAAAATGAATCCCCACCTAAAGCCCCACATTCCTTTGGCAGGGATGACAAAATGTGTGAATCCCCCACATAGTCAGGACACAAAAAGCTGCTAAAAAAAAGTAACAAATCCCCACCAAAGCCCCACATATTCTGGGGAGGGGGGTCGGGGTTAACTTTGACTGGTGCATACTGAAGGCTCATTACCAACTACCTCTGTGACAAAGCAACAAATTGAGCTTATTCCATTCATAGCTAATGGTTCCACTACATTAACTATGTTCCATTGCACCTTTTCTCACCCCTCAGGAGCGCTACTTGGTCGGATTTCAAAACATTTAAAAGTAAAATTTGTTTCAGGAACTAGTTTCGTAAGGAAACTACTAATCGAAATTTGAGTAAGAAAAGTTTGGAACCGTGTGAAATGAAGCATACCTTTTCGTTTAGAAAAAAAGATTTTAATCTAAAAAAGGAAATTGCTGAAAACTTTGGAAACAAAAATCGATACCTAAGATTAAAGAATCTGGAGAAAAATGTAAAAAATGTCATACTTTACCTTTGATCTGGAGTAAATTGATATAAAAATTCGTCAATTTCTTTTAAAAACCAAAATAAACCCCATGATGCCTTGCGGTACTAAATATCCCATGATTCAATGCAAACCCGGTTACCCAAAATCCCTCGCGGTCTTTTGCTTGAATCCCTTGTTGCCATAACAACGGTTGCTTACACAGAATCATAGCAGTACAGTCATGATGGCTTCGACGGTAATGCATGGCCGAAGAGAGGGTCAAAAAAGAGGTAAATATCTCCAAGAAAATACGAAATATGAACTCAAAACTATTGCTAATGTGTGGAATGTTTCTTTTAGAGTTTGGAGACCCTTCGCTTAGTATTGTTCCAAGTGGATGTACTGAAAGAGATGTAAGTGAAAAAAGAGCACTTCGACCGATAACCTATCTGAGGATTTGTAACTTTGTTGTCTTCTAAGGTTTCGTTTTTTACTATCTTAACTTGCTTAGATATTTCTTTTCTCTTATTTAAGGTGGTAGTTTTGCAACCAAGCGACTGGAATAGAATTCAAAACAGTTTGTCAGGATATAATAAGGAAGAGGCAAGGCTAAGAGCATTACATGAAGAAAGAGAGGCTCTTCATAATCTATCGAAAGAGACAGTGAAACACTGGGATAATACAATCGAGGTACGGATTAATATAAGAAGTATATCTAGTATTCTTCAGATTTTATATTTATTTTCAATGAAAATAAAAAATAATGGTTACCACAAGAACATGCAATAACTGATATTTGGAGAGACTTTGGTTCTAATTTAGATTTATTGATACTAATAGGGACAAAGACTAAAAAAGCTTCAAGCAAGAAGGATCAGAGAAGAAAAAGAAGAGGTAAGAAAATACCGTATTATTTAAAAAGGGTTGGTTCCCTCTGATGTTCTAAATAAAACTTTATTTGACAGGAAAATAGGGCAATAGACTGTTATCAATCAAACAAATTGATTGTACGTAATTTTACATACTCTGATAGACCGCAGTGTACAGTGTATTGCCTGATTTTCCTGTCAACAGTCAGTGCATAGCAGTGAAAACAGTGGTATTTTCCTTAAGAAAGTAAAAAAAAAACTTCAAAAATTGAATTAATATAAAGAACTTTTTTTCCCCCTTAAACTTAAAGGAGGAGAAAGTTAAAATTGACATTGAAGAAGCCAAACTTCAGGCTAAGAAAAGGAAAGAAGCAATAGAAAGAGCCAAGACCCAACAATACTACCAGACAGACAGAGTGAAGACATTCCATGTAAGTTAGCAAAAATGATAATAATATGAATATATACCGAGTATATATATGTACATGTACTACTGGTACATGTTTATGCTGTTCATTAGGTATTAGAGTCTTTAAATGTTGGACCCCCCACCCCTTGACCCTCCACTTGGATTACAGCCACAGACATATTGACTCCATGTCATAGCATCACTGACTATTATGACATACATTGTAAAGCTTAGATAAGTATATTTTTTGAGTAGTTTTGGTTCTAGTACATTAGTAAAATGTCGTCAAAGCTAACTGTATTATACAAATTCATAGCTTGATCATGAAGACTTTGAAGTATTCAAGAAACCGATAGATGATTTATGTTCTGTATTCACATGTTATTATAGGGAGCAATGTTGCTTACAGAAGTGATGAAAGAGAGAGAAGCACAGGTAAAGATGAAGAAAGGTCAAGTGAATGCTGATAAAATAAGAGATCAACACATGTTGAGATTACAGAAAAGGGTAAGAAATCAAGCAACATTTATATTTGCATTATACAAATAGTAGTTTTTCTAAGACAAATACTTTAAATTAAGGATATTAACAAAGGTAATTTCTATTATCAGCAACTTGAGGAAGCAATAAGGCAAGATCAGAAGAATGCTCTTAAAAGATACAATGATCGAAGGGATCTATCTGCCTTCCAGCTTTTGCAGTAAGTGATTTACTAATACATCTGTATATTAGTAGAAGAAAATTATGTAGTTTTCATGAGTTGCTAGATTATGGTATGTATTAAGTAAAGTTCGTTATAAGAAAGCAACTGATTGTAATCAAGCCTTGGAAAACTGGAAAGTCAATACAATTTCTTTCTTTTCATGCAGACTCACAGCAGAATAGTCATGTTTTTTAATTAAATTTGCAAATTTAGAAATAAATGTATTTTTATTGATATAATTTGGTTGTCATTTCGCCAGGGTTACAGACCATATTGATGAAGCAAACTTTGCTAAGAAAGCAGAGCTTCAAGAAGGCAAGAACGTGAAGCAGCAGATAGATATGTATGAAGCAGCAAAGGCAGCAATTGAGGAGCAGAAAAAAAAGGTAAATCTGGGTAAATGATGAGAAGAAAATTACAAACCCTGGAGCTGCTAACTGATTATCTTTACGTTTCCCCCATCAATATCATGTCATTATCACCAGTCACCAACCCCTCTTTCTATAATTGTGATCATGAAGATCTGAACACTTTTATCCAAAATTATCTTTTAGGACAAGGCAGCTCTAATGGAAGATCACAAATATCATCTTACTAATAGAGAGGTAAGGAGGCAGCACCAGATAATTCTAAACTTGATCATTTCCGAGCCAAAGTTGATCTGAACAATTATTCAAGCCAGTACTCACTGGTGCCAATTTTCATTTTATGAACAACAGCGCCTTCGCAGAGAAGAACAACAACGGCAAGAGGAGGAAGAAGAAGAAATAAGGCAGTTTGCAAATGCTAAAAAGGTATAAATTTATTTTCATTTCAAAACTATAATGTAGCAAAGTTGTTATCTTATGTATTATATGTTCTGATGAAAAAAAAGCAAAGCATCTAAAGCTTCTTTCCTACCCCATCTTGCCTCCCAAATTCAAAGGTAACATTCTTTTTGTAGTTAAGTATATCAGGGTTTCTGGGAAATTCTGATACTGCAGGCTAATGTGTATCAGTTTATAGAACAAAATTAATGCAACTAACTGTTCTCATTTCTTCAGAAAATGGCAAAAATGCGCAAGGAAAAAGAACTAGAGTTGTTCAAGTAAGTGAAATGAAGAAGAAATCTGCTATACTTTTTGGTTGTACTCCAATGCTGTGCTGTTTTTCTCTGATTGCAACTGTTAAGTGATCGCGTGAATCAAAGTACTTTTTTAGTCAGTATCATTCGTTTCGCTGCTGATTCGAAAACTGCTCTTTTCATAATTATAACTTTGATACAGTGTATCACATGTCACACAATTATGACACTATAATTTGCATACTCTTGTGCACCACAAGTTTGTGAAGAAATTTAATAAATTTACAAATAATTTTTTTCAGCGCATTTCAAGAGCATACAGAACGCATGCGTCAAAAGCTGCATGATCAAATGGTGCAAAAGGTGGATAACGAAGATGACAGGATTGCTAAGGCTTTGGCAGAGAGAGAAGCTAAACGAGAGGTAAAAACAGCTTTTCAAATAATTGACTATCCATATATAGTACAATACTTATAACGGTATGGACATTTAATCTTTGGTCTATCCATTGCTCTATTTTATCTTATTCTATTTTCTTCTCATTTATAGGCTGAAGAAAGAGAAAAGATGGAAAAATCAATGAAAGATCAGAAGTCTATACATGAACACAGAGTGAACAGGGTAAGAATATCTGCTCAACGTGTTGAAATTGATAGCCATAAAAAATGGTTTAGCCTGACTGACAGAAATCGTTTTTTTTTATTTAACCTCTACCTGTTCAAGAAATGACTTCAATAGTTTATTTTTCTTGATTATTTCTACTATACTCATCAAGGGGTGGGAGGATGGTCAGCGAGGGAGGGGATCCAGACCCCCCTGTCATCAATTAAGTGCACAATTCCAAAATAAAATCTGTCTGTCTGTCATGCGATTGATTGTTTAATCCTAGGATTTAGTTTTGCCTCAGGGTTTGAAGTAAATTTTGTATTAAGTATATGTTTGGACCCCCACCTCTCAATAATTGCTGGATCTTCACTCATGGACATTTCTCTTCTAGATGAAAGATTTGGAGAGAAAGGCAGCTATTGAAACAAAGACAGACAAAGAAATCCTAAGAAAACGCATAGAATCTGACAAACTAGTAAGTCTGTTTACAGAATAAGGAATTGTTGTTATTATTATTATTATTATTATTATTATTGCTATTTTGTTAGCTTTTATTACTATACATATGACTTGTAAACCCCTTGCTCCACCTTTTTAAGGGATGGTGTGAAACAGATGTTATATGAGTGAGAAAAAGACAGCATAATGAAAGGGACTGGGGAGACCAGACAACTGTTGACCAGGCTGGATAAAATGAACATTTTAAATATAAATTATGTAGTTGTATAATACCAATGAGCTTGATAAATGCAGCCTGATTTTGATATAATGAACAAAAAATCACTGGGAAATGGAGATATTCGTGGTATCATTTTCACAATTGTCCAGTTTCGACTGAGTCCTCTCATGATATGAAGACTGTCAGCTATGCGCAAAATCACCTTGAATTTCTTTTCCGAGCAAGCGTTATATCTTAGTTATGTTATAATACAATTAAAATTTAGTCAGTTGTGCTCTTGGTTTTGAACTTGCATTTTCACTTTTTTACTCTAGTACCGTACTAAACAAGAGGCTAAAAAACTAGAGAAGTTAAATGAAGCAAAGGGACTCAAGGACTTCCAGGCACAACAAGTGGTGAGTTGAATTTTCTTCCTTGAAATACTGGGACCGCACTGACCACACCCAATATGGGATTTATCCCCTCTAGCTTCTGTGGGACTTGGTAAGTCAGACTGTTGTTGAACAAAAAAAACAATATATCAAAAAGAATTGAACCAACTAGTAGAGAAAAATATCTGTTGTCATGTTGCCAGATCAATTTATCTAGGTGGAGTCGGGATACCCGATACCCTCCTTCCTTTTGGAATGTAATCTCAGATCTCCAAGGTTTACTAGTCGTTCTCATAATTCGATTCCAATTTTTATTTCTAGAACGAGCTTACAGTACGTAAGGGAGAGCTCCGAAAAAATGATCTTCTCGTTGACCACATGAACGAGAAGTCAATGTTGGACGAAGAGGACCAGTTCCAAGAGTACGCTGCTAAAATAATCAAGAATGCCCGAGATCGTGAACGAAATCCTTATCCTCTTATTAAGGCAGCACGGGAAGGCCCTGGCGGAGGTAGAGGGCCGAAGTTTGATGGGAAAGTCGGTCTGAGACCCAGCTTCTTGGTCTCTGATGGATCTGGGGTACAACTGCCAAATTATTCCACAGCTACCGTGGAAGGACAACATACTAAAATCTATGGTGATCCGGCGAAAAGCAAAAAGAGGCTTGGCTTTACTTGGTAAAACCACTCCTTAAAAGTTAAAATGTGTACATACAAAAAATAATTCTCTTAATTCTACTCATGTAAATGATATGATTTTTATTGAAAAGAGACTTTCCATCTACCCAATATTTTATTTACGATTTGTGTACTTTGCATAAATCTAATAACAATGTGTTGGCATTTAAAGTACGATCCCCCCTCCCCTGGTTTTCACATTTTGTACTTCGGTTCAAATTGATTTGATTGGGTGTCCAAGTGTGTTTGTTGTAAATAAAATTTTTTAAAGCATTTAATCGGAATTTCTTATTGTCTGTCTATATCGCTTCCTTATACCAGGTGAAATTAGTCTCCGACCAACTATAAGAACAATTGAGGATTTGCAACCAATTCTGGTTCAACAAAAGACGCCAACTGAAAAATGTTTTGTTAAGGCGATGTTACACGAGACGATTTGCAACGACGATTTTTCGCACAACGCTGCGGAAAATTCGAAATTTTGAGTTGCGAGGTTTTGACTTCAGATCAGAAACTCGCAACGTGTTGCCTGAAGTCGAAATTACTCTAAAAATCGTTCCATCTGGCATGTTATATGCCGGGTATAAAATTTTCGCGCAATAGCTTTGCGCGAGAAATCGTCGTTGCAAATCGTCGCGTGGAACATCCCCTTTAGGAACGACCAACATATAGCCGCGAAGACGTGATTGCAAACTAGGAATTGCACTATTTATATACCTTGTGTTCGACATCCTTTTCCTCTTTGTTCCACCTATTTTCACGCCGACTTGGGGAGGAGGGAGCGACTCCTGTATACAAGTCGTCTAGAAATGAATATTAACAGCTGATGACGCGTCATGGATGCGGCATAAATGCTTTATAAAATACACTCTCGCTTTGATCTACCTTAGACAAAACAAATTGGTAACAAGGCATGGCAATAAAGTTGGTGCGGCTTAGCCTATCAAACTAATTGCGTTTGTACGTAATATCGAATTTGATTCTGCATTCTAGAGACAAAAAAGTAGAGTATGTACGAAGTAAAGAAAAATGGTATCCCTCCATTTCCTTATTTTTACCGGTCACTCTCACTCGAAGTGATCGCACATTCTTGGTTTTACTTTACTATTCCGCCCTTTTCCTCGTTAATAATTAATCATCTCATACTTTTCCAAGAATATCTGCAGTATCAAGCTTCATTTGAATTAAAAGTGTTTTCCATGTCTCGTGAATTGTGCTTGTACTAGGGTCCTCTCTACCCTGATTCCAGAGGCGCTTTTACGCGAGACGAGCCTTGGGCTCGCCACAGAAAAGCGCCTCTGGAACCAGGGTAGGTCATCATCTCCTGTCCTTCTGGCCCTTTTACGATCAACGCGTTTCGGAATTAATCTGATCACCTGGTTCATGTGTAACTCAACAAACTAATTGAATATATTATTTCACGGCCTGAAATAATAACAGCTGAAAACATACGTTACTGAAATACAAGAGCGGTTTTCGTGTGAGGGGAAAACGATACGGCAAATCAGTTCTTAGCTATACTGTTGCGTACCGTATTTTACCGTGACTACGCGTTGTGATTGGATGAGTACTGGAAGACAAAGAGAAGCCATTTCAATGTTAAGGCATGTGGTACTGTGTACGTGCTGTAAGGCAGTACCGTATATTTCCCACTCATACGAAAACCGGAAAAACGTAGACTTAACTTGCTCTCGAACATACTGGTTAGTCTTCTTTCGTGAGCCTATTTTACTTGCGCAACTGATTAATTGATGTACATATAATCGAGCATCTACATTTAAGCACCCCGGGGGCTTATTTATTTCAGGCACTTTTGAGGGGGGCTTATTGATTTTTAGCCGAAACGCAGTAAGTTCTACGCTATCAGGATATGATATGATCAGATATGACAACTTTATTCCAATGCGATAAACTCAGGATTAAACGCAAGTATATCACTCAGACGTGACTGTCTCGCATAATCTATAGGGATGTTAATGACATGGAGTATATGGATTGTTCAAATTACACAGTATTTTCAACATTTGATTCACTTGTGTTAGTCTCTCAAGTGATGATTTACCATTATCGTGAATTTAGTTGTGAAGGGGGAGGAGAGGAGAAGGGAGCGGAAGGGAGGGGAGGGGGCCTTAATTAATTTCTTCCTTTAAAAAGGGGGGCTTAATAGAGGATTTACGGTATTGCTGAAACGGAAATTGAGTTATCGTCGAAGCCAAAAAGGCCGCCCGAGTTTCTATTTTAATTCAGTCTAGTTTAATAAAACTTTAATATCATTTCAATGTAAAAATAGTCAAAAAATATATAAATTAGATACCGTTCCAATTCCCTGAACTTAATTCGTTCTTAATGTTACACTGGGTGTGGTCTTACAAGGTGTTTCTGTGGGGGGTCCACATAGGTCAGGCGCACTAAATAGAATCGGAAATCTTTTACCACAGATAAATAATACTAATATCTGAGTGCTGGCAAAATCTGCTGAAGATTATATAAAACTATAATAACAATAATGAATATTTTGGTTAGAAAGTGAACATGTAGCGGTCTCAGCTGTTTCACCCATTATTGGCATCGCTTTTTCTTTTATTCATTCAACGCTTCGTTTCTGTTGTTTTCCCATGTGTTCACCATCAAGCCAGTCTCACCATCAAACCAGTCTAAAGATTGCCGAGCTCAGCTCATCTACGTATTTCGTAATAGAATGCACATGACTAGGATAAGGAGATTATTCAAAAGATAATCCCAATAACATGTACACAAGTACCTTACATCAACATATAAAGTATGTTCCTTTTTGAGCGTTATTTCAGTTTTGGGTCTTAAATTTTTACTATAAACTCAAACGATTTAAGGAAATTGAATCCTGAAACGTAACTATTTTAAGGAGTTTCAAGGCTCCTTGATGCGTTTCGAAAATCCATAGGATCTAAGGATCTAAATAAATCTCGTTACGTATACGAAATCTTATCTACACTCCCCTAGGGGGACTCCGTTAAGATATATTTTTGTATCTGATAGTCCGTAGTGTTCCAAGAACTAAATAAGAACTAAAAATTAAAAAAATACAACAGTGTCTGAGAACAAAGAGAAAAACCTTAATACTTTGTTTAGATTCGAGATATTGAGGGGAGGGGTGGTTTATCTGATAAGATTGGTGTCAATATTGTCCCAAGTGGCCACCCCATTGTCTAGATTTTAGTCACGGCCTGGTGACCTAGTTCAGTACCAAACAGCTGAAGACTTTGGTTCGGCCTTTTCATCTCCAATCAGTTGTCATGAGTTGAATCGTACAAAAATGTTGTTCTCAGTCTGATTTCTTCGCTTTAAAAGAATGCCTGTTTGTGATTCTCTCGAGGCAATGGCCATTCGCCAAGAGGCCAAAAGATTCCAATCTTTTTATCCACGAATTCAACAGCTATTCGAATTGCTAGAGCAAGTCGATAACGTACCTTTGAAGCGAAAAATGCGAGAATTGGTCAATGGTTTAGAAGGTGAGTCTTCCTTGTTTATCTCATAACAGACTAATCTACACTTTCCACGAATTTTAGGGTCTAGATTATCGAGGTAAAGTGAATAACCCTCGAGGTTTATCCACCAGAACGTGCTTACTACGAGTACAGGTAGCTACAGATCGTTCACACTATTGACTCAAAAACTCCCAAACGTAAACATATTTATCCTGTAAAATATGTAATTAAAATCATCAGTGGCGTTAAAAATCTTAGGATTACTTTTATTTATCAAGATTCGATATTTATTCAAGGAAATTCTATATTTCGTAGAAATAAAACACTACTTCACATCAGTGCGAACGAGCGTGAAACATCGAGAAAAAAATCGAAAAAATTTGATTGAGTTATCTGCGGTGTTGAACTTTACCCTTTTATGTAAAGTATTTTAAAGTATTTTATACTTATGAGGAACAAGAAGTAACGGGAAAACACCTTTAAGGCCTTAGATAAATGTAGAGTTGCATAAATACTCTCGAGATATTGCCAAAACGTCTAACAACGCTGCTGATTGATGAAGTTCTGACAGCAATACCAATCACTCTCACAGATAAGCTTATAAATTAATTGTTTTTACATATTTACCAAAAAAAAATCCTGTTTTCTTTATATCGAAAGTCATATTTTTTAAAATCATATATGAATTTTTGTTAATAGAAAGCTGTCGTTTGTATTTGCACTATGAATCAATGTTTTGTTTGCATCACGTTTTTTGTCGTCACAAAAGATATTTTCTGTAGACCGTCATTAGGGCTCTATCCTGCATAGAACCCATAAAAAATGTCGAGAATTAGAATCCACTTATTCTACAATATTTGTAATATTTCTGATCTTTCTTAAACATTTCCTGATCCGCAAATATATTTAGGTAAACCAATGTAATTAGCGTGTTGGATTTCAAAGGCTTGGCGCGTGCAAGACATTAATATCGTTAATTTTTTTTCATTCAATAATTGTTTTTCCCGGCATCGTTAAGGGTTCGAAAGTTCGTCAAAAAATTCTCCATCCCCCTAAAAATCATTTAGCTCAAATTTATCTCCCCGATTTGTACAATTTCTTTGTCACATATTTTTTTGCACAAAAAAAAAATATTCAAAAATCTTTGTTGACCTCCCCTCCCTTCGATGACCAACCCTCAGGCCATTGACTCTTTTAATAGTTTAATATTTTGTTGACAATTTTTTACCACTTAAGGTAAGGTGAGAGCCTGCATTTAGGTAAAAATGCCTAGCCTTTAAGTTCTAATACAAAATCCATTCTCAATAACTTATGTTCCAAAGATCAAAAATAATGATGCAAAAAAAATTGATAAAATATGCTTATTTTGTTTCAATCCAATAGTCAATACTGTGTTTTACATTAGATGTTTTGTTGGTCGTAAGTCAAATAGGCATGAATCAATTATATATACATTAATGAGCATCCACTTATGCTGCCAGTACGTCTCAAGTTCGCTAGTGACAGACATCGGCAGGTTTTGGTTCCTATTAAGAATAAAATGTCTGGAAATATCTGCTGTAACAATATTATATTGTTGAATATTCCTCTATAAGAATTATAATTTCATATTATAATAAATGCATGTACATCCACATGTTTTAAAATTAGGAACCCCCCAAAGTAAGCTTTCTGAAGCAGTCAACTGTTTCTTTTGTAGTACTCTTTGTTTCAGTTGATTGCTAACTTCCTGTGCAGACCAACGTAAAGCCAATATATACTCACAAACATTATTTACCTCATGTAGCTAATCTACCTAAAATGATCTAAACTAATTTTCCACTCAATTCATCTACCATCCTGACAAATTATTATAAATATCTATTTCATTCTCTTTATTTCGTCTTACAAGTTATATTATGTCCAGAATCACTGTATTAAAAATATATGTTAGCCTTTTAGTAATTATGCCATTATTCATATTGTTAGACTCTAAGCAGTGAAAACCATAAGATGTAAGGATAATAACTTTATCACATCTCACATCTGATGAGTTAATTAATTCAAGAGACCCCAGCAGCTAAGTAGAAATCAAAACTCTGCACCACAGCTTCGTTGTCTTTATATAATATTTTCTGAGGCTTGTTTGCATATCAGTTTACGATTTTAGCATGATAAAAGATAAATTGAGCAAAATTACTTAGGCTTAGTTCAGACATTAATTAATAGAAAAAACTAATAGAAGTATATCCTTAAAAATCTTGTTACTGCAGTCAGGTTAATGATTTATTGTTTTATAATTGTTTTCTCTGACTTAAATTTACATTATAAAGACAGACGTTTTGGCTCACACTTGAGCTTTCCTCAATGTCAAGTCGTTAATGATTGCATGAGGACAAATCAAATCACAACAAAGAATTCAACTTGAGCTCGCACACATGTTCAAAAGTGTAGAATACAGTTCTGGAAGAACCATTGGATCATTCCCAGCACTGACTTCTCCATAAGAATACCATGCTTTTAAGCAGAGTTGTTTGTGGTAATTCCTTTCTGTGTCTACAACTTTTGCATTGTCGAAATCTATGGTATTCCCCGTGTTGTGCATCCTTGGATGTTTCGAGGTTCCTACATACAGCTCTTTTATGCTTGCTGACTCTAGTCTTCAGAGATCGTTCGATTTGGCCATAGTAGGTGAAATTACATTCTTTGCAATTGATCTTGTAGACTAAACTAGTGCGTAAAAGATTCTTTGTTGGTTCCTGGTGATGTGAAAACAATACGTTGATTCTTGAAATTGATTCTTCATAGCACCCTTGCGATCCTGTCTGACGTTCCCTTTACATATGGCACAAATGATAACCCCTTTCTCATCATGATGTTCACTTGTGTCATCAGGTGAATTGTTGTGTGGCGTTATAATGACATTTCTTTCAGTGACATTGTTGAATGAAATGTTCAGGGTAGTCGTTGTCAGCCAACACTTTCTTCACTCTTTCCAACTCTTGCTCTCTACTTGTAGCTGTAGATGGAATCTTGACAGCTCTTCATATCAGAGTGCTAACCACTGATTTCTTGTGTTGTTACTAGAGGGTGTGAGTTGAAATTTAAATATCTATCTGTATGGGTAGGTTTACAATACCCTTGGACTACAATTTTCCCATCTCCATCTTGTCTGGAGTTGGTGTCTGAGAATGGAGGCTCGTCCTGTATCTTTTTCTTCTTCAATCGTTAATGAATATGTTTGTTAATGCTGTTAAGTGCTGGTGGAACTCAGAAGAACTAATAGAAGTATGTATACCAAACTTAGCACATGCAATCTCCTGGTGATAAGCAAAAAAAATGATGTGTTATATGGTAGTTCTCAGTGTTTTCTTAGCCTCTGGCTTCAAAGGCAATTAGATTTGATGCGGCAAAAGTTTGACGTCTGAACTGGACCTTACATCCAAAATAGTTTTGTCTGTCTTAGAATTTAAACATAATTATGTTCATAAGCAATCAATAAGTTATACAAGAATCAGTATTTAAGAGAATACATGTAAGCTAAGAAATGCTGTGAAAATCACTGAGCAACCTAAAACTTATAGTCAAATTGAAAATAGAATGTGGGTATTATTGGGAATCAAGATAGTGTAGTGGTAGTGCACTCATCTCTTCCTTCTGAAGTCTTGGGTTCAATTTCTGGTCTTGGCATCAAATGTGAGTAAAGTTTGTTGGGTCTCTCCCTTGACTTAAGGCAATGGGCTCGCGCACTCATGCGCATCTTTCTGCGCATTTTTTTTATTATTTAGAATTGTATAATATATTGACCAAAATGTGAAACAATACACTGTATTTATATAACTTGACAATTAGTCGCATGGCAGTCATTTTGTGTATGTTCGATGACTCGAGGCATGCGCGACAAAACCCATGGATTGGGCTACCTGTGTGCTTTCCGTTTGTCACTCTTCATTTTGCGTTGCTTTACGACTTATATCTTGTAAATGAATACGGTGACCTATACAATTTTTTCCTGAATTCGATGTCTTTTAACTAAAGCTAGTACATATCGAAAAAAATAAAAAATCTATCTGTTTGTTTTCGAGAAAATCATGAAACATCATCTAAAAAAGACTTGACATTCGCACGTAATTTCGACTGTTTTTCAAGTTGGAAATGTCAAAACTTAGCATTTTTCCTGAACTTTGTGACATTAAACTGTTTTTCAAGGAAGTTTATTTACTTTAGTACCTCTGAAAGCCTCTGTTTTTCATATTGCAGCCACCAGAATTAAACTAGACGTAATACTTTGAGAAGCATTGTTTTCGTTCTAGACTCGCTGGGGAGTGCCGTGTTCAAGCTAACATAGCGCAAAATCTATGTCGATGACCCCCGATTTTTGTTGTTGTTCTGTTTTGTCCATCTCAAAAACTATCTATATGCAAAATTATAGGAAAATCTATCGGTTAAATTTGCACGAGCCCATTGCCTTAAGGGTAATTAGATTTGATGCGGCAAAAGTTTGACGTCTGAACTGGACCTTACATCCAAAATATGTGGAACATCCAAAGTTCCAATTCAATTTGTGAGTTAGCCATGTTCAACTGTCACCAGCTGTACTAAGTATTCATCTGCAAAACATGCAGATGATGCTGAAGAAGGAAATGGCAGTATACACCTATTTCAAAAATTATATCTTATATATATCTTATATCGAATGTCTTTGTTTAATTTTAAATGTAAATTATGAGAAGTTTGAGGGTTATACTGACATATGTTTTGTTATTATTTCCAAGAGAATTGAATGATGAACTCATATTAGCACACTCAGTGCACTAGGAAACCAGAAACTCTAGGAAACTTAGAACCATAATTTGTTAGAGTATTTCTCATGTTAATTAAAATCAGTGCTACCAATCAGAAGAGCCTATGAAATAAAGTATAGCAATAATTGCATTGAAAGTCAATAAAATGTCAGTGCAACTATAAAGCAATAAAATAGCTATAGTTCATATTCAAGCATGCTAATCGAGTCCCCTTCACAGTTCCCTGCACCATCTTGAAAGGTAGCTGTACCTTTGCATTGAAGCAAGACAAACAGTGAGCTTGCAGTGATATCACTGCAATGCTATCATTGCAAGGTTACCTCATTTTCGCTTTGATGTAATAGCACAACTACCTTTCAAGATGGTGCAGGGAACTGTGGAAGGTACTATTATATGTACATACCAGTTATCCATATTTCTGGCTAGCACATGCTAGGTTAAAATCCCAGAGTCATTGAGAATGTGTAGTAAGAATGATATTAAGTGTTGAGAGTGTACTACTAAGAGGCTAGTATCCAAAAGGATTGAAGGGGGATATACTTAGATTGGGCTATAGCCTCTCCCCTCTGTGGTTCAACAGAACAAATCCTTCATTTGCATGTTCAGGACTAACTTTCTTATTAATTTTATCTTTTCAGAAACCTTCCTCAATAGTCCTGAGTTTACAGCTAGCAAAATCAGCAGTAACTTAGAACTGAGACTGGTAAGTGATACAGTATGTATTGTGTATTTTTCCAATAAAAAAGGGGAATTACTGATATATAGAGGATGAATATTAGAAGAGTCACCTTTAATCATGTTTTTGGGTGGGTGGATTGTCATATGAGGTTCAGGTAATGGAAGAATTTAAGGTTATAACTCCCACCTCCCCACATAACCTGATAGAGTGTAGCTAGAGTCAATGTTTAGTGAAGCACAGGTGGCGTAGCAGTGAGAGTGCTTGCCTCTCACCAATGAGACCTAGGTTTTAAATTCTGGACTCGGTGTCATATCTGAGTAGAGTTTCTAGTTGGTTCTCTTCTGTGCTTCAAGGGTTTTTCTCTGGGTTATCTGGTTTTCCTCCCTCGATCTACAAAGATCAACTTCTAAATTCCAAATTAATCTTGGAATGAGGGCCACAGGTTTGTTAGCCACTGGCTATTAAGTGCTACCCTTGTAAAACAACAATGATTTATTTGTCTTATTTTATATATTTAATTTGAAATTGGTGGAAATGGCATTATAATATTGACTAAAATATTTTCTTTCTATATTCCAGGGTATTGTGGGGAGCTCAGTTTCTGGCAAGTCTTTTCTTGTTCAAAGATATCTGACTGGTATCTATCCTAAAATGGAGTCTTTCAGTGGTAGATATAAGAAGGAAGTTCTCCATGATGATCAAAGCCATCTGTTACTCATAAGAGATGAGACAGGTCCACCAGACCTTCAGGTATTGTATTCCAGTAGTATACCATTTATAGGTATTTCATTATCATCATTTCTTCCCACATGGCACACGATTGGCTTTGGGGTGTGCCAGCATTGGAAAACAATGTTGCAATAGACCCCTTTCATGTGACGTCATAGCAGCTCAATTTGGAGGACAAAACAAAAGAATTTCAATCTCCTGAGAATTGAAACCTATTGTTTTGCCCTCCAAATTGAGCTGCATTCCGACATGCTGCAATGGGTTTATAGGCACTCAAGGTTGTTCAAATGTCATGAATGGTATTTGAGAGGCGTGAAAATGGTTTTTATGATGTAGATTCCATTTGAAAGTTAATGCCATATGGGCATCATTGATGCCATTTTAGAGGCATGGAAGCTGTTTTTATGGTAAAGATACCATTTCAAAGGTAGTGCCATATGATTGACATGGATAGCATTTGAGGAGACAGAAAAAAGGCATTTGAGAGGCATGGAACCTATTTTGGGGGTATGGATACCATTTAGAAGGTATACATGCCATTTTATAGAAATGCAAACCTTTGGAAAGTATGGATGCCATTTGTGAGGCATGGATGGCATTTGCTGAGTGGATGGTATTTAAGGGGCATGGAAGCCATTATATATTTGTAGGGCATGGATACCATTTGAAGGGCATGCATACCATTTGTAGGGCATGGATACCATTTGAAGGGCATGGATACCATTTGAAGTCATGAATACCATTTGAAGGGCATGGATACCATTTGAAGTCATGAATACCATTTGAAGGGCATGGATACCATTTGTAGGGCATGGATACCATTTGAGGGGCATGGATACCATTTGTAGGGCATGGATACCATTTGAAGGGCATGGATACCATTTGAGGGCATGGATACCATTTCAAGGGCATGGATACCATTTGAAGTCATGAATACCATTTAAAGGGCATGGATACCATTTAAGGGGCATGAATACCATTTGAAGGGCATGGATACCATTTAAGGGGCATGAATACCATTTGAGTGGCATGGATACCATTTGTAGGGCATGGATACCATTTGAGGGGCATGGATACCAGTTGAGGGGCATGGATACCATTTGAGGGGCATGGATACCATTTGTAGGGCATGGATACCATTTGTAGGGCATGGATACCATTTGAAGGGCATGGATACCATTTAAGGGGCATGAATACCATTTGAGTGGCATGGATACCATTTGTAGGGCATGGATACCATTTGAGGGGCATGGATACCAGTTGAGGGGCATGGATACCATTTGAGGGTCAGGGATACCATTTGTTACCTGTGATGTGTTGGATTTTCTTAAACTAAATACATATATATATAATATGTGATATTTATGTTTTTGGTATATTGTTATTTTAATATTTTTGCAGTTCACTCAATGGGTTGATGCTGTGATATTTGTGTTCAGCTTGGATGATGAGCTTAGTTATAGTATGATCCCGGGATACTATGCTAAAATGGCTCATTACAGGAACATATCTGATGTACCTGTCATTCTGGTTGCAATGAGAGGTAGGAAAAAAATTGTATTGTAGCAAACGTTTAGTTCCTGCAGGGATTTCATTAAGAGCTGAAAACTTTGGCATCTACTTTCCCTATCTGAGCCATCTACTTTTGCAAGAGAGTATGAAGTAAGAGAGCACATCTCCGTGCCCTATGATAATTTTTTGAAAATCTATTTTCAGCTCCAAGTGCAGCTATTTTTAGCTCCTCGTGCAGCCTGAAATATTTTATCATGCGATTCCTGATTCAGTTCAAGCTGTGCATGCAGCTAAAAATAGTCGCACGTGGAGCTAAAAATAGATTTTCAAATAATTTTCATGGGGATAGATCTATGTATGGGAGATGTGCTCTCTTACTTCATACTCTCTTGACTTTTGCCATTCCACATCCCAACTGTATCTGTTAATGAAGATTTTTTCTTGATGCAGCGACCTAATTACGTAAACCATCTGCCTACTTAAAATGTTAATGAAATCCCTGGTCCTTGATCCATTCTTTTCTTATTTTTATTTCCTTGTATCATATGTTCTCCTTCCAACACATGCTCAGATTGGTTCAAAACTAATAAGCTCACTCAGAAAATCCCTGAGATCAATGCTATTTGTTTGAAGTATTTTGTGGGTAGGTGTGGGTATCTAATTCTGAGCATGCAGGGAAAAGGAGATAGGAAACAGGAAATACAATTTCCCTCCTTCAAAGACATTCACCAAAGCAGACTGCCCTTTGTGTAAAACCCTCAAATTTTATCGTTACCGTATCGTTTTATCGAAACAACCTCTGGGATGATCATAGTCAGGGCACAGCTAACTCACAGATCGAATTGGAATTTAGCTTAGTCTTGTGGAGAGAGGAAGTCTGGAGATCCCTGAGAAAAAACCCTCAAAATCAAGGGAGAGACTTAACATACTCTACTCACATGTAATGCTGAGCCAGGAACCTAACCTGAGACTACAACTACGCCACCCTTGATTCCCTAATTTTTTTGGGAAATTCTACTAGGAACTAGGAGATGTCAACTTGACTTGTCAACATTTTTTTCACTTTGAGGCAACTTTACCTACTTCCTACGCTTTCTAAAATTTTCTCCCTCCACTCTTCTTTCTTTCTTCCCTCTCATTTTTTTTCATTTTTTCTTCTGTTTAGATGGTATAGATGACTCCTACCCAGGAACAGTAAGCATACAGCGAATCAAGAAACTAATAAATGACATGAAGCAGTGTGTTTACATGGAAGCATCTGCTCTTACTGGTGATAATGTGGATGCAATATTCCAGACAGGTAAGCAAAAGACTGATAATATTATTACATAAGGGAACTTGTTGCTTTTCCTCAAATACTGTGCATCCTGGGCAACGCCCTTTTACAGATTTGCGGAAGGACGTCAAATCAGATCAGGATACAGCTATTTTTTATTCAAAACTTTTGGTGAAAAATATCCAGTGTACCTTATCAGTGGTTCTCATAAAGGTTTCCTATAGTAATGTTTTCCTGTCTTACAGTAACGCTTCACATGTTTCAGCGATCTAGATCTAGATTGTTTGGCATTCTTCCATCGTATTTTAAGCCGTCTGAGTAATTTTTTTTCCCGTGATGGAAGCTGCCAAAGGCTGTCGGAGAGGTCGCTGAAACACGAAAACGGGTCAGTCAAAAAATCCTGCAATGGAGAGCCGAGATTTGAATTTCTGGAACAGTTTTCTGACATTTTCTAGTAAAATCCATGATGATATTCATAGCAGCAGTTACTATGGGCTGCGTAGGCTCCTATTTCTTTCCTTTCCTTTCCTTTTCCATTCGCAATCACGTCCAGTTGTTTACCCACACAGCCCACGTTCTGATAGCAAAGAATATCCCGTGTTTTTAAAAGGAGTACAGATTTAGAGGAAGTAGGATTAGTTATCTCGATGTCAAATCTGTCTAAGACTTATGTGTTACAAATCTCTTATAAAGAAAGATCTTTATGATGGTAGTCAAAATGAGTCTAGCAAACACAGGGAAGTTGTCAGGAATGGTGTTTTCAATGACGTAGCTCGGCCCCCTGCTCTAAAAACACCATGAATCATGCTTTAATAAGCTATTCTCACTTCAGGTATATGTAGACAGGAAGTACGCAGTAAGATTGTTTGTTTAGCGTGATGTCACTTGTCTCCACTGTTGAGTCTATTGTTGGATTTAAAATTAAAACTCCAGTAAAACTACAAGCGAAGAAAACTGAAAAGTTCTGTCAGGCTCCTACACTAAACGCTAGCTTGTTTAATCCGGAGATAAATAAATTTGTCGCCCTCTTTTCGAAAGGTATTACTTATCTAAACCTATAATTGATATCGTTAATCTTATAGCTGTCGTATAATGGTTGTAGGCTAAAAGTGGGGTGATACTGTCATTGATGCTACCACTGTGGACCTTGTTATACTAGACATTTAAACCTCTTATTACTGAACCATGTTGTTTTTGTTTAGCGGGTTATGTACATCACGTCTGGGCTGGTAATATATATTACTTGACCTTGTCTTTCACGTTACATTCATGCATGGTCGTCTTTACTCGTGACTGCCAAAACGAACTCTGCCAAATGATACGTCATCGGTTTAGGTCTCCAAGAAAATTCGAGAAAAGAATGTGCGATATTATAATATTATGATTTTCTATTGAAGAGTGAGTGTTGTGTTTAAAAGATGTGGATGAATCTTAATTTTACCGGAAAACTAGCCCAAAACCGGCGGCAATAGTTAGCGGAGTAGTGGGCCAACGACCACGGGTGTTACCAGGTCATCCCCACTGACATCCGGTGTATTGCCATATTTGGATGAGATGTTTTGTATCGCCAAGACTGATAGACCGCTAGATTGACTACCAGAAGGGCACAGAAGGGCACTATCACCAGTTCTTTATAGTTACCCATACCGGCTTAGAGACACTTGGTTTGGATTTAGAATGTCTGTCTGAACTTCTTTTTGATGAGACCCTCTCGCATAAACTACGAAATATCGTGTGGTTCGGGGACGCTTTAGCTTGAAGGATTTAAAGTACCTTGGACGTACTGAAATGCATGTTCACGTACCGAAGTTGAATTTCTTTGGAACGCGTGGATACGCCGATTTTACTACCGTCGACAATGGTAGGTTTTAATAGTTTTGATGTCAAAAAGAGCATCCATATAAATTGAGGATAAAATATTCTTTATCTCAGTAAAATCACTGAATTTAGTCATAATACGTGCCATTTTCCTGAGGACTATTTGCAGTGGATTTGATTGTCAATATTTTCTAGACTTCAAAATTCATGTGTTATAATCCAGCGAAGACGTGAATATCGCTTACACTATATTCACAGCCCTTTGAGTGAGTTCAGGCGAGACTCTAATGGAATAATTGTGTGTTTATAATTTTTTAAAGAGCTGAAAATGCCCTAGTTTCTTTTCCTTTGACTTTTCGTGCGGCTTGAATTTGAATATTTTATTTGCGCTCAAGGTAAACATTGTTCGTTTACATAGGATACGGAGAAAAATGATTTGGAAAATCGATTCTTGAATTCTTGTATTGGGTTTGGTTCGTAGTATTCGAGCGCAAGTCTCTTTATTTGTCGTGTGTTTTGTCTGACAACTTGCGGTTTTTCCTCTAAAAATTGGTAATTTTTTTGCTCTGCAATTCAAATTCCTTTTTTGCCAATAAATCTTGACTTCATGTGCCATTTTTATGGTTATTTTGAAATTTGGTACACGAATATTTATCGAAATATTTATAAGCACAATAAGTTTAGAACAAAAAGAAAACGTCTTATATTTTACGCACTCACTTTTCTACAACATACGGTTGCCACCGACTAATTTTATATTTAGCACTAGTGTAGTTAGTAGATGTCAGAACTATTCTTAGAAATTCTATCCATTTTTAATGCACCTACTAGCTTTTCTGCTTTAACTAGTTCTGCAGTTTCAGCGGTTTCAAGGAAGGAAATTATAAACCGTTTCCTCGTTTCTGTATTTTTTTTTTAATCATATCTCATCTTGTATTTAATGCTATAAGAGTTTAATTGCAGTTCAGAGAGTTGACTTAAGACATTTTTATCCTATCGATAATTTTTCTCTGCCAAATTACTTTAATCTTTCTAGATATTTTTAGGATGCCAAATATTGTCTCAGTTTCAGCTCACAAGAAACAGTTTTCATGCGTGACAATAAAATTCAGAGAAATCTATGCCTTTTATTCTTGCTTCCTTTCCCTCTTCTGTCTCAGTGAAAAATTTCAATGAAAATACCTTGAAGGTATGTTGGTGTACTCGCTTATCTAAAAACCCATCTCATCATAATATAAATTAAAATGTTGTGGTTTTGTTTTGACCAATAGGGACGTTTTATGAATTTCACTTTCAAAACAAAAATGTTGACCATTTTTTAAACATAATTATGTCGTAGTTTGTTAGCTGATTATTGTAAACCTTCGTAAAGGCTTAAGTACCTTTACTTTTGTAATGCGCATAAGAGAAATAAATCAAGATAATGAATTATCTAAATATTTTTTTTATCTTGTTACGATCTGCCTGGGGAAAAACTTGCTAAAGAGCCGAAATTTTTCCTCGGAGATGAGCGGTATTCTCGTGTTTTAAAAAGAAAGTTATATCAATGAAACGCTTCATCTGAGCTCCCAACGAATCAGATTGGATATATCATTTAATAGAAGATAAAAACTCAAAGACCTTACAATCAAACTGATGAAATTGAATGTATGTATATTTTAAGAAACGCGTCACATCCGGAAGTACCGAAGTATGATGTACGTGCCTTCATAACACGTTTACAATAATAACGTCATCATGACCTACATTTAGACTTTGAATTAAGAGTAAAAGCTAAATAAGTCATGTTTATTATTGTTTGCCTTTTCTTATTGACAAAGTGACAAATATTTCGGTGTTAAAATTATTATTTTTTGTGGGAAAAAATCGAAACAGCTGGCCGGAAGTAGTTTGTAGTTTGCAGGCTCGAGATCATGTTATTAGCATATGTTAGTTTATGGCATGCATGTGGAAGTAAAGTTGTTGGGAACACTGATCTCGAGTTCTCCCTTTGTCATCACGAAGCGATTTTTCTTGGACTTTGTACGGTTAGATTAGGTTGTAAACTTGATAATTTAAGAACTGTGAACTGTCAAGTTTTTTTTGGATGGAAAACGAGAAGGGAAAATATTAATCAACACTGGAATCCGGTGTTTTTGGGAGAAGAGTTGAGCCGAACCAAGTCTAACCAAGATCGGCTGAGATTCCTTTACTGTTGTAAAAACTCACAGGTGTTGAACAGAAAAAGAAATTCATCGTTTTTGAATGGATATTTTCCACTTTTAACTTCAAGAAGACATTAACTTTTGTGGCAGACATCTCAATGGAACTCTCGTTTTGTGCTTCGTGCCTTGTTCTAAAAGTGGGCGCGTTGTTGTGGCACTCGGAACTTTCTTAAACCCTACATTATTCTTAAAAGAAAACAATTCTTCAATTTAGAAATTATATTCAACTTTTCTTTCCAAGTCTATCATGATTCGGCGAAGTTTTCAGCTCTCTGGTTCGTACGATGTGATTAAAGATATTACTGATTTGGAAGGTGAGTGTAGTGTAAATACTTTGCCAATCCTCTTCGAATGGATAGATCTATTATATTGATGAATTCATTGTATCAACATTTTGAGAATTCAAATAGTTCCTATAGATCGCGATCGATAGCTAGATCTTGTTGCAGGAAGTGTGGTGTGATTGATCGCGCTGTTGAAATATACATCATAAGAAGTCGTTCACAATGATTAGACATGTTTATTATCAGCCTGTTCTATGTATTTATTAAATTAGGTTAAATACTTGAACCTTCATTCCTTCTATTGTTGCTATGACCCTGTTTAGAATTAACATTCTCGTAAATGAGCTGATTTTCTACCCTGTTTTACGTGTCCTAGCAGTGAGAACACCACAGATATATTGGTGACCGAATGGGCCATACCACTGCTGCGATAATTTTACCCCTCAAACTCAAAACTTTATTCTACTCCCTCACAAAAAAAATCAGTTTACTTTTCTAGCCATAAAGGAATTACCCGTCTCACTCTATATGAAATCTTGCATTTCAAAGCTCCAGTTAAAAAAGTACCTCACCAATACTTAAAATTACACGTCGATGCGATGTTAGAACAACATAAACAAAGTGTAGAACCATTGACTCGATCGAGATAATGCTAGTAAATACTATTCAAAGCATTCCAAAAATATGCTTAAAGATTCGTTTTCCTTGCAACCTGTGACCTTAGAAATTTGTAGACAACTCTGAAGTATTTTCCGTGTGTTTTTTTTTAATTCCAAAATTCGTTTATTTGTTAACTCGTGTTTCAATAAGATGTTATCAATAATACATGAGAATTAATTCAGCTCGAAAATACTAGATTAAAGCATTGATTGTAGCTTGATTATAAGTAGTAGTGGGTATAGAAATGTTTTGATATATCGTTATCTGCTTTTAGTAATGTGATAGCAATAATATATGTTTGGTAGAAATGTTCTGAAAACATTTACCTAGCTTTTAGGAAAGCAAAGCAAAGGCATAGATTGGTATCATTATGAATATTCAAGTTACTAAAATGAGGTATTATTGATTATTTGTCCAACTGTGAATAACGAGAAGGATAAATCTATGATTGACATTTGTCACACAGTAATTATCACTTTGTACATTTGGCACATTAGTACCTACTTATCCCACTTTATTGGGAAGGGTTGTTGTGCTTTACCAGTAATAACTTCATTATAACACTGTAACATCATTCATTAAAACTATGTAAATACTTTTAATTTAATTTTCGTATACTCATTTATTATTCTTTGTTATGGATGATAATGGCTCGTGTAGTAACAACAATGTTAAGTCATGTGTTTCATTTTCAGTTATTCGTGTGTGAATGGTAGATTTGTCAACATGCAACATCAAATAATATACAAACATTATTAAAAACAGTACAAAGTGGTTACTGCTTGATTCTGATAACCAAAACAGGATTTTGCAGTCTTTCCTTTAAATTTTAACAAAGAAAACATGAAAAACTCCTATTGATAGTATGATTTTAACGCTAGAAAAGTTATATACTATATTATAGAACTTTTTTCATTGGATTTGAAATAGGTGCTTTTTGATTGAAAAAACTATACTTTTTATTGCTTTGGTTATAAAGTAGCTTACATTTTCATAAGATAAACTGTGTTTAAAATCTTACTTGTGTGTGTTGAAAACTATAAAGTTAACATACTGTATTGTGTGAAATGTACAATTTGATTCTTATGATTCAGTTATGCAAGCATTGAACGTTTTGAAAGCATTGACACTTAAAAGCATACTTAAGACAATAATACGAAAGAGAGAGGGATGAACAGTTTTATTGTTATAGATATTATATATTATGTATCACCAACAAAGTCTTTATATATTTTCCTTGGCTTCAGAAAACCGAATCAGCTGTACCTTATGTAAAACAATGCATCTTCTTGACATCAATTTTTGGTCTCTTTCATTTTGACTTCTTGATATTCCAAGTTGCTCATAGATATTTATTACTTTATGTCTTTTAATTATCAGAGTGATTGCTTTCATCAAAAATTCCAACAATGATAAAGTATGAATAGAATTTGAACATTATTTAGCTGTTCAAGTTATAAATAAATATACATATGTTAATTCATAGCTGTAGCCTAGTTCTTCCGGTCTGATCTAAAGTAGTCCTTATTATTGTTTATGGCACTTTGTTCTTTGACTACAGACGTGTTTGTACAGGAAAAATGATTCAGAGTATTACTGTAAATAAGATACAACTACAATAATACCAATGTATATAATGTGCCAGTGGGTTGGTGGTGGGGGAAGGTAGATTAGTGATGGTATGATGGTGAGTGTATAGTGGGCTATCAATTTATTAGGATGTTGAAGGGATGTTGGTATTATTGGTATAATTTATATAAGTGGCTCATTGTGGCTCATTATATAAGTATGTAATAGATATATCTTTCTGGGTATTGAATGGTCAAAGTGATATTAATAGCATGTCAATGGGTCAAATGGTAGGGTGTTGGTAATTTGCTTGTAATATGTTAGTAGGCTGTTATTGGGTTTGTGGGTTGTTGGTAGTATGTCACTGCAGTGTTCTTATCAAACCAAGGCATTGCAGCATTGCCACGCTTTTTCTAGGAAATGACACAGTAGAAATAGCTTGAGGGGTCCAGAGGGCACACATACTTTTCTTGTGCAAATGAATTCTTCTTGTGTTTAATTATCGTTCACCTTTTCGATAAAAGATCACAAATTCCATGGGACATCAAGTTACGATATATATATAGCATTAGTTTTCAATTTCTAACCTAATCATGAGTGTGGACCCCCTCCTCTCCAATATGACCCTCTTTTGGATTCTCTGTAGGCTCTGTGAACCCCAATTTTAAAAGTCCTGGTGAGAACACTGGTCAATGTCTTAATTGGTTGGTTGGTTTTTGTTGGAATAGTGGGTTGGAGATTGGCAGTTATGTTGTTGGTAGTATGTCACTATGTTAATCCATTGGTTGGAAGTTTGTGGGCTGTTGGTAGAGCATCACTGGGTTGGTACACTGCTAGGTCTTTAGTTGTTTGATGGTCATGTAAGCAGGTTAATGGTAAAAGTTTGTATGTAGATGTTGTGTTGAACCAATTCTGAGATATAAATCTCCTTGTAGTATGTTAAGCATTGAAGTTTTTTTAGAAATGGCTCCCAACTTGAGTTATAACATAGGTTCAAAAGAATTGAGAAGGAGGCCCACTATAGTTATGTTCATCTAGCTGAAGCTGAATTGTGTGGCCTTTAAAGAAATAGAATTAACCTTTTGATATCTGTTATAGCTCTTGCCCTTTCTACTTGTATTGAGTTTGTTTATCCTTCCTGTTTCAGCTATTGAGAAGTTAATTCAGTCTAAAGAAGTACCAGTACTAAAGTCCTATGATGAAGTCCCGTCTCCTCTCCCAAAAGATGGAGACCAGAGCAATATACTTTCCTCTAGTCCTGGAAACAGTGGGAATAATAGCCTGGCGTCAACTCCATCATCAACAACGAAAAGATCAACAAGAAGGAGAACCATGTTATTTAGCTCTGTAAGTGAAATAAAGTAGTTGCTTGTATACTATATATTCTAATTATTTATTGGAGGGGTGGGAAGGCAGTAGACTTTTAGCTTGGGTCTAATGTTCTCCCATTTGAGATGAATGTCATTCCCTAGATTTTTGTATGAGAAGACACATGAATATAGATACAACTCAATCAAAGAATCCTATTTTCAAGAGAATGAAATGTGGTCTGAAATGGGTAACATGATGCCCAAGATAAAAAGGTCTTTTGGTAGACCTTTATTTTTTTTTTTATTTCTCCATTTGCATTCCTGAAAATTTTAGAAACAAGCTAATTTTGGAAAAAAAATAGTGCAAGATCCTAAAGTTCCAAATAACCTACTTCTGAGATTTAGGACACATAAAAGGAATAATGAATCACAGTTCTAAGTAAATTACTAAATTCCAACTTAATTATGGAATGTGGGCCACAAGTTTGTTAGCCAAGTGTCACTCTTGTAAAACAAGGGCTTCCCCAATCATCCCACCATTTCCTCTTCTTCTGATAAATACTGAGTGGTCCCTATTATCCAAAGTGATTGGTGATTGACTTGTGTGAATTCTGTTGAGTGACTATGTTATGAATACAGCTTTTTTTACACATATAGGAGCATATGAAAAAAGTGGTAATTTTGAAGTCAAGTATTCGAGCATTTTTTGAACCAGATAATAATATTGTTATTTAGTCTTTTTTTTTCCGTAATAAGACATTTTATTTTTGATAAAAAGTGTGATGTTTTTGAATTACTCTGTTGCCTCTCAAAATCCTTTTTCTTAAAATGAGAGTATATATGTATTGACCCCTTGCAGCAAGTCAGTATGGAGATCAATTTGGAGGACAAAACAACAGGTTTCAATTCTCAGGAGATTGAAATTATTTTGTTTTGTGCTCCAAATTGAGCTGCTTTGATGTCACACAAAAGGATCTTTAAGAGAAATATAAAAGAACCTGCACTTTTATTAAATTTTGATCAAATGCAAGTTTTGTATTTTGTTTCTTTCGTACTGTATTTCCATAGCAAATTTCTTCCAAGCACAACATATTTTCATTCTTATTAAAAATTGTCCTGTTTCTTTTATATGTAACTTTAGTTTAAAACTTTTTTTTTTTTTAACACATGGGCTACACAATCAAATATAAAATTTTGTGCAACATTTGGCCAGGACTAGTCCATAGATTGACAGCTTTACCTTTGTAATGGTTTTTCATGTGGTTTGGGATGTTATTTTTGAGGTTACTTGTTTTTAGTTTGCAACAGAAAAAAAGCTTATGATAGATAGATACTAAGATAAAGTTATATATTACACGCAGTGGTTTTGCATAAAAAATAAGGGTGCATGAGGATTGTATAGATGTGGGCAACTCTAATAATCAGCTGTAAAAACAGCTGTCTGCCATTTTATTCCATTCTTGACTTTTCAAATTTACAATACGGCAAAGGAAAGAAAAATCAATATGAAAATATGGTAATTGGTATAATGTTAATGGTAATAATTATAGATCCCTTGCACATGACGTCAAAGCAGCTCAATTTGGAGGACAAAACAAAAGAATTTCAATCTCCTGAGAATTAGAACCTATTGTTTTGTCCTCCAACAAAGTACTGCAAGCGGTCTATTATTAAAATTAAAAAAAGTTATTTCCATTAATCGTTTTTTGTTTCTGCTGTTCACAGAAAGATAAAAAGGAGAAAGAAGTTTTCCCAGACACAGATGTCGGCAGTGGACGAGATATTCCCATTAAGCAGGTATGTTAATTATAGTCTGGGTTTGAACTTAGGATTTTGATTTTAATTTAATTGAAAGAGATTTACAGCTTCTCTAGCCACTTTTTTTTTATAGCAGATTGTAATAAAATTATGGTAAAGTTAATGATGTGTGGTGGTGGTGGTGGTGGTGTATGTGTGTCTGGAGAAGGAGGGTGCAAGGGGCCAATCCCTCATTAAATTTATTTTTTATTTTTAAGTGTTAACTTTGACATGATAAATCAATTCATGACAATCTGCATGCAACAACCCCCCCCCCGATCTGGTACTCTTGCTACACTTCCCTACCAAATAATGTATGAATCCCTATGTTCGTACCACCCTTGCACCCCCTAAAACATTAAAAAATATCAAATGTTAATAGCTCAGAATTAACAATGTGTTTTCCTGTATTCAGGGGTATCTTTATAAAAGGAGTTCTAATTCAATGAAACGAGAATGGAAAAAGAAATATGTGACATTATTAGTCAATGGAATGTTAATTTACTATCCTAACTTACATGTAAGTATTCACATCATTTTAAAACAAGTTAGGCCTGGTTTAGATGTCCAAGTTCACTTGTGCTGAATCTAATTCAAATGAGAAAAATCTGTTGTTTGAATTCATTTGCATTAGATTCGGCACATGTAAACTTCGACATCTATGCCAGGCCTAAAACAACTTTTACAATAGTACTTTAGAGGACCAAAATAGTGTGTTGGGGGGGGGGGGGGGAGGGAAGGCTATGATTAGAAAATATAGCAGACTAGTAGGCACTTGGGAGTAAGCATAAGACCAAAAGTGAGGGAAGCTCAAGACTTGATCATTTATCACAAAATGTCCTCTCTGCAGTCGCAGGAACAGGACTTTTTTGGATGAAAATCAGCTAGAAACTAAGTTTTCTATAAAAAAGATATGAAAAAGATTGTTTTTTTTTTCTCAAAGTAAAATCGATATCTACTGTACTAATTGTGGTCTGTCAAGATTAGATGTGCATGCAACCTTTAAATATTAGTTTGTTTTAGATCTAGTGGATATTATGTATGGTATGATTTTTCACACTCATATAAATTGTACTATGCGCTATTGACCTTCAGGAAATAGCGCTATATAAATATTGTATTATTATTATTATTATTATTATTATTATTATTATTATTATTATTATTATTATTATTATTATTATTATTATTATTATTATTATTATTATTATTATTATTATTATTATTATTATTATTATTATTATTATTATTATTATTATTATTATTATTATTATTATTATTATTATTATTATTATTATTATTATTATTATTATTATTATTATTATTATTATTATTATTATTATTATTATTATTATTATTATTATTATTATTATTATTATTATTATTATTATTATTATTATTATTATTATTATTATTATTATTATTATTATTATTATTATTATTATTATTATTATTATTATTATTATTATTATTATTATTATTATTACTACTCTAATCTTAAATTTGATTTCTTCCTCAGGATTATATGGGAGAAATCCATGAAAAAACTCTAAACCTCAAACACACAACGGTAAAGATCCCTGGTCAAAGACCACCAAAAGCATCAACAGCCAGCCAATCACAGGCCTCGGATTCTAGACCCACAACACCTGTCGATTTCTTATCAGAAAACAACAATTCCGGAAATGACTCCATAGGAAAAAACTCTATTGTAATACAAAATGGACTTGCGAGTGAGTGTTCTCAAGTAGATGGACCTGTAGATCTCGATACTGCTCTTGGGAATGTAGGGAACCAAGCGATGACGCCTGCAGCATCAGCGAACACAAATTCATCAGTGAATTCAAGTAAGGGAGATCTGAATGCTTCTAATGTTGTCAAGAAGAAAAATAAGAGAAGTAAACATACAAAATCATGTGAAATAGACTATGAGGAGCTTGAGAAAGCTTTGGCATCGGCTGCCACTAGTATGGCTGTTCCACCAATTATGAGGAATGAGTCGCAGACGTCGAGTTTGAAGAAGAAAGGACATCGAAGAGCGAAGAGTGGAAGTGGCAAATTTGATACCGATACAGGTGAATTATATTAGAGCAAATCTCGTATTAAGATTAAAAACACACGGTATGAATGTATGTAGAGCGATTTTCGTATGAGTGGGAAACGATACGCGAAAGTACGTACAGTAGTCGCACTATTAGTCGTAACGAATCTTACTGTAACCGTAACAGCGCGTTGTAATCAGATGAATTACTGGAAGACAATGGGGGAACCATTTCAATGTTACAGCATGCCGCACTATTTACGCGCGCTGTGTTTGGTCCTATAAAGTCGTCATTTCCATGTAACGGTGATCGTACGGTAAGCGCTTCACAGCCATACGGAATCTCGTCTATGGTATTTGTACGGTTTTGCTGAGAATAAAAGGCATTGTAATGTATTTATGTTACCTGTGTATTCAAGTTCGTTGCGCAATTTGTTTCAAACACCATGTAGACATTTTGAACCATATTTGTAATAATTCTGAGTTCTGACTGCGAACTAAAGGCGCGGAAATACGAGGAAAAATCTTTTTGTTCCTAGCAATTTGATGTCAATTTTAGAAAATGCTGTTTCAATGAATTGTGCTTATTCCATTTTCAGAGAATTTAGAATACGAGTTTACCATAATATCGCTTGATGGAAAATACTGGAACTTTGAAGCTGGGTCACAAGAGGTAAAGAAATAAACTATATCTCATCTCTCTACTTTTCTTTTTTGTCAGTGTTATTGTGTAATTCTTTTTTAAGGTATCAGGGTACCCCAAAATTGCTCCAAAAGGTCGATTTTTAGGTTTTTACATTTTTCGAGAGAATACACAATAAGCTATTATTTTCCAAAAATAAATTTCCAATGGCGATTTTTAATAACGAGTAATAAACGAAAAACGATTTTTTTGCTTTAATAATCTTCAATTTGTTGCTGACATCACTTGTCAACGATTTGTTGTCACGTCTCTATAAACCATTGTATTTTGATTTAAAGCGCTTGTAGACATTGGTTTTGTTTTCTTGCCGCTTCCTCACTGTTCTCCATACTTAGGCGTATGGAAACTGGACCATTAGCAAATCAAAACGTCTTACTTGGATAATATCGATTAATTCCTGAAAAATTATTACTAAACAACTAAGAATTTGCCGGAACTTTCCGCTCAAAACAACAATAATAACGTAATACGATCTTGGTTTCTCGTTATTTCATCTGTCATCGGGCAACATCTTGTGGTATCTTAATCCCCTTGTGTCAACAAAAGGCGCTTCTGAGCTTCAAAAACAATTTTGCGTTTTTCTCGAAAGTGAATTTGCGTTCAGTTACCTTACGTTTTTAGTTCGTTGTCAAAGGGAATTTGACCGATTTACCTGAAATTTTGTGAAAGTCATGTCAGATAGTTTTTCTTCAAAAGTGTGTCTCCGATTTTTGATATCTTGTTTTTTTTAAAAGTTATTGTAGATTTTGTATCGGATACACCTAATTTAGTAGTGTTACAATTTTAGGCGCGTATAAAAACGCAACGGGGCAATTAATCAGAAATCGGAGACACGCTTTTGACAATTGATATCTCGGGATCTCAGAAAGATAATAAGCATTGGTTTCAGATCAATACCGGCTGTCATCGAACTCCGCGAAGAGATCCATGTGAAAATTTGGATAATTCGCCCTAACTCAAAAGGATAAATTTATTTTACAAAAATAAAAAAGTGAACAGCTTCTACATTTATTCAGCTTTCAGAAAATGTATACTTTATTGGGGGTTTGCTGAAATGGTTTAGCGTTATATTGAGTTGAATGAACACCGGTCGCTAGGGGTACCCTGATACCTTAAATCATTGAATGAACAAATCGTTATATTACCTTCCAGGAAAGAGATTCTTGGGTTCAAGCAGTCGAGCAACAAATATTGACTTGTTTACAGACAAATGACAGTGGAAAGGAAAAGGTAACACCAGAAATGCTTTCTTTTTTTCCTTCCTTATAGGATGCGTTAGTTATCTTTTCCTCCCTCCATAACGATAGGTTACCCATTTCCACAGTTGTTTTCCCTCGCTCCCATCTTTGCGTTACCCATTCTTTTCTTCCCCCATAGAGATGCGTTACCCATTCTTTTCTTCCCCCATAGAGATGCGTTACCCATTCTTTTCTTCCCCCATAGAGATGCGTTACCCATTCTTTTCTTCCCCCATAGGGATGCGTTACCCATTCTTTTCTTCCCCCATAGAGATGCGTTACCCATTCTTTTCTTCCCCCATAGAGATGCGTTACCCATTCTTTTATTTCCCCCATAGAGATGCGTTACCCATTCTTTTCTTCCCCTATAGAGATGCGTTACCCATTCTTTTCTTCCCCCCTAGAGATGCGTTACCCATCTTCCCACGGCTCGCAGATAACCATTATCTTGTAACCATTTTTTATTACTTTGTTTACGCCAGACCTCTTCTAATTCTGTTCTGTAATTTCTTTTAGTCCCGAATTAATAGTGCAAATTCGAATGAAGGATCCGATATCCAGGCAATCAGAAGGGTATCTGGTAATGATATATGTGTGGACTGTGGAGCACCAAGTAAGAAAGCTAAAAGATATAGAGTGGTTTTGATATGAGTGAGAAACGCGTACGATTCTGACTCAGGCAAGTACGTGGTACGACTCCACGTAACACTGAAATGACTTCCCATTGTTTTGTTGTGTCTTGTTCAATCTCGACACGTCAGAGTACGCGCACGGTTGCAACATTGCAATGGTGCAGAAGTAGGATCGTTTCTACTTCAGCAACACTTGGTGCAACAAATTGTGTCGTGTGACATGACTCGCAACATCGATTGCCTGTCACAGCGCGCAATGTTGCACCGTGTGTCCGTAGCCGGTTTAGCGTTGATGCGGCTACACGCAATCCCACTACGAATTTGCTTTATCGTTTCTCACTCATATGAAAACTAGGGCATTGTTATTACTTGATCTCGCCATCATCGCCACAGAAAAATCATTGCAAGTTACTCAAGGTTGTCAAACACGCGCATTTTTCTTTGTGATTTGCATTGTTGACTAGATAACTACTGTAGAAGATCGCTCTAGTGTCTCGAAACTTGTTGCACAACAGATTCATTTATTGCAAATTTGTAAAAAGGATGTTATACTCGCAGTTTTTTGGACAGGAAAGAACTACGGAGCATTTTTTTAAAAATTCTTTCCCTTTTAGATCCCGACTGGGCGTCTCTCAACCTTGGTGCTCTTCTGTGTATCGAGTGTTCTGGTGTACACAGGAATCTTGGAACCCATTTATCCAGAGTGCGTTCTTTAGACCTAGACGACTGGCCGTCTGAATACACAGCTGTTATGTGTGCTATTGGCAACGATCTGGCAAATGGTATTTGGGAAGGACAATGCAATGAAGAGGATAAGCCTACCTTTACGTCGACAAGGTACAAAAATAGCATAATATCCTCCTCCTCCTCATGCGAGACGAGCATCAGCATGAGTCTGACGTACAGTAATTTCGACGTAGAAATTTAGATCTGATGAAGTTATTGACCTTCGTATCAAAGAATTATAATATGATAATTTTGTCAAGAAAAACAAGGGATGAGTTTGAGGAAAACGTTTTACGCATTTTAGGGACTATTTTTTAATTTAACGCCTTCTTCTACCTTCTTCATCATAGGGAGGAAAAGGAACGTTGGATAAGAGCCAAGTACGAAAGTAAACAGTTTTTATGTGAACTGCCATCTTCAGAATTCTCTCTTGGCGAGGTGAGGCTTTGAAACGAGTAATGTTATTTTTTGTCGGGAATAATAGCGCGCAACACTCCAAGGGTACACGAACCAGGATGATGTGCGCAATTGTTTATTTCACTCTTCATATTCTGTTACCTCCCCCTTTCTTTCCTATGAGGCATTTTTCCTAGAAACATTCCCAGTACCCTGGGGATAGAAGGACGAGCCAACTACGAAAGGGAGAAAACATTCCCAACCTGGGGATATACTGTATATAAATAAGAAAATAATCTTCTTTATTCACCTCCTACTAGCCCCAAGGGGACCCCTCCCCCTTAGAGAAGCCGATGACAAGTGCATTGATCTTTTTATGCTTCTTAACTGATTCATTATTTCATTCCCTTTGTCTCAGCAATTACACGATGCTGTTGCCAAGGAAGATTTACCATTATGTATATTATTACTGGCCTACTGTGCGCCAGGTGACGTTAATACAGTAAATGATGACAGAGACAAGCTTACACCGCTGCATTCTGGATGTATGCTTGGCAATATTGTCATCACTCAACTTCTTATATGGGTGAGCATTACCTGTTTGGATTACCAGAATTACCTGTTTGGATTACCAGTATTACTTGTTTGGATTACCAGTATTACTTGTTTGGATTACCAGTATTACCTGTTTGGATTACCAGTATTACTTGTTCAACAAAAAACCCAGCATGTTTTTGATTTTGTTTTGAGTTTTGCAGCGAATTATGAAAGCCCCAGCATACAAAATGAAAAAATGCTAGTAAAAGCATTGATTTTCCTCTTACATAAATAGCGCAATATCTTCATTTTTCGTGTTGCGATAGCAATACTTCTTGGAATAAGCCTTTGTTATGTACCAACCTGAGATTGATTGGCTGGTAAAACAAGGCAACTTGTGATCTCACCATTTTCCATACATCGATTTACTGGTCATAGACAAAGCATTCAAGCGAGGTCCCAAGGTAGTTTCAAAGGATCATTCAAATTTAAACCTTGCAGCTTCAACTGAATGCTTGTGTTTGACCAGTGAACCGATGTTTTGAAAGGGGTCAATGCACCAGCCTGGTACGTAAAGCATTACTGAGTTAAGTTAATAATCATCCATTCATTTTTTACTAGTATTTTGCAGATGTAAAAGCATTGGATACAAACGGTAGGTCACCTCTGTGGCACGCCAAATCTTCTGGAAGTAAAGAATGTGCTGACATATTGCGAAACAATGGTTGTAATGACTTAGGAACCCTTGTACCTCAAGCTGAAGACGTCATACTATAGCCACGTGACTACCACGTGATGAGGTGGTGAATCAAGAATGATGCTGTGCTATCAATATAGGGTTACCTTATATGCCCAGTGTTGGGTTACCTTTATATGAAATATCTTGCGAAGTCAGCGTTGGTTTGCCTTTGTGACATTTGCGAAGCGAGGTCGACGTTGAATTACGTTTAACTTTGTGCCATCAACTCCGAAGTCTGGAGTGGCCCAAATCTGTGTTGTAATTTGCGAGATCAAGTTGGGTTACCTTTGCTATGTTTTACGAGAAAAAAAACTGGTATCAAGCTGCTAACGACTTCCGGCAAATTCACGCATGCGCGAAGAAGTTGAAATCGTCCTCATTGGTTACCATGGTAACAAAACCATACCTCCGGATACGACAACAAAATGAATGACAAAATATTTATTGATTTTTATTTACAATTAAAAGAAAATGTACATAAACCGATGATTACATGTAATTAGAGTGAAACAATTATTTTAGAAAGGAGCAATGAGTTTAGAAAGTTTTTCATTGGTCAGTGAGTGGTTTGTAGACTATGGTGAGCCGCGCGCTTTTACGACGACGACGACAGTGACAACGACCAGGAGGATGAAGACGTATTTAATTGACACTTGTGTCAAATGTTTCAGGATCCCTGAATTGTAAAATTTACTACCAAAATACTTGTTACACAATTAAAAATATTTGCTAAAATTGGTCAGACTTTCTTAAGCTTAATATGCAGGCTTAGTAAAAGCCTTACCTTGTGGGTTACTTCTTCTAATTCGTAAGTCTACAGCCAAGTACATATACAGTTGCTGGTTCAAGGTTTTTCAGTCTACCTTCGCAAAAGTTAAGACTTGTAAAATCATGCAGTATTCGTGAAACGAGGACATTCGTTTTTTTTACCGGATCTAAGGGTGCAACTGTTGCGCACAAATCATCATCGCTGAAGACGCATGTAAAGTTGCTGGCTGTGATCTTAGCCAATGAAAAAAAAATCCAACAGGCAGTCGTCGCAGTTAACGAGTACACAGAATATTGAGAATTGCAGTAGTTTCTATTTCCTTTCTTTGCCCTGTTATCCCACATCGAGCTAAGATACCATGTCACGTTTTCAAATTCAAAGTATTAAAACTTTGCTGTTTTTTCTTGCAATTCCTCATAGAATAACTGATTCCTGTAAAGTCACTCCGACATGAAGATTATTTTGCATTCCTTTTTTCTTTGTATAGATCTCACGTACGGTTTCTTTTCGTGATGGCAATGACCTTGGCACTAGTTCTCTTAAACCAATATCTGGTATCGCGCAGTTGCGCCAGGGAAGCAGAACACGCAAAGAAGGCTGGTTAACTGTTAAACACCTCTTCAAGAGAGGAAACCGCAATAATAAAATAAAACTAACATCAACCCCAAGAATTGGAGAAAGTACTGGATGACTTTGAAGAGGGCAAACGAGAAGACGGTCAGTGCGTAAGATCTCAATGACCCGAGTTTTTCTCTCGAAATTGATTCGTGTATTGCGCAAGCGGTTCGCAAACACGCTAAGCTATACTACATAGATCACGTGTTCAGCGTCAGTGTGAGAGGGTGGGGAGAGGAGAAAAGAAGGCATGGTAGGAGGAGGCAAAAAATGACCGAAAGAAGGAGGCAATCTTTTCTTTAATTTTAAGCAATTGTATATACCAACGCGGGAACCTACATAGATAGCGTGTTCTCATTGGTTTGCTATAGGTGAATATTAGACGACATTCACCCCCAAAAACGCGCGACATTTCATGTTGGAACAAAGATGACGACTCTGAATTTGCGTTTTATCGGCGAACTTTTTAAAGTGCAATTGCAAAAATTCCCGAAAATCCAGTTGAAACTATGTTTTTTAGAAAAATTCAAGGCGTAATAAATTATGCTTTGAGTTTGAGTAGACTGCTAAACAAAGACAAAATTAATTCTATCAGTTACCTTAGTCGAAAGTCAATGTGAACTCAAACTCCCCGCTCAACCTCTAACTCAGCAAATATCCGATTCTGCCTCGAGTTTCAGTTATTCGTTATTCGTTATTCAAAACGGGCGATCTAGGTTAAACACGAGGATTTTCTGGTTGTCAATTTCACATCCTTTAAAGTGATATTTGCGTGACGAAAGAATTAAGCAGTTACTATAAAAACCTTTTAAGAATGGTAACTGAAAATGGCAAAACGATTCGCCTTTTCTAAAGTTAGAATGGCTTATTTAAAACAGTGAAGATGAAGTTTCATTTAGAACACTCGTGTGTTGAAAGGTGCTGGTCAATCTGGGCGATACAACGGTCCAATGCCTGGGTTCTTGTCAGTTGTTCTCTTGACCGACGGAGCACAACATGATTCCTAAGACAATTCACTGATCCGAAAATACATCTTATTCACATAGATCATGGAGCGATTAGAAAACCGAAAACATTTGGTTGTGATCGAAAAATCACAACAATTTGATTATCAAGAAAAGAAACGCTAAAAGCTTCGTACCTATTTTCATTTTTTGAACCCGCTCTGTACAGTTTGTACAATGGAGTATCTCTCTTTCAGGAATTTGAAGATTTTCTTTTCATTATATGTAATGGTTTAAAAATGCATTCTAAAGACTAGGGTCTTAATACCACCTGTTACTCATCCACTTGACAACGGCGTGATTGAACAGTTTCTACCAAAAACATGCCATTCCTGGTGGGTGACGTAATTTCTCTTCCTCGCTTGCGTAGACGCGGGAAAACCTTCTCTACGGAAACTACACCAGTGGGAGGAATAGAATATTTCTACTAATTTTACTAAATCGATTGACTGAAGAATCATCAACGAGGAATATTCGGTAAAAATGTGAAGAAGGGACAACAGAGTGGAGTTTTTTTGGGACCATCGATGAAGAAAATAAAGGATTTTAGAGGAAAGGCAACCAGTTTGCAGTTCGCGCTCTATGATCAAGTTTAAACATACCAGGACAGGGCTGTGGCAGGGAAGATCGCTTTGCTGCTGTTATATCCTCATCGTTTTAATCGTACAACATGGTACGTAAAATTACAGACGGAAAACTGCCAGTTTATTTCCATCCTTGACCTTTATATTGTGTTTATATGTTGGATTTTGTTTCTACAGTTTCTGCTTATGAACAAATGCGTGACCACTGTGGTGCAAGCACCAGCTCCATCGAGCGAGATGGCTTTCATTTTTACAAGTTTGGCCGAACCTTTGGGCTGGAAAACTGCGTGAATTCGTGCTGTGGAGAGGAAACATGCGAGATTGCTTTCTTGCTTGGCTTGAGGTGCTTTGGTTTGGCTTGTGGAAAGCCAGAGATTTGTCACACTGTAGCAGATCAGTTAGTAACTGCTCACGATCAACGCATCGATGAAGATAATCGTAAATATTATCACACAACTTCAGGTTAGTAAATGTGGTCTTTTTGTCCCAATTTACATTAAGAAAACTCAAATATTTTATGGAAGATGTTGGCAACATCTTTGAGATGCTGTGTATGATTTGCCAGCCATTATACTAACAGGCTCTTCCATAAAATATCCCGAGATTCGCACCTTATATATTTACGTTAAATACCTTGTTATGCCAACACTTTTTTCGTTGTTTTTACCTTTTATCAAGTTTATCAATAGTTTTGTTCCTATTAAACGAGACATAGTTTCAACAACAGAAATGTTTGCAGTGAAGTTCAGCATTTTTATAGTTTGACAGCCTTACTGCCTAACATCGTTTGGAATCAAAGTATGCACATGGTTATATATCGTTCAGAAATCATCGGCAGAAATAATTCCTGGACTACTTCAAATCTGAGCCTTACAAATAATCTCCTGAAAGTATTCAATGCTGCCTGCGAGGCATTATTCTGTAAACCCAACCGAGGGCTAAATAGTAAACGGTAACTCGGCTACCCATCAATAAGGTTTCCCCATCTTTGATTCTCATTCCAATATATTCACTATAAACTGAACACATTGTTTTAATTTCAACCAAAATTTACTCAAAAGTGAACAGATATTCCCCATTTTATTCCCATTAATTTACTATTCTAAGATTCCCTTAAATTGGAAATTGAAAAAAGACTTATGCGAAATAAGTGAAATATGTTGAGATTCCGCCGGCTCAGCAGTGGCCATTTTAAAAGGTGATCTGCAAAGCGAGTTTACTGGTACCCGCGCTAATAACACAAGACGTGTGTGTGTGTGTATCTATGTTTATAATCTTCAATCATGTGAACCAAAGCAACAGGCCAGAAGTTGCAGGTATGTGATCAATGAGTGCGAACCGTCTTGCAACCGGTCTGCGGAAAAAAAAAATTGTCGAGTGAACAATCAAATCACTTGCAAATATTCGCATTTTAACTTGTAGACTTTTAATAGGAGGAAGAGTTATATCATAAATTTAAAATTCAAATGACATGGGTCTTCGTTTCTTTTTTTTAATTGATATTATTTATTAGTTTATTGAGGTGTTAAAAGAGGGGAAAATGTTTTTTTTAAATGTTTGTGAAATATTTAACCCAAAACATAAACGAATTCTCTTCCAAATATTCAAACTTTTCTTTGCTTCTTTTTCGTAGGAATTCAGAAACAATCTGTTCTCGCCAACAGCCCAAAATGTCCTCGTCCCTTTGCTACGAGTTTTACTTTCCCAGTTTCAGAGAAAAGCCGACAAACTAAAAAGTTTGAGATTCTCTTTAATGGGACAATCACGGAAAGTGATTGTGCAGATCTTTGCTGCAAGAGTCCTGGTTGTAATCTTGGTTTTGTGGAAGAGAGCGCGTGTTATGGTGTCAGCTTTAGAGGAGCAGGGAAGTATTATCACTCCGGTGATGCGAAGATGAATGAAAAGATGTCTTTGAGTATGGCGATCATAGATCGTAAAAGAGGTAAGATGCTATTGCAACTACTGGGAATCTTAAGCCCTGACTAAACGAGAAAAGATGTTTTCAGAAACATGTTTTGTTAAATGTTTCCAAAGGTGCCTAAGCTGTTAGGAAACATTGGAAAACAAGTGTAACATTGTTCCCATGCGGCGCAGAAGGAGAAATATTTATGCCGTACTGCAGAAACATATTTTGCTACTTGGAAGCAAAATTTGTCGCGCGCAGTAATGTTTCGCATGTGGCTAAACTGGGAAACATTATGGCGATAAACATGTTTCCTCGTTTAGCCTGGGCTTTATGTGACCTAAAAATCATGACACTTGGGGTATCCATGGTCACGGCACGGAATCAGTAACGATATGGTATTGAATAAATTACATACACCTCATCCAATCAAAGCGCCGATTGGCGTATGGATGAGACAATATAACGAATGAAATGTGTTTCTTCTTATCTTTCTTCTAAACTTTTGTCTTTATTTTTCTTTCATCTTGGGCATTAAACAGAGGTTTTAAGAAGTGTTGATGAAACTGAAGACATTGACGACAAGGATGACAAGAGTGACCAATTTATTGACAAGAATAAATTAACCTCAGCTGATGACGACAATGATAATGATGATGATGATGATGACATTGGATCTGAAGCTGCTGATTCCAAAATTGATCTCCATGACAACGATCTTTCCCACAGGTCTATAAAACCAAAGAAAACATTAGGGACTGCTGTGCATATCAGCGACAAGGAACCTTTGGGAAAGACTGTGTTGAAACAACGAAATCCAAGTCAAACCAAATCTCAACCCTTAAGATCGAGGGAAGAAAGCACCTCAAACAAACAGATGCACCAAGCAGAGGACAAGACAAATGGACAAGTCTCAAATATTCGTGAGGAAGGGTCGCTTCAAAACAGTGGTTTGCAAAAGCAAAATGGTATCGGGATAAGGAAGACAGTTGGACAAGTTCTGGATAAAACTAAGGACGTTTTCTCGAAGGCTGGAAACAGTAATACAACAAAGTGGACAAGAAGTAAAACGGTTCCTGGGAAAACTGAAGAAATAATCAAGGAATACAAAAGTGAGTCGAAAAACAACACAGGAAAGATGAAGATTAGAGAACAAATTTTGAATAAATCCGAGGATAGGTTGAAAAATTTGCGAGTGAGTGTTGCAGTGAACAACCCAAAAAGCAATGGAACGAAGGCGTCTAACAGAGAACCGGTCTTGGCTAAAATAACTTCCAATAACAAACAAACTGCACAAAATCACCGGACAAGCCATGCATTGCCTAGTGTTCCGAAATTTATTTTTCACAACGAAACGAGGACCTCAATTCATCATGATGTTGTTGGCATAAAACAACAAAATGATGCCAATTTGTCATCGCCTGGAAATGCTACCAGAACTGCTTTCTTGAATCAAATTAATACAAACAGGACTCTTTCGGTCAAGAACAAAGTTGCGGAAGGAACACATAATCTTAGAATTCTATCAAATCATTTGAACAACTCAAGGAAGAACGTAGATTATGTGGGAAAAGGTGTGAAAAGTTTAAACAAAAATGAGCTTCATGACACACGGGATGAAAGTTTTAATACCAAAACTAGGGAGACTGTGAAACAAATGGAAGGAAAGGAAGAACAAGCAGAACAAGCCAAGTCTGATAGCAGTGACACATCGCGAGTACAGCTGAAAGATGGCAAAGAACAGCTGCCTGTTGATCATTCTGTGAAGGCAAATGAAAACAATACCAAAAGGAATGACAATGCTGACAGTAAAGATGCATCTCATGTCGTTACTCAATCACCTGCTTTGATGAATGAGGCTAATAACAAGAGTATTCTTGTAAAAAAGACGTCAAAGAGGTTCTTGCAAGGAAAGCATCCTACATCACTGACTGCAGAAAAACCAAGACAAATACAAAGGAACCAGACAATAAAGCAAAACGATTCTAACAATGATGCTCAAATAGTCCATCAGTTTCCAAGTAATGCAACGATGCAAGAACTACACATTAATACAACAAGTAAAGAAGTAAATGTTGGGAATGGGACATTCGACGAGCATCCTCATGAAGCGCAAACTGCGAGTACCCTGCACAACAAAGGAACTTTAGATACGCTACATATGAATTTGACAAGTACGGTAAAAGGTGATGAAAATGAGACAATTGATGAACGTCCTAAAGAAGCTCAAACTACGAATGACCTGCACACCAAACTAACGTTAGGTACGCTACCAAAAAGTGATTGGAATGAGAGTGAAACCCTAACAGAGCATCGCTTGCATAGTAATGGAACACTGCTGTATGTGAATCAAACAAGGACAGGAAAATCTTTAAAGAGCGTTGAGATACTCAAAAAACGCCCATACGAAACACATACAGTGCAAAGAAACGAAACGATAGACCCGCCGCTACGAATGGATGAAACAAGTAAACAAGTAAATGTAAATGGGACAAGAGAACAAAAAGCTGCCTTTAGGATCAAGGATAAGCAAACCAAGAAATATCAGGATGAAAAACCCAACCACTTGCGTATTAACGAAAGTCAGCACAGTGGAACAGAGGAACCTTCGGCTAATCTTCACACCAACGTTGAGACAAACAACACAGAAAATCATGCAACACCAATAAATGTTATGATGAAAAACTACCCATCAAATTTTACGGGTATGAGACAAGAAAGCAATAATTCAAAGCTTCTTGATACCTCGACCACATCTGTCCATTCCAATACAACAAGGATTTCTCAACAAACCAACATGGCAGCTCCTGATAGAGGTACTATTCTCAAATCGGCAGTAAAAGGTTCCCATATAGTGCATCAGATTATTCTTCCACATCACGAGGCAGATTCTAAAAATCAGAAACAAGGAGCCAATGTTAACAAGAACAGTGGAGAAGAAAAACGCCATGAAAAGAATGATATGAAAAGTGTCACAAACGTAACCAGCTATAAGCATGCAAACTCTGCAGTCAAACCAAGAAGCAAGAAAGTATTCAGACCAACTGTAAAGCGGGATATTTCGACAATAGGAAAGGCTGGCACGGTTAAAAGCAACAGAGTTCATTCTGCTGACATTGTGCAGAAAGAGAATGAGCATCCTAAAAGTCAAAAATTGCCCAAAATTAATTCTAAATTAGTGAACCATACGATTGGGCAAGTTAACTTAACCACCAAGTCTCAGCAGACAATAAAGAAGTCTTTGGAAACTAAAGCAGCCAATGCGAGCAATAAAACTGCGGAAATGAATGCTAATAATGCTGGAACTTTGATAAAGAACAACACCAAACCCTTTCCTGAGAATAGGATATTTGTGAAGAACGAAAAAGAACACAAAGAGGAATCTGAACCAATTCATCCACATCATAAGTCAACAAAAACATTGAATAGTTTTATTGATGCTGATGATGCGGACGATGCTGATGAGTTTGGAGCAGATGATGACGATGTTCAAACTCATGCACATGCTCATGATGTTCCAAAGCCCACTAAAGCAACAGTAGTACCTCAACCTTTAGATAAAACATCTTTGAATAGCTCCAGCAAAATAACCGGTAAAGAAACAAGAAATGAAAAGCTTGAGAAGAAAAAAGTAGCATTGCGTGAGAATTCCACGCAACCAAGTAGAAAAACGGATGAAAAGAATGTTGAGAGGAATCACACTATCAAAATAACAGGAAAACCTAAAATGGATCTTTCCCGATCTAAAGAAGAAAACAGAAAACCTGCTAAACCATCAGTTCATTTGAAAATGGATGCAAATGAAGATCCTGACGATCTTGGGTCAGATGATGAAGATATACAAATCTATGCACATCAACACATACGACCAACTATTCCAACAACACAGAAAATGTCAAAGCATTCAGGAACAACGCCCGGTACACCAAAACAACAGCAAAGCTTAAATAAGAAACAGCTACACGGAAAAGGTGCTTTGGTTAATCAAGTTATGTCAGTTTACAATAAAACCGTGAAGAATTTGGGAAAGAACTTGCAGCATGCTACTGCCAACTCGTCGAAGGATAGTTTAAGAAGAAATAAAACTCTTGATGGAATGAAAGATTTAAGTCAAAACAGGACTATGAATTCGAATTACTCGTTTTCATCAAAAGAAAATGCAAAAAGTGAGCAAAAAGGCCATAAAAAAGAACACCAGCAAGATTTCGGCACAAGCAGCAATCACACCATGAATACGACTTCTGGTCATCTGAAACTAGTTACAAATGTAACGTCCATTCATCTTAAAGCACAAAACAAAACAAATGACTTGAAGTCCAAAAAACCTATGCAAGTAATAAAGCAAATGTCTAACAACTCAAATGTTGGTGTTACAAAGGCTTTTTCAGACAACCATGCCGCAAATGACACAAAGAAGAACAACTCAAGGCATTCAAAGGCTGTCAGTGATGGGTCAAAGAAAGAGGTTCCCGTGCAGAAGGTGAAGAAAACGGAAATTGCCTCTGCAGAAAATGAGTTGCCGAAACATGTGAATACTGAAGCTCATAAGGTTCATGGGAAAGTATTAGAAAAAAAGGTACAGCACAATAAGAATATAGTTAAGAATAGAAGGAAATCCCTGAATAATAGCAAAGTGAAATCTAAAAAGCAAATTAAACTATCAAAATACCACAACAATGCTAAAAATGCTGTTGTGAAGAAGAAATCTAAGCACCAATCGATAGGAATCTTGAAGAATAAAAAATACGGGAAGAGAAAACAAGACAAATATAAAGCAAATGCATCGAAAAAGACAAAACAGAGGAAGGCAAAGATCAAGGCCACAAAGCACGCAGAAAAAACCCTGAAAGTGTCACATAAAACTAAAGCTCATTCGAGAAAGCTTTCAAGGTTTAAAGAGAAGAAAAATGACGGAGCTTCTGTGAAAAAAGATGCGGTGCGCAAGAAGGACCAGAAGAAAGACCCACATGGCAGAAGAACTAAAAAAGGAAGGAAAATGTTAGATTCCAAACAAACCAGGGTGCATCACACCAAAAATACTCCAGTTAAGTCTAACCACGTCAAAGTAATGTCATCAGAAAGTTCTGGCGAACGAGATGATAATGACATCATGCTTGAAGATGCTGTTTTTAAGGTTTCGAGAAAAAACTTCATTTATCCCAAGAACGATCCAGTTACAAACAGAACCAAAGCAGTTGCCAAGAAAATGTTACCAAGTCACAAGAATTTAACATCCATGAATTCAACACGACATGTTAGCTTACCACCACCAAAAAAAGCTGTCATTAACCCACAAAACGAGAACAAAACTCACTTTTACAACGTTGCTCAAGATGATACCACTGGATATATGGAAGGCAACGATAAGAAGACAATTAAAATAGAAGAAAATAAAAATTTGAATCATGGAGTCGATAGCAAAATATCGAGAAAGGATCACATTGCAAACCTGAATGATACCAGTCTGTCCCATGTAAAGGTAAAAGCTCAAACTCCCAGAACCGAGCTGAAACATCATTTGCAGAATATTACAAAGTCACAAAATGAGACCCAAAGTTCCTTGACAACGACCCACAATAACACTGATGTTACCATGAAAATAAATGAACTCAGAAATCCACTGCTTCACCATATTCAGAACACAAGTGACAACCAGGACATTGTCCAGTTTTCTGCCGAATCCCATGAACACAAATCAAAAAAGCATCATCTTCATCATCATGTTGGGCACATGAATCCAGAAGATATAGGAGACTCGGACTTCGATATCTTAATGACCAATGATATTCCTCGCAAGCTGAAGAAAGGAGGCAAGAAGAAGGCATCGAAGAAGAAAGTTAAACACGACAAGAACAAGAACAAGAAGACTTCCAAGATGAAGAAGGTTGTTGTTGGGGAAGATGCCAGTGAGGATGAGGATGACGAGAAGGAGGAGAAGAAATCTAAACCGAAGAAAAAGAAAGAGACTCATCACAAACACCACAAGTCTAAAGACAAAAGTGATAAACAACCATGGTTCAAGGGTCATATTAAATATATCAAGAAGATTAAAAATAAAAAGAACGATGATAGCGATGATGAAGACGGTGAACAAGAGGAGACAAAGATACACAAAAAGCATAACATTGTACATCATCATCATCATCCCACTGAATCGAATGATGATGATAATGATGACAATGAAAAGGATGACTCAGTGCAACATAAGAAAGTACAAGATGAAAATAAAGATGACGATGAAGAAGAACATGTTGTAAAACATCATCACCATAAAAAACTTCATGTAGTACATCACCATGAAAAGGCAAAGCCTCGTCATAAAATACATCATAAGATTCATGAGAACGACAGTGATGATGATGATGAGAGTGATGATAATGAGAAGCAAGTGAAAAAACCTCACCATGTCAAGTTTGTCCATCATGAAGATGATCAAGATGAAGACCAAGACGATGACGTTCATCACAAACCTAAACATCACAAAGAAAGTTACCATGACGATGAAGAAGAAAGCAGAAGAATAGTTAAGAAACTCAAAAATCATCACCCCTTTCATCACAAGGAAGAGGATGAAGAAGAAAGCAATGAAGATGAAGAAGTGGCTCGTCATAAAATCGTTCATCGTAAACACAAACCGCACATATATCATCATAAAAGCGATGATGATCAACGAGAACACAATGAAGGTGATGATAACGAACAACAGGAGCGTTATCATCACCGTGTTCATCATCCAGTAAAACACTGGCATCATTATGAAAGAAAACATTATGAGCACCTGAAGCATCCTTTGAAGAAGACCCGCGTATTTCTTGGCGAGGACGCTGAAGGTGATGATGACGATGACAATGATGAAAGAAAGTTGCAGAAACACTTCAAGCACCATGAATACGACGAAAACAGGGAAGACATGAGAAAAGAGAAATGGAGGAAAGAAGAAAAGAATAAAAAGTACAAAAAGGAGAAAGAAAAAGAAAAGTTTATGAATGAGTACGAGAAATGGTTGAGAGAGCACAAGGAATACAAGCATAAAACCCATAAACATTTCGAAGGAAAGGAAAGTTATGAGCACGAAAATAATTGGAAGCATAAACACAGAGAGCCTGACAGAAACTACGCTTCATACGAAGACGAAGATACAAATATAAACCATCATCCCTTTGGAAGAGAGCACCATGAAGAATGGAACGAGCATGCTGAAGCAAAACCTTGGGGAAAAGAGAATGAAGACAGAGATGGGCCTCATGAATGGAAGGAAAAGGAACATGAATACGAGCATTTTAAACATAAAGAATGGCATCATGGGAAGGAGGATTATTTTGGTTCTTCACGTGATCGCAACAGACCTTATAAGGAGCATGAACCAGTCCACCAATGGGATGACAAGGAACACGAGGAACATAAAGTGTTTACCCGACCATGGTCTCCCCAAGAAGGTCACCAAGATCAAAGCGAACATAAAGATGAAAAAGAATGGCTTCCTCCCTGGAAACAACATAAAGAAAACAGTCATAATCAGTGGGGAGACAATCCTAATGACCATTATGGACCAAAAGATGAAGGCAGCTGGATGGATAAAATGCATTCTTTTGGTAATCAACCTAAGAGTACTCCATGGCCAATGAACAAAGAAACGACATATAACCCATTCCATCAAAGTACTCTTCCTTACCAAACACCCTGGAACTCTGCTACCAGTAAACCCCAACCCTATACACCCACCCAGTCTTGGACTAAAGCCAGTCAAGGACCAAACCTCAATCCATGGAATCAAAACTTTCCTGGGAATGTTGTGGATGAAAAGAAAGAAAGAAGTGACATAGCTCACAGACCACCACCAAACCCTGCCATGCCGTATAATAGCATGATTCCTAATGTAACACAGAGTGTCAATGGTATAGGTGTGAATGCCCAGCCGATACCTCAAGGACAGAATAATTGGAACAGTGGACCAGGCCAAACAAGGGGTTTCAATCAAAACCAGGGTATACAAGGCAACCAGGGGAACCAAATCAACCAGGGTATCCAAGGCAACCAGGGGAACCAAATCAACCAGGGTATCCAAGGCAACCAGGGTAACCAAAACAACCAGGGTATCCAAGGAAACCAAGGCAACCAAAATAATCAGGGTATCCAAGGAATCCAGGGCAACCAAAACAGTCAGGGTATTCAAGGAAACCAGGGTATCCAAGGCAACAAGAGAAATCAAATCAACCAGGGTATCCAAGGAAATCAAGGCAACCAAAACCATCGGGGTATCCAAGGAAACCAGAGAATCCAAGGAAACCAGGGAATCCAAGGAAACCAGATGATAAATCAAAGTATGAATAGCCCTTCCTGGACTGGAAACAATAACAATAATATCCAAAACTTTCCAAGTATGGTGCAAAGACCGAATCAAATAAAATCACCTCAAGTTAATGCAGTAAACCCAAATATTTTTGGGAATTCTCAGCAAACTGCAAATACGAACCCTAACCAGGCGAATGGGTTTGTTAATACAAATTCAAATAGCGCAAGTGGAGGCCCTAACATTGTTAACCAACCAACAGTGAAAACTGGACAGCCAACCAAGAACTTGAATACGTTAAAAGGATTCTTTAGCAATGAAACTGCAGGTTCGAGTGGCTCAAGTCTTCCAGGTAAAAAGATCATAAAATTTGCAAAATGTTTCCTAAAAAATATTAAAATTCTAATCGCAGCCATCGTTCGACATTTCATTATTCATTTTGCTTTACACGTTTATCACGTTTCCTCTAGTTGTTGCAAGAGAATCTGCAGGAGATCTAGGGGGGAAATCTTGTGCACATATATTGTACTTTATGCATTTCATGTATTAAAGCAATTCCAGTATTATACTTGTTTGGTTATAACTTTATTCTAAAAGTTGCCATTTAAACATCACCTTTATTTCAGGGAAAAAAACGCCACCTACCGTAGGTCGTCCACCTCCACCTCAAACCTCATCGCTTCCTGCCCCTCCACCCCCACCACCACCACCACCGCCTCTACCACAGCCACCGCCGCCAGTTACGACTACAACAAAGCCGACAAATACTCCCACTACTGTCCCCGTTACAACAACTCATCCAACTACGCCTAGTACCACACCTACTAAGCCCACAACTCCTAAGCCAACCACACCCAAAACTACAACACCTACACCGACTCAAGAAGACATCCCAATCCCACCACCTGCTGATCTTGATGACATCGATGGCATTGAAGGCATTATGGGTAAGTGAAACAATGTTCTTAGAAATTAAGTAATGAAACGCGTAGCACTAGGACGTAGCTAGATATAGTAATAATTGAAGTAAGATGTAGTGCTAAAAATACCCAAAGAGGTTCTTCTGGGCATTCCCTCTGGAAAAAAAACAAATACGAAGAAAATATTAAACTGCGAACTTTTTATGCGAGTGTCGTGTGTTTAAATCCCCTCGCGGTCGGAGATTAATTTTCTTCATTTTCCCCCCCAACATTAATAGGAATAACCCCGTTTGGTAGTATTTGTAACACTCTTACTATCTTAGAAATCTATTTCAATACCCTCAATTTCTCGTTGTCAGTCGGTGTTTAAAGGGACACCCCCACACGCCAATAGCTGGTTTGGTCTTATCCAAGAAATTTGCGCTTAATTCTCCTCTCGAAAAGAACTTATTGATAAAGCACTTATTCCTGAAGTCTTTTTATTTCATTGTTTCGGAGATGCATCCATGTAAAAAAAGTAATTTAATTTAATTTAAATATAATTTATTTTACGCATTAGTGAGAGGTGGCGCATTAGTAGCGCACGCCACCCGTGCTTTCCATCACAAAAAAAAAAAGCCAGAATAACAACTGATGGACTTACGCACAGCTTTCGATCATGATTATTTACATTATCTTGCTGATACAGGTGAAGAAGGCAGTAAACACCGCAAACACAGGGATCCCGTCTGCAAAGCAGGACACATTACAGACGATATGACGTTGCTACAAGGAAAAAGAGCGGGAAACTTTACCAAGATCGGAGATGTAGGAGACTTTGAACTGTGCATCAAACGTTGCTGTCAATCAAAGTCATGTGACTTGGCATACAAGTCTGGAGAGAATTGTTATTTGGTTCGGTGTCACAGTAAAGACTCTTGTCAGGTTACTCCTGCCTTGATCAAAAGATACAGCCCCAACATGTGCTTCGTGAGACGATCAGTTGACGAGGAACCGGAAGAACAGTCCGATGGTAAGTAACTACTATATACCCCTTTCACGTGATGTCAAAGCAGTTCAAATTGGAGGACCCAACAAAAGAATTTCAATCTCCTGAGAGTTGGAATCTACTGCTTTGTCCTCCAAATCGAACTTCATTCCGGCGTACTGCTAGGGGTCTATACGTTAGCGCAAATACACGCTAATCCTCTTGGTGCACGGAAAACAAAGAATGTTATAGTCCCTTTCACGGTTCCCTGCGGCATCTTGAAAGGTAGCCGTGCCTTCGCTTCGATGCAAATTAAAGGCATGGCTACCTTTCAAGATGACACAGGGAACTGTGAAAGGGACTATTGTAAAGTTTATATGACATGCAATCATTAATATGTTTTGCGATACTCTTATACAGACAACAATAACGATAAAGATGACAATGACGAGGACAATGACAATGACAAAAATAAAAATGATAACAAAGATGATGAAAAACTCTCGCCTACTGGTGGGTTTGTGTAAACAATATAAATACGTGCAACAGAATCGTGCAACTTGTTGCGCAAAATTATTGCGTTGCAAGTTGCAGAGCGAATGTTGTTTGCATTACTATCCTGCGCGCAACAAATATTCTTTGTTGCAGGGAGTAGAAAGAGCTTCTACTTCTGCAACAAAGTCGCGCAACAAAATTTTGTTGTTGCTGGGGGCGGTAATACCAGCCACATTCACTTTGCAGCTTGCAACGCAAAAATGTTGTGCGACAAGTTTGCACGATTTTTATGCTCACATTACCGCACCTTTAGATCAGCTTTCATATGTCGGACACACAGACGTGCCGTACCATGCCGTGCCGTAACATTGTCGGTGGACTGTTCAAGTATTCTGATAGGATTACCAATGATCTGGTGATATTGATATTATCAATTCCTTTCCGTGAACTTGCTGCGCGTGCAGCAACGTTTCACAGTCATACGAAATCAGTAGATCACGAATGAGGAACACGCAGAACGCACAAAACACGCTGCGCAATTGCGCTTATTGACAGATGACTGAATATTGACAGATGACTGAATTTATCATTCGCATCTAAGAGTCAAATGATAAAAACATGGCAGCCATGTTGGTGTCATTAATAAATGAGGCTCATGAGAAATCTTTTGTTATATACCACCAATATGGCGCCGCGTTGACTTAACGTGCAAACGAAGACTGATACACTTCGCAATTTATACCTGACAAATAAATGATAAGGAATACGTACTCGTACCGAGAAGAAGCATCGGGCATTACAAATTTAACAATTTCAAAATTCACATCTTAAGTATTGTATCAATCATCGTTTGTCATTTTTTTCATCACGTGTGCTGCGCACTTTCTAGGTATCAGAGAGGTCTGTAAAGCTGAAAGAGCATTGGGTATTGACTGGAAGAAGACATCAGCTGGTCACTACTCTACGGTACCATGTCCACGTGAGGCTAAAGGGAAAGCGAGGAGGCGATGTGGAGCAGACTCACGATGGCATGCACCAGAGTTCAGCGATTGCGTGACTAGTGATTATTTAAAGATTTACGAGAAGGTAACGCAATCTGGACGCATTAAAGGATTGTTTTGTTTCAATTTATTTGCTGAAACAAACATAAAAATAAGTGGATGAATTACAAAATGAATGGAAAAATATGCGAACTTAACTTATAAACATATGAAGGGATTAACATATGACCTAGAGGAAAAATATACGAATGAATGAATAAATAGATTGCATGATTGATAGAGGGATAGATAGATGGATGATTACATTGGATAGATGGATAATTGGTGTGGATGGATGATGGATGGATGGATGGATGGATGGTTGGATGGATGATTGTATTGCATAGATGGATAATTGGTGTGGATGGATGGATGGGTAGAGGCGCGGAAGAACAGACACAAACAAATGGACAGAGGGAAAGAGGGATGGTGGTAGGAAAAGGATGGATCATGGGATGGATAGATGGATGGAGGGATGGAGGGATGGAGGGATGTATGTTAGAATTGAATCTATGATGGTATTTTACTTTTTATAGTCTCGCAAGCTAGCAAGAGCAGACCCTGGAGCTGATTCTAGTCCTCTCATACGAGAGTTGTCACAACTAACGACTCAGACTCTAGACAACTCGTTAATATTTGGAGGAGATTTGATCAAATCCACCGAGGCACTGTCTGCAGTTGTACAGCACAATGGAAGGAATGACTTGCTTGACATGAATAGGGACGACATGCAGGTAATACATGAGGATTTTTTTGTTTCCTGTCTCTTTATCTTTTTTCTCCTCCCAGGTTTCCTCACCTTGCAGGAAGATGTCATGATTTCCAATCTTTTTCCTCACTCCAGTTTTTTTTCCATGCAATTGTTTTACCCCTGGGTTATGGTTTTGGAAAGACTCCCTCCCATGTTTTATTATTTATACCATTCCCAGGATTTTCAGGGTGTTCCACTTAACACCCAGCATTTCTTGAAGTCCTCCAACGAGAGAACTCACTTAAAAGTTTTTCTCTTTATTTTTATCCCTCGTCTCATCCTTCTCACGTATTGAATCGTGAGCCTAATGAACATGAACTCCTTCTGCAGTCTATCATGATAAATGCTGTACGACTTGCGGAATCCTCTTAGATATTACATTGTAATTACGTTTTTTCTTTGTAGAATTTTGTAACGACCAGCAGTAATCTCTTGGACTTGACCAACAAACAAGAATGGGTTAATGTACAAAAGGTAAAGAGCAACTGATTGATGTACCAGAAAACACATAAACTGGTGGGAATCAGAAGCATAGCGAGGGGGTGGGGCAATTTCTTAGTAATTAGGTAATTGTTTGTTTGGCTGTGGAAACACCCTTGAAGTATAGGAGAGAACCAACAAGAAACTCTTGTCACAAGAGACCGTTAAAACTAGGAATGTGTTATTGTTTTCTACAGAAGAAACCAGGTTCAGCTGACATACTGCGATCAATGGAGATGTTTGCATTACAGGCAGCAATAAGACTTCCCCGAGAAGACATCAAGAAACCTTTCATCACTAATAATATGAGTGAGTATGGCTTGTAGGCTAGGAAGACTCGATTGCGTCTTACTAAACAACCAAATTTGTGAGTTATCTGGTTTGAATTCCGATCAAACACCGAATAAGCCAATGAACCAAGATGGTTTTGCTAATAGAAGGAGTGCACAATCAGGAATGTGGCTGCATGTTACCTAAAAAGCCATAATATGGCTTCCTTTTAAGATGTCACATTACTCTTTATTCTTATTGTTTAAACTCCAAAGGAGGTACGGTGGCTCGCCACCTATTGCACCCCCTGGATCCTCCCCTGACAATGTGTACTATCAATGTGCATAAACTCATTAACTTTTGCGCATCATTTTTTCAGTTTTGAATCTCGACCGTCGCTCAGCGAGAAGTGGTCGCCTCATCTTCCCTGACTATTCTGTTAGTGACATCAGCAAATGGGACGTCAGACATGATGTCATTTCTATTCCATCCTCAGTCTTCAAGAGAGGTAAGATTGCATTGAGTAAAACTTTTTCTCAGATTTGCGCACTCATCCAAACTCGAGGAACGCGACGCACCACAAACCAACACGAGTTTTATTTTATGATAAGCAACTTTTGGAAATTTACCATTGAATATCATCCGCTATGCGTCGTGCTTCTCCTAACACTAGCTTCTCTCGCGTTCTGCCAATCCCCGCGTGCTTTATAACTGCACACAGCATGCGCGCGCGTTTTTATTTCTTCAATATTTTCTTCTTAAAAACATATCGTATTTATCTTTTCATAATAAGGTATACCAAAATATTTTGGTCCTTAAACATTTCTTATACAAAATATTTTGGAGCTGTCTTGCAACATCATAGTGTTATTGATTACTCAGTATTCGCACTGACCTTGTGTTTAACAGGTGAAGTCAGCGCAGCCAGTATTAGCTTCAAAAGTCTACCTTACCTGTTACCAGACGCCAATTTCAGGTATTAACTGTGCTATTATTCTGTAACTTCTTTTAGTTATTTAAGCTTCCTTAGTATTGTATTCTAATCTGGGGTGCTTACCATTTAACTGGAAAAACTAGAAATTCAGGTTGGAAAACAAATGGTATGTGTCATTCCGATAGGAAAGTTCCAGAAAACTCGGTTTTCCGATTAAGGTAGTCCATTTTTCCCGCTCTTTTCGGTTCTTCTGATTAGGATCGAGGTTAGAAGCTTACCAATCCATCCGGATGGATTGGTTGAAATGGTAAGCACCCCTGATCACTTGATCAACACTTCTTTTGTTTAGGTGATTAATAACAAAACAAGTTACAAGATTGTGCTTTTTTCTCTTTTCAGTAGAGGACTGGGACCCAACTCTAAGATCCTTTCAACGATTCTTCATCCTGCTCCTCCAGACGAAATCTCTCCTCCCATCACGATAACACTCAGTCATATCAAGGTTTGCTAATACACTACATCAATATATGGGTTCCATTATATTACTCACTAGTGTAGGATCAAATATTCTCTTCTCCCATCACGATAACCCTCAGTCATATCAAGGTTTGCTAATACACTACATCAATATATGAATTCTTTAAAGAATAGTGTAGGATCATTGAAGTGCGCATCTAAAGAAGAGAAGCTTAATATTAAGGGGAGTGGTGGGGTGCAATGCGTCGTATTAGACACTATGAACTGCTACCTGTTCGTTCATTAATTTTGTCATTAACCTTTTTTTTCCAGCCGAAACGAGCAAACCCTAAATGTGTCTTCTGGGATTACACAATTAAGTAAGTAACAATGAAGGCTGCTAACTGAACTTCTCTTAATTTGTTCTCAAATTATGTCACTCATACACTCATCAGTAGTGTGACCCATTTCTGACCTGCCAGAATTTGTGAATGGATTTTTGCAGAATTATGAACATTATTAATTGTCATTTCCAATTCGATGTCACATCGAATTTTCTAGTCAGTATGAGCTTGTGGCTTGGAAGACTGAGCAATAATTCCCAGCCTGCGCGTTCGATCTCCCTCTTCTCCTCCCCTTCTTCTGTGCATGGCAATATTATCAACCAGATACTGCCAAAGTTTTGAGCTCATTTACTTTACCATGTTCATCATATCAAGCACGTAACTTTTAAAAGATGTCACACAATCTGCCGCAAAGCACTTGTGTAGTTAAATTGGTTAGACAGGAATCTGATACACTTTGACAAATTTATCTCTATATTGCTTTGTTTTCTGTTACTATTTCTGTCTCTACCCACAAGCGTTGCCCAGTCCACGCGCAACAAATAAGTGCCCAACCTCCACTCGTTTCTGTCAAATGTTATATATTCTTAGATGCTAACAATGATTTTATTTGCCTGTGTATACACCAAATCATTAATCTATAACTAGATGTATACTAATGCAGGAATTGTGTCTTTTAGTCCTCACAGGGGAGGGGGATGGTCGTCCCGTGGTTGTTCTTTGGCGTCCAGTAATAATACTCATTCAGTCTGTCGATGCAGCCATTTGTCAAATTTTGCTTTACTGGCGGATTTATCAGACGACGAGGTAGGAAAATAATATTGTGTTTTGGGGAGAATAAAGAGGAGGGGAGATAACAATTTATTAAAGAGAAGAGAATGAATGAATAAAATATTGCAACGATTGCAACAAGAAAGTCAGTGTCATACCTTCGCAGTTCCAAAAATGTTGATTCAACACGAAGACATTCGTTGACTGGAATTTTGTCTATGACATTATGACGTCATTCTATACGTCAATGTTATAAATGATGAATTTATTATCAGTATCCACAAAGATATTTGATATTTAGTTAGGATAAGAAGCGTTCATGAAATTGCGTCATGCTCCTGACAATCACTATACGCTTTTCAAAGTCAAAATTTACTCAAATATTATTTCTTGTTCATCATTAGATCTCCGCAAAAGAACAAAAGAGAGAACGCACTATGGCACTAATGTGGATTGGGATTCCTGTGTTAGTGGTTGGTGTTATTGGTGCTCTGTACATGTCATTCAGCTGGTATGAGATTTTTACTATAAACTTTTGCTTAAACTTATCACTTTAAGGATTTGGGTGGAGTGTACTCCATGATGAAATCATATTATAAGTTCACCATTTTCCATAAATCGGTTCACTGGCTTTTGTTGTGCTAATCATCACTATTGTCTTGGTATTCTCAAAGGAGTTTTAACATTTGAATATGAAAAGAGATTTTGAAAAGGATTGTGGTACTGTAGTTTAGGTATGAAACGTCATGAGGTTAGGGGTCTATTCAGCAATATTCTTGGATTACACGTAACGTCACCGCGGCCATGTTGGAGGTTTCTAACAAAATATTTCTCATTAGCATCCATTGTTAATACCACCAACATGGCCGCCATGTCTTTGTCAACTGACTCTCTTGGGAATGCTCGCAAACCATCATTTACTATATTACTATAAAACAGGACATGGCCGCCATGTCTTTGTCATCTGACTCTCTTGGGAATGCTCGCAAACCATCATTTACTATATTACTATAAAACAGGACTGGCAAATCCCAGATGTCCAGGCAGATTGATGAGAAGACAGGATTACTTGGTCAACGTGTCGTCACTAGTCAAGTACGTGAAGAATTCCCTGCATCACCGAGCCGTAATCTTCACCGTGCACTATCACCGGCATACACCCCGTTACCAGCTACTGACCTGGAATGGCAGGACGAGTTCAGACACCAGCTGGGGTAAGATCAAGTACAATCTATTCCTAGCACATGACCTTGTTACGTCATGACGGCAATATTGGTGGTATTTAACAAAATACTTGGCCAATATGGCCGCCATTTCTTTGTTATTTGACTTTCTTGGGAACCAGCTGAGTTGACTTTCAGAACGAACTCAAGGTCAACCAATCAGAATTGATGATTCGACATTGTATTTTGATAAGCATTTCCCACGTCCCTGCTCGGAAAATGCTAACCAAAAATAATTGACCCATAATTCCTTTCAGTTGGAAACGTGATCAACTCTACTGGTGCTTGCAAACCATCAATAATTTCTTTTCGCAGATTTTAGACCGAAAATGGATAATACTATACAAATGCCAAATGCAAATTATGTCACATGATATACACGTGATGTGATTGTCACATGATATATCACTTGATTGTCACATGGTATATCACATATTTGTATTTGCAACATTTCTTATGTTGTCCTATATTGTATCACAGAATCTCACAAGGCGATAAGTTTGCAAAGGAACTTTATCTACCGCAGCTAGACGAGCTCAAGATGCATCTCTCCAAGGACTATGCCAGAAAATTCAACACTGATCCCAAAAGCTCCCTGTTTACTCACATCCACAGTGAACACCAGGTAACATACCGTGTTCTGTCATTGTTTTTCTTATCTCCTGTTGTATGTTGAATCATGCTTCTTATTCTTTTCTCTCTTTTAGGATGCATCTACTCCTTTATCACCATTATCACCAACTTCCTCGTCGTTTTCCTTGGATTCTGGTTATATGTCAACATCGTCAACATCTTTGGTGTTATCTATGGAATCATCATTACCTCATTCTCCTGTGTTATCATCACCATCATTGTCATCATCCCGCCAAACATTGTTGGAGTCAGAAATGGAAACAAGCAAGATTCTAACAACAACAATATCGGAAACGTCCCATTCGACTTTGCAATTGCCATCATCATCATCATCATCATCATCATCATCATCATCATCATCATCATCATCATCATCATCATCATCATCATCATCATCATCATCATCATCATCATCATCCGCAGCAGCAGTGGTTTCGTCATCACCACTAATAGAATTACGAGGAGAGACAATGACACAAGGAAATCCAACATTGTTATCACCACCAACTTCATTCGAGTCACTGGAAAACGTTTCATCATCTTCACTGGAATCAGATACATTGGAATATAGTGGAATGTTTACATCGTCTTCACAATCAAATGAACGATTGCAAACTGGAGTGAGCTTGTCAGGTGTGTGTCATAATGATGATACTTCATTATCAAGAGAAACAGCACCAATAAAAACAGCAATACAAGAATCTTCACCTGCATTGGATGGCCCGTTAAAGATGAGGACGTCCTGGGAACAATCTAATAATTCTCTCCAAACATTGTTTTTACCACCATCACCACTACCGTCAGTAGTATCATCATCATCATTGTCGTCATCATCATCATCACTCTCCACATCATCATCAGCAGGAGGGGCAGCATCTTCACCAACATCCTCATATTCGTTGCCATTACCACCACCACCACCACCACCATCATCATCATCATCATCATCGTCATCATCATCATCTCTTCCATTATCATCAACATTAGTATCACCCACTTCATCCATATCATCACAACTGAGTATAACTGACCCTTCGTCAAATGATGAACACGGCCTGCAAGCTGCACGTAGTACTCGAGTAAGATTTGCAGATGAGCTGTTACTATGGCAATATGAAGATGAGGAACAACACGATCTTCGGATCAAAAAATTAGAACAAAGGTATGAATTTTACTTACAATTAAAACTGCGAAAGTACCAGTAAGAGGTGAGAGGAGGTCGCACGCGCCTGGGTGTTGGCATAAACGGTCCCGCCCAAACCACTTGATGTAAGGTGAAGAGAGCCCTCGCTTTTAGTCTATGCGAATCAATGTTGCTGCCCATCTTCTAGCATATATTGGTATCCCAAATGAATAAATTGCATATCTTTCTTTTCACAGGGTATTCGCCCAAAGACTCACGCGTAGCACGGGAATATGTAAACTACACATGGCTGATGAAGACTGAACACATGGAGCTTACAGGATCTGATTCACGATGTATGGGGTACTACAAGAAAAATGATACCTACAGTTAGTAGTTTTGATCCACTTCCCCGCAATAGACCATTTATATGATAGCATCATTATACTATCACTGCCACTATTCTTAGCTAAATCTCTTTCTTATTAAATTTTGTATTTTCTCATGACAACAACGAAACGTGTACAAGGGATTCTGGTAGTGGTAAAAGTCAATCGCCGAACTTCACATGAGCTTAACCTAATGACACCGCCTTATTATTCATTGTTTTCAATGTGTACGTCTTATGTGAAGTTGGACGTTTGGTCTTTTGAATGTTATAAGGAAGGGGATTATTCACAAAGGGGCTGGTGTAAATAGAAGGGGGAAAACACTATTTTTTATGCTACACAAAGGACGGGGCTAAAAGAGAAAATGGGGGCATTTTAATGAGAGGGGTCACGAAAATTTGAGCAAGAGAAAATCTAACTGCACCAAGTCCTACCTTCCCTGTAAATAATGACTGCCACCAAAACAAGGAGTCCAATTAAAAATCTTTAGCTTCTATGAGTTCATGCTTTGATGACCTCAAAGAGAAAGTGTCACATTGCTCCAACAAGTCTCCACCATATCGTGATAATGTAATAAATCTGATCTCTCTTTAAAAACATGTTAAAAAATTCATTGTAAATTAAACAAAGGAACGTTCTTATTATTATTTTTATAAAAAATAAAAGGTGAAATTGAAGAATAACAAGGCTAATCGTTTTTAAAGAAAAAACAAAATTTCATCCAAGTGACGCATATATAATGGGCGAGGAACGCCTGGTCAATATAGTGATTTTTACACCACCTCAAAATGCTCCATTTTGAGCTTAATCCGTTGGTGTAAAATTCATGAAATTGACCAGGCGTTCCTCGAACTCATGAGTCGTTCCTGCCGGTTCTTTTCATACTTTTTCTCCCCATAAACGTGTTTTCTCATTGTTTAATGGTTCGGGGCGTTTTTTCCGTGGACTATAACCCATGGTTTGGGTGGATTTGGGGGCAATTTTGAGGTGTTTTCAAAAACGCAGTAAAATTTCATCCCAGTGAAGTATATATATAAAGGGCGAGGAACGCCTGGTCAATATCGTGATTTTTACACCACCTCAAAATGCTCCATTTTGAGCTTAATCCGTTGGTGTAAAATTCATGAAATTGACCAGGCGTTCCTCGAACTCATGAGTCGTTCCTGCCGGTTCTTTTCATACTTTTTCTCCCCAAAAACGTGTTTTCTCATTGTTTAATGGTTCGGGACGTTTCCCGTGGACTATAACCCATGGTTTGGGTGGATTTGGGGGCAATTTTGAGGTGTTTTCAAAAACGCAGTAAAATTTCATCCCAGTGAAGTATATATATAAAGGGCGAGGAACGCCTGGTCAATATCGTGATTTTTACACCACCTCAAAATGCTCCATTTTGAGCTTAATCCGTTGGTGTAAAATTCATGAAATTGACCAGGCGTTCCTCGAACTCATGAGTCGTTCCTGCCGGTTCTTTTCATACTTTTTCTCCCCATCAACGTGTTTTCTCATTGTTTAATGGTTCGGGGCGTTTCCCGTGGACTATAACCCATGGTTTGGGTGGATTTGGGGGCAATTTTGAGGTGTTTTCAAAAACGCAGTAAAATTTCATCCCAGTGAAGTATATATATAAAGGGCGAGGAACGCCTGGTCAATATCGTGATTCTTACACCACCTCAAAATGCTCCATTTTGAGCTTAATCCGTTGGTGTAAAATTCATGAAATTGACCAGGCGTTCCTCGAACTCATGAGTCGTTCCTGCCGGTTCTTTTCATACTTTTTCTCCCCAAAAACGTGTTTTCTCATTGTTTAATGGTTCGGGACGTTTCCCGTGGACTATAACCCATGGTTTGGGTGGATTTGGGGGCAATTTTGAGGTGTTTTCAAAAACGCAGTAAAATTTCATCCCAGTGAAGTATATATATAAAGGGCGAGGAACGCCTGGTCAATATCGTGATTTTTACACCACCTCAAAATGCTCCATTTTGAGCTTAATCCGTTGGTGTAAAATTCATGAAATTGACCAGGCGTTCCTCGAACTCATGAGTCGTTCCTGCCGGTTCTTTTCATACTTTTTCTCCCCATCAACGTGTTTTCTCATTGTTTAATGGTTCGGGGCGTTTCCCGTGGACTATAACCCATGGTTTGGGTGGATTTGGGGGCAATTTTGAGGTGTTTTCAAAAACGCAGTAAAATTTCATCCCAGTGAAGTATATATATAAAGGGCGAGGAACGCCTGGTCAATATCGTGATTTTTACACCACCTCAAAATGCTCCATTTTGAGCTTAATCCGTTGGTGTAAAATTCATGAAATTGACCAGGCGTTCCTCGAACTCATGAGTCGTTCCTGCCGGTTCTTTTCATACTTTTTCTCCCCAAAAACGTGTTTTCTCATTGTTTAATGGTTCGGGGCGTTTCCCGTGGACTATAACCCATGGTTTGGGTGGATTTGGGGGCAATTTTGAGGTGTTTTCAAAAACGCAGTAAAATTTCATCCCAGTGAAGTATATATATAAAGGGCGAGGAACGCCTGGTCAATATCGTGATTCTTACACCACCTCAAAATGCTCCATTTTGAGCTTAATCCGTTGGTGTAAAATTCATGAAATTGACCAGGCGTTCCTCGAACTCATGAGTCGTTCCTGCCGGTTCTTTTCATACTTTTTCTCCCCAAAAACGTGTTTTCTCATTGTTTAATGGTTCGGGGCGTTTCCCGTGGACTATAACCCATGGTTTGGGTGGATTTGGGGGCAATTTTGAGGTGTTTTCAAAAACGCAGTAAAATTTCATCCCAGTGAAGTATATATATAAAGGGCGAGGAACGCCTGGTCAATATCGTGATTCTTACACCACCTCAAAATGCTCCATTTTGAGCTTAATCCGTTGGTGTAAAATTCATGAAATTGACCAGGCGTTCCTCGAACTCATGAGTCGTTCCTGCCGGTTCTTTTCATACTTTTTCTCCCCAAAAACGTGTTTTCTCATTGTTTAATGGTTCGGGACGTTTCCCGTGGACTATAACCCATGGTTTGGGTGGATTTGGGGGCAATTTTGAGGTGTTTTCAAAAACGCAGTAAAATTTCATCCCAGTGAAGTATATATATAAAGGGCGAGGAACGCCTGGTCAATATCGTGATTTTTACACCACCTCAAAATGCTCCATTTTGAGCTTAATCCGTTGGTGTAAAATTCATGAAATTGACCAGGCGTTCCTCGAACTCATGAGTCGTTCCTGCCGGTTCTTTTCATACTTTTTCTCCCCATAAACGTGTTTTCTCATTGTTTAATGGTTCGGGGCGTTTCCCGTGGACTATAACCCATGGTTTGGGTGGATTTGGGGGCAATTTTGAGGTGTTTTCAAAAACGCAGTAAAATTTCATCCCAGTGAAGTATATATATAAAGGGCGAGGAACGCCTGGTCAATATCGTGATTTTTACACCACCTCAAAATGCTCCATTTTGAGCTTAATCCGTTGGTGTAAAATTCATGAAATTGACCAGGCGTTCCTCGAACTCACGAGTCGTTCCTGCCGGTTCTTTTCATACTTTTTCTCCCCAAAAACGTGTTTTCTCATTGTTTAATGGTTCGGGGCGTTTCCCGTGGACTATAACCCATGGTTTGGGTGGATTTGGGGGCAATTTTGAGGTGTTTTCAAAAACGCAGTAAAATTTCATCCCAGTGAAGTATATATATAAAGGGCGAGGAACGCCTGGTCAATATCGTGATTTTTACACCACCTCAAAATGCTCCATTTTGAGCTTAATCCGTTGGTGTAAAATTCATGAAATTGACCAGGCGTTCCTCGAACTCACGAGTCGTTCCTGCCGGTTCTTTTCATACTTTTTCTCCCCAAAAACGTGTTTTCTCATTGTTTAATGGTTCGGGGCGTTTCCCGTGGACTATAACCCATGGTTTGGGTGGATTTGGGGGCAATTTTAAGGTGTTTTCAAAAACGCAGTAAAATTTCATCCAAGTGACGTATATATAAAGGGCGAGGAACGCCTGGTCAATATCGTGATTTTTACACCACCTCAAAATGCTCCATTTTGAGCTTAATCCGTTGGTGTAAAATTCATGAAATTGACCAGGCGTTCCTCGAACTCATGAGTCGTTCCTGCCGGTTCTTTTCATACTTTTTCTCCCCAAAAACGTGTTTTCTCATTGTTTAATAGTTCGGGACGTTTCCCGTGGACTATAACCCATGGTTTGGGTGGATTTGGGGGCAATTTTGAGGTGTTTTCAAAAACGCAGTAAAATTTCATCCCAGTGAAGTATATATATAAAGGGCGAGGAACGCCTGGTCAATATCGTGATTTTTACACCACCTCAAAATGCTCCATTTTGAGCTTAATCCGTTGTTGTAAAATTCATGAAATTGACCAGGCGTTCCTGGAACTCATTTGCCTGACTAATAACTAATAAATAATGAATAATATAATGGTTTTGTTTAAGTTTTATTGCTTGTTGGTACTTCTCATGATATTTAACGTATGGTTGTATAAATGTTTTTAGGCTTAAAAGCCAACCGTCTTGTTTCATTATGATCATTTTGAGACCTTGCTTCATCGAAATCCATGTCCTGAAAATTCATTCTTTTTTTTGGCAAAAATCATAGGCTATAACCTATGGTTTTGATGGACTTTTACCCCGTTGTATACCATGCTATATCCAATCTATGCATCTTGTGTATTTTTTTATATCATTTTATTTTTATCATATAATTTTTCAGACGAAAAAGCATGGGCTTTGACTCTTGGTTTTGATGGACGTTGACCCTTTTTCCTACCTTTAAATTCTTCGTCCAATCCATCTCGTGTATATTTTGGAAATTCATCATTGGTGGTTATTTGGCAAAAAGCATGGACTATAACCCATGGTTTTGATTGAGTGTGATCCTTTTTCACACCTTTCTTCATCCAATCCATCTCGTGTATATTTTGGAAATTCATCATTAGTGGTTATTTGGCAAAAAGCATGGACTATAACCCATGGTTTTGATTGGGTTTGACCCTTTTTCACACCTTTTTTCATCCAATCCATCTCGTGTATATTTTGGAAATTCATCATTGATGGTTATTTGGCAAAGGCATGTGTAAACGTGATACCCACCATAAACGTCATCAGTAAAACACAACCATAAAGATAATGCCCACCATAAATGTAATAAAATTAATAATTGTAATTGAACTGATTCGGCTGAAACGTTCTTGGAATAATCATAGTTATAATGACGCCACTGACTCTGTTAAAAATTCGTAAAAATATAATAATTCCCATCGGAATATCAAGAAACATCTTTAACCAGTATTTACTGGACCCTTAAAGATTATTCCAAGAAGGTTTCAGCAGAATTAAAGTTTGAGTGATTTTCGTACTAGTCCCCCTTTACAGCGCGACGCGCCTTACCGTAGCCACCCAACAAACTTTTTTTTACAAGTTAGCCAATCAGAAAGCGAGAATCTGTAAATTTGCATGTTAACTTGCTTTGTTGTTACCGCAAATATTTGAACTTCGGAGCAAGAACTTGAAGAAAATGCTTAAAAATCTCTATTTCTAAGACCAGTTTTGCTCTTTTGGCTTGCTAACACTTAATACTTTCGTAGGCATTCTTTTTCATGTGGAAATTCTTTGCAAGAAGTGATTTATCGTACTTGTACGAAACTTTGGCAGGGTGGCCACGGTAAGACGCGTCGCGCTGTAATATAAATATATTATTATTATCCTCACCTTCATCATCCTGTGAAACCGTAGAGACGGGAAAAAAACCCTACTTTTTATTCGGTTTTGCCAATTGTATAAGGTAAAATCACAACTAGCCAGTGTTGTGGTAAAGAATTTTCGCTTGATATTCTGGGAAACACTTTTTAAGCCGCAATGTTTTGAATTCTCAGACTAGGGAAATTAAATTTTAATTTCTTGTGTCGAAATTCAACGATTTTTTTTCAGTTTTTTTTCAATAATTTGAGAAGATTTTTCCAAGATAAAAGTCGCGAGAAAGGCTAAAGTCAACAGACTCGTTTTAGTTCATGAGTTTGAATCTTGTAGTACAGCCAGATAAGAGAATGTTCTTGGATTCATTTATATATTATCTTTTTATTATTTCTTGCTGTTATCTTTAAACGAGTTTCAAGATACTTGGTGATTTTTGATCATTTTTCCAGATAAAATCAAACTGAATCACTGATCGAAAGTTTGAAATATTCTTGTCAGTCCACATTGCATTGCGCATTGAATAAAAATATCATTACTGGAACAGTCAGAAGTTAGCTTTCATTAAACTGAAGCTAGTGTTAGTGTATAGTTGACCTTAAATCCAGAGTACGTTACTATAGTTACTATGACGAGGTTTATGCTAAATCGCTTGGGCGTCCTGTGGCTTCAGTTACTAAAATAACTGAGAGTTGCAAAAAATAGCTCAAAACTGTTTGACAATGCCAATAACTATGAATCAAATCATCCAGTAAATGATTGTACTGCCATCAAATGTTAAATTTGTATCTCAATACTTGGCAAGCTAGTGTTTTGGCTTAGACTTCGAGGAGAACAGGTGGTCTGTTTGAGGTTGTACTGTAGTCAAGGCCACCGTTACTGTTATGGATGGAAGAGTATTTTAAAAACTCAAAAATGTTTGGGCAAAAGACAAGGACCACTTTGATGAAATAGCAATGAAATAACAACTTTCCGTAGGGGAATTTAAAGTCCAACACTGAAAAGAGAGACCGTACAAGTAAGCCAGGTAAGTTCAATGGTTAATAGTGCGTTATCTCGGTGAAGTTGATGGCACATATTCCGCTCAATAAGAATATTCGGTAATTCTATCGACAAACAGGGGAAAATCTTTCCATAGTAATCTTAAAAACTGCCTTTCCCTCTTTCTTATCGAATACCTAATTTGTCAAAAGGAAAATTTTCTTTACATGCAGAAATGAAGGCTTCAATTCAAGGGCTTATATTTTTCAAAAGTAATAAAAAGTATGGATTTGTTTTTGAATGCTGAAAATATGCTTTCATTTGTGATTTGAAGCACCTTCATCCAAAACTTTCCGACATGTTATAATTTATGGTTTATTCTTGTCTTGGAGTCATAAGAGTTTGCTCCGTAAGTTAGTTTTTACTAACGAAAACTGGCGTTAAGATTATATAATCAACTTGCTTGCGGTAAAATTTCAGATTTTATTATTTGTTTAGTTTTCTTTAATTCTTAAAGAATGAAAACAAATTCTCTTCTTTTTCTTTGCCAGAATGTGCAAAATTGACATAGCTTCTTCAGTTTGCTTTCTCTTTGTTTTAGTAAGTGGCTCAGGGCTCTTTTAGTTTGTCCCAAACAGAATGAAAAAATCTCTCGCATTTTCTTCATCTAAAAAGTAATGAATAAAATCAGTGCCATGGAAACACATTTTAGCCGTGGGCTAAGCTTCCGTTAAGATGCCCCTCACGCCATTCCTCACGCCATTTTTAATCAGCTTAGTCTCTTCTTCGCTAGAGGGGCTGGATAAATATAATCTTAGTTTCTTTGACCCATCTCAATGAAAATAACACATATGCCAGGACAGTCTTCAGTAAAAAAGGAAATAATTTTGATCAGTTTAATACTAACAACAGACTAATGTACCGCATGATTGATAGTAAGACAATGGTACTCCACTACTGGACACATCATTTGCATGAGAAGGTTCAAAGTCCAGCCAGCTCTTGGATTAGTCTAAACTGGTTATTGTAAACATGGCGTACAGGATACGGTTCGATTTGAAGCCGCTGGTTGAGTGTCCATTCAATGGCCGAGTAATTCAACGAGGATTCCTTGAGTTTTGAGTTTGTAGTTGACTACTAATTGACTTCTTATAAATCTTCAGATCAAGTAGTTTTTAAATTCACTCTTAGAAAATGTATTGAAAACAGAAGTTGAAACTTAGTCTTTCCCATAAATCCGATTATCTAATATCTTGGTTCCACAGGACCCCCAACTCGAGATGAAATAACCACGTTAAGGTGATCCTAGCAAGACTGTACCGTCTAAAGGTAAAGTATCACACGAAGCTATTTAAAAAATTATAAGATAATGCATGACTTCCTTCAATGACTTTGTCATCAATATCGTGTGGCTTATCATACCAGTTCAGCGGACTTTAAAAAAAACTTTGGACTGCAGAAATATTCAAAGTCTGGTACAAAACCTAACTGTGATAAAATCTTCATCCCCCCCCCCCCCCCCCCCAGTATTTTAGACCAAAGCCTGAATACCGTAAGATGTTACACAATCGGATCGACAAGTTACAAGGATCGTTACATGATCAACGATGTCACAATGTTATGAACATAACCTTTTATGCTAATTGATGTAGAGTATACTGATATTTTATGTAATTTTGACTTGTAGGATCCATCTGAATTGTCTTGTTCGTCAGGTGATCGAGAAAATCCAATGTTACAATAATTGTGTCAAATAACTGGACGTATTTGGCATTAGGATACAGCTGTCTGTCAACGGCGTAACCTTATGTCGTCATTTCCGTTGGGATTATCTTCAAAATAATTTACGAACACCAAGGCCAAAGAGCTGCTTACTGCTTACGGTGGACTGAGTTGAACTACTAAACTATCGCCATGGATTGCATTAAGAAAATGACATCCAAAGGCCAAACACAAAAGAAAAGCTTACCCGTGAAGCAAAAGTTTTCCCATGGAATTGGGCACATTTTGAACGATCTGGCTGCAAGTGTTTGGTTCAGTTATCTTATTATTTATCTGACTAAAGTAGCTGGGCTGTCTAATAGGCATACAGGATTGGTCGTTTTACTGGGACAGATTGCCGATGCTGTGTTTACACCATTTATAGGAATTCTCTGTGATAGAACAGTGTCTCGTTATGGACGACGAAAAATATGGCATTTAATTGGTACTGTCTTAACAAGCTTGTCGTTTCCAATGCTCTTCATTCGAATACTTCCCGAAGGATCTTCGTCGAATTTGAAAGTCAGTTATTATGTTGGGATTGCTGCAGTGTTTCAGTTTGGTTGGGGATGCGTGCAGATAAGTCATCTGTCTTTAATTCCTGAAATTTGCTATAGAAATAATGAAAGAGTCGAGCTGAATGCTATCAGGTAACGTACATCTTGCTCAATGGCACGATGGGGTTTTCACTCCTGTGTTAATGCTTAGTGATTACTTGGCTAATCAGTGGCCTTACTTAGTTTCTTTATTTTAGTAAATGTACCGGGTAAAAGGACGCAGGCTTTGCACGTTTTCTACATCACCACTCAGTAATGTCAGTCATACTGAATGCAAGCACCGAATGACAGCAGGATCATTGACTAACTACTTATTTATAATGCATCATCTTAGCTAAACAACTTTAATCCATCGACAAACATGCCTGGAAAGATAGATAGATGGGATAGTGCTGTAGATATAAGCGTTTTCTTCTGCAGAAATGCAGGTCACAGAAATGAATCGTTTCAATACTCTACAGTTTTTGAACTCCGTAATGTACCTTGCCTAAAGGTACGGACGTGCTTCAAGTCATTTGAATATTGGCGTTTATATTAAATATGCTAACTGACCAAGCATGAAACAATACTTAGAACCAAGAAACATATCAGAAATATTCATTATGAAATTATTCTTAGCTTTACGTAACCAGTTCCACGATATAGACCCATTCGAAAAAGCTCATGTTTAGAGGGTAGCAGGCTATGAAGCTTTGTAGTTGTATCAGATCGAATGGTCTCAAACAAATACGACACAAGTTCCGGTGATGATCCACCATCAGTCTGATACCAAGCCTACCGAGGCTTCATTCTGTTAAGTTCTGTTACTTTTATCTATAAAATCATTTCGTAATAACTTAAACGAAGAAAATGCCACGGCATTGAAACTTTCCCTGTTCACTTTGAATACTATTTCATGTGAGAAATATATACTTATAAAATGTTTGTTGTGTGACTTCGCTGCATAATCGAAGTACAAGCTCTTTCTACTCTCTGTAACAATGAAAAATTATTTGACAACGATGTTGTGCGATATTACACGATTTCGTTGCTCGTATTTAAGCACCTATAAAGTAGAATGTTTTGTTGAATCAAAGGGATCGAGGTAACCCGGTTCTAGTTTAGGAATCACACTATCTTTTTCCTATTTTTTTCCTTTTTACTGCTACTTAATTGCTTGGAAATGATCAATTATCGCACGACTTATTTCAGACTTCCAAGCCTGGTGAATCCTTTATTTACATTGCTAACTGTTTTGAAAACTTTTTAACGAGTCTGTCAATCATCAGACTGAACTCTAGACCGAGTACGGTACAGACAGCATGAATCACGCTTTGGTCATGGACCCAGTGAAGTGGTTCGACATGTGATCAAGAAAATGTTGAAAAACCTCGGCTTTGGTTGGTCCTGTTTGATACCCGTGACCGATTTAGGCAAATCACAGCAAGACTCAAGGGTACGAGTAGTTATTATCCACCTTCATTATCTCTATGAAGTAGAATTGTAATACTTTATAAAGTAGGTTCAAAATGAGGTTATAACGGATGAGGCACATCGGTAACTTGTTCCACACACGAACGTGACAATACTCAACGCATCAACAGCCTTTTAAAAAGTCCGAGGTTTTTTTTTCTTCGCGTTCATGTTCGCGATAAAATGGGGACGTTGCGAAGTCTTGACTTTCTTTTCTTTAAAATTATAATGGAAGGCTAACAAAATACCAAAAAAGCTTGGTTTTTCTTGATGTAATTCATGTAGCAATTCTTTCGTACAGAATCCTGTTAGCTTAGCCATAGTTAATATTAGCCAATACTATTTCTAGAGGCCTCTGTCGCAAAGAGCAAGCAAATCATTTACAGATAGATTTCATTTAATTTTGATTTTAGTCTTTAGGATTATATTACTTGACCTGGCACTTTGGGCGAGCTGAAAAGGATAAATTTAAATACTGAAGTGACAAGCCAAGGTCTGAAACTTGAATCCAAGGTTAACAAGTGTACTGCGGTATAAATAATAACTACTTGGTGATCATGTCGTAACAGATAACATTTACGTGCGGAATTATCATAACATTCAATAACCTTTGGCTAATCCTTTCTTTCCTGTGATAGACGATTTCCTGATATTCATGGCTAGTAAATCATCAGTAACTCCTATTTTTATCAAAGATACGTTCGGTCCAGCCCAATACATTGACAGTAAAATTCACCAGGAAATGACTAGATACAATTATATTATATATAATTACTAGATATAGGATAGATAGAATAGGATAGAAGTTGTGCTCAATTTTCAAGAAGGGAAGCTTGTATAAAGCGTATGTTCTTGGAAAAGTACATAGTTAAAAAAACCCTCTATAGTATGGACGTGTGCGATGCTCAATGAGGTCGTTGTAGCGTCGTTATAGCGTTTTAGCGTTTTTGTCTGGACGGGTATGAACTATTTGATTTCTGTGATAAGATATATTTCGTGTTGCTGTTGTCGTGTTTCGAATGTGTGTTTACCATTGTAGACGCATCAGAGAACATGGACGAAAATATCAAAGTTTCAAAAGCTAAAGAAATGCACCGAATTGAAAACACTTTCAACACAAGCTTGATTGAAAATATGCAACATGAGTAAACTTGTTACAGGTTTCTCATGGAGAGACGATAACCTATGCAAGAACTTTTTCGAACGTGTATCTATCTAATTATTTTGACTTATTATCATAATATTTATCTTATATTTATCTATATCCTTATTATACCTAGCCTTTAAAGATGACGTAATTTGTTCCTAGTGCACTAGAGCAATTGCTAGGGTTGATCTAAATAAAGTTATTATTATTAAAAACAATTAAAAAAGATATAGACATAGGCCTCATATAGTACAGTGCAATGCGCACGCTTGTGTCTGCTTCTCAGCTAGGATGTACGCTCACACCATGCACCAGTTATACAAAGCTACTCCATACCTGTTCAAAACATTTACCTTTATTTATAGAGTGAGGTCCGTCAGTCCCTGGTTCCAACAAGTGAATAATTTGTTTAGATTACAATTTACTGCTAAAACTCACCATTGGTATTCCGTCTAACTGGTATGATCACTGATGTCTTTCTCTTTGTACAGATCTGCACTCACTTTTATCTGCGGTATTTATGTATATGGCGTGACGTGGATTCTACTGGGAGAAAGCAAAGATAGTGCGCTATCACCAAACGTGTGGAAGCAGTTTATGGTAAGTTTTAAAAGACAAGGAATTAAGGGCAAATCCGGGATTTTCCATGGGGAGCTGGGGTGTGTCAACTGTGTTAAGTAAAATTGGAAGTTTTTGCACAATAAATGTCCGATAAAAACGAATGAAGTGAAGTTCGGTAGTGAAGCAAAAGCTGCGAAAAGTTCAATGACATTTCTATGATTGGAAAATAATGCAGCAGTGGGAATCACGAAGCCTGTTCGTAATTTCCATAAGAGACTTGCGTTAGTTACTTTTGAAAAATGGACACGATAGCAATAGTGACTACTGCATATGTGCATTAGCCACAAAAAGACTAGAATGGTTTGCAAGCAAACAGGGTGTGCGTCTCAGTGGACCTCCTCTTGCGCCACAAACAAATACCCGAAGCCTTTTACTTTTCGAGCATGGAGCTGCGCATAGCTTTCTTGTTGATCTAAATCACTCTCACAAGTGTCCAAAGTAGCCTTTTACTCATTGAGCTTCGAGCGAGGAGCTGCGCATAGCTTTCTTATTGATCTAAATCCCTCTCGCAAGTGTCCAAAGTAGCCTTTTACTCATGGAGTGTCAATGGTGGAGCTGCACATAGCTTTCTTGTTGATCTAAATCACTCTCGCAAGTGTCCAAAGTAGCCTTTTACTCATGGAGTGTGAATGGTGGAGCTGCGCATAGCTTTCCTATTGATCTAAATCACTCTCGCAAGTGTCCAAAGTAGCCTTTTACTCATGGAGTGTGAATGGTGGAGCTGCGCATAGCTTTCTTATTGATCTAAATCACTCTCGCAAGTGTCCAAAGTAGCCTTTTACTCATTGAGTGTCAATGGTGGAACTGCACATAGCTTTCTTATTGATCTAATATCATGATTACCTCGGGATCCATTGTTTCCAGAGGGATGTTTAAGGTCTAACATCCCCCTGGATGAATAGTGATGAGGGATATTTAGTCTAAATATCCCTCATGAATATAATCATGAGGGATATTTAGACTAAATATCCCTCATGAATATAATCATGAGGGATATTTAGTAACTAAATATCCCTCATCACTATTCATGAGGCATGGTCCCTCATATGACAATCACCGGGACCATGGCTGGGTAGCATTCACCCAATCGAAAATTTTGCGCAATAACTCTGGACTACAAACTATTGAACACCCCAGCACTTGTGGGATCCATTGAACAATCTTTGCGCATACGTTGACTAGCCGAGAATTTTTCTTACTATTTGTGACGTAATCAAGACGGTTTTAAAACACTTCATTAATACCGCCAATAAAACCAAAGTGAATTAGAATAAAGCAGCACGAATGAATGAATGCTGGTTCAATTCGCCATTGTCGCATTTAACAAAGGCAAATTCCCTTAAGTATGCCGCATATCAACAGCTTTGTAAAACTTTGTAATTTATGCATCGTACGAAAGCTAACATATTTCCTAAGAGCAGTTTTATTCCTTGGTAATCATAATATTACAAACTAATAGCATGAAATTTCGGGTGATTAGTGATTAAATGTCCCCTCAAGCCTCGGGAGGTTTAGTTAAAGTCCCTCCGCCTTCGGCGTCGGGACTTCAACAAAACCTCCCTCGGCTTTCGGGGACATTTAATCACTAATCACCCTCAAGTCATGCTATTACTTATAATAAATCACTCTCGCAAGTGTCCAAAGTAGCCTTTTACTCATGGAGTGTCAATGGTGGAGCTGCGCATAGCTTTCTTGTTGATCTAAATCACTCTTGCAAGTGTCCAAAGTAGCCTTTTACTCATGGAGTGTGAATGGTGGAGCTGCGCATAGCTTTCTTGTTGATCTAAATCACTCTCGCAAGTGTCCAAAGTAGCCTTTTACTCATGGAGTGTAAATGGTGGAGCTGTGTATAGCTTTCTTGTTGATCTAAATCACTCTCGCAAGTGTCCAAAGTAGCCTTTTACTCATGGAGTGTAAATGGTGGAGCTGTGTATAGCTTTCTTGTTGATCTAAATCACTCTCGCAAGTGTCCAAAGTAGCCTTTTACTCATGGAGTGTAAATGGTGGAGCTGCGCATAGCTTTCTTATTGATCTAAATCACTCTCGCAAGTGTCCAAAGTAGCCTTTTACTCATGGAGTGTGAATGGTGGAGCTGCGCAAAACTTTCTTGTTGATGTAAATCACTCTTGCAAGTGTCCAAAGTAGCCTTTTACTCATGGAGTGTAAATGGTGGAGCTGCGCATAGCTTTCTTATTGATCTAAATCACTCTTGCAAGTGTCCAAAGTAGCCTTTTACTCATGGAGTGTCAAGCGTAGAGCTGCGAATAGCTTTCTTATTGAACTAAATCACTCTTCTAAGTGTCCAAAGTAGCCTTTTACTTATGAAGCGTCGAGTGTGGAGCTGCGCATAGGTTTCTAATTGATTTAAATTATCGTGTATTATATTTTTCTAGTACCTGTCATTCATAATCGTTGGAACAGGAAACTTCTTCAATGTTCTCTTTCACGCGATAACAAAGGAACCTCAGTCCGAGGCTCTCGTCAGATGGTTAGCAAAAAGACACCTGAAGAACACAAAAGCTTTAGCAAGTAACTGTAATGGCAAAAAAGGTACGAGGAAAAATCATTTGCTATAAGGGTGGAGGGGTTTTAAAAGTGAGTGTGTATGTATATGTGTAGGGGGATCGTTCCCTTTCGTTAAGGTTGGAGGAAAAAGGTACAAGGAAAAATCATTTGCTATAAGGGTGGAGGGGTTTTAAAAGTGAGTGTGTATGTATATGTGTAGGGGGATCGTTCCCTTTCGTTAAGGTTGGAGGAAAAAGGTACAAGGAAAAATCATTTGCTATAAGGGTGGAGGGGTTTTAAAAGTGAGTGTGTATGTATATGTGTAGGGGGATCGTTCCCTTTCGTTAAGGTTGGAGGAAAAAGGTACAAGGAAAATCATTTGCTATAAGGGTGGAGGGGTTTTAAAAGTGAGTGTGTATGTATATGTGTAGGGGGATCGTTCCCTTTCGTTAAGGTTGGAGGAAAAAGGTACAAGGAAAAATCATTTGCTATAAGGGTGGAGGGGTTTTAAAAGTGAGTGTGTATGTATATGTGTAGGGGGATCGTTCCCTTTCGTTAAGGTTGGGTAGGCAAGCTAGCTGAAATATGTATATGTGTAGGGGGATCGTTCCCTTTCGTTAAGGTTGGGTAGGCAAGCTAGCTGAAATATGTATATGTGTAGGGGGATCGTTCCCTTTCGTTAAGGTTGGGTAGGCAAGCTAGCTGAAATATGTATATGTGTAGGGGGATCGTTCCCTTTCGTTAAGGTTGGGTAGGCAAGCTAGCTGAAATATGTATATGTGTAGGGGGATCGTTCCCTTTCGTTAAGGTTGGGTAGGCAAGCTAGCTGAAATATGTATATGTGTAGGGGGATCGTTCCCTTTCGTTAAGGTTGGGTAGGCAAGCTAGCTGAAATATGTATATGTGTAGGGGGATCGTTCCCTTTCGTTAAGGTTGGGTAGGCAAGCTAGCTGAAACAGAAAAAGAATCAAGGAATAGAGGTACTTTATCTGGCACATTTTTCAAATTAAAGATATTCGTACTCACCAGCTAAGAAAAGGGAAAGCGAGCAGAGCTTTCGATTCTCATCCAAGAGTCTTTGTCAAAGCTGTGATGGAATTTGACGCTCAGTGTAAGCTGCACGAGCGTCTCATAGATTGGTGGAATTTGATAACCAAAAAGAATCGTTAACTGCAATAGATATATATAGACCAATTGCACGTGACGCCAAAGCAGCTCAATTTGGACGACATAACAAAAGGATTTCAATCTCCTGAGAATTTGAAACCTATTGTTTTGTCCTCCATATTGAACAGCATATTGAGCTCCAAAGTGCTGCAAAGGGTCTATTGGTGTCCAGTCAGTTCCACAAGGAATGATAGGGTTCTTTGCAAATCAAGCAGCAAAAATATTACTCAAGTTGCTATTATTTTGATTTGCAATGAAATATAACGCAGGACTACTTACAATTATAATATTTTTTTCTGTCTGTCTCCTTTGCCTTGTGTCCACTTTATAGAACTAACACTGTATTCCCTGAAATTTAATTTTTTTTTTCGTGAACGTCAGTTATTTTATAAAGTGGTTTCGCGGCAGCCATATTCTAGGGATGGAACAATGTAATTTTCTATCAAAAGATTTCATTCCTCAAAGGATAAAATTTCTCCTGTTTTAGCATACACGGCTGCTGCAACATCTCTCTTTGAATTTTTATTGAACATATTTTTGAAATCACTTTTAAAACAGCTTGCAGTCAAGTCACGTACCAAGCAGCAGGTTCCCCAAACCGACGCAGTGGAGCCACTCCTTCCATATTAGTCTCATTATATGATGGCAAGCATTCCAAGAATAACGGCGAACTGTACACTTCACACAGTAGTAGTAGTATCAATGAGGACACTCCATTGATGGAGGATGGCCTTGAAGAGAATAAAGAACTTGAAATTATCGACAGAAGTAAGGGGCACCAAGTAGAACAAGTCCAACAAGTAAGGACGAAGAAACAATGGATGACAGATCCTACGCTGTATAAGGTAAGGGTACAAGCATGGCCTATGGCCCTTGTTGACTTTCTATTCTGCTTCGAAGGTTTTCTCATAGTTATCTTTTTATACTTAATATACAGTATATCCCTTTACCTTGGGCGTTATGTTTCCCCATTTCGGACCACGTGTCATTCCCTAGAGTATCATTTTTTTGTTTAACGGTTGCGCATGAGAAGACACACGAATATAGATACAAATAATCCTATTCTCAAGAGAATGACGCATGATCTGAAATAAGAAAAAATTACGCCCAAGATAAAAGGATCTTGCATTTTGGAAGAGCATTTATCAAGAGGGAGGAAAACTACCCTGGATTCCAGAGGCTTTCCCGCTCTGGTGCTTCTCAGGACTCACGATGAAAGATGACACATTAATTAGCAGCGCGCACCACCCTTCCTCCCTTTTCGTTTGACAGATTACTATATTATTAAGATTAACCCTATCTTTTTATGGTTTCAGGTTGCATTGATTTATATGTGCACGCGTATAGTTGTAAATGTTTCACAGTCCTATCTACCCATCTATCTCACCGAGACTATGAAATTTAACAAGGTAAATATTAATCAGATATTACGATTCGTGAAACGTGAATCGAGCTGATCGGTCTAGTCCTTTAGACTTGCATCGCGGACCCATATCTCATATGAGATACGTAACTCATATAAGATACTTTTTAGGACCGCAATGCAGCTGACCCTCTTGGGCAAATTACCTGTGGTGTGAAACATCTAATGCATGAAACCGGTGTCTATTTTCCAATCTGAAATTCTCCATTTAGATCTTCCTTAATGGATCTTTTGCAGGAAGCCATTGCGTATTTCCCCCTCGTTGTACTTATCAGTGGTGTTCTTGCAAGTCTTGGAGTCAAACCATTAACTAAAAAACTAGGAAGCAAGGTATGTCAACATGTTAAATTAAAAATAAAGACATTGATGGCACTTTTAGAACAAGTGTGATGCGTTGACTAGTACGCGGTCGATCCTTAGTGACTTCTGCAAGTTTGCATCGACGTCTCGGCTAAACGTTCTATGCGCAATGATAGAGCAGATTTCTTATGACTGTGAAAGACTCACGGTACAGACGTTCCGTGCCGTGACCTTGACGGTAACGTGCACGCGCATTTTCATTGGCAATGATTTCGCGCGCAGTCATTAGTTCACAGAATGTCTTCAATTCCGTATACCTTGACCGCGCCATGTGCTGTGCCGTTTTAGAGTCGTACGTAAACATACATGCAGCATATACCAGTTCACTCATTTTCTTTTTCCTCCTTTAAGATCACCTACTGTATTGGGGCGTTGATGGCCTTAGGAGCATGTTTCTGGTACTTTCTTCAGTCCATAGAGGGACGTGATGCTATTTATTGCACGACAATCCTTATGGGTGTTGGTGGTTCAGTTATGCTTGTCACAGCTTTGTCGTTGATCTCAGAACTGATTGGACACGATAAGGTATGCTTTGCTCGTAACTCCCTGGATATAAATAAAGTCACAAGTCGATCATGCCCGGCTCTAGTAAAGTTCAAACTGCACTCAAATGTTATCTAAAATTATTAAAACCCAAGGGAATTGGATCAATACCGATTGAAGAAATAGTCGAATTGCCCCATTTGCAAATCTCTCGCTTGATTCAATGGTTTTTCTCCCGGATCTCGGGTTTTCTTCCCTCCGCAAAACTTATGACGCTCTAAATTTCAAACAGATCAGTGGCTTTGCCCTGCCCTGGCTTTCGCTTTGACCAGAGGTTGTTTCCGCAGGGTTAGATAAAACTGAAGAAATTGAGGACAAAATCATTTAAATGCAGATATATATTTTTCTTCCATTCCACCTCAAAACTATAGTACTGAAGACGCGCGAGAGTGCGATGATGATCCCAAGGTATCACAAATATAAGTTCCACCCAGACTTCTTAGCACTAAAATTTCATTTTTTCCCCATAAATGCATGGATCAATATACAATACAACAATAGAACATTGATCGACTCACCTCATTTGCACGTCTGACATATCTGTTTACGATGTACAATGGTAACTTGGAGAAAGTCCCAGATAAGCCCCCACACCCATTTGGACTAGCCTTTTACTATAATTGTAACTCCATTCTCTTCATTTAGAAATCTGGCGCCTTCGTGTACGGAGCGATAAGTTTCACAGACAAACTATCAAGTGGAGCCGTCATAGCTATTATACAAGAACTCAACCCAAGAAAAGAACAAACGTTAGTAAATGTTATAAAACCCTTGGCAGAAACGAGTGGTGGTTGGACACTTGTTTGTTGCACTGGAACTGGGCAACGCTTTTGGCCATGGTAGACAGTAGCTTCAGTTTAAACGCATAGCAATATAGAAAGAGAAAATTCTGAGAAACTGAGTCGAGTGAAATTAAAGTTCTTGTCAGTAAACTGTTCCCAGGCAACATTTGAAACCAGAAAAGCCCAGTTCCACTCCTTCATGAGTTGGGGGATTCGAACCACCGTCCAACGATCGAAACTAATTCAAAATTTAAATTTAAATTCGAATTTAATCCAACTTCAATGCCATACCCCAGATCTTTTCACTGATGCTCTAACCTTTTTATGTTTTAGAGATGAGTGTTCTACCTGTGATGAATATGTTCGTAACATACAGAGTCTTGCTCCAGGGATTGCTGCAACAGTCGCTTTTATCACTGCTATTGTCTTTTTTGATTCAGTCTTTGTATGTAAAAGAAGAGGTAGGTGGTCCGTCGTAAAGTGAACTTCTACCTGTACCATACGTTAATAAGCGCAAATATAGAGTGAATAGTGGATTGAAGGAGGGAGAGAGGGAGAGATGGTAGGATGGATGAAATTGTCGGTTGGGTGGATGGAATGGATGGTTGTTTGGATGGATTTGGGTGAAAGGCTGCGGATGAGATAGATGCAAATGAATGGACGGAGGGATGCAGATGGATGAAGTGCATGGTTGGGTGCATGATGGAATGGATGGTTGAATTGATCTTCGACCATTCATATTTGTTTAAAATTTGGAGGGGCTAATCATCCTTGCTTGCAGCTGAAGAGCTGAATTACAAAGGACGCAGCTCAACGTGGTCGAGTCGAAGGCATAGTACGAAGGCGCCTCGGGCAGCCGCCATACGACTCATGTATGACCACGTTAACTTATTAGTTCGTTTTTTTCCCTCCCAAAGTTGAGAAACGCGACATAGGAGTCCAAGCAGAGTTTGAATTAGAAATGAAAGAAGACGAAAAACAAGACGATGACAGAAGCTGTGATAACAGCACACACATTCAACATCAAACCACTACTACACCAAGACTAACGGATACTCCAGTAAATATACAAGAAGAAAAAGAAAATCATAATAGACAAGCTAACCATTCTAGTGCATCATTAACACCAAACCATACTCAACACGAACCTAATCTAGATGTTTGGCAAAGGCAATGCGATTCATTCGAAGCAAGGAACTTTATGAATGTTACAGCTCCAAACACTGAATATACTGCTTTTAGATTAGCATCTGGAGTTTTACCATCTCCTATGCTGGAAAGAAGAACAATAGTATGATAGCATACGATAGGTATTAGAGAACAATGATGATGATAACTGATGATGATGATGACGATGATTATCTCAATTCTAAGTAGACTAATGTCTTGAAGTTTTCCATAAGTGATCAAAAAGAAGATGCGCAAAATGGATGCGCATTAGCACGGGTCCCGAACTCATTAATCTTGATGACAATTATCGATAACGTTCATCATCGTATGACCTTTCTGCAATGCACCGGGAGATTGCAAGGGAGAGTGCACGGGACTGGGGGAAAAATCGAAGAAGAATCTTTTTCGGAAAGGAGGTTTACTATTATTTACCCCGCATGGGCACAATCAACTCAAAAACTATTTGGAAGAAGAAAAAAACGGATAGACATTGGAAAGTATAAGGAAAACATGGAGGACATTCTGTGGGATAAGATTTAGATCGGGAATGAGAATATAGGTCAAAATAAAAACTATTATTAAGCACGCATGAAACTTCAAAGACATTTATAAGAAAACGGAACATTTCTAAAGAAAACTGATTAAATTCTGTGGGATTTTGTGATTAACTTTGAATATTTCAAAAGTTTTGTTGTTATTTACAGCTATTTCAAAAAAACTTTAAATACCGTATACTGAATACTGAATAGTGCATTCCAAGACCAAAGGGCGGTGGGTCTCATTTATTTGAAATTAAGAAGTAAATATACAGTGATTTGCTATGTATAGTAGCAAGTATATTGTTTCCTATGGAATGCACTAAAACAAAATATATAGTTATTATTTATTTTACTTTAGAAAATATTACAGATGACCCAAAATGCATTTCGGTCTTGAAATGCACTATTCAGTATGCAGTATTCAACGGTTTTTGAAATAGCTGTATATAAATTTATGCCAATAAGGTATGAAGTGTAAATGCACGTACCTCAAAACCTTATTTCCAAAAGTCTTTTCTTTTAAACGGTGTTTCCAGCGGACATGCTTCTCGTTAGACCGCAAAAGAGTCTGCTTCATATTTCCTTACTGAAACGTGTAATAAAGCTTTATGAATTAACTGGAATACATGGCATATTCTAAGTCAATGCAATGAGGCCCTGAAGGTGACCCTTCTCAAGGCGAACTCTTGTTTTTGGTTTCTACTGGAGAAGGAAAAAATACTTGCCCCTCACCTTTATTTAAACGACCCCATATACGAACACGCAATGGATTTGGGTAGAGTCGACAAAAAAAATGTAAAGCTGCTTCTCTGCACTTAAAGATAGATTGTAGTGTCTAATGAATCATTTCCACGAGTATGAAATATCAACAAAACATGGCGAACGATGTGTTTGAAAGACCAAAAGAAAGGTACGACTAGCATCAAGCCACCTTTTGTTATATCTCACCACTGACACCTTGTCTGCCCTGTCTGACACATTTCTTGTAGAGCTGGTCAAAGGGAGACCCACCAGAGGGTCAGTGAAAAATCCAACTTTCCTCTTTTGCATTTCAAAAATACCTGTTGAAAGTCAATATGCTATCGAAAACGGTCATGAAAATCGAGTTTGGGATTGAATATCGAGTCGCGGAAAAAATGAAGAAAATTTTTTTGTAAATTTTCTTCCCGATGCTTCCCCTTATCACCTTCAAGGGTGCGGGAAGCACTATGTCAGTGAGAGGATATCAAAGTGTAGCCTTTTTTTTCGATTGAAAATTGAAAATTGCTTGTACGCAATACAAAGAAGTCGAACAGTAAATTCATTTTTTTGTAAAGAAAACTAAATGGATTGCATAACATTTTTTGAACCAACCTTCTAATAACCCATAGATAAATATTATGTGTAAATATTTATGAATACATACAATTAACTTGTAGTTTTTGGTTCAAAGTTGCAGCCACTATGCACCTTTATGCGACGTTTTGGCCGTAATGTAGATTAAAGTTTTCATCCAAATACGCGTTTTTTAAATGTTTTTCCTATATTTGTTTTACTGATTTCTTTAAGTTTGGAAAACTAAGAGCTTATGTATTTTTATCCATTTAATACAAACACTATAAGCGTGCAACATAAATAGTACTAAATAGTTATATTTTAAACTAATTCTATTGTTTTCTATTCTTCATAGAAAAAAGCCTTGCTGCGTCTGCTCAGTATTTTCAAACCTTTCGGAATCTTGGTCAAAATAATTGAAGTCTACAAATAGCCATCATTTCCAAGAATAAAAATATTTGAGTAAACACTTCTGAATTGAATGCAAGCTTGTAGCTACTCAGAGAAAAATTTTTCTACCCGCGACATGGCTCGATCTCACACGAGGAAGAAATATGGCGCTCTATGTTCTAATTTTTGATTTTGTTTTCAATTCACTTGTGCTACGTTTATGAAAATCATTAAAAATTAATAACTCGAATTTTATTCTCGAAGCTAGAGCTAATCTCTGATGTTTTTGTTTTAATATCCACAGTTTGATTCAATGATTTTTTTTCTTTTTATTCTTAATACAGCTACTTCATTTCTGCATTCAAGGTTTTGTTATTTGAATAAAATAGAAATATGATAAAGAGTTCGACTAGCAATTCAAAGGAATTTTTAACTTAAAAATATACACCGGTGAGAAAATAGACGAACAAGTTTAAAATAATGTTTTTTTTCGGTAATTAAGATAATAAATATTTGTTCTTTTTGTCTTTTCAAAAACACATTTATATGTTTTCATTATAGGAGGAGTCTTTAGTTGTCTGTCAGAATGAATAATAATCTGCTCGCAATTTAGAGTGGAATCTCAAGCGTGATAACCGCTGGCTTGTGGAACCAGTTGGATTATACATGTGTATTGACCACATCGCATGATTGTAATTATCAACATCCCACGATAAACCTGACACGGTAAAGTTATCTTTTGGAAAAAAATTTTGGGTGCAAAGAATTTCGAATGGAAAGCTCTTGGATGAAGAAAATATTTAAATGTCGGCCATTTGGTCCTGTTGGTCGAGGTGGTCGAAAATCAACTTCTTTACTAACAGATGAACGTCTTATTTTGAGTCAAAAGCTTGCCTTCGCTTGTGGCCATGTTCTGAATGATTTAGTCGGTAGTGCTTGGTTTAGCTATCTTCTTGTATTTCTGACTAAAGTGAGCGAGCTTTCTAATCCACATGCTGGCTATGTAATACTTTCCAGTCAGATTTTCGAGGCTTTATGGAATCCTGTAGTTGGAAGGCTCTGTGATAGAACTGTCAGTCGCTATGGACGACGAAAATTGTGGCATCTTGTTGGTACATTTTGTGTTACGATAACTGTACCAATGGTTTTTATGCGCTGTATATCTTGTGAGGACGAACCTTCGGGTACTAAAATGTGGTATTATATTGGATTGGGGATTTTCTTCTGTTTTGGTTGGGGTGCTACACAGATTGGTCACTTAGCCTTGATTCCGGAAATATGTAGAAGTAAAACCGATGCAATCGAACTGAGTGCTTTGAGGTGAGTGCTACATGTGATTCAAGACACCACGAGTATTTTTTAGGCTAAGTAAATGAATAAATGATTCTTGCCTTTTTGTCCCTTTATTCAAACAAACTTCAAATCTTTCATCAATTTAACATATTCGAAATACTCTAAGAAGCAAAGGTAATTACTATCTCACTGAGTGTACTTTGAAATATGAAATTCAAATCCTAGAAGATAGCACTGTTTTTTGGTAGATAAGCTTTAAAAAAAAACCATCTTTAATTGATTTGAAGAAAAGTGTACATGTATAGTTCACAGTACATCAAAATTAGTTGCCCTAGTGACTCGCTAAAACGCTTTTTTTAGTCAAAAATAATTTATACATATAATGGAATGGCGGGTTTACAAGGTGTCTTGCCGAGCATATTGGCTGGTACAATACTGAGTTTTGGTACGTTTTCCTGTCGGCAAGTACAAAGAAAGGTGTTTGGGCTGTTTCGTAAGTGGAAGCTTTCAATGTGGGACGAGACTAGCAGAGGAGTATTGTTTTACATCGCATGGCGACAAACCAGAGACAATCATGTACTATAACTCAGATAACATGTTAAATTATACATGTTTTGAATTACATACTTTCATTTTTACCTTTGTTTTTGATTTTTATAACTTTGAAATGATTATTTGCACAACTATGTCATAATGTTTGGGTCGATGTGAGCAGTTTAGCACGAACGATCGGCTCTTTTTTATTCGTGTTCAGAAAGCATTGAGAAGAGAAAGCTTTTAATTTTAACGCACATGTTAACTGTAATATGGTTATCAAGGATCACTTGCCGGAAGCCATGTTGGATGGCATGGAGTGCCTTATCGGGAAAAAATATTCTGTGTCGCATGGCAGAAATGACTGGCAGAAAAAACGTACTTGTATGAAAATGAATTTTACTCTTATAAACATGTTCACTAAACTACAAAACTAAACTACTAAACTGAAACTAAAACTGTTCAGTACACATTGAAGTAATTCTGACTGAACTCCACATTTTCCTGTCCTCCAGCATGGATACCTCTCACAGAAAATATAAGCTAGTGTTATATTTCAATTCTGCACGAGAAAATAAACCATTTTCAATGAAAAAAGAAATTCTGTTATGATTTAAAATGTAATCATATATAATCCTATATGCATAACACCTTGATAAACTGACACTTGTATGTGATGTTATGGTTTTCAGGTCGGCTGTGACGTTCATGTGTGGGATATTTATTTATATTGTAACATGGATTCTTCTTGGACAGAGTAAGGAAGAATCTTTATCACCGAATGTCTGGAAACAATTTATGGTAAGATAAACGTAATTATCACCTTTTGCCATACGTAAGTTCTTAGCTGTTCTTAATTTTTGCTTATGAGATTTTGTAAGTATTTTACTGGCCCAAAATAGCCGTTAGAAGCGATTAGATCGATTGATGATTGGAATAGGTGAATGGTTCTATACATTAGGTGCAGATAGCGAGTTTCTTGGGGTTGATAACAGGTGTAAAATCTTTTTTGAATACACAGCACTGCCGGTGCTCCGTTGTGACATTGCATGGTACGATGTGATCCTATGTGCACCTTGCTTCCTTGTTTTTGATTGGCTGAAAGTGGTGTAAAAGCCATTTGAAATGGTGCCAAATTTTGCAACTCGAATTTTCAACTGTAACACAAATTTCTTGTCAGGCTTGAGAGTTTTTAGCTGCTTTTAGTTTATGCTGCAAATACATTGATAATATCTATAAACGGATCTTATAACATTAAACATCTTAATACAAGAGATCAATATTAGAGCTATATTAATAACTATTACTAATTATATTAATCTATTTTTCTAGTATCTTGGTTTTATTATAGTTGGCACTGGAACATTCTTTAACTTCCTATTTCATATCTGCACGGAAGAACCACCGATAGAGGATGAAGTTTACGAAAGCAAAGATATCATCGACAATAACAATAGAAGTGGAAAGCTCAATAAGCCTAAAGGTAAAACTTATTATGACGATGACAGACATTTTTTGTATAGTTACTATAATATAGAATGGTTCAGTTTTGTTAGATCAATCCAACATGGCGCCTATGTGACGTCACATTTGCGACGCCATATACGGGCTTGCATGTTGATAAATACCGGAGCACAGAGTTCAGAGCTGAACAATAAACATTGCGAATAAAATGGCATATATGGAGCTGATAATCTCAATAGTCCCCTTCACAGTTCCCTGCGCCATCTTGAAAGGTAGCCATGCCTTTGCATCGAAACGAGACGAACGCTGAGCTTGCAATGATAGAGACATATGAATAATTGTCCAAGGTGTTAAAAAAGGTCTCTATCATTGCAAGCTCACTGTTCCGGGTGATCTGAGGAAAAGCGAATAGCCAATCAGATTGCGAATCGTGATATCCGAAAAAGAATCAATCCCATGCGTCTTTTCGAGCTCAATCATGGATAAACAGAGGGAAATCAAACCAAAACCAAATAGCATACGAGTGTCCATACGAGTACAATAATGCTAGGAAAAGTGTCATTTTTTAGCCGATTATTTAAGGCTAAAAATGTTTCTACTTCAAAGAATATGTTGTCTAGATGAGACTAAGAATATATTTTCATCGGTTAGGTTAATATTCATGGTTTTTTTATTAAAGAATTACCGTTGAAACGATCTCGAAGAAGCTGCCGAAAAGCTTTCTCGATTCCTTGGCAGGATTTAACTAAGATTTCCACACCTTACGCTGCTCTTTTGGCCTTGGCAATCTCCAGGATGTTTTGAACCTTAAGAAAATCCTTTTATCTGTTATTTATAGTGTCTCGTTTTCAATAAGAAAAGACTTATTGGCGAGAAAGTCGCTCATAATTAGCCTATTTTCAAGATGGCCGCCATGAAACTCAAGTGAATTGAGCGTACGGTGGATGATGGGATTGATTCTTTTTCAGATCAGGAAATCATGCTTTGCGCGCCTAGTCAGATCACCTGGTTCGTCTTGCTTCGATGCAAAGGCACGGCTACCTTTCAAGATGGCGCAGGGAACTGTGAAGGGGGCTATTCACACTCTGTCTTTTTGCCTAGTTAATTATTACTTTGCATAGTCTACCGGCAAGAAATTAAAAAAAGTGTGTCAACAGGGATGAATATCAAGCTACTTATTCCTAATTAGGGATGACATGTGGTATGGAATGGGGAAATATCCACCCAACGTCCACGGTTCAGCCATGGATTCATCTTTAACCTACAGTATGTTTTGCTCTACAGTTCCAATGAAGGTATCCTGCTTTTCTTCAAAGAGTTTGAATTCTAAAACCAAGACTTCAGCTTGTACAAAAAGCAAAAGAAATACCGAAGAGGCTGTATCTTTAACTAAGAAAAACACTGGCTCAGAGGCATCTAGGCTAGAAGTCATAGAGAGAGATATCATCATTGGTAAAGCAAACAAAAAATTGAAGGATTGGTTGAAGGATCCCTCTTTTTATAAGGTTAGATGGTTTCGAATTTTCCTGTTCCTCTGCCGGTAAAGGCTTCGATTTGCGTAGAAAATAAAAGATAGAAAGAAAGTGCACACTTTCACACTTGCTGTGAACGGAAGAATTTCAAAGAGTTTGTTTTGTTGAAATTGCGCACTTTTTACTTTTTTTGCGCAGTATTTTGGCAGGCTAGCCCTGAGTAAATATAAGACTGTAATACACCTCTTTACCTTGGGCGTAACACGTTTTACCCATTTCAGACCACATGTCATTCCCTTGAGTATCATTTCTTTGTTTGGATGCAAATGAAACGAAGAATCCTATTCTCAAAGGAATGACACGTAGTATAGAACGGTGCAAACAAACGTTTCATTTTACTAACACATTTTTTTTGTTATAAGATTTCTTTCTTTCTTTTTTTGACAGACCAATATTTTGTATATGTGTAGTCGTTGGGTAGTTATCATTTCCCAAGCATATCTTCCTCTATATCTCATCGAGACACTAAAGTTCGAAAAGGTAAGCATACTTTATATTAATATATAGCATTAGAATTCTGTGAATATGCTACTATTCTTATGAGGGAATAAGAAAATCTGAATAAGAAATAAAATTCGCAAAGTATTCTGGTATTGGTAGTAATTCTGGTAGTAAAATGATGGTATGATCATTTATTAACAGGAAGCGATAGCGTATTTCCCGCTAGTTGTTCTTATCAGTGGAGTTGTAGCAAGTCCCAGCGTAGGCCCTCTAAACAAACGGTTCGGCAGTCAAGTAAGTAATCCTGCAATAAATATTCTCATTGCTATCATTAAATCCCGAATCAGGCATATAATTTAATAAAGACAAAGAGACCTCACTACACGACGGCGCAAAATCTTTTCTATGCATGCCGTCATCTCTCAAAGGTGTCCTCTTGCATCAGGAGGTTATTTACAGCGTCCTCACCGTATTCGATGAGAACGCCAAGTTTCAAATGACGAAGACAAGCGCACACATTGAAAAAAGTGCTTTTACCTTGTGCGCACTTTTCTAGTATGCCTGTAAAGACGCTGTCTGTTACACGCAATGATTTTGTAGTAAAGCTTGTTTCGCGAAAATTTGTTTCAGATTGCACGAGGATTTCCTGTTAAGCGTGCGCAATTCATAAATTATATAGTTTCTTCCAATTTGTTTTGCAGGAAATATAGATTTGCCTTCTACTCTCTGCCGCCACTTGCAACAATTTTCTGCGTGACAAGTTGCAAATGCGTTTCCGCGTGTAACATTGTTTTGTACACCGAAATCTGCAACCGAATTGATTTTTCGTCAAGTCATGATTGCATGCCAATTACGTGCATTTAACGAAAGTCATATTTGTTTTGGAATTCTATTCACAGATTGCGTTCATTGTGGGCTGTCTGCTGTCCATAGCTGCAAGTATTTGGTTCTTTGTGCAACCGATTGAGGGAAGAAATGCCGTTTACATGGCGGCTATACTTATTGGTTGTGGAGGGTCAATCATGCTTGCTACATCACTTTCTTTTATTGCTGAATTAATTGGACAAAATAAGGTAAAAATGTCGTTCGGACGGACAGACTGAATGACTGACTGAATGACTGACTGACTAAGAGACTGAATGACTGACTGAATGACTGATTGACTGAGTGACTGACCGACGAACTGAGTGACTGACTGATAGAAAAATAGTAATGTTATGTTTTCTCCATGAATGCACAGAGTTCAGGAGCATTCGTTTACGGAACAATTGGTCTTACAGACAAACTATCCAGCGGTGTTGTCATAGCAATCGTTCAGGTTTTATACCCGCGACCGAATGGAGACAGGTATGTAAAACAGAAACAGCATTATGACCAATTGGATTTCAAAGTGATGAAATAGTATTTCCAAGAGAAAATGACCTAGTTCACTAGTATACAAGTATTCCATAAAATCGGAGTCATAAGAAATTTTCGAATTCAAAGCCAATTTGACATGAAAATGAGGCAAATGGATGAGTGTAGCTGCTTTTGGCCTATGCATATTAGTTTAAACCTGTGGTCTGCTCTCTGATTGGCTGAGCTACTAGTGGTCTATTAGTGATAAATCACTTGTAGCGGAAAGTGTCGGTGTGAAAAAAATCAAGATCGTTTGTATCCATTTACTTGACCCATTAATAGAAGGTTAGACTATAACAATTCGACCTCTCGCCCTCATGGTCTAAATAGATTGACTCGTAGGTCATTCGGGCTTCGGGTTTCAGAACACGTTCGTATTTTGAACGAGCTCTTTAAGCTCCTGGGCCACACGTGTTTAAATAAACTATTGATTGATTTGATAGATTGGGTTTAATTTTTATAGCAGATTGTAATTGCTATCTTTATTTTTCCATCCGCACGTGCACAGAAGTGACTGTCCACCTTGTGATCGTTTTGTTCGTCAAGTGTTAAGTTTCACTCCTGGATGTGCTGCCTTACTAGGTCTTCTTCTTGTGTTCTTTTTCTTCGAATCTATTTTTACTTGCAAACGCAAAGGTTGGTATATGATGATGATTTCAATCTCTGGGGTAATAATGAAATGAGTAATAATGAAAAACCAATAACAGCGACGGTCTATTGTGAACCGACAAGTCTATTAAAACCCTACATCAAAAAGACACATAAATAATATGATTTTCTTCTTTCACTTTTTTAGTTTTGACTTCCGAAATATCAACTCAGACCGAAAAGTTAAATATCGAAAGAGAGCGCGAATCTAGTCATGGAATCATCCCACACGTGGTGATAAATCAAGAGAATGACGCCCCTATAAATAACCCGGACAATACTATTGATAATCGAGACTCAGTAGTCGTTCACACGAGTACAGCACGTGATGCCAGGCCCAGTAGTTCTACTGAGAGTAAAGGTCACGATGGACCTTCTAATGTGTTTCAGGCATCGGATCATGATTCTGTTTTGGATAATCATCTGTTTGTAAAGAGGAATTTCTTATCGTCATCATGGTGTAACTTAGAGAGTCAGGCTGCTGTCAGACTTGCGTGTTACGAGAAAACGTCTCCAAACTTAGCACGGAGATCGTTTGCTGTTTGATACACGCGGGGTCAAATGAGTCAATGAATTTGCGCTTTGAACATCTCGGTTCAATTTCCTTTAACTGCAAGCTTAGCGTATATCACTGTAGTTCAGCGCAATTCGTATGGCTGTGAAACGGCATGACACACGGCTTGGTCGCGGTACGGTCACGGTACGGAATTGACGACTTCAATGTACTGTGCGCAAAATCGATGGATTCTCCAATCAAAGTGTTATAAGCGCACGTTTATCGCGACTTTTACTGCAGTCATATTGGCTTTACAAAAAAAAAAATTGTGAAAAACTCTGTGACAGTGACGGTGACGAGTGTCGAAACACTGAATGAGTAGTAATCTCGCGCACTCTGATTGGCTGAAAGGATGCTGTCATTTTCTTGCCGTGTGCCGTGGGGCTTTTTTACAGTCACACAAAATCCATTCTATAAAAACAAAAAAACCTTGACGGGATAACAGTTCCATTGCTGCCTGCCCCTAAACTACTACAATTCTATTTCAAGAAAGATCACTTTAGATTAAATTTCTCATCTAGCTTATCATAGTATTTTTAAATCTTAAATTTCTTGGAAGCGGTTTTATATGGGAACACGAATTTTGTTTGTTTGTTCTTTTTTGTACTCCTTTGTAAGTTTGTACTGTAAAAATGATCTAAAGCATTAAAAAACAAAGAAAGGAGATAAGAATCAAGGGCGGATACAGGATTTTCTTCAGGGAGGGGTGCTGCGCACAAAGTCAACCCAGGGAGGGGTGCACCCCTTAGAATCAAAGGGAAAAAGCATTATTTCGTATTGGTTAGTCGACCCAGGGAGAGGTGCGCACCCCCTGCACCCCTCCCCTGGATCCGCCCCTGAGAATAAGATAACAGGCAAAGAAAATTAAATTGCGTGGGATAGAGAGATAGAAAGAGAGAGATAGAAAGAGAGAGATAGAAAGAGAGAGATAGAAAGAGAGAGATAGAAAGAGTGCATGGAAGGATGGGAAAGGTGTCCATCTGGTTTGTTTGTGTATATCTTAATGATTCTAGGATATGCTAGAGTATAAATTATTGATGGTAAAAATAAATGGTAGAGAACAAACCTTTGTTTCAATCTGTTTCATTTTCTAAAATAAGGACTTTATTTGTTTTAAAATACTGTTGGTATTTGTCCAATTGTTTTGACTTGCTGGATTTTTTATAATTTTTTTTAGAGTTAAGAGTTATTTTATAATAGAAGTTGTTGAGTTGTTTTGCACTTTACATGTTGTTGACCTCTCAGTTTCAAGGGCTTAGCTTTAATCTCTTGAGTTAGAAAACAGGCTGTCGAGAAATTGAAGGAGTTTCCGCGGTTTGTCCACTTATGTTATCTGCAACACAGACAATTTTAATAAGTTTAAAAGTCTTTTGAAGACTCATTATTTTAGAGAAGCATTTAGCAACTTAACTTAGTTTATTATTTTTATTTGACTTGCTTTACTAGTATTTAGTTATTTATTTTTTGGTATATCTTATTTTTAAATTAAGGCTTTGTATATTCTATTCTATTCTGAATTACATGTAATATTATAATATTAGTACTACCATAATTTGTATATGTAAGTAGTTTTTATATATAGTGTATTGTATTTTATCTAGTGTAATGCGCATTTGATCATATTTCAAATGTTAAAATGCGCAATATAAGTATTAAATATTATGATTATCATTATTATTAGTATTAATTTCCTATTGATATTATTATATTATCACATAATCATCCATTATTATTATTAATCTTTTTAAAGGAATTGTTTATTATTATTATTATTATCATCATTATCATTATCATTATCATTATCATTATCATTATCATTATCATTATTATTATTATTATTATTATTATTATTATCATTATTATTATTTATTATTATTATTATTATTATTATTATCATCATTATCATTATCATTATCATTATCATTATCATTATCATTATTATTATTATTATTATCATTATTATTATTTATTATTATTATTATTATCATTATTATTATTATCATCATCATTATTATTATTATTATTATTATTATTATTATTATTATTATTATTATTATTATTATTATTATTATTATTAGAGGTGGAAAGTCAGTCCTAAGAATATTATGTACTTATTGACTGAGTGGGAGGTCCGAACGGGAAAATATTTGGCTCGAGGTCCTGAAGTACGGAACGAGCGCAGCGAGTTCCGTGCCAAGGACCGAGAGCCAAATATTTTCCCGTTCGGACCGACCTTAACTCAGTCAATAAGCATTTTATCATATGACCACATATAAAAAATCGATTTCAAAGCGTTTTTAATAAATGCGAATCAAAATGCGTAGTTTTTACATGATTGACGGCAGCGAGTCCGAACGGCGAGTCCGAACGGGAAATTATTACACTTTTCGGAAAAGCGTACTTTTTTTGCTGACGACATTTTCCCCAAAGGTTTTTTTTAGAATCACGCGTACAGTGAAATACGGTCATATGATAAAAAGTCAAAAGACATGGCCGCCATGCTGGTTGACGTAACCAAAGAAACCAAAACCAAATTGTTTTGTCGAACTCAACCAACATGGCGGCTATGACGTCATATGGGCTGCAAGAATTGAATTAAAGGTAAAAATGTCAATGTCAAGGTCAAGGACGGTTAGGGATAAGTGGGAGGACTCCTTTCTCTCCTTGAAAGAAAGAAATAGTTTCAGTAAAAATGGAAGAAAGAACGAACGAACAAAGAAAAAAAAAGTTAGATGGAAGATATTTGACTTAGTTAGAAGTCCATAACTTCTGACTTATAGTCTAGCAGGAACTCCAGAGAAAATTGTTTTTTTCAAAACCGAATCTTTCATTTCGATTATTCTTACCCATGTTCTGCTATCATCTAGTTTGATTCGTCAAGGCTTCTTCTTCGTGCCGTGGTTACAGCGTCCTTTGTAGAAGAGCTTAAAGAGCTCGAAGGTTTTTGATCCTCGTCCGTGTCGTTTGGTTGTGGCCTCCAGCGACAAATCTTACCCGGTTTACCTTTGCAGTTCTTTTGACGTTTGATAGTAGGCTGAAAAACATATTCATAAGTTAATTCAATAAGAATCAAAGGATTTTGAAAAGGAGACATTTTGTGGTAATTTATTTGGAGAACATCAATGGCGTGCGCTGCTATTATGCACTTTCACCGCTATGACTACAGGCTCGCTCGTCCTGACCCGCCATCATATGTGAAGTAGTACCGCTTAGCTTGTCAGTTCTCTCCTGTGCTTCGAGGGTTTTTCTCTGGATTAACCGGTTTTTTTCCCTCGGAATTCCCATTTGCAACTGGCAGAGTGCATGGCTGTTAAGTTACACTCGTAAAACAAGAACGATTTACTTCAGTAAAAATTGTGCATACTAACCAACTTTTTTTGGAGCCTCTTAAGTACGTCTTTAAACACTGAAGGTGTTTCAGGGGAACCTTCTAGCTTGCAGTTAGGATCACGTATAAAATCACAGCGTCTGGGAGATAAATTTCTACCATTCATCGTCATCTTTTCTTCTGGCTCTGTTTTAACTTCATCGGTATCCTTTTCTAAAGACATTTTTGGACTCTCTTTTGCTCTTTTGATGGTGAGTAGGCATATTTCATCTTCGGGGTCACAAAGTGTGGCCATGATATTTTCTTTGTTTTTTGGAACTGGATTTAGAGAAGACCTCTTTCCCACCCATATATCATGAATGCAAAGAGGATTTTTCGTGTTAGAGCACTTGGAGCGAAGGGCTTTCTGCTTGGTACTTGCTTTTTCGATCCTATTTTCCTGAACACTTTCCGTAGTTTGGCGAACTTGTCGAAAAGTGCTACAGGTTGGATCTTGATTGGGACATTTTTTTACTAGCGAGCATCGAATTGTGCGAGAACTATTGATGACAAAACATCGAATATGCTTTTCTTTAGAGGTTTCCTTTTTCCACTTTTCACTTCTCTGTCGGGTTTCGATTCTGTTTGTCAATTTAAAGTTGAACTTGACTGGTTTATTTTTCTTCACAGAGTGACCTATAAACATACATACATCAAGCAAGAAAATCAACAACTTTTTCTCTGGTTTGTGTACAATGGCTGAAAATTCCGTAAGGTTTTCTTTTTTTCGTTAAACAGCAATCAGTTCATTTTTCACGCATTGCCATCAATATTTACGAAAGTGCAAGAGGGCTGAGCATACGAGATATAAGTGGTTGAATTTTACTTTTGATTGTCGACAGTGGGGTGAAAAATACCTAAAATTACCATGAAGCACTACAAAGTTGCGTTATGAGAAATATTGAAAGGATGCGCGCGAGAAATGCCCATGAATGCCTTGAAATTCGTAACTGTATACTCTCATCCTTCTAAAAGATAGTACGCCGAAATGAGAGTGGTTTGTGTACGAGACATTTATCTACAATTAAGAAGAGCCGCGCCGGGTTGCAATTCAATACCTTTGAAATTGGGCGACCATTTTCTACCATTTATTTTACGAACAATTCATAACACAAAACTTACCTTCAAAAGAAGCAAGACCCGCGATAAAAAGGCAAAGCCAAAAAAGCGGAGCGGCTTTCATGGCTGAACAAACTACAAGCTGCTTCCCGCCTAAAAAGTCGAGATAAAACGAGTAAAATGCTTTAAAACATAAGCTACTCCCATTCATCAATGGTATTCGTTTCAGAATTAGAACTTACGAAATAGTTACCGCAGAAAATAAGAAAATAGAACTAAAAATAGGTGATGTACGTTGAGGCTAAGTTTTTGTTCAAATTCGTCCCTTTTTTATCCTAAGTATGCTCTCCAAGAAAAAGTTCAAATTTTAAGACGTCGATGGTACGCTACGGCAACGCTTACTTCCAACCTTTTCCTGCTACTTATAGAGCTGTTAGGCTATTAAAACCTTAAATCCAATGATTAGAATAATAAAAAAAGAAACACTAGACGTGCATCAAAGTCACAGCGACATTGAAACCCTATCATACGTCAAGACCCACGCTTCATTGTACTTTTAACAATCTGAAAATATTTGTTTGCGACTTCAAAACTGCCTTTAATTACAAGCTATTTTTTAAAGATTGACTCAGAACTAATTTAAAGCCGGAGGTGTAGAAAGTCTCCCACGAGGAGAAAAAAGACACATGGTATAATTTGGAGTAGATTTTCCATGACGCCAGTGAACGGACTCTTTTGTTGCTAAAAACAATATTTACAAACGTGATTAGCATCATGAAGTTAATAAATTGAAGTTACATTCAGTTTAACAGCGTTGTCATATTTTTTCTTAGTGTCATTTTGTTATTCTCCGTTTGTTGTGGTAAAATGGATCGGTCTTAATTTTCTTCAGCTTCTAGGTGAATTTATTTTACTCTGTAAAGAGATAGCTATTTCCGTTTGAATTTTTTCTTTTTCAGATCGACGTTTCCTTCTTCCGGGTTTTTCGCTCTATAAACAGGAATCTAAAACCCAAACGAAAAATTGTAGCTAAATTTACTTTATGAATAGCACAATTCTGTTTTAGCCGTGGCAAAAAAAAGTTATTTTTAAATTATTTTGACGAGGAAATAATAGATATGATTAAAAAAGTTGGCTGCGACATAGAATGCACGCCTCGAATCGCACTCGGGACCCATGATGACCAAGTAGAGTGTTCGGTGGATGGGAGTCCCTGGCACAAATAGCCGGCGAGAATTCATGTTAGATTTGATCCCTTAAAGGTACAAATAAGAGCTCATTAACCGCGAACTAAGGCGAATATGAATAAAAAATGGCGAGAGATTAAGGGGAAATGATTTCAAAGAAGTGCAACGTGATTAGCCTTTTAACAGTCTTTTGCTGAGAAACCGAACAGAAAAACATTGAAAGAAAGAGATATTTTAGCGGCTTTAATTAGGCTGTATTTCCAAACTTCCGCGAGAAAAAATGTTTCAATATTTGATATGAAATGATAGTTGATATTTGACGGAATAAACATGTTCTGCGGTAATAGCGTAACTATTGTTCTCTGAGTATCGGGTGTTTGGATTGATGAGAATTTCACAGTTCCAACACAAACTAACAAATAAGCTAACGATCAAATTAAAAGAAAAACAAAACAGAAACACCCAGAAAGAAGAACACACGATCAAAGAACACACAAATACACCAAGAACATTACCACTTTCCTGAATAAACTAAAAAAAATTAAAAACAGGGACATCGCGTAAAAAAACACAATCCCAAAACCAGAAACACCACGAAATACTAGGTGTTCCTGGGTGCTCGAAAGAACACTGACACACACTGAAGTAGTATGGTTCGCACAGTATGATCCGGATTTTTGTGGTTGATTTACTAATTTACTAATCATTGTTTCTAGGTTATGAGTCATTAATTGTATTGTGTTGGACACAATAGTCTGGTCTTGACGACAGTTATTTGAAAGGACAAGATAGATTAAATGGATTTTATCGTAAAAAATGAATACATTTTGATGTTGTTTGTTTGTAAAGTATTACAACCATTAGTGTTTCTCAGTGCATCTTTTGTGAAGTAACAGAGCTTCACGCGCACTAGTTTTGTGACTGGTCACTTATATCTCCTGGCTGTGTGGTCATAGAACGAGTATCTGACATGACACTGACCATTTCACTCAAGTCGCTCAACGCTCTTTTCAATTCTTCAAATTCACCAATAAACAGGGCCACTCCACTAAACTTTTCCTTTTTCTAAACCATCATCGTACTTTCGTATATGCACTCTTATTTGTCCTTGAAATTCGTTAACGGTAGCATGATAACCCCGAGAGCCTAACTTGAATAAAGAAGCCATTGATAAATAACTTTGCTTCACGTTGTTCAGCATCAGAGATAGCGGAAGAGCTGAGATCAATTTACTCGAAAGAACTTCCACCAATAAAGCGATAGTGAAAAGCTATCGACGCGGGTAATGTAGCATTGAACGTTGACGTCAACCGATTTTGCTAAGTTTGATTCGCTAAACATTCGTTCAAGTCAGCATTTTTACTTTTTTATAGTGTGATACACAATAGCCTTGCCTGGACGTGTTTGAACCCAATGCATTGTTGTAGGCCTCGATAAAAGAATACTAATACGATACGTGACGTCATCAAACGGACCATTTTATGAAATTAATTAAATCCACCGCAAAAACCTAAATATCATTAAATCCACCGCACTCCACCTTAAAAATTAGTAAATGCAGCTCAAAAATCCTGATCGTACTGCGCGAAACATACTACTCACTGTCAAGAACACGGGAAAAGAAAGAGCCTAAAACATGCATTATATTATCAAATGAAAGCGTGAAAAAAGGTAACACTGACCAATGATCATCGCCACCACCTGCACACCAGGAGAACAAAGAAACTACTTAAAAGCAAACTAACAAACGAGGGTCTTTATGGAAACCAGCCTTCTTGAGGTCCCTAACATAATAGCAACATTAGAACGGTCCCTCGATTAGTGTGTCTGTTAACGAGACATTTGAAGGATCACGTCGATGGCTCGTTTCAATTAGCCAACAAGATCTACTGATTGATGACAAATTTAGCCGTTTACTCAGCACTCTTAGTGCATCGAGATTAAAACTTTACGCGGCTTTCATCATGACTGACAGAAGTAACAAATAGAAAACACTGACAAACAGGTTTAAAACAATAAGCTATTAATTATAAAAACGCAAGTCATGGACTAAATAGTACAGTACTTAGACTCTCTGATCTCAAGCTATTTCTAAAAGGATTTAGTTTTTCATCCTCAAGTTTGCGAGTAAGCCGGCCCGGTTACATGAAGGAATAGTGACTCTACTTCTCCGTCGGTATTATGGCGGCTAAGGCCCCGACCACACTACTTTTTGAAGACGCAACAAAAGTTCTCCATCCACACTGAAAACGATTATCGGCCGTGAAAACACTTGAATGCACCCTTGACCGTGCGTACATTAAGGGCATTTATGTTCGAGGAAGACTCGGGCAGAGAAATTACATGACTATTTTGATGTCGGCGTTTTCGAAAATTTCCGTTTTCAAAGTGTTCTCCGTCCACACTAATTTCAAATTTATTGACAATGGAGAGCGTTTTCTAAAAGTTCCGATTTTGCGATCGGTGGAAACTTTATTCGGCGTAGTGTGGACGGGGCCTAACTCTTGAAATTGTTTTGGTGTGTCCCTTGCATGGGGGGAACTGAAAAATAAAAGCCTCCTGCTAGCGCAAAAGCCATCCTACCTTCAATCAACGCAGACGTGCTCTAAAAATTACAAGAGCCAAACGAAGTTACCGGAAAATAACGAAGTAATTTTAAGGGACTTAACGATTCCACGAGAATTCGTATCGAAGTTAGAACTCGAAAGCACTCACCTCTTTTCAGCTAGATTCTCAATTTGACAAGTGGCTGAGTCTGCCGCACTATTAGCTTTATAACTGATCTCACAATTTGTAGACAATTCACACTAAACTTCAAAAGGCGATGACCCAACGGATAATACGGAACCGAGCCATTTATCATTGTCATCCAAGTAGGTGGTGCGATGGAAAAATGAGCTTTTCTCTAAACTTTTTTTCCATTTAAGAAGCGATTTTCAAGTAGTTTTACCGGTAATAAAGCACTAACAGCCTAATCATTCATCAGTTTAAGCACGGAAGGCGACCCGACTTCATGTGGATCAATTATCGTGTCGATAGGAAGTCTATTTAGAGGGGACGGAGTTCTTCTTGTTCAGCCACCGATGAAGTTAAAACACCTTCAGATTAATTTTCTTGCATGATTCGTAATGATTCCATAAACAGCACGATTGCCAATTTTAGAACTGAAAACGATTGGAGTGATTTCCCCCTCTTGAATTACGTACGCAGCGTAGTATGGGTGAAGCACGGTGTGCCTAACGGGGGGGGGGGGGGGGGGGGCACAACTCATCCCTCTTCTCTAATTCGAGAAAGTACAGCTTTTGAGTTGCCATATTAAAGGAATGGCAGGAGAATCTGGGAATTAAACTAGGTCAGGGGAATACGTATTCACTATAATTAAGGGATTCCATGGCTTTGGGGTTGTTTGGTGGCCTCCATCGCAAAATATGAAATTCCTGGGCGGGAATCAAGAGTGGTTCGGTTATGGTGCACCGACTCTCCTCTAGTGTCTTATCGTAACAATGACATGTACGATGAACAGAGTTTGTTCATCGTTCAGAGAGGTCTCCCTTAATTCAAGGGCTTTTCTCCACGGGTTCTCCGGTTTTCCTCCCTCCATAAATGACCCAATATTCCAATTTGATCTGTAAATTAGCCGTACCCTGGCTTTGATCAGCTCAGAAGTTGTTTCAGGGTTGATAGAGTTCGATTTGGTCACGTCTGTTTTAGGGTTCGAGCCCGTACCCTGGCTTTGATCAGATCAGAAGTTGTTTCAGGGTTGATAGAGTTCGGTTTGGTCACGTCTGTTTTAGGGTTCGAGCCCGTGCACTGATTTTGATCAGCTCAGAAGTTGTTTCAGGGTTGATAGAGTTCGGTTTGGTCACGTCTGTCCCCCTCCCAACCCGATCCTGGGGGCTTAAACATTGATAGGTGCATAAAACAAACTGTTAGACCATTGTACCTTTAGACTACAAAAGTTAATGTCAAACCGATATTTCTCTTTAATGCACTACTCGTTTTTAATTTCCTTTTTCGGGTTTTGAAAATTAATTTTGAGAACTCTAAGTGTCTGAGTGCGCTTTGATGAACTGATAACAAGAAACTGCAGAACTCAATTTTGTTACGTAACGATGGCATTTTCGTTCAATCGAATGAGTTTTATTTTATCTGTGTGGTTTTTCGAGTTAAGTCGAAATACATTGATAGTTTGTACGTGTTCAGTATCATGTAAACACGTGACGCACACAAGAACAAAATTTATCCCAAGTAGAAGCAAGTAACTGATGTGAATAAACTGCCGTGACGTGTGCTCTTAATGCAGTCAGATGATTATAGGTAGAACAAGGGAGACTTGTGCAACAATCGGATGAAAGAAAGATAGGAAAAAATCATAATCATGCAGTGTTACCGGACGATTACCTATACAAAATATAGTAGTGCTTCGTGCACTAAAAATAAAACTGACTTTTGTAGTTCAAAAATTTGAATCCTGTGCAAAAATTAGATAAAAGAAAAACAGGGAAAAAATGAATAAAAATAACGACGAAAAATTCATAATCCTGGGTTAGAGGAGTAAGATGTGAATAAACTGCCGCAGTGTGGGTGCTTTATACCGTAGAAAAAAATCGACGGTCAAAGGTAGGTGTGTGTAAAGGTAGAAAGTTGTGCAACGAACGGATGAAATAAAAAAATAATCCTGTTACAAAGAGACTTGGTCAAGGTAAGGAAGTTATAATTCTCGCCTTCGTGGGAAACAAACGTAAACAAATACAATGTCTGCACATTTGAACATGGAATCAAGATTGCCTATTAAAGTTGCTGTGATCTTAAAACTATAGGAACACCAAAGTTTTTTGCTTCCCTTCCCATTGGGAGATCAAACTAAAACAGACGAGTTAACCCTAGCACCCTGGGAAGCACGGGTGGCGTAGCGGTGAGTGCTCTGACTCTCATCAATGTAGGCTCGGTGTCGTATGTGAGTAGAGTTTCTAGTTGGTTCTCTTCGGTGCTTCGAGGCTTATTTCCGAGTTCTCCAGTTTTCCTCTCTCCACAGAAATCAACTTCTTTTTAAAATTTTAAATGTTAAATTTTAAATTTGATCATAGAACGAGGGCCACAGGTTTGTTAGCCACTACCCTCGTAAAAACAAGAACGGGTTTAACAGTAGGGTCAGAATACCTCTAATAACCCAATAAGTTAAAAAGCAAAGAATTATCAAGGTTATTGTCACTTTGTTTATCTTGCTTATTTATGTGCACTTTGCGAGAAGATTTCATAAATTACATGTAATATTTCAAACTTAACATAATGAAACACCAACCCTATTTGCGTAAACACTTTGTCATAAAAAAAACTCCCGACTTACTCGAAACATTAGATTCCATTTCGATCTGTAAGTTAGCCGTGCCCTAACTTAGATCATCGCAGAGGTTGTTTCGGGGCTCGCTAAAAAAAATCAAGACTATTTTAGTTTCATTAACTTTTTTTCGATTTTTGAGGTACCTGTATCGAATTTTCTAATTATCTATCCTTTTTGAAGAAGCTGTCATTTATTGCTCCCTTTATTTGTTCTTGGGAACTCATTTTCTTTCGAAGAATCGACCTCAGCAAACACATCAAACAAACCCTTAAAAGTCTAGCTTCTTGAGGAACGGAAATTACTATCAATTCTTTAGTATCGTCAACAAATCTTAAGAAAAATATCTCATTGTTTCATTGTACCATGGAGTGAAGATTAAAAAACCAGTGATAGAAATTTCTCGAATTCATTCGAGTGACACGAAACACTGATGGCTCCAAGTCGAGGATGAACTGACTTGATTTGTTTGTATCGTGACTGCATTTTAATCAGTTTTGCAAGACATTGTCTTTTTCTTTCTCGGGTTTTTCTTAATCTTAAACTACTTGACTTTGGCGGAGGGAATTTATGAAAAAACAGCTGAGAATAGAAAAGAAAAGAAAAGAAAAGAAAGTAAAAGAAGGGGAGGGGAAAGGAAAGGAAAGGAAAGGAAAGGAAAGGAAAACAAAAGAGTTTATAAGAAAGAAAAGGAAATATTAAAAAATGCAAAACTTCATCAGCAGCCAAGACTTTGGAACACTTTTAATTTAGTTCAAGTCTATTTTTACTCTCTTTCTTCCCATCTATTCATGTATACTATTGTTGCTTTGATTGTCAGACACCCATTGTTATTGCGTCGTCTATTGTCTATACACATCTGCGCAAGGATCGTACTTATATTTATAACAGTTTCGTTTTCTACTCGTTTTTATTTTCGCTTTAGAGTGTTTAGTAGTCAGTGATGACGTAGGCGGGGGCTATTTGGAAGCAGGTTTTCAAAGGGTTTGTCATTATAAATTCTTTGAACACGTTCAATTATAGCCGCAAGGTTTAGGAATGGGGGTGGGGAACAAAAGTGTTTAGTGAAGTGGATCATTTTTTTTTTTGGGAAGATTCGCATTGCCTGAAAGGCTTCCTAGGATTTCAAGAACTATCTAGAGCCAGAACTTACTTTCTTTCTCACATCAAAAATGATTATTATGTCATCAATAAAGATTCTGTTAACAGTTTTATTACCAATCAGTGTCAATATTAATCAGCATGAGATGATTTTACGAGAAACTGTGTTTTAAGGGAGTTAAAGAAAGCGGCGTTGGATGTATTGGAGGAAATGTGGAGGTGGTTTAACGACTTGAAAATATGTTTCTTGATTGAAGTGACAACTCATCAGCTGTAGAAACGAAAATAGCTCAATTTTGATTAATTTGATCACATTAATAGTCACTTGTTGAAAACCTACTTTGTTTACCTATCGATATCATCCGATTCGTCTTTTACGTTCTGGGAGTAAGAACATACGAAACCAGATGGTATTCTGAACAAGAATATTCAAGAATTCTCCCAGCGAAAATAAGAATCGCCGTAAGTGGCACATTTTAATATTCAAGAATTCTCCAGGCGAAAATAAAAATTTCCGTAAGTAGGCATTCTAATATTTCTCTCTTTTGGTTGTTACCAGATTAGATGCTGTTCAAGGCCAGGTACACATAATCACAAGGGCGTATCTAGGGGGTCCTAGGGTGGCAGTAACCCCCCCCTCCCCGTAAGAAAAGGAGTGATAAATAATTGAAACAATCTGGCTGTAGCGATAAAAAAAAAAACAGGATTTGATAATTATAATGTTCAGAAGCATCGCCTGAATAGTCCAACTAGTAATAATAACTAGGTGGCCGTGGGTGCCCGTGAAAAAACTTTTCTTTGGTTCGGCGTTTCGGAAAGGAAAAACAGAATGGCGGCTTTACGGAATTGTGCACATTTGGAAAATCCTGGATACGTCCCTGAATCATCATCACCATCACTGTACTTGGTTGTTACTAGAGTAGGTGCTGTTCAAGGGTACATATAGTACACCATCAGTACACCCCTCTAATCCATCATCATCATCATCACCATCACTGTACTTGGTTGTTACTAGAGTAGGTGCTGTTCATGGTTACATATAGTACACCATCAGTACACCCCTCTAATCCATCATCATCATCATCACTGTACTTGGTTGTTACTAGAGTAGGTGCTGTTCATGGTTACATATAGTACACCATCAGTACACCCCTCTAATCCATCATCATCATCATCACTGTACTTGGTTGTTACTAGAGTAGGTGCTGTTCATGGTTACATATAGTACACCATCAGTACACCCCTCTAATCCATCATCATCATCATCACCGTACTTGGTTACTAGAGTAGGTGCTGTTCATGGTTACATATAGTACACCATCAGTACACCCCTCTAATCCATCATCATCATCACTGTACTTGGTTGTTACTAGAGTAGGTGCTGTTCATGGTTACATATAGTACACCATCAGTACACCCCTCTAATCCATCATCATTATCATCACTGTACTTGGTTGTTACTAGAGTAGCTAGGTGCTGGTTTAACTTGAGCCCCCCAGCTTTCCCCAGAAGAGTAAATCAACTATGGATTTAAATTTTCATTTTGCATGGTCACATGTTGCTTTGGTTGCCCCAGTTTTTCAAGGCTCCCTACGACCCTGTTTAAAATTTGGCTATTTTTAGTTCACAGACTTTGATTAAACATATTTACTTCTCATTTCTTACTTTACAAGAGATTTTTTCATAAATTTAATTGGTCTAGTAATTTTATAATACCTTACAATAATTACAAATATTTCTAACACTCTTCTATAGATGAAGAAACTAGGAATTGGTCCCCTGACAACTTTTGTTTATGCAGTTATTGTACAATTCTTTGGTTATTAAGTGATTACACCTCAGTATACCCATTTTTATATTGCTTCAATACAATAGCTTACTTAAAACTTTTATGGAATAGGCCTTTTGCAGCCAGCAGTCATGTGATGATATATCACAGTCATTAATATATTGGAAGTATAAACCTTCATAACTTAAGGACGCAACACTCAAATGAAGAAATATTCCACCATTCAACTATCCACTTCATGTAGAATCAATAGTGAAAGTTATAATTCTATCAAGGGTTAGGTGTACATTAATATGATTTCTGTTTTTTTCCTTCTTCAGTGTGCTTCTATTGATATTCAAAATATGCTGTATAATACATATTTAAGAAAAAATATGTGCAAAATAAATCAAAGTTGTTATTAAAAATCAAAAGTGCATCTGTGTAAGTGTAAATAGTTAAATGGTAAAATATTTCTTGATTTGAATGATGCGTATTTAAGTTATGAAGGTTTATAATTTTAATGTTAAGAATGGCTGTGACGTCTACTAAGGTTTCATTAAATATACAAAACTGAACTGGTTGACACAAACATTATTTTAAAAAGCATCATTATTTTACTCATGGTTTACATAAAGGTTATTTTGAAATTGTTTTCTCAAAATGGCCAGTGTTTAGTATCACTAGTTACAATAAATACACTCAAATACCTTAGTAGACGTCACAGTCATAACCATATTGGAAGTGTAAACCTTCATAACTTAAAGATGCAACACTCAAATCGAGAAATATTTTACAGTTTGTTTTCACTTTAACTCCCACCCTATGTATCCCTCTTCATCAGTGCTCAATGTTTTAACAAAGAAAACTAATCATATATACTAGAGAGAAGTAAAACCAATTGTGTGAGATCATTAGGGATCATCCTATGAACTCTCACTTATCAGAAGGAGCTTGAATCCTCAACCAAATGCACTTGTGCATGATCCTGTTTAGTATGAGCTAGCAAACATGGTTTGAACAATGCATATGTGAAACCTTGTAAAAGGTGTGGTTTGCATTCATTTTCAATAGTATTAAGTTCTGGAATAACTAGACTTTCTTGATTGATTGAACTGATCTTGTATAAGATCAATCGAGATGTGGTGTAATGGAGGTGTATCTCTCACCTCTGGGATCTCAGGTTCAGTTCCTGAACTCAGCATCACATTTAAGTTTGCTATCTCTGTAAGGTTTTCTCCAGGCTCTGTTGTTTTTTTCTCCACCAAAACACTCAAAACTTTAAAACTTCTATTTGATCTGTGAGTAGGCAATGCCATGTCACTTAGCTCAGCCCAGAGGTTGTTACAGGGTATTGATAAATTTGAAGATCATTGGAACTTGCTAGATTAAGCAAGGTATCTGCTTGATGGCCAATAACATTCTTCCTATACTAGGCCTCCTGGAACAAGATTTCCATTTTGATCCATGAGTTGTGTGTTCTGACTAAGATTGGCCAGCTGTTTGAGGATCCAATAAAATTGATAACCGTTTTAAAAGCATTTAGGGACATTTTCCCTTTTCAACTAAGAACATCTGCAAATTTACATGATTTTTTCTCTCGCTGCTGTTAGATCCCATGAAGAATTTCTTGAGTTTGTGTTAATTATGCTTTATACTGCCTGATAACTTTATCAATCGGCATTCTACATATTGGACACGGATCACCTCGCATTTTTACCACTTGTGCACATTGCCAGCAGCAACAAAGATGTCCAGTATCCCCATGTATGATGGTGGCATTTTTTGGTCTTTCTGTGCAGATTATACATTCATCACCATCTTCTACTGCTTCAGGTGGGCTTGCATTGTGTTCTGCTGCTTTTGATGAAATCATTGGTTCTTCTGGCTCATTTACCTGATGGTTTATTGCCAAATGTGGATTTCGCATTACTGATTCACGAGTCAAAGCTGAAAGACATAAATTGAGAATTTTCATCAGAGACAAAATAACTTACATTAAAACCATCACCCAAAATGAGTAGTCCCCTACGTCATGTGAGCACCCTGCACAAACCTCAACATCATTATTTACTCCCTTCAATTTTCAGCCCTGTTTTATTTTCCTAAAAGTAAGCATTCCCTAACTTATTTCACATGCCAAAGCAAAATAAACAATGTAGATTTATAATATAATTATTATCCTCATCTTTACCTCTATTTCCTGGAGCAGGACCTGGATCATCACCAAAATTATCTACAGATTTAATAACACATCAAAACTTAAGTATTATTCAGATATGCAATTGAAGTACAGTGTCCCCCTTTATTAGGAGGACACATTTGAGACTTCAGGACTAGCTATTACAGCCATTCTCAAACACACGTGCACTGTTGCGATTTTTTCTGTCGCGACAAAGTAGGGTTTGGTGGACGTCAATCAAAGCATTTCCATGACATACCATACGCACATGCCTTTGTAGCTTTGTGTTTTCCGACAGTGCTATGGAAACATTTTGATTGACGTTCACCAAAAACCAACTTGTCGCGACAGAAAAATTTGCAAGAGTGCGCGTGTGTCTGAGAATGGCTGTAAGCATGATATCTGCTTTAAATAGAGGTGTCCACTGTATGGGAAGAATATATTCACTTATGGGATGACAATTTTGGTCATTACCTGAGGTATTATCTGTTTAATGAAAGGGTGTCTGCTTAATAAGAAGTCTACTTAATACACTGTAATGTTTTAAATAAAAGTATTCTATACTTACATATACCGTCATTTAACTGATGCATGCAGGCATCGCACAAATCATGCTCACACTGCATACAGTGCCAAGGTTTGTTATCATCTGGTGTGTTGTGTAGTGAGCCACAGTTATCACATCTCCAGCCACCAGAAAACCTTTGATAAACGAAGGTAGAATCAGCTCTGACCAGAGGATGAGGATGGGAGGAGACATGATATTCTTTGAGGCAATCTGAGCAGGCATCAAACTGGCAAGGTGCACAATGGCGAGCGTACCTGTGTTGGAAAGATAACAGCCATAATCAGTCACTTCAGTCAAGAAATTTATTACTGACAATAACAATTACAATCTACAGCAATCATTGTTTGCCCATGGGCTGCTGGATTGAACTGTCCTGCAAAGAAATGCTTTGGATTTCAATTTCACCAGGTCTCAGCACAGTACAATCCAAGGTTTATCTAATGCTTACCTTTCATAGAATCTGCTTGTTCTTCCACAGAAGTCACAAGCCCAGTTTCCACCAGTTCTTGGATATACAATACTTGTTTTGACAGTAGCCAAAGGGTGGCAGTGGATCAAATACTGCATGGGCTTAGCACAGTCAATACACAGATCAAAGTCACATAATGAACAATGCAGAGAGTGTGGCTGTCCAATCTCGGTACTTGAGTGAGAGCAAGCAGTACATTTCCAAACTCCATTGTCGGACTGATGAAACAACTGTGAAGTGTTGACATAAAAGAGTGGATGTTCATGGGCTCCGAGTGTCACTCCTTCACTGCATAATTGACAGAGATCATAACGGCATAATTTGCAGTTGTATGGATAGTTAAATGGCCCATTTTCTTTATTACAGTTGTCGCACTTCCAATGCCCTTCATATTCTTTGTATATAGATAGAGGGTCCACTTTGTGAAGTTCATGAGGATGTAATGGCACAAGAATCGTAGTTGGTTCACTTGGAGAATCAGTCTCCATTTCATGCATGGCTTTAGCAAGAGTTTGAGATTTTTTATTTTTTTTAAACCTGAGAAGGATTTAAAAATATGCATTCAAAAAAATGGAAAAAATGAAAAAAGAAATGAATTTATTTATTAAAATAATTAATTTAAAAAAATCAATTAAAAAAAACGGACCTAACCAAGGGTTGGTACCTTACTGATCTTACACCCTAATTCTTCTCAAAAATAAAAACTTTTAAGTTTGTTAATAAAAATATAAGCTTATATTTATGGATGCTTTGGGTTTACAAACTTTTTAATCCTGTTTCATTTCAAAAACAGAACAACTTCTCCAAATTCCAAGCAGATAATTGATATAGCATGCAGGAAGTAATGAAAGCAAAGAATCCCAGTTGTGTTGATGTGGGCTTACTTCACATTTAAGAAGTTTTGGGTCAATGATCTCATTGTTCCTGTTTTATTTGAGAACTAGAACAGCTTTTTTCATGCTATGTTCACTAAATACAGTGCCGGGTAGGAAGTGATGAAAGCATGAAAGAAAGGTGAAGATATCACTTCTTGTGTGCTTCATAAAAGGTGTTTATAACATAGCCACAATATGAAGCTTGCTCTGATTGGCTGGATATCTATGAAAAAGAAATGGATTGTGCTGCACATGATGCAGGCAATTACAAGCACATGCAGATGATTACAAGCACACTCTCCTGTGGTGACATCAGAAAATCATTTTAGCGATTTCTTGGATAATTTTGGATACTTTGTTGTTGTAAATCTCTGATGGAAAATATTTTTTAGTGACATTGTTGAATGAAATTTTAAATTTTTTCACTCAGCGTAGGTTATGCCTCGTGTGACTATTATGCTTCTTTCATGCTTAAGCAACATCCCGTGTACATCCAGAACTGGATATATGCATTTCTGTCAAGTTATGAATGCAGGGAATTCAAAATGAAGACAACTTCGGATATTAAACATTCTTGTTGACTTAAGATTTAAGTAGTACGAGAAAAACTTTTGAAGGAAAGTAAATGATAATAAAAAAATGGAATCGTGAGGAAGACTGTTCTGCCGAACACAATTTTTAACCAATCAGGGAGTTGTGCTTAGAGAGGTACCTGTATAACATAACGGAAGATGGAGAACTTGAGTCTACAAGTATTGTCTGGTGAATAATTAGGTCACTACTTAGTATGCCCTATTCATAATAAGTTTAAATTATAACGAGAATTAACATAGCTAAAAGATAATGAAATGGGAAAGAAAGACCTGGAACGCTCTTCAAGGTGATTCAGCTATTTTAAGAAAACCACAGTATCATTACATAAGTTTACATTGATAATTTTCCCACTCAAGTGAGAATTAGCCTAATTTCACCTTTTCACAAAATTCGCTTTTTTTCGCTAATTATCTCTCTATCTTTCGCTTTTTTGTCCAATAGTATTTAAAAATATGAAATATGTCGTCGACAGTTTGTAATATCAAACGCCAGTACAAACTAAATCGCCATTAGAATATCCAAGCATTGGGAAAAAACTCGTTTAAACAGGTTCTCAAAGGCCCGCCATCTTGGATTTGGAGTTGCTTCCAGTTAGTTTTATTTCGAAAAATAGAGCTTACCTTTTCATTCATTCGATTGAAAGCGTTGCCCCAAAAGAAAAAGAATATGCTTAGACAAGCAATATGTAGTAATAAGCGCTTTTTTCATGTGAAGTTAGCCTGAATCTTGATATCTAAACTGCTGTTCAACCATAAACCTCTGACGTAAATACTAACGTCAACAGCATCTCAGCAAATGCTGTTCGTAGTCTGGGGACTCCCCTTGTTTACGACGCGTCGAAATATGTACACCTCGCCAGGGGGGAGGGGTGATTTATCATTTATTATGACATCCTCTACTTCGTTAATTATCAAACTGATTACAAATTAAAAGTTCAAAGCTGTTTTGATTTAAGTTTTCGTTTCCCTTCCAGTTCTATTTTTGCATTAGAAGAAGAGGTTTAGAGATTTCGGGATATTTCCAGCAGCCATCCCCACCCACCCCTGACATTACACATAGTTGCAGTATTTGGACTTTCGCACCCATGAGCTCTCGAAAGTCCCAGTTACATTCAGCAAGTCATGATCCAAAAGAATATTATTATTCAGATTATTGTTGTAGAGGGAATAACCTTGTTTTAAACGGAACTGGAAGTTTGTTCGCCACAAACAGAGCTATTTTTTTTGCATGATTATTTGAAATGTTACGGCTCGCTATAATATTTCCTGTAATTCTTATCATAGTTTTATGTCTAGAAAATGACATCTTGTGGGAGGGAAAAGCCCCTGTACTATAAGCGGACTTTAAGCAGATGTGTGCCTCAATTCACGGGTTATAATATACATACATATGCTAATATAATCACTCTCGGAAGCTCTAGACCTTGCTTTTAATTCATTCATATTGGACTTCGATATTTGTTTGTGGATTTTCGGGTTTTTTTTTTCGGTGATGGCGATGAGTAAGCGAGGGAACTGAACCGGATTTGGGGGGGGGGGGGGGGGGGGCTTGTGGTCAGTTGATGGTTGAATGATAATATTGATAGGTCCTTGCAGGGAGGGGGCTCGCCTCGTCTCGTTCAGAGAATCGTTTCACGAACTCGGTTTATGAGATGACTGAAATGACATCTTTATTACAACACACTGAATCTGTCTATCCGGACTGCCATTGCTTAAAATATTTATCTTGATTATAGCAAAGGTATATAAAAAATAAAGGTTGCTCCGAGATAAATCCTTCCTTATGGTATACACAATATAAGGATCTTTACTCAGTCTTGCTTTTTCTCTCTGTTCTATTATTAGTAATTCTAAAATACTTTTTAATAAATCTCGCTTTCTGATTGGTTGATAGTGCATGCATTATGAGAGCACACAGCACGCGCGCGCATCTGTGTTTTATAAAAGAAATAAAAAAAACTTGCTTGCTGTTCTTTGTGCTGTTATGAAGCACGCAGGGATTGTCAGAATACTCGAGAAGTATTGAGAAATACTCCACTACGCGTCATCAAGTATTGACCTTTTGAGAAGACTGTTAGGATTTTTTCTTTATAGAAAGGTGTATTCGCATTGGCAAGAGTTCAGGACTCGCCCAATCACATGAATGTACTGTGTCTACTGTGTCTACTGTGAATGATGCCATGGCCAGAGTCCAAAGCAGCTGCCGACCTCGAGCTCAGGTAGTCAATCGATGTCGTGAAAGGATTTTGAATATCTGGTTTTTATATAACGTCGTATCTCCTTATATGCGGACACCCTCAAGACCGTCACTTTGTGTCCGTGATAGCTAATTGCGGCGGATAAGCGGTTGGGTACACCCCGTTGGGATTTTCAAAAAATGTGTTCTTTTTTCAAGGAATCAGTCGCACAGACTATATAATACATATACGAGCTTTATGAAGGAAAAGAATGAATAGAAGCCGGTTATTATATTGTTAAGCTTTAGACTCTTTAGTGTCCGATAGCGAGAGTCAGACAAAACATCTTCTTGTCACCACAAAAGGTGTTTGGACTGAATTCTGTACTAAGGGAGCGTCCTACTGAGTCAGCGAGAGAATTACGGTTCTTTTTTTTGCTGGAATGCTTTCGCTGGGGATTTTGCTCCTGTCCGACCTGTCCGTAAGGATAGAGTTGATGTACAGTTTTTTCTTGCAGTTTTTTCTTTTAACTGTACAGAACTTGCTTTTTGCTGTAGTAAGTAATGTACGTTTCTTTTTGTTTTCCATAGTTTCTTAATTTCCCTGGTTTCAGTTTGATTTTAAATAAAAAATATGTTGTTATAACAGCGTATTTTTTCGTGACGCTTTTGGTTGTTTGAGATGAATATGTGAGCAGAGCCGCCCACTTTATTTTTTTTCCTCTTCCGTCTCGAGAAAAAAACTCTGCTCGCAGTGTAAGAGGAAATTCTGAAATTACTGAAATTCTTAGTTCATGAATATCACAAAGCGTGAGAATGGAAGAGATGTTTACTTATGAGCCCGGAAGAGCAGTACATATCTAGTTGGATATCTCACAGCTTCGGGCTGTTGGGTGTGACGCTTTTTCTTCAAATACACTGTACATTTTTAGGAACTCAGGAAATGAATATTAATTTTGTCGATAAAACTGAAGCTGATTAAGAAAACACGACGTTTAGTTTTCAAAAATGAAAATAGACAATCTGACCACTATTTACACATTTTAAAGTTAAATTGAATAAAGTGAGCAAGACTCAACTGTCAACAAGCTTGAGAATATAGGAAGAAATACTCTTAGCTATAATTGGTGAAAACCCAAGATTGAGAAAGTGATTGGATGATCTATATATACTACTCATGTATTCGAAAATTAAAAAATTAAAAAATCTACAACTTCAGTTCAAGTAGTTCTTACTTTTTCAGAAAATGAGGATTGCAGTTGTAATCATAATTTTATGAGTTTTTTTCCAAAGTAATTTAAACCAAAAGTTTGACTTGAATCAGTTGAAAAACAAAGACAGTTTCTTGAGATTGATCCAAATCACCTGTTCCAGAACACTTTATTTCTTATTCGACTTTAATGTTTGTTTGTTAGGTTTCACTTTCATCTTTTAAAGCGATCAATATTAAAATGCACATATAAGTATTCATGAACTTGTATTAATATAGTCTTATCAAACGCTTCCTCGCTTGAGGAGTCGAATGATTGATGTATGCAAGGGGGTATACAATAGGTTGGATCCGGTGCTCACGAAAGAAACTCGCGATCGATAAGTTACTGGTGCACTCTCTCCGTCTCTCCCTTTCTCAAACTTCAAGATCGATCGATGGCAGCTGTCTATGGATCCTCGTACTTTTGGAACGTCAGCATCTTTGAAGACAGCCTTAAAATCCAACAAACCCTTAAAGGATATTTTCCGACCTTAACTCTTATAATAGGAACAGCATTAGTGATTCTTGGAACATTTATCATGTTCGCAAACGGTATCGTCATTGCTGCCTTATGGAAAGACCCCTTCAAACAGCTTCGATCCTCGCCGTCAAACATCATCATCGCAAGTATGGCAGTGTCTGACTTCTTGGTTGGACTATTTGCTATGTTTGTTCAGGCTTCATGGTTCATTAGTATGTCCTTGGAGTCTCGGGCATCAGAATATTTAGGTTCGTTGGCGTATAATTCAGCACTGTTTCTAATAGGAGTATCTATAACTCATGTTCTTGCTTTAACATTCGATCGCGTCATTGCTGTAATCAATCCTTTGCTTTACAAGTCTCGTGTAACTAGAAAAAGAGTAAAACTTTCAGTTCTTATAATCTGGCTGACTTGCCCTATTTTAGGGCTGTTAGGAATACCATTGAGCGAACACTATTACATCAACACCGTCACTACAATGGCAATTTTCAACATACTTGGTTTACCTACGATCTTTCTTTCCATGATTATCATTTACTACGTGAAAAAAAAATCTCGAGAACTGAAGAAAACCAAAGGACTGACGTTAGATCGAAAGATCATATCGGAAAGAGAGCGAAAAACAACCAAATCTGTTCTAATTATCTTAGCATTCAGTGGGATTTGTTTTATTCCATTTTTCATATCCTGGCTTTTCCTACTTGGTTGCGAACAATGCCACTCTCGATTAAGCGCTGTTATGACGTCGTTTTACATTTGTTTTGTACTGACACACCTCAATTCAGGAATCAACCCAATTCTATACGCTTTTAGGCTCCCCAAGTTTAAAAAGCCGATTGCTATGGTTATGAGAGATGTGTTTTTCTGCTGTAAACAATGTGGAGAGGTACTCCAACCATCAGAAACATCGGGGAAAACCTCTCATGCATCAGCGAATGAATTAGAAAAATCAGACGACGAATCCAACATCAGTACTAAACTATAATTTCTTCCAAAAAAACCTGGGATAAGCGGCTTCAAAACTTATTCTTGATGTTTGTTTTTTTAAGTTCAAGGAAGCCATAACCAAAATGACCAAGACACATCAAAGAAAAGCGTTCATCGGACGATCCACGAATGCAATGCACCAGGGAATATCTAAGTGGAAAAAAAAATGGCGTCGAACTTGAATACTTATTTTACGGAAATCTTGCTGCATTATATGATATTGACCCTGACTTTAACCACTAAGGCCGTGTTTAAACTTGGATGTTAACTAAGGTTTTGAAAAGTCGAGGTTAATTTTCAAAACCATAGTAACCAAGGCATAGTAACCCTTCTACCTCAGTATTTTGTCCAAGTGTAAACACGCCCAAGATACCTACCGACTGTGCGCGTGTAATTAAATATCACAATGGTAGATCGAGTGCGCGTGTAATGAAATGTCACAATGGTAGATCGAGTGCGCGTGTAATGAAATGTCACAATGGTAGATCGAGTGCGCGTGTAATGAAATGTCACAATGGTAGATCGAGTGCGCGTGTAATGAAATGTCACAATGGTAGATCGAGTGCGCGTGTAATGAAATATCACAATGGTAGATCGAGTGCGCGAGTAATGAAATGTCACAATGATAGATCGAGTGCGCGTGTAATGAAATGTCACAATGATAGATCGAGTGCGCGTGTAATGAAATGTCACAATGGTAGATCGAGTGCGCGAGTAATGAAATATCACAATGGTAGATCAAGCGCCATTTAGTACAGTTCAAATTTATGATTTAGACAGATGATATTACTTTTCAATTTATGAACCATGGTTTATTTTACAATATATTGTCTTTATTTCTTAAAGTTATCATTTTAGTGTTGCGATGCATAATCTAGTCTGCAGATTTAGACCATAAAAGATGTACTTTACCTGTTTGAAATACTGAAATGATTACAAATAGTTGAATAAATTCTGTTATTAAGTTTTCGATGCTTAATCAAAACGTTTTCTCGAATAAGTAGATCAGCTTTGGCGTTTCAGGTAATGAATATTGATCGCCTCTCGCCATATAAATGTATTATACTCAATCTAAACGTTCGTTAAACCTTAACGCTTAGATCATTCTAGCCAGAACTGAACCCATATTTCTCAGTTATTAATTTTGTAAAGAAAAACTGTGCGCGCACAAATCTTTGCCGCGCGCATTAATAAAATCGTTACAGCACTGGGCTAATACCATACTAATTATTAAGGCTCTTATTTATAAAATTACTTAACTATCCTTTTGGTTTCTTAGCAAATAACAGGAATATATGTTTGTATTCTATCTTATACATCTCATTTTAATTACAATAATAACCTTATTATTTTATATTTTTAAGTCAAAAATATTATTTGTTTCATCGGCTTACATATTATATAGATAGTTTATAGTTTGAGCTAACAAGTTTTTAGATAAACAATTTGTACATAAAACTTTCACTTTATGAATTCAGTCTTTTAGAACCGTTCTTTTTTCACTGTGCTGATTTTAATGGAAGCTTAGCTTTTTATCTCACCTTTTTCAAGGAAGAGTGATGTTAGAGTTTGCTTATTAAAGCTTTTTGCACAACTTGAGGAAGCTTAAGGCAACTCAGAGCACATAAGTACTCTATCACGGACTTGTTCAGTATTGAAGCTATTCATTCTATTTTAGAAATGAATTTTAAAGTCATTTTGGTGAAGACGGTTTCTATGATGTGCAAAAGTTGCCTTGAGAAATTAATTTGGACTGCTATCATCGGATGCCTTACCACAGTGGGAGCAAAACTTATCGAATACTTTCATCTTGTTACCGCAATATGTACAAAACTTTAACATCGCTATTGCACAGCCATTCCTTTCCGACAGACCAGTAGAAGGAGCTCTGGGAAGAGTTGGAGAAATCGAGGGATGTCGGAAGCGATGACTTTCTGGTTTTGGTTTAATAAGGAGAGGCGGAGGCAAAGGCAGCGGTTGGTAGATACGTGTGGAAGGACATGAATGCGGATTTGGTAACTGCCTTCCGATGGGATCTCTCGGCAATGGACTGTGTAAGAAGGGCGAGGCATGCGTCATGGTGGGCATCGTGCAGCCGTTAAGGGTAGGAGGTCTTAATGACCCGCAGTTTACTCCTCCAGCAGCGTGACAAGATCTTTGCGCAGATAAGATACATTCTATGGTTTCCACTAAGTTGTCCCGGCATGACTGAAGGAAGAGCTCTAGGGTTCTTGGGTTGTAGTCAGGGAATATTTTCATTAATAACTCAATGGGTCTTAGGTGTGGGTTTGTGGACATGTCATGTTGTATCCTATGAAGGCTGCTGTGTAAATTCTCAGCATCAAGTTTGATTGGATAAGACAAATGTTCCTTATCTTGGATAGTTTCTTCTTCTTGTGGAGTAGTTGGGCTGGTCATTGGAGGGGAGTTTTGTCTGGAGCTTGATGATTCCTCGCTTGGTTTCTCTTGCTTGATTTGAATCTCTGGAGACACTGAGTTCCTTTTAGGACTTGTTGGTCGAGTCTCATCATTTTCGTCGGACACTGAGGTGCATCTCTTTCGTGACATTTCTAATTCTAGTTTTGGAAAAAAGGAAAGAAAACTTAGAAACCGTAGTAGGGTCTATTAAGAGCTACAGCAACTCTATGTCTATATACCTTATTTGGTATTCAGAAGTTGATTATCAAGGAAGAAAACTAGATAACCCGGCGCAAAAACCTTGAAGCACAGGAGCGACCTTGTGATGGGTCGCTGGATAGTATCCTTGACTGTGAGACACGCACTGCTATGACAATGAACACTACGACAACAGCGATGAGCAGCGTCACCCATGCGTCGTGGGTCTTGCGTCGTGGGTCTTTAAGTTAGTTGTTAAATCACTAAAATAGACTATTGTAGTCCAAGGACATGATTATTCTTGTTAAAGAATTACAAACCTGCTGGCTCGATGACTGGATAAGGTCTGATGCGATCTTCATACTGAGCACGCGCGAGCTGATGATGATGAAGGGTCCCATGTGGGTATCCAGGGAGTCCGTTATTTTGGAAGACCATGGAGTAACTTAATCGAACAGTTTCCATTTCCCTTTGGTATTTCTGGCGCAGTTCCGCTCCCTTCCTCTGCTGTCTGAGAATAGCAACACGAGCTGCCGTAATTCTCTGTCTTTCGGTTATCAGCTGACATTTTGAGCAGGTACAATCGCGCCAACGGCAGTAGTGTTTGTGGCCTTTCAGCCACGATACTGTTCCATGACTACGACATCTTGCGCACTTGGGAATCCTGTGGTGTTGATTACCGTCTTGGTTATCTTCGGGGGATTCTACGGGTGATGTTGAAGTTTCACTCATCTTGAATTCCCTCCTGAAAAAAACATCAAAACGTTCAGTACCAGAAAAACTGAAAACTTTGCCTGTAAAGTTTTCGTCAACCATTTTGTGACTGTGCTATGTCGGTTTTAAAGGCAGATATTATGGCTGCCAGCGGAAAGTAATAAAAAAAAAATTGTTTTGACTAATTTCATTCCTTCTTATTTTCTGGATAATGTATATATTTTATGAGATACATCGATTATCAAATTAGTCTTAAAATTAGAATCGCGAAACTTTGGTTAGTGTCTAGAGATTGCACATTAGGTGTTATAGTGCGCATTACCACGTAAGAATCTTACGTCACATCCAGACATTGTCTTGCCAACGCACTCACGTTGCGCATACTATTCCGGCAATAGCTATAGCCGCTCCGTTATTAAAGTGCGCATCGCCACCTAAATGTGGACATCAAGGTATTGTCTTGCCCACGCACTCACATTGCGCACACTATTTAATACCTATAGCCGCTCCGTTATTAAAGTGCGCATCGCCACTGAGACGTTATCTTGCCCATACACTGGTATTTGCGCACCACGTAATATCTATAGCTGCACTTTTCATAAAGTGCTTATCGCCTCCTAATAGTCTTTATGTGGACAACCACAAGTTATCTTGCCTACGCACTGATATCTGCGCACAATACCCAATAAAAATAGCTGCACTGGTCTTAAAGTGCGCATTGCCTCCTAATACGTTATCTATCTTGCCTACGCACTGGTATTATTGCGCACACTACCATCAGTAAATAGAAAAATTTCTCGCAAGAACTCCAGATATTCTGCATACTCTAGCCCATCTAGGTATAAATGAATAGAGTCCTTAAACGTTTATCTGCATATTCGGATCTCCACGTTGGTATAGGGAGGCGCATACGTCCTACTTGTCTATTTCACAATAACTTACTGACGGACCTGATGTTCTTTCCGTGCATTGTAAGAATAGATCATGCAGTCGTATCCCTCTAGTAGAAGAGAGAATCCGACTCAAATAAGTGGAATCTTAACTAAGTTTTATAAGATGGCAAAAGTTAAAATGAGTAGGAAAGAGTTAAAAAGTGCAGGCAAAAATCTCAACTGGAAAGATTTTATGCCAGATTGGGCGGTTGTTGCCTTAAGGTTGCAACATATGGACTTGAAATTTGTTTCTCGTGTTTGATGGTGCATAGTTAAGTTATCTTGTCCGGCCGAGGGGATACCGCAATCGATCAGTAGTTACTTGTGTATCAGTTTTAGCCGCTATTTTCTCAGTACTTTTTTATTCTCCTCCGAAAATGTTTTTATTGGAGTTGCGGTTTTAAAGCCCAAAAACCTTGAGTAAACATTGAATCGACATTGACTGAAAAATTACCTATAAAACTGGAGAATTCAGAAATTATGGATGATATACGGTTGACGATATTTTTATATGTAATATCAAATTCAAATTTCAATATTTTTGAACATGAAAAAGAAACTGGCGAAAATGGACTCTTCAAACTACTTCTTGCGATTTTCTAAAGATTATAGTTAAAGAAAGTGTTACCTTAATGATCGCAACTTATCATAATTATTGATATTATCGATAACCAAAAACTTTCTCGTAAAAGTGAAAGCAGTCATCCTTCTTGATCAGTTTTTTTTAAGGGAGAGAGAGAAAGGGAGAGAGAGAAAGGGAGAGATAAAAGCAAGAAAAAATTACCTAGAACTGACTCCTTTTATTTTTCCTGATCACGAAGATTATGTTAGATTAATCATGACTTTAAGAGTTTTATGATTTTGCATCCGTTAACTCAGAATTTTCCGCCATTAACTTTTTTTTGACGACTTTACAGCTGGGTGTGTCAGTCGTTAACTAGTGTTTTTATAGGTAATCTAATTTTCTTATTCAGAATACTCAGGAGAAGACGTGTACTGTGTACTTCTGTACGTACCTTGCAACGGTAAAGGAAAAGAGCTAATAACGAAACATCAATTTTGAGACGAAGTAATATTCAAACAAGAAAACAAAACAAAACAACGGTAAGAACAACTTTGTACATAGTAAAACAATAAAAAGAGTGGAAAAAGTAGGAGAAACAAGGTCCAAAAGTAAGGAACAAAGTAACAACAACCAGTCAAAGACAAAAACAAAATGGAAAATGGTAGAAGGAATTCCTGCTTGCTACTACTTACTGAGTCAAAGCTCTGGTGTTTCAATCGAAGAAGCCTTTGTCTGATGTATGCTGGGCTGTAGACAGCCAACTATCTAAGGATGATTTACATGGTCAAGATCCATGCTGTTGTTGATTGTCTGAAAGCGTTCTAGAAATGGCACTAATTGACTAGAGTGCTATCTCAAAATGTGCTTTCAACTGATTCGGCTTTACAAAGCTTGCTCAACTCCGATGGTAAATGCAAAGGAACAAGTGCATTAATCGTGGCAGGTGGTCCAAGGATATTCGAGCTCGTTGATTGAATCAAAAAAAGCCTCGCCGAATGTCTATCTCAACAAACTGGTTAACTCAAAAACTCTTGAAATATTTCGTCCGCGTTTGGCGTTTCTCGGGCACAAAAAGACTTTTAGACGTACTGACGTTTGAAAGTTCCTGCAAAAAAGGTTCCTTGTTGAATTGAATTATCTTTCGAATTTGTACTTAGTAAAAGATTAAATTAAATAGCCTTTGATAAGAGCTAAAATAGAGAGGCAATTTTGTTTATATTTTGAAATTGTTCATCGATTGTTCATTGTGTTGTGAGTCGATAAGGTTGAAGTATCTTGATTGTGTTTGAAGCGGTTGTTATCTCTTATTGTCATAATCTTGATCTTCCGTTCACTAGAACGTAGAGAAAAAACCTCATTGATGCTGTTGCATAAAACTGCTCTCTGCAGGACGTCCAGTTTGTAAACACCTTGCGCCTTTGACATCTTTTATCCAGAGATGCCCAAATGAATTAGATTGAAGTAGATTGTTGATAAAACGGTCTAAAGTTGATCATATATTAATAGCGCCTAGGAGTCTGCGAGAAGATAGATTATTAAGGTGCTAGAAATGAGACTTCACTTCTACGATATGAAAAAAACTCTCTACTAAGAGAGTATACTTGACTTAAACACCTGTAGCAAGGCCAAATAAATGTTTTAAAACAATCAAAGTGTTCTACCTCTAGCGTAGAAAAACAACCCCTCTTCAAGTGCCTCAACAACGTCGCCTGTGTTGGACATGATTGAACGACACTATTGTCAATTTCTTGGTGTAGTGTTTAAAAGCTGATTAAAGTTTTCATCCATTGTCAAAGCCAAGAGTTTAGAGTCTTACATTTTCTTGAGTATAAGCTTAAAATCAACACCTGCTTATTTCTGTGATGATCGTGTATTTTCTTTTCGCGATCGATCAATCAGTTTTCCTGTTTTGAAAGTGTTTTCATTCATCCTAAGTAATATAGTCGTTCCAGAAATTTTTGTATTTCATTTTTTTCTTTCTTAAACTTTATTTTCTTTTGTCATTACTTTCTCTGCCTTCCCTCTGCCGCGCCATCCGTTTGTTAAAAGCATCAAATAAGCATTAGTTTTCTGAATAAACAATGAAGGTAAACTCCAACACACGTATACACTGTCACTATTAATGTCATTGGTAATATAACTTGTTCATATCATAGCTACAAATCGAATTATTAAACCTATTTATTGAAAAATAATAAGTCTAAATGTCACACTTTAAATTTACAAGTTGTTTTACAAATACTCGTTGAAAACAGATAAACAGCCTTATGGCAGCAGTTGGCAAATTAGCTTAGTCAATACACTTGTTCTTGAAAAACGAAGATAAAACGGCTGATGTGAAAAAAATAAAGTGGAGTACTTTTAATGATTCTGCAGTATATTTTTCTGGCTTTTCTTGCGAAAAAAGGAGAAAAGTTTAAGGTCAAGAAATTAAGGTCTAGAAATTAGTTCACTTGCTCTTGAAAAACTAAGATAAAACGTCTGATGTGAAATAAATATGATTAAGGCGGAGCATTTTCAATGATCCTACAGTATTTTTTCTGTATTTTCTTGCGAAAAAAAGGAGAAAAACTCATGCAATGTCGAGAAGTTTAGGTCTAAAAATAAAAAAACTGAAATTAAGAAACTGAAGAAAAAAGGAGTGGAAAGGGAAAAATAATGGATGAATAAACAAACGAACGAACAAGTAAATGAAAGAAAAATTCAAAAAGCAAAAAAGCGAAAAAAAAAAAAAAATTTACTTTCAATTCTTTAAAAAAATCTGTACAAAAAATAACGCCTCCGTTTTGCGCCCAATTTCCTATTCTTTGCTTGGCTCAAATCCTAACACCTAGAAACCAACCACTTTAGCATCCCTGGCCGGCATGAAGGCAATTTACTCTTTAATCTAACTTCATCGTTTTCATTTACACAATTACCAACCAACTTATTTCACAAAGAAAACAATGAGAGATCTAAAGCTCCTGGTAAACAAGTGATGTGCATGGCTAACTAATAACAGAAAGTCTATTATCCAATGTCATTAGTGTACTAGCTGGTCGTAACCCAATGCCAAGTTTCCGTTTATCATACTAAACTCGTCTAGGAAGTCGTAAGAAAATAAAGTATGTGTTTTACGCCAATTAAACTCTATGAAACCTTACACCGGATCCTGATTTTTGAAGTACTTTGGAACTGAAATGAGAAGCGCTTTGGGAAGTCGCTTAGTTAAGTTAAACTCTGGTGTCAGAGCGCAGGTGCTGGACGGAGGGAACTCTCGCCATCATTACTAGATATTTTAAGATGTTTAAACAACGAGTAAAAACCTTTCTTTGAGTTAATAAAGAAAGGTTTACAAAGTCGCAGGGATGCGGTTTGTTTGTAAATTTTTTGTCGCTGCATGCGAAGCCTGAAGGAGTTATCGGTTGGTAATTTTCTAATAATATTAAACCGAATCTGAATGAATCCTATTGAGTATTTATCTGCGCTTATCAATCGTTAAACTAAGGTAAATCTTTATGTAAGGATGCCTTAAATGTTGTTCTCGTAATGGTTTATTTGCTTGACTCTAATGGAGAGATTATTTAACTCAACGAACCCTTTGTAAAGCCGAAAAAACAACGCCAATAGACTCAAAACATTTACATCATTGAGCCAGCAAGTATGAGTCAGCTAAACACCTTATATTTGTGTAAGAGTCTTATCTAATTAGACTGAGATGGATATCAGCATCTTGATGGTCTTAGGATTAAAGATAGAAGATCGAACGTGTAAAAACGCATTAACAAGGAAAGGATTGTGGCATAGCCTATTCTGATAACCCTTTCGTATTTGTTCATCTCATCGAGATTCTATAGAATAGTATTTCGTGATGAGAATGACCGGTTATGTTATTTAGAAAATCATTTAATTGAATTTGTTCCTGTTGAAGACCCCATGTATTGTTGTTTGATTGGGAAAGCCATTTTAGTTTCAAAATAATTCCATAGTTTTCCTACAAAATGCGCTAATCCCTCTCTAAGGATTGTAATAATTGTAAACAGTCTTTTGATGCTTTAGGTTAGGGTTTATTCTATGGAATTTGGAGCAAAATATATTTCCATTCGGCTTTTTTTTGATGTTCACCTAGATATTCCTTGCATTTCCCGGGGCTCTTCGCCAAGCCAGTTGTCAGTGATCATGCAGATATAAAAGCGATTGATAATTTTTTTCAAGTAATAAGCCTTACTTGATTGAACAAACGTACAAAGTTATCTTTGAAAAAACGGCCAATGTAGTGTAACTTTTGTCATCTTAGTTTTGCCTTAACTTCAGGAAGTTATTTTACAAACCATGCAATGAACGCCCACAATTCATGATAGTAAGATTGTAAAAGTCTAAAAAGACAGGTCTCAAAAGACGATACGAGTGTGGTATATAAATAGGTAGCTGGTGTTCATGCACAGAAGCTATATGACAGAATTGGAACTGGTCCAAACCAGCTTTTAAGTGTTTTTGTTCTAGTACAGACAGATATATTTATATATATATACATAGATGGCGTCTACTTTGAACTGCTAATGAATCACGACTCGGATAACGGTTTACTTGTCCGAGCAAGTATAAAGCCGTCCCCTTGTGTGTTCGTACGGACAAAGGCAGGCTACTCTTGTCCTTTTTGACAGTTTTCTCCTCGTTTTTCTCACTAATGAATATTAAAACAACGTGAAGAACCATTTTATCGCCTTCATTTTCCAAAGATTTACTCACGATTTCCAAGGTACTTAGAAATTCTATCCAGGATTTTAGCGCGAGAAATTGGAATCTCCTTAAGAAGGAACGTTGGCGGGGTCTTTCTGTTCAAGATTTAAACTATGAATGAAACACACCGTAAAACTCTATCTTTCGTTTTTCTAGCCAATTGATGGAGATTAGAAACAGTGGCAAAGTTTTTCTGACCACACAACCACGCTGTGCGATCATCCCCGGCCTGGAATCAAGATAATACATTCAAACACTGTACAAACGCGAGATAAGACAAAATAAATTAAATGCCATTCAGCAATAGCCCATTTAATCGAGTTAATTTGCTAGTGTTTACCCTGTAAACTTTAATCAGCCTTTGGAACAGAAATCGGATCTCGGAAATTTCCCTGAGAATAATATAAAAAGGTAAATACAAGGATCGAGGAAACTTCATGTAATCAAGCTTTCGCGATGGAAAGATTATTTCAAATAGCCTCGTTATTTTACGCAGAAGCGCTTTACACCAATGAGATTGGCCGGAGTGCTGACAATATTCCAAGACTTAACCCCTCTTGCGAGAAACTCAAACTTTCGTGCGTCTTAGACAAATTGTTTTTCCCGAACTTTTCCGTGCAAATCGTCAGCAAAAAGCACCAACTTATGCATAGACTTATCTTATTTAGAAAATGAAAAAAGAAAACAGTGGTTTGCTTTTTACTATTATAAGCAGCAGACGTGTTGATGTGATTTAAGTTATTTATGAAAAAGAGATTAACTTTGCCTTACTTAGTTAAAAAAAATGCCCTAGGTGTAAATTTTTAAAAACTTGGGATGGGCTAAAAGGATTGAATTGAATACTTGAAGAAAATCAAGGCAAAGCTCTGACAGTTTCCATGTAATTTTTCATCAAAATTACGTGTTACATAGATATCTACAAGTGAGGATGTATGACAAACGAGCAGATGAATTTCTATATAACCAGTGTAATTTTTCAATGACATATCCCAACTTTTTTCGAGCTCAATTTCCAGTATATTCGCTCTTCAAACTTTTGAATTTCCAGTTTCAAATTAAAGGAATTACTTTTCTATAATGTCAGCGAAATAGCACAAGTATTCACGCCAAACGTACGACAATACTCTACAAAATTAATTTCCTTCAAATATTGTTTAAAATAATGTCCGTACAATAGATGATGGGGAAAATAATTTATTAACTGAAGTACTTACTATACAATCCTCGGTAAACTTAAGCCCTGGATGGACAACGACATATTAATTATTTTAAAGCCAATTTATCTTTGTGAAAAGGCTGAATGTTTCGGAAATCCCTGTCGAATGTATGATTCCACCAAAATTAATTTTTTTTCTCGTATAGATGAACAGCGTCATGTTCAAATCTTAGGAGACTTCACTCACAAAAAAAGAAAAGAAAAAAATATAGGAAGAATGGAAGAAAAGTGCACAATGAAAGAAATGGGCGAGAGAAATTGTATATTAAACAAAGAAAGCATGAGACGCTCTTAGTCTTTTTATGAAATTCATTAAAATTGAAATTTGTGTTTGCACAGCTTTCGTTGAGTTAAAAAATGACGTTCATTTTTAGAGAAGAACAGAGGAAATTCCCGACGTTATGAATGAAATCAGGCAGATTCTGTAATTTGAGAAAATATGGCCTAAAAGTGGTGAAAAATGACACCTTGGTTTTGCTGACTGAAAATAAAAAAATGAAATGATTGTACAAATGTTACCTTTTTTCTCGATAGTTGATAAGTCTCTGCAGTTATAAAGGCTATGTTGAGTGAGTTTATGAGATGTGGATTGAACTCGCCCCGTCGCTACTGAGCGTGAACAGTGTTATAGCTTAATGCCGGCGTGATGTGTCAACTGTTTGATACCTTCAATAAAGGCAAGTGAATGGAAATGAAGATTTCATGGTAGACAAAATACATACAAACTTCCACTCTACCAAACTCTTAGTGATTTCATTACAAATCCTGTTATCGTGTTCTGATTGTGCGGTCAGATAGCTCGAAGAAATTAATCAAAGGAATATGAGGCCTTTGAGGCAAATGACAAAATCTATCGAAGTACTCCAGTTTATAGCTCTTTCTTTCCGACAGGCTTCAGATTTAATAGTCCTTTTGAACGCTGTTTGATTGTAATTATGTGTTTACCTTAGCTATTCGTAGCTCCGTGATTTTTTTATTGTGCATGCCTTATATTCAAGGCTAGGGTTTTGCTCTTTCGTAATAACGTTTCTCGTAAACAATGAAGGGCTTATTCGCTCCACCGACTTGCAGCACAGGATAACTACGAAGTAGAACAGCGACGAACGCTTTTCGAACTGACGAGCAAGCTGTCGGCCATTATTTCTAAAATAATTATTAAAAACAAGTTCTTTTGAATTTCAACAAGATTTATAGGTAAATCGAAAGCCTTTTCTATATCATCTATGGTGGGTAATCAGATTCGTGATTTTGAAATGATACTCTTCAATGACAGCATACAATGGTCCTTTTTTCAAAGAATTAATCGAGACGTTCTCAGAGCTTATCATCAACACGCACATTACTGTGCTCTGTCCTCGATATGTTTTGTCAACTTCTATCTAACGATGTTCACCTTGAAATCTTCCTTGTTATTGGAAAAAGTAATTAGTATAGTAAAGACATTGTTTAGAATCCTTAGTTTTTCAATGTATTGGATTCCCTGAGGGCTATTCAATTTTCCTTTTAAAACAATAAGGCAGACTCTGTAGCCAAGTACAGTTTTGCAGTCAGTTTGGGGGGAAAATACCATTTTCACCCAAAAGAAAATTTCTTTTTCCAACATGAACATCTTAGCACTAACTTCTATTTTAAACCGTAGCAATGTACTTTTTTTTTAAATTGACCTTAAACTTTAATTTCTTTTATTGACAGCGAAAAAAAATCCACATTGATTGCTTTGTGTATGAGTTCTTTTTATAAACCTTAAAGTCAAGTCTAAAGCCCTCGGGAAACTTTCTTAAAAGCCACTTCTTGTCGCAAATTGGATTTTTCTCAGTACCAATTGCCGAAGATCATTTGCATCAGTTCTAAATCACATTTGCACTACTTCAAACTCTTTGAGCACACGGCAACATTTTTTAGGAATTTTTCAAAATTCAAAACAAAAAAAGAACAGCGCTTGAACATAACGTTCATGAACGTAAAAAAACCCAAAGTATTATTGATATATTAGTGATTAAAGTTCGAGGTTGGCAAACTCGGTCGCGACATTACTTCGAAAATATACACATGGAATTACAAGAGAATTGTAAACTGCTTACCTGAGGTGTGAGCTGCGATACGTTAGGCTCCTTGATTCTGTTATTCGTGCTGGTTTGTAGTGTTATTTAACTGTAGAGAGAAGAATGAAACAATGAGCGTACGTGCTACTTTACAATACACGCCAACTTCGAGTCTATAAGAAGCGCCAGTGTGGCACGCCTGGTTTGTTACTAGAGTCACGGTATTCTAGAGGACCCGCGACACTCTAAGTTACTCAAGTCTGGTATCTTAGAAACCGGAATCCAGCACCAAAAAGTGGGTGGGACTTACCACAGGTGATTTTGTCGCTAAAAATGGTTCACAAAACACTAACGCATAGATAGCCAAAAGCAAACCCTTTGATGTCAGTCACCACACGAAAAAGTCTTTAAATTCACTCTAACTTAACGAAAAAGACCATTAAGAATTCCTGTAAACATTTAAAATCCGCTCACTTTTTTCTCAGCGCTATTTGGTTTAATGGGTGGGTTTACTTTGGTTTTTCCCCCTGGCGGCTCTGATATCCGAACCACATTACAGTGTGAGCTCTCGACAAAGTAATGTCAGGCCAAAGAGAGAAATTTCATTTACTACGGAAGAGAGATTTCTTTCATAATTGCTTTCATAATAACTTAAGTAAGTCAATTGTCAGAGATGTCGAATGCTCGAGACAAGTCGAAAGCAGGTGGAAGGATTTTTTTATTGGCAGCGACCGAATCGGTTCGCCAATAGCCAATGAGATATAGCATATTTCATGTTATATACAAATGAATAACGATTTCACACACGAATCCAAAAAAAATCCAATTTGTCGTCAATGACCGTAAAGAATATATAAAAGTTTCCGAACTCAGTCTTGAGCTGTGAGGAATCTATGTACTCGTAAATTATAATGGCATAAACTGAACAACATGATAATAGTGTTTAGGAAAGGATTGAAGTGGACTTGTTGGGGAATAATGTCTTTTGTTTAATGACATCAAGTCTATACAATACGTCTCGCGACAGAGCTTCTGTTGTGTTGAACACAAAAGTTAACCAAGTAAAACTGCCAGTACTTGGCTCGAGATCACCTGCGAAATGTGCAAACAAACCCTACGAAGGTTTATATTCTTTTTTTAGACCAACTTGGACTGTCAAGCGGTTGTTCACTTCGCAATCAATTGATGAAGCACTGAGAAACAGTCAGCGCTGAGCGACATAGATTTGAAGCTAAGAACTTTGGCTGTAAAAATACTGAGGTTACGCTAGGCTATTATATGCCTATATATCGGTAAATGTGTCGCATTTGTGTTTACGTATATGGGTCTCAGGAACAACTGAAAAGATGGCGGTTGCTTGTCCCGTAAGTCTTCCCGTAAGTAAAAAAATTGGAACAACTAGAAGTGGAAAAGAGTGCATTTATATAATTTAAAAGTTCGATAATCTGCGAGAAATTTTTTTTCTGGGAGTCCTTAGACAAACTGGTAAACAGTGTTAGCGCATTTCATTTATTGTTTGTCGTGTCTTTGAAGTGATTGACATTGATTTGTGAATATGGACCAATATGTTACGATGAAAAAATAGTTAAATGCGAGTCATGTCAATCAAGTGACAATTCAACTGAACAAAACGATTTGGTCTGTAATAATAAGTTACATTAGAAGTTCAGTTAATTCTGACCATGTTTTCTCGCATGCAAACATTCTTAGAATTAATTCAGCCTCAACTGGTTCTAGAATTACAAACTCTCCACTCGAATTGTCAGATATGGCGGTAAACTCTAAGCCGGCCGGATGACTAAATTAAAGAATGACCGTTAGACATATTGGTTATTTCTATGGACGGTTGACGGTACAAGTGAAACAGGAGAAACAGAATTTTTATGGAATGGGACTCACTGTCTGTCTGTCTGTCCCAGTGATTCAGATCGCCCGTTTTCATCGCCTACTGATCTCGAGTTTAACGTTAAAAATAATTCATCAAAACCTCAAAGAAGCTAGGCTGTGATCATTGATGTAAAAGGCTGTAATACCGTCTGTAGCCTCAGAGAATCTTTCACTGAATTCGAAAGCGTTCAGTAAATTGAATAAAGAGCGAAGTCAATTGATTGAGACGCAAAGAGGACCTAAGTGATTACTCTAGACCGGCCTCTCCTCTAATGCTCCTCCAAACCTCAAAGCGCTCCTCCGGGGAACGAACGCTCATCCGACAAAGTCAAACACGAAAGTTCATTTACATTGACAAGAGGCGTCTTTAATTTTTATTTCAATTCAATTTATTGTGACAGAATCCAATTTTTTTAACTCATTAAACAAAATCTATATTTTCTAAGTCAGTTAAATATTTTTACGAATGTGGAAAATATTATAAAACTATTAAATATCATATATTTTATTTTCTATTCCTTTTCCATTATTGTCTTTTTCATTACCCTTTTATTTCTTTTTCATCATTTATTTATTTATTTTTTCCATTTCATCACTAGATTATTTCGTTCCTACAAGAATCCAATTTGAATAATATTTTAGTTAAGTTTTAGTAAATAAGCTGATTCGTGAAATAATATAGTTGGAATATACCTGGTTATCCTCAGTAAGAGAACAGTATTCCTCGCACAACCTGTGCTGTTCGTCTACCAGACAAGACATGTTTAAATGCACTAAAGACGAACATATATATGATAGTGTTGCAGACACTACATTGTTCGTGTAGTACTGAATGAAAACTTGAAGAAAAACTGACCCTTTGTCCCTATTAATGATTTTCGTCGAAATCCTAGTCTTTAAAACTCTGATTGACCAAAGAGTTGTTTAGCAAATATTTCTTTAGAACATTATCGATCATGTAAGTCAAAGACGATGTTTTATAAATGAATTGTGTTTTGGTAAACCAATGAATGAAAATGACACACCATTGTAAGGAAAAACATAAACATGAGCAAAACAATACTTTTCTAGAACCAAGAGAATCTCGTACGAACTACTGGATTGTAGTTCGAAATTCGTGTTGTGCAGTCTAGTCTAAAAATAACACCAGGGCTCGATTTCTTCTAAACATAAACCAACCTTAATCACATAAAGTGGAATGAAAAATACATTCACCTACCAAGTCCTTGGATTTCTCTTCGGACGGTTAACATCAGTACTTGACGAAGCCAACGAGTTTACCGTTTTCAAAACCTCTTACGGGAGTCCTTGTTTCGTTCAATTTTTTAAAGGAAAATCTCTCGTGAAGTTAAAAAAAAAACCTTCGTACTTGGAGGTGTACTTTTGGTTTTACTATGCAATTCACTTCTAACACGTTTTGTTACTGGTGTAAGTAATGAGTGAAGAGAATTGGTACCTGCTCCCGAGTTGGTGTTACGCTACAATGAATTCTGCTTGTCGTGTAACTTGTTTTTCCTATACTCCATTTATCAAGGAATTTTAGCCTCGGGTGGTCCGTGTGACTTACTATTCACGAAAAAACCTTTTAAAACAAGCCAGAAAAGAGAAAATAAACTAAAATCTTTGATGTGAGTGCACTGTGCGCTAGTAAAATTCGAAATTATATTGATTGGAGAAATTTTCTGAATTAGCCAATTTTTTTTCCGCAGGTATGTTTGACTTTACCCTGACTTTTTTGGTTGCCTGGCAGGCAAGCCAGACGTTCCTTTATACGTAATACAATATTTTCTCCTGTGCTCATCGTTACACTAATAAGTCATTTCATTCACTGCCAAGATAAAACTCTTACCGTGTTGAAATGAAATCATAATACGAAATAAAATTTCAAATAATTTTTTCTCAATAAATTTCATTATATTAATTTAATAATATTTTCTATTTTTTGTCAAAAGAAATTTCGGTAAAATACAACTGATTATAATGATTATAAAAACGGATTTTTTTTTTCAAGATGATCTGAACTTTTTTTATGCAACAACCAGACATTGATGGAGTGAGAAAAAATTACCTCGTGGTCACCGAAGAGAAAGAATACTTGACACCAAACGAGTAATGCTTATTGTTAACTGGTTTTTATATTGCACCCCTAAAAATTACAAATTATTGTATCTTTAAATACTAAAGTTACCTTAACAGAAGCATCATATAAATGATAATTAATCGTACTATACTCACCTAGGATAGAATCTGATGAAGTTCCGTTCAAACTGGCCGCTCAATAGTTTGACCCCTGAGAAGTTATCGATAGAGGACTCGATTAAGATTTTTACTAAAGAGTTCAATTGAAATATTTCCTATAGCTCAATACTCCGGATAAAGAAATGACAGTACTTTAGTCTAGTAAGTATTTCTTTTGTTCCTTGTTCTGTTATAAATAAATCTGCACGTGGAAGAAGCCACTCTTACTTCAGCGAGCTTTCTTTCTTTGATAAGTGGGCAAATTTGGTTAGCTGGTTTTGATGCTCGTATATCTCTCCACGATACAAACAGCACTAGGAATGAATCGGTGCATCGGCGATAGATTGGAGAAGCCTTTAGCTGATTGACTATAGGGTGACTGATGAAGTCCTACTAATAAAATGACGCTTTTCTATGTATTGTTTTCCTTGCCGGGAAATATCGCTAACTATCGAATGTTTACATGGAAATATATATTGCTATTGACTCAGGCGCTAAATCTGCGCCAGAGATTTCTCTTTTTTTTTGTTTGTTTTTTACAAAGCAAGAAAAAGTGGAAATATTACAGAAATTGTCAGGTACATGGTCCAGCTGCATTGATACAGAGTCGGATAACTATTTTGTATCTTTTCAAAGAGTTCTTCGTATTGTTACTGGTTCATATACAATCGAAAAACCCTAATTTCATCCATGTTATTGAATTCACACTTTCTCGTCATGAAGCTATTATATTTTGTTCAAATGGACAAGTGTACGATGGAGGAAGATTTACTAAGTCTACAAGGCCATCATTAAAAATGAATTGGTCGACGGATAACACTGAAAGCCTGCTATTGTCCCAACCGTTTAATTTCCTATAAATAAGCTATTAAAATGAAGACATTTGAACTTACAGGATCAAACAATTAACTTTGCTTCCGAGCTGTTTCTGCAATAATTCAAGCCACGCTGGTTGCTATTGTTAAGTGACTTAGTTTTTGACACAAATGAAGTATTGTACGATTGACGAGCTGTCTTCGTTTGCCGTTATGTGATCGCACCAACGTTATCTCTAATTTAACTAGTCGGAAGACTGGGATTTCTCGATCTAATGTTTAAACATTTCGATTGATTTATTTGGTTATTCTACTGACCATCAGTATTCATTAACAACTCTTTATCGATTAGAAAATATAATATTTGGAATTCAAAAGTGATAAAAGTAGAATTTATTTTTCAAGTTTTTAATGGGGTGCTTAAGGTGTTATTCTTCAATCTTTCTTTCCACTTTCTCTTCTATTCTTTCTATTCTCTATTCAGCTTAAAAAGCGTTCATCCTTTGAAGTTGTTTTTCAGAAGGAAGCGAAGAAAACTCGTGGTTAAACAGTTAATTAATGAACGAATCAAACAAACGAAAAATAACAAAAAAGAAACTAATTTACTAAAAATATAACATTATTGATTGTGAGAGAAATAATAATGAATAGTAAAGAGTTACTGCAAGAGTAATACACGCGTTGAGAAGAAAGTTTCGCAATAAAAAATCACGAGATATTCACCTTAAAAATGCACCTTTACTAGATGTCGTATGTTTGATTAAATATTGTGATATTCAGGAACACATCTCCTGGATAGCGAGTCATTACCGCCTAGTTCTTTTCCAAACAGTAAAACATTAATTGCGTTGTTTTTAAATTTTGATAAGTTGTGATGTCTAAAAACGGCCAAAGACATGTGCATTAGCGACAAGTTCTGAAATCAGCGCCTCGGCCATAAAATAGTCAGTTCGCCATGAGCTACAATAACTCTATCGATGTATCGTTAAAAGATTATAGCATTAACTTTTAGTTTAGAGTTTAGGATTTTAGCTTCTTTTTTCTTAGCGATTACTTTGAATTCTACCTCGGCTTTCCAGGATAATGTTTTATTGATTTCCTGAGTCCTCAATATCTCTTAGAATAATCTAAATTATATATCAACACACAGTTAAGTGTGAAAGAGAAATCATATGATCATAGAAATGAGACAATTATTGCTAACTTGAAAACTTGAACACCCAATTACCAAGTTTTTGATAACCAAATTTGAAAAACAAATCTACAGATTTTGACGTTTTGTGACCATTTGGTAAACTGGGTGATGAGCTCATTTATATACTTCTTAAAAGGGTTCAGAAAAGTACGGGATTGTGGTGAAATCAAGGCTGCTAGGATCAATGGCTGGATACAAAATTGATAATGATAATCAGGTGAGATGATAAGCAAGCCACACTGAGTATGTCAATGTCACCTTATCGGCTCTCACCATCACATCAATGCTCCTATTTTCCCCGCGTTTTGCAAATAAAAGCTCGTCATTTCTAGAATCTGTCGTAATTTTTGAAATATTAATGGAAATTGGCTCAAATCACTTCCACAAAAGGAACTATGGCGTTTTATGTGTTCCCGTGCAGCTGAATTTGCTAACAATCTCGCACGACTCACATCTTATCTATTGTGCGTATCGTTTAGAATCGTTGCAATCAATCACTCACGATGTGCGCCGAATTTTCCCATTTTCAAACCATGTATTTTTCATTGGAATAGTCCTTTCAAAGCCCCCCTCACTATAATCATTCTATCTACTTCGCCTGGAGTTCCAGTGTTTGCCTAACTCGGTCCAAAATATATACACAGCTGACGGTGTCGAACATATCATGTCGGTCGGGTATCATTTCTGCTGGCTCTTGCTTATGAAAGAAGCTGGTTTGTTTACTCAGCTAACCAGTGGACAAAACTTGCAAGCTCTATTATTATATCTAATAACCTGGCTTGTACATTAATCGAAACCTGATTTGCAGAATAAAGGTACTTTTGAATACATGTTCCCCTATACTTCGGGAAATATGTACTTGATTTTGATCTATCCTATTTCAGTATCCATTCACAAACTTCCTCCTTTAAGTGGGCGTTTTTTCCTAATCTCTTCAGTAAAAAAAGGGTCAAAACTAACTTCAACATCGGCTAATCAATAGTTTTTTTCCTCACCATTCTTCATCGGCAGCTAGTTCTGGATATCAACAAATTTAATTTGAATATATATAAATCTGAAACTTTTTGATTTTAAAGTCTTTTTGTAAGAGCTAGAGACAGATATGAGGATATCGTTTAAAATATAGCATGAATTTATTTTTCCTTTTGATGAGAATTGAAGGTCATCGGAATTGTTAAATTAGATGATTTTAAGCAAAATTATCAATTGCAGCAGATCGTTTTTGCTTCGAGAACGATCTAGCTAAATTAAGAAAATGTACAGTTCACTATAGTAGTGTACTATAGTAGTGCCTTCCGTGTCAACTTCCTTTGACGAAACCTGTTTTTACTATCTTTTAATAAGTTTCTTTTTTTCCCTTCGATAGACCACTTTTATAATTACTTTGATTTCATAACTAAAACACAAAAAACTACCTAAAATTTTCCGAACAAAAAGGATATTTTAATCATTTTATTAACGATTACTTTTTGGCTTTCATTTTTAATTTATAGCGAAAACTAAAGCGACTAGAAGTTAATAGTTTGGGACTGCGTTGGTGTGTTGACTTTTTACATTTAAAATAAGTGAATAAGAAGAAAGATTAAGCACCGTGTAAAAAAGTTTGCAACTGTACTCAGGGCGTTTCGGACGTTAGATCTTCGTCAGTCGGAGTAAAAGAATACATTTACCAAAGAGTGATACCCGGTTGGTTCGCAACACTCTTCCCCTACCCTATCCCCCTTAAAACTGTAAAACGTCATAGTGTCTATTCTAAGTAGTGTTTGTCTTATGCAGTGTCTCCCTGTGCTTTTAAGCTTGGTAAAGCTGTCCTATTTCACTGAAACCTATGATCTATAAGGGAATTGTCCTGTTACTAACCAGAGTTGTTGCTGTTCAGTTGTTTTGTGTTCACACTTTTAAGTCTTGGCTCGTATTTTTATTCCAGTGATATTTTCACGCAGAAATGGAATTCTGAAACAAAAACATATCAAATTAGAAATGAATATTCCTTTGAGTATTGATATCAAAACAAAATAATAAATAAATGAATAAAACAAGCAAACAAAAATTACTGACAAACAAGCAAACAAAGAAAAAAACATAAAACGAAAACAAACAAAATAATAATGAAATGGAAAAAAAGGAAGAAAAAAAATGAAAAACAAATTCCCCAAAAATACACTCAAAAGACATAAAAATTGAAAGGAGTAATTTTAACATAATTATACATTCATTATCCAATCTCTTTTTAGAAAAACTAATGGATATATATTTAGCAACTGAGGACAACTGAAATAATAACCACAATCACGTTTGATATGAGATAGTCTGCCATGAGTTCTGACAGTGTGATGAACCTGTAAACTATATTCTTGTTATGTTGCAAAAGCGACCCTTTAATATTCATTGAAACCCAACCATCCCCTTTTCAAAAAGCTAAAAATAGAAAGCTTCAGCCCCACTCCACTTGTATAACATGTAATTTTAGGTCAGTGATTTAGGAACACGTGTTCTGTAATGGTCCTTTGAGAGATTTAACGTCACAATTAGACTGCTCTTCAAACTTGAAAGAAATCTCCCCCACAAAGAGCGTGAAATCTTAGACTGGCAGTTTGTAAAAGACTATAAAGACCTCCTTTATTCATTTATGTGCATATATGCATGCATACATACATTATACACATACGTATCTATAATATAACGGTGGATTTACTATCGAAGGAAAACTCGTGTTCGTCCTGGTTATCGGATGGTGTTGAAATAGAAACGAGAATCGACTGTCTGAGTTATAGTAAATAGTAAATTTATAGCTTCATTTTGGGCCATACATTTAATTTTTCAAATGGTCAAGAAGTTTAGAAATGAAATTTCAATATTCTTTCGCAAGCACTATATCAGCTCCCAAAAAGAAAGGAGCATTCTTTCGGACACAATAATATCTATATCAAATTGCTGGGAAAAGTCATAGATATTCATAGATATCAGTATTCTCAGATCTGGAAGATCTATATAATGTGATATAAACTGATGTGCGTGTGTGTGTTTGTGTGTACAGTGTTTTGTTTACGAATAAGGAGTAAATAAGGTGAAAATAAGCTGTAAACAAACTACAATTGTAGACCCTCTCATCATCAACCCGTAAACTGAAAAAAAACTAATTAACCTTCGTAAAACCCGTAATTATATATTTCACTGCTTTTATATTTATGCCTATAAACACTAATTACAACATAATAATTTCAAGATAATTCCATATATTAATTTAGAAGTTTTGAAACCTGATGTATATACATATACATATATCATATTCGAAAGCACAATCCGTTTTTGTTTTGTTTAGGGAGTCAATCAGATGCAACAAAGGCAGGCTGGCGCGCTGGTGTCAGACGGGCGGCTGCAAAAAGAGCAATCAAAGACAGCCTCTTCTAACTGGATTTCGAGCAGCAGGTGTTTGTGGCGGTAAAGCTGGATGTATATAATATAATAACGTTGGCTTGCTTTTAGGAGCTGCTTTCTAGACGAATCTAAGAGACACTTTTCGAACGGCTGGTACCAAATGCATGATTGGTTGCACAAGTTGATAAGGGAATACCCTCGGGGGAAAACAGCTGTTAAACCAGTAAAGAATCCTTATCTTATTTTCCGAAGTTGGTTATGAAATTAGAAAGTAGACTCGAATGCCGCCCTTTCTTTTCATTTCTTTTGCAATCACCGGGCTATTCAGACAAGCTGAAATAACTAAGAAACTCTACTTAAAATAAAAGCTTATTACAAACGAAAACCGCATAGAAAAATGTGTCGGGTTCTTTAAGTGACCGCCAGCAAACCTGACAAAATTTGAAGACTGGTTTTCTTTTTTTCTTTAGTACTCTGGCGCAAAATCACGGTAAGATCATTGTAATTCAGGTTAGCCTGTGGTCTTTTTCTTCGTACTTAACTTATATGAATTAAAGCCTTGGCGCACTGGCTTACTGACTGACTGATTGACTGACTGACTGACCGCGACCGACCAACTTCTACTTACTAACTTTCGAAATAACGGTTTTTAACAGCAGTTGTTTGGATTCAAATGCACAGGGTACTGAATAAGTGACTAGCATTTATCAAATATGAAAATTATAAGATCTTTGAATATCTTATCTAAAGTATAGAATATGTAAGCCGCAGTATTGATACGTATATTCATGTCATACGTATAAGAAATTGTTTTCATATGACTTACTGATAAAGAAATTAAGATATATCGTAGCTGAACTTCGTGTGAAATAGGAAATCTTCATCAAAATGTTGGATCAATGTGCCGGAACACTGAAACTGTTATTTTCGACCGATTAGGTCAATATTTAACAATTTCATCTTAGTTGTTTATTGAACCGAATACCTTTAACACGGATTGATTTGAGCGGTGACTCCCCGGGTGACTCCTGAAATAGCCTGAGAAAACAGACGTCCTTTCGCTCCTTGTCCCCCCGCGAAACTTAAGCAATCGTTTAAAGGCAATGGAGTGGAACTCTGATATCTGCTATTGCAAGAACGTTGACAAATAAAATTAGCGAAATGCTTAAATAACAAATTAGAATCGACTGTCTTGATTTGAATAAAAATGAAAACTTCTTGTTAAAGATATTAATCTTGTACGTCCTTGTACTGCAGATTGCTCAGGAGAGCTTTTAATTTTCGACTGAGTATTAGAAGAGAAATATAAATTGAAAGAATGAAGTGTACATTGCTAATTATTCCTAGTTTGCTTTTGACAAATTAAAAATGTTCTTAGACTACGAAATAAGGAGAGGACGAAAAGAATGCCCCCTCCTCTCCCCTCCGAAAACTCACTATTTAAAATCTGAAATCAACATTGATCAAAGATATTCCTTTTTTCTCTATAGACTAAAATTTTTTAAACCGGCTATAGACGCCTGCACTACTTGATTATCAGTCCCTCCAATATTGACCACAATCACGCATTCTATACAACTATATTATCGGCTAATCTCCTTCACACTTTGTACCTAATCCCTAAGGTGAGTACAGTAATAGGCACAAATCTAGAAGAGGTTCGTAGGGTGCCTTTTGAGTCCTCTTTTCTTGCCCAGGATTTTCTCAAAAATTTGGAAAATAGCAAGTACGATCAGTTGACATTTGTTTCCGGTGGATCGATCCGCCCCTCAGTTACTCACTACCCAGTAATGATGACCAGTCGTGCTATCTTGGAACGACGTACCCTGTTTGGCAGAGGTTACCTGTTTCTTTCCTTCTCGTAGAGGATAGAATGAGGAAACCTCTGTCAAGCAGAGTAGGAATGACATAATCTTTCTGTACCCGGTACTTCCAGTATTTCTTCCCGGTATTCATAAACATAATATGTGCGTTATTGTCCAAAATTCTGTACCTGGTATCTCGACAGGTATTCCTCTTCGGTAAAGCTAACGTATTCTGTCCGGTATTTTCATTTCAAGTCGTACTCTACCCGGTATCTCTGATATTCTTCCCTGGTAACGATGACGTATAATATGTCCGGCAGTCTTCAAATCTCGTTATACCCGGTATCTCGACGAGTACTGACGCTTTGACATAATGACGTCATCTATACGGTAATCATCTGAGATGTTCTTTCACTAGCGCAAGAATGATCCCGTGGTTTTATCTTAATTTCATATCATTATCAAAACCTTTCATCTTATCCCGCCATGCGTGTTCAAAGCTCTTGGCTGCACAAACAAAGCCCTTTAATATCATACATATCATACGTGCGCTCAGCGTTATCACATCAAAGGTATTCAAAGTCTACTTTCTAGTTATGTATTTTCATTCTGAAATCATTAGCGTGCGGCTTCTTTGTGCTTGTGATATACCAAGCAGCTGTATATATATATAAAAACCACGATATAACATAATTGCTAACAATGATTAACTTGTATTATCAGTGTGGAGTCCTCCAAAAGGGCTCATCCAACTGCACTGGAGATTGCAATTTTCCATTTAAGATGTATCATAACAGGAAGTAAAGACTCAGTCAGTAAAAAACCTAACACGCTAAATTCCAATTCGATCAGTGTGCCCTGACTTTGATCATCACTGAGACGTTGTTTTAGGGTATCGAAGCTGGGTATCGATAAATTATGATTAAATGAATTGAATGTTGAGCCTACTTCTAAGAGAATCAGGAATACATCAGAGAATCGAAGCCACAGACAAAGAAGATTTCCGTGCGCAAATTCAGTTCAATTCCATGCTTGTATGTTGAGCAGTTTTAGTAAAGTTTAGCCGAAAAAATTCACTTGAATAGAAAGCCTTTAGGGTTGATATTAAACAGATAAAACTGTACATTCGTAAAAACGTATAGAAGTCATGCGAATCTTTTAAAAGATACGAGAAATAAATTGTTTTTATAATCTAAGCATCATACTGAGTACAAAAAAATGATAAAAGCAATTAAATAAATGAACAATCGTAGCTTCCAGATCTTAGACCGTTATCATCCAAAACAGCCCAGACATCTTGAAATCAATGTACATCAAGTAATCCAAGTTCTCAGCTAGTATTCTTATCCTATCGATACAAGTGAACTAGGGTGGAATCGATTATTTTAGGCGCAATTTGTTCGACACTGATTGAAATCGAGTGCTTTAAATTTATTGCACACTTTTGCGGCTTTGTTTTGCTTTTTTTTATTCTTAAGAATAAATATTCCTCTTCGCCCTTAGGCTTAATAGTCACGCGTATCTGCTTGCTCTATACTAAACGCGTGCAGACCAAACAGTACTTCTAAGACATTTTTTGCTTTCTTCTGCATGGTTACTCCAATTTTAACTCCGCATATTTGAGATTTTTCGTCTAAAAAATCGCTCACAACCTCATAATTTAAGCCTCGCTTAGTGTTGAATAGAATATTTTTCTTTTTAAAACTTTCGTTGTTTATTTGCTGCTTTTGAGATCTGTAGGAAGCCTTAATTGAAATATTATTTTTTTGCCTTGGATTCGGTTTTATTTTATAGCAATACCTAGAGAATCTTACACCCCCGTACGATAATAGCGCGCATATACTAGCTCTGTGCATGCATTATATTTTTACTTGAAAGCTTTCTTTGTTTTCTTTGCATGGTGTTTTTACCGTACCAAGTAATACTCATGGTACACTGTAAAACATGCAGTATCGTCTTCAAGAAACTCAGACCTTAGGGGTACTATATACTAGCCTGCTGAATCCATACTCCTGTTAAAACGCAAAGGAATTAAGCTATAGAAACTTTTGATTTGTTGTGACGCTTGCTGCTCTCCGTGTAACTTGTTCTATAGGTCTTTCTTAAGTGTTCTTTTTGCCTTAGGGCTCAATCCTACGTGGATCCATGCATCAATTGACTAACAGCTCACATATTAGTGTCGAAAATTTCGATTCTGTCTACTATAGAAATCTTATCTATACTGATTACCTTAGTGTAACTTACTAGTTTTATATAGGTGCTACTTTCTTTTTGAAATATCGGACTACCAAGTAAACGCGCGAAGACTATCTAGTCGATAGACTTATGCCTTGCTAGGCCTTAGGGCTGAAAAGTTAGGTCGATACGCGCACTACAAACAGCGTATAAGCTAGGGTAAACCAATTACAGGACAAAATAATTACACTCACTCTGTTGCTGTGTGCTCAATATGTAAACTGGTTTATGAAATTAAAGTCAAAGAAAATTCTAGAGTAAGCAACCAAATGAATTGAATAGAAAAAGTGCAATCCTCGAAGGAAGTAGAAATTGATTTTAAAATTTGGAAAGCCGGCAGAACACTTCTAAAAATGAGATCTTAGTGAAGTTTTACACAAGTGTATAATGGTATTTATTGATTAGATGGGAGATAAAATTCAAAAACGAAAATAAACGGCTAATTTGGCAAAGAAATAATTTGTCGACTTTTAAGAAATTTACTTTGTAACTTGTACAATAAAATGCGCAAAACGTAATTCGATATAAAAGTGTGAGTTCTATAAAAATATTTGTGTGGGGTTTTCGTAAAAAGATTTCAGTGAAAACTTACCATAGATTTCTTCACGTATGTCGCCTTAAAATGAACATCACTTTCAATTCTTCATAGCTTTTAAGAGAGCCCTCGTTTTAATATGTAAATAAGCTGAGTACTCACTGAAGTAAACGGTGCAATCAATGTTGAATATCTCTCGCATCAAAAAGCGTTATTGCAAAATAAGTATGAATATTAGTTCGTTATTTGATAAGTAAACACTGTTAATTTAATTGAAAAATCCCAAAAGACTCTTAAGTTATTGCACTGCGCGCGACTATAAAATATATTTTCTCCTTGATTTCAAATCAAACAGAAGAAATTTCACACGAAAAACTGAATTTCTTTTCTCGAAAATACTCAGACCATACGACGACGAATAGCAAAGTTGTGTGAAGTAAAATAAAGGAAACAATAGGAACCCGAATGTGTACACTGTCCGACAACCAGTGATTTGATAATTATCCGGTAAGCATTTTCAATTAATACATACTGGGTCTTAAATAAACACCTGAACTAGACGTTTGAAACAACCAAATCACATCAATCTCATCTTGTGATCTGTGGTGATTTAAATAGACACCTTTTCATATTCTAAACCTTTCTTATATACTTCAAATTAAATTACACTCCGAACATCGAAATCATTAAATTGAAAAACCCTTCTTAAAAATAAATCTAAAAAAAAAAATTTTTTTGGGGCTGTTTTTTCTTTTTTGTTATTATTCCTTCGGTCTGTTTGATTGCCCTTTTTCCTCAGTCAGTCGAATTAGCAGGTATCTTATTCACAGCATCGATCCTCGTAAACTCTTAAAAAGAAACCGCGTTTTTCTAAGGTCCTTGCAAGTTTTCTAATCCGAAATCTTTTTAAAAACGAATTACCAAAACGACCGTCTTTCAATTTAATTGTTGGTACACTAACATGAGAGTTGTAATGAGTTATTCTAAGATTTCACTCTAGGAATCATTAAACAGCTCACCAAGACGCCTTCATTATTTACATGAGAATAGGCTATTCCAGTTAAAACGTGTTAAATAACAAGAACAATTTTGAAAAAACTTTTTTTACTTATAGATATGATAACTGATCCATATCTGTTAATCCCGACTTTTACTTAGGGCTAAAAGCAGCATTTTCGTATCGTTGTATCTATTCATCATTGTATCCTTTACCTAATGACTCGCGATTACAACTTCTCAACATCAAGATCTCTTAATTTGTAAGGAAATGAATTCTTTGGTTTCCCAGAGTATCTTTTTGTGACGAGGTTTCTTTTTGCTGTGGATGTGATAGTATAAATTTGAGCTTGCTACCGCTGGGAAAAAGACGGATTGCGTGCATCGTCAAGATACTGAACTTCCCGTTGTTCCTGTGAAGTTGGTAACGTTTTAGAACGTAACGACGAATGTAATGGGAAAATTTAAAAAAAGCAATGAATTACAAGAGCAAAACAATACGGTATTTTGAGCATATTCCTTTACGATTTTTGTATGCGATATGATAGAAACACTGAAGGAAAAAACCCAGGTGTATTGTAACCTCACAGCGATAGTTCGATGTGCTAAATAATGCTTTGTTATTGTTCTACATTCCAGCTAAGAGCAGTCCTAAAAACTACTCGATAAAATATGAATTAGCTTAAATTACTTAATTCTCGGTGTCAAGTGTTTGATTTTCCAAGTTTATTCTTTCCCGTCTTCTGCTAACAGTATATTTATTCAGCATTTAGTTTTACGGCTATTTCCCTCGGAAGACGTCCATCAAAGTTCCCCTTTAGAATTGATTAAAAGCGCAAACTCACTCATAACATGTTAAAACTAGTAATTATTTACCAAACGTGCATCAGGTGTCTAACGTCCGGGGCTTAAACTAAAACTGTTTAAGATCGAGTTATTCTGTTTCCTCTTTAGCTAACTTACCGTTTTATGCTGTGAAACCAACTGAGGTTATCGGCTTCCTGAGAGTGATCCAGTGTTCTGAATGATTGCGGTAGTCATTAATGCTGTAACACTTGGGGGAAACTGTACTCCATTACCCGGGAGACGGCGGTGCGCTGATGGAATTCCTCTGTTCTCGGCACTGGAATAATCTTTGTGTATTTATGCTAGATTTTGTTCAAGAAAGAACAGGTTTGTGAGATGAGAAATGTAATATCCTTAGGTCTATTTGCATACCCTCTTGCGCGACTTAGTTAAAACGTTCTGATGGTCTGAAAAAAAGGAGAGTTTTTCTTAGTGAAATATAGATGTCTATGTAGCGTATTCAAAAAAAAGCTAGTCATTATTCACTTGAGCGCTTTGGTTTTCGCACATCAGGAGAAACGTTTAAACTATTAAGTTTCTATCTGTTTATACAAGTAAGTTTTATAAATTATATTGTTTTAAATGGGCATTTTGGCTGTAAAATTGAGAGCTCAAGAAAAAACCATGAATAATAGCCAGATATTCCTGTTTCTATCTTTACATGTATTGTAAAAACAGTTATCGAGGACACTTTGTCTTGAAATGCTAAAAATATCCTCATATAACAATAGTTGTCAAGAAGACTTGACTTGTTTAGCGGGATCATAATTGAATATCTCAACTCCAGATGGAGAGAATCCCATCTTAAAAGGACGATCCACTAGTTTATCAAAAATACCTTATAACGATCTTTACACCTTATAACAATCGTTCCTAACTTTTGGTGATTTTGTCGTCAGCTGGTCAAAATATCGTATCTAGGTTTACTACTAAGCGACAGTTTGAAAACTAAGGTATTCTTTTATTACAAATGACAGGGGTTTTGTTCTAAGTGAGAAGTATTTCAGAATAAATCGAAACAGTCTTTTAAATTGCAAAAACCTTGCACTGTTTTTCTTTTACGCCCTGGAAATCTAATGAAGCCTAATTACAAGGATTTGTACACGCTATATTTCTCATTATAAATTTCACTCCTTCCAAGTAATGTTCTTTTTTCATGTCTAAGATTATGGGAGAAAGCGAGTCCTTTTAATTTCATTTCCAAGTGGATAAGAGGAAACAGGCAAAGCGCTCGAGTGATCAATTAAGACTACGCTTACTCTAACCCTAGGGCCGAACGTTACCTTAAACCCTGTAAAGAGCTGTTATATGAGAACTTCTCTTTTAATTATAAGTGTTCAAATAAAGTTTGATATATCCATATTCATATTCCGATTTAAATGTGTTAAAGACGCAAATTATCGTTCAGCTACATGTTATTTTTCTGGTAAGGGGGATTAGATATTCTGACTGATGAAATTATCATAAAAGACCGACTATTATGGATTGAGAAAACGTTAATGGAACTGTTTTGGATTCTCATGTTACTCGAGCTCTTTAGATGTACAGACTAGGTAGGGAGAGGAGGGGAGGGTATGGTTTTGGATGACGAGGCACTGAATAAAACTCCAGGAAATTAAAGGAGAACACGATTCGTAGCATCCTACTGAGAATTATTATAATGGAACATGTGATCTATAATAATTACGCCTATGGCAAATGGAAGCAACTAGAGTGTTCATTTTTTATGTAATTTAAACTACTGTTGTTTTAAAGATTTCACACAAGGCCACGCGTTTGATATATCTGAAAACAAGTCAGTGCTAACTTGGTTACGACATAGGGTAGTACTTCATGACTGCATAGTGATATGATTACACCAAATATACATTTACCTATGAGTAATATTTACAAAACTACATGACGGTCCTACCCTTTGAGGATAATGCAAACGTATTGAACAAAGATCAGTCAGTTAGCCGAAGGGCAGTCGTGTTGCAAAGACCCTACTGCACTTGACCTATCTCGACTTTTTTTCCCACTTTTTTTAATGAAACTTGATTTTAGGGGAAGAGAATAATGAATAAAGGATAGAATAAGCTATATAATTTCTTTCTATTTTTGACGTTCATTATGCTTCATCTAAGGGAGTAGGGTTGCAGTAACCTAGCCTGATAATGGCCTATTCAAAGGGTAAACAAAGATTCACTTTAGTATATATATATATCAGGGGCCGTTTTTCTACCTGGCCTTTTTTTTTCGGTTGGCCGTTTTCTTTATTCATGTTCTGAATCCACCCCCCCCCCCCCCCCTTCCTCTCCCACTTGGCTACGCCCCTATGGCAAAACTATGGCAAAACTACTGGACATTTTAGCTCAATTGAACGGATAGATATCTCTTGTCATAGTGCAAAAACATTGTATTAGTCCTGTCCTACAATATGACTGCCATATAAATATAAGCTATACTTTATTAATGAAGACAAGATGCCTACGTGTTAAGTGTTCATACATACATTTAGTACAGGTTCTGTCGATTCCAAATGACGACCAGCTTGAACCATGCAGCGACGTATTTTCTGTAGTTTAGTTTTCAATCATCATTATCAGTCGACTTCCGTCGAGATAGATCTTGTCGATTGCTCATACACGCTGAGGACGCGACTTTTTCAGCGGCTTGGTGGATGGGCGTTGGCTGGTACGTCATCAGACTTAGTGAGGAATAGATGATATTCCTCCTGGGTGTCCACCCACCCAACCTCACCCTCGCCAGAATGGTAATGGTGGGCCGGAGGATCCATGAACAGGTAGTACTGGATTACATGGATTACCAGTAGCAGTAACATTCTGTTCTGACCTGACTTTAGTTTTTGTTATAGTGCGGGAATTGAGGAAATACTACGTATTTTCCTGTTAAAAACCCAAAAAATCTTGTGATCATCATTTGCATAGCTATAGTGAAACATTCTAAATATTCAGTTATAAATTTGTAACTGAAGTGACGATTCTTTTGCGCTGGAAAAGGTGGATAGAAAATGGACAAGAAAGAAAGACAGACAGACAAACTGTGACAGACAGACGCACAGACAGACGTGATTTCCGAGTTCAAAATAAATAGATAAAAAAAACTAAGAAATAAATAATCAGTTATCAGTGCGAACACAAGCAAGCGTATTAGCGTGCACTAGTAATCTTCTGTCAAAGAAAACGTATTTCCCGATATCTTTTTTTTGTTTCATCACAAATGAGTTGTGTAATTCCGCTAAAAAGATATTATTACAATACATCTTTTTACTTTTCTCGCCAAGAATTAAAAAAAATCTCGCGTTAAAACCCAGTCGCAGCAAGTTAAGTTACACAACTAATGACCTCAATTTACTTTAAAATATTCATTCTTCTTGTAAGAAAGTTTCTTCAAGCTATCACATACACCATTGTCACTATACATGTCGTACTAGGGCAACACAAATCTCTCGTTAGAAATGTGAGTGTAGTTTCTTTTTTGAGTCCGTTTTTTTGCCTTAGGCAACAAAATTTCACCTTATTTTGATCAGCATTCAGTGTCTGGCTTAGGACGATATACATTATCAGTAACATTACTACTTCTATAACAAAGGAACACTAACTGCATATCTTCGCATGGAATAGAAATTTGAAGTTTAATAAGAGTAAACCACTTCAAGGTTACAGTACGTGCGCGCTCTTCTTCATGTAATACTACTCAGTTGGCGTTCTCTGCATCAGGAAGTTCTACGATCGAAGTTCTGCCAGAGACCTTTTATAGTCCCTTGAGTTAACGCTAGCCTTGAAGATACGTGGCGCGCATTAAAAATCAAAGCCGGAATAAAGCTCGCGCAATCTTTTGAGGTCGTGTTTTTCATGCTAAATATATCTACAAATGTGCGCGCCTTCGGATAGCGCGGTGTACATACATAGTAAGTGAGATAAGTCCTGCATTATAGTAGGCGACATTATTCCTTGCGCAACAGTTTACTGGTGAGCAGATGTATGAATGGTGCGTGCAAGTGTTGTATTATTTGTATGCCTAGTCTTGGCCATAAAATGGCCTTAAATTGGTTTCATAATTAAGATTTTTTTTGAGACTTGTCGCCGCAATTAATCTAATAATTGGTATCAAATTGCCTAACACAGCGCCCGTATTCTGCTGTAATTTACAATTATTTGTAGAAAAAGTTTGTTAATGATCACAGTACTTGTGTTCCAACAAACACTTTTCCCTTTTGAGATTATCCGCCAGGCATCAATTTGAAATGATTAATTTTTTTTGGTTCAAATTTCAGCAACATATAACTTAGCGTACAGTCCTTTTCTTTTTTAGCAAAGTCAGCAACCTGTTGTGCCTATAGGTACGGAACACAGTCAACGCCTCACAGTTGCCCAGGAGAATAACTGAGTGACTACTGGTCGGATCTTTTGCAGTGTAACCTAAAGGTATGGTTTTTATTCCTGAGCGCCTTTCTAATGCACTTGCGCGACAACTAAGCTGAATGATGATTGCCCTGCCGATGCAGTGACCTCTATTATAACCGGCAGTATAGTTAACAAAACACTAAGTATGGCTTTCGCAAAAAAAGTTACCTTGTGGTGGTAGCTGGGTAGTTATCATTTTGAAATACAAAGTTAAGGAAAAGATAGGCTTTCTGCATTTCTACTCCGTCATAAAAAGATTTTTGACCCCTTCTCATAATAATCTTGGACGCACAGCTAACAGAAAAATACAAGAGAAATGACAAAAATTCCATTGAGAAAAAGTGCAGTTTCAAGCTTTTGCATTTTCTTGTTATCCTCGAAGATCCATGACTGGTAAAGTCCCTGTTGCACGTTGAAACCTTGAGCCGTGTAACACCCCAGCTTCGTGAAACTTTCGTCGCCAGAAAGTTTCACCGCAAAGTAGAACTGCTTTATACTCGTGCAACCGAAACTTGTGTCGCGAACAAGTTTCAGGACGAAATTACGCCGTGTAACAACCCCGTGAAACTTGTCTCGCAACGCCGTAACGCCGTAACGCCGTAACGCCGTATTATTTGAACGAATGCTCACACGTCATGTAATTCATATCAGTTCGCTCGCGCGCTCTTGTCACGACTTATCTCAACAACGTGACCAACTATTATATAAGTGTAGTTAAATGCAGAGCCGTGCGAGTGCTTCTCACACTTCGTGAGTGCTTTTCGGCGCTCCCTAAATGCTTTATTACTGAACTGAGCACGCTCTTTACAAAGTTACGTGCGCGGATGGCGTCAGCAACCTGAAACGTGCTCCGTTCACTAACCGCAAAGCACAGTCTCGACCAATAAATGCGCGTACTATCTAAGCTATATAATAAATAGTTTTTGCACTCGGATCCTAAGGATTTTTAGTAGACTGCAATATACTCGGGAACGCGAACAGTTCTAGTAGGGCGGGAACTTACGCAGAAGGCCGCATTGCCACTATGTGCATGTGCATGTCCCAGCGATAACTGAACCACGAACAAGAACCTATCAGAAAGAACATTCACTAGAATCATAAACTGACGCAAGGAAATTTAGCCGAGAGACCTTCCTCGGTGTCAAAACTTCACTTCATTATATCCACCTCTAATGAACCGTGGTAGCCATTTGCGCCCTCTAAAGTAGTGTGCTCTTCTTAATACATGTACTGAATGTACAAAACCTTTGATAATATTTTTACAAAAAGGACCCTTTATAAATCAGCCCAGATTTGAAATAGGATTATCATTATTATGAACGCGTAATGGTGCAGAGATGATATTTATTAGGCGCTGTTCTTTTTGAAATCGTTCTTTGCGTTGCTGCCTGTTGTAGAATGATATCAGTTGAATAGTATCAATATTCAGCATGCTACTGTACAATAATGCTGTGTCTGCCTCGCTGTCTTGAATTACAGCCCTTCAGACATCTCTGAGAAATGCATTATAACACCACAATCTCCCCTAACATAACACACAGCAGTACTCAAAGCAACTGCAAACCCTCTCCCTACCCACGTTTGCATCGAACGTTCAAGATAGTTAAAATTAAGATTAGTTTTCGAAGTTCGTGCTCGATACGTCCTGCCTGTTTCCGCATGGCAGCCATCGATCAATTAAATCTGTTGAATGAGATCAGACGGAACGCATTCTGGATGTTTTGTACATATGGCTATGACCTTGACAATGAGTCGTCATTCTTGTTCACCTTGCCTGTCGTCGGGCACTTTGGATGTAATTTAGATCGATATCAAGCGGATTTCTATACTTCCGAGTGACTTTTATCCAACGTCATTGCATCCGTATATCACATTCTCTTGTGTCTCTCGTCTCTCTTATATATTCTCGTTGTTTTGCATGTAAGCGATATTAGATTATTAACAGACACGCCCCACGGGCAAATGGGCTAAATATAGCACCAAGTTGATTTCTGTGGTTAAATCAACACGCAAATCTGTAGCACAGCAAATCGAGTCCAACTGACGTCAAGAATCGTTTCTTGGAGAGCCTCACAGCTTGATAAACTCTCTAACTTATTAATTTACAAAACATCTTCGTATTTCGAAGTTATCAAGATTTCTGGAGCCGAAAGTAATTTCCAAAGTGTTTAAACTGAAGTGGTTGTATCCTATTGATGTAAAATTATCAGAAAGTGAATATAAAAATCAATCAGTGACATGATAATAATCTCATCTTAGAAACACAAATGTAATAACATGAGATACCACAACAACGAAAGAATATCATCAATAAAATTGAATTGATGAGCCTGGACTTCGATATACAATTTATCAGAAAAACAAACGCAGAGAGATTACTACCTTTCGACATCGTCCGATGTCGTTATCAAGTGGTTTTTAGAATAATTTAGAATTCATAATAACCGGAAAATCAATCAGTTCTGAGAGACATAATATGAGTATATATATATATTTTCTATTTTCTTCCTTCCAGTTTTTGATTGGAACATCCCTGCGGCTTCAAAAGTTCTTCTATATATCCTAATTTAGTATCGAACCACAAGGTTGAAACTGTGGATCTAAAGAAAAATTTCTTTCAGGAAATATAAAAATTATTTATTTATTTTATAATGGCGGAACAGCTTGGGGTAACAACACCCATATAGCGTAGGCAACCTACCCCTGTCTGTGATATAAACTAAAATATATAAATATAGAAGATGACAATGATGGCGATAATGTGTAATTATAACCACTTGATCAGAAAACCAATAGTGGACAATTCAAAGATTGCTTACGAACTACTTATGACATGAAATGAAGCGCTGAATTCCAATCCAAACTTAGTTTCGTACCTCCATAAAGAATGAAATGTTTCGAACCTAACTTTGCTAACTCTCTGACACTATTTGTTTGAGTTCAAAATATTATAATCATCATCAATAGCTTGGGGTTACAAGCTCACCAGGCCACGAGGAATGAATAGTTTTCGCAAGTAGTTTTTGAATTGGAATTCAATGGTATTTTTGTATAGTTAACGTAATAGTTCCTTTCGGTTGTCTTAGAGTGATCAGTTATGTGGTTAAGTCTAACAGTTATGTAAACAGTTTCGGATGTAAGAACTCCTTACGCGCGGTATGAACTACTCTTATTTGGTTGCCATGATCAATTGAAGTCGTATCGAAGCCTTTCTGGTACAGTGAAGGCACTAAAGTTTGCAAATCACTGTAGCATTGCATTGTTGATCATGGAATGTAGTTGTACTCAAATCACGAAGCGTGGGAGTTCGCTGTTACGTGAGGGTATTACATCTGAGGCTGTTCAACTTGACCTTCTATTACAATATTCAGACTATGACATTCTAAGATAAGACATAGTTTGGTTAACTTGGTTTCCTGTAGACGAATCCAACTTTAATAAAAAAACCTTGACGGTTTTTATAGCACGTGTTGTCAACTTTTAACCTCAGATCGTGAAAACAATAGCCAACCAGCAAACACACTGAAAATATCACCCGAAAAAACAATTTTTTTTTCGTTCATGCAAGAATAAGTTAATCAACTTAGACATTCAATTCTTTTTTAATATAAAAGGATCTATATTGTACCAATGTTAAAACACATTTAGTGCTAAATCAGTGGATTTTTTTAATGTAAAATCTCACGAAATTGTTTTAATGGTGGTGTTCTGGTAGTACCACATTGTTGTGTCTGACAACACCAGAAATGATTCATTATTTCGGACCAATTAACTGATGTTCAGTAGCAAAAACAATAAAAAATTTCAGAGTTATTAAATGGTTTCCTAACCTAATGATTTTATTAATTGAGAATAACCTTTTCTGGGATTAATGTGGGTTATCTATCGCATTTCTCTTTGACAAAAGCCGATCTATCCCAAATATGTAAACATATTTTTTTACCGGTTTTGTTGAAAAAGTAATGAAATCACACAAGGTACCAAAACTAGAAAATTCACTCAAAGTTGCTTTCACATGTCATGTTTTTGAAAGAAACATTAAAAGGGGTAATTTAGAAGTCATGATTTTTTAGCGAGTGTCTTGCAGCAATTGAAGTCCTTGAGAAAATATTTGCATACGCTAATGTACGCTTCATATACAAAAGACGATGACGCTAGTGGTTCGATAAACAATAGAATCAGCTAATACAATGTAATTGTTTAGGTATATTGTTTGCGTACGAAACACTCAGTAACATTACGATAGCACTGGAGCTAGGGCTGTTGAAGATCTTTACATCCACGATAGCACTTGGAAACATTGTCGATGCATAAGGTCACCACTAGTGATCATCGATTGAGGAAAAAAACACTTCACTTTCCTGGGACAGAAACTATTTTCCTGACTTTTAATAGGTAAGGAAAACATTGATGTTATAAAACAGTTTGCCCATGAACTCAAGAAGCACTTGTCTCTTGAGGAAAGTCATTTACGGAGCAACGAAGTCTGCTCATGCGAGATTCAAACTTCACTTAAAATTTCTCGCAATTTTTTTTAATTAATTTTTTTTTCTCGATTACGTTTATATTTTGCATTCAAGTCAGCCATCATGTACAGGTACATACTTTCAACTTATCAAAGATCTTTTCTAAAGGGTTGCTGACAGATTCGTTGGGGCATTTTGACCTAGTCACGTCTCTATAAAAATCCATGAAACTTTAGCAAACTTTATTTCTTATCACTTGTAATCTTTTGATAATCTTATCTGGTCACAGCAGACTTACGTTCACAATTACAAGCTCAAAATTCAACAAGTTTATAGTCAAAACTTACACTCCCCGAAAATTTGGGTTTACCTTAATCTGTGATTCAATTTAGCTAGTCAAAGAACCCTAACAGCGGCTTATTCTGTTCTTGAATGTGGACCCAATGCTGGGTGATCCAAAATGCCTTAGCGGGATATAATCCATTACAGTTAACGACCAATAGTTTATTAAAAGCAGTGATGATCTAAACGAGAGCACGATCGATAAACAACTAAATTCGATAGATTTTTTGAAATATTCAATTTGTAACTAAGTTTCGTGCTCCATCATGTGTTAGAGTGTGAACCTTCATTGCATCAATGTCAACTAGTTTTGCAGTAACCTTTATGGCTTTTGTTTAAGCTCCTTAAAATGTGTTAAGTACATAATTTCAAAAGATAACACAACTTTTACGAAAGAGTCACAGGTGGCTGGCGATTAGCATCTGATGTGTTCAAATTTACCCCCGAAAAACAATTATTTCTCACCTTACTAAATAAATTCTCGCTTAACTAGTCCAAACATAACACCTTTTTATCCCCAAAATAAAACCCTTTCTTTTATTACTACAAATTCTTTAATCCACACATTTATACTTTAAGTGATATTTACCTGATTCGAACCATAAACTTCAAATTGACAGATATATTTATGACCTACTTTAAAAGTCTTTCAAAATCCTTACGCTAATTTTTGTCGAAAGCATTCACGTTTTGGAAACATGCTTGCTAATACACGAATATCGAAGCATTGATTCAAACCTTTTCACACTACGAAAATGAAACCCGTTTTTTATTAAAAAGAAAAAAATAGATAATACTTTCGATCCGACTCATTTATCATAATTCTATAACCTATTTATCGATAGCAAACTCATTAAACGTCATATGGTGGTCAAATTTAATAGTTCGACATCGTTTTAGAGAGATGTTTTATATCTTAACCATGAGTCACCAAGGGGCTATTTGAATCATCTTTTTGGCTGATAATGACAAACCTTAGCAAAATGGCTTTTTATAGAAATCAACTTAGTACCTTCTTGCGTGCCATGAATTATTTAAGAATCTCCATAGCGTGTAACGCAAACAACGGCTTCTAAGAACCCACGAAAACAGGAGAAACATTACAATAAACAAAACTGGGGGGAAACTTCAAGTCTTAACCTTACTTTTTAATCGAATTTACAATCTAAGATGTTCTTGCTCGTAAAAAGCTAATTTGTTGCTATTTCAGTCCTTTTCACCCCCGACGGGTGGATATGAAACTTATTTCTAAAGATTGCATATGACTATTTATATTATTGTAATGGAAAGTTGAATATATTTGTCTATTGTTTTGACACGATCTTTAATGTATATATATATATATATATATATACTAGTTAGTGTATTTTTCAAAATAGAATTTTGTAGTTTTTTTTAGCGGGCAGTGAAAAGCGTGTATTTCTAAAGAAATATATAAAAGGCGAATGTTGATATGATTGTAATAGCGAGTAGAATGTTTAGCTATTGTTTAGACATCTTTTTACAGTTGGTGTGTCCTTGAATACAATTCGAACAGGTCTTTTTCTAAAGAATGGCCAAAATTGTATCTTTTTCTTTGAAAAATAATTCCCCAGTGAATAATAACTGTGTTTCTTACAAATGAAGAGAAATAAATTTAAGGGAATAAGACTTTTCATTTTCAACAAAAGGTTGAATAATTAAGCTAAATTTTATCTTTAATAACAAAATGTTTAATAGAATTAGCAACAAAAGAAAAAAACAAGAGAAAAACCCAAAATATTTCATTATCAAAAAATGTGATTTCGAAATAGATCAAATTTCAACCTTAAATTTGTTTAATATTTGAAGGGGATCTTGATGCAATTATTAGAAATATTTTAGCTTATAGATACAATTGAATTGATTCTGAAAATCATGAATCGATATTGGCTTAACACGATAATTTGAGCGTTCGTTTGTTTATAAAACGTTCGCCATGAGAATTGAATATGCGATATGAATTGTAATAGGATAGCAGAAAAATATTTATTTAAGGTACTTAGACAGATGTAAAGTTATGATCCTAAATTCCCCATGATGCGATAGAGTTTGGTTATCAGCGATGTATTGAGGCTGACAAGTGACTAAATCACCAAGGTTAACACAGGAGCCAATCAGAGACGACTCTCAGCTGGTTACCAGTTTTTTCATGAAATAACCAGTTCTATTGATACTCCGAGGAACAAAAACAACTAGACTGATTAATATGTGTAACTAAACTCAAACTGGGTGATTCTATTAGAACCCCTACTATGCTCGGCGCCTTGGAGTCGTGATCGCCCCTATGGTTCCTTTATTTCAATTCATAGGGGGGCCTGCTATTCAGTGCCATACACCACCAGAAGTGCACGTACTTGATTTGCCTAACGGTTAAACAAAAATATCAACTCATGTTGACCCCCACACTCAAGGAAAAATAACTAATAAATGATATTTATTAATAGTAGGTAATGTATGGTAAGTTTAGAAATACCGTCTCGTGGAGAAAGGGGATGTCAGGGGGGTGATGCGGTATTGCTTTGTAATGACACGTGTTATAATCGGCTTAAATGTTCACGATAAGAGTTGAAACCCTCCCTTATAAGATCCATGTTTATTGTGCTTGCCGCTGTACTACTTCGTCCGCTAAACTGATACACCAACGATAAATTATATAGTTCTCCGGCTAAGTATTAATATATGTATTGATTTTAGATTGAATTCCAGGATCCGTTTTATAAATTAATTGCCGCACGCTCGTTATACAAGTCATATTAAACAACTGACTCTAAGGTGACAAAAACCTTTCCCCCCTTCTTTTTCTGTGACACTGAAATTCACAGTTTCGAAAAACAGACTTTTACTAGGGTGTTTATTTCCATCTCTGTGGGTAAAGGGCAGACTCCACAGAAACAGGATCCAGAATCTCCAAAGAAACCGCATTCAAAACCTTCACCAAAAAGTTGCTAAAATTTTATTCCCACTGTGTATCGAGTTACTAAACTAAATTCATCGTAATTGACCATTAAATGATGTCCTTACGAAAAACTACAAAAGCTTTACGTTATAAGAAGACAAGCAAAAAAGGACTGCCATAAAGACTGCCATTCAAAGCCACTTATTTTTTGACCTTGACTGTAAACAATTTGATATTGAAGCAACGAGTAAAGTGTTTGCTATGAGGCGTCTCAACAAAAACGGGCAAAGCAGATCAAGTTACTAAATTTAGCGCGGATTTATGTAGCTAAATGTGCAAAAGTGACTATTTATATATCTTGGTAGGCAGCTAGAGACCTTGATAATATGTGCAGAGGAATAATGGGATATGAGCGTGGTTTGGCTTTCATATTCGAAATTTTTGACCATGCATTAAATTTCTTTGTTGAACAAATTCTTAAAATTTTGTGCCGGTATTTTGGCGCTCTTTTGCGAGAATTACAGTTATAAACCTAGCTATGTTTGTGCTTAGATGACAGTATTGTAGAATAAGATAATTATATTGTACAAAACTGATTCAAACCCAGTTGTTTGAACATAATATGATTCTACACAATTTGTTTGCTTGATATATAGCGTGGGTGTTTTTGTTTTCCATTCTGCCTGTTTTGCACCTACACTTAAATAACGAAATAATTTATTAATAGTTTATAATTGAATAATATAATCTAAACATGTTAGAAATAAACTCAAAATTCGAGTTCAGCTGAAAATTTCTAAAACGTTTGTGCAAATTTTACTTAATTTTAAGGGATTGAACTATAAATAAAAAGTCACAAGAAACCTTGGAAATATCTTGCTTTCATTGTTGCTTAGTTTGTACTCTAAACAAATATTTTGTTTAGTTCTTTTCAGCAGGATTTGAAGCATAAACAGAGCTGTAGGTAGTGATGTCTTTTGTTCATGTAGTATTGTTATGATGGAAGTCATGCCTCAGTTACACAACGAATGAATGAAAACACTTTTCATTCTTGAAATTCTTTGAAAAAAAAAATCACTTTTAAGAGCTCCGTCTCGCTAAGGAATTTTTTTCCTGTAGACTCGTGAACTTGATAAAACCTTTTTTAACATCTTAATTAACTACCAAGTTATTTTCGATTATCTTTGAAGTTTTGGCTATTAATATTTAACAGTTTTGAAAAAATTAATGGGTGAACCGGAACTCGAAATTTTTTTTGGACTCAGATGAAACAATTGCGCCAGACAACATACAAGGAAAAAGAAATACTTATGAAAATGAATTTGTAAGTATCAAGATTGCATAAAGTATTATATGTTGCACAGTATTAGTGATATGTACAAATTATGAACACTTGTGTCACGTGATTTGTGAATGTAAAGTTATGAATGTAAAAGTACTTGAATACGGACTTTGACATTGATCGAACTTTTGAACCTTCATTGATAATAAAGGGAATTCAAAAAACCAAAAATATTCAATTTTAAATAGAAAAAAATGTAGATGATAGTTTGTTAGAAGTTTTATAAAGATTCATGTCTTTTTTATACATATTACTTGCTTTTTGGCCGATGTTCGGCTTTGGTCACCAATCATGATATCTCGCATGACTTTGTAACACGGCTTTATCTAATACCGATATAGCTGTAACGTATCTTATTAGTTATTGACTGAACACCTGAAGAGCCAGGCTTACTAGCTTATTAGCGGATAGTTCATCCTCACTAAACATGAAAAGTCATCAGTACTATAGATCAAAAGTTATAGGACCTCTTAAGGTGGAAACATTTTTATAGGTTTTTTTCCAGACTTTGTGGAAGTGTTTTTAGAAAGATATTATGTAACATTTATAGCACTTCAAAAATGCAAAAAACACTAATCCAAGATCTAAGAACAGCTGCATGGATTAATTATTATTATTATTATTATTATTATTATTATTATTATTATTATTATTATTATTATTATTATTATTATTATTATTATTATTATTCTCGTAAAGAACACGGAGATTAATGTTGAGATATCATATCCAGTGTTGGTTGTAGTCGATGAAACCAGGTTTTATTGGAATGGCATGGCGCCTGTCAACTAACTCCTATGGCTCCGACAACCTTTTTATACTTGAGACTAGGATAGTGTATTTTATCGCGTCATTTTGAGTTTTGGTTTCTTGAGAACTGATTCTTATTGCAAAACAAGAAACTTTATGTTAACAATTTGAAAACCAAACAAACTTGAAGCTTGGAAAACTTTGCAAAACAAACGAAAACTGAGAGAAAAGGGAAAAGAAAAGAAAAGCAATGGAAAACAAAAACAGGTTTTAAAGATATGGCAAAATACAAAAAACAAGGAAAAAAAAAGAAAAAAAAAAGAGAGAGAGAGAGAAAAAAGAAAGAAAGAAAGAAAAAAAGCAAAGGATCAGAAAAGGTGAAAAATTATAGTGATTTTAAAAATTTTTTTGAATGAAGTTCAGTTCCATCATTACGGTCTCTATGAGTAACGTAGCCATAACACTACTGTTCGGAGTAATCCACTTGAGTACATAATTGGTCATGGAAGTCCGCTTACGCGAGACACGAACATATAATTATTCCTTATCATTGTTCGTGGCGCCTAATTGGTGATCCATTTACGTAATTATAAGTATATACAGAGATCTCTTAAATAACGATATCGGCCCAAGTGCTTAACATTTTACACATGCTCGGGAACTGCGCACTGGAACACCGCATTATTGTGTTGTTGATCTTGAATTAGGGTAACGGATTTACGCAAATAAAGACACAGGAAGCTTTCTAGAATCGTGGTCATTAATTGTGGACATGAATATCCTATAATTAATAGAAATTGGCAGCTTCGAATTAAAGATTAAAATTTTTTTTTGAGGGTTGGTGAATATCTTTGCATCTCGTATCCGACCACTTGTCATAGCCGACCACTTGTCATAGCCGAGCACTTGTTATAGCCGAGCACTTGTTATAGCCGACCACTTGTTATAGGCGACCACTTGTTATAGGCGACCACTTGTCATAGCCGACCACTTGTCATAGGCGAGCACTTGTCATAGCCGACCACTTGTTATAGGCGAGCACTTGTCATAGGCGACCATCTTGATGGTGTGCATCTCATAGTAATCTAGGTATCGAGGACTCTCATAGCCGTCCACTTGTCATATAGGCGACCATCTTGATGGTGTACATCTCATAGTAATTTAGGCATTGATCAGTGTATGTATACCGTGCTTTTTCACAGCACTTTTCATGGTTGACATGTTATAGACAGCCACGTACGTAGTAGGTATATTACAGTCTCTGATGTATATGTTATGCGCAACCATATCATATACAAGTCATATACCTCCCGTAAATCTGACTGGCGACCACCTTTCATGTACGACCACATATCATCTTCTTCATAGATATAATCACCTGATCACTCGTACACTATATAAGCACTTGTGACAGGCGAACACCTCCAGTGAGCGACCACCAGTTAGAGTAGGCAACTACTTTTTAAAAAGATATATACGTCTTTTCGTAGACTAAGCATTTTTCAAAAGTGACCACCTCCCATGAACGAACTCATGCTATAGACAACCCCTTACTCCTCACAGTTACTCCTCAAAGGTAACCACTAATGATGGGGTTGCACACGTCTCATAAACGACCACCATGGTGACCACATGTTATGCGCAACCATATTTTAGGTTCGCATACATCTCACGTAGGCCAAGCACTTACCAGTTACAGACAACCATACGCCCACCAGAGGCAACTTCGATTTCAAGAGAGACCATGACATACTGTCAATCAAAGCTTGGGAGAGACAACTACTTATTAGGCAAACCCTCCAAAAAAACAGTCTCTTCCCAGAAAATCAATGGCTAACAAATCAAAGATAGCTTGTTGTTATGATGCTACCACCCAGAATACATTCTCACGAGTGTTATGAACCCTTTGTTTGTTCTTCGATCACCCGAGCTGCCCACGCAGTTCCTGAACAGTCCACATTACCAGATTTATATATAGTAGAGAATATTTTTGTACAAATGCCAATCGACAATTCCGGCAATTAAATATCGGACATTTCAAACTCCGTACTCATAACCGGCTTTCAATTTTCCAGGACGACTTGATCTTGATATTTTCTAGCATTTGTGTCACATCTGACGTCTTTTTAGATAAGGTTGCTTTTGATCCAAGATTGAGTAGTATGATTGAGTAGTATGATTGAGTAGTATGATGGGTAGGTGGGTGGATGGTTGTTCTGGTGCCAACAAGTCGTATAACAATAGATAATGCCACCTTGACCAGGTACAAATTTTGAATGGAGGTAACAACAACAATAGGCGTGTGTTTAGCTTTGTACTGGCATGGAATCCGGTCTTAATGCTACTCCGTGACGTGCACTACAGGAACACCATAACAGACATACCATTCCTTTCCCGTCATGTACTTGCTTACATACTTGTGATATTTTAAAGAAAAAAGTTTGCTAATCTATTAGATATTTTCAAAGAAAATTTCGAAAAATATTGAGACAAATCCTCAACCATTTACTTTTTATTCGTAAAATGAAGAAAAATCCGAAAATGCTATTGATATGAATCTGAATCGGCGTAGAATTTTCGCAAGGAATTTTGCGAGAAACTTTGAAAAAGTTTCGAGAACCGAGCAGAACCGTTATTTTTCTCACTCGCGTGGCAGTTTCTTTTTGACCAGAACAATAGCAACGGTACCATTAGTAAATGAACGTACGATATCACAAAAATACAACACGTGCAACCGAGATCTAGCCTTGAGGACTGTTTTAAACTGAGTTATCATCAGAAAAGATCTCCAGGTGTTATAAGTACTGCTTTGTTTCCTTAAAAACAATCACGATATCAAAGACTAGAAAATCAGTGTATATATGTATATTTGTCTAGTGCGTAGTGCGCGACAACAGGTAAAACCTGGACAAATGAATTGCGCTTTCATTGCACGTAGAGAATATAATACACCACATTTGCAAATATGTGGATAGCGGATAAATATTAATGGATATCATAGGACCATTTGTATTAGTTGTTCTGTGAGATGTTCCGTAAAATCAGCTTTCAAATTATAAACTAGAATTTTCTTCTAAGGTCTTGGAAGATGTTAACCGGGTCAAGTTTTGTCTGAATAAAATTAGCATTTCTAAGCTCAGTGGAGAAAAAAAAAGTACATAAATATACATGATTCTGTGTTTTCATAAGGTCAGCAAACCCAAAAGCAGGAAGAAGAAAAACACACTGAAAATAATAACTTTAAAGTCCTTTTTAGAAATTTATCAGTGAATATATTTATTATCATTTCCGACGAATAGCGTCAAACAGGCCTTTTTGTTAGCTGTTAATTCAGATGACCAAGTCACGTTCATTTGTGATGAAAAACGAGAAGGGCGCGCGCCCTTGGACTAAAACTGACTTGAGACATTGTTACATTGACGTATTCCTTAGACCTTTGATCTGTGTAGGATGTAATCCATAAAATCTCGAACGTTCTTCACAAGCAACGCTTGTTCCAGGAAAGCTGACACAACGTGAAGCAATTCAGGTAGTCTTAACTTGGAATCGCCACGTAAATAAAAGTTGTTCGAGACCTTTGTTGATAGATTCAAAACTACATAGGCATCATGGCTCAGAATCTAGGCGGCCGGAAATTTCTAATCGCATTGTCGGCGCATGTTTTTATTAAGTAATGATAGGAGGAAACAGGATCGCAGGCCCATAGTCCTGCCCACCTTCCTGCGATCTCTTTCCTGCACAACAACGAAGAAAGAAAATGTTGTAAACAAGTCGTTCGAGTCAAATTTCTTGTTGACCTTTCCCGGATTTCCTGCGGGGTACATTTGATACTCAAGGGGAAGTATTTCAACCCAGCATTTTTTTCTTCAAATTTCCTAAAATTCTATCTTGCTGCAAAATAATTATAAGAGGGGGCCGGGAAAAACGCTGCACGCGTACTATTGCGTGCTTACTTTTGAATTGAAACTCATGGCATTCAAGAGGTAGTTTGCATTGTACGAAGAGTAAGAATTAAATAATCAAGTATTTGAGATGGGCTCATGATCGAATCTATACCAAGTAACGCAGAAAATAAGACGAAATTTTGAATAAAATTTTGAGTACAAGTTCTAGCTCTCAGTGTACGAACAAGTATTTCAACGGAAAAACGTTTTTTTTCGTGAATATGAATAATAGTAAGAAACGCAAAAAAGCTGCGATCAAATAACAATTCAATAAAAGCACAATAGCAGTCATTAATGCAATGGAATCATTATTTTGATGAAAAAAAGAACGAAAAAGTTCAATTCTTTCGGATAATCGTCTTGGAAAAAAATGGGCTAAAAAATCGAATGTGAAACTTTTTAGTTCAAATTGTGTTTAGTGATCTAGTGATCTCAGTTTAGCCCTTAGGGAAAAATAACCTAGCATTGGTGTACAACGTTATCAATATCTTAGAGATACCATATCTATTAGATAGTTTACTATTTTCTGGCTATACACATATGCATACATACTCATCACTGCTATATGTATGATACGTACATCTGTTTCTATATATACACTTGGATATATACTTCTGAGTGATTTACAATACTATATTGAGGTTGAGCCATATATATAACTCGTGTTCTCTTATCTATGTAGAATTCTATTTGTATATTGTATAAGTGATGTGATACTACGATATTGCTGTGTAGAAGTTCTTTCTTATACACGTAGGCGGAACAACTTTTAAGACTTAAATCTTAATAATAATGATTAACGGTTGTTCTTAATACAACTATGACGTACAAGGGAGCTTAAAAGTTATAATAAAAAAGAGGCTTGGTAGTGTACAATATGTTTCTCTGGATTTTTCTTGGTCGTGTGTTGGTACTGATGTATCATTGTGCGACACTTACTCCCTCGGGCACTAAGTACTCGACTTTTTGAACCTTTGAATTTCATTTAGAATAACTAAAATTTTAAAATCTACTGACAAGATTCTCTATTATAACAAAGACCTAGAGAAACGATAAGACTAGCTGATAATACTACACTGAAGTAATTCTAATTCCCCAAGAGCTATATGAGTATACAATGGAAATAAAAAATGTGTGTATTATCAAGATCTTGTAGGTTATTTATGCATGGATCACATGTGCTTTGTGCGGACATGAACATGAAATATACGGTATGAAAAGATTTTAAGGCTGGACAACTAACAATTCCACGAGATTTAAGTCTACTAAAATCAGTAGCAGTACTAATAAATAGTAGGAAATTTGAATGTGTTAATTTTTTGTTTGCTCAAGACTTTTGATAGAAAGTAATATGGTCATCTAATACTTATATTCCATGCTGTAATCGGGTTAAAGTGAACCTGATACAGATATGTAGCAAAGCTACAATATCACCAGTCCTGGGACATGGACCAAGAGTATACATAATCACTTATGGAATACCCAAAATCAAAGAAGATATAGTATACATAGCACCCCTGATTACAAACTGATACTTAAGATATCTAGTGAGGATAGCAACACTTTGCCCAGACAAGACTTTAAATTTAGCATATATTACACTTGCTTGTTTGATGTTATCGTAACTTGGGTTCAGTAAAGACATACAAGGCTGTTTTTTTTTTCACGATATAAGAAACGTGTCCTTAGGTGAATTAGTAAGAAAGAAACTTTATATTCAAATTTGTCAACTGGTCAGGAAATCCTTAAGTGCACGCGTAGCTAAAAGTTTAAATAACGGTTGCTGAAGGATTGTTGATTAACACAACCCTAATCTGAAGAAAGGGAGTGATACTTTGAATTCAAAAGACAGCCGAAATTTCAATACTCTATTTGAGCACATCCAGCGTATCTTGGTAACGTTTGAGCTGGAATAAACTTGTACAGTGAAGCACTGAAGAACAGACGCATCATGAGAAGGGTCAGTATTGATGAAAACAAGATCATCGCGAAGCATTACATTTATGCTGCTGAAAGTGCAAACCAGTAAGTGCTATTCTTATCTTCTCTAGGCAAAAATGTTTTTAGTCCGGAGTTGTCTTCATCAGTTTTATAATTTTTTGTAATTCAGATGGTTGTTTCGGTATATTTTACATTCAAAAGAAATTATCTTGTGGACTCTGTGCACAGTTTCTTATGCTCTAATACTTGGGCAGGGTTAGTCGAAGTGTCTATCTCATGAAGGATAAAGCTCGTATCGAAGCTGGATTCAATCAAAAAACAATAAAAATCGCGTTTTTAAAAAAACCTCATATTTGTACGAACATTGCATTGGGAAAAAAACTTTAAACGTGAATAACTAAAAATCAAGCGAATGGACAACTAACTCAACGTTACCGGATAACTAATAACATTCGCTTTCACAGTCATTTGAATTTTTTTATTTTTTTTTTTGCTAGCTGCGGAGTGTTTCGCTACTGTTAGCAGTTAGCAAGGTTTGAACGAACAAACGAACGAGCAAATGAATGAATGATGAAATGAATATACGAATAATAAGGTACTATACTGAACAATAGAAAGTATGGACCAACTCTGAACCATTTTACTTCACTCGTTTTCGTTGGGATATAACTGCATGAACGAGCTTAAAGAAAGCTAAACAGCATATTCAGTTTTTGAGTTATATTTGGTCCGTCATGTATGGCTAGGGATCTACTGTCTCTATAATGGAGCAACTAATTGCTCATGAAATCACATATCGTGTTCTTCACTTTCTTGCCTACACCGTTTCACTTTTCAAAACTTGTGAAATCGTTACAATAGAAATCAAGTCAGAAATCAAGTCAACGCAAGTTTAATTCTTTAATCGTCCCGAGTCCCCTTAAAGTCTACTTTGTGGGGACTCTAATCGAAATGTGAACGAGACTCGCGAGTCCTCACAACGAAACGTGATCAAAATAACACTTCGAATTCGTCGTCATCCAAAATTTGGTTGTCAATTGATGCGGGTCTACTGGGGTCGTGACTTACATTCTTGATCTCGTTTCACAGGGATTTATATCAGGCACACGTTATGATCAACAACAGTACATCGATTATACGCATATATATTATATAAAGTATAATAGTATAATAGTACTGAGCGGTAAACCTCGACTAACTATAACGAAATATCTTTGTTAACTACAAGTGCAGTCAGTTCCATCAGATGAAAGTATTAAGGCTGGATAAGAGAGTCTCAGTTTTACATCATATCGAGTATGTTTTTAACTGCCTTAGGGACAGCATAGGGAGATTTTGGTGAGCCATTTATGATTCATCGATTCTTTGCCATTTTTCCTATTGTATTGATTATAAATATAAGCTTTTTTCTTTAACATCGTATGCTAAGCACCTTAGTTAAACTCCAATGATATGGGTTTTTATCTATATAACAACAGACGCCCTCAACACCGGATGTCTCATCTCAATAAAATAACCTGCAGTAACTAACCTATTGTGTAAAATTCCATGGCTTGGATAGGGCGGTACGATCAAGGTGAATCTCACCTGCTGGCGATTATGGAAAAAGGAATAGAACCATACTGTGTTACTTCAATTTCATTTCACTGCAAACGAGTAGAGAATTATCAACATTGTATGATTCTGGATGAAAATAGAATCTCAAAAATTAACCACCATTAAAAACTAGAGTAAAAAAAGATAATAGAATGCAGGTGAATTTTGATAGTCGGTAGTAATATTTTTAGAGTAGTTTCACCGTTTCTGCAATTACTATATTGTCGCCAAACGTTCGCTTAAAAGATTAAAGCTGTTAAACTAAGGGAAAAATTACACTAGTTTGTGATTGAGCTGTTTGGGTACCTACCAGGGGACGATTCTGAACTCCCTAATGGGGAATGAATTGCTACGGGCCGCACT